>JAZGTH010000019.1:3042500-5442500 GCA_036877525.1 Chromobotia macracanthus
AAAGAAAGGTATGCAACACAGCCGGATATGCGTCACATGTATACAGTAGTAAGTTTAAAGAGAAATTTCCAGGATGTAGGAAAACAGTCATTCCAATATACAATCAAACAGTGGTGATATGAATGACTCAAAAGTGCTTGTTTTACTTAAGCAGTCCACAGATTCCCTTTTTTGTCTAGATGATTCTACAATTTTATGTGTCAATGAGTGTGTCAGAATGTGACAAGTCTGATAAAGTAAAATAGCCACATTTTTATGTACAGCTGACATAAAAGCATATTACTGTCACAGTTGTTGTTTGCTTTTACCAAATATTTCAAGAGGTTATCTCATACAAATTGACAAGCAACATAAACAAACACATTCTGCCCTAAATGCATAATTCCTCCAGCTGTCTCACTTTGGGCATTATGGCCATGCATAGTCACTTTTCACAAATCTATGCAGTGTCTGTTAAGACTTAATCTAAAGGTCATTCATCTTAAAAAGTAATAAAACCGTAAGATAAAACCAGTATATATTAACCCTAAATATATTTATCTGTTACTAAACGTCAACTCATATTTACATAATAATCAAGAATAATCCTAAAGCCCAAAGTTACATTATTTTTCATTAAAATATATCTTGATTAATCCCTGCCATCTTGCTTTCCATATACTGGAATGCTGAATCCCAGTGAATGTTTCTCCAGGTCTACTGACTCTCTACATTTTCTATGCTGTCATGAAATTCCTTCATCTCGCTCTTATCATACATTCTCTTCTGCTCCACCCTTGAACTCGCCTTTTTTGTCCAATATTTGGTCTCACTTCCTTTTTTTCCCAGCCACTCTCCTTGTCCTTCGGGACATTGTCTTTGGTACTATCTCCATTGGCAGAGAGTGGAGGGAGTCTGATGTCTGGCCTGTCCAGTGCACAAGGTCCTGCAGCACTCTCAGAATCCACACCTTCAAACCAAAGCTCGCACAGTCATCCAGTTCCTTTCACACAGGCACAGATAAAATGTCCATCAGTTTCAGTTTTCGAAGGTTTGTTTTCTCAGCACAAGACAGGCAGCAAGATAGTTATACAGACAGACAGATGTGGAACAAATTTAGTAAATTAGACATTAACAAATTAGTTACAAAATACAGCTAGATTTTTACTACAATTAATTAAATATTTATATAATTGACAAACAAACATGAACTACATACTTTTTATACTATATTAATCATATTTTTAAGGAATACTTCATCCAGTAATGAATATTTAGTCAAATTACTCACCTTTAAGGCATTTAATGTGTAATATGTAATGTGTATGTGTGTGTAACATTCTTCTTTTAGCCAAACAGAATTGGAAACACGCAGTCACAAGACACGCGAGAACAAACGAGATTCTGCGTTATTGACATGAAGTCATGCCACCATGTTCGGTGTAGTCTTGCATACAGATATGTTTACATTAAAACACGTTGTTTCAATCGCTAAATACGCTCAAAATGATAATAATTGTTTTTACAAATGTATCATTTCATTTCTCACAAACTTTCTGGCTCATTCACTGCCATTATAAAGCTGGGAAGAGTCAGGATTTTATGTAATATGACTGAAATAATAAAGTCATGTACAGCTAGAATGCCTTGATGGTGAGTAATTTATGCAACCTATTAATTTTAATTTATGGATGGAGTTTTCCTTTAAGTGATATCTGAGGCAGAAGAGGAATGTGAAGAAGAGAGAAGAGATGAGAGAGGAAATGATGAGAGTAGACAGAAGAGAAATGAGAAGACAGGGAGGTTAGAACATATGACAGAGTAAAGAATATAGCACATGCATGTATGCATGTGCATGCATGCATAGTGAGCCAGTCTGGATGAAGAGCCTAAATGAATGGAATGGGTAAATACAAGATTAGTGAGACTCCCACTAGAGTGAGCACTCCACTGCGAGTGAGACTCATGCTGCTAGAGACATGGCCTCCTCACTGTCTTTGTCACCCCCCAATACACCAAAGGAGAGTGGGGCAAAGGCTCTCCTCCACAAGGAGGTCCAAGAGCAACATTTGGACTAGCTTTAAGCACCCACACTTGGACTTCTTTGCAGTGTGGGCAGCCCACAACTGCGAACATTGCTTCTGTGTGGTTGAGACCCAGGCATAGTGCTTGTGAGTGCCCAAAGGCTTGACAGGTCCCAAACACAGAGCAAACAGCTGACATGCTGGAATGTTGAAATGGATTTCCATCTTCTAGCGTCTTCTCAACAGCAGTCCAGTAGGGCAAAGACAATTTGCATAAAGGACAAATATTCTAAATTAATGCCACTTGGACATTGCATTATATAGAGGTGATGCCCTGCCCCTGTTTGCCATCCTGATCAGGACTGGCCAGTGTGATTAGCATCTGAATTGGCTTTATACAATAAGGCTTCAGGTGGGATTCAGAGGAAGAGACAATGTCGAGTGAACCAAAAGAGAACTAGATAATGATAAAATATCAACAGTATGCAAGAATGAAAAATGTACAGTTAAGAGAAAACACTGCAACACTACATTTAGAATGGGTAAAAGCACCTCTTTGACTTCAGCTTCATATCTCTGGCCATCCACCAGCAGTCTCTCTGTGCTCACCAACAGGTGCCCCAGACGATCCCTCACCGTTTTCCGCTGTCTCTTATACTCGCTCTCCTTATCGGAAAATTCTGCATCCTCCCGGGTAATGACATCCTCGAGGAGTCGAAGACATTCCTTAAGAGCAGCGTGCAAGATAGATATTTTTTCTCCATCTGACAGCTGAGGGACCAGGGGAGGAATGGATACTAAATAATCTCCGGCCACTGGTGAAGACGGCAGTGTTTCACGTTTTCTCTGCAAAGAAAAATGAGAGCATAAAGCTGAGGTACACTTGCCATAAAATATATAAACGTGATATGTTAATATAAAATATATATATATATATATATAAAAAATATATATATATAAAATATATTATATATATAATATATTTTATATTTATATAAACAAAGATTCCTCAACCCTCATATTCATATTTTAGCAGGGGTCGGGAAAAAATAGCCAATTACATCAGTAACACATTCTATCATTCAACTATCTGTGTGTATGAAAAATAAAGGCATTTCATTCATTTTTTAGATGTAGAACGGACAAGTTGATGCGACGTGTACGTTCAAGCAAAACAATAAAATAATGTAAATCGGACATGGTTAAATCAACACATGCGCAATGGTGTAATGAATCTAATCAGCTCCACAAGACGCGCTCATTCGTCAGACGTGTTTTCGCTATTAGGATCAAACAATCAGAAGTCTACATCAACTTTGCTTTAGGGTTTACAAGGGCTTACGCAGACTGATCAAATGTCGCAACTATTTCCAAATAAAAGGCTTCCCTCCGTGCCAAACCGCTCCCACGTTTCTTTTCCAAGATGCAAGCTGAAACAGAAGCGCACTTCATGCGGCATTCATGCACCACACGAGCAGGAACATCGCGTTTCATACAGCAGATAATGGATGTACCATTCCCCTGCGCGTACCAACAAGTTTGGATAACCCGTGCTTTTTGGGCTCTCCCATTTATTCAGGGATTTCACTTTTCATTCAGTCGCACACGCAAATTCATTAGCTTCCCCCAGACATTCCTTAATCTAATGCCATGAGAGCTAAAGTCAGATATTTTTGTGCGCATCGCAGACCCTCAGGCCATATTTAGTAATACAGCAGCCAGTAATCAAACCAGCATTCAGATTGTTTTTTAAATCAAACAAATGTTTGTTCATACACGGGTCTGAGACTTACATATAACTCCAGAAGTTGAACGCACTCCTCATGAAGAAGCCGAGCAAGAGCTGCGGATCTCCCTGCGTGGCCCCTCAACCCATGGCGTCCGTGTGAAGCTCTACCAGCCATTTGTTTTTACAATGATTTAATACTTAAAAAGCAAAATCTGACACGATAGCGAACGTAATGAGACAGTGAATTCTTGCACTTAAAAAGGATTGTAATGTGACTCCTTTATAGCCCGTATTTGCCTGTATGTTGAATGGCGATCCTCGGATGATTTTCCTCAAACGTCATAAACGGTGAAGCTGTTGCATTGTCTCTCGTTCTCTCTCTTTGGCTTAACTTAAAACAACTTCAACAACGTTGTTCACCCGTTATTAAATGTCTTGAATTTCTCGCTTACTCCACCCCTATCGAGAACGAATTACTGTTCAGGGAGGGCTTAAGGGACTGGGAACGAAATCCCAAACTGGCTCTAAAATGTAAACTAACAGGGATAAATGAAAAAGCACCCAACAAATAATACAATTGCTTATTCATTGACAACGTCCGTGACAATGTCCAAAACAGGGCAGCCACTGAAAAATTTAGCACCTCATTTAAATAAAATAAACACCAAAGCCTGTTATATGCCTAATCCATGTTTTAATAAATTGTCACTATTTCTGTAGAGGATAGTAATCTATTTAAACACACTCAACACTTTCAAAAGGTTATAGCACACTAAGAAAAAGCATTTTTTTGTTTTACTAAATATATTTTTGTTGTTTAGTTTATCTAGATCTGATGCAAATGAAAAATTGAAGTTAAAGGGTTTGTTGGATTCTATGGGACCTGTTGCTGGCATTTGTCTTACACCAAAATTTAAGTCATTAAAAATATTTTTTTAAACATTAAACGTTTTAAACATTAAAAGTTTTCCTGACTGTGTAACACTTTTCAAGCCCTGTTGGGGCTAGAAATAAGCTAGATGCTGACTTTATTAACATGTAAAAAGGCTAAATAGGTTTTTCTTTAGGGGTAGTGAGTATAGAAAATGTCATTAGCTCAATATATAAAGTTCTTTGAAACCTCCTCTAAAATGAAAAACTTCCACCACTTGCCTTTCTCCTGTTGTTAAAGTCTTTCATTACTGTTGTTAAATCTCCAGTGTAAACCTGCATCTGGAGACATTTATTCAGCTGATGTGGTTTATTGAAGTCTAGTTTTAAAACGTCTCACTTTTACCACCAGCTCTGCTCAGATCACTGTCGCAATACTACACCGCGCCACACGATGGCAATATCACTCCTTTACTCCATTCTGTTCATAGACCAAGAAGAAACATTGATTTCCGGATAAATAAACGATTGACAGTCGTGAGTCTTTTTGATTAAGTTTGTAGTGGATTTGGATCCCGGTTCTCATAAGCTTGTATTTCAGTGGATATGAACTCGCTTGTGGGATACGGGGTCTCGTCTGATTCAGAGGATGAAGAGAGAGGAGAGGACAATCGAAAGGAGTAAGTTTATAAATAAAAAAAGTTACGGTTGTAAATTACTCTATAAACACACACCTGAGACCTCATTACACCAATATTCCTGCTTCTGCATTACTTGGCGGAAGAAGAATATTTTTAATCATTTTTGTTGCTCTGTATTAATGTTATGAAACCTTTAAAAACGTTTTATTAAAGCATTAATCCCCATGGTTTACAGTGAATTTGGCTGTTATAAATTCATTGTAAACCATGGCTTTCTGGGGCTTGTTGCTTTATCGGCTACACAATTTTCAACACTTTCTTTGTAGCATCCGATTTCAATTCTTAAATCGATATAGTAGGCGCGATTAGGACAGAAAGACTTGTGTGAGGCGTAGCTTATCACAATGTTATATCTGAATCTTAATATGCAGACATCACTAATAAATACAAATATTTGAAAATATTTCTGCCTAGGTTCTTAAAAGATGCTGATGATGCTGCAGAGAAAAGGAAATGCCGTAATTTCCTATTGGAGTCAGAATTACCTTCTAGTGAGTCTGAGTCTGGTCCTGAGAACGAGGATGAAGGGAAGGTGATTGCAACTGATCACTCCTCCTCTGAACCCTTGCTGACCCCATCCGTCCGCCCTCACACTCACAAGCTCCCGCCTCCACCTCTGGGAAGCTCCAGCACAGGTGGCGTTCTCACAGCCAGCAGTGTGTTTGCTAACCCATTCAAAGAAATGGCAGATGAGAGACTCAATGTCCTGCAGAAACATGTGCCTCTTACTCTTCAAGCTCGCCCCACCCAGATCGGTGGTAAGCGCATATGTGTGGCGTACAGAAAGGATGGTCGTTGCCGCTTTGGAAGCAGCTGCAAGTTTGCACATGACAGCGACCTGCAGAGTAACCAGGTGGCCATCTCTGACAATACCCCTGCCAGTGTTGCTGGGACTCACAACAGTGATCTGCCTGCTTCTTGTGATGTAGATAAAGACACAGGTGGTGATAAAGCCAGTGAACAGAAAAAAAAGAAAAGAGCAGGGGTTAGTGACTCTTTGATCCCACCCAAACGTGCGCTCAAGTTGTATGCCAGGCTCTCACAAACCTAGACATTATAACACTCAGAAGTCTAAAAAGACTTTTTTACCTGTATGACATAATATGGGGAACACACTTTTATTTGAGATACACCCAAAATAAAAATGTGAATTGTTTTACAATGTTACAAGATAGTTTGTGATAATCTGACTGTATTTAATGTTACAAAAACATTGTTTTTACCAAGGTAGTGGATGAACAGTGGAATTTGTTGCATTCAATTAAATACACCTTAGATGTTAATCAGATAATTAACAGGCAGTTGTGGCCTACTGGTTAGAGCCATTATAATTAGTATTGTTATTTTGTGTAACTTAGTAATTTTTGTGTTAATGTAAAATATTTAAACAGAAGAGCAGTTGCTGTAATTTAATCTACATCTATCAAACTCTAAAG
Organism: Chromobotia macracanthus; assembly: GCA_036877525.1. Lineage (NCBI taxonomy): Eukaryota > Metazoa > Chordata > Actinopteri > Cypriniformes > Botiidae > Chromobotia > Chromobotia macracanthus. The sequence goes on from JAZGTH010000019.1 coordinate 3,049,240, forward strand.
TATCCAGATAAAACCTTTTATGTCATTGACCTACAGGGATACTGGACAATAAATCAATATCTGAATGCATGTTTGTTGCTTGATGACTCTCAAATATGTGGAAACAGATACAATTAAAAACATCTCATGATGTTTGATTGGTACAGGATAACAAACATTAACCATTACAGGTTATTGCTGGATGTTACAATTTCTACTGTAGAAATCTAAACCACACAATTGCACAGATGTTACATACATCAAGCTCATTACTAATGACAAGAAAGGAGGGATAAATTGAGGTGTTTGCATAGGACATAATCCTGCATTGAAAATAGCTAAACAGAACACATCAGAATTTACCCATGCATACACCATTGCTAAAATACCCCATTCACTCCAGATGCCCATCCTACCCCTGAATTCATGTGTGTGGTCCACTGTTAAAAAACTGTACCATATTAATTTCAGTTAACTGAAATGAATTTGGTACAGTGCCCTAAAAAGCCACATCTTTTGTCAAAAGATGCTAAAAATACTGCATGTGTACATAAAAAACATCACAGGCATAACACAAAGACAAACTTGTGTAAACGGCTCCTTAGGTCTGTGGAAACACCTACACACAAAACAGCACACAAAAAACAGATGTGCTTGTTGGAGGGAACTATAACTGTTTATATACAACAACTCAAACACAGTCTCTTTGATACAGACATTTCTACAAACCTACCAAAGTTAATGTGATTACATACAATATATTTTTGACTCTCTATATATTTACTTCAGAGCATGTGTCATTCAGGAAAGTGACAAACAACAAAGTCACACTCAACAGTTTTCTCCTTGTTACACCACCAACTTCCTTCACTATATCAGTACACGCTGTATTTGCCCATCTGGACTGTCCGTCATATCCTCACCTTCCCCACCTGCCTCCCAGCCTCCGCCTCCACCCCCACTTCCATTCTCATTAATTCCATCTCCCTCCCAGCCAACTCGTCTAGCCTCCAAATGTCCAGTGGAAGACTGAGGAGAAGCAGAGGAACCAGAGAGAGGATTAGTGCCAAATCTCAAACCGCTCCGGCAATCAGAGGAAGTCTCGGGCTGGCGTTGGGAGAGGAGAGAGGTATTAGCACCAGGGTTAGGGGGTCTGGTGAGGGCCTGGGTCTGTTGTGGTTGCATGGTATGAAGAGGTAGCTGCTGAGCAACAGAACGCAGAGGGAGCTGCTGTTGAGGAAGAGCTCTATAGGTCATGTGGACAACCTCAGACTGGGGGTTGTAGGACTGCACGGGCAGCTGCTGGACCAAAGTAGCCTGTTGGGTGACGGTCGTGGAGGGCTGAAGCTGCTGAATTTGTTGTTGCTGGGAGACAGGCGTGGTGACAAACTGCAGCGGCATCTGCAGAGTGTGGGCTGAGGTCTGCTGCGAGGGAGCGCCATTCTCCTCTGACGAAGATAAGGCCAGAGTCACGGGTACCTGCATGGTGTGCAAAGTGTTGTCCTGATCCACAACCATCACGGGACCCACATGGGTTACAGGGCCCACCTGACCTTCTTGCACCACAGAGCTCCCCTGTGTCTCAGGACGTACCTGCTCTGTCTGCACAGAGCCCGTAGAGGCTTCCAGCAGTGTGGTGACTCCTGCAGGAGTGGTGATGAGGGATCCAGCATTTGCTGCCAATGCCTCTGCAATGAGTACCTCGGGGTGGCTTTTGGCTTTGTGAGCCACCACGCTGTCCTTCTTCTCAAACTTCTTGCCGCAGATACTGCAGGAGAACTGGTACGTCGCATCTGCATCATGCTTCTTCATGTGCCAATTGAGGGAAGCCTTCTGACGGCAAGTAAAGCCACAGATCTCACACCTATAACAGGAAGATGATGAAGGGCAGAGAAATACTGCTGAAAACCAATAAAATTTTACTAATATACATAACATTTGCAATAATACCATGTATTCTGCTTTTTGCGTTGTACATTTCATAATGTACAACGTGTTTCATGTTTTTATTTTCATTGTATGTAAAGCTGATTTGAAACAATGCAACTTTGTAAAAAGTGCTATATAAACCAGACTGAAAATTGAAAGAAGACAGGGAGTGTTTGGTCATCATTTTTTAAATTCTGTTTGTTGTTACTAGAGGTGCAGATATTGCAAATTTCACCTTTAAAATAAAATTTTATTAACTTATTTACTTTATAAACTTACTTGTGTACTAATTTATAATACTGAAATTTATATGGTGTTTCATATGTAACTATGTTGTTTATAACAGCTCTTTGGAATCCTTAAATTGGATCTTTATTCTGTGGTCGAAAATTTTTCATTGATTTTTGATGATTATAACAGGGAATGTTTTATATATCTTTTAAATTATTATTATATAATTTTAACCTAAGTCAATATTTATGGGGATAATGTACAATCAACCATTCATTCATTACAAAATAAACCCTGTTTAAAGGATAGAAGACTGGACCTGATTTCCCTGTTAGTGTTTATTTTGCGATAATGACCATGTGGCTGTACATAGTCCCCTCAACTGGAGAGTGAATGTGGTGTGTGTATAAGCATATGAGATTAAACTTACTGTAGCGGCTTCTCTCCAGTGTGTATCATACGATGCACAGCCAGATTGTGAGAGCTCTTGAAGGCGCGAGCACAGAACTCACAGATATAGTCTCTCTGATCTGCAACACAGATTTCTTTGTAACTAATCACAGGTAAGTCAGTTGTGGGCATGAATTCAAAGTGTCTGTAAACGTATCAGGGTAGACAATAGTGAGTTTTAGGCTTTTTGATTCACAGATGCATTTCAAGTTTTACTTTTGTAACGAAAGTTTCATGTAAATGAACGCTAAAGAAAAATCACCTGACACTATGAAGGAAAGCAGCTTTAGAACCACAGCCAAAAGCACCATCGGCAATTTAGAATTATGTGTAGCATAAAATATGGCATGCAGTTTATTTAACACAAAACGTGCATATATAATCATAGTGAAATAACTGCATAATTGCCAGTTTCTTTGATATAGCAATAGCATTTATGAAAATTGTATTTGTATGTTTTTTAGATGCGTTAGTCTTACCTGTGTGGTGCTTGGCATGGCGCAGTAGCTGTTTCTGCAGCCTGAAGAGTCTCCCACATGAAGGGTGAGAGCAGACATACTTCTTCTTCATTAAATGTTGATATTTGATGTGATGCTGAAGAAGGTAAAAAGCAGCAGAAAGGTTTTCATTTCAATTTCGGTGTCAGGTCTTTAACAGTGAATGACAAGCAGGTTTGCATTGTACCTGTAAGTAACGTGGGTGTGCCAGCACTGTACCACATCCCTCCATCTCACAGCGCACATACTGGACTGGAGGCTTTTTCCTGTATTTAAGAACAAGAAACCATCAGTTCATGTAGAAAATGTCAACAGCAGTGTTTGCATGTTGTAAATGACCACACTTGTGCAAGTGCACAGCATTTATATAAATGTAAAAAATAATTAACATATGCTAACATTTGTAACGTGTTGTAACACACAATCACTTGACAATCTAAGCGTGTTATTGTAAACATTTTTATTTTTTCTACAAACTGAGGTGTCTGCTGAACAGAAACCTTACTACTAGATTAAGTCAGAAATTTGCATAAGAAAAGTACACATTTTTGCACAACTAAATGAAGACATATAATATAAAAACATATAAAGATAATAATACAATTAATATTAAGACAGACTATAATATTTCCCACTTGTGCAAATGCCTGGTAATGCAAAATGGGTTAGGGTTGCAAATTAAATTTTAAATTAAAATGCAGAAGCTTACTGCTCTACGTATATTTGTAGGTTTGTTTTTCTCATTTAATGTGGAATGCACTGTTACCTTCTCTTTGGAAGACGTGGACTTTTGTCATCTTTCCTTCTTCGCCCTCTCCTAAGGTAGAAAAACAAGAAGATCTAACAGTTACTAGCTGTTTATCATTCACTAATTTATGTACATTTGTTGAAGTGAGGACATGTCAGTGAGGATATTAACTGGAACATGACAGGATATTTTATTGCAGGAGTGTCAGACATTGCTTTTCATATATACAGTTAAAATATGAAACATCCATAACTTACTTCCTGGGTGGCTCAACAACCTCCCCAAGTTCAACACCAATCCTCACATCTGTGCTCTCTGCTCCCTCGGTTTTGATCTCTGTCTCTTGCTCCTCTTCTGCCTCTTTCACAGTCTTCTCTTTCTTCTCCTTCTGTCTAAGAGGGGTTCTGCGCCTTGACTTAGGAAGATCCCTGCAAAGTACAACAGAGGACAGAGATGAACAGGGTGTAGGAAACAGGAGAATGAACATTCTTTAATGTTCTAAATGATGAAAAACATAAACATACAGACACACACATGCACATCTCATACTTGGGATCATAACTCTGGTCATTCAAATCATCTCTAAAAGGGGCATCTTCATCACTGCTGATGGCTTCATCTTCCTCACTACTGTACAGATAAACAAGAGCAGCAAGCCATGATCAGAGAGCTTTCAGTTCACCTGCCTTCATTGTCTAATGCATGACTGAAATCACATTAAATTAAATATCACATTAATTATATACACAGCCAACATAGTTTACCACTGTAACCTGATTTGACCTGAACTAGACAACCTTATAGTGACTATAGACATTTCCATTACTTCTGCAGATTATATTCATTTCCACATCTATTCCCAACATGGAAAATCTAATTTTTCCAGGTTTCCATGACCATGAGATCCCCAGGTGCTTTACCTCTGTGACTGGTAGCTTTGATCTTTTGGGTCATCCATAAAAGAAGGATCTTCTATAAGGTCATCATCATCACCCATGCTCTTATCTTCTTTTTTCTCCACACTGAAATATGGCAGTAACACACACAGGGCCTGTTACATCAATACACCTGCAGTCACCATGATCTTCAAGACACTGAAATGGCTAGATAAGCCCAGTTTTCTTTCTTGTGTTGACATATTTCCTGTTGAGATACATTAAAGGGTTTGTTTTTGTTCAATTATAGGGAAAAAATAAAAAAATTTTTACACAATTTTCAGCTTTAGTTTATTACAAAAATTTGTGAGGTCCAGGTTTATTTTTTTGGTTTTCCTAGACAAGAGTATACATTTGCACGGCCTTTACACACACATACTAAAAGCAACAAAACTTTGAGGTTATGAAGCTCTTCAAAAACAAATGAAACAAAACAACAGTAAACAGAGAGTGATCATGTGAAAAATGACCAAATGATCTTTAAATAACAATTTGATCACCTTATTTCTGTCTTCTCAGTTGGTCTGTTGGCCTCCACTAAAAAAAAACGTTTAATCATTGTAGTTATTTTTGTGCCGAGTATTTTCATATTTTCAGTGAGCCCCTTTACACAGTTTTATTGAAAATCTTACCATAATCGCTGTCTGTTTCTGGTTCAATCTTGAACACGGTTCTTGGCGAGCCCCGACAGTAGCGGGATGCTGATCGCACCTGTGCGCGTCTCCCGCGGGCTGCTGGAACAAAACAGTCACAAACTCAGAGCCCCAATTTATCCGCAACATAATACAAAGAATAAAATAGTAAAACTACCTCGATTTGCAACTGCATCCTTGTTTTCTTCATACCTATCGTAGGGAGAAACCAAATAATGTATAGTTATCATATTTCGAGCGCACTCCCGTTGAGGGGCAGGTGACTTTATTTTACCCCACTGCTCGCTCGGTGTGGGAGTGTCTACGTAAACACTGACAATCCGGTTAGCATGAACTCTAGATGTGTAATGGCATATTGTTACTTTTGCTCTTACATTTTGAGGCATTGAAACGAATCTGAATCTAATGTGTTTTATAGAGTCGCACGTACTCCGCCGCCTGACCGCAGTCAGCATCCGATGAACCTGCAGAGGCTGCCGTGCTTCTCCTGCGCCGCGGGCAGATCGCTTTCCTCCGGCGGTTGGCTGCTGCATCGCGGGTCGCGTCATCTCGGTCCTCTCCTAGATCACTTTGCCTCCACAGGGGGATCGCTCGCGTCGACCTGTCCCGTAAAACCCGTCCAGAGCCTGCCACACTCGCCGGAGCTCCATTTGTTTCAGGCGAGCAAGTCTTCAAGCAGCCACCCCCTCGTCCTCTCACCGCCTTGCGCGGGGTGGATGCCGTACTCTGCCCCGCGGATGTCTCCACGGCCGTCTCACTCTCCACCTCCCGTTTGTTGTTTGAGAGTTGCGGCTCCATCGCCGCAGAAGTTGTCTTCCCGAGCCTTGCTTTCGGACGACTTTTTTATTCTCAAAAAATTAAAATGCAGCTCGAAATAACAAGGAGGTATAACATATGACAAACGTTATGTGGCTAATGGCCCCGATCCGATTGTCAAACATATTTTTGTGGACGCTTTTGCGTTTGCAAAATAAGTGCAAAAATTAAAGTCGTATCAATTGAAAACTTAGTTAACAGCCACTACAAGAACTGTGCAAAATTCATTTTAAAGACCCAGAGCCTATTTTAGGTTCTTAAAGCTATAGTAAAACACGCTGTTAGCAAGGCCAGCGGAGATCGCTGATTATCGCTCTTTGTTGCGTCTCCTTTAAGTCGAGATAAAGCTGAAGATGAGCTCAGCAGCGACACGCAGCGCCGCGGCTGTACGTGTGACATCTGTCACGGATCTCCAAAAGAGAAAAATAGCAGAAAGAAAGAAAGACCAGCAGCGATCTCCGTTGCAGATGTTCATGACATTAGAGAAAATGGAAACTCTCACAAGAGGGAGAACAGATGCTTGCGTTTACGCGTCATTTTTGTGTCGCCGATTCAACGTGATGAAAACCCATGGGGCGAACGTATCATATTTTGTTCTGTAGAAAGACTAATAGTTGAATAAAAAAACATTTTCCCTAGAAAAGCTTTTTATAAAACTGCCAGCAGACTTCCCTGAATGAACAGAATTATAATAAATTGACAAGATACAAAGGTTACCATCACAAGTATGTGAATGTGGGTGAAAAGCTCATTTTAACTTGCATGGCTTGCACAGTCAATGTGTGTGGGGTAGCATTTCCGGATTTGGATTTTATATTTTTCCTGTTATGGCTATATAATGTATTTTAAATCTTTAGCTGTTTTTGTGTGAGTCTTTTCTCCATGTGCAGAAGTTTTTTGGGATTTAATGTATCTAGACGTTTTCACTGAATGCTCAAATTTCAGTTGCATAAGCAGTGACAAAATCGCTACGGATGGTAGTTTACACAGCAAACATGTTCACTGGCACATGATGCAAAGAAAACAAGCCCTGCAAGTGTGCAGGGGTCTAACAAAGAGGTGGAGTATCTACATTCAAACAGAACTCTTCATATTACAGAGAAAAGAAAACAGAAACCAGCACAACAGACGCCATATTACAAAGTACAGAATACGGAACCGCATATACAGACACCCGGACTCTCATTATGAACTCCACATCAAAAGGTGAGCTGCATTATTTCACACACTTGTTGTAACTTTGTATCACACCTGCTTGTTTCCGGACAAGGCGTGTTTTTACACATTAATGTTTAGTTAGCTATAGTTTTGACTTCACTTTCTCCATAGTTACAAAGGACACTGAAAACCCTCCAGAAAAACCATCAACAACCAGAAAGTCTGGGGTCTCGTCCTCTGTTATAATACTAGCAGTTCTTGGTATAGCTGGCGCAACTGTTGCAATAGGGGTGCAGGTATGAATTAGAAAAGTGTTGTCTTATGCAAGTCACAGTGAAAAAAGCATTTCATCTTGTTTTATTTCAAACTAGAATGATTATATAGCTGCAGCAATTTGAATCAGCACCTCAGGGTGTGCATTCATTTTTAAATAAATCAATGGTCCATTGTCAATCCATTGCCACACCACATTATAAGTATATATGTTATATCACCATTCCTTTTTCTTTCATAACTGATTATCTTTATAAAACGTAAACTAATTAATAAGGAAATGTGATAATTTTGAAAATAAAGTTTATCATATCACTTTTAGATCTTCAAGCAACAAAACCATAATGTAGATGACCATTTGGCTAAAACAGGTAAAATTTTGTTTTTCAGATATTGGTTCAAAAATTAAAATACATAATTCTATATACACAATAAAAAAATAACACATGCAAATATAAATATTGATCTATTATGCTCTGATGTTCTTTAAATAAACAGGCTTTAAGATGTTAGCAATAACAGAGATTATAAATTGAATTAGAAATTATTTAATACTTTGAAATGCCTCTAATTTATCTTATTACAACACATTATCCAGGTGAAGAACTCCGGATTCTTTTGGTTGGAAAAACAGGGGTGGGGAAAAGTGCAACTGGTAACACCATCCTGGGAAAAAAGGTTTTTAAATCTGAGATCTCATCATCCTCTGTTACTGGACAATGTGAAAAATTTCATTCAATAGTGAATGGAAGAAAAGTATCAGTGATCGACTCTCCAGGTCTGTTTGACACCAGCTTGACTACGGAAGAGGTGATCAACAGAATTAAAGGCTGTATTCCACTCTCTGCTCCTGGTCCACATGTGTTTTTAGTTGTGATTCAGTTGGGCAGATTCACAGATGAAGAGGCAAAAGCTGTTAGAATCATTCAAGCAATTTTTGGTGAAGAATCCTCCACATACACAATGGCACTGTTCACTCATGGAGATCGACTGAGGGGCAAAAACATTCACACATTTGTGCGCGACAGCCCAAAACTGGTCAGTTTTATCAAAACTTGCGGTGGACGATACCATGTGTTCAGCAATGAAGCAGAGAATCCAGATCAGGTCATTCAGTTGCTGGATCAGATTGATAAAGTGGTGACTGGAAATGGTGGGCAGCATTACACCAGTGAGATGCTTGGGAAGGTGGAGAAAATGATTGAGGAGAAGAAACAGCGTATCCTGAGAGAGACAGAGGAACAGAGACTGAAGGAGATAGAAGCTCTGATGGTTAGATATCAGGGAGAAGACTTTGAGAAAGCTAAAGAAAAGCTGAAAAATGATTATGAGGAGCAGGCAAGATGGCAAGCTGAAAGAGATACTTCATTTCTAACAAAAATATTCAACTATTTAAAAGAATTTATTAAAAACATTTTTGGCTTTGACAAATCATCTTTAATGGACATAATGTCATCTGTTATTAAAAATGCTAACTTCCATAAAACATTAAAATTACCTTAATGTTTAACTGCAGCAGACATTATAAATTATGTCTTTATGCTTTAACAGTTTTGCAAATGTGTCCAATCAACACCCTGTAAGGTGTGTTTTAAAAATTAATATGTATTTTCAAAAACAAATTTTGGTTTTGTGAGTACTATTCTTTTATTTGATTCTTTTATTTCTACTGTTGTTCTAGAAATTCCTAGCATGATCTGAACATTTTGACGGTCCATAAATCCATAAAATTATTTGCTCTAGCTTCTTGTGGGTCTCTTTTTTTGCCTTTATAATCTAAAACCATTACGTAACGTCTTTCTGTCCATGTTGACACATCCTGTTGTAGTTTTGTCCTTACCTTCTGATTGTTCTCACCAGTTTCCCCTGATTTGTCTGAGTCTGTTTAAGTATACTTTTGTTTACTTTTTCACTTCTAGTTGATTGTCTGATGTTTGGTGTACTTTTGGATTTCTGATGTTGCTGCCCTTCGTTCCTTCCTGATCCTGGTCTTTGTGTGTATGGATATTAAAGTAAAAAAGTGTAATATTTTAATTTAATACATGCATAATTCAATAAATATATATGCTAATATATTGTACATATACTAATCCTAAACCTGGACATGTAGTAATTAATGTTGTTTTGTGTAAGTTTTAGGAGAGTGCAGTATTTAAATTTGCAAGGGATTGCCAAATGGTAAACACCTATGGAGAAGCTCCCAAGATCTCACTGTGTCCAGATCAAAGTCCCTTTAAGGAAAGTCTTCTCACTCTGTAGCCATATTTGCAACATCTCCAGACAGCTGTTTCATACAAGATCAAGACTTATCTAAATAAGGGAAGACAGATACCTCCAAAATCACTTAGAGGTCACAATAAACAATATATTTCTGACCAGCTATTAAACCTGACATCATCTATAACCATGTACCAAATTCTGATTCATAAGCTCAAATTGCACAGTAAAAAACAGTTTTTCCAGTCTTCCGGGTAACTCCAGCTTTGTGCATGTGCTGTTAAAAGTATAAATCTTGCTCGGTGCTAGAGCATGCATGACTCCTGCAGATGGAAGTCAACAACCTATAGCAAGTGGCGCATCAATGTTTACACTTTGGAGTACGCTTTCATTTTCATTGAAAATGAAACTAAACTTTTAACTACTGTGTGAAGAAAAGAACAATGCAACCAAGCAGATCTTCAGAATACAAACCTTAATGATTTGTTCCACAAAAATGAAACTTACCTGTCTCCTATTTCAGCTGTGTTTAGTGTTTAAATTGTACGTTCACCTGTCCTTCATTTGCTCCTCCCTTGATAGTTAAGTATCCTCCCTACATCTATTCTTTGTCAGATCCTGTGTGCTGTGTGTTTGCTGAACTGGTGTGGTTTTAGGTTTTACCCTTTTGCGGTCTTGCTATTTATATTTATCTGACATCTTCTGCCAACAACTGGGTGAATGGCATATTAGGAGGGCAATAAACCTCAAATACACCAACTAATAGAAGATAAAGGAGCAATATTGGCATAAACAAACACTAGAATGTAAGTTGCATTTAGCATTTTCAAAGTTTTGTATGCTTACATGCTATATTATAATCTATGAAATAGATATGATACTAAGATACTGTGATAATTATTATTTTGTTAGATAATCCTGCCTTATTTTTATATATTTTATATTTATATTTACATATGCACAGTACTCATAGTTTCTTCACTTCCTCATGGAGGCCTCTGAGACTTCTAGAGGACAACAATCAGCTATGTCAATGTTTTTTAAAGTAGTCCTTGGTATATTTTTAGCCATAGCCTCACTAAAACGGATGCATCAGGTATGTTTTAAAGAAATTACCTTATCGTCAGTTTGTTTTGTTTTAAAGCCTAAATGACTATTTCTTTAAAATTGCACACACGTCTTGAACAGTTTTGCACAATAATAATTTAAATGAAATGGTTGAATATATTTTGTCCTTCCTGTCTTGAAATTAATTATTTTAAATTGATAAATTTATAAAAGACATGCATGAATTGTTTAATGCTGGAATCCATACCTTTTTAGGTTAAAAATGAAGAAAAATCAGTTACTGAGCAAGTACATAACAGATCAGTGTTCAAAACAGTTTCCTTTCCTTACCCTGATTCACAATAGTAAGTTGTCGATAATGATTTTAAGCTGTAGAATTTAGAATTTAAGCTGTAGGGTTTGATTTTGGGAGACGTGTCAGATTGACTGCATCATTACGTCTTGTATGTAAACAGAAAGAGGAAGACCCAGCTACTATATGCCGTGTGTGAGTGCTGAGGATGTTTGAGCATCTGTTGCTTGTTCTTATGATAAATGTAATAAAATGTATAATTTGATCTACTTCTAGTGCTTCGTGGAACACAATGACGATTTAGGTGTTTTAGGTAAAGCATGTTTTCTTTCCAAATTCAAGACCACAATAATTGATCAATTTAATATATACAACCTTTATAGGAAAATTATATGACACTGGCTATAAAATTATATGAAGGCTAAATTAGAAAATAACGTCATTCTTACTAATCATTCAGGTGAAGAGCTCAGAATTCTTTTGGTTGGAAAAACAGGAGCAGGACGAAGCTCAACAGGCAACACCATCCTGGGCAAAAAAGTTTTTAAATCTGAGATATCATCCTCGTCTGTGTCCAAACAATGTGAGAAGGCTTATGCAATAGTTAATAGAAGAAAAGTAGCAGTCATTGACACTCCAGGTCTGTTTGACACTAACTTAACTACAAATGAAGTTAGCAACAAAATTCATCTGTGCACTTTATTGTCTGCCCCTGGTCCACATGTCTTCCTAATTGTAATTCAGTTGGGAAGATTCACAGATGAAGATGCAGAAGCAGTTAAAATCATTCTAAACATTTTTGGTAAAGCAGTCTCAACGCACAGCATAATACTCTTTACTTATGGAGATCTATTGAAGGATAAAAGCATTCACACATTTGTGCGTGACAGCCCAAAACTGGTCAATATAATCAAAACTTCCAGTGCAAGATTCCATGTGTTCAATAATGAAGAAGAGAATCCAGATCAGGTCATTCAGTTGCTGGATCAGATTGATAAAGTGGTGACTGGAAACGGTGGGCAGCATTACACCAGTGAGATGCTTGAGAAGCTGGAGAGAGTGATTGAGGAAGAAAAGCAACATATCCTGAGCGAGACAGAGGAACAGAGACTGAAGGAGATAAAAGCTCTAGGAGATCAATTACAAGGTGAAGCTTTTGAGAAAGAAAAAGAAAAGCTGATCAGAAAATATGAGCAACAGGCAAGATGGCAAGCTGAGAGAAACACCATCCGAATTCCAACTGGTTGGTTCTCTTTCATGAATGAAATAAAAAACTTCTTTAAACTTGACTAAGAAATCAGAAGAAATTGTTCAATCGACACTGTGAATCACAGAAACTGCTGCTGCTTTGACACACCTGCATCTCTGTTTTAGCTTGTAGTTTTTAGGCATATTGAAAACTTTGTATTGATTACTATTTATGATAGATGAATTGCTTATTTTGTAGCATCACTTGTTTATAATGAAGTTTGGATATAAACATTTGTTAAAATAATTTAAATGAAATGGGGTCAAATGCTGATAAACAAAAGCAAAGCACACATTTAAATTGCATCTTTAAGGGGCAAAATGTATTAAATATATATGTGGTTGTAAATATACGTGGTTGTATCCTTACATTTCTAAATTGTTCTTCTTCTCTTTTCAGAACTGTTTACAGAAACAATCCATGAGTTTTAGGGGCCCATTATATGCTTCTGAATCAATCCCAAGAAACAATTTTTTCATTAAACAACTTTAATGAAAAGACAAATTGCATTTGAATATAATTTGGAATTATTTAATAATTTTTTAAGATATTTAGATCTTAAGATCTAAATAATTATTTGCCTTTATTTCAAAACAAAATACAATAATTACAGGAAAAACATACAAGGACAGTTTATGCTACTTTGTAAATATGTTAAGTTACCAACTTCTCATGAGTAATATGCTTCCTATATGCTTCTCATATGCTATAACTTTACATTTTTAAGACAAAGTTTGTCAATTTGCGCTTTTTGTACTCTGTCAAATTTGCATTTTTTGTGTCCAGGCCAGATTAATCTCATCTAGTTAAAATGAGAGGCTGTTAATGTCTACATGACAACATCTGATATTGCTGAATTTCATGATTGTAAATTGTGGGTATATTGTGCTGGAAATGTTTGTTTAGTTTATCTTTCATTAGGCAAATGGCAGCTGTTTTAACAGTATAGTGAACCTGTCAAGAAGGGCTACCCAGATATTATTCACCAAAAAAAATCCCGAATTTCTTTTTTCTTTGCAACACAAAGGAGACAATTTAACAACTATTTGATTGGGTGGACTTACTACAACGGCAGTACATTACAACTTACGTGTAATGCTTAATGATTAATAAAGCACACAAGAGTGTCAGAAATATGAATATGTGGCTCACGTTTATTTGAAAGTACAATTGTGCTGACACCATGTCAAAGATGTTTTCAAAGAAAGAGAAATGGTTTGCAATAACCCAAGGGTGAGTAAATGCTTTTTATGTTGGAGGATTTATGCAAAATAGAACTAAAACTAAAAATGTAAATTTCAGTCATGTCTATAGCTTCTGTGCACATTTTAACATATAAGGGATGTGTGTAGGTAAGTAATGATTGTTGGAGGAAAAGGCTGATGATAAATAATAAGGTATATGAATAACAACATGCTCGACAAAAGAATCCAGCAAAACCTGTATATTTTCTGTGAGGTTTCCGGCATAGACATGAGGCATGTTTTATACTTATGCAAAATAGCTTTTGAACTTTGTTTCCATAATCAGACTACAATGCAATACAAATCTCAAATTTAGATCAGTCACATAGACAACTTAGAGGGTAGCTGTTTTAAACGTTTTTTAGCTGTTTTTTTCAATATATTATTGACATTGTTATTTGTAATTGACATTGTAATGTGTAATGGACATATTACCATAAAGGTCATACTTTTACATCAAAATGGCTTTACTCCCTCTACTGGTCAATGGCACAATGCATCTGATTATATGCTGTGTGTTAGGTAGGCCTGCTTCCACACAGAGTTTATGGTTTTACTGTAAGCCCTTTTGTGTTTCTGTTATGTGTTACAGCCAAATGTGTCAATTTAATTTGCAGGCAGACATAAATACATGAAACATAAACGATGACATTTACATGATTACAAATACACCTATAATTGTATTAATATATAATATACATCCATAAAATGTACATTTAAGCTAAATGAAACAGTATATAAACGGCAGTAAATAAAAGCAGTCACCAGTTAAACAAGAGCAGGACTATTCTGCACTGCATTGCCAAGCATGGAAGGAAGGCAGTCCCGCCTGCCAATAAAAAAGCCAATTGTTGATTGATTGCTACCAACGATGCTCTGGGGAGCACTCTTAGCCAAGTGTGTTAGAGGATCCAAACTGGGTGAATGTAAACAATTGGCACAAAAATGAAAACCAGCAAAACACGGACCGCATACGATGTGTGAATGGAATCTTACCTGTAAAAAGATGGAATGCCATTTTGCTTGTGTGAACGACACATCTGTGTATTAACCAGTACTTTGCTGATAATTTACCTGGATTACTCTCTGGAAAGGGCTATGAAAGCAATCCTTTTGACTCCAGTGGGTTAATAAATGCGCAGCAGCTCTCCAGCTACTCAATGGGCTACAGCTCTGATTTATTTGTTCAACAAACTAATAATATATTTATTCTATTTACAATACTTGTGTCACACTTTAATTCAGTTTAATTTTACAAATGCTACATTTCAAATCAGTGTTTACATTCGATTTTTAATTTATGACTTTTCATAAATAACATGAATCATTGACGTTTATTAAAGTTGTTGTTCCTCAGACCTAATAACAGTAATAATAGTGGTAAGTGCTTTGCTTTTAGAAACAGAAAACTCTCAGAAGAAAAAAATCTTTACACAGTAACAAGACACACGGATTTTACAAATGCTTTCATGCCCAACCTGTTATAACATCACTTCATTACTGACACAAAGGAGGCAAGTTATTAATGTTTGTGCTGTCCAAATCTACATGAACAAATTGCTTTTGATTAGATTTTCTATTCTGTGCATTAAAATTGGACGTAATCAATGAAGCATTTATGAATTTTCTGTGAGGAAAATGAGGACATTTTCCTGTCTATAAGAACTGAAGTGATTTCATTCATAACATCCTCACCAAGTTATTAAAACAATAACTTGCTGGTTAAACCAAGGCCATTTCTTATTGCATTTCTAATTTAAGCTTGACTTGAGATTTGATCTTTACCTCTGATACCAGCTTAAAGTGAAGTAATAACAGGCTGCGCGTCTTCTTGACTATTGTCATGCATTCATAAGTACAGATTACTCGTTAGTGCAGAACTTGCCATACAGATACTTTCATTGCTCATCTCATAAGCATGAGGATGCGGATGTATTTCTGTGATGTTATATACACTTCCATAACAGTAATGCTTGGTCAGACTGGGTATAGAGACTGGGAATACAGCATCACAGTCTGTCTAAAATCGATTAAATAAATTATTATTTTAATTTAGACTGAATTGTAAGGGAGAATTGCAGTCCTAGGACTGTATTGGACATCACTGCATCTGGATTTCTGGGAAAATGTGCAATCACAAAATCAGATCCCATACAATGTAAAGACGCTATTTTGTGCACTGTAAAAAAACTTTGTTGCTGTAATTTTTTACGTTTAATCAACTTGGCTATAAAAGTAATTTCAACTTAATATTTTAAATCTTGACTGGTATAACTTAAAAAAATAGGTTAAGAAATGTTTCAACTATTTCTTATAAGTTACCGCAACTCCACACCAGTCAAGATTACAAAGAGTAAGTTGAAACGCCCTGTGCAACCAAATTGATTAAACTTAAAATTTAAGGGAGCAAAGTTTTTTTTACAGTGTGCTGATCCAGAACCGTATTTTCTCCATATGATTCTATACCTTGAGCTTCACAGAAAAGTTGAATTAGTTTTGGATCAAAGATGAAGGTCAGTTTTCTCTAACATCACTGAACAGAGAAATCTGATTAAATTGGATTAAGCAGCAGCGGTCTAACAAAAGTGAATCCTCACCACTAGGGGGAGATACAAAAAAGTAAACTGCTGTGCTCTACAAGAACCAACAATAACATCATAATTTTGTATTACTCAAAGTGTTTACGCTTTCATTAAAAAATGCCAGTTAAACAGAACAGTTTACAGATTCACCATATGACGTGTTGCTTACATTGCTTCTAAATATATACACTAGTACTAAGTTTCACATATCCTTGTACACTCTCACAGACAAGTGAAAAGCACTCAGTCTTGAAAAGGAATGATTATCTAATAAATAAATAAATGAGACAAGTTTAAAATACTTTACAAGCCACTATTTTGCACATGGATCTCCCTCGTTCAAAACACAGTTTTACTTTTTTCATTTAAACACAGGGGATTTGAGTCGATCCAATATTGACGGAGCTAAAAAAAAGCACACATCAAAAAGCACCCATTGTTGTATAATTATAATATTATTATCATAAATAACTATGAGTCTGGATAATGGTAAAAATGTCCAAAATCAGGATGGAAAAAATGGCACTATAACAGCAGCATGCCTGTCATCCCTCTGTTCCATTCTGTGTTCCATCTCACACATACATTTAATTCACCGTTTCAATCACAAACAGCAAAATGGAACTCCTCTGCTAGTAGTGCCCACAAGTCTTTGCAGACATTAAACTGACATCAGTGCTGCAGCTTGACTTTTTTCAGATCATTCTTGTTAAGTCTGGGCCTCTGGAAGGGGTAACCCTGGTTCACAGGTGGCTGTGGGTGGGGCCAGGCCCTTGGCTCCCCGACAGAGAAGTCCCTTTGCTGTGGCTGCAGATGTCTCCCCTCCATTGAGATTTCTGTATGGTCGTCGCGGAGGACCACGATGAGGGGCTCCGCGAATGCACAAAGAAGGGAAGCTGAACCCAGCCAGGCAGCAGGCAGGACAGGAAATGACATCACCTTGTTCAGCGGTGGGCGGTAAAAGTGATGGGGCAGGACCGCGATAACCATTTAGCCTGGCCCATGCAAAAGGCCTCCCAGGTCTCAGAAGTCCATTGTTATTGTCCAAACGGGGAAGGGGAGGTAACAATGGTGGCCCATTTAAGATTGGTGCAGACCAGCCATTGGGCTTCAGGGAGGAGGAAGATGAATAAGAAGAACCACTGATTACCCGTTTTTCTGGCATGACTCTCTCTGCTGTGTCAGGGGAACTACTACAGTCCATGGGTTCTGTGAGGCACAATCCCTCTTTCTCAACATCGTCCTCCTCCTCCTCTTCTTCCTCCACCCGCTCTAAAGACACCATCTCCAAATCTAGCACCAGGTCTGAGTTCTCCACCCCTTCCTTCCATACCTTCACCTCGATCTTCTTCATTTCATTTTCAAGGTCCTCATTCCTCTGCTCCTCTACCTCACGCTCATTCTTGCCCTCTTGGTCTTGGAAGGGGAGTTGTCGACCCAGCTCGGGGGTGCATGGCAGGGACCGACACCTTCGAGGGGGTCCGCGGAGCGGTGGGGAGGCGCAGGGGTCTGGAGGTGGTGGAAGGGTAAAAGTAAGAGAGATAACGGATTTGCTAGGGGTGTCGAACAGCTTAATGCGACCACCGTTGAGGTCTTGGCGAAGAGAGAAGGGGTTGACCCGTGCAGGTGTACCCAAACAGGGTGATGTGGCAGGAGGCAATACGTCTGACTGACTACGTGACAGACGCTGGTTACCTGGACGGAATGGAGAACTTCTCCTATAAGGGCTGTCGTCAATGGCAACAGGCTCTGAGGAAATCACAACATCATGTGTTCTTAAAGCACCAGTACAAAAAATTATTTAAAAGCAATTAAGAATATGGTAAAACTTGAGAAACAGTATTATGTGTACTGTGTGTATACAGTACACATTAGGCTTACTTACCTAAGATAACTGGAGCTTCATTCTTCTCTCGTTCTCTCTCTATTCCCTCAAGGGTCACTACTATCTCAGAGAAGGCAGGACGACTATCTGCGCACATCTATAACAGAGAAGATTCACCATATATGCATAATTTTTAAGATATCACATTAAGATTACATTAACATATTAACAGACTTTATATAATACACTTCATGAAATTACGATGTGAGTGTATGTTTGCTTTTGTCTTACACTGCAGCAGTTGACAGCCAGGCGCAGAAAAGAAGGTGGACAGTCTCCAACCATGTGCTCAAATGTGTCAATATCCAGTCCAAAATCCTACAGTCAAACAGAAATATGCCATGAGGATATTTTACAGGTACTGCAATAAGCAGACATCTGCCACAGATGCATTGTTTCACATAAGTCATTGCAATCTTGCAATTTATTGCAATTAAAGAGTGTTAATTTCCATGTTAGGGTGAACTCTCTCTTTAACAATCTATTGTTAAATCTATTGTATCTATGTACAAATAACTATTCTGCTTCACTAGCAGAGTGAAATGGCACTTTAAAAGGTATACGCAGATTCCTACTCAGCATCAGATTAATACAGATTCCTACTGTACACTGCAAAATTCAATTTAAAAAATCAACGTCAATGGATTCTAAAAGTAGGTGTGGATACAGTATGACTTTTCAACATGCACAACCACATTTGAACAAAAAATAAAACATGGAATAAACAAAAGAGACGAAGCTTCAAATTTATATTACATTTTAGATTGTAATAAAAATAAATTAATTTATATTAATTATTTCATAATATCAATATTTCAGCTGAGTAATCAAACAACACATAAATTGACATTTTATGTGGTTTTACAGAAAACAAACATTTTAATCTGAGTTTAGACCTAATTTAGGTAAACCAGCCACTTAACTTAAGATTGGGTCAATGTATTATTCAGTGGTAGTGTGCTGTTGTATTTGCTGTTGCAGGTACCTCTGTCCGTGGGAGGATATCAGGGTCAGCTTCAATCCGGGCAATGATCTCACAAAGAATTATTCCATATGCAAATACATCCACCTATTATATGAAAATGTTTTATGTAAACCTTGAAATTGTTTTAATGAACATTATTATAAATAATAATGTTCTTATTCAAAGACACAATACCTTCTCATCGTACAGTTCGCCTCTCAACATTTCTGGGGCCATCCAGTAGGGGGAGCCCACAACAGCCAGTGCTTGCTTTTTAACACCATCACTGTAGACAAGTGAAACAATTACTCCTTGCACTTAGTAGTTGTATTTCTCTGGTTTAATCTGTTTAATTCCATCATAAAACACAGGTGTAATGAAAGCTGTGTTATTTCTGTGTATAAGGAAAGATGGACTGACCTGTAATCAGGAATTTTCTCTGCCAGTCCAAAGTCCCCAACCACAGCTGTGAAAACACCATTTTCACAACGCACCAGGCAATTCTGCAAAAGATTGATATGTCTGAGTATTTTTAATGCTTTTGTATGGTTTCAGACCTTGCTTATTTGTCCCATAAATAGCTTGCAAAAAAACATACTACAGGTTCAAGTTTAGGGTCCCTTATTTTTTTTTCTAAGATTTGTATAAAAGTAACTGTATTGGGAATTATGTTGTAAAATAAAACATTTTAATTTAAAAGTAGCCACTGTCCAAGGATCAGTCCAAGTCATCCATTTCAAAATCATTTTTTAAAAATTAAACGTTAGCTTTGTAATGAAAGAAATTATGTTGGCACAATTATATTTTCAATACAACTAATTTTAAACATTTAAGCATACGACTCTAAACTTTTGACCTGTACTGTACATGTGGTAGAATTGTATTTTAAACTGATGTGCTCAAGAAATATAACTGTTTGTGAACCTTGGATGTGAGATCCCGGTGGAAAATGCCTTTGCTGTGTAGATACTGCAGCCCTCTTGCAATGTCCAGAGACAGACAGATTCTGACGCTCCATGAAAGATATATGTCACTATCCAGCAGTTGCTCCAGGTTGCCTCCATTGATATACTGTAACCATGACACTGAAGTTATTACCACATCAACCAATCACTACTGCAGTCTGCATTTCTGTGTGATGTCTTACCTCAGTGAGTGCATGAAGTTGTCCTTCATGAACACACACCCCCAAAAACCTAACAGAAAGACAAGGAGATGGAGAACTTAGAAGAATGGAAATGAAGGTAGGCAATGTAGCACATAGTTTTGCATAGCCAGACCTTTGCATAGCCAGGCAACAAGTCTTGTATCTTACAGGTTTTGTGTCTTACTGGCCAAGAATCAATCAGACAGAAACATGTAAAGCAACTGATCACAGTTCCTTTTGTTTTTACATGATGTTTAGGGGTGGGATTAACTGAGATATATTATAGGACAACAATAGATAATGCACAATAATAATACAAATTTATTATTGGCACAGCACTTTCTGCAAACGGTTGAATCACACACGGTAAAATGATGAAAGGAAAATATGTGGAGTTTCAGTACGTTAAAAAACCTTTGTCAGCCGAAAGTTAAAAAAAGACAGCCAATCATATACGTGCTTAATAAATTGAGAAAGTTCATTCTAGATTAGTATGAAATATATATCAGAGCATACATCAATCGACCTGAGGCTTAGATTATGACAAAAAGCATCACACACTTTAAACAGTTAAACATTTTAAATAAAATGAATGAAAAGACTAGAAAGATATGGACAACTTTTCATCTCTTCAAAAGCTGCACGTTTTTGTTTCATGACAAAAGATCTAAAATCAGTTCAATGGTGTGTGTTGTACCTGAGGATGTTGGGGTGGCAAAGGCGGTTCATGAGCTGCACCTCCCTCAGCATGTTGGCTTTATTACTGGCCAGTGTGTTCATCTTCAGAGCCATCACCTGCCCTGTGATCCTGTGCTGCACCTGCATGACACACACACGCACCACACACACACAGTTAAAACACTAAAAGAACTCTATGAATAATACATGCACTGAACAATATAGCACATTTTTTAAATTAGAAATAGTTTCCTGACTTTTCATACTAAATCTCATTTTAGTTTAGTGAAAACCACTAACTAATAATTGTGCTCATAATTTAAATCATTTTAATAACGTGTTATCACTCACATATTTCTCATAATCTTATGAAAATCCTACATTCACATAGGAAACTAATCAAATATATTGGTTTTCATTTGCAAAAACAGATTTTGCAGCTATACTGTACAGAATAACACTTCATAAACACTTCAGTTAGAAGTATATGCATACGCTGCAAAACATTACTGATTTGTTTATAACTTTCAACACATTTTAACTGATGTTTCCAAGACTTTCAGACTATCCAATAGTAGTCTTTAAGTACTTTACACTGTAAGTCATTCTTGACATTCTGACCAAACTTTTCCAAAAAATCTATTTAGGTCAGCTAGACAATGTCATCTTGGTGACACATTTACATCAACAGAATTCAGCAGTTTACGAAACAACATTAAAAACAAGTCAGAAAAACATATTTAAACTTGAAGGTATTAAAACACATGTATATAAACAAGGAATTTAAGATGTTAGAATGCAAGCACTTCCATCAACAAGCTCCCAGCTCTCACACAACAGTGGTGCTGTGCCATCCTTTATAGTCATGCCCTGGCAAGTGAATAAATCTATCTATAAAACAAGATAAATAACATGCTCTCAACACTGTTTTGGTTTTCTGCTTATCTTGTATTAGGGATGTGTAGATGTTTGTACTTTAAAACAAGTAAATTAATTATTTGAATATTTAAAGTAAACTTTATTTGTAATTTAATTTAAATTACAATTACAAATTTTAACAAAATGTAATTTAAAATTGAATTCTTTTTTTAATGGAGCTACATAACCCATTCCAATATAGGCCTTCTCCATAAAATGATTAAAATGATAAATTTCACATTCCAAACCACATTACATGTTTATACAACTGTAATTATATAATAATAATGTTATAGCTTTCTAAACATTTTTTACTTTCTGCACAAAATACTTATCAAGGGCACATCACTGCAACAGAAAGACTTTCACAGCTGCTCAGCACAGCAGCTTAAATGCTGGTTGGGTCAACTCATTCAGTCACGTGGACAACCTGCACTCACTGCAGATAAAATCTATGTACAGCTGCACAAGAGCATTTAATGCTACTTTTCTCTTGTCTCACTATAGGCAGAATTATTGTGAAACATCCATTAGGCTGATGTGACAATGTAAAGCTAGTGGAGGACAGAGAAGCAGAGCTGGAAAATGTCAGAAATGAAGTCTGAATATGAGTTTGAATGAAATCTGATCATCTGTCTGATGGTGGTTTTGTGCCTGAGTGAGAGAGAGTAAGAGAGAGAGAGATCCAGTACAGTGTTTTGAGTATTAATAGCCATTAGGTACTAATAGGCTTTTTGGATTTCACATCATCCCACCTAACCTCCAGGAATCCAGGACATTGTCACAATGACATCACAAATGAAACCTCACATGGGCTTCACCCACTTCCACAAAAGATCCATCAGTAGGTACCACAACATACAGCATCCCATATGCATAAATCAAGATCTCACACAGACTTTGACTAGTAACTACTTGCAGTAGCTGAAATGTTCAAATCAACATTGCATTTTTCATACTGTGTTATGTTAATACAGAACTTTGTGTCAGTCAGATATAATTTGTTTATGAAACTTTCGGTTTTGTTGAATAGTGATTCAAGTGATTACAATTTTGACTTCTCAGTTAAGAAAAAAAGTCTGTTGCCGGGACAATTTTCATGTCCTGTCACAAACTTTTAGTGCTGCACGTAAAGTAAGTATGCCAGTGTATATTCAAATAGTTCTACAGATGTCCTCCACAGCAGGTATTGTTCAGAAATACATTCAGGACCAGTTTTATTTTATTTATAGTGGCCATTTAAAGTCATGAGTCATGTCAGCCTCATAAATTTTCAAGCCTTAGTAGTTTTTCCTCTAAATAGCTCATGTAATAAATCTGTAATACTAAAGAGACTCAACATTTGACAAATGTGCAACAAGACAGCTACAAATAACAGAAATGGATTAGAGGAATGAATACAACGTGCCAAGACTCTTAAAAGTCCATGAGGGAGTGTCTGGGATTTGTGTTAATTATTAAATATGGAAAGTTGTAAGTTGAAAGTCCATGACAGTATGTTGCACCCTGGTGAATAAAACATGGAGCCTAAGGGGAGGGTGACGTGTGATGTCATCAGGTTCACTTACATCAAAGTCAGGCTGTGCAAATAATCCTACTATTATTTATTATACTATTGATATATCAACCAGAGAAGCCAACTTTTTTGACAATGTTAGCAAGAAAATAAGAACAAAACTGAAAGGCAACACCATTTTTCACCAAATGCCCGGGTGTTTCATATAGAAGCAAAGACTTCATATGCACAACAGAGACATGGGCGGACATAATACACACATATACCCCTCTGTGATGGGGTAGACAGATTGGGTCTGGCTGTTAATCTGATTATGATGTCGAGTAGAACCGACCTGTCTTATCATTAACCACAGACACTGAAGTTACACACATATGACACAGTGTAGAAATAACTAGAACAAAAGCCATCATTTGTAATTCTTCACTTTCATTAAATAATCTATGCTTTTGGCAACTACTTTTAAACTTCATTTAAATTCCAGCATGTGCCCACAGGTTCCTAAACTAGTTTATTGTTGCATCATTGACTATTGGGTACTTATCAGCATGCCATCATAGTGTCTCCTGATAATCAAGCTTAATGATGCATTATGGTAGGAATGGGCTCTGCAAACTCTTCTGCAGACTCTGTAGGTCTTTTAAAGTGTAATTCATCAAACCAGCAGCCAGCCGAGACAGTTGCACCCAGTCATCAGCAAAAGCACAGCCACACCAAAGTGGATACAACAGAAAAGGTTACCTTGAACACTTCGGAGAAGAAGCCGGAGCCGATTTTTTCACAGAAAAAATCGTCAATGCGTGCCAGGCTGGACACGGCGCTTCGCAGTGCCCGGTACGATGACGGCCGGATCCGGTTAGGCCCGTAGAGCCCGTGGAAAGGGGGCTCGCAGAGTTCTTGATTATCATCTTGATCCATTTTGATGGATAGCGAAGAGGTACCTTAACGCAGCCAAGTCCAAATATCCATGACCCGATGAACTCAAATTAATCCCTTCCTAAAACACCGCCAATACTCAAGTGTAGTAAATGGTGCCCCAGGGTGCAGAATTGTGCATCACACCACATAAAACCACCATTAAACGGTATCCAAGAGAGGCTATGAGAAAATGATGAATGCGCTCCGGATCTTTGCTCACTGATGCATTTGCCATGTTTCATATTCCGGTCGATCGGTAAATCTCGGTAAAGGCTGCGCGTTATTGCTGACAGGACAGACAAGCAGATCTCCCCTCCTCAATCTGTTGCCTGGTTTGCAGGGAGCTGCACTTCCTACAGCTTTTACAAATCAAACCACCTGCAAGAATGTTGAAAAGAAATACTATTAGTCCGCAGATTATTTATTATCTGTTATATTATTCTGTTTAACAACATGGTGTCGCCGTTTATCTAAGCTTCAAAATTATGCCAGCGATATGGAGAGGCAGCAGTAGATGTGTGGCACACCTTCTTAACGACTGCACTACTTTATCTAGAAGGAGGCTTTTATTTATACGAGTAAAATAAACGGGGTGTGTTGTCCGCACCATCTGTCAAGCATGGCTACAGACAGAGGATGCATTGCGGGTGGTTGCTGAAATGCCACTCAGCGCTGTTAGGGCTTGCTCCGAGGGCAACGAGTTGTACATTTACCGAGTTTTTTTAAAGCGACTCGTCGTTTTTGCAGACTAAATTGGCTATTGTGATTTATCATAACGGCGATATATGATGAAAGCATATTTACGTGAGTATTTGTAAGCCTGCCGGTTAAGCGCAGGGGCAGCATGCACGTAGCAGGGCCCATGTGAATTCCCCAGAATGCGGTACTTTACCCGATTTTATTAAGGTCGAGGAAATAACTCTTACCTTGGATTTAACCGTACGTTCAGCAGATGTTTCATGCTGTGCAATTCGACATCGCGTTTATTAGCTGTCACTGTCCATCTCTGCCATACTTAAAAGCGTATGCCGCTTATAAATTTGCCCGTTCATTGGTGAAGAATAGGGGCTGGTCTTGGCAAGGCTGGACATTGCGCGTCGCGCATGCGCAGTAAACGCTTTAACGCAGGCCAGCATGATTCTGCACTACGTTAGATTATGTTACTCGGCACATCATCTGTCCGCACAAACAGGGCCCAAGGAGGTTAAGACCATAACACACTGCATGCATATTAAACGTATTTACGAAACATTAAGAGTTAAAGTTGTCAATCTGTAGCTCAGGCACAGCACGTTGCTGTTTATGGTTGCTTACCCCAAAATGCTAGTCATGATAGAAATCGGCACATTCAAGGGTTGGGGTTTAGATTAAAATACTCGTATACACTTCAATGTTTGTAATGAAACCTCAGCTGTATTTATTAACACTTATCTTTATGTATACGACACGCTCTTAAAGTGGTTTTCATTGGTTTTTTATACGGCATCATTTAATCAAATGAGCAGCCAGTGCGCCTCCAGGGTCCAGCGTGACCTATGACGTCACCGATACGGTTCGTGTCAAAATGCAACAGTGAAACGCAAGCGTTTTGTCAGCGATACAAATACTAAACTAAAGTACTGCATCAGATTTAATCGTTTGCATATTGTTGTGAAGATGTTATGAACAATGGGCAATCCATTTAAAAGTTGAGCTAAACTTGCATTGAATACATATTTTGTATTTAAAAGAAAAATAGTTTTTTTTAAATTAAATTAAAATGAAAGATGAAGACTGAGATTAAGAGATTTATACAAAATATTATCAGGCAGTCGAAACCCAATTAGTAGCTATCTTCTGCATACTGGATCACTGAAATGAGTGCATGCCAGAACTCCCAGAAAATATGTGTTCAAAAGGTAAAAGTGTACATGAATGGTTTTTTTTTCAAAAAGCAATGACTTAACTAAAAATCGAAGTGTATGGTGTGTCTGGTGACAGCCCTGGTGAAATGATTCATTACATTTGTATTTCAAATAAATGAAACCACATTAATATCTGCTCATACTTTATATGGTACCACCATGCATTTAGAGTTCAAATTAAGAGAATATATGCTTGCCAACCATGCATGCTTAGGCTGAATTTATCCTGTAATTTGTATGTGTCCTGAACTGTGTTTTTAGGGAAACAGTAATACTGTGAGAGCTTTTACTGCTTTTGCATTTGTGATCTGAAGATATATGTGAAATAATGTACGCTATCGCAGTTTAAGAACTGTTTAATGCTTAACTGACAGCTAAAAACGTGCCAAAGTGACATTGAAGTCTCAATACAGGGATTCAGTTACATCTCTCTACATGCTGGGGGCAGTGATGAGCTGATTCCCGTTTCACTTTGAAACCAACCTGCGTGCTGGTGTCATTGCTGCCCGGTGACGATGGCTTTGACCCGGTTCGAACGGTTCTTGGGCCGCCTGCTTCGAGCTCTTGTGTGTCTACTGTTCGGCGCTTTTAAGCTATTTGCACCCCAGCAACGGCATGGCGGAGTTTCCCGACTTCCTTCTATCACTAACCCACTTCTGCTGCTCTCAGCGGTGCAGCTTGCCCGAAAGATTCGTCGGAAGGAAGTAAGATGTAAATAAAAAACTAAAACTGTCTTATGTGTAAAAATGCAGTTTGTGCGTACTGACATGGTTAGTTACTCGCTGAATGACGTTACGGCAAAGCTCTTATTCACACCCAGCTTGAGGAAGAGATGCGACAAGGTAACCTGAAGTGAATGCTGGGAAATGTAGTCATCGCTCTGTCAACAAGAGTTTGACATTTACGACACTACGATTTTTTAACGGGATAGTTTGTCACCTGATAGTTCCGCTATATTGATTAATGCGTATTTAAACTATCGCACTAGCTCAGAGGATTTCCTGAGTTTTAAGTCTGTTCAAAGGTCAGCTGTAGTTGTGAAATCCATAGCTTTTGTTAATGTTTATCTCTGTTTTCATAGGGGTAGTTCACAAAAAATGAAAAAGAAAATTCATTTACTTAACCTCATGGCTTTCAAGAAGTGTTCAAAGCAGAAATGATTCTGTTTTTATTTTTTTATACATTTACATCATGTCAATGAATTTGGTGTTTATGTGTACAATTTATAGCCAATGTTTAGATCATAGAAATGTACTAAATGTTTTAACATTGATGAAATATAATATATAAAAATATTGTAAAATATAGTAGTATATAAAATATAAATATAGAAGAAGTGTCAATTCAGTAGTCAAAAGTGCCACTAACTAAACGGTCACCCATACCTGCCCATGCTGCTATAATCTATTATCATTAGGTCAGCCAGATATCACTCAGTTATATAGGCATTTTGCTTAAAAATTATATAATTTTAAAATCACACATATGCCTTACGGTTTACATCTGTTTCTTTTTGTTTGTCATGCAGTTACATTCATCTTACCCAAATAAATATTTTGTATAGATTTGTTTCTGTAGTAATTTATGGCACATTATGTAACTATTTATTACGTATCTATTACATTATGTATCTAACTAAATGTTTCTCTAGGTAACAAGTGTTGAAGTGGTCCAGGCGTACATTGACCGCATTCAGGAAGTCAACCCACTTATCAATGCTATGGTCAAGGACAGGTGAGTGATGCAGAGGTCATTTTAACTTACATTTTGTTCTTTTTTGAACATGCTTCTCTGTCCTTCATTCAGGTTTTCAGCAGCCCTTCAGGAAGCTGCACAGGTAGATAAACTTATAGAGGAGGAGACAGGAGGAGAGGATGTATTGGAGGACCGGCTACCCCTGCTTGGAGTGCCCATCACTATTAAAGAGGCCTTTGCCCTGCAGGGTATCATACATTTTTAAATGTGTTCTACATTTGTCCTGTAAACAAATATTATTTATATGGACTTGCTTTTTATTTAAAGCTTGAAAGACTGCTCATCTACTGCTCATCTTAAAGCTACAGTGTGTATTTTTCTGTGATAAAATACTTCATCCTACTCCAGCTTAATGTGTTTTTTGGTATGTTGGTTTCCTACAAAATGGTAAACTGTGGATATGTGCTGTTACCAAAGCATAGCTGTTTATGCAATAGCATCATTGGCATAACCAATTGTATGGGGCAGTTGTGGCCTGCTGGTTAGTGAGGCAGGCTTGTAATTAGAAGGTTGCTGGTTTGATTCCAGTTCTGGCAGGTAGCAACTGAAGTGGCCTTGAGCAAGGCACCCAATCCCTGATTTCACCCCGCGCAGTAGTGCTGCTCACTGCTCCGGGTGTGTGTGTGTGTGTGTACATGACTTGCAGTGTGTGTTCACACCTCCCCAGGGATGGGTTAAATGCAGAGGTCATGGGTTATTTTGGGTATGGGTTACCTTACCTGACAAATATGTCACTTTCACTTTATATATAATTTGGCAGGAGTGTTTGGCTGACCAATGGCAGGCTGGGGAAGTATAGGGCAAAATTGTTTAAAAGCAGCCTCCATATTTGAAAGTACATTTGATGATGGTAATGTTGCAGAAAGAACACACTTGAGCTATAAAATGATAAATGTCTGTAAGATGACGTTTTGGGTTTCTTTTCTACCAGGGATGCCAAACTCGACAGGTTTGTTGAGCAGAAAGGATCTAGTTTCAGGAGTAGATGCTCCATCTGTTGCTCTGTTGAAGAGAGCAGGAGCGATTCCTCTCGGTGTGACAAACTGCAGTGAGCTCTGTATGTGGCTAGAGTCCCACAACCATCTCTATGGCATCACTAATAACCCCTACGGCCTAGACAGAATTGTTGGTGGCAGCTCAGGTCAGTTTTTCACACATACATGAACATTCTGACATTTGTGATAACCATAGTAAAAGAGACAGAAAAACCAAAGTCACTCCTATCTTATAATTGCACACTACTAGTCAAAAATTTAGGTTTGCTTGACTGATGTCATGATGTTTAAAACAACGTTTGATCTGAAGGTGTAACTTTAAATGTTTGCAATTAGTTTTGTAGACAAAACTACAATTGTTCCAATATATTAATTTCTTCTTA
Source organism: Chromobotia macracanthus (assembly GCA_036877525.1). NCBI lineage: Eukaryota > Metazoa > Chordata > Actinopteri > Cypriniformes > Botiidae > Chromobotia > Chromobotia macracanthus. Next base: position 3,078,624 of record JAZGTH010000019.1, read on the forward strand.
TTACAAAAGCAGAAATTATACTTAAAAAGTTTTTGAAATATGTGACTGAACAATAAAAAAAAGCAGCCAATATGTTTATAATATAATAATTTTAATTATTGCTGGCCAAGGCTAAAATATAACAGTTTTGATTGATTTAGATTTTATTTTTAGTCACAGCATAGTTCCATTTGTGTTAGTAGTACATTTGCCATTTGCTGTGTTTTTTGGTTTAACAAATGCTGTCTCATCTGTTATAGCATTTAACATCTACATTTTCTTCTACATTTACTTCTTTGTCACTTTTTATAACCACACAAATAATTGCCTATAAGTCTTTGTTTAGCGAACTGGTAATTCAGAAAGTGAATGTTTTTCCTTGCAGGAGGTGAGGGCAGTATATTGGGAGCAGGTGCTTCTGTTATTGGAATTGGGTCAGATATTGGGGGTAGTATCCGTATTCCCTGCTTTTTCAATGGCATCTTTGGACACAAGCCATCAGTAGGTAAGACGAGTGGGTGTGGGTGTTGTGTGGTTGCATAACGGTGATATACACTGGGCTCCAGCAATTTAAAACCAAAATTGCTAGTTAAAAAGTAGACCAATTTTGTCATCTCCCATGTTAAGTTATTTGAACTGAAGGTTTTTGGAAAATTGTGGTGGAATAACATGGATAAAATGTGATCCATGCTTGATTGTGTGTATGCTGTAACGGATATACAAAATATTTAGTTTTACATTTTAATTATTGTGTTGATATATAATTTATATTAATTAATTAATTACAATAAACAGATTTTATCAAATTAGAAAAATGGTCTCATTATTTTGGTGATAGTTTCTGTATTAATGTAGTGTAATTTATTAAGGTCATGAGGTACACAAGCTACATTAGCTTTGTTTGTACGTCCAGGTATTGTAAGCAATGATGGACAGCATCCTCCAGCCTCAGGACTACAGATGGGATTTCTGTGCACAGGTCCTATGTGTCGCTATGCCGAAGACCTGATTCCTATGCTAAGCATCATGGCAGGACCCAATGCACACAAGTAATGTACTACACTAGATAAATAAAATCATCATACAACACTTAAAGGCAGGGTAGGCATTTTGTTCCTGAAACATTTTTTGTTATGCTGGTTGAAAGTCTGTTCATGTATTGAGAGTAATGACTAAGTGGTCTAAATGTATTTATATAAATATATTACATTATACCGAATTAAATGATTGGATGTCCTATCTGCGTGTCAAATTATGGATGCGTTCATGTGGCTTTGGAGAGTGCTCTGAAGGGAGGATGGGGTCTTATGATTTCAAAGCTAGGTTGCTATTGTTAGCCTCTCCTAAATTACCTACCCTACCTGTAACCAAAATATTAGTTTGACATAAATGTAATGCAACAGAAAAGTAATCACATTCTCCTACATGAAAGTATTAACTCATTTTTGGTGAAAATAAACATGATAATAAAAATGCTAACATTCATCTCAGCTCTTTCAACTTAGTTCAGAAATCACTATTTAAAAGGCAACACAAATTCCCCTCTCACTCTTTATGTCTATTGTTCACTTTCTTTAGATTGTCTCTCTCTGCTGAAGTAGATCTGAAAAAGCTGAGGTTCTTCTCTGTTCCCCACAATGGAGGTTCTCCTTTGGTCTCCCCAGTAGATGCAGAACTGCTTCAGGCACAGAAGATGGTAAGTATGCATGATTGTCTAGATATGCTTCAGTCTTATAGATGTGATAATGTTCTCATAATCCTTTTGTTTTGTTAGGTGGTCAAACGTTTAGAAGCAGAACTTGGTGTCAAAGTTCAAGAGCTGTTCGTTCCTCAGCTCAAGTACTCCTTTCAGATCTGGGGAACTATGATGTCTTTGCCTGGTAAGGATGGAAAAGTAAGTTCTTTTTGCCTACCTGCAATAATTAAACCAGTCAGACTGGTTCATTAAATTGATTTATATTCTAATTTGGCCTAGGAAAGGCATTGTGCTAGTTGTCAACATGGTTTTTAATTATATGATTTCATTGTTTTTTATTTTCTCAGCCTCCCACCACCTTTGCTGAGCTGATGAGTGAAGGCGGGAAGAAGGTGTGGCCAGTCTGGGAGCTGTTCAAGTGGTTTCTGGGTTTGTCCTCTCACACCTTGGCAGCAATAGGTGGGTGTGAGAGAGCAAATGACTACTAACTTTTAATCCCGGAACATACCAAATTTCCAAAAGGGGTCCAAAGTTGCCTCTACACACCAAGCTGAGTAGCCAATTAGCATTTCTGTTCTGCGCCTGCATGAGAAGAAAGACTTTCCTTACCAGCAGCTGGCAGGAAACCGGAAGAGCTACTGACTGCTGTGATACAAAACATAAACAAAGCAGCGCTTGCTTACCAGTTTCACAAAAATCTCACTCACCACTCATGGATTGGAATTTCATGCTTGCCAAAACGCTTGCTGTGTTATTTTTGTCATGGGTGTTGCCAGTCTTTCCCACACTATAAAGATGTCTATAGATGCAATTATATAGACTATACTGTAACTCTTATTCCATTTTTTTCTCAGGTCTGGCTTTAGTGGAGATGTTCCAGAGTTCCCATCCATCTCCATTCATTGTACAGCAGAAGGACAGCCTGCAGCAGGAGCTGGAGAAGTTACTGGGCACAGACGGTGTGCTGCTGTACCCTTCTCATCCCCACATTGCCCCCAAACACCACCACCCAATCTTCACACCCTTCAACTTCTCCTACACAGGTGAGTTGAAATTTCAGTGCATCCAGGAACATGTACTTGTAAAATGTGAAAATGTAAATGAAAACAAATTGTTTCTGCTCCAGAGTGCATAAAATATATTATATTTCTTTATATTATATTCTTAATAATGTCATTTTAATTAAAAGGTGACATTATTAAGTCTGAAATAATACATATGTTCCTTGTTATGTAACTGCCTTACATAAATAATCTTACTAATCACTTTATTATAAGTTTGTAAGTGTAGGTTATCATAGCTCATACTGCATATGAATATAAAATGTTTGTTGCCATTACATCAACATTGTGTAAATATTTATACTAGTGTTTCATAACACAAACTGTATATTAAACTGTGTTCACAAGGAGTGAATGAAATGTGAAACCTGAGACCACCAGATGTAACAGACCAGTTGTGTTGTAATGTTGCTGCTTTGTGCAGAACTTAAAAAACATCCTTTTGGTCTATTTCCTGTTGCAGGCATCTTTAATATCCTGGGTTTACCAGTGACCCAGTGTCCATTAGGCCTGAGTGCAGAGGGTTTACCCTTGGGTGTGCAAATTGTGGCAGGAAAGTTACAGGATCGTCTTTCTTTGGCCACTGCCCTCTACCTGGAGAATGCTTTTGGTGGCTGGAGGGACCCGGGCAAGACAACAGTCAAACCCTAATCCACCTCATGCATCCACATTTGTATCAACAAGACTTCATAACCAACAGCGCATACTGTACGTCACCGAACATGTGTAAACATCCAAAGCTTAGTGACAATTCCTCTGTGCATTCTAATGCATTTTACATTAACCAACATGTTGTAGAGGGCTGTATTTATGTTCATCCTGGTATTAACTTGGTATTATATTTTAGTTTTGGGGGCATTTTGTCTTAAGAAATTAAATGGATAATAGATCCAGGAAACAAATTGTTTATGAAAACTAATTATGTAAGACAGCTAATAACTTTATGTTAAGCAATTTCATAATATCCTTCATAAACAATATGTATTTGTTTACGTTCATGCACTAAATAAGACTACATAAAGGACTTTTTAAGAGCAGGCTCTTCATTGTGACAATCCATTTATTTTTAGAGTTTTCTTTACCATAATTAAGTTCTTACTGTTGTAATAGAAGGAGAGGTTTTGTAGTGTTGGAAAAAAGCAAAGTAGTCTTATTTATGAGTGATTCCCTTAAATGCTGGATATTGAAATACCTTTTCTTACTATTTATATTTGCATTTATAGTGCTCTTATTTTGTAATTGTTTAAAAGTTCCTTAGTTACAGAGGAGTGCAAAAAGCATGGTCCAACATTTTGTAATATGCAGATTTACTTACTAATGATAAATACAGTTAATAAGCAGTAAATACATCAAATAAACTTGTTTTTGGAGGGGCTATATTCCATAATATATATTTCAACTACTTAACTTTTAACTTCACTTTTTTAAGTTAGCTTCGCAGGCAGGTGGTTCCAAGCATCTCGAAGATGCATCTTGTGAATTAATTTGTGCAATTCTTGAGGCATTCTCTAAGTACTTGATAAACATGACATTTTATTCCAAGTGCTGCAGATTTCACTGATCAGCTGCCGGACATGCTGTATTATATACTGCCTGATCTGATCTACTGTAAACAGGTCAGAGATGTTTACCACTGCATGACACAGGAGCCCCTCCCTGATCACCCATTTATTTCTCCTCAGCTTCCCCCTGTAAAATGTATTCAATATATATAACATTTATATCATATATACATTATAACTAGCCTGATTTAAATCAGTTGATTAAATCTGTACTGTCTGAGTCAAAGTGGGCCGAGGCAACATAGTATGTTAAGAAACTTCAGTTAAAGCACATTATATTACAGACAGTAAGAATAACAGCATTAAGCTGTTTACTGAAGATGACAAGGACAGCTTAAAGGGTGGAAATGATATTTTGCAAACATATGTCAGAATTAAAAAAGAATAGGAGCATAGCCCTCCCTATCCACTGAAAAACTGAGTAGTGACTGCTGTCAGTGAGACATTACACCACAAGGTGGCATCATTATTACACTATTGACTGTATGTATGCATCACTGGTAACCTTTAAAAGTGAGTTTTGAAATATTTTGATCTAGGCAAACAAAGTACCAGAAGTCTGTTAGACCACTTCTCTGTTAGATTTATCTATAAGCAACTGAACCAGTTCAATGTAACACGAGTTTGCTCCCCAATGGCGTTTGTGATGTTATGAGTGAACAGGTGTAAATGTCAGGGAATCTCCATTACTGTTAAATAGAAAACAAGGTTCAATTGTTTAAAAAATAAATCTTATGTTCTGCAATGCCTTGCCCTGGAAAAAATAATGTTATGATTATCTGAGATTTTATTATTAAACCATAAAATGTTTATATAGGCAGATTCATGACCTTTCAGCAGATGTGAACTAAAGGTTTTCTTTGCAAATGATAGAGACGTAGACACCTGTAATTTCTGAATAGCTGTTGGCCTGAATAAAGGAGGTGAGAGTGGCAGTGTTTCGTATCTGTGGTAACACAAACACGGGGACTTCAAACAGCAAGGTCTAATTATTGCAGATCCTACTGCAACACACTCATTACTAAACACATGCATTATACATTAGTGTTCAAAGAAAATAATTAACATGATTGAATGGCCTGGAATGAGACATCACAGAACAGGCTGCACGAAATGGAAGGTTGTCAAAAAGAACATAAAAAACCAAAAGCATATTGCATTAGACCTGAGGATTACCCAAACATATGTGGGCACTTTGTGTGGATGCATATTAATTGCCTTGTGTCACATAATGGTGTTTTGAACACTGTTGATTATTATTCCTTATAGTCCTTTAATGACATGACAAAAACATCCTTTGGTGATAAATTCTTGTTTAAACTTTATTGGTTCTTTTTAGGTCTTTAATTTTAGCAGTAGTCACAATCAACAAATTGATTATGTTAGGCGGTGAGTGCATTGCCAATTAAATATTTATGTTTTACAAAAAGGATCTTTTAACAGAGTCAAATCTCCAAATCTTTAGTGTATAATCAGAAACGATCTAATGATTTCAGTTCAAGTTCAGAATAACACAAATTGCCAAGTGTCATTAAATGTGCTTGGAGCAATTATCAATTGCCAAGTAAAGAAAAAATGAATGAATAAATAAGTGCCACTTCAGACACCAAGATAGCATAATAATGCATAAATCTAATAACAGAAATGCCTGCAAACATGCTTTATGTATGCATAACTACAACACCACAAGTTAACGAGGAGGGCTTGTAATACACAGTACTTTATTACATAAAACATGGATACGTTTGATGTTATTTTAAAAAAAAGTTTGCATCCCTCTTTTTTATAAAATATACATGGATCCAAATGTCAAATTTTGCCAATGGTCTTACACAAAGACATCCACAATGCATGGTAGTGTTTCCCTCAGTATTGTCCTGCAGCGCGTATATGGGAGGGTTTTCTGCACTATCCGCTTGATTCAGAGCATCAGGAGGAGGTGGTTTATTTCTGGGCGAGTGTGGCGATCGCTTGCGAGAAAGGTTTGATCTCTGAACCCGAGGCAACAGTAAAGCGAAAGAATGATCATCGTTATTGAAGATCAGGTAAGAGCACCGCTTTAATTCTCATTTTCTCATTATAACTTCATTTGGGACCAGACTTGCGTTAAAAATGCGGACACGTTTTGCTGACTAACTGCTCGGAAGCCTGCAGCTTTTCAGTGAGCCCTTTTCAATCAAGTTGGTTTACAAATCTGTCGTATGCGAGAAATCAAAATCACCCCAACCAATAACCCCGTTATTTTACATAACGTGACTCGGATTGCACCAGTTTGTTCATAACCAAACGCGAAGCGGGCAGACTCCACGCCGCCTTATGTTACGTAAATTGCGGCCCATAAAAACACAATGTGGTTTCAGTCTGACGTTGAAAAGGATGTGTTCACATTCACTTTTGCAGTTTCCAGAGAAAGCAAGGATCAGTAATGTGCATTGTCGTGCATTTCGGAGGTCGAGGCCTGATGCGACATTAAGCGCGCCATCGCGTCACGTGGGTCGAACAATTAGGCTACAGAAGTCTTTGCACAGCCGCATATTATCTTGACTGCAGTGGAGGAAGAGCCTTAAAGACATCTTCACATGTCAGCGTTTAACTTGCTGTGCATTTGTTTGCATGCACAACATGGCGAGTAAGGGGGGTAGGCTCGCAAGATGCCGTGTTTTATGATGAATAATGCATTCACTAAATAAATTATTGGCCGCAATGATCTGGATCAGATCAATGAAACAAACATTCACATGTTGAATGAGACAAACATTCACTGTTGAATGAGACAAACATTTATATGTTTCTCTTTAAAAATATGAATGTTTTCAGGTGATTTTATGCTTCATCCAGTCGTCACTATGCTGTATTTTGTGTATTTTAATATACACAAAATACAGTATTTGTGCCTTTTAATAAACTAATATACAATAAAGTATTTGTGCCTTTTAATAAACTGGTGGCACTTATTTATAAGTGATGAAAGAGATTTCCATCTTTTGACATGTATTTGCAGGAAGCCTTTGACAAAGCTCTTGCAGAGGCAGGCGATAAGCTTGTAGTGGTTGACTTTACAGCCACATGGTGTGGGCCTTGTCAAAGCATTGCTCCGTTCTATAAAGTAAGTTATCATTCTCTTAAAGATTGTGTGTTTTATGTTGTGTTGGTAATGATAATACTACTTGTTTTAATGTTTGTTTTTTAAGGGCACTGCTATAAGAGCTGCTTTTTCAGCATTAGGAGAATTACTGTGTTCAGTGGTTCGTTAAAATTGATTCACATGCTTCATTTACTCATTGTTTTTCTTTATTCTTAGAGTTTGTCTGAAAATCCTGCTTATGGTAACGTGGTCTTCCTTAAAGTAGACGTGGATGATGCACAGGTGAGTTTAGTATTTTAGATGTCCTTGATTTCTGCTGTGCAGTATTGCAAACTTACAACAACCTGTAGCTCAAGGTTATCAGTTTGGACAGAAAAAGTAATCAAATGTATGCTTCGAATGCTCTTTAAATGCACTGGATGAAGGATCTGCCAAATCTAAAGTGAAATATAAATAAAACCACAGCTGATTTGTTAGTCAAAATAGTGTTGACTTTATCTTTGAAATATTGTTATCATCAGTTAAAATCTATGTGCTATGATATTGATGGACATGCTTTGCTGATAAACCTCATCTAAGATTGTTGCTGTATTTGGGTTACAATAGAGAAAGATACATTTTGCCCACAGAATAGTGTAGTTGCGGCATTTTCCAGTGGGGGCTAATGGTCAGTGAACCTGATTTTGCAGAGTTCCACATCTTCCTGGATCAGCATCCTGACAACATCAATTCATGACAACCAATCATACTTTAGGGGTAGACTTAGTGGTAGAGGTTTACACACAATTCTTATAACTTTTTGTTTCACTTTAGTTTTAAGAGTAGGTTTGGGTTGCAAATTTATTGACAGAGTTGTTGTTACAGGACCAACAAAAGATGTTGATTTAGGTACATGCTTTGCTCTGCAAAAACAGGAAGTGCACTAACTGTTCATGCAAATCAACCAAACCTTGACCCCTCTAGTTTTACAAAGTATATCATGGTTTAATCTCTTGAAACAGGAATTAAACTATGGTGTTTTAGTGAGTCAGGGACCTTTTATACAAGCTATACCAGTGATTGGTTATTTGCAATACAGTGGTATATGTTAGGAAACTTGCTAACTGAGGTAGAGAAGATGCTAGTTTTAAGGATGCTTTCTCAGACTGGGGGGAGGGTGACAGGAAATTCTCCGGTCAACAACCCTGCCTACTTGCTCGCATTCTTTGCAGTTCAAACAAGTGAATAGGGAACAGAAAAGCATTATTAGAAAACTGTCTTCTAATGGTGCTTTGTTTTTGGTTGTCTGGCAGACTTGTTTTAAGGCGTTGCAATTCTGTATATTAAAATATTTGTTTAATTTTGAGTTAAATACAGTTTCTGCAGATGTACTATGGTCTGTTGGTGAAACATGTAGCTATACAGTTCAGTCACAAACCTTATCCATCACAATTGCATATTTTAGTCAACAATGGATATGGCCACCTACACAAGTAACATAACCACTGCGTCAAAGTAAGGGAATTATCTCAGCACTGCAGTGATGAAATATAATCACAAAAATCAGACCCACATGGTCACTGGCGACGCATTTGAGACATGAAAAGGGCAGTCTTGACCGCCTATAATCAGATTTTATTCCAGGGTTTATAGGTTTGTGTGATGTAAATCAGTTTAAGCAAAAAGCATCTTGTAAATGCCACATGCCTTTATGAGAACTGTTGCATAAAGCCAAATGTTTCTCAGTTTATTTATTGATTCATTTATTTATGGTGCTAAAATCAAGGTGTGATGAATTTGGTATTGATTTGATTGAAACATGAGTCTGTGTTTTGGCAGTTTTTTAGGAATCCTTTAATTCTGTAAAATGGTATTTAAGCTAGGAACACCATTAGAGGGCAGTAAAGTACAGTGTATGGTAGGCTCTAGTTCCATTCCAAATGTACATTTAAAATGTTTTTCTTTGGATGTGTCTTATACATTTTTTAGAAGAATAATTTACATAATTCCATAATTTCTTTAACTGTTTTGTTATTCTACAGCTTAATTCTAAGATGAAATGCTTAGAAAAGTGGGGAATTGAGCAATACAAATTATTCAGCAATAAAGAAATGTGATATGTTGTGTTTTCTACCCTGCAGGATGTGGCGCAGTCGTGTGAGATCAAATGTATGCCAACATTCCACTTCTACAAGAGCGGGAAGAAGGTTTGTCCTGTTCTGTTTCCTCAGTACTGCATAAACCTCTAGTTGAACTAATACTTGTTTTGTTTTTAACATCTCAAGGCATTTCTGTCAGTACACAATGTTTGATTTCCTTCCACTCATTGTTTGGATGATTTAATTGCCTGCTCTGTGCTGTAGGTGGATGATTTCTCTGGGTCCAACCAGGCTAAGCTAGAAGAGATGGTGAATAACTACAAATAAATGGGACCTGATCAGACACCCTCATAATTGTTTCCTGTGCAGCTCAAGGTTACTAACAATGACGTCCTCTTATTTGCTGTTTTTGAATTGGCTTTCATTTTCTAATCGTTCTACTACGATTTTAGCTGGTAAAATCTGCCTTACCACATCACCTGAAATTCCATAATTAATGATTACCTTTGTCTGTATGTTCCTGTCTGTTGACTTTTTCGGAATCAATATCAATAAATGAACACAGAGACCATGACTCTCTCCACATTCTTTAAAAAGAAATCTTCTAAAATGTCTTAGAAATATGTTTTTGTGTGAGTAACTTTCCAATAAAGATATATATGTTAACATTAATGCAATGGTTAACATGAACTAAAAGTACTTTTACAACATTTTATAATCTTGGTTAATTTTAATTTCTTACTATACTGATACTTTTTTTAACAACACAAGTTGTATATCTTGTCATTATGAACTAACAACAGTATGTTTATTAATTAAAGGAACAGTTACCCAAAATGTACATTGTCATTATTTACTCATACTTCTCAAACTAAACCTATATGGCTTTCTTCTGGAAAACACAAAGGATGAATTTTGAGGAATGACAACGCACAATCAGCTTAAAATAGGCACAAGAGCTATTGTGTATTTTAGGATGGGTCTGAAACAGATGTGATAGTGCTGGTGTGTTATAGTTTTAAAGTGCAAAATTAAAATCCTGAGACTTGTTTCTAGCATCCCTAAGTATTGCAAGTTTGTGAGGTTAGGCTGCATAAAAATGTAATGTCTATTTAGTTTTTTGTGAGTTTTCTGCAACATGCCTGTAACTTTCAACTTATTTCCATACAGTCTGACACCCCTGCAAATTTTTGCAGTTCATTTTTTAAATTGCTCTCTTAAGAGTGTAAGTGCGGTTATTGCACAGTAGTGGGAGACTTTTTTAAAAAGTTATATGAAAAGAGTATATGGTACTTTAGTATCTCTAAACCAAGTATAAAAATATTTAGAAAATACAGTTACTAAAAATGAAAGAGTCTGACTGAAGCTGTGCCTTTATTAATCCTATTATCATGCTTGTAGATGGAAGTACTGAAATTTTCTAATGCATATATTAAGGTTGTTGTATGAAAAGCTGTATAAAAATAATCAGAATTGTGATATAGTTGTGTCCATGCTTACAAGTAGCTTAAACTTTCCCACTCCTCACCACATACAGTATATAATAGAAAATATATACAGTATATATTTACTATTAAAGGAGTATCAAAACTGCACAATTATTAATCTCACTTATAAACTGCTGCAAATTCTGTCCTTCCTGTATTCCGATTTTCTCATTGAATGTATTGTGGTTTAATAATGTAATTGTCAACCATTTCTGCACAGATTAAAAATATACCCTTTCCTTTTCAGGAATGCTGAAAGGAATGACTGCCAAATCCAGAGATTTTAATTTCAAAACATCCCAGACCATTAATGCTTCACATTTTAATCTATATCGACAATGATTTTAGATCCAGCCCTAATAAAACGCAGCTAAACAAGCTAAACACAGAAAAAAGTTTGGTTGCAAAAATGTTTGGTTGCAAAATTTAACAGGTGTGTTGTTGGACCAAACTCTTCAAGAATAGATCTCCAGGAACAGGCCTGAGCATCCCTGATCTAGATTTTTTTATATTTGACATTGTTTGAGTTATGGAATGTACTGTACTATACAGAAGTGACAGTCTGCCAACCTTTGTCAATTATCTTTAAACAGGAATGTTTAGTTTCATGTAAATGCTGTGGTATGTTGTGTAGGAAGTTAACCTGGATTCCCGCCCTAATTGTATCTTTTTGCTTAAGGAAGGTACATTTTTGCAGGCTTCATTGCGAATGTTACTTTTACTTTTGCTCTGCTTTCATCCTCCTCCAGAACCACCTTTCTGCATAGAGTTCTTACAGATCACAGATAGTCAGGTGGATCAGTTTGTTAGGACGAGGCTTAGGGTAATGGGTGATTTAAATTTAAATTAAAAGCATTTAAAGTTAACCTGGCTTCATTGCTTGACTGTTATCATTCATTTAGTGTCTTACGCACCTGCCAGATGAAGATTTACATGCTCTGTTGATATTTATCACAAGTGCATAGCATAAATATACTGACGGAGGCTGCAAATAAGCTATGCTACCAAATCTGCTCAAAGGTAATCACATTGTATTTGTACATTTTCTAATGATTTGGGAATGGGGACATTTATCACTATAAGAAAACTGCAAGATTATATTTTGAAAATTGAAATGTATATTAGTTGTACCGTAATAGTTTAAATGTAAATGTGTGAGAGGATGTGTGATATGGATGATTACAACAGCAGGCTATTTAATTCCATTCCTGAAGGATCTCATCCTGCTCTTCTACAAATCTACCTTTAATTTTTAAGTCAACTGAAATTCTTGATTAGCTGGTTCAGGTGTCCGGTGTTCTGGTTCTGGTATTTGTTTTCCTGGTTTGTATTTGATTTAAATTATACAGTAAGCTCATAAGTACTGTGAGACATAAAATAAATGTGTCATAAAAGAGAAGTGTTGGTGGGCTCCAAGGAAGGATAGTAAAACACTTGACTAGAGACAACTCTACACTGAAAAAAATAAACTTTGCTGCCTTCGATTTTTCAAGTTTTAATCTTTTAAAGTTTAATCAATTTGCCTGCACAAGTCATTTCAACTTACTCTTTGTAATCTTGACAGGTAACTTTTAAGAAATGGTTGAAAAATTGCTTAAACTATTTTTTTAAGTTATACCAGTCTGGATTAAAATTTTTATATTGAAACTTAAAAATTTAAGGCAGCAAAGTTTCTTTTACAGTGTGGAAAAAAACACTAATGCAGACTTGATATCCTGGAGCCCAATGCTAGTCTGCAGGCAGAAAACAACACGTGACTATGTGATTTAATCAACTGGAAGATTTAATCAGAAGGTTTGAGACATTATTCTCGATTATTATTATAATTGAGATGCATTTTAGTAATGGTATTTTAATGGATTTAAGAAATTAATGATTCATTTCCATGATTTTCCCACAGTTGTTGTAAATAGTCATGGTCTCACTGGCTGTAGTGGCTGTACTTTTCTGGGGGACTGTCTTCCAACCACCCCAAGCTGAAGCATTCAAAATCCTTCCCAGTAAAGCCTCCCTCAATCATCAAGAAATTACTGAGACAGCCATCCTCCGCAAGGCGGCAGAAGTTTGCTGTGACATTGCCACATCTCAGGGCAAAGACTTTACGCTACCAGTAAGAAAAGTACAGTACATAGGAGTGAACCCCTAAAGCAGGAATGACAACCCCTGCTTCTAGAGGCTCACTGTTGACAGAGTTTACTTCCAACCCTGCTTCAAAACACCTGTTTATTACTTTAGATTGTATTTAACCCAGAATGGTAATTTAAGAGGTTAGGGTCAGCATGTTTGTATGAGACTAGATTAATGATAATCCATTCTGTTTATTTTAATTGTGTAATATTTTATATGAACATAAGTTAATACTTTAATTTACATATTTTTTATAATTTTAATTGCTGTGAATGACTTTTTATACCAATGAGGTTTAAATCATGCATGTTGTAATAATTGCAAGTTGCAAATGTTCAGAATTGTGGAGATTTTGAAGATGTTGGTTATCTTAAGATTTGATTTTTCTTTTCTTACTTCCCATTCCTCACTTGTAGGTCAATAACAAGCTAACTGCAGCTACTGTCCAAAAGGCCTGCTTTCGAATTCTGCCCTGTCCAAAACAACTGGTTTCAAGGCAGCTATTGTTGAGATTTCCCTAAGCAACGCTAAAGTGGAGATTTCCCTAAGCAACGCTAAAGTGGACAGAAAAGTATTAAGTGATGCACATCATTTTGATAATGAGGCTTTTGTTGATGGACGGGACCTCATCACTCAGGGCATAGCAACAGTTAACGTCAATCTGACAGATAGGAACTACATGTCTGCCCAGAAAAGCCTGGGAGCTGTATGCCATACTTTACAGGTATGTTATCACTAGGTGGCATCCAAGCTCTTCACTATATGCTTGTTTATATGCTTGTTTACATTTAGGCACATTTTATACATACAGACGTTTTATATAAAGGGACATTTAGAAAAAATATTGTATCCTTTCTGCATTACTGTGGATTTCTACAGCCACAGTAACTGGGTAGAGCTGGGATAAACTGCTCCTTATAGCACCCTGATCAAACCAGACCTTCCTCTCAGCAACACAGCAGGTAGTTTCTGTATATTTAAATGACTAATTCCCTCAATTCATGTGACATATGCCACTATTCAAAAACAGCAGAGATGGGTTTGTCTACAGTATGTATGGATGGATGTCACAAGTAGTTATGTTGGATATATTACAAATTAGCAATGGAGGTAATCCTTAATGTTGCAACCTTCAAGTATTGTGCAAATTGTAACCTATTGACCATTTACGCCAAAACTATTTACTTGAAGCTGGTGCAGCCAACCCCTGACTACAGTGCCGTAATACATATAGTGTATTATACAAAGAGGTGTGTATATGGTGTACACACCTTTTTATATAATAAATCTTTTCAATAAAGCTTTTGGAACAGTAGCACAGAGTTTGAAAACATATGTCAAATCCTTAAGTGTTTTTCTGATGTTACCAACATACACTTCAGACAGTTGGAGAACTTGGAAAAACAAAAAATAGTTTAAGGGTGATGGGTGTGTTGTTTACTAGCATTAAACTACCATGTCAATTTGCAACGAGGCTACAGACACTGTATTCTGTACTTGCACAGAGAAGTCACCTTTACATTTGTCACCTTTACAATTTTTCACCCATGTTATATAGCCAATTTTTACACACTTTGTTGTGTAATCCAGCACACACTCATGAAATGTATGAATATACAGACTTGCTCTGGCCTTTGGTTTCTGTGAGAGGAACATAAAAGTTACAGGCAGATGTGTAAAACTGGGGCTGAAACTCCACTCTATAACATGGTGGCTGTCCAGTAATGCATTTGAATAGCTCTGCACTAAACGATAGCACTGACTTGTACTTAATACATTGGGTACATTTTTCTCTCTCAGGCAAGTGTAGCCATGGTAACTTCTTAGATGCGACCAGCTTAAAGGATCCCATTGGAGGCATCAATAAGGATGATGTCAACCCAAGCCATGGTTTCCTTCATCAATGTGCTGCAGAGTTGGCTATCAATGCTACCATGGAACTTCTAGAAGACATACGAGTGTCTGCAGGCGAGACAGACTTTCTTCGGTATCGTACTTTTTATCTCTCAATAAAGCACCTTTAAAGTAGTCCATATTCATATGCTACATTACATGTTTTCTAAAATCATAATATCTGATTAAAACATATGCAAACAATAAAGTTCTTGTGAGTGTCATGCATTTGAACATTTAAAATGTTCAAAAACAAATGTAGCACATGTAAAACACATAATATAACACACCAGCCACATGAATATTGATTATTAATAAAGGAAATATTTAACTTTTCCCGTAATTCTGTTAAAATGTCCTTCATCTCCATCCTCTGTGATCTCGCATCTCCTTCAGGCTCATGGGCCTCATGCACACCACAGTGCTGGTTTTTGTGATTGACACCACAGGCAGTATGTTTGATGTCAGAAATCAAGAGAGTGTCCGTCAGTATCATAGACAGCAGAATCTTGATTATAGCCCTGGCTGGCAGACATGACAGTTTTGTCTGGAAGTGGTTTTTGCTCCTACTTTTTTGGAAGTTCTGTAAGTTTTCCTTGTTTCAGTGTCTTACTATGGTGTATTTTAGCTGCTGTATTTCCAGACAACTTTTTAAACCCCCTGGCAAACATGTAGTTAAACCACCAAGGGAACCTACACACAGCATTTTACACAATAAATTCACTATAAAAAGTGTTCAAAATTTGTCTTTCTGTCTTTGAAAGGGGGGGCTCGATCCCAATAATCAGCAATGTATGGAAAGAATTAATGACTTGAATTTGTCACTGAAACAGAGGCCAGCTAGTGAGTGAAATGCTGTGCAGTGTATAAATCTCACCCCACGATCTGACCTTTAGCCTCCTTGTTGTAACACCTGACTCACATGCTGGACCGATCACTGGGTGTAGGGCTGGTTACACCATCTTTAAACATTTTTCCTATGATATATATAGCTGGTATACATATAGCTGATATACATAGGCCAGACAGAAATTGTTCAGTGCATGTTGTTCTCAATGTACAGCTTTGTAGTGATGTGATTATGTGTCTGATGACAACAGGTGTTGGGCTGACAAAAACAGGGAATGTTGATACCTTCAAAGGGCAAATCAATTCCCTTTCAGCATCTGGTGGAGGAGACTTCCCAGAAATGTGCTTATCGGGACTGCTGGTGTGTGTATAGTCCTTTCATTTGGACAGTGATGTACACTTTTTAATTTTGCTTAAAAAAAATTCACAATGAGATCAGTGTACTGATAAAGACATGGCAAAATATTTGTCTAACCTAAGATGTTACCAAATTTTAGATTAAGGAGAAATTGTGCATACAGCGACCCTGGATAGAGTTTGATGTTTATAATAAAGCACCACTGAAAGTAATGAATCCATGAGTTCTTCATGGAGACCAATGTCTCAGTCAGAGATACATCTGTACAGAGATCTGGCCCATGAATCTTGTGGACAGAGCTTAGAAGTCACAAACACTACACTCTCTCAGACCTCTGCAGCCATCACAGATGCATTTACCTCTGGCCTGGTATGTTCTAACAATGTCTTAATCTCACTATATTAACAGTACTTCAATTATTACCATTATATAATATAATGTAAAAATGATATGTGTATTTCATAAAGTAAACATGTAATCAATCTACATTATGTTATTAGTTACTTTTTGGTATTCTCTAGATAAAATATTGCAGTATTTTGGAAGTAGTTGTGGTGTTTTTCACAAAGGTCACAGCTCTACAGGTGGCAAGACGTGCAGGGAGTGCAGGAAACTTTTATTTTGTGTTGGATCCATCCCTGTCCAATGTGACTGTGTATATCACTGGGGTTTCCCTGGATTTGACTCTCTACAGCCCCAGAGGTGAGCCAGTATGTCAGAACAGATAAGCTATGTGTGAAATATATCAGCTTTATTATGTTCTCTGCTTAACTCTCCATAGCCTTCAGGTAGCTCATCAAGTTACCTTTATGAGGGCTCTGCAATTATGGTTCATGATAATCGCATTTGGTAGCTCTGATGTCTGATTCATTTGTGTGCTGTTCTTAATGAATCTGTTCTAATTCTTATTCCTTCCAGGTGTGTCTCAATCAGGTTCATTGACAGATGGTCCTCTGGGAAGCATCCAGACTGTGGGGAATCTAAAGAAAATAAAACTCAACTCTGTCAACCAGACAGGGAACTGGAGCATTAGTATCAACTCCACAAGCTCTTACATGCGCAGAGTCATTGGTAAAGCTTTCATTTTCTTCATGTGCCTTGATAATCTTGTGATACATGTTATCTCAGTATATCGTACTATATCTTGTTGGTAGAGAGTCTTTAAAAGGGGTTTCTTTAAAACAGGCAGCTGTTTAATTAGCTGTTTAACTGTAGACTGCTTGGAACTTCAGCAATAAAATAGCTTTTGGAATTTAGTTTAGTTTTAGTGTTCATTTTGATGCTATTACATTACATGTATGCGTTCACTGAGAATACTTTTGACTTATCCACCATTGTAAATAAAAGGCCCATAGAGCATAAACTGGAATATTTCTTTGTGAGCACAGGTCAGAGTTCTGTGGATGTCTTCTTTTACTTTGTGGGGATATATCAGGGAGGTCACGGAGACTCATATGGACAGATCTTTACTCATCCTTCTATTGGTACAATAACTTTGTATTCTTCAAATTCATCAAACACAAAATAAGTTGTTTTTGTTTGTTTCAAATGTATTAACACCCTTCAGTATGTAATGGTAAATGTGTCACTGTCTTTTTGTGATTTGTTGATTAGATCAGAACGCCACTTTGTTTCTTTCTCAGCGACTTGGTCAGTCACTGAGGTGCTTCTAGTTGATGCTTCAGGATCAAATGCTATGAATGGAACCATCAGTTCAGTGGGTGGGACAGACTACCTGGTTAGCTTAAACAGAATTCCCGAGGGTGCATTTGGGCTCCAGCTGAAGGGCTGTTAAATTACTCATCTTCATTGAGCCGATTCAGAGGCAATCATCCATTCATCATAAAGGATCCAAAATAACCATCACGGTGAGGTTAAAAAATTGTTACCTGTGGCTAACAGATAGTGGGTCATTACACAAACAAAAGAAAAGAAAAATCAAAATCAAAAGAATTTTATTATTCCTTAACTGGTATAGCATGACACTAGCTACGCCAAGATCATGGGTTCAGTTCCAAATTGCTCAAATGTACTGTATAGGACCTTTAATGCATTGTAAGTTGCATAAAATCATCTACCACATTCATAAATGTAAACATAACAGTAAAAAAAACTAAATGTGCATTTTAGTCTAGTTAGATTTTAAATAGTATCATTAAAAAGATGTCAACTTACATGACATCACTGTTTGAGACATTCACCATGTCTATTTCTCCTGCACAGGCCCAAACACAGAACACAACAAAACCTGGAGTTCCTTTCAGTTTCAGTTTTACAGTGGCCACCAACACCACAGCAGGCAATTATACTATCCGAGCCAGGACTAGCAATGACTTCAGCGTCTCTGTCCCCAGCTCCCTGAATGTGGAAACCGGGGGAAGCACTACGTCTCACTGTCTCAGCTGCGAGTGTGAGGTTCAGTAGCTGGTACTCCCTCTCCATGTGTCTTACTCTCTTTGGTGTATTTCTTTCCTTTACATTATGATCATGAGTAACATGAAATAACTGTTCTGAAGTGGCAAATAATCATTTAGTTTAGAACCTTTAAAAATAAACATTTGGTATAATAACTAGCTAAATAATTCACATAAAAATGAAATTATCCGTTTCTTTTACAAAACTGCGCAACAGTTTTTGGACTGTTGGTGTGTCTGGATTTTTGATATCTCAGTAATGACTTTGATAATGTTTATATATAAATTTCTAAGATGACCACACATTGTTATTTGTACTGGTACTGTTTATAGCACTTGTTACAGTTGACATTAACAACATTAAAGTTCCCATAAATAAACCTGACCCAAGGGCACAGAGGTCTTACTAAAAACATTGCTATCGTTTTGTTTCATGCATTCATGTTATAAAGATTCTACATTTGTTTTTAAATTTAGCATTAGTCCTATGTTAATTTATTTCCAAAATATATTTTACTCATTTTTATTACATGAACGTACTTCAAGCATTCATGTGTAAAATGTGGTTTTAAGAGCAGTGTGTAAATGTGCTCAACCTATATGCTCCATATCTGTTTGCACGCTTATTAAAACCAGAGTTCACATAAGGTGCAGACAGGACCTTGTAAGCTTAGGTGATGTGTTCGTTTCTCTTTCACTTTACTGTAAATCTTATTCAGCCTTCTCTCTTTGTTCATGAGCTTCACTGAGCTCTTTCAAAAAGGTTAAACCTCATTGTGTGTCAAAGTTGAAGTTGTCTTATGTGGCTAGACTTTAATTTGTGGCATAAATCTGGCCCATATTACATTTTAATGTAGTCAAGAACTGCCCACTTAGACTGAAAGACATGTTGACTGACATGCAAAGCAATCAAAAACTTTGTCTTTTTGTCTTTTAAATTGTCTTTTAAATAATAATTAGAGCAGGGCTTCTCAACCTTTCACCATTTTTGAATGACATTTCATTTATGGCCATAAACCAGTCAATTCATAGGTACGTATTTAATTTATGTTTAAAAACTCACAGCAGACATATATTTATAGCCCAATATTTGTATCCCAGGTAGTTTTATAAATGCACAAACATTTATGAAACACTAAGAAGTAAAAAATGACTTGATGCTTAACCTTGTATCTCTGAAATGCTGATATCCAGGCACAGTGACATTGGGAGAAAGAGCAACTTGAGGTAAAGTAGAAACATTTGCTGTTGTCAGCCTATCCCTGACCTTTGTTTTAAATACCACAACATTCCAATCCTTTAAGAATCTTCAGCTTATTTATATTGTTGAATACAGTTAAAAGGGATTGGGACTGAGCCTTCTTTGCACAAACTGTAAGCGTGTAAACTGCATCATCTACTCCCAACCAGCTCTGTAAACAAAGCTGCAGGTGTAAAACACTTTATTCCTGGAGAACTTTACTAGGTCTTCATTATCAAAGATATAAACACTATAGGTCTAGAATTATTCAATTCAGATTTTTAGCTACAGGAATAATAGTCAGAAGAAATAATAATTGCTAATGCTTATGAAACCTTCCGCAGTTTAACTGACTTGAAATGAGGAACATTACTCAAAAAACAGAATGAGGAACATTACTCAACTGTTTTGCATACATATGTAAACCTTTTATCAGCCTGTTTGTGAGCCGAACAAAAACATGAAAACCGTAATCTCCTTATTAATCAACTTCCTAATGAGTGAGTATACGACTTACATAAGAAAAACTTACCTTCACATCCTTCTTTTATTTAAAAAATAAAAGACATAAAAGAAGAAATTGATGTACAGAAAACATATTTAATACTATATTTTATAACATCTATATTTAATAGTTACACAATAGTCTTAATCACACGTTACACATTTAGTATTATGGACTGTGAGGCTGAAAAACACAGAAACTTTAAAATATTCGATAGTATACAAAATATTCAAAATATACAAAAGGTTTAAAATATTCGATAGTATTTAAATTACGTTATTTGAATAAATGTAAAGTTATTTGTTTTTGCTTTAACCCAGTAAGTTTTATATTTTTGGCTCATGCTTTAGTTTCCGTATAGATAAGAAGTCTCTCATTTCCAGTCCCTGTTGTTTTTGTTAACCTGAAACCTGTTTTATCTGGTTTCTAGTTAACATTAAAAAAACGTCAGGTAGCATTGTGCAAGCTTAAAGCTTTGCTAGTTTCTTTTTCAATATTAATTGCATTAACCCTTGTTTAGATTATTATCTATTGAACTTTAACAAAGGTTCATATTTTAAGAAACATTAGTTACCATTAGTTACCAATACATTAGTTGCGCAAAAATACTACAGCCATTTAATTACAGGTAATTCATCAGACAACCACTGTATTTTCTATGTAGTAACTCACTATGGGTAATTGTCTCTCCTATACTTCTCATTTTACATTATATTTACATTACTTTTATTTAGTGACTAGGCCATGGGTAATTGTCTCTCACATTCTTCTCATTTTACATTACATTTATGTAGTAACTAGGTCATGGGTAATTGGCAAGAGAAATACCGACAGGTGATTACTAGGGAAATTAGCCCTACAAACCCAAGTTTACTGTTTATTAATTAACTTCTATTTATAGCTCTCAAAACTGGATTTGTGACATTCATCCCATCTGAAAAACTGTATAAATACTGTATGGGACAAATGCTGTCCATTCTGGTTGTGAAACTCTACACACAACATCTTTACTCATCCTTCTATTGGTACAATAACTTTGTATTCTTCAAATTCATCAAACACAAAATAAGTTGTTTTTGTTTGTTTCAAATGTATTAACACCCTTCAGTATGTGATGGTAAATGTGTCACTGTCTTTTTGTGATTTGTTGATTAGATCAGAACGCCACTTTGTTTCTTTCTCAGCGACTCGGTCGGTCACTGAGGTGCTTCTAGTTGAAGCTTCAGGATCAAATGCTATGAATGGAACCATCAGTTCAGTGGGTGGGACAGACTACCTGGTTAGCTTAAACAGAATTCCCGAGGGTGCATTTGGACTCCAGCTGAAGGGCTGTTAAATTACTCATCTTCATTGAGCCGATTCAGAGGCAATCATCCATTCATCATAAAGGATCCAAAATAACCATCACGGTGAGGTTAAAAAATTGTTACCTATGGCTAACAGATAGTGGGTCATTACACAAACAAAAGAAAAGAAAAATCTAAATCAAAAGAATTTTATTATTCCTTAACTGGTATAGCATGACACTAGCTACGCCAAGATCATGGGTTCAGTTCCAAATTGCTCAAATGTACTGTATAGGACCTTTAATGCATTGTAAGTTGCATAAAATCATCTACCACATTCATAAATGTAAACATAACAATAAAAAAACCTAAATGTGCATTTTAGTCTAGTTAGATTTTAAATAGTATCATCAAAAAGATGTCAACTTACATGACATCACTGTTTGAGACATTCACCATGTCTATTTCTCCGGCACAGGCCCAAACACAGAACACAACAAAACCTGGAGTTCCTTTCAGTTTCAGTTTTACAGTGGCCACCAACACCACAGCAGGCAATTATACTATCCGAGCCAGGACTAGCAATGACTTCAGCGTCTCTGTCCCCAGCTCCCTGAATGTGGAAACCAGGGGAAGCACTCAGGGAACCTGAAATGACCTGAATTATGCCACACTACGTCTCACTGTCTCAGCTGCGAGTGTGAGGTTCAGTAGCTGGTACTCCCTCTCCATGTGTCTTACTCTCTTTGGTGTATTTCTTTCCTTTTTTACATTATGATCATGAGTAACATGAAATAACTGTTCTGAAGTGGCAAATAATCATTTAGTTTAGAACCTTTTAAAAATAAACATTTGGTATAATAACTAGCTAAATAATTCACATAAAAATGAAATTATCTGTTTCTTTTACAAAACTGCGCAACAGTTTTTGGACTGTTGGTGTGTCTGGATTTTTGATATCTCAGTAATGACTTTGATAATGACTTTTTGAACATTAAAGTTCCCATAAATAAACCTGACCCAAGTGCACAGAGGTCTTACTAAAAACATTGCTATCGTTTTGTTTTTTTATTTCATGCATTCATGTTATAAAGATTCTACATTTGTTTTTAAATTTAGCATTAGTCTTATGTTAATTTATTTCCAAAATATATTTTACTCATTTTTATTACATGAACTTACTTCAAGCATTCATGTGTAAAATGTGGTTTTAAGAGCAGTGTGTAAATGTGCTCAACCTATATGCTCCATATCTGTTTGCACGCTTATTAAAACCAGAGTTCACATAAGGTGCAGACAGGACCTTGTAAGCTTAGGTGATGTGTTCGTTTCTCTTTCACTTTACTGTAAATCTTATTCAGCCTTCTCTCTTTGTTCATGAGCTTCACTGAGCTCTTTCAAAAAGGTTAAACCTCATTGTGTGTCAAAGTTGAAGTTGTCTCATGTGGCTAGACTTTAATTTGTGGCATAAATCTGGCCCATATTACATTTTAATGTAGTCAAGAACTGCCCACTTAGACTGAAAGACATGTTGACTGACATGCAAAGCAATCAAAAACTTTGTCTTTTTGTCTTTTAAATTGTCTTTTAAATAATAATTAGAGCAGGGCTTCTCAACCTTTCACCATTTTTGAATGACATTTCATTTATGGCCATAAACCAGTCAATTCATAGGTACGTATTTAATTTATGTTTAAAAACTCACAGCAGACATATATTTATAGCCCAATATTTGTATCCCAGGTAGTTTTATAAATGCACAAACATTTATGAAACACTAAGAAGTAAAAAATGACTTGATGCTTAACCCTGTATCTCTGAAATGCTGATATCCAGGCACAGTGACATTGGGAGAAAGAGCAACTTGAGGTAAAGTAGAAACATTTGCTGTTGTCAGCCTATCCCTGACCTTTGTTTTAAATACCACAACATTCCAATCCTTTAAGAATCTTCAGCTTATTTATATTGTTGAATACAGTTAAAAGGGAAAAGTCAACAAATAAAAGCCTAACATGGGACTGAGCCTTCTATGCACAAACTGTAAGCGTGTAATGTGCATCATCTACTCCCAACCAGCTCTGTAAACAAAGCTGCAGGTGTAAAACACTTTATTCCTGGAGAACTTTACTAGGTCTTCATTATCAAAGATATAAACACTATAGGTCTAGAATTATTCAATTCAGATTTTTAGCTACAGGAATAATAGTCAGAAGAAATAATAATAAAAGAAATAATAATTGCTAATGCTTATGAAACCTTCCGCAGTTTAACTGACTTGAAATGAGGAACATTACTCAAAAAACAGAATGAGGAACATTACTCAACTGTTTTGCATACATATGTAAACCTTTTATCAGCCTGTTTGTGAGCCGAACAAAAACATGAAAACCGTAATCTCCTTATTAATCAACTTCCTAATGAGTGAGTATACGACTTACATAAGAAAAACTTACCTTCACATCCTTCTTTTGATTTAAAAAATAAAAGACATAAAAGAAGAAATTGATGTACAGAAAACATATTTAATACTATATTTTATAACATCTATATTTAATAGTTATACAATAGTCTTAATCACACGTTACACATTTAGTATTATGGACTGTGAGGCTGAAAAACACAGAAACTTTAAAATATTCGATAGTATGCAAAATATTCAAAATATACAAAAGGTTTAAAATATTCGATAGTATTTAAATTCCGTTATTTGAATAAATGTAAAGTTATTTGTTTTTGCTTTAACCCAGTAAGTTTTATATTTTTGGCTCATGCTTTAGTTTCCGTATAGATAAGAAGTCTCTCATTTCCAGTCCCTGTTGTTTTTGTTAACCTGAAACCTGTTTTATCTGGTTTCTAGTTAACATTAAAAAAACGTCAGGTAGCATTGTGCAAGCTTAAAGCTATGCTAGTTTCTTTTTCAATATTAATTGCATTAACCCTTGTTTAGATTATTATCTATTAAACTTTAACAAAGGTTCGTATTTTAAGAAACATTAGTTACCATTAGTTACCAATACATTAGTTGCGCAAAAATACTACAGCCATTTAATTACAGGTAATTCATCAGACAACCACTGTATTTTCTAGTAACTCACCATGGGTAATTGTCTCTCCTATACTTCTCATTTTACATTACATTTACATTACTTTTATTTAGTGACTAGGCCATGGGTAATTGTCTCTCACATTCTTCTAATTTTACATTACATTTATGTAGTAACTAGGCCATGGGTAATTGTCTCTCACATTCTTCTCATTTTACATTACATTTATGTAGTAACTAGGCCATGGGTAATTGTCTCTCACATTCTTCTCATTTTACATTACATTTATGTAGTAACTAGGTCATGGGTAATTGGCAAGAGAAATACCGACAGGTGATTACTAGGGAAATTAGCCCTACAAACCCACGTTTACTGTTTATTAATGAACTTCTATTTATAGCTCTCAAAACTGGATTTGTGACATTCATCCCATCTGAAAAACTGTATAAATACTGTATGGGACAAAAGCTGTCCATTCTGGTTGTGAAACTCTACACACAACATCTGCTGGAAGGTCATTTTTCTGTTTATTATATATGGTTAATTTACATTATTTATTTTGCAATATAAAACATAACATTTTAAAAGGTAAAAATGATTGTTAGCCTTAACCAAGACATCTCTCATATACTTCTCATTTTACATTACATTTATGCATTTGGCAGACATTTTGGACACAGCCCACATATATTGATTTTGTTAGTTGTTTTAATGGACTATAACATGTTAATAAAACAATAATTTTTTATGTGAAGTTTTCTATAGGTTCTTGTGGACAGTCATCATGATTTCACTGACTGTAGCGGCTATATTCCTCCTCTGGGGGCCTGTTCAACCTCCCTGGACGACAGCCTTCAAACCCTTCTCTTCTCAGGGCTCCCTCACCCATCGGGAAATCACTGAGAAGGCCATCCTCCAGAAGACTGCACAAGTGTGTCATGACATAGCCATTGCTGAGGGGCAAGACTTCATGCTACCTGTAAGAGCAGGACTTAATAGTTTAGATTACAATAAAGAGTAACAATAAAAAGTAATATTGAATATTGGGTTACACTTTATTTCGATAGTCCACTTTAGACATTCTGCTAACTATAACTAACAACGACATGTCAACTAACTATCATTAATTTGCAACTACATGTCAGCTAACTCTCAGTTAGTAGACTGTTTGGTTAGGTTTAATCTGTCTGTAAACAGTTTGGTTTGTGACATTCCATGATAGCCTAGTTAAAGGACAATAATAATAATCTATAGCAAATCTAGTTTATGTATTATTGGTTAATATACATTTAAGAAAATTATTTCTGTAATCAATGATGCAGTGACGCAATGACACAAGATCAATGCAGTGATCTTGTAATAAATATTAACTTTCAACTTAGTGACAGTTATAAGCAATTTTAAGCATACATTTGCAAGTAACCTGTTTAGAAATTAATTAATTTTATATGATATATATTTTACAGGGCTGCTCACAATCTTTTTCTCTACTTTTTGTACAGATTGATGAGAGACTGACAGTGTTTTCTGTCCAGCAAGCCTGCTCAAAATTACGTTCTGTTTACTCCACAAACGGCTTCAATTTAGCTATTATCAGCATTTACCTTTCAAATGCTGCTGTGGATTTAAATCAATTCAGCCCTGAACGGCATTGTGATTCTGAGAAAATCAGAGAAGGGCAGAAGATCATTACTGATGGTATGGACTCAGTGAAAACCAACATAGATAAGGACAGCTATGTCTTTGCCCGCATCGGTCTGGGGATAGTGTGTCATACTTTACAGGTACAGTCACTAACTAGGGTAATGTGTGGGAATACATATATATATATATATATATATATATATATATATATATATATACATGTGTGTAAGTGTATTTTTTTGTTTAATTGTTTCAAGATCTAAAATTACCTCATTATACAGTAATTATGTACTGTATAAAATAATATAAAATGATGTACTTAAATTCAGTCCGAGGACTTATACAATTGGCACAATAAATCTAAAGGATGCGTATTTTCACATCAAGATCTTGCCAGAATACAGGAAGTTTCTCAGGTTTGCTTTCAGGCGTGAAGCTTACCAAGACTGAGTGCTTCTTTTTGGCCTAACCCTATCACAGTCGAGTTGTGACTCAACTGTGATGCAGGCTTAATTGTCTCCTGCACATGTGGAGTCAATTCTTGCTGTGGAAATTACCCACAGTAAGGATGGGGTGACCACATTTCCTCAGTTGGTGGATGCAAGCAACATTTATCACACTGGATTATGGATGCTATTGCCCTGTCCTATGAGGTTTGTGGCCTAGCATTGCCTCTAGATGTCAGGACTCTCTCCACTAGGAATGTAGCATCATCTAAGGCAATGTCTAGAGGTGCACCTTTTGAGTGAGGTTTGTGCTGCGGCAGGCTATTCCTTTCCACACACATTCATTAGGTTTTATAGTTTAGACGTGAGCTCAACCCCAAGTGCTCAGGTCCTCCTGAGTTCACCGTCTTCATTTCTCTGGTTCTGATAATATTTGTGCCAGTGTTTCACAACATCTGGGCCAGGCTTTCTCTCAGTGTGGCTTAGTGAAGCATTCACTATTTTAACCCAACGTTAGGGTTTGTCCATATTATACCCAACCATAAGTTAAAAAACCCAACATTTTTAGAGTGTGCATTCACTATACTCTGACTGTAATACTTAAGTGGCCCTTACAGTGCCCTTAAGGCACTACAGTCTTAAACAGTGTCTCATAGCAGCACCAGGTCATCTGCACACTTTAGATTGAATTGTTTAGAGTGAGACTGAATGTTGTAGGTTGTTTCAGTAATGCTGAAAACATTTTGAATATGGCATTGGAACCTCCTTCTGCAAATGGATGTGTTGTTGTGTGCAGGATTTCTACAGCCACAGTAACTGGGTGGAACTCGGAAACAATGCCCCTTTCAGCACCCTCATCAGAAAAGATGTAATTAACAACATAGCAGGTACAGTGGCATAATATGTTATTCTGTTTAGGCAACTCTCTCCTTTTTAATTTTGAATTTTCTTCAAGGTGACATGAGAAGTTAATCTTATTTAATAAACATCTGATTCATATCGCACTGTTCAAACAGTAAAGGTTGTAGGCAGGTGTATAATTTTACTGATATGATTTTACTGTGCTTACTAAAATTGTATGTCATACTCAGATTGTTTAAAAACTCTTATTCATGTACATCTCTTGGAATTGGCATCTCTCTAAAGTCCAGGCTTTGTCTATTATTTTCTAAGATTAATCGTCATAACATATTACCCACAGACTTGTTTCTTGTTTTTACTTGAAATTATGAAAGTTTACCATTTTTGCAATTTTACATGACTGAGTAAAATTGACAAGTTGTGATGTTTACGTGTCTAGGTTCTAACACAAAAACATGCAGAAACTGCAATGGAAATGATTGCAGTAACAACATTCTCCCAGAGTTAAAGGAGAAGAATCTCCTAACCTCAGGATATTTTGGTGCGGTTTTCTCCTACAAACCTGATGGTAAGAAAGCTTTTCCTCCCATACTGCAAAATGGGTTTAGTGTTGCTCTGCTTTCAGGCTATTATCAGCCGATGAAATTCCTCAATACAGTTATGACACAACCTGACATCAGCACTGAGCTCAGAATGGCCAGACTTACATAGTTAACTTCTGTTTCATAGGCAAGTGTAGCCATGGTGGTGATCAAGACCATACCAGTTCAAGAGAACCTACTGGAGGTATCAATAAAGATGAGATCAGCTCAAATCATGGCATGTATCACCACACTGCTGCTAACCTGGCCATCAAGGCTACCATGGAACTGCTGGAAGACATTAGACTGGCCAAAGGCAACCAGGCCTTTCTTCGGTATTGGGACCTTTATTTTTAATTTGGGGAAAATCAGGTGACTGCTGTAGAATGATTTTTCTGTATTTAGTGTATTTAAAAATTGTGGAAAATATAAACCACCAAGTTTGTGTCTAGGCCAAAGGGGGACTTTTTTGTTTGTTTGTGGAGTACCACAATGAAGTATTAAGCATTTACATGTAAAAGAAAAGTTTACATGTAATAATATTGGCTGATTTCTGAAATTTGCAAAATGGGAGTAATGCATTTGCAGAAAGCAAATGGGGGCTTAAAAATAAAGTCATACAAATTAACACACATATAAGACAATGAAACAGATTTTTTCTAAAGCTGCAATCCATCGAGCAAGTATGACAGATGTGTTCAACACGATTTCCTTGTCTCATTACCATTTTTAACATTAAATTTATAACAATGATTTATATTTTTTTTGCTGCTGGGTTCAATTTGGCGAGAAAAGTCTGTCTGTAAACAGAGATAAGATCTGGCTACAGATCTATATCACATTTCTGAGTACTGCAGATGGTGCAGTGTTTGTAGTTTATTCTTTTAGTTCTTGTAGTTTGACAGTTTAGAATTTGAACTTGTCATCTACATGAACAAAATAACTCTGAAAGTATTCTGCAATTTTATGTTTCAAACAGAGATTATAATTAAACCTATAACATGTTTTATGATAAAAGGAAAATTTTTTTAAAGGTTAAAGCTTTCCCCATGATTTTACAGTAACAATGCATGCGAACTAATAGATTTTCTACCTTCTTTGTCTCAGATTGGTGGGGATGAATAAGACATCAGTGCTGGCTTTTGTGATCGACACCACAGGCAGTATGTCTGATGACATTGAAGAGGCCAAGAGAGTGTCTATCAGTATCATAGACAGCAAAAAAGGAACTACAGAGAAACCTTCAGAGTACATTTTAGTTCCATTTAATGACCCAGGTAGACCTGTTATGCTATTTTATATATAATTTGGTTGCATCAAAAATTGTTGTGGTGTAGCTAGAGGGCGCTCTGGCAAGGTTATTATGAAAACGTGTTAAATTCACAAAGTTAGTAACATAATTTGTTTGTTTGCTTGTTTGTTCTTTCTATTATCCTTTTTGCTGTGCTATTAAAATTGGTATCAAGAACCATGAAATTTCATATAGTATAGTATTGTATAGTACCTGCAGTGTTTTTGTTACTTCTTGTTAGTGTTATAGTGATGCATGTGTTTGACTGCAGATTTTGGACCACTGATAAGGACAGGAAATGCAGAGATTTTTAAAGAGCACATCAATTCGCTCACAGCTAGTGGTGGAGGAGACGAACCAGAAATGTGCCTATCGGGACTCCAGGTGTGCATATACATATGTGTGTAGATATACAGCTTTAAATAATGTCAAGATCCTTTATTGGAAAACAATCCACAATAAAGCCTAATGCTGTATAAACCTAAAAGGTGGAATATGCAATTTCTTTGACACCAAACTGCAACCACACCGAGTCAAACAAAACAACATCAGGTCCATCAATGACAAGAAATTGGGGCAAGGTTATTTGTTTGTCCAAACAATGGCATATAACATCAATTATGCATAATCTTGCAATTATGAAGAAGGGGTTGGAAACTTGCAACTAGTCATGGTGGTGACTAGTAGCCTCATAAATTAACATCTCACACATGTCAGAATTTAACTGCTTTTTTTAAAATAATGATTTTATAAAGTCTTAAAGTTTCTGTCCTGCCTCTCTTGTTTTGTCCCATGGACCTTCAGCTGGCCCTGGCAGCAGCTCCCCCATCTTCAGACATTTATGTTTTTACTGATGCTGGAGCCAAAGACTTTGAATTACAAAGCACAATTGAAGCCATGATAGAAAACACCAAGTCAAGGGTGAGTGCCTGCAAATCACTGATGCGTCATTGCCCATTTTTCGTCAGTGTTGAAACATACATCTGTAATGGTACTTTTTCACTAATGCTCACTTCTGTTGTGCTTGCTGCACTCCCAATACACAGGTAAATTTCATGCTGACGAAAACCTTTTCATTCCGCAAAAGGAGTGTCTCGCAATCACAGCGTCCCTCATCAAGAGCAATGTCTCTGCCAGAAATACAGTTGTATAGAAACCTGGCCCACGCTTCTGGTGGACAGGCCATTGAGGTCACAAAGAGTACACTGTCTCAGGCCACTACAGTCATTATTGATTCAACTGCCTCCGCTCTGGTATGGTAAAAAAAAATATATATATGTGTGTGTGTATATATATTTAAAAAATATATACACATTATATTTTAGATTGTTTAAGCATATTTTCAATGCTTACAAAACAAAACAAAATATAACTTTTCTCTATGGTTTTGAAGGTGACTGTTCTTCAGGTGGTGAGGAGCCCAGCCAATGCAGAAAACTTTTCTTTTGTGTTGGATCCATCTCTGTCCAATGTGACTGTGTATATCACTGGGGTTTCTCCAGTTTTTACCCTCTACAGCCCCACAGGTGAGCTAGCTTGTCTCACAATGCTCAGTCACTGTGCAACTATTAATGTAGGTAAATCTAATGTATTTGTTAAGATTTTCTGTAAGTGCATATACAACACAAGTGCATACACAGCATGTCAGGGTGGTCAAAATTATTTCTCAGGCTAGCTCAGAAATATACACCCAACACTAGGTGGTGTTATAATAAGTGATTATAGCCATATACAGTACATTGCAATTTGACACACTATTGTACACTATTAAGTAAATTTAAACAATAGTGGAAATTATAGCTGAAAATGATTACTGGAGAAATCGGTGGCCTGTTCTACGGCACCTTAAAAAGACT
The DNA here is from genome assembly GCA_036877525.1 of Chromobotia macracanthus. Taxonomy (NCBI): domain Eukaryota; kingdom Metazoa; phylum Chordata; class Actinopteri; order Cypriniformes; family Botiidae; genus Chromobotia; species Chromobotia macracanthus. The sequence goes on from JAZGTH010000019.1 coordinate 3,109,967, forward strand.
TGATTAGTTTAATTTGACCAGTTTAATCCTTTTTCGGAAGCTCAACAGACTACTCATGTGCCAAACATGTTTATTAAGATGAAGTGCAGGACCGTGATACTATGTGGTCTCTTAAGTAATGCTGCAACATCAGGTGTTTCCGAATAAAATTGCGTCTTTGAATATGAGGATCTCAAAGAACATGTTGGTTTATGTGTCACAAGTAACTCTGAAGGATAATGAGTTGCAAGACCATTGAGAAGTTGTTTCAAACCTTTATAAGTTTCTTTTTATGCTGAACACAAAAGATATTTTGGAGAATGTCTGTAAAAGTTTTGGGGCACCTTTGAGTTCCATAGTAGGAAATAACTCTATGGAAGTCAATGGGCCCAAAAACTGTTTTGATACAAACATTCTTCAAAATATCTTTAGTGTTCAGAAAAACTAAGAAATTAATACACGTTGTAAATGACGACAGAATTTTTTATTTTTCATTTTCATGTGCTTATGACTGTTACCAAAACTACTATTATTCTGAAAGTTTATTGTTCAAACTTTTTTAGGCTTTGGTTTCATGAAAAAATATTTTAAAAAAGTAACATTTTTACTGAATATAAAAAAATCAGGTTGCACCTGCTGTTATCAACAGTCACGAATCTTCATGTTAACCTCAAACTGTATCTGGTAACCTTAAACTGAACAAAACATTCTTCACATTTGGGTTGCATCCTACCCTACACATAATTGTCTTAATCACTATAATCTCCCTATAATCTCTTTAACTGTTTGCACAAACATATATTTGACCAAGTGTAAATATCCCCATATAGCCTACATCTTGCAAGCATCAAAGAATTGAATTGTGCCTACTGTCTTTTTCAGGTGTGTCTCAAGCAGGTTCAGTGACAGATGGCCCTCTGGGTAGCATCCAGACAGTGGGGAATCTTTGGAGAATAAGACTAAACTCGGACAATGAGACAGGGGAATGGAGAATTAGTATTGACTCCGTAAGCTCCTACACTATAAAAATTATTGGTAAGAGAATATCTTATTTAGTTTTCATTGCCTATATTTGAGTCAGAACAATATAGTTTCAGCAAATATTAATTTTTAAATGCTGCTGTAAAATGCCTATTCTTCCAAGATAAATTAAATATAGACTGTTCACCAGTATGTGGCATTTTCTACCTGCATTATTTAACACAGGTCAGAGTTCTGTCGACGTTTTCTTTAACTTTGTGGCATTTGAAGGACTGCATGGGGACTTTGCTCCAAAAAACAATCGCCCCCTCAACGGTAATGATCTCACTAACATCTAAAACATCTCACAACAAAAGCAAAATAGCTTTAATTTTTAAACTTTTAGTTTTTTTGTTGTCACAGGTGAAAATGCCACTTTGTTCCTCTCTGTGACTGGAGGAGACTCAGTCACAGTGACTGATGTGCATCTAGTTGAAGCTTCAGGATCTAATGCTGTTAATGGAACCATCAAATCACTGGGTGGGACAGAATACCTGGTTCACTTCCAGAGAATCCCAGAATGGGCATTTGTGGTGCAACTGAAAGGTCTGTTTGATGGCTCATCTCGATCCTCACCGAGCCAATTCCAAAGACAATCACCCACTCAACAAAGGGGCTCCAGCATAAAAATTGCGGTGAGCTTAAATACAGAGTTGCTGATTGTGCAGACAATTTTACAGCAAATATAACAAAAATAGAAACTGAAATGCATAGCTGAAACCAAAACAATGTGAACATTGCATTACCTCACAGTACAATACTTATCATATACCTTCATCAGGCCGAATCACAGAGCACTTTACAGCCTGGAGTCCCATTGAATGTCAGCTTCACATTGACCAGTAATGGAACAGCAAGCAACTACACCATACGAGCCAGGAATGACTGTGGCTTTAACGTGTCTGTTCCCAGCTTCCTGAATGTGGAGGCAGGGGGCAGCGCTCAGGGAACAGTAACACTGACTGCACCCTCCGACACAAAGTCTGGGACTGATGTCACACTCACCATTGAGGCTGAAGCTCCAGGGTCCACTGACTCGAATTATGTGACGCTGCGTTTCACTGTCATGGCTGAGGTGAAAAATTAATGAACATTTTCATTTACCACTACTACTTTAGTTCTACAGTAATTTTGAATTTATTCATTTCCATATTTAAAACACATTACTTTTGTTTTTTTAAGTTTAATTCATTTTCTAATGCAGAGATGTATATCTTCTATTATATCTTCTATCTTTCCTGGTTTGTCTGATAAAATTAGTAGCTATTTGATTCTCTATACCTCTATAACTGTATACACCGACTCTTATTAAATTTATTTTTTCTTGTTTTGTGGCAGGTAACCGATGTCTCTAGACCTGTCTGTCAGTTAGTGAGCATTAAAGCTAACTGTTCTGTGGAATGCAGCAGTGCATCATGGGAACTCTCTGCCAACTTGACGGATGGTAATGGTTCAGGCATAGCCAATGTGTTCATCAACCTTGGCAACGGTTCTCTAAGCCTAAGTCATGTGACGAGTGAGAATGGCACCAATGTGACTGTAGCTTTCTACAATGCTTCCTGCTGTTCTCAGGAGGTTGAGCTGGTGGCTGTGGACGGGGTGGGAAATGTTGGTACATGTTTTACTTCTGTAAGGGGCATCTCTGTAAATACCACCACAGTAATGCCAGCCACAAACACCACAGTAATGCCTGCCACAAACACTACAGTAATGTCCTCAGTGAACACCACATCCAGTGGAGGCTACTTTATATCATTCACTGAGTATCTTTTGCTCTGCAACCTAATTGTTGTTTTTATGTTGTGAACCCAAACAGGATTTTTAAGATCAGAATAACATGCTAATTAAGTTTTAGAAAGTACTGTACTGTATCTACTGCTGATTCACATTCTTACATACTAAGACAATAATCATTGATATTGACAACAGCACATTCATCATTTATATAATCACAAAACAAATGTCTTTGTGAATAAAAAACTTTATTTAAATGAATTTAGTTTATTTAATTTATTTAGCTAATTTGCATCTACGGGCCTGCGCAGGATGATATTAAAATACAAATAAGGTACAACAAAATATCAATTGAACAAGTTACAAAAAAAGAATAAATTCAGTCAGAAATCACAACTGGTCTTAAGCCATTAAAATATTAAATATTATACATTCTCTGACATGAGCAGGTACTTAATTCCATTGCAAATTTTGCCACATAAATAATATGTAATTGTCCTAAATTTACTGTTTTTGTTTTTCTGCACTGTAAGTCGCTTTGGATGAAAGCTTCTGCCTAATGCTTTAAAATAAAATAGCTGCTGGTGTCCCCTTTTAGCATTTCTTCATTTCAGATGACAAACAGCAGGTAATAAGTTTACATTTACATTTATGTATAGATGAATTGTCAATTGAAAATACTGAAAAACTAAAAGGCAAAACATATTCCTTCTGCAATGGCAACTGGAATCTGCAGTGCAGGGAGTTATATTTGCTATGTTTGAAGCTCCTTTTGAAACTTGAGAAGCATCAGTCACAAATCCTCAGTTTTGATTCCGAATAACAATAAAATCCATAGGGGGTTGAATAACACAAGAGTGAATAAATAATTACAAAATTTTACATTTTTTTCCATTGACCCTTTAATCATTAATCTTCGAGCTTCAAGAATGATCCACAGAATTCATGTTCAAATGATTATTCAAATGATTATTTATCAATAAATGCTGCTGCAGGTCATTTCCATGTTGGCAAGGTAACAAAGGCAACTTTGTAGGACCAGACAAATTCGCATGATACTAGGACACGCACATCAACAATTGTGGTTAATAAGGAAGTAGGAAATATTCCTTACTTCCTTATTGCCTTTTATGCAATTGCACACACATACCGTAAGGATTACATTTTAAACACATACTTGGTTGTCACATAACTAGATTATTGTGCTAACACTAATCACGTGAGCAAAGGTGTATAAATACTGACCAAGGCTGTTCCTAAGCACACACAAAACCTGAGAAAAGGTAATGAAATTATTTTCTAATTGAACTGTATTTGTAATATGTAATTATAGATTATTACATAATAAATAGTTCAACACCTGTAGATTATTTCATGACTCATACTATCAAACATTCTGAGTTGATCTCTCTTACACTTCATTTGTAGTTAACATTTGTTAAAGTTGCAAACTGTAACCCTCTACCATCATTTTTATTTAAAACAAAAAATTGCAGGGTCCACGTGGAGTTATTTTCTTAATGGAAGACAAATTAAAATTTTAAACTACTATAAGAACAAGCTACAAATGCTTTAACATCTACAGTACCTGGACATGCGATGTATTAGCTGGATATTCTACTTTCTGTTTATAGAAAAATGCAAAATATTTTTTTCAGGTGCTGAATTGTGATAGAGTACCATTATACAGTCATGGTTTCACTGGTTGTAGTGGCTGTATTTCTTCTTTGGGAGAGCCTCGTTCAACCTCCCCAGGCAGCAGCCTTCAAACCCCTCTTTCATGCTGGTTCTTTCACCCACCGAGAAATCACTCAGATGGCCATACTGCGCAAGACTGCTGAAGTGTGCCGCGACATAGCCACTGCCAAGGGACAAGCCTTCACACTGGCTGTAAGGACATATTTTCTTCAGAACTTACTAGAGTAAATATCTTGTGTATGACCAGAATTAAATAGCATAATTTTCTAACCAATGAGGTTTTTGCCAAAAGTTGGTGGCGCCTAATTTTGTTTTTCCATTCCCCATATCTCGCCTCCAGATAGACAACAGTCTGACTGCATCTGCTGTCCAAAAAGCCTGTTCGGACTCTGACCGGTCTGCACTTCATTTTTACGCAGCTATTACAGAGACTTTTCTAAGTAATGCAGCTATAGATGTATTATTCATGCTGAGTGCGAAGCATCACATAGATAATGAAGCTTTCAAAGAGGGGCGGGACATCATTACTCAGGCCGTGGCTGCAGTTAAAGCCAGTATGCAGCACGGCAGCTATATGTCTGCCCGCATCACACTGGGGAAACTATGTCACACCCTACAGGTACGTTATAAACAAAGGGTAATGATAACAGGGTAATAATTAATAGGGTGACTGTGGAAATTTAAATGTATATACAAAAGCTTTTCCTTTCAAGCTGACCCTATCCTGGGATTTTATCTCAGGGGTTCATTCACTCTTTTTCATTATGTATTTTAAAATGGCTATACATGGCCATGTACACTAAATGTCACTTATCCTGCATGATAATCTAAAAGCTTTCCTTGCAATATAATTCTGAAAATGTCTGAGAATTCACAATCTGATGTCATGGAATAATATATATTCAGACAATCATACTGAATATAGTCTTCAACAACACTGAAAAGTAAACTGTGAAGTAAACACTATGACCCATTCAGAATATGTACTTTGTGTGTTTGCATGCAGGATTTCTATAGCCACAGTAATTGGGTGGAGTTGGGAAACAATGCTCCTTTCAGCAACCTGATCAGATCAGACCTTCCTCTCAACAACCTAGCAGGTACAGTGAAACAAACATAAAATGCTCGGAGTTGTTTATGTGAATTGAATTTAAATTCCCAAATTAGCTATAACAAAAGTCAAATACAGTTTTCCACCCACATGTTTACCCAGTAGATTTGCCACAAAGAATTCTGGGTAAACTCAAGCTGTTATATTTGCATGACTAGGTCCCAATACACAGACATGCCGAAACTGCATTGGACAAAACTGTGGTGAAAACATTCTTCCAGAAATATTGCTGCAGAAGAAACTGACCTCAGGATATTTCAGCATTTTCTCCTCCACAAAACCTACAGGTAGTGAAACTACTATACCCTGCGTTACCATATATTCTACTTATTGTTTAATCGCACTCTAAGGCAAGTGTAGCCATGGTGGCATTGCTGACAGGACCAGTTCAAGAGAACCTACTGGAGGTATCAATAAAGATGAGATCAGCTCAAATCATGGCATGTATCACCGCACCGCTGCTAACCTGGCCATCATGGCTACCATGGAACTGCTGGAAGACATTAGACTGGCCCAAGGCAACCAGGCCTTTCTTCGGTATTGGGACCTTTATTTTTAATTTGGGGAAGATCAGGTGACTGCTGTAGAATGATTTTGTGTATTTAGTATATTTAAAAATGTTGGGAAATGTATAACACCAATTTTGTATGGTTGTATTAAAGTTACTTTACCATATGTATATATGGCACAGTAACATATGTGTGTGTATCTATGTATAATATACTATATAGTATTTGAAATAATACTATTTGAAATATAATAATAATGCCTTAAAATAATACTATAAAATATATATAACACTGGAATAGGTGCAAATATTAAAAACATATCCATGCCGAGTTCTTAGTCCCTTATTATTCCAGAACTTAAAGGACTATCAAAAATTCTCTCTTTCTCAGATTAATGGGCCTAGGTCAGACCTCAGTGCTGGCTTTTGTTATTGACACCACAGGCAGTATGTCTGATGACATTGAAGAGGCCAAGAGAGTGTCCTTCAATATCATAGACAGCAGGAGAGGAACACCAAATGAGCCTTCAGAATATATTCTAGTCCAATTTAATGACCCAGGTAGACCTATTGTGCTTTAAGTTTCTTTTTTACTTAGCAGAAACTAAATTTTAAATAGATATTTTATATGTAGCTGATTAAAATATAAGTTTATTTAACTTATAAGTTTAAATACAGTACAAAAATACAAAAATGGTTTAAAAATAGTTTAAATTTGATTGTGGATATACTTTGAAGTTCTGTAATGGTGCGTGTGTGTCTTGTACAGATTTTGGACCTCTTGTAAGGACCGAGAATGCAGATATTTTCAAAGAGAAAATCAATTCTCTTTCAGCATCTGGTGGAGGAGATCCCCCAGAAATGTGCTTATCAGGACTGCTGGTGTGTGCATGACTGTGTATGTGTAGACTATATATGTGCAGACTATATACTATATATGTTCAGATGCCTTCTGAACAGTGTTATCCAACACCATTAGACATCACTCAATTTCTCATGTTCACACTAATAAATAACATTAGAAAACTCTGTTGTACATATCAGTTGGATTGAGATTGAGATCAACTGGATAATGATAATGTTAAATATTTCTGTTGCTTTCTCATGGATCTCCAGTTAGCTCTGACAGGATCTCCTCCATCTTCAGACATTTTTGTTTTCACTGATGCTTCAGCAAAGGACTCAGAAATAAAAGGCACAATTAAGGCCATGATAGAAAGGACCAGATCAACAGTGAGTGCCTGAAGAACACTCCTCAGCTCCTCAGCTTTGAAGCAAAGTAATGTTTAAAACACCTGTAATTACATTTCACTCTATGAGATCTCTCTCATCCCCAACCAGGTCACTTTCATGCTCACCAACCCCTTCTCGTTCCGTAGAAAAAGGGGCATCTCAGAATCTCAAGGTTTTTCATCAAGATCTATATCTCAATCAGAAATACAGTTGTACAGAGACCTGGCCTATGTTTCTGGTGGACAGGCCATAGAGGTCACAAAGGCTACGCTGTCTGAGGCCACCACAGTCATCACAGATGTGTCCATCTCAGCACTGGTATGTTTTAACAGTGTGTTAAAATAATACTTCACCATACTGTATTTGGGTGTCTACTCACCCTCACTCCAAACCCCCATAACTTTGCTGTGTTTCTTGAAGGTGACTGTTCTTCAGGTGGTGAGGAGCCCAGCCAATGCAGAAAACTTTTCTTTTGTGTTGGATCCATCTCTGTCCAATGTGACTGTGTATATAACTGGGGTTTCTCCAGTTTTTACCCTCTACAGCCCCACAGGTGAGCTAGCTTGTCTTAACACAATGCTCAGCCTTGGGTTTCAGTCCCATAATGTTCTCTGCTTAACTACAGCTTCTCACCACTGATCAGAGTAGCTAATCAAGGTGCAATCATAACTGTATGAATATTCCATTCACTGTGCAACTATTAATGTAGGTCAATCTAATGTATTTGACTGGCTGTATATAAGACTGTATATAAGACTGGCAAACTTAGCCAGGGAATTAAAAATTTAAAATAGCTTGACATTGGAATTGGGGCAAGACTGGTGCACTGTTGAATTAGGCCGCTGGACTGCTTTAAAGCATCAGTCTAGTGTTTCGCACTGTTGGAACTAGTCTGAACTTTGTCGGAGGACAGTGGGACATAATTTAGTGGTAAATTAATAAAAAAGTAGCTCTCTAAGGAAAAGTAAACTATAAAGTAAACTTGTGGTAAAGTACAGGATAAAGTAAACTTTCTTTGTTAATGTAAACTTTACAGTTATCCTGTACAAAGAAATGGCAGGAGATGCCATTTAATATGTGTGTGTGCTGTTATTTCATTCGAAGTATGAATAAGCTCATTTAATTCATGAGTTTTAACAAAAACGAAAACTAAATAAAAATTTTAGTAACTAACAGCCTACAAATTCTAGACTAAAAATACAATGAAAACGAATTATATCCTTTAAAACTAACAATAAAAATGCAACAAATATTCTTTGTCTCATTTCCCATACTCCAGGAAACATATTATATGTGCCTTTTCTCTCCAATGTTTAAAAAAACTGAAATGGAAATATTTGTCAAACATGTTTTTTTTATTATTTTCGGCAGTACAAAAAATAAAGTTTAAACATATCAAATTACTTTATTGTAACTTATATTGAAGACATTGAAGTCATTGTTAAAAAATGACCTGTGTTTTACCTGCTATCCAGGTGTGTCTCAATCAGGTTCAGTGACAGATGGCCCTCTGGGTAGCATCCAGACTGTGGGGAATCTGTGGAGAGTTAAACTCAACTCTCACATTGATACAGGGGAATGGAGCATCAGTATTGACTCTACAAGCTTCTACACCATAAAAGTCATAGGTAAGCACCTTTATCTACCTTTCTCACTATTACATCTTTCTGTATTGTTGGTCATTTATAAACCACTGAGGCTTTAAAAACCAAATACATAATATTGCACAATGGGTGGATAAACCCAGTTTAGTAATTCCACTTTCACTGTTTTTAATTGAAGGTCAGAGTTCTGTGGACTTTCTCTTTAACTTTCTGGAACAGTCTGTGGGAGGTGACCTTACGCCCAAAGACAATCGTCCCTTCATCAGTATGATACTTTATGTTTCTTAATTATTTTTATACACACAAACCCGGAGAAAGCATTTGATTCATCATCAATAAAGAATGAAATGGTCCAGCTCTATTTAGCTATTGTTTTTGTTATGGTTTAGTATAATCATTTTTATATTATTAATAAAGAAATGAAAAGGGTATGATGTGTTGTTTTCTATAATGACTTAGGTCAGAATGCCACTTTGTTCCTCTCTGTGACTGGAGGAGACTCAGTCACAGTGACTGATGTGCATCTAGTTGAAGCTTCAGGATCTAATGCTGTTAATGGAACCATCAAATCACTGGGTGGGACAGAATACCTGGTTCACTTCCAGAGAATCCCAGAATGGGCATTTGTGGTGCAATTGAAAGGCCTGTTCAATGGCTCATCTCGATCCTCACCTAGCCAATTCCAAAGACAATCACCCACTCAACAAAGAGGTTCAAGAGTCACCATCACGGTGAGCTTTAAAAACAGGAAATGTGTCTTATAACAGATTCAGACTCTCTGAAAAAACTGTATGAGATACAAAAGACATTAACCATATTTATCCCTACTCAGGCCCAATCAAACGGCACTATAGAGCCCGGAATACCCTTCAGTCTGAGCTTTACATTGGCTACTGATGCAGCAGGGGGCAGCTACACTATCCGAGCCAGGACTGACCGCAGCTTTGATGTGTTCACCCCCAGTTCCCTCAGCTTAGATTCAGAAAGCAGCGCTCAGGGAATAGTAACACTGACCGCACCTGCCGACACAAAGTCTGGGACTGATGTCACACTCACTATTGAGGCAGAAGCTCCAGGGTCCACTGACTCGAATTACGTGACACTACGGCTCACCGTCATGGCGGAGGTACCTGTTATCTAACAAGATTTCATATTTAACATTTCCCATTTTTTTCTGTTCTGTTTCGTTGCATAAAGTGTATGGCTTTTATTATCACTCTGCAAAGTGTTACATTTGTAAACAGTATTAGCTTAGACATTTAACATTTTACCCACACATTCAATTATCTCTACTTTGCCTCTTATGAACATGATTATTTTTTCTTGTTTTGTGGCAGGTAACCGATGTCTCTAGACCTGTCTGTCAGTTAGTGAGCATTAAAGCTAACTGTTCTGTGGAATGCAGCAGTGCATCATGGGAACTCTCTGCCAACTTGACGGATGGTAATGGTTCAGGCATAGCCAATGTGTTCATCAACCTTGGCAACGGTTCTCTAAGCCTAAGTCATGTGACGAGTGAGAATGGCACCAATGTGACTGTAGCTTTCTACAATGCTTCCTGCTGTTCTCAGGAGGTTGAGCTGGTGGCTGTGGACGGGGTGGGAAATGTTGGTACATGTTTTACTTCTGTAAGGGGCATCTCTGTAAATACCACCACAGTAATGCCAGCCACAAACACCACAGTAATGCCTGCCACAAACACTACAGTAATGCCCTCAGTGAACACCACATCCAGTGGGGGCTACCTTGTATCATTCACTGAGTATCTTTTGCTCTGCAACTTAATTGTTTTCCTTACGTGGTGAAGGGAAACTAAATGTCCATAATTTCTGTGTTCTTTTAAGTCCTGGAAATCTTTCTCCTATTGACTCACTACATTACACTAATCATAATATACAAGACACTGAACAAAGAACACTTTTTAAAAATAAATCCCTCTCTCCCTAAATAAAGTCCCATCTTCCAATTGTCTTTCCTTCTCTTGATATGTTAGTACACAAATATTTTATGTAATAACTCTTGTAAGAGAACATGAAAGAAAATCAGAGGAACTGATAAAGGCATTCATTAAAATAATTGTGCAGTTTTGAGGCTACAGAAATCATGACAACATTTTAGAATAGACTGTCTAATAGATCTGTCTAATCTACTTTTGTTTTCATTTACCTGTGATTTTGTCACTATATATTTTATACAGCATTATTGACAATCATGCGTAATATTTTTATGTGGCCATGGCTACAGACATGACTACACAATTTTTGTGGTTGCAAGTCCAATATTCTATACTCTAAATTTTACACTCACAAGTTAACATAAACTATACGTTAAAATAGAACTAAATACATTTTATAGTTACAGTTAACGATACTGTAGTTCCAACAATGAATATGCATGAACAAATTGTAATTTTTACAAAACAGTAGTATGATAAAGCTTATTAAAATCTTTAAATCTTATTAAAAGGATTTTAAACATCTAAACCTAAGGACTATTCATATTGATTAATTATAAGGTACAAGAGGCTGTGCTATTCTGTGAACGCAGTCACAGCTGAATACTGTTGTTCAGACCCTTACCTGCATCCTCAGCCATGACTATATTCCTAATATGAAAACCCGGAGAACCTTATATATGGTCTGTTTCAGACTGTTGCATAATCCATTTTATAAAAACTAAATAAAATATTTTATTTAACTGATGGACAGAATTCCAAGAGACTGAATAAGCCCATTTAGGAGGAAACCCCATGGGGGATGGCAGCCTGTGTGTTTATGCTCCATCTTCACCCCTCTGCAGCACCCAAACAAACCTCTGTCCTCCACCCCCGTTCTCTCTGCAAAACTGTCTCATCCCAGAGGATGAATAATGGTATTGTCACAGTGACACGTTTATATTAATCAAAATCAGAAAAGAGTGGCAACACACAAGAGATAGAGAGAAGCAGAGTGATTCTTTACAGTAAGATATTAAACAAGCACTTTTTAGCATATGTGCCTAGCATATTTTTTTTAGCATATAATTAGTATTATGAGACACCTGCCCTCCGTCTTTCCCTGTAATCTACATTTTACCATTTCCCAGAGTTTACTCATATGAGCAAAACAACGTTATCCTGAAATATACAGACAGCTATATTTCTACACCATCCAGCTTTCCTAAACCTCTAACCTTTGTAGCTGTTAAGGTCAGACTAAGTACATGTTCCTGAAACTATAGATATTTGTATGTACATCTCATTTGCCTCCGTCTTTAGTTTAATACTACATCTAATACTACATATTTTTAATTCCCACCCTTTGTTTTTTTTGTTGTCAGTTTCTTTGTTCTTCTATATTTATATATATATATATATACATATACATATATCATATAAACAGATCACTCTACTCTTATTGTTTTCATACATGGGGAACAGGTATATAAACACAAAAGTACAGAGACATTTTAATCTATGATCAGTGAGAGCATTTTTTAAATCATCAATCTCTTTAATGTACTTTTTCTGAAAAACAAATTCTTTGTTGTAGCTCTGGCATTACCATTTACATCATTCTATACATGAAAAAGAAAGCACTGCTTTAGATACAGAGTAAAATTTTAAAACTAGAAAAAACCTTCAAAATAAAAAGTAGGAGGTTTACATTACAAATTAGTAGTAAGACATTATCTGAAGTGCAATGGTATAGCTCAGATGAGTTAAAAGTGGAAAAAAGATGAAATAAAAATACTTCTCTATCTTCAACAACAGCAATTTCTTTACAGTGAGTAGAGACGTATCCTCTGATGTATTTAAAATTGTAAAAACATATTTACAAATAACCGTATCTGATATATATATCTTTTCAATCACATATATGGCAGCACCAGTACAAAATAAAAAGCAGAAGGTCGATGACTTAAAGCAAACATCATGATAATCTTAAACTTGGTCCCAGATTGTTATTTTGTGAGACAGCTGGAAAACATGGGCCTCACCTCCTCCCTTTGTAATGCTTTTGACAGAGCAATCATTTTACTGTGAAACACTGTTGCTGTGAATGTATCCCCCATTAAGACAAAAATTAAAGGTTTGTCACTAAAAATGAAAAAGTAACAAGGGTCAAATCAATCAAAATGTTACATTCCTCAGAGAGCTGAAACAATCCAACAAGACTTCAAATAGAGTTTGATTGCAGAGAACTAGACACCATAACTATGACATCATATAGCAACACAGAGGAGAAAAGACGTTTATGTGGAATTTCAACATAAAACAGTCAGTTAAACTAGCTGGGAACTTATCAGTAAAATAAAGATAAAAAGAAAACTTTTGAAATCAGGTCATGTTTTGAGGAACATTAACCCATTGAACTCTGTTGGTAAATACAAATAAAAATACAAATAAAAAGCTTCCCAATAAAGTACCAAAGGCTAATGTGAAAATAGTCAACTTGTGTTTAAAGTTCGTTTCCACACTTGAAGTGATAGTGAACGTTGTGTGGATTATAAACTGCTTGCAGAAGTCTTCATGTGCTTGTCTTTCTGTTTTCAGGTTTTGTGTAGCAGGTATCTGAGCATCAGTGTCTTGGAGGAGCTTAAAGTGGGGCAGTGATAAAAAAAAAAAGAAAAGAATTTTGAGAGCTCTAGAAAGCAACTAATAAATACTTAATTGTTTGATGAAATGAAAGGAGAAAAGTGGTATGACCCATCAGCTGAAATAAAATATGTACTGTCTATTTTTTCCATTTATAAATATTTTTAACCAGTGTTCGCAGGCAATGTTGAAAAGCATTTAAAGGTCTTAAAGATTTTAAATAACATACATTTCAGATAGTTTGAATCAAAACACTGAATTTGTACCAGATTATTTAACAACCTTTGCTATTGTCTGTGGGGGGTTACATTAAATACCCATCAATCCATCCTGATCTGAATTAATGTCATAGTTGTATTCCTTTCTAGCTGCCATTGTGACCAAAGAAAATATCTGTCTCACAGTTTTAGAGGGGGAAGAGAGAAGTTTGTAGCTGCCAGATCTCGTTGAGCAATATTAACACATGCACGCAGACGCACACACACACACACACACCGCAGCTTCACTCTACTACCGGTCATCTAGCAACAGCAGAACACCCATCTTGTAAGCACTATGAGCAAACCGTCTGATGTTTTGTTGTGATGCTCATAGTGCAAAAAACACACATACACCAACAAGCACACAAAGCAGATCGAATGTATCGAGAAGGATCACAATGCATCGAGAAGAGAGACAATATGTAATACAGAAAGATACGAGGAGGAGGTGTGTTGAATTGTTTGGTTTGGAAAACGAGATCCATTGTTGACCCACATCACATTTCCACATACACTCCTTCATAAACAACATGAACAGGTATGTCAGAATTAAGGTTAAGATAGATGAACTCAAAACAATACATAAAGTTAATCTAAACAATCTTTCCAAATATCATTTTGCAGGTTTTCAGTGCCTCTTGTCCTTCATACAGCATAAAGGACATGGAAAAAATACAGAAAATATCAACTGTGACAGCTGAATATGGGTATTAAAAAAACTGAAACTACAACATAGAAGACCAGTTTTCTTTCTTGAGAGACCACCAAGAGAGGAGTTGGTTTAAATATTGTGACAGCACACACGTAATACACAACATGTAATATATTGTTTAGATTTGTCGACCATTTAATAAAAAAAAAAAAAAAAAAAAAAAAATCACATTTTCCATAAAATTGTTCTATTAAAAAATCCCTTAGGCTATTGGCTGGGGAAAAACTCTTCCATCCAACCTTCCGTTGTATCCAAATCTGTCCCATCTGATAGCCCAAATGAAACACCAGCTCCAGCCCCTGATTGGCTGCCGTAACCATATGCCAGGTCCTGATTGGACGTCCTCTGGTAGCCCTGAGGCTGACCTCCTGGCATGTACGGCCCTCCCCCACCTGATGAACCTGTCATGCCTTGAGCTGAGCCCTGTCCAAAAGCAGCCATGTTAGGCATGCCCTGGTTCATGGCCGGCATCACCATACCCCGTGGCTGGTTGGTCCTTGGCTGCCCAGCCATGTGTGGCATCATGGGCCCACCCATTGCTGCTGGATTTATAGACCGTGGGTCCATCATAGTCTGCCCACCCATTGATTGCACAAAATGCTGCCTGGCCATCCTAGGAGGCTGCCCACCTTGCATGGCATATGCAGGATTACTGTTAAACGCAACCATGTCATTTGAAGTCCTGCCACTTATGGCCTGCATATTTTGCTGCTGCTGCTGCTGAGGCCATGTCTGGCCTCCACCTCCCATCATGCTTTGCAGTTTCTGAACCTGGGCTTTTGCCATTGGCTGCCCACCAGGGGCAACAGTGGCAACTTTCATCTGCTGCTGTGAGAGGGCAGGGTTCATGAGCATTCCTTGCCCATAAGCACCTCCCGCCCCTCCGCCGACCATCCCCTGCCCAGTGCCACCCGCTTGTCTCTGCCCCATCGCCATGCTGGTCTGGTTGGGATGGTGCTGCTGTTGCTGCTGGAGCATTTGGCCCATGCCTGGGTTCATACCCTGGTACATGCCTGTTTGTGCACTCGCCTGCCCTCCATATGTCATGCTCATGTCTCCTTGCGAAGGCATGGCAGCAGAATTCTGTACAGGCGTCATCTGCAGAATTCCCTGGTTTTGCTGCTGTTGCATAAGTCGAGCGTTCCGCATGTTCTGCAGCGACTGGTTCCTTGCTGCCATCTCCTGGGACGTGCCTGAAATAGTTTCAAATTATATTATATTAACTGACATCTGTTGTGCGCAATAAATTTTTTATACATGACAGGCTTATCCCAATTAAACTCAAATGGTGTAAAAATACACACTCAAAAGCAGGGTAAATCATGTCAATTGTATAAGATACAACATAAATGGAAAAAAAACTGACCAGTCCAGATGTTTGCACGTGCATGAAATTATTAAACTAAATTAATTCCATGTTTTACTTCGTACGCCTTATGCATGAATTAAAACAGAAATGTTCACGTTAAAATCATGTTAGCATAGCAGCGATCAACAAAGAATTTTATGTAAAATCTTGTTAACCGAGGCTTGTTTAGATCATTAAAACCACAAGAATCAACCACAAGAGGAAGTGGAACATGTCCATTGATACCTTTGAATGACATAGCCCTCTAAGCTTATATTTATTATAATATTAATATTCAACACAATTAAAGGACTAATAAATGGGACAATAAGGACTAATAAATGGGTTCCCTGTAAAGGTGACAGAATTTGTTTGAGTGAATGTAAGTGTCTAATTCTGCTTCATTAGGGCCACCAGTAGCAGATGACCTGGTTGCGTAAGTGGCCGGGCAGTAATTTGAGACGTCAAACAGAAAATGATTTATTAGTTTGAAACAGAAGAACTGCACTTAAAAGCTTTAAGGAGGAGTTAAAAATCTTTTTAAGCAGACATTTTGACAAGTTTACCATCCTCTGTAGTTCCTTATGGTGCTCATATAACACATTAAGCCCTTTGGCAACTTAAGGTAATATGGTCATTACATCACATCTCATGTTTTTTATCCTGAAACAGCTTGGGTAGGGATGTTATCCTTGTTTCTTCCCCTGTGAGTGTGAGTATGTGTGTGTCTTGCCTTGAAACTGCTGGAGCGGGTATGGATTCCTCTGCGCCTGACTCATCTGTCTTGGGAGATGCTGCTGCTGCTGCAACTGAAAAAAGAAGGAAAGCAAAGTCGAAAACAATAGATCAATATCAACATTTCTTATCAGCAATCGCAAACAACCAGACAGAAAGCACGTTTAGTTGTTAAGGTTCAGTTCTTTATACACCGGTTCAGATTCAATGTCAAGGGTACACACTGTACCATTTTTATGGTCTTTTGCAATTGTTGCTCATCAGATTGTACAAATTAATCCCAGTGAGATCTTATATAAAAGCTGTAGCATACTGTATTACATCAACAGTCTGTCATGATAGACTGTACAATACACATTACAGCTATACGTTTTTTTCCAATCTAGTAAGACATTTTAAAACACGTAAAAATACATGTTTTTAAGGCAGCTTACAGTCAAGGCTGCTTCAGATATTTGGGACCGTCACACTGCAGAATTGCGACACAATAAACTGAACTTTATCAGAGACAAAGATTCATCGTAAAGACAATTAATCGACACTCTGTAAACATGTCAAATTAAGTGATCTAAGACTGATGATTTTACCAAATTTACATTTATGCATTTGCCAGACACTTTTATCCAAAGTGACTTACAGTGTATTCAAGGTATACATCTTATCGATATGTGCGCTCCCTGGGAATCGAACCCACAACCTTTGCGATGCTAATGCAATGCTCTACAAATTGAGTTAACTTTGATTACTAAACTAAAAATTTACATAATACATACATTTACAAAGTTACATAGTTTTACAAAATTGGGTTTTAAATGTTTGTGCAAACCATACAAACTCATACACAATCTCCTTTATATAATATTGTTGAAACTGTAAAACTACAGTTTTAAATGTGAACCACACAACGTGTAGAGTTTGGTCCAAAAGTATGAAACCACCACTGAAAATGCTTATGTTTCACAATTTTTTCTAATCAGACGAAACATCTGTTGATCTGTTAGTTTGTGTCACATACTTTTGACCTTGCTGTATATTTGGCGCTTATCTAAAAAAGCTTTTAAACCCAGTTAGTCTATAATTGCATGGTGATGATCATCTTACTCATTGCGAATTCCCTCATCTGTTGATGTCATGTCTGTAAAAGAAAGCTAATCATAGTCATGTAAATGGTACTTACCTGTTCGGCCAGCATATGCTGTTGCTGTTGTTGTCTATGTTCTCTCATGAGCTGGACTTTCTGTTGCTCCATCATTTGTAGCTGGACTCTCTTCTCCTCCATAGCCATCATCTGCTTCATCATGACCGCCTGCTGTTGCTGCTGTGGATTGGCCAGATAACTACCAGGCCCCGCCCCATTAGGCCCAGCTGAGGCCGCGCCCGTTGGTCCTCCGTGAGGCTGGACTCCACCCGCTTGCCGTGCCATTCCAGCCACACCTTGATCCTAAAAGCACAAATAAGGAGTCAATGTAAGACTGTTCTCTGAATCCTTCGTTCTTATGACTAATGAGTTGACCCAGTTCAACTATTTCATCATTACATGATTGACAACACTATAATTACACAAGACATACAATATTTTTCTAATTATTTATTTACTTCTAGTCTTTAATAAGAGATTATTTTCAGGGTGAACTGTCATTTCATTTCCACCACTGGGGACCAGCTTCATTGGTACTAAATTATGTAATACAGCAGTAATAAAACTGCTGAAACATCAATAAAGTAAATTAAATGTGTAGTTTTGTAAAAAATCTAATCAAATTACTCAGCTTTAATCACAAACTGTGTAATAATTAAAACAAGTATCTTACACAGTATAAACTAAATACATAAGCAGCTGTGTGGAGTCAGAGTAATGCTTGGGGTTATATTAAATTACTTTAACTACGCTGGAAATAATCTGAGACCAAGACCCAGATCCAGACCAAGACTTTCCAAGTCTTTTAAATGGACCAAGATCTAAACAATGACACAAAGTAAAGACTCTCAGACCTTCTGTTATAGTTTTATTGTAGTTACAATCACCCTGACCCACAAAAGCACCACAGCTCAATGCGTCTGGGCATATGGATGGAACACAATGCCACAACTACAGTCCAGAGAGATTGTTTATTTGAACCCCCCTTCAGGACCAATTATGAACCACAAACACACATACCCCCCCACAGGAGACTGTTCAGCTAAAATCCACACCAAACCGTTCAATAAGCAGAAATCTGCCTGTAGACAGCTGCATGTCTCCAGTTAACCAGCTGAGCAAACGAGCTGTTATCTGCACGTACATCTCTGTGTTGAGCACAGGGAGGCCAGAAGGGGGCAGTGTTGATCTGTTTTCCCTTATCTTCAGTCTCATCCCCTCTCTTTCTCTCTGTCTTAGAAGTCATCTATCTCTATTTCTTCCACCTCTTTGCTCATGTCTCCATTCCATTTTCTCTGTCGTTCCCTCTTTCCTCCACACACATTTCCCTTTACCTCCTCTCGTTTTCTTCTTCTGCTTTACTTACTCTTTTTTATTACGACCCCCCCACCTCCCCTTCAGCTCTCTGCAGATGGCTTAATCATGAGCAGTGTTAAAGATGTGTCTCTTTTTCCTGCCGGATAATACGTGTGAGCCAAAGACTCCTCAACCAAGCGGAGAGAGAGAGAGAAAGAGAGAGAGATGAGGGGTGAGAGAAAAGGACTCAGATGACAGAGAAACATTAAAGAGAGGAAGGCAGAAAAAAACAGGAAAGACAAGGGGAGAGAGAAAGAGAGAGAGAGCAGGTAGCCAGGCAACAGTGGCTGTAATGTTGAGCAGATGGTGCTCATAGGAGCCATGATGGACGACAGCGGGCAGAAGTCGAGAGAGCGAGAGAGAGAGAGAGAGAGAGAGAGAGAGAGAGAGAGAGAGAGAGAGAGAGAGAGAGGGAGCAGTGTGCATTAAGTCTCTCTTTAATCCTCTCTCCTTTTTCCATCTTCATCTTTTCCTGTTCGTTCACATTTCTTGTGTAAGCTGCTCCTGGTTCTACTATTGTATAACTGCCTCCCAATTGTCAATCACAGAGATCTTTGAAGGGTTGTACAGCATGAAAAATGAAAATATTTTGTGCAATCCACATGACATAAACAGTGTCTATAAAATCTTTGGTCTGCTTCTAATTTGTCTTCTTATGTTCAATAAACATTTTAAGGTAAGTAATTTCTGTGGCATTAGCAGCACCAATCAATAATATATAGGGGGATTATTCAAACCAATTTTCTGCCCCACTGTCCACCATTGTTTGAACAGATAGATAGTCCCGCCCCAACTTACGTCATTGGTTGAGTCAGAAGTTGACATGTTGGACTTTTCAAACAAAAACCACTAAGCCACAACTGGACAACTAGTAGGATTCCCACATTTCCACCTGTTTTCCAAACACTCCCCCCATCTACCATTGGTCAGGACCAACAGGCAGTCTCGCCCTAAACTCACACCAGTGCTTAAACCAATATTGCTGTCAGTACGCTCAAACAGTGTCAGAATAAGTGTTTACACATTCAGGGAAATCAACATAAAAATACCTTACAGCTGTTGTTACTTTACTAGGGGTACCAACTAGGAAGGCAAAAATATAGATTTTTCCACAAAGATTTTCCAGACACACCAACACCCCACCTCTCAAAACCAGCTCAAACCACTGAAGCTAATGTTGCTTTGTTAAAACACTCACTGCAATGTTTTGCAAGTTCCACAGAGCCACTGCAAAATTAACAAACCAATGACTGACAGTCACAATGTGCTGTCACTGCACGTTAGGCATATTCAAATATTGAACAAATGACACACTGTGCCTTTAATTATTTAGTTAGGTCAGCATTTAGTTGGGTTTAGCAAAGCCAACAAACAGGCAAGACTGTTATTATAGGTTTGGAGAGTGTAATACAGTCCATACCACAATACAGATAGCAGGACTGATTCTTTCATTGATCTAATATATACACAAAAATACACAAACACACATTGATTACAAGTAGCGAGTCTTGGCCCAGATCAGATGCTAATCTGAGGGGCATGCTCACAACATCCCCTCTAATAACATACCACGTGCCAACACACAGTTCTCCTGTGGGCATTTGTGTGTGTGGGTGGTGGTAGGAGGGCACAGTGGACTGGACATCGAATACTGGCAGACAAGCACACAAACTGAAAGCTATGCCATTTTTAACAAGTTGAAGCATTTTTGGCACGAAACATTTAAGAAACCCAAAGACGATGCATACATTTAGCTTCAGATTGTCCAAAATGGTGCTGTTCACTTGCAGTTTGGGGTTTTAAGACAGAATATACAAGCTGCTCTACTGGTCAACTGAGATGCCACTGTAGATGCTAATTTCTAGAGAACAGGGTGGCCAACAGTCAATATGATGCCAGTTTAAGTAGCACATTAATATAATATATTAAGTATTACACTGTGTAGTGTATATGATTTTTATTTATTTGCTGAATTGAAATGAACACTCATTTTACCCAATATTCACTTAAAATTCATAAACACAAAGTAATTGAAACAGAAAGTGTGCACTATTAACTGACAAAATTGTCAGCAGATTTCTCATGAGTCTTGGCAGAATAACCATTGTTAAACGACCATACAGGCATAGTTAACAGCTTATAATCTTTAAATGGTGAAATATCAGCCAATTGATCAGCCTGGATGATATATCGGTCTATCAGTATTGCCTTAACTATTTAAAAGTTTGAATGCTTCTTTAAGAAGTCTCCATGAAATAAAAATATTTGTGGATTCTAAACAAATTTACAGCCAAAACAGACCAAAACACACTGCCGACTCATCCTGAACAACAAATGTCATGTTACGTGTAACTTAAACATATTGGCTATTTTAAAAAAAGTGAAGATGCCCTTTGACATTGTATGTCCCGCCCAACTCCAACAGGAAACAACACAAAAAAAAACTTCAGTTTCACAGGGTCTTTAATGTCTCAGGTAATGGCAGTAATCATTGGTGTAACTTTTAAAGCATTGGTGTAATCTTTTAAAGCAGGAATGTTTAAACAGACTGATGATTTACAAAAAACACTACCACAACAGTGTGAAGGGGGCGCTGTCTATCGCAACTACCAGGACCTGCTGCCCCCTTTATCAGATTATTTGGTGGCATATCAATCATGTCAAATCTACTGAGAGTGTTCACACGAACAAATGAGCGCCCAGCAGGCAGAGACACGGCAGCAGAAGAGAGGCAAATAAACCCAAAGCTGAAACCAAGATATCTACTTTAAAATACACCACTAACAAAAACACACATCGTTTAATCACTCAGTGGCTTTTTGGCACATAACATATCAGTATGTGATGTTTTTGGAGTGTAACCCTTTTTTACAGTTAGTTTTTAACAAAGAAAACCATATTGTTAACAAAGAAACCCTGTAATGTTCTTTTCTGAATTGTTCTTTAAGTGTGTCAAAATCTCCACACCTGTGACAACATTGGCAGTCATCTTGTACCCAGCTGTACCAGACACACCACCCCCCCAACCCCTTCATTTTCCACTCCTCTGCCCCCCTCCTGTTTTCTGCAAATTCTCCACCCTTTCTACCTCCAACCCTCTGCCCTCCCTTTCCTCCCTGTGTCACGTTATCTCTCCTGGCTTCCATATTTTTCCTCTCCTTTGATTTCTCGCTGCACAGAAGCCATTAGTGGTGGCCGTAAAGCCATATTTCTGTCCACAGCTCAATTACACACACACACATGCATGCGCAGGTTCAGCACCAGTTCATCAAGCATTATGGGTAGAAATACATCCGCAATACATCCGCAGTCCTGCACCCTGATATCTTTATATGAATACCTAATAAACTTTTAAGTTAACTGATTAAAACAAATGATCAAATAAATCAAATAAATGATTTGTTAACCCATAGATTACTGGTTCATGTGCATTTTTACATCCACAGTCACACAGTAGAGGTTACACTGACTACAGTTGCACTTTTTCTGTACATAGCAACAAAAGGAGGAAGACTCCAGTTTACAGACTGCATCCCAGTGTAGATGTGTGATATTAGATTTGTATAATATCCTGCAATGGACCCCTCGTCCAATTAGATTCCAGTACTGAACCTGAAACTGTTGTATAATTGGGAATTAGAATGACTGTAAATTGACAAAGTGAAAATAAAGTGAACCACGCTGCAGACACCTGAGATGGTCTCTGTTCAAATTTAGCGTTCACATCTAAGCCAAAATTCAAGCAAACCATAAATCTGGCAAAGGAAATACACCTGCTTTGGCTTCCCTCCCGCACCATCTCAGCTGCGTTAACGCAGCACTGAATCTGCCAGGTACGGCGAGGCTTCATGTGGTACGAATCACTTACATAAACACTGATCTACTGAGTACTTTCTTAGATGACTTTCAGGATATCCCATCTTGTGTACATTAAATCAGATCTTTCGTGTGAAATAACATTAAACCAGCTCTCTGACAAACACGAATTAACATCATATAGTCTCAATGAAGCTATCAGCTTCCTTTGTTTGGACAAGCCGTGAAACTGTTCATTGTTCACTGGTTGCACCTCAGAGTTTCTGAAATAAATACAAAGCTCACACAGACACAAACCTCAATTAAACACAGACGGATTCTCTCTGTGTGGATGCGCAGGTAGAGGTAAGAAAGGAAAGTGATGAAATCTGATGTAAGGATGAGAAAAGAACGATAAGAGAAGCACAGAGGCAGTTGTCTACCTCACACACTCTTTTCTCCATTAAACTCACTCTGGTGTAGCCCTCTTTCTCTCTCTCTTTCTGCGTGACTATAAAACATAGTATTAGGAGCCATAAGCTATCAGATTCAGTTCTGCTATTATAAAAGAAAAGTCAAGGAATGCCACGACAGTGTGTGTGAGCTTGAATTTTAATGCCTCTCCTGCACATACAACAAACTCAGAGCTGAATGTCACAACAGGTGCTTGTGCGTGTCTATTTCAAAATCTTCCCTCATTCTTCAGCTCCTCTTATCTCTCCTTTGTTTCTTGCAGCTGTGTCTTGTTAAAAGCGATCATGAGTAATTATTCAAGGCTCAACAGATGCAAAAATTATGATGAACTTTATTATACGAATGAGTGAGAGAGAGTGAAAAGGTGTGTGTGTATGTGTGAGAGGAGCAGAGGGACATGTTTTAAGCTGTTGAAACACTGTTTGATTGGTGAAGAGTTGTTGAGTGCGTGTATGACAGATTAACTGTCATCTTTTACAGTCTCGCTTTCCTGGGATGAGTGAGCCAATCATGCCTCCTCTCTCAAGAGGGAAGATAAAAACGACCAATCATGGCCTCAGATCTCCTTTCTTTACTGTCCAATATTCCCACACATAGACGAGCCCAGGCTAAATTGAGTGTGTGTCTGTGTGTGGGTGTACATGTAATGAGGAAAGTAGAGTGTGCCAATTAAGCGTGTAAGCTCTGTTCCAAAACGCAATTCCCAAACTGCTAACCTAGACAGTGTTTAAAGATATCACAGGAATGCTCTAATGTGAAGGATGTCCCAGAACATGTTTTCTGGTATGCTTGTATGTATCACAGCATAGCAATGAGCTAATGTCCATTAAACTCCACTGGAATCAACTATGAATATATATATATATATATATATATATATATATATATATATATATTTGTACAAAGGATGCACGGTTACAAAAATTGCTGATGACGAAATTTACCCTGTGCAATTTGCCCTTCAAAAGGTAGCTAGGTTTCAGAACAAAGCCATATTGTTTATTAATGCATTCAGAATATGACAGCACTTTACATGTGTGTGTGTGTGTGTGTGTGTGCGTGCATCTTTAGTGTTCAGTTTCCCAACCTCCCTCGTCCAGGCACTTTTTCTCCTGAGCAGCAATTACCAGGGCCTTGATTTATGTGTCCAGTCAAAAGCAGCCTCCTCCCCCCTCTCTTTTTCTCTCTCCTTCTCTCAGTACTTTTATCACCAAGTCACTCTCAACAGCACCACAGCCACCCCTGAGACAGACCTCATCAGATAACACACACACGTTGAATTCTTTAAGAAAAAGTCTTATCCCCTTGGGATAGGATGCAATCATTTAGATATCTGAGCGTAGCGTCCGTGTGTGCATGTATGTGAGCGAGCACACATGCGTCTTTTGTTGTATGTTAATGCGGAGGGCATCGCACACACTTTCTGTCCCACATGTTCTGTCTATAGTGAGGGATCGGGTGGAGGAGGGGCTGAAGAATGCACAGCCTCAGGGGACTTCCGATCTTAGAGAGAGAGGGAGGGTGAGAGAGGTGGAAAAAAGAGGGAGGTAAACAATCCGGCACACTTAGAGAGCGCAGAGGGGAAATAGGAAAGATGGGTAAATGTGTTTAAGAACACACACACGCACAACGCAACATATCGCAACCCAGCCTCAAAAGAACTGTTCGTAGGCGAGATTCTGACACACACTCGTTCAACAAGAAAAGCGGAAGGTGTCTTTTTTTTTTTACACAACATGACAGTGTTGAGTGTTGAGGGCTGGGAGTGTTATTGTGGGCAATGAGAGGGAGTCACCAGACATGAAGCAAACTAATTACTGGCTGATTCACTAATTATCTACAGTGAACGAGACAGAGAGAGAGCTGCTAAGTGAGCATCTCCCCTACTGTCACGAAATAATAGGAGGAAAAAGAACAGCGGCTTGACACAATTTGCTTTATGACATCATAATGAGAAATTAACAAAGCCCCGTTTGTCTTATTTTTGAATGTGAATGTGTGTAAACCTGCTGAAAAAACTAGACCTACTGCAAACACACACAAAAAAAAATACTGTTACATTTCACAATGTCAGGATTGCTTTTACACTAACTGGTTGTCCTGTGAGCTGAATGTGGCTAGCACAGAATTGCCCCACAGAGCTAGGCAGAAAACGCCTGTCATTCAACACATCCCCCATTCCCTGCATGTTTGTTAAATATTTTGACAACAATCTTATTATGTTTTGATCTACCAATAATACTGCAGAATCCTCAGCTCAACAGTTTGGCTAATCCACATATAGGTAATAGAATTCCACAGATTAGCGCAGAAAACATGGATCGAATCATCAATTTCTATCTGGGCCTAGGTTACCAGGTTGTGTTGAGCTAAGTTGTTACTATGGCAACTGGTTCCATTGAAAAGGATTATCTAGGGTCCTAACGGCATGTTTGCTGTCCTGACAGCTACCACACCCAAAGGTGGTATTGTGGATCCTGAGAGGGTCATGTCTATATTGATTTCCTTTCTAATAGCTAAGGAGGAAGAAGCCCTGCACAGAGAGAGACAGAAAGAGAGAGAATATGACGAGAAAGAATATGACAGCAGAAGGTATGGCGGAGGGGAGTGGTAATTACTTAGATAAAGAGGCAGAGCAAAGGGACTGAACGAGACAGAACGAGGGTGTGACAGAGAGAGAAATACAGACAGAGAGCGAGAGAGAGTGAGAAAAGAGGGAAGGGGGGAATGCTGACACTAGCAGAGAGGAAAAGATCGAGATGGAGGAGAGAAAGACAGTGGCTCATTTGCAGTCTGTTTTGGTGGAGAGGGTCATGAGCTTTTGCACACGCTCAGAGCGTGCCTGTCTGCATTAGCTAGCACAGCGCATAGCGACGGGGGCTAACGCTAGATCTCGCACACGCTCTGCAATGAAGGGATGAAAGACACAGGTTAAGACCCTTAAATATCACTGGGATTTGGGTCTGAGAGAAACAGACAGAGCGGTAGAGAGAGAGGTACAAAACAAGGCAGTGTGAATTTAGCAGCAGCACAAGCAAGCATTTTATTTTGACTACAGTAAACATACAGTAGAGAGAACCCCCCCCCCACACACACATACTGCAGTGTAAGCAATCATACACACACATAGTGCCACCTGCAGTAAAATTAAGCTTTTAGAGCAAGTACACTGACTCAGACTTTTTCTGTTAGCTAATAATCACGACAAAGACCCACTGCTTCCAATAAACACTTAGCATGTGTATTAGACAATCTGTGCACCCGCCTGAGCAGTCTAAACTGCTTCAATTTAAATCGTCACTCTCTCCCAGTGATGTGAACTAAGGTGGGTGGGAGTTTAGAGAGTTCACTATTGAGGGAACTAATTGTCCTGGGTGGCATTATCATCCCAGCAGCTTTTTTTAGTTGAATAAAGCCACAACTTCTAAAGGGCCACATGTGATAAGTTTAAGACTGGCTAAACAGAATCAGACATTACGTTACACAGATGTTACCACCAGCTTTAAGTTCTCTAAAAGCTAAAATCTTCTAAAAGATCTTCTAAAAGCTAAAATATTCGTTCAAACTTGGGTTAATGTATGTTTAAGCCTAAACATGTCAAGCCAAAAAAAACAAACAGAAAGACACGTGTGATATTGGATGTTTTCCCTGATGGAAAAAATCCAGCTTAAGCTGGTAGCTGTGTTTTGCATCATGGTAGCTGGTGCAAGCTGGTCATCAACATGTTCCAGACTTGTTTAGCTTGAGCACCTTAAGATGGTATGACCAGTTGGAAGCTTGTTTGTTTCTGGTTCAAGGTGATATACCAGCTAATTAGAATTACAAAATAGTTACCATGTTCCAAAACGTGGATTGTCCAGCATCCGTTATCACTACCAACTACTACCCACAGCCAGCGATATTTGTTACATATTTAAAAATCTGAAAAAGAAACATTAACATAAGAACATATAATGAAAGTCTGTCAGAAAAAGCTGTCAGATAAACACAGAGTACTGAACAGGCTCCACAGCATGAATTCCCAGGTGAGTCTAAAGACGTGACCAGGACTATTTTTGTCCCATCTGAAAAAAGGAGAGAAAAGAAACAGAAAAGGAGGAACGGAAACAAGACTCTAAATATAGACTAATGCAACATTCCAGAAGAGAATAATACTCTTTCCTCCAGTCTGACCAATGACTGAAAGAGCAGAGAGTATTTGAAATACAAGCAATAAACGCTTAAGTAGGGCTCTTAGAAAGGTTACAAAAAACTATTTTAATTGATTAAAGGCTTTTGGCTGTATTAACAATTTTATCCAATTTATGTAAATATGTTAATCATATCAACAACCTGCCTGGACAAAGAAAAAATATTTTACAAATGAGCCAACAAAGAATTACTGTCATAAAGAAAAATAAACGACAATACTCAGTCTTTTCAAGCTTGACAGCTTAAAGATACAGGTCAAAAGAGAAGCCACACCAAAACAGTTTACACAATAACACTAGAATAACTCTAGTGAAAAACAGCTTAATGTCTGTTCACAAACATGCCAGTCACAAACAAGACAGACTGCCCACGCTTCACTATCAGTCAATGCATGTCTACTGTTTTAATACATGTACACATTACATCTAGTGAATAAAAGCAACATTAAGGCTTTTGTGTCCTTTTACTTCTGTAAACTGATTTTTTTCAAGTGAAACAATCACTCTATATTCAGTGAGAACAAATGCTGGGCAAGACTTTATTTTATCTGTTACAAACTGACAGGATCACAAAAAGTGGGGGCACAAGTAAGTATCAGAATTGGGCGTAATGGTTCGAGGGGAGGGACCAGAAAGTAAAAGGGACTAATGACATCAGCACAGAAAAGTTATATAATTTTGCGAAAATATTAAGACGACAAATTGTTTCTTTTTGGAAAAATGTGCATCAATAAATTGTGAAGAATAAGACCACAAATGTACTTAGAAAGTAAATAGTCAATTTTGACTAAGAATAAACATAAATGCATAAATTTAAAATGCGAATCAAAAAATATCTAACTTTCTGCCTCATTACTTTAGTGCCAATTTTTTGGATGTTAATTTCTGCATTAGTAGAACTGTATTCTATTACGTATCTATATGCTATGATGCACCTTACAATGTAATTTTGCCTTACAGCTGGTATAGAGCAAACAGCATGACCTTATATTTGAGAGAAACAGAAGAAGGGAGAAACAAGATAAAGGAAGAGCTTTTTTCTGCCAGTTCAGCAGGAACTGCTTGTGCTATTCCAATCCAAGGGTGACAGGTGTGAAGGGGGTAGGGGGTGGATGGGGCAGACATAATCAAATGCTCAAGAACAGAAAAGTGAAGAGATGAGATGAAGATGAGCCATTCAAACCAATCACACCCTGAAACTGACCAGTCGATCTAATTTAATAGCAGACATCAGGAAGATGACAGGAAGTGGTGTGGAGAACACGAGAGAAAGAGGGAGGAGCGAGCGAAAGAGAGAGAGAGAGAGAGAGAGAGAGAGAGAGAAAGAGAGAGAGCACAGGTCAGCAGGAAAACAGAAGGTCTGCTGACTCGTCGGGTTTAGTAGCCCCCCCCCACCACCTTTAATTAGGACCAAATGTACTGCACTTACACAACAAGAGAGAGAACAGGAGTAAAATCCCATTCTGTCCCAATCAAAGCAAGAGACTTGTAATTACTGCTGAGAACATTGCAAATTGATTTAAAAAATCATTTCAAAGCATTCTATCATTAAAGGAGAAAGATGAGGATCTACAGAGGCGGCTTGAATGGCAAGGTCACGGTTCTCAAATAGCAAAAAAGGAAAAACATATATATACAAATCAGTTTACTGCACACACAAAGAAAGACAGCTGCTTCCAAGTAATGACAAATGTATCACCAGTGATAGCAAATGACATTTGTAATGCATAGAAGGAAAAGGCCACAGCAGTTGAGTAGTATTAACACTTGTTAGTCTAGAATATGTTTCTTCTTTAATTACCATACTGATAAACTACCTTACCTGTTAAACAGTTTGCCTGGTAAAACCCTCCCTGAGAAGCTGCACTTTGCAATTCATCCCCTTTAAATCACCTGCCCTACAGCTATATACAGTCTGGTTACCTTTGGCTGTTGCATTGTATATGGATGCCAATTTTAATAGTCTAACTTTTACAGCTGTTATGCATTTCAAGACATTCTGACACGTCTAACATTCGGTCAGATACCCCAAATCAGACTAACTTTACAAGTCTTATTTAAGATTGATTAGCCAACTTGACATTCAGGCGTGCCACTGTACTTTGAAAATATGTCATTTTTCACATTTCTAGAATATAGCCCCCAGGGTCCAAAATTAACACTTGCCAAACGCTAAATGACAGTTAAAATTGGCATTGGTGAGGAAATAGCACACGCCAGTTGGCTGACCACTTTTTAAAAACTGCAACATAATACTGTAAATGGCCATATTGCAGGGATGACAGTCTGACTCTCAGTAATGTAAGTGGTTATTCAAAGACATTACAAATAAAAAAAGAAAATACACCAACTCCTAACAGCCTTTCTCTCAGAGCAACATTTACCATTTGAGGTTTATTTAGGATTCCTGAAGTTTACTTTATTTTATTTTTTTCAGAACTACATATCAACATGCAGAAATTTGTTTTTGCATAAGTAAAACAATTCCACTGTAAAAAAAACCCCAAAAAAACGTTTCAGCTGCCACTGGCCAGTGTCACAAAACATTTATTTTGCGTCCTGACAGACCCTGTGTGTGTGTTCTGTAACCTCCAGTAAAGAGAGATGTGTGTGAGGTTCAGTGATGTTATGCAATAGAACATAAAAATTCTAATGAGTGGGTTGCTTGAACTATGTGGTATTATTCCAAGATCATCAGAACAACCTAGGATTGTGGCCCAGGATGTCAGAAAAATATTCAATGCCAAATACTAAACACAAAAATGAGATCATGCAACAAGCTGAACACAACAGCAGTATAGCACAGATAACAGAGAGAGCAAAACGAGAGAGATGGAAAGAGTCTCTACTGCCAGATTAGTGACTGACGTAACATTATAATGCTGCTGATAGCAGCAAGAGCTGAAGAGAGAAACCATTAGGGAGGAAGAAAATAAGTGAGGGAGAAAGGGAAAAGAGAGAAAGGAGAGAGAGAGGAGGAGACTTTTGGTTTGGAACAAAACATACCACCACACACTGGAAAAAGAGAGAATTTGCAAAAAGGAGGGGTGATGAACAAGTGAAAAGGTATTGTAAGACTGAGAGTATACAGCAACAAGCTACAGGAGAGGCTGAAAATTCACAAGAAGAGCAGAATCTGACAATTTACATGGAATGGAGAGGCTGAACATTTACAAGAAGAGAGACTGAAATTTTACAAGATGACCCGAGAGGAGAGGACACAAGAAGAGAGAGAAGGAGAGGCTGAAAGTTTACAAGGAGAGGAGAGGACACAAGAGGAGAGGCTAAAAGTTTACAAGGAGAGGAGAGGACACAAGAGGAGAGGCTAAAAGTTTACAAGGAGTGGAGAGGACACAAGAGGAGAGGCTAAAAATTTACAAGGAGAGGAGAGTTACAGACCTTAAAACATTTTCCCTAATGGATTTTCACTCCTCAGCATACACAAGGCATCAGAGGGTTTGAGAGAATGCCAGGCATTCCTGAGACTCAGCCAGCACAAGAGATGAGTTTTAAGGGAGGATTGAGTCTCCTCAAGCCTCACACCTCCTTCTCACTGCTGGAATGCAACTCCAAACCTTGTGCATTTATTCAGAGGAAAAAACAAAGAGAAACCTGTAGAGTGAAGGATCGTCTACTTTGGTCTGAGGTGGGACATGGAATGCTCAGCCTGGTCTGATAAGCTCAGGTCAAAACTAATGCATGTGAAGAAGCAAAATGGTTGAAGTGGCTTGGATGAAGAGGCCTTCCAATCACAAATGGAGATACCTATTTAGGTCCTGGTGGAAAAATGAATGTAGTGTTTTGAGATATCTAACAAAATATTAACAGCAGCTCTGTGTAAACTAAATTTTAATATTACATAAAATATACCCTGAACTTTTGTAGACTTATGGCATTAAAAATAGTTTCTGAATCACAAGCAACACCAAAAAAGAAAACAACAAAATGCTTCCAACCAGGTTTCCTGAACACTCCTTATATCTGCAGTCGGTTTGACAAACAGACTCACACCATTGGCTAACCAAATGTTACTGTATCGTGCTGCTTGGATGCTCAAACAGAGTAAGAAGTTTACACCCTGAGGAAATTGACATGCAAATGACTTGGTTAATACTACACATTAACACAGAATAGAAGGTAGTATTTAAACAGGGAAAAATGACACACTTCAGCTTTTAATAACACTTCAATGTAGCACTAAATATTACAGTGCACCTACATTTCCTTGTTCTTCCGCAACTAAAACATCTCCTCTGTTTATATTTCGGCTGGAGATGGTTTGTGAGGAGTGTCTGGAGAACCACTCAAGGCCACTAGGTCAAGGTTTCCACTTCTGTTTATCGTTAGCTACATATGATGGATACATCAGGCCCTGTTTCATACATAAAATGGGTAACATTACATCACTTGTCTGGGACTGTGAAGAAGACTCAACTTTTGTTTTGCAGATTTATTTTTGACACTTGAATGCAATGCAATGCTTTAATTCTGCAAAGCTACAATGTCTAGAGAAAAGTAATATTACATGATTGCTATATCACAAAGAAAAATGAAGCCAGGCAACCAGTTTAGAAGTCACCATCATGCCTCAGCCATTGTGTTTCCATTTGCCACCCACTGTTAGGTTTAAAGCAGTATGATGCATTCATAACCAACCTTAACCCTAATGGTGTCAATGAAGCAATACAGTCTCCTTCCCTTTCATCCACTCTGATTTATGACAAGAGCTAGCAAGATTGCCTTTAACAGCCCAGACAACGCAAGGTCTCATCTTACAAAGACCTGTGCAAACACACACCTCCATGCACTAATCCTTGTCAAGGTTAAAGCGAACAAAAACAAATAAACGATCACACCGTGACCGATGTCTCTATCAAACACAGACTATAAAATAACCGGTTAGGGCTGAGGACGCTAATGAGGATGTGGAGGTGAAGGTGTTTATGGCTGAAACAAATGAAACAGTGGAGGAAGGGAGCCAGGGCCTCAATCATGCACTACAGACTCTGCCAGAGGCGGGTAGGTTCGCTAACAGCAGTAGCAAATTCCCTCCCCCTGACAGCGAAACTGAAGCTGGTCACACCGGTGATAAATGGCCCTTTTCGCAGCAGGGGCAACCTCGCGGGAATGCCGGGTTTTTGTCTTTTGACTCCTCCCAGGGTTCACAGGCCATAACGTTCCCAAATGAGATCCAGTTTAGAATTTCTGCATGCCCTCTGTGCCTCCAATTTTAGAATTCTTTCCTGCTGCAGCAGGCACAAAGATGGCATTTTTCATGGCAACCTGCAAATCCCAAATGAGTGATTGAGAAAAATGGGTGTTTAAAAATGGTCTCTTGTTAAAATGGTGAGGATAGAAAGATCAGCTTTGACAGAACATGGCAGGTGACATATGAGCAGCGAAAATAAATAAAAGAACCCCTTGAGAATAGGCTAAAATGGAAATTCAACACTCTTATCATAAATCTGACTTTGAATATGTCAGCAAATATAGAATAGATCTTACATCACACTGAGGTCAAATGTAACTAAACTACTTTTTTCCTGATATGTATTTTTTTGTGATACATACACACACACACATCAGCTCACTTGGTCTTTGCATCAGTTTAACCTTTATTCAATGGCTCTAATGAATATTTGATTTTGATTGGTCAATCGTGGCATTCTTCAGTCAAATACTTTTGTACAATGTCCGCTAACTGTATAATTGATCGTTTTCTTACATAACTGTGCTAGACTGATATCACTTTGAGGTCAAATACTGTAAATGCATGTCAATAATTAATTTTTTTGTCCATTACTTTATTCCTATTGTTGACGTAAAAGGTTGTGCGGCTAATCATACTAAAGAACTCAACAATGCATGTGTCACTTAGCAGTAGTTTAAAACCATGAACAAAACGAGATAAAATAAAACATGACCCAGACTACAATAAATATGGGTTCACTTACACAAAAGATAAACATGGCAATCACAATGTGTTTTGTGCTCTGAATTATTGCCTTGAAAGCATGAAACCATCAAAATCAAGAGACATTCAGAAACCAAACAATCAGATAATTCATGGATTCACTGTTCATGGTAATATTAAGAATTCCAAGTTTGATTTTAAGGACTTTGTTTATTTTTGTACAGTAAACATTTTTAGAACCCCAAATTAAAAATGTGGGTTCTAAACAAAAAACAGTTAAGAAATACTGAAATCTGAAATTCTGACTGAATGCAATCAAGTCCCAGATTCACAACAAGGAGCTTTTCTCATGCTCTCTATTGCTTTCATCTCATCTCTCTAGGATGTGCCCTCACTTCAGTGTGCAGAGTATCCGTTCCATGACTCTCTTGATTTACCCTTCCCGCCAACTTAAAGGGACACACACACATGCACACACACAAGTCATACTTCATAGGCAGAGCTTAGCAGTGTGGAGGAACAATTTCAAGCCTAGTCACTCCGCAGTGACCCCAAACCAGAGACTGCCAGTGGATTAGACATTTTTTGTTTGCCCGCTCTCTCTCTCTCTCTCTCTCTCTCTTTCGTACACACACACACACACACACTTTACAATCTGTAGCATTATTCAGCTCTCTTTTTTTCACTCACTAATTCTTTCTAGATCTCTTCTTCAAAATTTGCAGTTTTCTAATATTGTGCAGTGTTGTGTAATGGTCACATGACATACAGATTAAACAAGTAAAACATTTTTTAAAATTAAGTGTTGTATTTAGATCTTATTTTTAAAATTTTGTTAATGATTTATTGTAATTTATTTTTTATCAACACACTAACCCACTCGTTTGGGAAACCCTGCTGTAGAGGATATTCCATCTTTTTCTAAATACTGTTCCCAAAACAGCTGCCTTAAACATCTGAAAGGATTTTTCTATTCTCTCTAACTTCTCTTCATTTCTTATCACATTGCATGTAAAATCATGATTATTTCAGCTAACTGAGGCAATTACATAACAATTGCTACCAAGGCCAACTGCAGAAACATTGCCTATGCCACCAGTCCTATAGGGCACTATACTTCACTACTTACCAATGAGTGTGAATTTATCACGTGAGTCAAACCTAAGGATCAGTGAACACTGGCTAAATGTAAAAGAGGGCGGGTCCAGATTTGAAATTGGTATGCAGTTTTTCACCTCACCTTTCCCCTCCCTCCTTCTCTCCTTCCCAGTGTGCGTAACCCATACAGAGCAAGTCCAGTATCTTGACATTCCCCCAGCGTGCGACTCACTCATCTCGGAACACCGCTGTCCCATCTTTTCCTTTCTCTCTCTAACCTCACTTTCTTCACCTCTCCGTGTTATCGCTCCCCTTTGGAGAACTATCTCGCTCCCCTTTGCCTCCCTTATCGGTCTGCTCCAGCCCACCACACACACAGGCAAACAAAGAGCTCCATCAGCCCTGGGAAGAGGTGTCGAGAGGGGGCAGCGCAGCCAGGGGCTGGAGGGGGAGGAAGAGATTGGGAAGTGGGGGGTGGTGGGAAATTTTTTATTACCGGCTAAAGAGGCAGATATGCTCGTCCTCTGGTTGTTGAGGAAATGCCTGTGGAAGAAGGTTGAGAGCATGTAGTAAAGAGAAAGAAAATCATTATGGTCTTTGTGTGAATGTCTGCATTTGTGAGTGCTGCTAAAATGACACCAGTGCGGTGGGTGGCAGTGGTTTTTTAAGATGTCTAGTCATGAGGATGGGGGGGTTGAAATCTCTTATCCGGTAACATGCAATGCCCTGTGAAGCGTGAGGTAATTTGACCAATTCATAACAGCAACAGTATCGTGGTATATTTTCCTGTTTACAGACAGACAATTGTGTTGTTACGCACCTGATACTTGTAACAATACCAGGTGTTGCATTGCTAAATTGAAGGTATTATCACATTATCCAATCGCCCACACAGCCTAAGTGACATTAGGAGAAGAGGAAAGTGATTTCAAAGGAAGAGCAAGTTATTACATTTTAATGAAAGATTACAAGGACAGAAACCTGAATTAAGAAAGTAAATCAAGTCAATTTTGATTCTAACCTGACTGACAAATGCACATCAAGCATAATCTGACAAAATCTAACGAACTGAGAGAAAATATTAAGAGGAAAATATTAAGACAATGGGGGTTCCTTATTTCAGTATTGATATGTTCTACTTTTATCTGCACATACCTCTGACAAAACCGGACACTGAAGAAGATGGAGTCATATATCTCCCATGTCTATCCTACAACTACCAAACACACCTTCCCCTGCCTGTGATACGAACTGTACCTGCAGTATCCTCTGCCTCACTCCTCTCATCTCCCTCCGCTTCAATGGAAATGGGCAGAAACAATCCATTACCACTAATGAATTGATTCAATTGGGCATAATAGAGTCATTTATCTATCAGAGAAAAGCCAATTCATGTTCAGAGAAAGAAAAGTAAGTGGGGGGGATGGGGGGCTCAGCTTTGGTAACTAGGGCAGGGTGCCGAAGCTTTGCCTTAACATGCCATGATGTTCAGCAGCACATACACACAATATGTGAATGATTCAATTCCACCTTGAAGCAGCGGTGTCTGTAGGCAGGGAGCGTGTTTCGCGGGAGGGAACATGGACCAAATTGAAAGTTAGTGTGCAAAGTGAATTATCTTTGGCTTCGTTGAGCTCCACTAGCTAGGAGGTGTGAGAATGTGTGTGCACATGCAGGTTAAAGTCAAGAAGCTTGGGGAAAAATATATTACAACACTGCACAGCCAAGCAGAATGACAAAATAAAACAAACAAGTGTTTTGCACCGCACTCACAGTTTTTGCACTGCACTCATTTATTATTAATATAATAACTTACATAATACAAATAATAATAATTTATAGCTGCTTGCATATTTTTTAACGATTATTTAAAAAAAGATAACACCTAATATATTTACATTTAAAAATGTAAATTGCTTGTTTAGTAAGGATAAAGGAAAATATGTTGCTAATTGTTAACTACGGTTATGAATTCATTCTCACAATTCTGTTGTGGTTTTACTTCCTTTTACAGCTTAACTGAGTATGAACATAACCGCATTTATCACCCCGAGAAGGAATAACAATCAATGGTTATCAACGATGGTTATTCATAGTTTTCTTAAGGCCCAACGTAAACGCTTTATTCAAGTCAAAACAGCATAAGATTATCTCCTCAACCTGTTACAAAACAAACAGACACTTGTTGTACCTACATAAACAATATGATCCAAACGCCCACACCTGCTAAGGCTGTAAGCTTGCGCTGTATAACCTCACGCTGTCAGTCAAACCCCCTTCATTACGTCTCATTGGTTTAGACAAACACAGTGCAGCCAACAGATAAAGCCCCAAACTCCACATTGTTGGCCTGAAGAATCCTTATCACTGCCGTGGGGACAATGGGTCTCTTCTGAAAGGTGACTGCTGCAGTGCCTGATAGGAAAACTGGCTTCCATCAAACTGTCCATAAACGTGATAAAATGCACTAACAATAGTGACACCAGTGCTGCTAATTTCATGTTACCCATGGTAACGGGAGAAGAGGGTGCGGGAAAAAACAAATGTGGGTCAGGGGATCTAGTTGACTTTACCTAACATGTTTAACATGTATTGCTTCGGTATGGAAACACATCAAGATGGTGGCTCATAACAAAGGTTTATAGAGAGGAGAGGAGCACAGGATGTACTCCTACACAAATGTTTGCACACGCTTCAGGAGTATAAAGGTATTTGATTCATGTCTAAACAGCGGTTGAAAAGGCTGGTGGAACTGACAAGAAATAACAAGTGTGGTGGTCGCAGAATTCCCAGTGTCCTCCGATAAGAGAGCTGAAACAGCCACCCCTCCAAAATAACACACAGAGCTCTCTTTCCTTCTCGCTCGCCCGCTCACTCTCTCTCAGTGACAATCCACAGGCAGCGGAGAGTGGGTGGCAAAACAGCATGCAGTGTTCCTCAGGTTGCAAACAGAAAGAAAGAACAGGAGCAACAAAGACAGGAAAAGAGGTGTATAGAGAAAGTACACTGTACAAGAAAAATGTGCTCACAGAGTCTCTGATACTTGCGTTTTAAAAGCAAGAGTTCAACCATATAAACCCACTTCTAAAGAAATCACAATTGTGTCATTAGATTTGTAATTCAAAAACTTACAGTAACTGAGATACAGGCCATGTGACAACTTCCCTGTGTGACAACAAGCCCTATTTACTATGGATACAATTCATAGATAAACTTATTTACTTTTTAGTAGCTACTGTAAAGAGAACAGCAGCACATACAGACCTGACAAATAAATGCAACAACTGCCCATCAAAACGCAGACATCAAAACACAGATCTGTGCTCAGATACAGTTAATCTTCAGCAAACAAGCTCTAAGCATCACTGAATCTCGGTGTTGACAGGTTTTATCTATTTACGCTCCGGCTCTGTGCACACAACTGAAGTTGTTCACAGTTGTAAATCACAGACATGCATAAATGTCACACACACATGCTTTGCATTCAACACGAAAATGTACTTGATCTGTCTGTCAACAAGAGTGACCTAGACTGTGTCCAGGCCAAAAGTCAGTCACCTTGGAGTCCAGTCAGTGATTTTTGTATGAAAGTACCAGGAAAGGAGGAAACAAGGAAACAAAGGCACAATAAAGTCACATCTTTACAATCTAGAACCAATTCAATTCTGAGACAACTAAGCAATATTTAATGACTACAACACTTCTTGATTGATGAATTTATTTACTTCTTTTAACTGCTCCATCACCAAACCATAGCCACGGGATTGTAGGATATCACAGACAGTAAAGAATACAAGAAAAGAATCTGTGTACACAGGAGGTTATGCAAACATTTAACTTGTATACAGACAGTATACAGATTTAGAAAGGCATCAAGGCATGTCTGAGACTGCAACAGTTTTCTAGTTTCACACAGAGCCATAATACAAACTAAAGGAACACATTAAATCATTAAGTCGAAGATACAGCACATGAGGGGGGACAAGCAAAGTGCTAATTTCTTTTATAATACACAATTTACTCAAAACAGTTAGTTGACAACATTAATTAACTTTTGTCAAGTTTTAAATGTTAAAATTATTTATAAATGCATGTAGTTTGAAAAAAGCTGATTAACCCCCTTAAGCAGTATTCGCACATGCGGTGTGACAAATTTGTAAAAGCACAAATATTTCATGTAGATTCTCTTCAGTCTCTATTATCATAATAAACTGCATGCATAACAGTTATAGTACAATATTGTTAAAACATTGCTGTATAACAAAAAACAGCAAGATGCTGTTGCAAAATGCCATCAAATTTACTGCCAGATCTTCATTTCAGGTCACTTCTAAATGTCTAAAGCAGCCTTGCTTTCAAAGTCAGAATAGCAAGCTACCATACTCTTACTATTGCTGCAGTATATAACATTTACACTGCGCAGGTCAAACACATTCAAAACTCTGCAGGACAGGTTTGTGTCTGTCTGTTAAGGTTTTAGTTTGTGAATGAGTGTTTAAGCTCATGCACCGCCTTCTCTAGTGTGTTTTTAAAGTGTGTGTGTTCGATCAGGTAGAGTAGAGCACCATAGCTCTCAGTCTCTCTGCAGTGTGGATCAGGTAGCAGGGTTGCCTGGATTATGCTCTTTTAAGAAGGGATTAACCATGTTTCGGCGTTCAAGGCAAATTGCTCTGAGAAGGCATCTCTGGCTACAAATAAGTTAAATTCTGCACCTAATCCGTTTTCAAAGCTCCTTAACTCACTCTCTTTCCTTCCTCCTCACACTCTCGACCTGTCAGCAAGCGTTTCGAGAGCTGTTGCCTTTTTAAGACAATTCACCCACCCTCCCTGCAACTTTCTTTTGGGACATGAAGGTTTGGAATCTCTTTCTTAAAGATGAGACAGTTCGCGTCAGTGTGGATGATGCGTCGCTATTATGCTAAATATAAAGTAATGACACAAGCACTAGACTGGCAGATGTATAATGCCACAATGGATTTTCCTACATGGAAGGAAAGGAGGCTGACACAACATACTGACAAAAGTTCGCCTCAATGCTTTACTATTAAAATGAAGTCAACGTGTCACTCTGCCGAGCAAAGTACGAGCCGGCTGTACTGCGGTTCACTTTAGTTTAAGGTGAAAAATGGTGAAGGTCTTTCAGGAGAGAGTGGAGCAGCTTGTGTTGATATTGTGTGCATGCGCGATTCAGTGTCATATCCATGACTTTGCCATATGGAAAGAGGCAGCTGTCGTTCTTTTTTGTACGGGTGGGGGTGTGCGACCCAGGTGTTTATCCTTCACTTGTGCAGGAAATAAAGGCTGAGAAATGAGGATAGTGACTGAGGTCTTGTTAGTTCTTTGACATAGGCAGTTTGTATGAGCGTGTGTTTGTGTGTGTGTATGTGTGTGTTGTGCAGAATAGTTGACCAGTCGAACCCAAGAACATGTCTCATGTAAACACCTATGAAAAGCATCCAATCAAGGCCTAAACAGGACTAAACCTGAAAACCTGCCTTATGATACAGAGCTTAATTTAAACTTAACTAGTTGTACAAGCAACCCACTGACTAGACTAATTAAAAAAGTACTGTACAAAAACACTGTAAAAATACTTTAAACTTTAAAAATACTGTAGGTTAGGTGGTTTTGCATATTCCTACATGGTACATGGTTATATTTTAAATGACATAATACCAGTACTTTGCTGAGGACAATGTTCTGTGCAGCCTGCCAGTATGACCTAATCAATGACCATGCTTGATTTAAAGGGCTTTACCTTCCTGTACATTTGATCAATACTTCACCTAAGTAAATATTTCAGTTACAAGATATGCAAATGTATCACACATATTTAATAGTCTACCTAACACTGTATTGAGGTATTGATTACATTTTGGTGTTCAGCCAACCTGTGTGTGTGTTTCAGTGCTTATATGTTTTAGCGTGGGGCACACAGGTGTGTGCACTGATACTAATGCTCCCCTCCGCTAGCCTTACAGTGAAGACACTAGACTGACGACCGCACCTGTCTCTCATTCTGACAGGCTTCAAACATCACCATTAACACACATACTCCACACATACAGATAAACACACATGTGCGGGCTCATGCACATGCTAAACTCCCACCTTTCCCCCTGTGTCTGCCATTGATTTTGGAAGTAAAGTGCTATGAGCCATGGTATCTATGGCAACACAGAGTGGCTGAGGCAGCCAAAGTTTCTCCCCCTCTCATTGGTGAGGTATCCTCACTGGAGGAGGTGAGAGGAGAGATGGGGAAGGAGAGAGAGTAAAATCATTCTTATTCTGCGCTACAGGCCAGCGCTGGCTTCACAGCAGACTGGCAGCAACTGCATCCCGGTCCCTGCATACTAAACAGTGCTCTGTCATCCGTGCACACACCGGTATATGTGCTGACAACTGAATGTGAATGCTGTTTTCATTTCCTGCCATTTTAATACCCTGCATTTGTACAGTAAGAACATACAAACACAAAACCACTGCAAATCTTCCATATGAGACCAGGTTTGTCTCGACAGAAAAGACACAAAAGGTAGGCAGGCGTCCACTGCAGCCCGCTCTTTTCCTGGGCACCATATGCCCCAACACACACACACCTCCCCCTGGCCTATGCACTTCCACTAGCCCTCCCGTACTCTTCCCATCTCTTCTGTGCTCACTCACTCTCTCTGCTGCCATGATCCATGTGGTCTCTCCATCTGTCAGTGTGAGCGTGTGGACAAAGAGATGAGTGCAGCAGGAGCAGCAGTGTTCACACACAGCAGTCACACCATCAGATGATGCATGGCACACAGGTATCGCAGTGTGATACAACCAGCACACACCTGCAGCTTAAGACTCATACGCTGCATGTCTGCATATGCACTGAAACATGCTATCACAGGTTAGCATACTGACCTAATGCGATAGTCCACAGGTCCATTTAGACCCTGTAGTTGCGTTAGGAATAATTAACATATGGCTTTATGGAATCAAGATAAAAATTTATGCTCTTAAATGCCAAACCGCACCTGTATACTCGAACTGAACGCGGATGAAACGTTCATCAGTTGGAAACCAGCTGTGTGCAAACATGAAAATGAATTTTGTCAAAAGCTTAAAATACAAAAAAAGAACAAAAGCCATCAATTATAATTGATACGTGTCTTTCACTCACTTATTTCATCTGCATTGGGCTTCAATGCACAACTATATTCTTAGCTCATTCTAAGTTTGGAATACATAGCAATCATTGTGTATGTGTGTTGACCTAATGTGAAAAAATAAAAAAGTACTTATTCTTGGCATGAGAATATCTTATCTTATTTAGTCCTGCAAGGTAAAACGACACAATATTTTACCTTTGACAAAGTAGGACGAAAACATGAATGCACACACAGTTACATCAAAATCGCTGCAGTTTCTTGAAATATTAACATTACAAAATGTTAACATTTTCCTTAATTCTATTCTATCAATCTTTATGGAGACTACAACACACATAGTATTAACTTCCGCCCAAAAACAGCCACCATACTCTCTGTGCTGACACTGTTTCTGTAAGCTCATTCACGGCTGTGTCAATACAGTTCAGCACAGAGATGTTGACTAGAGGCCCCCTGTGAATACACAATAGATAAACATACATCATTATGGGACATCAAGTGGGGAAAATATTGTTACAACTGGGAATTGTGTGTGTGTGTTCACAAGCTCTCTATACAACTCCATGCTAAAACAACACACTGATCACTGTATCTACCCTCTTTCCTTGTTGACACACACAAGTGCACACAAACGCCTTTGTTTAGGCGGCACAGTCAGTCGGTGGTGATTTTGTCTGGTGTCTGTGTTGTCAAGGATACGAGTGCGGTGTGCTTCAGCCCCCACCTCTCCCTCCTGTCTTCACTCCTGCAGGATCTGAGAGAAGCTCGGCTCAATCCCTGATGTGTGTGTGCATGCGTGTGTGAGTATATTATGGGGGTGGGGCTGAAGGAAAGCAATACCTCTCCTTCCTGTGAATATATAGAGATGGGGGAGGTAGGAGGCAGGAGGGTGGCCTTTTTATAATTTTCTCTGATTTCTCACTGTGTTTAAGGTTTATTTCACAACACTCCACACGTCCATGGCATACAGGAAAACGAGATATGTTTAGCATACGGTGGACATTATAAACGTTCAAGTCAAGAAACAGTAAAACATAATATACATAATATACAGCCAAAATGTCACAAGTATACATCACTGATAGAAAAATAACCACACGGGTGCCTTTTTAGAGCAGTAGCTATTATTATTGCTAATAGCTGTGCTTAAGTATTATACTTCAGTGTCTAACTAGTCCTGCATTGTGTAACAAATACAAATAACACAAATACATCCTAAGATGTAAGATGTATGCTATTATTAAGTGGAGGCTGAGAGAACAGGTGAAAAAAAAATCTTCTAAACAGAGATCTGAGCCATATCTGGAGTCCGAAATATCAAGAGATTGTCAGGTGGCATTTCTGACTTGGAACAACATATCATAAACATAGCATCAATGTAAATCAATGTAAAAATCTAATGACATAAAATTATGTTGTGAAAACAGGCAAACTGAGAGACCATTCATGTCTTTCCATTCAGCAACACCCCCAATGTTAATATCCAAAGCTCATCTCCAAACCATCCATTAGTTCACACACTTGCTCTAGAATGACATTAGCATCACACACAACACAAACACAGCCCACCACACGCCCCCCTACCTGTGATCACTCACAAATAAATTACAGCCGCCACAGCAATAAGCAAAATGGCATGGAGTGACAATCAAAGGCTGACTAACAAGCTTTTAAGGGCCACGCTAAAGTTTCATAATCACACACTAATAAGATTATGCAAACTTGCCCACTCTGCCACCTGCATATAAAAAAAAGAAAAACAAACCACTAGATGCGCTCTCATCTATGAATTTGTGTTCGAGGAAGCCATTGTAAGAAAGCTTTAACTGAATGTCTTCACCTCTATAAGCAATCATAAATATCACTATTTACAATTCCACCCCCATCCCAAGACTTTCCACTAACAGCATCCACCACCATCTTTAATCAATAACCAGATGGCTATTGTCTAACGGAAACATCCAATAGGATGCTAAATTCAGAATGCACTAACCAATCAAAACCTGCCATTCCTCAGCTCAAATCGGAGTTTGCCCATTTCAAGACAATCAACCAAGACAATTAACTGTAAGTGTCATTCTAAATCCATTAGCCCATAATTTCACACTCATTTACTGAAAACTACTATATAGTTTTTGTCTACTTTTAATTTTTAATAAGCAAATGTCACTACAATTCTCCCTGAAAATTATTCAGTTTATTTCTTGTTCACAAAATACATTCACTGGGGTTAGTTACTGATTTGCCACCGCATAGAACTGCATACAACATGTTCCCTATGGACAAAAGGGAAATCAGAAATGTGTAAATATAATTTTACGCAAAGCAAAATCAACTGTACTGCACGCTAGTCCCTGAGCTAGTACCAAAGGCTAGCTTTAGGTTTGTCAACACAAATCTTGCTGCTAGCCCATTATTGCTCTAATATGTGTGAAACAGCCTTAGCCTTTAATAACCACAAGGAACGGGAAGGTCCTTCGCTGTAAGGATGCAAGGGAACAATTCTAATATGCAGACCTCAGGCTAAACAAAACTAGGATTAGCAATGAAGACACCAGTTGGGCTGGTCTTATGTGGATAAGGAAACATGAATTAGCACATGTCTGGCATAATCACATCTACTACATTTTAAGCTATGAAAATAACATTTTGGTCTGGCATATGCAAGGAAACTGCACATAAAAGACAGCTGCATTGTCACACATGCATTTATAAACTAGCATGTTATTTTAACAGAGGAATAAGCAGGACTGCAGTATTTTAACATAAGGTGTTTAAGGGGGCAGAAATTTCAAATGAGCAAAAATTCCATCCACCCTCTTTCTTTGGCCCTCATTCAATCCCTTGTTACACATTTTCCATTATTCATACCATCTTTTTCTTCAAGCTCTACCTTCATTCTGGTTTTCTGCATTCTTTCTTTCTCTCTGCCTCTCTTCACTTCTCTGCTGCATTTTCCCCAGGCAGCAAAAGAACCAGCCATCATAAATCTGCCCTTTTATAGCTTCTGAGGAGAGAGAACGAGGAAA
Organism: Chromobotia macracanthus; assembly: GCA_036877525.1. Classification (NCBI taxonomy): domain Eukaryota; kingdom Metazoa; phylum Chordata; class Actinopteri; order Cypriniformes; family Botiidae; genus Chromobotia; species Chromobotia macracanthus. The sequence continues at coordinate 3,154,627 of JAZGTH010000019.1, forward strand.
AGAGGGCAGGGAGGGGGGAACAGGAGATGCAGGAGAAAGAAAAAAATAGAGGAAAAGGGGTGGAGGAATACCTAATCCCAGAGCAAGAGCTACAGAAACCCAATGAACAGATGGATAAAATAAAAGGAGAGAGAGAGAGGGTGTCTGGGAGGGGCTGAGGATGTCACCATTAATGAGAATAATTTACAGTTCAGGAGCTAACAGACTCCAGACCTCTCGGTAACAGAGATTACCACCATACAATAATAAAAGACAGCCTAACACTCTTTGCTGCGACATGGAAGTCAAATTCTGAAGCAAATAGTAACTAACAAATTGTATTACATGATATATAATTAATACAACCGGTATTATCTGATAAACAAACTCTCCTTAATTGTGGATTGAAGGACACTGATTACAACCATTGAGAAACTAGACGTGACATTTGAGTAAACAGTAATGGTTTTTATTTAAAAAAAATTTATTTAAATTAAAAATCCTTGCATCTCTGAAACTGAAGAGATGAGGCATTCCTTCATGAGATAAACAAAATGAAAGAAAGGGATTTCAGCAGCCACAGGGATATCCGAGACTGGCGCATAGACATAAATATATTAGTGTGTCGATTCCCTTTTCCAAGAGCTAGCTGTTGCTTGGGGCAACGGCGACCATTACTGTCCCACTGCACAATGCGGACATAAAATCTAGAATTATGGGCGACAAATTATTGTCTCTTAGTAAGTCTTATTTTATCTAAACCAATCTGAATTAAATGGTAAAAACAAAATGGGAGACTTCATCCAAAATGTTTGACTTCTGAAAAAGGCCATCATATTTTGTTTGTAAAGAACTGATGTCATGGATATGTAGCCACAAGTCTCACACCACCTTCAAAGGACAGAAACAAGTTAAAATACATTGGCTACTTTTACAACCCACAACAAAACTGACAAAAATTTGGCAAGTGCCTCAACACTATGAAATGTAATACCACTACATTTGTGCTGACAGTTTCACAAAAAGCAATATTAACACAGACTGACACAAATATAGTACACTAAGCAATGCTGGTATGGCCATAAAACAGACTTACTGTAAATTTCTGCTAGAACAGCTTGCAAACCAATTTGCAGTTGCTCCCCTGATGCACTAAATATTCCATCCAAATACTAACAATTTCAGAAGTTGTACTCAGCCATTGCTCGCCATAACATAGCACAAATAAATGGCAAGCATCTTACCTGTACATGTTGCTGCACAGAGCCATATGGTAAGCCTTGACTCAGCACTTTTTGCTTTATCATAATTATCCTCTTCTGATCTTCACTTAGATGGGCTGTCTGGGTGGGCATTGGACCTGGAGCTTGTGGCGGCCCACCCCCCTGCCCTGCAGTTCCCTGTATGTAGGGCATCATCGGGTTTTTGGCTTGATTGGCCATGGGCGGTGTCATCCGCTGACTCATATGGTCTACTCCACTGAAATGAGTCAGTGGCTTGGTGTTACTATAAGAAAGCTGCTTATTGAGGTTGTTTTGGGCAACTAAGTTATTAGGTTGCTGCTGCTGCTGCTGTTGCTGGTTGAGCATGTTCATGTGGTTCTGTGGGAGGTAGTTGTTCATGCTTTGTGTTTTAGGCCCCATTGTACTGCTAGCATTGAAAGTCTGCGGATACATCATGGGGCTATTTGGTTTGTCTGGATTAAAGGGTCCACTGTACGGGCTTGTCGGGGCTCCTGCAGGTGACCAATTCGCTGCCTGGGACTGCTGTTGGTGCTTCTGTTGGATGAGTTTGGCACGTTGCTGAGCAGCCATTTGTTTCAGCTGCTCGGCGGGTGAAAGTTCAGAGGTGGGTGGGACTGGTACACTGCCACCTGCAGCCCCTCCGCCAGGGGCCCCTGCTGTTACCGGAGTTGATCCCACAGGGCCAATACCAGGACCTGTATTCACCATAAACCCATTGCCTGGCCTCGAGGTCTGGGTTTGAGCTTGGGTAGGTGTTTGTGGAGAACGGGCCACACAGTTAGCAGGCGATCCTGATGGCATTCCAACTACTGGTGACTGTTGCAAGGGCTGCAGTGGTGGTGTGCCATTGGTGGCAGTTGCAAATGGGGGACCAGAGGAAGACGGTCGCACCTGAGGTGACCCCATAGGCATCTGTCCACTCTGTGGTTGCGGTGTATTGTTGGGTGCTGTGGCTACAGGGTTAGGTGCTGGGTCTTGTGCAAGCTGTGTTTGTTCTGTTGTGGCCCGTGTGAAGTCACTCACCTCCTTCTTCTCCTCAAAGTCCTCGTTGAAGAGGTCGTGCATGTCATCTTCAGGCACTGTATTAGCCAGCTCATCAATCAACTCCTGCCATTCCTGGTCATTCAGATTGATGTCAGAGAAAAGCTTGTTCTGGTTTGAAAGTGAAGAATCTGAGGATTCTATTCCACCACCATCATCCAAAGGCTCCTGTTTCAAGTCCTTTAATAGGCTAAAGCCATCATCCAAATCCAACGAACCGTTCAGTTTAATATCAGGCATTCCACCATTTTTGCCTAAATCCTCAGGTCGTCCAGTAATATGGTTGGCACCAGTATTGCCATTGCCAGTTCCGTTGTTTGAGGAGGCACTGTTGTTGCCCGAAGGCAAGGTGGGTTTAATGTCCATTTGATGAAGTGGGGAAATGGGTGGGAGGCTACCGAGGGAGTCCATTCCAGTGCATCCTTCCTTACGGAGTCTCTTTGTAGTGGGAGAGTAGCTCCCATCACTGAGGCCATTTTGGTCACCATTTAAAGGAGACCGGGCACTGTCCAATTTCCTCTTCACTGTCTCCTGGAGCTGAAAGAGAAAGCAGAGAGAGATCAACAGTTAGAAGGTTATTTTAGGTTAAAGAACCTATTAGTAACAATACATTTTCCTGAAGATCATGTAAGGTTACTTAGATTAAGGGTTAAGCTCACCCAAAAATGCAGCAATTATTTACTCACCCTTGTGTTGTTTTAAGGAAGGAAGAAAGTCTGGTTTGCAACAACATCAGGGTAAGTAAACAATGACAGAATTTTTTTAGTGTAAGAATAGTAAGGCATGGTATTATTCAATTAATTATTGACATTTCACAGCAACGGCACATAAAAGTGGTTTCTAATCCAGAGTGCAAAAATTTACATAGGTACTATATTTATATTTATTTTCGCTAGCAAAACACTTCACAATAACACACATTTTGTGTCAACAATTGCCACACCAACTGTGGTTACATGTAACAACAAACAATAAAAACGAGGCGGTCACTGAGGCAGACACTAAGAGCACCTTGTTTTGTTTTTGTGTTTTCCTGATTCAAAGTCCTCTAAAGCAGATCTTTCACTGAGGTATTCAACTGACGTCAATGAGGGCAGGTATTTTAATCTACACAAACTGCCTACACCTCCCACAATTTCGATGCTGGTTTTCCGTAATCTGTGCAGGTGCTAGGGTTTAAACAGAGGTCTCATGAGAGGCACTAACAGGCTAATTTAAAACAGAAGCATGGTGCTGTACCAGGAGATCACCTTTAAACATGCTATTATTTTAAAACCAATTCCAATAGCTGCGTGCAGACCAACCTATGGTAAATATAATTTTATTCCATCATAGGGATGGATCTGCATTGTCGACAAGTCCAACAACCAATTTATTAATTAGCAAGTTAGTACAGTTGTGTTTATATAGTACAGTTGGGCTTATTAAAGAGATGCAGGAACATAATTGTGCAATACACCAAAGCCCAATGCAATAAGAGAAATAAGTAATAGTTTTAGTAGCAGCTTTCTGTGTTTTAACTATAAACCAAACATAAATAACAACATCTGGCATCAAAAACATATCACAGTATTGAAAATTATTAATAAAGAACAAAGAAAAAGACAAAGTAACGCTTTGTTACCACAGAGGTCGAGTAAGCCTCTGTGAGCAAGAGAGAGAGAGCGTAAGAGAGAGACCATGGACATAAAGAAATTAGTTGCAAAATTAACTGACAGCTGATAAAGTTTTATTGTTCACACATGGGCACACTGCCATCCCACAATGCTCTTCTGCTTAATTTGCCTCAGCCATTAAGTTGTGTCTAAGCTTCTAATCACAAGCATGCTAGACACTAACACACACATGTACATGCTAACATAGGTTAGGGATCAGAGGCACGCCCTAAAAATGCCATAATTTCTTATAAAACAATACATATTGGTACTATTAGGGATGAATACGGAGGGATAAAGAGAAATTAACTGCAATTTATCGTACAAGTGAATTCTACAAATTATTCATTTACCATTGTTATGCCACTTTGCAGATGATCCCTTACTGCTGAACAACAGCAAATATTGATGCAGAAGGAGTAGAGATAGATGCCTTCTCAGACGTGAAGACAGAAAAAAGGTGAAAAGCTTCTCTCATCATCTTCACTCATTTTCCCATTTGTGCTAATGACTCTCACACTGAACACATTTAAGTGTTAATTACAGAGGTGAAGTGTATATGTGTGTATTACTTTGTGTATGCGTGTCCATTAAACACAGAACGTAGATGAACCATAAGAACATTAGTGACAAATTTTCCTTGAGATACACAACAGCAGGATCCCACCCACCATCTTTGCTTATCCCAATGGACCCACAATAACTTGTGTATGTGTAAGAAATCTCACACACACACCACTCCAGCAAAAACATGCCAAATGAGATTCTGAAAACAACAAGATTCATATATCTTCCTCCTAGCTCTCATCTGAAGCGATCCATCTACTGCCCCTCCCTCTCTCTTTGCATTCCATCTCTCACTCGCTCTCTCTCTTCTACATGACCACAAAAACAGCAAGATCATGATGGCAAACAAGAAAGGCAGACATTAGGTGGCTGGCTTTATGCAAAAGGAGGAGATAAACAAGATAAAATGGGTGACACACAAAACACTCTCTGTTGGCATCTACTTCTCCAGGAATGTTACACTATCTGGCTGTTCTTTACAGACACGTAAGCTGTGCTGAATAAAAGCCATGCAATTTCAAATATACACCCTACATTTATGTTGACTGGATCTGCACGGGATCTCGTTTTCACTGTTACACCTCTGCCATGTGCAACAGCTAAGGGGGTTGTCAAGGCAACTGCTGTCACGATTCCTGTCAATGTTTGTGCCGTTTATCATGCTATAAAGATGATTAGGCTGACTGTCACTCACATACACACACACACACACACACAGAGAGAGAAAGAGAGAGAGAGTGACAGAAAGAGAGCTACAACAATGCGTCTTAGACAAAACACTTGCACTATGTTCTGAAACCTAGTGAGCTGCCTACTGTGCATTGTAGCATGCAGGATTTTAAGGCATCGTGGATGGGCTGCCAACACGAAAGTTGTTCCAAAACAGAAGCAACTAAATTATTCTGCCTTCTAAGATACCTCATGTTGATCATATTCTAATGCAGCATGGCATGTATCCTTAATGAGATAGCAATCGCAGAATGCACTGCAAAAAGCTTAGTGAAACAAAATATGGCTAAATATGGTTAAAATTTATTTTAACAAATATTGTGCTTGGAATTGTGATGCCACATTTAGCATCTAATTTTGCGGCTGTTTAGATATTATGGCTAAATGGACAAACACGGATAGAATCACACCGAATAAACTTAGCTAAATTTTTGACAGTGTTCAAACAATTACAAACGTGTAAGCAATGCCTCTTGTCTCCAAATTAAGTTTTTATCAAAGCTTTGACAGCAGCCAACAGAAAAGGAAAGCATTCTTAATGTGTTTTGGGGCCTCTTAGGAACCAAATTCAGACCTCTTTTGTTTAACTCAAAAGTGAACTGAATTATCTTGCACTCATACTGAAGCAACTTAACAGGCAGCTACATATGAAGTCAGCAGGCTGTAAGGCAGCTTACTATGTTTTGAAACAGAGCCTTTGTGTCCTCTCAAAACCTCATACACGTGATGAGTTGGCCATGTATTCTCTCACTCCATTTCTGCTTCCTATTGGTCTATGTGTTTAATTTATTCCCTCAGAGCGGCACATGATTGATATTAATAATAATATGCATACTAATTAGGTATGTTTAGCACCAACCCCATTGTGCAGACATCTTTACCGATGCTGGGTCGAGTGTGTGCATAGTACAAACAGCATAATTACTGACACGCAAAAAACCCTACATAAAGCACGGCTAGCTAGCAGCATTCATCTTAAAAATGCCGTAATAGGATAAGAACCGCAAGAAAACCTCCCCTAGCTTTAACTAGCATGGTAGGGTTAAGAAAACACAGCAGAGATAGAGATAGAAGAGAGGGAGAGAAATGAGAGAAAAAGTGTGTGTATGTGTATGTGTAGAGGGGGAGGCTGATGTTTGTTTTTCTCCATTTCACTGCCTATTAAAGTGCTCAGTAGCTCACACAAACACACTCCCTCTCTCTTGCTCTCTTCACAGTTACCATGTGGGAAAGCACAAGGATAAAGAGAGGGAGAGAAATACAAGAGGGAGGGAGGGAAAGACAGAAGAGCTCTTCAGACAGACGGTAATGCTTTCATGTGACTGGAGAGAGAGAGAGAGCAATAGAGAAAAAGTAAGGGAGAGAGTGCACATGGGGGGAGAAAAACACCAAGGTGCAGTTGTTATAGCAACCTCCTGATCCTATAGCCCCTCCCCCAGGCTCCTGGGCTGAGTGCAGTGGACACTTCTGCCAATAATCTCTTTCTCTCTCTAGCGGTCTCCCTCCCTAATGTTTTCTTTCCTCTTTCTCTTCTACACGTACACTATATTTTTATAACCATCTTTTCATCCTACAGCATCGTCCTTTCTTTCTTTGTGTTTCCAATAATTAGCATTGTATTAATTACCTCCTCTCATCACCAAGTGTTCAATTGAGGTATGTCAACAAAAGCAGCGAGTAACTCAGTATGCTTCAGGAGTTTCAATATTGAGGTTATTGGCCCCCTTGTTGATGAAAAATGGACAATTCTGTTTTCAAAAAAATATTTTCTGAATTAGAGTAAATATTGTGCAAAATAGCGGTTTACCTAATTCCATTTTTTTTGCATATCTAATTTGCCATCATCTACCTCACTGAATATCAGCACTAACATTAAGAAACATATATTAAGTGTTTGATGTTATGAAGTTAATGCGTACACACACAGAGGGGCAAATTACCAAACAACAACAGGTCTTAGCTGACCTCATAACACAAGCTTCATGCGCAGTAAGACTCATTTGTGGAGCGTGCGTTGAAGGCTAATTCAAATAAATGTGTATGCATTTAATCCACAACATTAAATTGAGCTCTTGAATGTACATTGCACCCTGAAGGCACACCAACCATTGACACAACGGATAACCCAACTAAACACACACACTAAAACACACACTTTATGATAAATACCACAAAGACATATGCCTCCAAGTCTTATAAACATAGGTTGTGTGTGTATGCCTGGATTTTTGGTCTAAACTTATCAGACTGTGTAATAAGCTGATCAAATCTATGGCCCTTTAATTTAACAAGCGAAAATAAAACCGAGGACATAATCAGTTCAGATGTGAGATGTATTCATGCTACACACTCTCAGCTGTACTACCAACTGAATTTGTAATTAAAAGAAACTACCGGTCTTTGGCTTGTCACAAGTGTTGCAAGTCGTTGCATTTTTTTAGGATCTATACATTGTGTGTCTCAATTTTGTAATGTTGTATGAGGCGTGAGGTAAAATGCATTACCTCACTCTTTCTCTCTTTCAGTCCCACCTTTCTACCTTGTTTTCCCTTGTAAGTTCATAAGTGGGATAAGAAAGGTTTATAAGTAAGGTCATAAGTGCAATATAGAGGTTTATAAATAACTCTTAGCCCAGTACAGTGTTTAGTGAGTGTGTGCAGTGCCAGTAAGTGTTAAGATGGAGGCACTGTGTACTCCCCAACACTAATATAATAAGATATTAATGAGGGAGTAGAAAGAAATAGAGAGAAAGAGAGAGAGAATACAGTAGGGGGAGGACAGGAGAACGCGGCAGCAGAAGAAAGGAGGGTGGAGAACGAGGGGGCATGGAGAGTCAGCATATGAGGCTTCCGCTCGTTGAGCAACACCGCCTCCTAAACGCTGCTAAATACTGGCTCTCTCTCTCTACCTCTCTCACTGTTAATGGCAGCCTGTTTAAACACAGACTGAGTGAATGTGTGTGTGTGTGCACTGTAGCGCCTGGGTGCATGTTAAACACAGTCCCTGAAATCCTACTCCAATCCAATAAAGCCTTCAGCAGCCCTGCCAGCAGAGACAATTACTGCATCTCGCCCAGAAAGAGAGAGAGAGAGAGAGAGAGAGAGAGAGAAAAGAGAGACCTGAGAAACAAAGAGAGACCTGAGAGAGATACAGAGAGACAGAGAGAGACCTGAGATAGAGAGACACGAGAAACAGAGAGAGAGAGAGAGAGAGAGAGAGAGAGAGAGAGAGAGAGAGAGCAGGAAGCATGGAGAAGGAAAGCGGAAACACAAAGACCACTCCTCACAATAACAAAAGTCTCATGATCACTTGTACATTAGTCACATTCTCTTCTGCCTGAGTAGGACTGAACAACAATGCTTTTTCTGGAGCTCAGATTTTTACTTGCCCTGACCATATCTTGTGTACTGCCTTACGCAAAATTCGATTTTTAGTGAGACATCTGTATCTCAATTTTCAATACTGTATCTCAACATATCAGTATTATGTTGTGGACACTAATACAGAAACGGAATAATGAATAACTGTTTTGATACCACCACATACTCTATTAAAAACACTGAACATTAATATATTAAGAAATTAAATCAATACAATGTAGGCTTCCAATTTATCAATGAAAGTGATTATTAAAGTAAACAGACAATATTTAAAAGGAAACAGTCAACTAAAGGTCTTTATGAAGAATGGAAAAGAGGCTGTGAGTGACATAAAAATGGTGACCCAAACTGAGGTCTGTTCACCACAACAGTGAAACGAGAAAGCATATTGCAAAATAAAAACCAAAAAGGAATTATTGTCATTAATGTACAGGTTTTGTAGTAGATGTAATTATTAATTTAAATCTAAAAACAAATTATGACAACATGACGGATACAGAAGCATAATAAGCATAATCCACAGACTGCAGATTTCTTAACGCCTCCATAAACTGGATAATCAAGCATAATCTTACACAACATGACAACTCAATATTCTACAAGACAAAAAACATTATGCATACACAGTGCTTACGGTCCCCATTGAAGAACTTGGTGGATTCATGGGGTCACAGTCTTATTACCAACAGCCATCAAGGGGATTAGGAAAATGAAAAGGTAGCATGGGTGGATTTTCCTCAGTTTAGCCAAAATACCCTCAGATGCCCTGTGTGAATCATGGAAATGATTGAGACCTATTCATGAGTCATTCATCCTGAAACACAGGAAATGATGATTTTTAAGAGCAGTGATCACTAACCAGGGTACATGCACACTGGGGTAACTGAAAGTTTGGTTTAGATAAAGAATAATGCATTCAATTTATTGTAATTAATCTCCTAATTTTGTTCCCAAAGTTCCTTTCAAAGCAAAGAAAACAATAGTTTGAGTAACGTGAGGACATTTGCAGCAGAATGTGTGTGCTTATTAAATCTCCTGCAGTATTGATTTTTAAAGTGACTTAAAAATTGGAATGATAAATGTGATCCAGTACAAAATGAATTAACATTTCTGGTTTGGTGTTGAGTTTGACTGGTGGGGCTGTGAGGCTACATGAGACAGATTGGGAAACACTGGCAGACGGCAGTCCTAAACCCTGCACTACTGACTCAATACTGTCATTACAGCAACCAAACACCTCCTGTCAGATGCCTGACAACCTTCAGAAACCTGAGGAATATGCGGCTGTGTACATGCAAGACAGGTCTGGGTGGCTAATGTGAATTATTATAGCTATATGCTAATGATGTGCTTGTGCACAATTAGCATCAATGCTACAGGTTAAACTCCTCACATTGAGAAGGGGAGGGCAATGACACCCCACAATGGCTTTTCATTTCTCTGATATCATATTGGATCACAACTTACCTTCTTCTAATGAGGGCGGGCAATGAGAACTTCTTATCTTTTTGACTTCTTTATATCTCAAATGTCTGCTCTTATTTTTTTCTATCCAATTACCCATCTGTTTATGCAAAGTATTTCTGTTTATATCATTCCATCCCCTCTCTTTCCAAATGCTCGTTTTTCTGTCTGTCTCTCTTTCTCTATTTTTAGTGTTCCACTGCTTCCTGTTCCTGGAGCCGTACCACAGCAAGGGACAGGGGAGAGAGAGAAAATGTGGATGGGCGGAGGAAGAAAGGAAGTGAGGAGAGGAGGGTCATGTTGCCTGCTGCCCTCACTCCTCTGTAAATCAAGCCGGCCATTTGCCTGTCCTTTTCCTCTCTGCACCACCTCTCCCCTCAGGAGGAGATCAGGCTCAAAGCTGTAGGAAGGTCATAAATCGGGGAGGCGGGTGAGAGAGTCAAGAGAGATAGAGAAAGAAAGAGTGATAAGAAAAGGAAGGGAGGATCAGAACAAACAGGGAATTAGCCAATATTATTAAAGTACAGATGCATTACGTGAAAAAGAGACACATAGTTCCAGAATTCAAAAACTATGCTCTAACACACATTGACCTTCATATAGTAAGTCTAAAGGCCCCAAACTTTAAAGCTTGGGGCCGAAAGCTTTAACATGTTTAGAAGCATGTGTCAAATTTTACTGTTTCATTCAGTTCTGTGTGATTTTTAAAGACTGCTAATTATGAAAAGCTGTTTATAATAATAATTTATCCAATGAATAAAGTAAACTAAATCATCTGGTTTGTCTGGTCTCAATCAAAATTCGGTCTTAAGTGTCAATTTGTCTTAATGGCCAGCTTTGAAAACTAAAAACAAAAGAAAAGTTAGTAAAGTCAACATAAAATCTAAATGTAACCCATTTATTTCCTTAACGCATGTTGCTATGTTGCTGGTGGATGGTGAGTAATTTATTGGTGCAAATTATATAATGTTCACTTTGTAAGCAAATTGTTATCACTTTAAAAGACACTTTAACAGCCAATCAATTCCAACAGATACATTCCAATCCGACCCACTTTCAGTCACTGAGTATTCTGTTTTACTATTCTGTATTTTGTATTCTGTTTAATTTGAGAATGATCAAAAATCATGCATACTCTTGCCTAATGTGGAGAATCCATTAAAACATTATAGCAGTATAGCGACGTGCTATGCTAAGTTTTCATTTTAAAAACTGTGTCTTAATGAAACCAGCTGCAAATAGGGCTAATCTGTAGGTGGTATCTGGGTTTGCCCCCTCAGGGTGGCATAGGGTTTGATTTAGTGTCATTTAGGTCAGGGGCAAAGGGTGAGAGGGTGAGAGGGAGGGGAAAGAGATAGAGAAAGACAGAGAGAGAGAGAGAGAGAGAGAGATAGATAGATAGATAGATAGATAGATAGATAGATAGAGAAAGACAGAGAGAGAAAGGAAGAAAGAGAGAGAGAGAGAGAGAGAGAGAGAGAGAGAGAGAGAGAGAGAGAGAGAGAGAGAGAGAGAGAGAGAGAGAGTCCCTTCTCAGCTCACTGGCCAGATGGTCTGGTCACCACAGCTGCGTTGTTCCCACCAGGAGGTGCTTTGATATGTAGTGTGTGTGTCTGTGTGTATGTATACAATGTGTTATACATGTAGTTCCTTTATGTTTTTATAAGCATCCCTGTCTTTACAGAGCCAAAAAATCAGTATAGTATATGTCCAATATTGGAACAGAATTATTTGTATAACCTGTGCTGTTAACAGTTCATAAGCACTGTACCAAAACACTCAGACAGTGTTTCTTATGCTACTCACTTCTGGTCCGAAGAAACATAGACCTGAAAACAAATGCAACCCTCCACAATGTGAGTAAATCACTCGCATATGTGACAATGTCACGATTAAGCGACTGAAAATGTTTTTAATTAGCCAATGGCTAGTAAATTGTCAAATTTCACTGGCTTGTGAGTACGATGCAAAGAATTGAAATTGAAAGTTTAATGCAGACATTTAAAGCACAGTTCCATGATCGCATGGCAGGAGCGCATGAAAGTGTGCAAGTTTCTGGCTAGCACATACCTTAGTTACAGTTCACATTTTTTGCAGACAGATGCAAACATAATATTAAATTTATATTGTGCATCTGGGTTATCTGTTTAATCTCATGTCAAATTTGTAATATAGAAAGCTCTTCAGTTTTCTGGTGTTCATTCACTCTTCTGTTTCACCTCACGCAGTTCCTTTTAGATGTTTCTTTTTCAAAAACAGTAATAATTCATAATTAATTATTCAGCAGTGTTATTTTTATTATATATATACAGTGTCTACAGGATGTAGTCTAATGACTCTCTTACTGACTGAATCTGGGACAGTTCTTGGTATTCACTTATTTAAGTACTAAAAAAGTTTAAGGTAATCATTAAGGAACCTGAACTGTTCAGCAGAATCAGATGGAACCAGAATCAGAACCAGGATCATTAAATCACTTGGGCTTTCCATCCCTAGAGCACCTATTATACGGTCATGCTCATGTACAGCCAATACGCAGCTGAAAACTAGGCAAAGCCGAGAAGCAACAGTACATTAAAAGGGAAAGCAGGAAGGAGCTTGTTTTTCCAGATGCCTTCAAAGACAAAAAGGAAATAGATACAGAAAATGACCTCACCCAACTATCATAAATATACTTCTTTACAAACACACACGCATGTATCACAAATCTTTTTAGATTTAACAATGAACAAAGACACCTGCTGCTGACTTCAAATAGGTGTGTGTGTGTTCGATATTAAGTCTGGAGTGTGTGTATTTGTGTCTGAGTAAGTGGATGAGAGTGTGCACCTGTGTGTAATTCAGTCAGAGTGTGTGTGCAGCAGTCTGTCTTGCCGGGCTCGTGGGCTGCGGTTCGCTGCATACAGCTGAGCCAACTGAGCATCAGAGAGACTGAGAAAAAGACAGCGAGGGAGAAAATGCAGAAAGTCGTACAAAGAGATGCAGATACTTTGGTGCCATCAAGCATCACTGACATATTTTTTCACTCAAGCTACTTTTAGTGTTTAAAATGCTCTACTTTTTCGTGTTTTTATTTTCCCCCCACAAAGCAGCTTTTTTTCTTCAGGGGTGGTGGGGGTTTTGGTTGGAGGAGAGACAGAGTGGCTACCATGGAAACAAAGCACATTACTGATATGAGCATCTCTGATGGCACACAGACGAGGCACTAACTGTGTCCCACTGGCCTCACTTTGAGTGAGTTTGCAAGAACGTGCCTGCGTGTGTTGTGGTATGAGGAGCAACTGAGGATGTGCTGTGTTATTCAGTATTCTATGAACAAAGGTTTTCGAGAGAGCTGTGTGTGTGTGTGTGTGTGTGTGTGTGTGTGTGTGTGTGTGTGTGTGTGTGCAGACATAGAGCTGCTCTCCAGTAATTGGCCCCAGTATAGACTCTCGGGCGGAGGGCAATTTAAATATTATTGAACGACTAAGTATACTCTAATGAGGAGAGTGAGGAGGAGAAAAGAGGAAGGCCAAGGGAAAATACAAGAAAAAACAAGCTCCTGAACTCATGAGCCCCGGTAAGGACTGGCAAAGCTACAATAGAATAGTGCTGAGCACTAGCATCATAATATATTCAAAATGACGGTTCCTTTGTTTGAAAAATACAACTCCCTTTTAAGCCATTTCTTAGAAAATATATATAGAGATATGTCTATAAAAACAGAACGTTTTGAACTATATTATCCAGCCCTGCGTGTGTGTATGCCAAGATTAACATGTTTTTCATTTCCTGCCAAGATGCCCTCAGACTTAGTTGAGGGGTCTCTCTTTCTCCGAGAATGTCTGGGTGTGTGTTAATGCATATGTGGATGGTACGGTAACCATTTTCCTGTTCAGTGATGCGGATAAACATGCAGGGTGCTGCCGCTGAAATGCAAACTAAAAACCACATGCACAGATTATAGATTCAAAGTGGGACCTGTCCTCATCCCTGCCTTACCGCAGACAGCTACCAGCCATCAAACACGCTACTACATTTATCAAAAGCAATTTTTACACTGAACAGGTTGCATTGCATTGACTGCAGCATGCAACCTTTCTCTGAGGCTGACAAACATCTGAAAAATCACTTCACAAATGTGAAGTAATCACATCCTGATTCAAGTTTAAAAGTTCTTTGAGAGACTGACAGTGTCGGTGTGTAAAAATAAACTCACATTAACATGAACTTTTTACTGAATGCAGAAAGTGATCAAATTAAATGAGTAAGAGAAAGCAGAGAAAATAAAGGGCACATACTGATGACTCATCTATGTGTGTGTGTGTTTGTGCAGGAGATAAAAGGATGGAGCTGTATCCCAGACAGCCTTCTCTGTTTGTTGGACCAATTAGGAAGTCCTAAAAGAATCTAATCTAATCAAAGAGGCGGTTCTAGCTGCTGTTTACACACACACGTACACACATGCACGCACACACATGCACGCACGTTTACTTATCTACCTATCTATCTATCTATGGGACATCCCATAGACTTCTACTGTTTATATACATAGCTAGTTATAAACAATATAATCTAACTTACACTCTAACCCTAACGGAAAACTTTTATAATTTAAAAAAACATATTTACTGTATTTTTACAAACGAGGACTTCCCCAAAAGGAGGTTTTGCTCAGATTTGTCAGGTTTTGCTGAAGTTTGGGTACAAAATTGTCCCCAATATATAGTTAAGTAAACCCTCCCACCCATACAACACAACCCACCGATCCACACAAATGCACACACACACTGAGAGAGAAAGAAAACAGGGGAGCACCCAACTTTCATGAATGGACCCTGGGTGTTCAAAACACCTTTATTTGTTTATTCAGACTCTATTCAGTCATGCATTTATTGTTTCTTCATATGACTGTCTTGACCTAGATCTTGCTTAGCATGTTAGTGAATGAACTTTCACCCTGAAAGATTATAAAGGTTACCGTCTTTCAAGCGCAACCTTAGATAAGTGCAGGTGACAAACACAGTCAGTATCAGAGCCTGAGAAAACACTCAACACTGCAGTTTCATTGTTGAAATTGTGCAAGAACAGTTACGCAAAGTTTTATCAGCCTATAGGGTTTATTTACACGATACATTGTAATCTATACAAGTACACTAACATTGTTAGTAGACAATATTATTTCACAACAGAAGATAATATTGCCATGTTAAAATTTACCTCACTGAAAGTGCATATAGATATAAGGAAAACCTTAGATATAAGGAAAGCATTATAATTGATTAAGTGGATTAAGTGGACTTAAGGGGAAAAATAAATGTAGTGTAATGTAATATATAACATACATATTACATTTATTCTAATATATTCTACTAACAATTGTCCCAAACTTAATACCAGGTGTAAACAGGCCCCTGAGTGCAAGTAAAGACTCTGTTTCTCACCTTATCTCAAAAGCAAAAACACTGATGCTCTTTCAAGTAAATAACAATGACGTTCACGCACAAACACACATGCTGAAGAAAGCTGTGTGAGGAACAGTGCAACAGCTAACAGCACTACTATTCATCAACTGTGCCACAAATAGCACAAAGTAATTAGACTGCAGCTGAACGAGTTGAATTAGAGAGACTTTAAGATTATAAGAACTCTGTGTTTGGGAGTGTGGAGATAGAAATGCGCAATGAAGCCTAAATGCCGCTAAAAGCCGAAGGCAAAATATTTAAAAATATTTCCTAAGAGGAGATGAGACAAGATGAGAAGAGATGAGACATTTCTTTTAATACGTCAGCAGAACTGTTTATAAGTCAGCGGGATACGACTGATTCTCACTCCTGAGCGTGCATGTCTGTGGTCGCCTCAAATAGCCCCCGGTCTATAATCGGCAGAAATCACAGTTATCACAGCTTTGGTGACTGTGTTTAAAGGTCAAAGGCGTGCATTCACACCCACATGAATACAACTGCAAACCTTTGGAAACATAATCCGAATGCTACTGGCAGTGATAGCCAGGCCAGAATATCAGCCGATTAATCACCTAGTATCAGTTGCAAAACTTACCTAAAGTCATGGTTACTGGATAATAGTTTCCATTTATAAACATTAATTTGTAAAATAAGAGTTTATTTAAATTGAATGATGATAACAGTTTGCATGTTATTCCAACATTTAAAAATGTTACAAAGACCATTTTGCTTTAATAGACGCATGGAAATTGGACCATTATTATGAAGAGGTTAACTTTTTAAATTTTTGGTAAATTTTTAAAACTGCTTATTAGAGGACCTAAAAATAATGCAGACTCTTCTTACATTTGTTCTTTGTTACTGCTATATATTTTTTTATTTATTGACATGACATTTCTTTTGTTTTCAATTTCACAATATCTTAAAATCTGGCTGCAACTACACTCAGCCCAACCTAACAGATCCAAATGACTAAACCTTAGAGAGCTCTCCAGAGTTCTGAAAGGCTCTCCTGATCTTTCTGAAGGGTATAAAAGTCTGGATGAGCTGCAGAAAAACACTGGAGGGCTGGAGAGAGTTCCTCACAGACAGATACTGAAGAACATCCTTATCTGAGCCAGTGAGTCATGATGCTTTCCACACAAGAAAGTACACATGATCCCTGAGAAAGGAGGGGAGGGTAAACGGAGAGAAAAAAATAATGATTTTTCTCATTTTTTTAAAGCAATGCAAATTGTTGTTGTGGAGTTAGGGCACCTGGCACACACACGCTCAGCTCTCCCATGACAAACAGAGCGCCATGGGCTCCCATCAGCCCATCATAATGTCTGAAAAATAAATCCATCTCATTTACGGAGTACAAAAAAGAGGCAAACTGTACGGAGTACAATTGCAGAGGCACAGACATGCACACACCTCGGGTCTGGACGAATGACAGGGACTGTACTCAGGTGGTTGCCCACCCCCCGATTACCCACAATGCCAAGTGATGCGGTGCTTCTGAAGTCACATTTGGTTGTGTAGAAGAGAAATGGCAGGCTTGAGCAAATGTATTACTATGGCAAATGACAATATTAACATATAAATGACTTCCTACCAAACACATCTGCTAATGTGTGGTTAGTGCCAGCAATACACACACACACAAAATGACTGTACATTCTTGCCTCTTGCCCAAATGTTACTAAGTCACAGCATGGGCAAGGGTGTGTGTGCTTGGACACATTTGCTTGTCTTGTTTACGAATGGCCTGTGGGTGTTGTGTGCGTGTGAACGCTGGCTAGCCACAATGGTTGTCCAATGTCACAATCATCATGTCGCTTAAACACAAGCCCAGCCACACACACACCCTCACGTTCCGAGTGTGTAAGGAAAGAGACTGGTTTGGACAGGAAACAGCATGTCCAGATTGCCCCCTGAGACAGGAAAAGGATTGGGTGTCATGTCTGTTTCTGTGCCAGAAAAAAGTGTTGCTATAGCTTTAAAAGGATATCTTACTCCAAAACGAAAAATCCTGTCATCATTTACTCATCCTGATGTCATTCCAAAGTGGTGTGATTTTCTTTCTTTTGTTGTGGAATACAAATAAAGAGGATTAGCAGGATGTTGACTCTGCTGTTTTCCATACAATGGAAGTGGATGAGGACCAGAGGCTGTCATTATTCACAGTGTCCTTTAAACTAAAGCAAGTTTAATTTCATTTAATCGGATTTGAGCTACAAATGTCATAAGAACTACAGCTGGTTTTCTGTAATTTTTCTGGCACTTGACTGAACCTGGTCACCATTACTTTCATTGTATTGAAAACAGCAGAATGAACAATCTAGCTAGCATGTTTTTTTCCAAATAAAATGGGCTCAGAATAGCATGGGGATGAATTATAGATATTTAAATTTGGGTAAACTTAGAACACAAATTTCTCTCATACGGTTCCAAGAACAGCTTCCAACCTCTAAAGTTCAAATGAACAATAATATAAATGGAAAAATGGTCACGGTGCAGCAGAGAACAGAAACAGCTTCTAGTACTCTGTATTATTTCAGACAGGAAAAAAACGCTTTTAGAGGAAACGAGTCTGAAAAGAAAAAGAGTATGAAGGCAACAAAAGGCAAGAAGCTGTTGCCTGAAGCCTGTCCTCTTCCCCTTTTTCCTTGAGCTTTCAGTGTCTGTTCCCTTGCTTTTCCTCTTTTTTCCCCTCTTTCCCTCAGAGTGCCTCCGGGCATCAAGCCTGCCACACGTCACAGAGCCTGGCCGCACAGAGAGAAGCGTGTGTGTGTCTGTGTGGGCTTTTATCCAGAGCTGTAAGGGCTGTTTACTCACTTGCGCACTCAAGCCTGAGTTCACTCTCTCTCCACACACACATGCCCCGACTACCACCCATTTCCTGTCAGCCAATCAAGTTTTTCCCAAAAACTCTTAGCTCCCAAACCATCTCTCCGTTTCACTCTCACCTCACCAACCCATCTGTCTTTCCGTGTGCTGTTGCATGCGATCTCTCCATCTTCTTATGCCCCCTTTCTCATCACTTATTCATAAGTGCTCTCTCTCAGTGTAAAACACCCTCTCGCCTTCTCACGAGCAGTGTTGTAGCCGTAACCATGGTGACCCCTTTGATTGACATGGCGTAACTGGCACGCGACTATGTCGGAGGGCCGGCTCTCTTTAAGGGGGTGGGCATTACAGTCGGTACTCTTAAAGGGGCGGTTATTATTACCGCTTAACGTAACTGTCCCTCAGCAGAAACAAAGAGGTTGTATTGAAAGCAAACAAGAATTAAAGGGAGTTTTAAGGCAAGGAGCGCTCTGGAAATGTTAGCATCAATTATGGATGAGGAAAGGGCATCCTCTTCCCTTTCCGTTGATTAGCATGAATGATCATTCTCTCGTTTGCTGACTGTTTGTGTAATTAGCGCATCGGAAACAATGATTAATGCTATGCGCTTGAACAATAAATGACCTAGTGTTTGTGTTTTCGGAGGGGGGGCACAACTGAGGAAAGGGGGGGAAAGACAGATCCAGTTGCAGTGTGAGATCTTACAATATTAACCACGACTGTGACACTCAACACATACACTTCAAAGAAACCTCTTTGGCGTTCACACAGACACAAAGAAAGTCAGTTTCTCACAAACAGGAGGAAAACATGCATGGTGGATCTCACAACAACACGTCCAGGTCACATTTTGACCATCTTAAAATAAAAAACTAGTATAACTTGTGTATTTTGCATAAAGCAAATAAAGCAATTAAGGAATTTTACAGTGTGACATTTCCGTGCACACAATTAAGTACAATTTCCTCCCAAATTCTTGTTAGCAGAATGTGTCGAACATTTACTTGAGTGTTTTTTTTTGTAATTCACAAAACTCTCAAAAGTAATTCTAATTAAATTTTCATTAAAGTAACACTGATTTTATTTCCTGTATTACAGTAAAAATTACTGTAATAATGTTTTTTAAATCAGCACAATGACAGCACATACTACCATAATGAAAAACATTAAAATAATCTAATATTTAAATTAAACAAATCTTTATTTTTTCTCTTTTTGACTGTGAAAATGTCACAATGCAAAATTCTAAATGGTGCTAACATACACTTCATTTCCTAAGCCTTACATAAAATATAATTTCTTATATTTTTACTTTACACACATACACCCACGCAAAATCCTTTAATTAAAATCATGCCAAACAGCTTCATTAGGAATAATCATATCATCAACAAAAGAACTGCTGTTCATGGTCTTCAAAGCATCAAATGCAGTGACTGCCCTCCTCCCCTCTCTCTCTCGCTCTTTATCGCTTTCTATCTCACACTCGTTCTTCCAGCTCATATCCTGTGTGACAATCTCTCTCCTCAAACACACTCCCATCCATCCTCTTCGTGTGTGCTCTCTTTCTCAGTCTGAAGTGTGTAATCATGTGATGGGGGCTGGCAGGTCTTGACTGGGGGGGTAGGGCCACACACACATCTGTTTCTGGTTCATCATTACTACTACAATAAACAGTCAATTTGATGTATTAACAATTATGAGAACATAAAAGCACAGTCGCTCAGGGTGAGAAGCGCTTTACCTGTGTATTAATCGCAAAGTGGAGTGTGTGCGCTTGTGTAAAGTCAATTGTTCCACTGTGCCGCGATGACAGACTACAGCCCATCTGGCTTAAGGCTCTTAAAGTGGCCATCGCCAGAGATGTTCCAGCCTTTCACAAACACTGAGACGTACACACAAAGTGCTTCTTTTTCCCTGGCTGCCTCCTGCAGCCAATCAGATGCTAAGGTGCCTCTTGTACTTCCTGGTCTCCACAGACTCTTAAAGTGACAGCGCACATTTTCTTGCCATCATAATACACACTGCACACGGTTACACAATCAGAAACTGTATGTGATACATAAGCTTTTAACATGACTTTATGCTGCCGTGAGAGAGTCTTTGTTAAACATTGATTGAAAATATACACAAAAGAGCGGAATCTGGATACACATCCATACATACAAAACATGTGCATGAAACTATTCACTTTGCCAGGAAAAATAATGGAGAAACACTTTCTCCATCTCTCTCTCTTCTCTGTTTGGCATTTGAGAAGCTGCCCGAGGGCATCATCGACACAAAACACTTCCAGCTGCCAATTAGGGCAGCCGTCTGCTGGACAGACAAGAGGAGCAGCCAATGAGATCAGCCATTTCCTAAGCGAATCCTGGAGAGGGTGTGATGACAGAAGCTGTGTCAATGAGCGGTTAGCCATTAGAGGAGGGGTGGGCTACTTATCATGACAGGGAGAGACACACACATGCAAACACACGCACACACTCTCTATAACCCTATTCGTTGCCGAGCCCTCCCAGCCACACTTCTTAAACAAAACACTGAGCGTGTGGACGACTGGGGTTCCCACAGACACACATGCACAAAGGCCTCATCTTGTTGCCTACCCCCCAACAACACTGTTGCTCCCTGGGGGTCTGTTGGCTTCCTCTTACTCCCTGCCATTCAAATGCCCTTTGTCTTTGATAAGGAGAGACAGGAAGAAGACAAAGAAAAATTATAACAGAATATAAGGGGAAGGGGGGAGAGAGAGAGAGAAAGAGAGAGCCGCACAGGAGATGGGTGAGACAGAGATGGAGAGAGAGAGAGAAAGAGAGTACTGGATGAAACAAGTTCAGGGCAGTTCTTCTGCCAGTTCTTCCTCCACACACATTCCTGTGGCTGCATGGGGCGTGTGTGTGTGTTTGTGTGTGAGGCAAGACAGAAAGAACAGAACAAAGTAAGGCCAGAAACATTCCACATGCAAGTGTAAAGAACACAGATGTGAATGCTTGGTTGGCACATTGCAAGCATATGGGCCTGTTGTACATGCTTAACATGCATTCCATGCGTTACTGTTGCGGTAACAAACCTCAGTGCTAAAGGGTTACATTAGAGTTTTCTTCAAACGTTTGTGCCATTAAACCAGATATGTTGTTATTCAGGTAGCTAGCAATAAATATTTCACCCTAAAAGACAATCACGCTAACGCGTCAACGCTTAGAATGCAACTTGTGACGAGATCTAACATTTTGCAACGCAATAAATTGTGTTCAATTGTGTGTAGCATTTGATAAAGACACCGTGGTACACATTTTCACCTATTTTAAATCATACCTAATATAAAGCAAATTTCTAACAATTGTAATCACTTGTAAATGACACTTGAGACACGGAATCATCAACAAAACAACATCTCCCTTACAAAACCATTCTGTGTAAAAAGTAGGCTGCAAAATCCCAGTCCAAATCATTAGCTTTAGTAAGGTGAGCCATAATAAGCTCTGACGCATCTCACAAACATTTAAAGGGTTCTCCTCGAGAAAATGTGTCAAAGGAGGTGCCAAGTAGTTAGTACTTGATATAGCAGCAACCAACAATTTTATCCCATCAGCACAAATTTGTGGGAACGCCTGATGTTTGATTTCGCTTCATTAAACTCGTGGAATCAAGCGGGTGATCTTACAAAAAGAAAAAATGAGAAGTTTCATTGAAACGCTGAAATGCTCATACAGTCAGATTATCAAATATCTATGCTGTCCAGGAAATGAACTTTACAGCAAAAGAACTCACTACGTGTAAACAAAAACAATTCTGTAGAATGTAGGGAACAAAACAACATCACATCACACAATCAGTTTACAAACACCCACAGCATAAACATCGTCTGGTTATAACAAGGTTTAAATATGTTGTTTGTTTTTGCTATATCTGCACATCCGATTAAGTGTTTTTTTGGGATCACTTGCCAAGGTTTTCAGCTGGCTTTTACTAACACCCACTGCACAGTTTTTATTGGAAATTGACACTAAAACAGGAGTCACTATTAATGATCCATGATTTCAAAGTTAATAGGAATGACTGGTCTTGATTTAAAGGCAGTGTAGGCAATTTCAGAGGGCTACCAATAGCAACCGAGCTTTGAAAACATCAGATCCCATCATCCTTTCATAGCGTCTCCAAAGCCACACCTCCTCCAACACATTCATAGCATATATGGTGTCAGGACATCCTATCATTTCATTCGGACCGAATGCAAGATTGGATGAACATTTTATGGTCCTGCCCCTTCCGAAGAAGATATATATTTATATTAAGATATTTAGACCACTTAATAATTTCTATCAGAATGTAAAGATACTTTAAATTAGCATAACAAAGAAAATTCTGGGGAAAAAAAAAAAAAAAAAAAAAAAACATACCATACCTGCCTTTAAACAGGAACAATTATGTATGAATTAACCTAGGTTTTGCACACTTTCTATTTAGCATTAAGAACAAAATGCAAAAAAAACTTATCCCTCACCTTAGCACGTTCAATGGGATTTTAAACATTCCTTACATTCAAATATGAAAATGAAATATTTTCATATTTCTGAATATTTTAATAGTACTGCAATAGACTCAGAATTAGCACACTCAAAATTACTTGACAGTTCCTATAGATCACACTCACATTATCACATGAGAGTTTAGTAACTAATCCTGCATGTATCTATCCATCTTCTTTCCTCATCAATATAACTTCCTAAACCACCAACAAACCTGGTCTACATTATTGAAAAATGTGAAAGTGGAATGATCCCTTAAAACCAGAGATTTCATGACAACCCTTAACCTCACACAAACACACACCTCAAATGTGGTAAATAAATGTAAGATAAATGTCACACCTCAAACAGGCAAAAAAAAAAAAAAAAAACACTCACACAGAGCCTGAGTAAAGATAGAGATACCACAGTGTTCATCGTGACAAACGGATTACCATTATCACTATGCCAAGCTGCACACATTCATGCATAAAGAAGTTTCAGAACACCTTCAGCACTTCAGACCACAGTTCAGATCTGTCAGGTACGCAAAATGATGCAGACGCTAACATAAAAGAAAGCTTACAAATCCTAAGATTTGAAAAAAATGGATTCAGAAACATACCATATTGCCTCTACCGTTAACCCTTAAAGAGCCACTGTACCAAAACTGCAACACCTAAAACAAATAAACTACCTTATTTCCACTAATTTAGGTTAAACTTACATATAACAGCAGCCTACGCTCTGAAATGAATAATAACAAAAGGCCACAACATAACAAAGCTAAACACCAACCCCAGAATTACGTGAATATAAATGTGATTTTTTATGACCAGAAGTTCTGAAAAGCCTAATGAGAAAAAAATGAGTAAAAAATAATACTATTATAATGAAGGCTTAGGTCATTAGGGTTAAAATGTTTTAGGGTCTCTTATTCTGTAAACCTGGAAGGAAACGTAGCAATAACAATACAAAAATGCTTAAAGATTAGTTTAGCACTTTATCTATACAGCGCTTTCGCTTTCCGAAAATAAGTCTGTGAAATGCACAAGTAAAACTTTATACCCCCAGGTATAATACAAACAGCACTAGAAATTTCGACCATTTTGTTGTATATGCTGACAAATTTCAACTAAGCAAACTGTAAATACATGGGAGCATTTGTGCGAGTGTTGCGGTGTGACCCGTTTTCATTTCTCTACAAAACATTTGCTAATTACCGCACAGTTTGTGTCTACTGTGAGCTGATACAGTGACCGGTCCAGCATTCTATCTAACAATACATAACCAATTAAACTTCACCTTTATATCCTTAACTTTAAATTTTAAATTTAAGATTTTAGACTTATTATTACCCCTTACAATCACCCCTTTCACACGTTCTGTTATGTGACAGGAAGCTAACTTGCACACTGCCGATAATTTAACTCCTGGAGGTTGGTGATGGCGATCATTAGAGCTGTGGAATTATAATTATAATAATTATAATTTTAACATAATAAATGAGAATCTCACAATTCTGCATCAATTCACAAAAATTACAAAGCAAATTACAAAATTTTTAATGCAATTATAAGTAACATATATGACGTAGGTTACTGTTTTTATTGTAAATAAAGTACACCTGTTATGCACATTCTCTTATATTTCTGTACTTGGGAGGCTGTTTAAAGCTGTTGAAAGTTGTTAACGTCATAGTGATAATTCGACATTCAAATGACAACACACTACGTCTGCACGATCTACTTGCATTTAAGTCAATGAAGCGTGTGCTTGGAGCGCTTAGTTTTGAAGCGACGCTCGCTCATAACACAAACACCTTTGATGAGAAAGAAGCACAGCAGTGAAAGTGCACATCTAATAGAAAGTGTAGAGCGCAAAAGCTACTTAAAACCTTATAGCACCCGTCATATTTATAATCTGATCTCTAGACATTCATCTGTCATGTAAAGCTATTTTTCTGCATGTTTATGGATATATTCATTACTTATTCTTTACACATATTTGTCTATTTTTAATATACTTCGCATTATCTAATAATACAGCAATGTAGTCATTCTATAAGTCACCCACAACGTTAATAAACCCCCCACCGGAGTAATTTACAGAGCATCCCCCTAATTTTAGGCCTTGTTTACAGTTCAATACAGAAGTAATAGCATAAACGTACGTACGTATGTATTATATATACAGTAACTATCAGTAACTATCAGTAAAACTACACAAAACTGGAGATGGTGGTCAAATAAAACCACCATGACTCTTACCTTTACCCATAATGCAGCAGGGGGAGAGGCAGTAAACAGGAGAGGGGGTGGAATAACATGGAAAAAAGAACAACAGAAAGTGGATGTGCAGCAGATCACAATAGTCTTTCACAAACAAATTTGTAGACTTTACACTATAGACTAGAACAACATAGAGCAAATTGCTGTTATATGTACATGTGTGTTTATGACATAACAATTTGCAGTAATTAAAACGTCAATGTCTAACTGTTAAAATGCAGTAATAAAACCATTCCGAAAAACAATTGCAGATCCAAATTTTGTTTTTAGTTTAAGTTTCTTTTAGTTTGTCTTTTAGTTTGTTTTAAGTTTAAGGTTAAGTTTAGCATACTTCTGGGATTTTGAATTGAAAACACGCTCTTACATCTAAACTGCAATTTATTTTTATTCTCTATTAATAAAACAGGAGCGACATGTTTATTCTACAAATAAACAAACAACACGTGTAAGCACAGATAAGGAGATACAACTGACTTGATCTCTCTGCTTCAGTTTTAACTTTTTTTTCTTTTTTACAGATCATCAAAGACCAATCAGATTCAATCGTACACAACAATATTTCTCTATTTATCTGTTTTTATAACTTTTTATAATCAGTAGAGCCGTCCACTGGCATCAAATGAATCAAACATACACTGCGCATGATCCACCCACCCAAACAAATGTG
This sequence comes from Chromobotia macracanthus, assembly GCA_036877525.1. NCBI lineage: Eukaryota > Metazoa > Chordata > Actinopteri > Cypriniformes > Botiidae > Chromobotia > Chromobotia macracanthus. The sequence continues at coordinate 3,180,428 of JAZGTH010000019.1, forward strand.
AAACTGATATCATCAGGGGACCAGTAAAAGAAAGTACCATTTATCGAAGAGGAACATTTATATTAAAATCCTATTAATATTAGTGTAAATATTAACATTGCACATATGCACAAACTATTTCTGTAGTATGCAGTATGTATACCTTGCACAGTCTGCAAATTCCCTCCATCCAAGGAATACCCAAATGACCTATTACTACACTTGCCAAAATGTGCAGTATGCAACAGAGACGCACTGCGTGGGATACTGACATGACCTTCTGTGTGAGGAAAAAACAGACATTATATCAGCCATGTTTTTTAACATCTCCTTCACTCATTGCTTGATCGTTGTGCCAAAAGTATCGGATTAAGAAAAGAAACCATTCTTAAATGGATGCTGCTTGCTGAATTAAACTTGTCATAAGTGGAGATGTGCAAATCTGTTTTAATAAATCAACCAATAAGTGAGTTGTCGGAAGGACTAGTCAACCGTAAGGAAGCCCTAAATAAATAAGCTGATTTATGGTCATGACCAGACTCCATCAGACACATTTCCTGAGGCATTTACACACGACTTGCTTTTGTTTTTAAAAGCAGCAGGGCGGAGTGACTTTAAACTAGCCATTATCATATGATGGAAAATGTAGCATCCTGCTGTTTGAAATGTTTTTAAATGCTTAAATCTGTTCTATATGGTATTTCACAATGCCATATAGTAATAATATGCTGTATAAGAAAAACACTATTTCAAAATTGATATCATCCCATACAGAAATCTGGAACACAAAAATAAACATAAAACACACACGTGCATGTGTATACACACATTTGCATGCATACACAAATGCACACATATACTTTATATTTAAAGCATATATGACATACTGCCATGACGAGTATAAATAAAAAAAATACAAAAAATAAACAATACTTTTATGCTGGTTCAGCTAATATGGTTTCAGTAAAGTTAAACAGAAGAAAAATACAGACGATTTGAGAAAGAGCTCAGTAGAGAAGAGAAATTGGTTGGTTCAAAACCATTTAAAGGTGAGGAGATGAGAAATAAAGCAGTACTCTCAGCTTGGTAGTTACGTAAACTCAGGCCTTTGTGTGTGTGTGTGTGTGTGTGTGTGTGTGTGTGTGTTAGCGGCAGCCAGAGAGAGAGATTTGATGGATCGGTGCACAGGAAATACAACTGCCTACAGTAAGAGTACAAGTGTGTGAGGCTTTACAGCAGTGGACCAGTGTCTCAGGCACATGCCGTGTAATCGTCTTACTGTCTGTAAGTGAGAGCTCACTGCTGCCATTATATAACTGCTAATCCACATACGCACACAGTGACAGTCAAGCCATCCCAAGCCATGACCTCTCTCGCACACTTACTCTCACTTTCATATGGTGCGGTGCGTAGATGTGATCTCACATAAAATCAAAAGACAGTGTTTTGAGAATCTGTCTACACATAATATTATGCAAAACTTGCCAAATGATACAAGTAGACCATCACTTGTGAATTACGCTCTTTAATGGAGGTTTAAAGCTTCAGCATTAGGCGACTCTGAAATGTGGCAGCAAAACGTTGGAACAAAATTAGATAGTTACAAATATGCCAAAGGTCATTTGGAGCTGTAGAGCAGTGGGCACGGGTTCGAGGATCACAACTTGGCTTTTACCCCTACTTTCCTGTCTACATTTTTAGATAAAGGTAAAGATAAAGGCAAAAGCCTAAAGATTAATAAATAAAAAAGTGTGAAAACGTTACAGAAATAAACACTTATGCAAAAGCATTTTCACAGAGTTGTGATAATTATAGTAAATGATTATGTTATAATAGTTTATAATAAACTACTTTATTAGTTGAGTTTGTGTCAAGCAGTCATGTTGTAGCCGTTTATGTGTGGGTCTAGTTGAAAAACATCGTCACATTTCACAGGTGGTTTAGGGTGAAACCACATACATACAAAACAGAAAGACAACATCTTCTGGAAAAAGAAGTAGTGATTCTTATATCTTACATAATATCTAGACAGTAAGGATACAATATGAATACCTCGGTATCTATACCTAGATACAATATGCACCAACTTAATGCTGCATTGTTTTTAGTCAAACACTGCCTTAGAAAAAGAGTCTGACTATAGTGAGAGAGAAAGAGGAAGAGAGAGAGCGAGAGACGTTCTGTGTCTGAAGCTATCAGTACACAAGAATAATTACTAGTACTTTAAACAGCATACTGTTAAGTTATCCAACAACGAGGGTTGTCTTTCTTTTTTCCAGTCAGTATTATCTACGTAGCTTTTATTTCTGCATGTTGTTCCGTTACTCTTAAAATCAAATGCTGATGATCCTCTGCTAATACCTGGTTGCGTAAAGAAGAGCTTTCTGTGTTTACAAGCCACTCAGGTCCAAGCACCACTGAAGTCTGAATCCCAAGAAGAACTGTGAGCAGACCTGCCCTTAAGTGTCTGCGGCTTGTCTGAGCTGATATTAATCAGACAGTCTGCGTCCTTCTCACACTGACTCCTGAAAACGTCATTCCTGCTGAACAACACTCAGCGAGCTGGAGTTTTGAAACATATGAGTTTTTATTTCAACGAACTGAAGCTATTGCTGTGGCCTGCGTTTGTCAGGTGCTGGAAAGAAAGCAACTTGACTGTAATGGAGACTAAAGGGAGTGTGGATTTGGTCTGAAGGAGGATTTGTGGAGAAAACCACTGCTTTACAGGATAGCTTTCTGCTCTCCGGTTAGATATAGTAGCATGATGCTGAATGCAGCCAACCCAATTCTTAGTTTCACATTTCTTTAATGAATTCTTTTGCTACTCCCCTGGGTATTCAGCAAATAAGTGTATACGCACACACAGACACATCTGTGACATAAACAAACGAACATCTGATTATACCATGGCTTCATCTCAGACGATCCAGAATTGTGTTGCTGTTAAAAAATGGGGAATAGGAGGAAATATGGTTGAATAAACAGACATTCTTTGTCTATGTTTTCATGTTTTGTCATTCACCTGTGAGGTATCTCAAATTACAAACCATCTACCAAAGAAAGCACCAGGATTTCTTAAAAAAGCAAACTGAGTAAACAGTAAAATAGACCTCTTTCAACAAACAGCTTGGCTACGTGGTGAAAAGCAGATTTAGATAAAAAAACATTCAGGTGATGAAATAGTATACATAATGCTAACAGCTTGACTAATAAACTGTATTACCCTGAAGACTTGCTTACAGTGGTTATTATTAATACTTAATGTACTTAATTATTAAAATTTGTATTCGTTTTATTATATCGTAATAATTATATTGCCTTTTATTACACTCCGGTTGCCATCATTTCATTAAAGCAAAAAGCCCTAGGAGGCTGGACATTACGGTGATACATGCCTAACCAGACCCCTTAATTACAATAAAATACTGTGAATGCTTCTGTGTGTGTGTGTGTGTGTGTGTGTGTGTGTGTGTGTGTGTGTGTGTGTGTGTGTGTGTGTGTGTGTGTGTGTGTGTGTGTGTGTGTGTTTAACCAGGGCACACGAGTAGCTCATAGTAGTAACACAGACTCCTTTTTCCTGCTGAGAGATCAGACTTCTAAAAAAAAATAAGACTGTCTGCCATTTCTCTTGCCCCATTAGCTTTCTGGCTTACCTTGCCGTCTAAATCACACATTTGGCAGGTTTAAATGTTAGAACACATTTAGTATTCACACAAAAGTTTGCAAATAGTGCTAGAGACAGCACTTAAAGTGCTTGACCACAGTTCAAGAGCAATACAAGCTGCACACAGAGGTCTGTTTTCATTGGAGCCACTTCCTGTCGCTCAGTTCAGCTTCCTGCTCTGGGTTCAGCAGTGTCATAGAAATCAAAGGAGATGGTATAAGTGCACTAACCAACCCATAAAATTAAGGGCATTGACTTCCTCATGAGATAACTTTACAAAGATGAGATGTGTAAAACTACACATTTTTAAAATCTAAACAACTAGTAGAATATTTGGTCTTATGGATGCTACAGCACAACAGGACTGAATAGGGCTCTCAAGTTAAAAGCTGAACTATTATCACACTTAAAAATGCAAAACTTACAGCACAAGACATTAGAAAAAATTAAAATAATAAGACGTAAATGCCAAAGACAGCCACCTGCATACATAAACCAATATTTAAAAAAGAAAAACAACAATGCAGGAATGTGCAGCCCTCTGACAGACAATGTCAGATGTATTTACTGATAGTCATTTAACATGCTAAAGCACACCTAACTGTTCGCACGCTTAAACTTTAAACCTTTAAACGACCACTGCTTTAAAATTGAAAAACACTCTAGACAAACTAGTTGACCTCACTAAGGGCTTAGCTGGTTGTTGGATGACTGGTTGACGATCTCGTTTTGTTTAGTACTTTATAACAGAAAAAAGCAAACAAACATGAATGAATGAATGTTAGCTACATACTGCAGTAACCCTGAACAAATACATTCACAAATGTCTAGACTTGCAGTCTGAAGCTATTTTATGAAAAGAAAAGTTGAATATCTCTCTTTCATACCATCACTCTCTCACATATATAAGCTAACTTTGAGCTTAATAAGGAATTACAGGAACTTTAGGATGCTAAAATCTTGACTTTTGCAATGGCATTCTCTTCTCGTGAAATATTATGCCCCTCCTCATATTCGCAGAACAGCTCTCAACCAATCAGTACTGAAACAGACCAACCCTGTGAACCCAGAGCAAACTGTGACATCACAATTACTAAACACACAAGCCTTTAACAGGGATATGAGTATGACCAATAGAGATAAAAAAACTAGAAGGCAGTATTCTACCACACCTCACCTCTGTCCTGAACTGTCAATTTGTGAGACAGCGTCACATTACGACACAAGGGCTGACTGTAACAAATAAAAATCTTAAGCCATAAAAAACTTTGTGTCTGTGAGAAGCCTTTTAAATACAGTATAGTGCGACGTACAGTACTACATTCTGGTTTAGTCTGCATATTTTTTACTCAGTTGTTTGAGATCTGAAAGTTAACATGGCCGGATATTAACAATATTTCTCATATTTCAAGTTGTTGCTATCTAAACTACACAATTAAACTCACACACACACATTCAAAACTTGTTACAATATACAAACCCTAAATACACAGAAGAAAACTAATTCAGAATTTGCAAGTAAATTGCCAGAACAAAGTACAAATCTCTCAAGTGTCTCTTTCTATTCTGACTAACTCTCTTCTCTTTCTGCCCACCCTGACTCTCTCACTCTCTTTTTCCTTCAGGATGGCCCGCCCTCATTACATTGGTGAGAGCAAAGCTAGCTGAGGATGTATTTTTAGACTCATGTTTGCAGATTAGCAAAGTATTTTTAGACAATGTTATCCAATAGCACACCCACTCCTGCACACATACACGTCCATACACGTCACAGGGGCTCTGCTTACTACTGCCCAACCCAAACTGAACATTTCAGACAGAGAGAGAGAGAGAGACCAATACAGAACAAAACAGGCAGGCAAGAGGTCAATGTAAGGTTTACTGTAAATAACACAAATTAAAACACATAGATGAGTTATGGGAAATGACAGAACAGTTAAAACATGCCAACTCAAAAGGAGAAACTTTATATTTACAATGTACTTATAAAGAGCAATATCACGATATCAGAGGTATTTACAAGCCCTGATGGGGGAAAAACAGCTTTAACCAGACCAAAGTGGATTGCTGGTCTTTGTTGGTTTTAGTTAGTTTTGCCAGTCTTCCAACCAAGCCAAGCTAGTCTTCAGCACATCTAGCTGGTCTATCAGCCCTCCTAAACGCTATCTAAAAACATCAAAACTGACTAGTATAACCAGCTTGCAGAACATAACCAAGATGGCAGAACAGCTAACCACCTTAGGTTGGTTTAACGTGTTTTTAGTCAGCAGTGTAAGTTACCAATATAAGAGGTTATAATTACTGCTATTTATACACTGAACAATCACTGACCCTTGATTGACCCCACAATCAAACAGAACAACCGATGTCCTCTCCTTATGCTGCAGTTGACAGCATAAGCTTTACAGTGGGCACTTTTTTGTGAGTGAGTGAGTGAGTGAGATCCCTTTGTGAGAAAGGGATGCGAACGGACTGCCTCTGTTTTTCAAGAGGACATTACATAATTTTCTCTCTAAAATGAGCACAGTCTAGTCTTTTCACACAAACATACACTGACAGATTTGAGATGACAGACAGGCTGTTCCCAGCTGTCTGCATCACCATCACCATGACAACTCTCAGAGACAGAAAGAGAAAATGGCAGAGAGAGAGAGAGAGACAGAGAGAGAGAGAGAGAGAGAGAGAGACCAACAGTGCTTACCTGATAGGCTAAAGCTAAAAAAGAAAGAAGTCGAGAGAAGCTTTTCTAAAGCTCAGCATAAACAAACTGAAACCTGTGACCACTGAAAATTCATTCAGAATACATCTTCAACCTTGTTACACTTCAGACAAACACATTTATCATCACACACTAATTTAGCAGGGTGACTTTAGGCTGTTACATGAAACATCTGCTGATGGATTTAATGTGCAAATTGTGCAAACTATTTTATTGTGCAAACTAAATATGTCTATTTAAAACTGACCCACCACCAGTTTATTGGTTAAAGGCGAAGTGTTAACATTTTTTCAAGGTAAAATATGTCTCCTATCCCAGCTCGATATACGGACTCAACTATAAATAAGCCATTAGTAGGCTGATTTCCCCGAAACATATAAACGCTGTGCACAATCAAAACATTGCTCTGTTTGTTTGAGCCCGGCGAGGCTCAACCGGTGGCGTGACTTTTAGATTGGTCTATCTGTTTGGCCTGTTTGAACAGAACCCCTCCCCTTTCGGCAGCCCCTCAAAGTTAGCAAAATAAAGTTTAACACGACATGTCCATTTTTTTAAAATGATGTCAATAGAAGAGCTGTTTTACATTTAATTAACGTCTCATGTTTACTTGTTTATTGGCATATATCTAACTGGCGTACAGCAGGTCATGATGTCAGGGCCATTATATGATTGGCTAATGAGGCGTATGTGATCCAAGTTGACCATAATACTTTTTCCAACAATATTAGAATTTCATTTAGCAATGACAGTAGCACAGAAATGACACATTTTAGTTTTAGGGTGAAACAAAGATAAATCAACATTTAAAATATATATCTAACCTTATACGAATATATAACTTTAAACAACTTTAAAAAAGGTAATAAACCTATAAAAGACCGAAATACATCAAGCCCGAGAGACGATTTAGCTACATTAACACTGTGTGTGTATATGTGTTTCGTGCGTGTGAGCGTATGTGACTCAGCTGTATCCTGGCAACGCAAGCAAAAGGGGGAGGAGTGTAATACTCGTGTCTCTCTCCTGCTCTCTCTAAGGAAGCGTCTGTTTTGAAATATGCATGAGTATGTGTGGCAGAGAGCACAGTTTCACTTTTCTCTTTTCTGTGTGCTTGGAAAGCAGCTCCATTCCCTAAAGAGCAAACCTCCAGCACAGCAGCGGAAGCTTGCAGCGAGCCCGGCATAACGCGCATCATTAGGGGTCAATACCTGATGCAAAAGATTCAAAACAATACAGCCCATGGGAACACTTATTACAGTTTGCTCTTAGAATGACTTTTCATTTTTGTTGTTGTTCTGCTGTGTTGTCAAAGCGGCATAATAAAAGTCAGATTTATTAAGAGTTTGGTTTCTGACATTTCATTAAGCACTGCTTGCGCGCAATATTGCGACACCTGAAGCAAACACTTCACACACAAAAACAAAGACACGTGGCTCTTCTTCATAATCTTTGAATTTGCTATCTGCTTATTTCAGGAATTATTTGGGTCAACCAGGAAGTTCTAAAACTAACCTAAAGAGTTTAACTGTCAACTACAAGACACTGTGTCTTATCTCTCAAGCACAAGCACGCAGGTTCTTTTTTCTGCATCTGCTCCTACTTTGGGTAAAACCATTTTTTGCTAACTCTGATCATATAATGATCATATAATGAAATACATTGCATTGTGTGAGTGCTGTATTCCAGGCAGTGTATACTGTACATTTTGGTTAAGATGCACAGTGCATACTGGTAGTAGGTCATCCTGCTACATCCCATGTTTACAGAAAATTCCCATTCTGTACACCAGGGCTAGTCAATTGGCAGCCTGCAGGTCAACTCTAGCTCACCAGTCATCTTTATCCGGTACTCCATAACTCAACTTTGCGTCAGAACAGTCTCCTACAACTAGTCAACAGTGACTATAAGAACTGTGCACATTCTTAAAAAAAACAGATTCGAAATTTGATAGGTTTACCGTCGGAAGACACTAAATTACAAAAATAAAAGCTAATTTCCACTCAGTGTTGGCACATTAATTGCCAGATGAATCAAAACCAAGAATTAAGATTCCACTCCGCTCGCAAAAAACACTCACGCCGCGCTTGCTCAACCACAAATGCCATTTGTGATGTACTTGTTAGAGAATCTGCAAATATCAAATATAACATATAGTTCATATATTGTTTTGATGAAGTTGAAGCTCATACACACAAAGGCACATTAACATTTCAAGTTAAAAACCAGTGATCTTTGTTTTGCTTGTGAGTCTCCTACTCCTTATTAACTTAGTAAGATATGTTTGTGATTATTGCAGTTGGCACAATAATGACACAGGCCCCTCAAAAACGGCATTGTGACCACAGATAGTTGAGCTGCATTACATTAGAATTCACTCTCTCTCTTTTTCTGCATACTTTTTTGACAGACTGTTTTTGAAAAGGGTGACATTTTGACAAAGACCTCAAAAGAAAAGCACAGCATCATAACAAAACATTGTTGCAGACTGATACTAGACCACCTAAACACAAACCAGTTATAACAACTGCAGATGTGAATGATATCCACCTAAATTTCATGGTAAAAGAGCATGCATGCATGCACGCACATCCACGTTTATTAGAAAATTAGGCACAGACAGCACAGAGCATGCAGGCAATCCATGGTCCATTAGGTTTCTGGGTTACAAAAAAATATGCATGCAAGCATGTGCTCACAACAGAAACTTCTATGCCACATGTTGAGGTCCACTTGCATGTCTCTAATTGTTTATGTGAAGGATTTTAGATTCATCTTCTATGACATTTGTGAACATTAACGCTCTTTATAACCACAATAGTTAAACTAAATTAGGCCTAAAAGTGTCTCACACTGAATGCAAGGCTTGACCAACCACAAGAGAAATGATAACCTGCAGTGTGCAAATTACTGTACTTCTGCAGACAGGCAGATTGTGCTCAGTTTCTGATTCAGGGTGAAGGTCTCTAAAATGGGGAAGAGGCCCAAGAGGAAGGAAATGAGTTAAGAAACTAATGCGTTTAAAACAGAACCAATACATAACAACATGTTCTCTTATTATATGAATCATGGGAATGACAAACAAAAGGGGTAAAAAAAAATTCTACACAGAATTAGTTACATCACGGATAGTTGACATGAATTTTCAAGCACATTTTTTACTATCCAGCAAGTAACAGCTTGTTTATCTGGTCAAAGCATCAGTGAGACGCTAAGAAAACAAAGACTCCGTATTATTTGCTAAAGAGATCTACATAAAATAAACTATTTAATTAAACTATTTTATTAATTTAATTAGACTAATTTTTAATAAAACTAAACTGTCTGTTCTGTTTTGACGTGTCAGACTAATTTATGGTTCATTCAGAGGACATGCGATGACAGCGCAGTTTTAAGTCAGTTATGTGCTTATGTGTCATCAAGAACTGAAACATGCTTTTACATTACAAATGTAATTTGTGTTGTGATTAGTGTGATATAGCTGATAAAGCTTGATATTTGTCAGTCTTGTGCATTTACATATTTGTACTAAAAATGACTTACATGGGTGATTTTTCTTTCAATAAGACAAATCATCATTACGGATTTTAAGTTCATTTCTTTTTATTCAAAAGTCACAAGATAAGGTGGGGTGTAAACTAGTCTTATGACACAGTCTTTAGTCAAATGTAATAGCTAAATGGGATAAAGGCACCCTTAAATTGCAACATTTATGACTGCTTAATTTTATATAAAATACATATCAGCAAAATCATTTCAAAAATATTAAATATTTTGACAGTCCACATTAGGCATTCTATTAATATAAGTAACTTTGAAACTACATGTAAACTAACTCTAACTTTAGTGTATTAGTAAACTGCTAGTTTAGGGTTAGCAGAAAAATTGGACATGTACAACTTGCAAAGTTACTTATAGGCAAGAGAATGTCTGAAGTAAACAATTACACCAGACAGAATTTAAGACCAGTATTCCTACACTACAAACACTACTAAAACGTGTTTGCGTGTGTGGATTAGAATGTGGTGTGTTTAGACAGAAAAAATTGCATGCCATGCCAGCCATGAAAGTGTATATATAAAGTGCATGTGCGGTTTTGTGTGTATTTATAGTCATATTCTGATAAAAATGATATAAAAATTGTATAGAAATTATACATCATGTACCTGAACATGACTACTGCAGAACTGAACGTGGAATTAATGAGTCTCTTTGCTAAGTTTAAGAATCAGCTGTCTTGCATAATGTAGACACAATGCACCTCACTTCTGTAATGTGGATTTTACACCTAAAGAAACTTTAGTAATGATCAGATTTGTGTTACACATTTATACAACCCTGCAAGAGCACGGATCTGCCTTTATGGTATGCAGGTGCAAGTGAGAAAGTCTGGGTTATGCGCAAGCTGCAGAAATTGGATAAAGCCTATATCAAGAAGCTACAAAAAGGAAATCAATAAAAAACAGCCTAAGGTGGTTGCTGGCCACCAGGTTGGTGTCCACTACTCAGGATGGTCTAGTTTAATGATTTTAGAGGAGAGCAGCTAAACCAGCAAACCGCTTTCAAAACCTAGAAATACAAGTGTTTGTGAAACCTGTTTAAAAACAGCTATTTTTACCATTTTATTTGGTGATGCTTGACACATTATTTGAATGATCTAAATCATTATCCCGCTTGTGCAACTGGCTGTCACTTTAACTAAAGTAACTAAACTACACTGAACATTTATGTCTTTGCAAGGTGACCTCACTCACTTCATTTAAACACCTGAAAACAATGCATATACCACTGGTTGTAAACATCTTCCAGTGTCTTTAATGCAAATGCACAGTAGAGTCCATCTTGGCATTCTGGGTGAAAGACCATGGTTGAGACCCACATTGTCTGGTCACTCATCAGATGACTCTTGGTGAGTGTTCTTCTGTGGTGAACACCACACCAATGTCACAGGCAATTAAGGCACTTTTGTGTGTTATAACTGTGCATTTGTTGTGTCTGTGCACCAATGCATGTGTGACTTAAGGTCAAAGCAGCGAGAAATCTTGCCATGAGGGGACACGTGTTTGATGACACTTGTCTATATTTAACTGGGTCTCTCTTATGGTATGAAGGACAGGCAAAAGCACAGACTGATTTCCAGGCATCTACCTCATCATTAATGAAGCCGTTTGCACTTGGTCTTCAAACAGACACGCACACAAACTAGATTTGGCTATCCAAACTGGGAAAAATGGGAAAATATTCTCTCTCTGGCAATAAACAGTGTTGATGTCATTACATTTACTGAATGGACTACATGACTAGCAGTTTTAGCAGTCTCAACATCACATGACCTTATCTAGGAAAATGCTCAATGAATTGGCATTCAAAGAACAGAACAGATGTGTCATCAATCCTCAAAGATCCACCATAAAAGAAGATCACATGAGATGGTGAGAAGATGGTCAAGTGAGCCATGATTCACTTGTTTTCCCAGAACAAACCGTATAGGAGAAAAGGCTTCACAGTTCCTGGATCAGTCTTTGCATCTAAACAACTAAGATGACTGGTGACCAGTGTGATGATGTCATCAGAGCTCATCATATTGGTCCCTGTAGAACATATAGGACCTTCATGTCACTTGGCCTGTCTGAGTGACAAGACTTATCTTTGAACCTTTCCACACCTGAAACTGGTAATCCAGGGCGTAAATGTAATTATTATTTTGCCTTTATGCTTTACTCTGTACCCTAACAATACTTTAATCTTTCCTCAAACAATATATCTACATATTCTACATTACATGTCACTCCCTACTATCTATGGGTGTAAAGATATACCAATGCCACAGTTCGGTTCCTATCATGGTTTTGAAACTACAGTTTGGTTTGATTCTGTTTGCCTCTACTAGCTTTGTCTGCTTAGTTAGCCACTGGGGCAAATAACCTATGGCGCCCATTAGGGCTTTCTCACAGCGTAAAGTTCTGGCCCTACAAAATCACAAGAAGTAATGTTAACATGTCAATATTTAACTATAGATGCGGAATGCACATACACCCAAACATTCAATGTTTCCGATCAGAAAAATTACAATCAGCCATTGCATTCACAAGGTCTGCACAGGCAAAAAAAGGAGGCAAAACCAGAATATTTCCTGCACTACATATTGATTCTGTGCTTTTGGCAAAATAAATGATACTTGCTTTTAAGTGTCTTTCATCTACAGCAGTGATTCCCGGCCAAGGCGACCTGCACCTCAGGGTACTCAGGAGTAACTGGACAGATTTCGATTTTTGTTTTCGATCTGTTTACCTGCAAGCCACAACTTCTCATTACATTGTGTTAAAATAAAAGTACTGAATGCATTTCATTGATTAATGATATTTGTGGCCAATTTATTAATAATGTTAATATAATACAAGTGAAACAAGCTTTAAAAAAGCCATTTGTGACTACTTGTGAACACAAATACAACTCATTTTTCAGGGTGCCCAGACTTTCTGGGATGTTGGGGAATCGGCAGGATTCCTAACACTAAATTCTTGCGGCTATGTGGACATATGCATGAGCATCACCAGGAGGTGTTTTTATTCCTGTGTGAACGCACATCAGAATGCAGCTCCAATAAGCCACTAAATGTAACAAAGCCCAAAGACAGACATAGAAGACAACACCATTTTCATGTGTTTTACTCTTGCCGTGTGGTATGTGTGTAAAGGAGATGGTGACCAGAAACCATGTTTTGCACTGTTGACATACACCTTGCCCTGCATTCCGGTGGAACATGTGTACATGCATAGCAGCATGAAAATGCTGCATTGATAACAGCGGAAAGCCCGAAGTGTGATCGTGGGACATCATAATACTAGTTACAGTGGGAGTACAGCATGGTTTGTAGTAAAGTACAGTACATATGTATTTGGAATGCGTCCAGAATAAACACAAGAGAGCATGTTGTGAAATGTAAATTGTGTAATTTAAAACCTTGAGGCCATCATATTTCTTTTAAGGAAAGGTGTGAGGACTCCAACAACCTTACTTTCCCTCTCTGTTGCTTCTGGATTACTTTGTCTGTCACTGATAATGGAACAAATAGCAAGTTAAGGGTTCTCTAAACACAAAATTACTCACAGTGATAGGGTTTCTGATTGGCTAAATAAAAAGCACTGTGGCTCCCCTGCCCTAGGCTGGGGGAAATGGGTGTGAAACAGGTGTGATTACCAGAACATTCACTAAGCTGTCATGTAGTAGGGACATATGTGTTGTATTCCAAAAAAACCTTAGAGCACCTATAAGATAAAATAAGGAAAAGCACAATTTCACTACTTCCCAAATTACCATGTGAACTTTCATAAATTATGACTGTTTTCAAATAGTTTTCCCAAACAGATGTTGCCATGTTAGATTGTTTAAAACTTTTTTGGGAGAATAAACAAATACTTATAGCCATCTCTTCGTTATGAGCTAGGATAGGACAAAGTATGTTAACACTGACATAACACTTCATCTTTGAATGTCTGTAAAAATAGCACAAAAATAATCATGGAAGAAACTAGAAAAAAACTGCAGTTCTCATTTATCCTTTGTTCCTGGCATAAACAACTCCTGCCGGTAAACAAATGACTTTATAAATGACTACAGCGTTTCTGGCCACTAAAAATCTTGCCCACAAACAGTAAGATGAATCACACTAAGTAGTAGCTGTGCTACCAGCATTGCAGACCTCCTCACAAAAGCATCCTGAAGGCAAGAAAGAAAGTAACACAGTGGTAACTGTGCTCTTGGAGTGTCTGACGTCACAAACCCCGTGCAACCCTGCCAACTCAGGAGATAAATTTAGATCATGGGCACTGGTCCCAAACGCTGCAAAACAATGTGATACCACAAGCACAGCTTTAGCTGGAGCATACACACAAACATCTTCTGGACCCGTCCTAAGAATTGTGCAAATGTGCAAACACATGCACTTATGCACTTACACACTGAAATTACAGTGAAAATACAGTGAAGTTTCAAGAACTCCAGCCTGGTCCGGAGGCAAGTTTGTGCTGAGAATTAAACTTTTCAAGAGTTTTGAAGTCTCTGCAGAATGTAGACACATTCTGTTGTTGGTTCTGCTTTCATACTGGAGTGAAAGGCCTTGTTTACGTCTGTATTTAGATCATTGTTGTGTGATCCAGTCACAAGGTAAGATGGCCGTGCCATTTTCACCTGGTAGTAATCATATGCATCTAATGTGAACACACTTTTCTGTGATGTTTCTAGCTGAAATTATTTTAGTGGAGCAGCTGTTTTAAAGAAATGGTTTCACCAAAAATGAAAATTCTATCAATAAAACCCTTATGTGGTTGTATGTACCCGTACCTGACTTTCTGCATTTTGCAACACACAAAAATCTATGAAACACAAAAGCCAATAAATAAGACCAACTAGTTTCTGATATTTTTTCCAATGACGCTGTTAAACACACACAATTCCAAATAACTGAGAAATGCTGCTTTTCTGAGAGCATGTCTGCATGCTGTGCTTTACGATGCACAGTAAAACACACGCTCAGAACTTTTCATTCCACCCCATTCAAACTCCAATGCATTAACCAATGAATGAAGACAATCAGCGTGGGACTTCAAATGGCCTGTAGTGAGCAATGTAACTGTTATTATGTAAAATCCACAGGATTATTTCTACAGTTTAACCTAAGAAACAGTTTTCTTCTGGAATCTGTTGCTAATTCAGCCTCTGGAAGCCTATAGAAAAAAGCCTCAACTAAATATTTGATGCACCAGGATTTATTGTGCATCTAAAAAGTTTATTTTCCACATTAATTCAAGTTTCAAGTACAGAGACGCGCAACAACACATTCTGAAGAAAATTGGTTTCAATTTCTGTGACTATGCACCAGTTAGACCCACCCACACTGTAAACTGACAGGACTTGCACAAAATGCACAAAAGGGACTGATTGTGTAAGTTCATAATTGCATATATATTCTATATTTTGCTCTCTTTAGCTGTGTTGCACATTGAGTGTGAAAGCTCAAGAAAACAGACAGGGTTGTCCATCTGCTGTTCTGATTGGCATCGTACAACATTTTAACGCTCAACGTCTTGTGTCAATGCAACGTCTTAATGTCTCAATGTGTCTCAATGTCTTCAATGCAAAATGTCTTGTGGCATAGTAGAACAAGATGTTATGATGGTTTGAAACTGTACTGCTTTGACACACATTTCCTCATTTTGTTTTGAGGGAGCTAAATACGTTGCAAAATAGCTAAATACGTAGCAAATAAACATTTAACCTCCTGGCTCCACAACAAGAAGTATAACCACCCATTCTGCAATCAATGTACATGACAAGAGTCCAAAGATAAAATCTATAAATCATGCACAGGTGTTGCCTGTTAACAGACTAAGATCTACCTGTGACTAAAACTCTTGTTCTGAGTTAATTGTTTTTTAATGGACGTCTAATTGTTATTTAGGATCCAGTTAGCCCTGTTGGAGAACATTGGCTGCATCTCAGATCTATCCAGACTGCTTTTGCCGCATCACAGGCACGTGAATCTGCTGTGCGCGCTACGATGCCCTGAAATGCTGTCTAGGTAGGGCGCTCGCTAGGTTAAGACACAGCCTTTGTGTGGGGTCTGAACCCAGTCGCACATTTAAGACCCTAACTCGACTTGATACAGCCACCTAGCTGCTGAACGGTGCTTTAGTGTGGAGAAAATTAAAGCGAAGCACCAAGGCTGCGGTCTCTTTAAATCGCATCGCATTCAGCGCCGTTTGTTGCCCGTATACCGGCTCGCCGTGATGTCCACATCTCACAGAGGGAGGTCGACGGCCTTTTTAACGCTTTGACAACTACCAATGCCAACCTGAGAAATCAGAGTCACTTAGCATTTCAAAGAGGATTTTACACCCTGACACAAAAGGCAATGCTTACTACATAGCGACGCGATGTTTTGCTCCTCAATGGGTCGACTGTGCGTGTCTATCAAGTGACTGATTTTACAGTAATTTTACAATATCAGATCACCGCGATCATTCGCTCAGTTCACAACAACACATTGTGGAGATACGCGCAATGGGCGTCCGTTGTACGTGTGGGACTGAAATGCATATAAATGTTCACGGTAATAACGCGGTCCATTTGTTTCCGACAACACCACCAGCATTGCCTTCCTTTCCTTTCTGTAAAAAGGTTGCCTGTGCTTGTGTGTTCAACTATTTCTACAACAGACTCAACATATGAAAACAACAGGCTGCCGTGCAATGATTTTGAACAGCGCGCCTATGAGAATAAACTGAAAGTAGTTCGTGGCGAAAGATGCTCATTTAAACATTTGATGTAATGCGGTTAAATCATACCATCTTAAAACGTAACACACATTCAGGTACTTAACACGGTAAGTTGATCGCGTTTTTAGTGCGCACTTTGTTATCCAAACGCGACTGAACTAGAAGTAGTAACAGAGGAGGAGGTCAAATGACATCACCAACTATGTGCAACTTTACAGAGGCTGCAAAAATAACTACAATGTCCAAAGTTACACCGAGCTGTATAACGCTTTCCATCTCACACTGACCCGCATGCAGGACTCGAAAGTCTGCAAAACAGCGCTGGACGTGGGCCTTAAGTTGTTATATATGTTATGGTTGTATCAACGCCTCCTGAGTTTTCAGTTCCGACATGCTATTTCCGAAAGTGTAACACAACACACGCCGAGCGGAGCGAAAGTTTTGTACTACAACCCAAATAACAAGTCAAAACAACGCAGCCACTCATACCTGTACATACTCGAAAAGAAGAGTCACGTATACTACACTCAGAGGTGAACTCACCGCGATCAGAGTGCTGTTCCTCTGCTCGGTGGTCGCGGTTGAGTCGGGGTCTTGTTGTTTACTCTGTTTGCTGTTGTTGGATTTCTTGGCCCGCTGCTCTAAACTCCGCTGGTACAGACTCACCGTCTCCCGGCGCTCCAGCTCCAGCTGCTCGGCGTGCGCTTGCTGGTATCGGCTCTCGCAGCTGACGTGGTGCCTCCGGCAGCCCTCTATCCGCTGCCGCAGACGCTCCACCACCGTGCTGTGCTTCGGTATACCGACGTTACCATTGCCGCCAGCGCTGCTATTCGTCGCATTAATGCCGGAGTTTAAGTTCACGTTACTGTTATTAATGCAAATGCCGCCGCCGGTTGGTACGGCAGCGGGGCTGGCAAAATCCCCCATCATCTGTGCCTGGATACACAGGATTGGGGAACAACTTTGTCAAGCCCCCTGACTCTCTCTCCCCTCTCCAAATCGCGGCAAAAGTCGCTTCGCCAGGGAGACAGGTACAGTGAAATGAGGAGGAAAGAAGCTCTTAAATGAGTGTAAAAACTCGGCGGTAGCGGGTTCCCTCCTTCTGGAGGATCGCCGTGTCAACCATTCAATATTGTTTTAACGAGGCTACAGACAACAGTGCGGGGCCGCGGAGGAGCGAGAGGCGACCGGGTCACCCCGCTTGTCTTCCTCTGTTACTCTCTCACCTCTACTGGAGCTCCATCAAACATCCGGATGTTACCCGCAACCATCATGCATAACCACCGCTGCTGCGAGCCCGTCGTTTTATTGTGTTGTCCTTTTGAAAAAAGTTTTGCCGTGTGCTGCGACCAGGCTCCGGAGTTGTTTCGTGAACTTGCATTTCATTAGTTTGGTCGGCGAAACCCTCCCCGAAACGCGAACGAGGTGTGCAGTTTCTTAAAGTCCCACGCTGGAGAGGAAATCCTACAGTCGCCAATGTGTACAGCAGCCGCCACCATCACAATAATCAAGCGCTCCCCTCCTCCATGCTAGCGGAGTGATATCAGGACAACAGCCGAGCGAAGAGCAGCCACCAGGCTACGAGAAGCACGTCAGCTCGACGGAAAACCCGGAGCGGAGTTCGCTGCTCTGGACTCGGAATCAGAGGAGGTGGATGATGGCAGTGTAATGCTTACCGGCGGTTTGTGGTACTGCATCTGATACTGAAGCTGAGGAGAGTTAAAAGAGCTGTGGCAGTGTGAGGGAAAAGCACGTTTATAGGTTACACAAACTAACACAAAAATGGTCCTTTAAATGGATAATTGCAGACTTCCTTTAAGTAAACATACCAAAGGCAAAGCCTGGTGTGCAGGAGATTTTGAAGAATAGGAAACGTTTAACATTTATAAAAACGAACACGATGCTTTTAGCTGTTATTAAGAATCCATTTTTAGATTTATTATGCCTTTTCCTTTCCAAAGCAATATAAATGTAGCTAAAACAACAAGTGGCAATAATAACGAGTGTCAACGTGTATTTGTAATTGTCTATTCTTATTCTTGTTTGTTAGCTTTCTTTTCACCGATTGTCCACTTTTCTCTTGCTTCATTTTCAGTGAAAGAGTTTAGTACATTTTAAAGTTAGATGAAAAGGTCCAGCCCCTACCCTGGAGTCAACTCTTCATTTGTGCGGGTGTACTTAGAGAATAATACACACATCCTTAACAGTGACCCAAGGAAGTAACAAGATAAGGTGAGACCCTGAAGCATTGGCTGCAGTCAGTAAATGGTGATAGGGAAGCCAGTCCATTTTTGTAGGTGTGTGTTCTTGTGTGAGTAATTGTGAAAAACTGCTGCTGCCGAGTCTGGTTTGCTGAGTGTGGCTAAAATGTATTGCAAACACATACATTCTTACACAGTTACTCTCTACTACACACACACACACACACACAGATACAGTCAAGGCCAGCATTTGTGAACACTATATTTTGCTGGGACCATTCTAGACTTAGACTCATTTCTTTAGGTCTTCAAGATGAGCCTTTCTCCTGTTGTATGTATGTACATTGTATGTCCCTGATAAAATTGTGAGGAATACCAAAATCTTTGTCATATGATTTAAAACAGTGTATTGGCCATTAAATGAGCCCAGTGATTTGAGGATGTTTACTAATTATAATGATAAGTTGTTTTTTATAACTATTATCAAATCTCAAATCAATCACTTACACTAAATATAGTGTCAAATACTGTAGATTACCAACAATTTGTTAATAGTTTTGCTGTTATCAAAGAAAAGCAAACAGAATTGATAGATTGTGCATGGAAAATTTTGTATAGTAAATAGTGTTTATGTATTTGGGTAGCTCTATAGAGAAAGATTTATGTTGGTAAAAATAATATGAGATGGTCCAGGAACCTAATGTTTATTTGTCCTCTAGTGTCCATCAAGGAAACCAGTGAGTGAAATAATTTTGGCGTAAATATTATTATCTGCCTCAGCGCAGTTCTTGGAAAGAAAATCAGTAGGCCTAAACTTTCAAACTTCTAAGAACATAAATAGCACATCCACCCAGGTCTGGAACTCTCTGTGCTTTTTGGAATAGTTTATACTGAAAGTAATGTTTGGAATTGAACTGGTGAACAGTACTTGAGCTGAACAATTTGTCCTGTTTTTGGTTTGTTTGTCTTATGGGTCTTTTACCTGTTTCAACAGCCACAGACTAGATCTAAACAAACACGTGTATTTCAGCCACTGGCCTTATCTGCAATGCGCTTCACACCAATACAGACACAGTACAGTGTAACCACTGTAAACATGCATTTAGTTAAGAGTTTGTCATTTGAAAGCAGGTTGTTACTTGTATCGTGATACACACAATTCAACAATGATTACCAGCAATTACATCTCATTTAACATTTACAAACACAGTAAAAAACAGTTAAGCATATACTATGTAATTGTTGAGTAATTTGCTTTGAATATACAAAAACAACGGAAGAAATAAAACGAAAGCATAGTTGTATAGGCATATGTTTGAACAATCTTTTATGACTTACCCCATGAATCACCTTTCATATGAAAAAAAACGCCACCTTCTCTCTGCTTATGATCATTAGGAATTAATGAGAAGCTAATCAGTTTTCCTCCTCTTGGATGTCTTTTATTTCTATAAAAAGCGATTTTCCTGCTTTGTCTTTTCCCTCGTTCCTTGAGTATAAATAGGTATATAGATGATAAAATGAGCAGTAAATTGAGGCACCTGAGAGAGAAAGAGAGAGAGGGCCATAGAAACAGTGCTGAAAAATGTCATATGGTCTACATTAGCTATGATGTTGGGATGTTGTGAGACATTGTAAATATTTAATGATGTTACCCATCCATTAGAGGGCTGATAAACAGAATCAATGGAGCTGATGGATTGATTATCGGGCAAAAACATGAGGGGGTGGATGGGAACATTCTTGCGATGCTTTATTTTACTGCTTTTTCCTTCAGTCTTTCTGCCTTCATGTTTACAGGAATAATAACAATTGTTTATACTTCAGTGAAGGCTTTAAAGTGGAATTACATACTGTTTTAAATGTGTTTATGTGTTGTAGAGGAATAGCCAGTGAGTAACAAAATAGTGTAACAGGAATTGCGTGTGTGTGTTTATGTTAATGCATTTGGAAACTTACATTGCATTAATTCCTCTAATTTTATGAAATCTTGCCAATCAAGTCAATCGTGATTTTCTGTGTGTAGCAACTGACTTGTGTGAGCGCGTCAGCGTGTGTATGTTAGGAATGAGGGGGATCTCTGACTCATTCCCTTGGCATTCAAAAAAAAGGTATCAGATGTCTCGAAAAGAAGAATTAATGAGAGTTTTTAGGACAAGATGTTGGAGAAGAAAAGAAAGAGGCATGAACACAAAGAAGAAGACAGAAGCAGGAATTATAGGAAGAAAGAGGGAAGAGAAGCCCTGGCAGGTGAGCTGGCATGGCTCGTCATGGATCAGTGGAAACGCTCCCAGTCACGTACTGACTACGCAGACTCTTAACACACAGAGAGAGAGGGAGGCATGTGGGTGTCCTCATTTCTGCACAGTCATGACTGCACACAGAGTGTCTTCTGATTCCACAAGGAAAATCCTTTAGCACCTTAACTGAAGGCCACTGCACCTGGATTTCATGACAGAACAAATCAGTAAAATTTTAAATGCTAAGATGCATGCAGTAATTTTTGTTTATGTTGTGATGACCTATAAAAACATGGATATAACGTCATAAGCTTGCAAAACATTTCCAGCGACCAATGCCATCACAGAATTTTGCAGTTAACCATCAGCTGTGATTCATTTATTGCATGTGCAAAAGTGTCCAAAAATAGGTATATTTTCACTAAAAATTTAAACTTTTTTCTACAACCAAAGCATGACTTCAGTGATAACAATGTGTTGGGCACATACTGTCTGACCTATTGTGGAGATGACCGTTATTCTGTTCAAGGACCCTGACTGAAGAATCAATAGCAGAACAGCAGACTGCAGCAGACAGCGGACTGGCTGAATAAAGAGAGCAAATGATTGGCCTGGTCTGAGCTCCTAACCACACTCTTGTTTACTGCCTGTTTCTTTCTTTTTAAAGGAAGAAACTGCATCAATTCTCCAAAAATCAGATTAATGTAAACTCCAGATTCTGCCCACCTTAGCTTACATTTGATACTTGTTACTTAGGTCTATTTTTGCATTTTATTTTTAAACAAGAGTATTGATTGTATTTCAAAATTACACTTCTAATTTTTAACCATGAAAATATGGCTACATCCTGCTGTTTAATACATGCATATTTATGGTAAAAAGGTTTTAAAAGCATAATATTTATAAAAAACAAGGCATATGACATGATTTAGGTTTGTAAGACTTGGTGCATGAAGCTGGATGCAACAGAACATTCCCTTTAATGTTTTTTATTGTTTAAGTTATAGAAATGTGTGGATCCCCAAAGAACATACATTGCTATACAATAGTTAATTTAGGCAATGAGAAGAAGCCATATGTATATTTCTGCTCTTCTTAACATCAGATTGACTTTCTGAGTTGGCAGTTCTTTTACTATTGTCATCTACAGTAGGAAAATGGAGGTACAGCATAAGTGACAACAGCGTAACAAAGACAGCTCGCAAGAGACTGAGTTCTGCTTTATCTGTCAAGGGTGTCTGCCATGGTTTGATTACAGTGGAAAGACAACCCTTCCCTGAAAAACTCAAACAGAGACATTCCTTTTTCCCAAAAGAACAGATTTATGCATCTTTTTATGCATCTTTTTGTCATCTTGACAAAAGAATTCAGGCGTGGTTGTGCTAATTACACTAATTAAAGAAAATGAGATGCATGGAACAGTTCCCATGATTCCACTGTCCATATGCAAATTTAATTGGCATACAGTTTTGCTGTAAACTCCAACATGTTTTAAATATGTCTTAGGAATCTGTGACAGAATGGCCAAAGCCAGCACTTTCCAGACCAGAAATGTAGCAGGTGGAGATCTAGACCTTGAAGGCCATTCAGTATAGTAATTACCTACCCAGCCAACAATTTTAGGTTGTAATAATGTTTCCCTAACATTTTCATGAAGTAACATTAAAAATGTTTTGAATGTTCTAGGAACATTAACACATACAGTTTTTTAGACTTATTAACGTTACTGCTTGGTTATAGAAACATTATTCAAACATTTATAATGTAACATTTTAAAAATGTTCCACTAACAACCTAAGAAAAACGTTTTTTATATAACATTAAAATACATTCTACTATAATGTAACTGCAAGAATGTTTCTTGATAACGTTGAGAAACGTTAAAACTTATAGAACGCTAAAACTTAGAGAACGTTAGCCAACAGTCTGAGAACATTCCTTGTTAGCTAGGTAATAAGGGCTAATGTAAACCGATAAAAAATGACATTGTTTATAGTGTTTGACAACTTTGTTTTCCTCTATGTGCTGTAGCTATGTCTGAAATCACACTAATGGCTGTCAAAACCACTAATAGCGGTATGGCTGGTCTGGTGCCCTTAGCATTGTAATGTAGCAACCAGGTGTTGTGTTCACACCAGGTGCTTACACAGATGTAATTGTTCTGCCTTTACATGTCTTAGTTGATGGTATTAGGTGTAGACCTACATAGGCAAACCAAACCGTTTACAGAAGGAACATGACGTCACTGTTTATTTTGTCTGCTCAGTCCAAGATTAGTGTTTTTCACATTTCTGACTAGTCATGCTGAGATATGAATTCTGTATTTTTAAACAAGATCCTGGACTACCTCTGGGCCAAGACACCATATTGAATTATTAAAATGTGAGGCCAATTCCATAGGGTGTCACTTTCAACAAATAGGAAAGCCATAGCGTAAAATATAATGTAGAGTTTCCATTTGACCTGAAGTTAATTAGCAAAAGAAAATACAATTTATTCAACAAATAACCTTTACCGGTTTATATTGACAAGGCAAATTCAATGGCACAAAAAGGTCAAGAGGAAACTCAAAACATTGTAGCACCTGTACAGTTCTTTATGAAACATGGAGTCAGTGGCAGGTAAGCTGGAATCAGGTGTGTGTCTATGAAAGGAGTGGATTGCTTTAAGGTCAGCATTGTGATTATGAAACCATTGTGATTATGAAAATGTGACTACTCAAACTAAATCAAGTCTACAGAGCAGGTTTATAATCAAAAATGTGACTCCCAACACACACACCCACACTGTCACACACTTGCTGCGACCAACCAAGATCTGGATTTTTTTTATATTATTGTATTAGTTTTACAATAGTAAAATGATTGCATGGTTAAAATGACTTGTAAGAAAGATGCAGGCACGCATTTGTTAAGGTATTTACAATATGTTCAAGAATAATCTATGTGTAAAATTATTTTTCCTATTTACATTCATTTTCATTTAAACAAACAGAAGCAAGACTGCGCCAAAATTACTCACTGGTGCTGGGCAGGGAAAACCCTGGTGATTAGTCAATCATTTAAGGACAAGAAAAGCTGCAGCCAGGACACACAAACACACACCTCAGATTAAACTCTCCCTCTAAATGTAGATGTGTTCACATGTTTAGGATAAGCAACAAACACAATAGCTGGAATGCTTTTAGAAACAGCAAACCATTAGTTGGATGTAAAAGAACCTGTGTTAAAAAGACTGTCACACACCTAACTCATGTTTAACAACGGCCAGTTTTAACATTAGCTCTTATGTCTAGATTTACCCGGTATATATAAATATATTTATGCATTTGGCAGACACTTTTATCCAAAGCAACTTACAGTGCATTGAAGTTATACATTTTCTTAGTACATGTACTTCCTGGGAATTGAACCTACAACCTCTTGTACTGCTAACACAATGCTCTACCACTGAGCTACAGGAGAACCATCATCTCACAATAAATTATTGTGAGATGAAATACACACTTGAGTTGGTCATGTATATATTTACAGCATCATTATTCACTGGGTTAAAACAAACGTGTGTATGTGTGCTTGTACATTAGACTGTGTAAGCATCTGTGTGGGTGTGTGTTTTGCTCAGGTACTGCATGGGGAAGATCGGGAAGTAAGACATTTTGCTTCACCGTCTGTAACCCAGTATTTTTTGTGCTGTTTCAAGCTTTGATATAATATTTCTTTCCCCATATTAAGTAAGTAAGAGGCTGGTGGTCACTTTCTGTGGTTAAACTCAGCCATTTTCCTACACCTAATGGTCTAATTTAGAGTCTAATAGAGTTGACACAGATGGATAGAGAAATGGATAGAGATAAAGACGAAAGAATTGAATGAGAGATCAGGTGAACTGTAGGTTTAAGAATGATTTACAGTTTTGAACAGATAATGAGTCAAACATAAAGAGCAGTGAGTCCAGCTGAGCTATAGTGAAACTAAAGGCTGCAGATTAAGAGAAGGTAAACTTTCAAGAAGGTCATTCACTAAAGCTGCTTTGACTGATTAGGGGATGGGTTGTTAAGTTCCAACAAAACTGCTCACAAATAGGTCCTCTTTAAAAAGGAGAGAGAATGGCAGAAGTGGAACATCACTCAGAATGGTAAGGGATGTATTTCCACTGTTGTTGAGTTTGTGGGTGCCGAAAGCTCAGTAATAAGAACCAACATGACATGAAAAGTCCAAGCGAACACACAAATCTATGAAATAATGGAGATGAATTGAATAAAAAGAGAAGGTGATTTCTGAATGGCTGGATAATTTCATTAGACAAAGCTGTCCATGCTGTATTTCCTGCCATTAAGGGAGAACATAGTATAACGAGATTGAATGAAAGTCTAACGAGTTTCCCAATAAGTGTGTTAAGATTGTCCATCCCACATTGTTCCTGAAATTGTAGATGGAACCAAAGAGATCTGTAATAACCGAAGAAGCTATCTGTTGGCATTCCCATTCATATCAATTACAGTTGCTTTGCTGTTGATAGAAACACTGAATGTATGGAATTTAAAATCTGCCTTCTTTGTATATGGACCCCTACTTACATAGCCTGGTTGTTGTTTTTGCAGCCAATCAGCTGAGCCGTAAATGCCATGTGACTAATCACTCTGGAGATGCCGGTTGGCTGATGGCACCACAAAAAGTCCCAAGCCAGTTTACCAGCAACAATCCTGAGGTATGACATGAAAGACAGACGGAGATACAATAATCCACTATAATACAAAGAAATATATGAGAATTATATGTTGCTTACAAAATGTATATTTTGTCCTAATAAACAGTTACTTCTGAATGGCCATCAATAGAGAAAGACTTTATGTTCAGGCTGGAGGTGCTGTAAGGAGAGAAAGATTATGTCATAATGCCATAGCAACCATCTGCGGAGATGGCACTCCACCACGACGATCACCGTCTTCATTTCCATTGGTAATCGTTGTTTCACATTGCATAAAGTAGAACTCTGCTCAACTGTGTTGTATCATTATTGTTTGTTGTTAATTGTGTCACACGTCATAAAATATTGGTGGGTACAACACAGGAATTCAGCTCTCATTGAAAATTTGCTATTTTTGTGGAGCATTTACACTAGCATTGATTTAGAATGACAAAGTGACAATGAAAGCAAAATGTCTGTGAATGAGCAGTACCTTGTTGTGGCTTTTACAAATGGGATTGCAGATAGTGAGAAGAAATACCTTCTGAAAACAAACAGCAGTGACTTGACCTGCAGTGATTTCATCACCATCAGTGTGAATGTGGTGTACATCATTTTGTCGCTACAAATCACTCATGAAAACCTTGTAAGCAAAAAGGCTTTACTTTAGATTTTACAGGTCAGTCTGCAAAACAGCCGTATTACACCAATAATTAAATCACACTATCAATCCAAAGTAAATGATGGTGTTTGTTCCCACTGTCTTGCCTTTTTCCATCAGTAAAAATTGACTGTAGGAGTCTTTTTCATAAAATATGCTGCTGCATTGTATAAGGACACAACGCATACGGATTTGATTAGATATGATTTTTTTTGGAATCTTCTGTTAAATATCTTGAGGAATTTTGTACAGAACACAGAAGGGAATTGATTCAAAAGTTTTGTGAAATAAGTTTAGATCTACTGCTTCACTTTGCCGTGCAGGCAGATTCAACCTCTGCTGGATGTCATGCCTCAAAGCACTTGAGCCAGGTTAAGTTCCTCCTCCTATCCCAAAACGAGGCCAAAACGTGGGCACGGGCCCTACTGTCTATTCGCGCTATGTTAGCATATTATCACTAATATGGTGGTCAGCAATGTAATGTCCATCGATAGATAGGACAGGTGTGTTTTGAAAAACAGAGAATACACAGACTTTCATATGTCCTACATGTTTTTTAAAAGAGATCTTATTATACCTATAAAGTCTTTGTCATATGAGGTGTTTCATGCCAGAAACAGTTCCTGTGTTAATAAATCTGGCATCTTAAGCCTGCTCTTTGACAAATAATTGTGGAAGATGTATGGCTATGCGTTGATGTATTTATCAGTGTGACATCACAAATTTGTAGAAGTATGGGTGTGCCCTACAGTCTTTAAAATAATTGTGTTGAAATGCAGAGGAAATGGAAACCAGGTAGCTAGAGAAGTTTGGAATTTCTCATTTCATTCACCTGTAGCTCAAATGCTTATTTACTGTTATTAAAAATACCAGTAAATTGATTTTTATTTTGCTAACCTATTTCAGATGGAGAAGCCAGACCTTCTGCATTCTTCATCCATGATATTACAGTATACACCATGTAACAAAAAATATTTTTACTTGAAGTGATGCTGAGTCATGTTTACATGACCTACATCCTGCTGGCAAGCACTGGTTATTTATCATTTAGTTATCATGTACTTTCAGAAAATTTATTTCAACTGTAGTTTGGCTGTGTGCATTAACATACACACTGACATTATATCATGCTGCATAGTGAGTAGAAAAACAGTCTTGAATTTTAACCAAGAATCAGATTGTACAAGGCTTGTACTGCTTTTCTCAAACATATTACCTGAACTAACACAGCTGATGGATTCAAAACTCACATCATATCTGGCCGTACAGGGAAAGATCCCACTGCAGCGTATGCTAGGTAAAATACTTAATTACTGATCCTGCAGCATTCAAAAAATAGCGTTAATTCTCATTGCTCTGCTGGTGTTCCAAAACCCAAAGCTGATCTGGGATCTGTACAGGGTTGATTGTTGCTGGTTGTTATGCACAGTGCAGATGGGTTGAGCCTCCTTTACAAGCATCAAGAGAGCCACTGCCAATCGTGGGCATCTGTTAACTCTGCGGTCTGAAATGAGAGAGAGGAAGAAAGAGAGTGAACCAAAAATTGCCTATACATCTCCATTAGTGTTTATACTTCAATCTGCACCACTGTCACTTATTGTGCCATTCTCTATCTGTCAAACTCTTGTTGTCTCTCAACGTATAATCTCATTCCCATCTTTTTGGTTTTCCTGGTTCATCTCAACCTGCATCACACTGTCTTTCATTCCCAAACTCCTTCCTTACATTTATGTTCTGGTTCTGCTTTTTATCTGAGGAGACACATTTTAGCTTGTGTGAGTGTAGACCGTGTAAGGTTTTCATTTGCGTTTTTCTGGCGTGTAATCACAGCCTTGTAAATGTTCAGGCCTGCACAGATTTATAAGCATGCGGCCGTTCTGTTGAAAAACCCAAACTGCTAAAAAGCAAACCCTACTGTTGTTAAATTCATAGATCTAGGCAATAAAACAATGTCATTATCTGAAAAGATACCTGTAATGTATTCCTGTAGCTCAGTTGATAGAGCATTGAATTAGCAGGGCAAAGGTTGTGGGTTTGATTGCCAGGAACATATAAACTAATCAAATGTATAATTTGTAATGTATAGTGCATTGTAATTAGCTTTGGATAAAAATGTCCACCAAATGCGTAAATGTGAATACTATTTGATGCTTGGATTCACAGGAATGGTGTATTGTTCACTTGCATGAATAAAATCAAACTGAGCTACAATTTAATAGCTACAATATAATCAAGCCGAGCTATAATTTTGTATTCATAAAAATTAAAGAACAGTCGGTATAAAATTCGGCCTATGGGTGTATCATTGGTTTAATTCGTGTTTTTAGAATCATCAGCTTACCAGTAATTGTAGGCTATGTTAATACTATACATTTACACACAAACATAATTTACTTAATTAATAGGCAGAATATTATACTAATATTTCATAAAGCACTGCAAGAGACCAACACTTTAAAACGATCCATTTCTCAGTTACTTTAATTTATGACAGTTTTTAACCACTAGAGGCACTTCACACATTCTTGCTATTTTTTTTAAAGCGTTGTTGGCAAGAAGACAAGGATAAGGATAACGTAGTGCTTCTGCACTGATAATCCTTAACAAGAAATACAAATATTATTACATTTATTTTTATTTTTATTTTCAATAAATCTCATGTAAAACTGCCCCAACCTCCTCTTTTAGTAGGAAATGCATCCACTCAGGAAAGAAATTTTGTGATGTTCAAATAAAAAATGTTTGGTCTTATTTTCAAGAGGAAAAGTGTTTATTAATGTTGTTGCATTAGACAACGCAGCATGTGCATGTGAAAGAGCTTGCAACAGCTGCCTGCATTTAACTCTAACTGCATTAGTATCAGCAACTTGCCTGCCAACAACTTATGACTTCAGCTTAAACTCACACAGAAGTGAAAGTTAACTTTGCTGATAACGAAAGCATCAGAGAGAATCATTTCAGTAGCTTGTAGTAAATACTCCGGGTTTTTTACAACACTGATCAAAGTGCAAACTAATTAGGCCAGTGTAGTTAAAGCACTGCCATGTGGTTCTGTTTGTGTGAGCCCATCAGACACTTCCTTTAGTTAATGTGTCACACTGTAGCACAGATGAAATGAGACAGATGGTGCGAGGAGTGTGTCTGAGAGGGGTGGGTGTTGGGTTCTCCCTGTAATCTGAGAAAGTAGACAAGCGAACTTTGGATCTCACAGCAGGCGTCGCCCTACTAGGTCTCCTATGGCTTTGTTACCTGAGTTGCCACACAGGTCTGGTCGGTAACCGTGGTGATAGTGAATAATTGAGAGGGTACAGTCAGACAAACACAGAGTGCTACAGGAAAAGAGAGAGAGAAATCCAGAGAAAGCAGAAAGAACCTTTCCAAAGACATTAAATACTTCAGTGAGTTAAACATTTCTCTCCCACACACTTACTTTGTAATGGAGGGTGACGTGGATGAAGATGACGGGACTTTTACTAACATCTCTCTAGCTGATGATTCAGGTAAGACTTTTGTCCTAAAAGCTGATCTGAAACCAGTTTGTTTTGTCGTCTTTAAGAAACCCATGCACTAAACGAAACAACCGGACTCAATGGCACAGGAGACATGTGCCTACCTGAAACCACACAGGTGTATGAGCAAACAATTAAAATGATACAGAGCTATAATCTAATTGATTCAGTTTTGATTTAAAAATACAGCAATGAATGGAGTGGCACTGTTGTGTTGATAGGTCATAAACCTCACAAGCCATAGGGCAACGTGTTTGCTTGTGAATAGGGACTGTACAGAGATGAGCTCACACAGGAGCATGTGTGAGTAAGTACAGAAGTGCAGAACAAAAGCTGTGTATTTAACATGACTCATATCTGTTCTGAACATGAGTAATATTTAAACACTTAAATATACGCAGAAAAAGGTTTTGTCTGTGAACAGCCTGTAAAGTGTTTAATGTGGGTCAAGAGTCAAGATTTATTTGTCACATATATTTATAGAATATATAGAAGAGAGTTATATAGAATACAACAAGTAGTGAAATGTGTATATAAATGCTCCAGTAGAATGTACAGATAAATACTAAAAAGTAAAAACACAAGAAATTTAAAAGTACTTAAAATACAAAAATATATAGATATAAAGATGTGCAGTACACAAAAGAACATACTGTATCCCACAATGCAATGCACTCGACTTTAGCTTCCACTGTTATTTAAACTTATCTCATTCTTAACTATCACTGTTTGATTAGAGCGGCAAGAGGGGTTACAGAGGGGTTGCTGTTTTTATTTAAGTTCCATATTTAACTCAGTACTGAGGTAAAAATGTTTAACTCAGAATTGTATAGCAACAACAACAATAAATTAGACATTGAACAAAGTGAAATTGAACAAGTGACACACAAAAAGAAAGAAACACTTTAACAAAGTATGCAGTATTCCACAGTAAACGAAGCCTCAGATTTACAGAGAGCTTTGTCTCCCTCTGTTGGCGTCTGTAGGTATGTGTGTGTGTGTGTGTGTGTGTGTGTGTGTGTGTGTGTGTGTGTGTGTGTGTGTGTGTGTGTGTGTGTGTGTGTGTGTGTGTGTGTGTGTGTTTGTTTTAAGAGAGCGATTTAGGGAAGCGATGAGGTAACGGATTGTCATTATCATTTATTTGATTGTGTTTGCGCATCTTTAATAACAGTAAGAAGTTTAATCCTAAATCAGGTAAGATTGTGTGGCTTAAGTCGGTGTACTGTTGCATTTAACATTCTCATGCGATCGTGTTTAAAGCGTATTAATGTCTTATTGTCTCTTTAATGCTTTAATTCAGTTTGGTGCACGTCTTGGTATAAACTTAGTATACCAAGTATATGTGTAAACAGTGTGTTTTTCTACATGAGTCGATTATTAAGCACACAGACTGCAGCTGCGGCCTGTAATGCGCGACTTTAAAACATATATCGAGTTTATACGAGGCATGAGTTAAAACTTAATAAAACAGACATAATGTGATATTTCAGTTGATTAAAACGTGTAATTTAAAGGCGTGTCGTGGAAATGGTAGTATATAAGTTTATTTATTTAGGCGATGTTTGGTGTGTTTGTATGTGTTAGCTAATAGCTACCTTAGCTAACCATTAATTTGTTGGTAAACACGTTAAAAAAAGACGTAATCGTGATGATGTGGGACTTTGAAACAGCTCAGTTTTCACGTATATCTCTTATTAAACTCTCTTAAAATCTGTCCAAATTTATATGAAAGTGTTTTGAAAGTGCTGTGGATGAGAATTGTTGTTTTGCCTCACCCTGAACGTGAAATCTTGCCCTTATAACCTACTACAATGATACTTCAGCATGTTTAACTATATTGAAGGATTGCCATGTTAAGATTGCCATAATATTTAAAAAGTACTTCAAAAATACCATTACATTTACAATGCATGTATCTTATCATATGTCAATATAGTAACATTTCAAAACGTATCCTACAGCTCAAGGGGAACCAATAGTTCTGCGATTCAGGCTAGAAGAACAATACAGAACCATGAACTGTGAGATTGACGGTAAACATCACCCACACTTTAATATTTTAATGTTTAATACTGTGGAGTTTTAGGATTTAGATTTTGGGATATCAAAGAGCTCATTGCTTTAGCACTACTTAACATTTGTTTGTCTTTGTATTATTTTAGGAGAGATGGAGAATCAAGTTGAGCAAGAGGAAAAGACGAGGCTCATTAACCAAGTGCTGGAGCTTCAGCACACACTTGAGGGTATGAGTCCATTGTTTCAATTTACAAAACTTTTTCATATCCTTATAAAACCTTTTCACAACGCTGTAATCATATTTGCACTTCCGTCTTTCCGACATCTTGCCTTGCTGGTTTTCTGACGCTGTTTTGTTTTGAATCTGAGGATACACTTTGCAATACAACACCCTTCATGTTGCTGTTTGTCCTCAACCCAAGACTATTCTGATCCACTCAAGCACTCATAATGGCTGTCTGGGAAAAGCTAAGTGATGCACTCTAATGCATTTTGTCTCTCTCCCTTCATTAGATCTTTCTGCACGTGTGGATGCGGTGAAAGAAGAGAACCTTAAGCTCAAATCAGAGAACCAGGTTCTTGGGCAATACATTGAGAACCTCATGTCCGCCTCCAGTGTGTTTCAGACCACTGACACCAAAAGCAAACGTAAATAAGTAACCATGTGGATCGTGTCTGCATA
Source organism: Chromobotia macracanthus (assembly GCA_036877525.1). Lineage (NCBI taxonomy): Eukaryota > Metazoa > Chordata > Actinopteri > Cypriniformes > Botiidae > Chromobotia > Chromobotia macracanthus. Next base: position 3,213,059 of record JAZGTH010000019.1, read on the forward strand.
GTTTCTCATCTGCTGTTTTCAACATTCAACTTGATGGCCAGTTATAAACTGCTGTTTGTTTTTATTTATTTGTGCTTTGTTTAACAACGTACAGATGTTAAACATTTGTTTAACAATTGTACGGACGTATCAGCATGGGATAACAAAAGGTTGAATGAACTACACTGCTGCCTCTTCTAGAGGTTGGGGAAAAATTGTAATGGTATATTTTACCGTACAATATTGTTGCAATATTCTCATGGTAAGAATCATTTAATTACATTTTTCACATTGATGTTTTTGAAGAAAAAGAAATTGATCAACACTGTAAAAAGTCAACACATACTCAGTTATTTCTGTTTGACCAAATCGGAGCTCAGAGTGATCTAATAAAACTGTGCAAACGTGTCAATGCATTTCAGTAAATATTGGAATTTGCCAGTTTTTAACGCTAACATAAAAAAAATCACAGTATTATCTTGTGGTAACCCAGATATTGACATAAAATATGACCAGGTATATGCCGATTGCCGATGGGCAAACAGTGTTGGAAGATGTAAAAAACACATGATGCTATTTGTGATTGGAGATGTACAAGGCTGGTGTGTTATCACACCATCTGCATAATTAATTTAACAAAAACAATCAACGTGTGGTCCTCACATTAATATTTTCAGTCTTTAGATACAAGAAAAAGATCAGATTCTTTAACCAAGAACTAACAGACTATTATTATCCATTATTCTAATATTTTCTCAGCTCGTCTTTATTTTCATTGCTAATGTTCACACAGTTGGATGTAAATGATAATGCAAAGTGGGACAGTAAAGTACAGACTGATTTGAATTAGTGTACACAGATATGCTCCTATGAAATTGTGTGACATCATAACCTTTAAGTGCATGGTTCAAAATAAAACAACCTAAACCACATCTCTCTTGCAGGCCCATATGCCATTTATCATATTTAAACTACACGCTGCCTCTGTACATTATAAGAGGTCCTTGACTCACCAAATTAGTTTTTTGCTCTTTGATACGTGGATGTATTGTAGATTTTCTGATTAGTGCACAAATCCGATGTCTTTGCCATAGGATCAATAGATTGAAATGGCTTATGTTGTAAAATGCAGCATTGTGTTACTATTTATGTTTGAATCCTTTGGATGAAGGGACTTAAAATGGATGAAATGGCTTTTACTGTTTCAAAGAAAACAGCAGTGAGATTGGGACTGCTAAATCATAATGATATGAGTGATCTGGGAATTATAGAAGTCCATTTCTGCCACTTAACAATACAAATTGTGCTTTGTTAAAAAATAATTGAGAAAAAGTCAAAACAACAACTTTCTAATATATTACTAACTTGTAACACAGCTTTTAATTTTGGCTGATAAAAGCAGGCTAATTCAATTGGTTTAAACTGATCTAAAGTCAGTGATTTCAGCTTTCAAAAAAGATCCCAACTTTATATTTCAATTTTATTTTTTAATCTTTTAAATCTTTTAGACTATTTTATGATGATTAAGGTTTACCAAGGTATGATTTTTTCATGTGGCACAAATGGGCTTCCATTGGAAGCCTTCTGTCAGTTGAATGACATTTATGAATACAGATGCACTTTGCTCAGATTTTGCTGATGTGAAACTTTCCATCTAAAAAAGTGAAAATTAACACAGGGATCTGCCACTGATACTGGCTGCAACAACACTGCATACTAAATATTTGCATGTAATTTATTTATTTGCAAACACCCAATGTAAGATACTGCCTGTTTTGAAAGTGTACCTTTTATTTTGTTACAATTATGCCTTTAATAAAATAATTTACCTTTGCACGAATGAGTAAACAGTGTTTCTACTGAAGTCATGGCAACAGAACACTCAGACATTTATAGTAAATATTTATTTCCTAGAGCAACAAACAGTTCGCAAACATGTACATGAAAGGCTGTCCTTGTAAGGCTGAACACAAGACCTAAAAAACAAAACATGAAAAAAATAAGTCTGCTTTTAAACCACAATGGTTTCATACATGTTGGTCAGTCTGATGTCAAACCAGGATTAGTGGGAGAGTTTGCAGTATATGTATGATAAGAGTCTATGGTTTGAGTGTGACAGTGGAGATGCTGACCTGAGATCAGCTTTGACTGTGCGTATTGACTTAACTGCCAAAAAAGTAATACTGATCCATTCAAAGCACTCATCTAACCTAGATGTGGTATGAGAAAAGCCCCTGGTCTCAAGGAGCTCTTCTCCACTGTCTGCTGACAGTGGTACTGACAGTAGAAAGCAAGATTAAAATGTCTTAAGTCTAAATTCAGTTGAATCATTTTCCAAACAAGATACAGACAATAAATTTAACCAGTGTGATATTAAAAAGCTCATAACTTACAACTCAAATAAACCTGACCCTTTTCAATAACTTAAAGAACTGAAATGCAGATGTGATCATAAACTAGTTTTAGCATCTTTCTAAAATACCATTATATTTCCCTTCACAGTACTCCAGATTACATCACTAAGAGGGAAACATTGGCCCAATACTACTCGTAGAAATTTAATTTAAAAAGGTAAAACTCTGACTTGAAAAACTTGAACATAAAACTCAGCAGGGCTGACTTTTGGATCTGAATCCAAATAGTAACCGATAAGAACTAAGCGGAAGACTAAAGGAAGGGAGACGAGATCAGATGAATGATGACCTCTTCAGTACAGTGGCTAGGTTAGCCTTTTTTGCATGCTGAAGGGCATGAAGCCAAAAGCATGCAGCAAAAGAGGCATGAGGAACAAGAGAAAGGAGAAAACCATGTGGGAAAACGAGGGGTCTTCAGTCCTTCCGTACTCTTCTCTTTCTGACAGCTTTAGATTCTTCTCCTGTGATCTGAGTTCCCTCATCAGCATCCTTCATCTGCAAGACACAAAATTATAACACTTAAACAATCCCATAAACTTTCTCAGTCCAAAACTGCCTGACACATTAATTTGTTTATATTCTCATTCTAATGTTTGTGAACCAGCATTATTTAAATTAAAGAAGTGTGTACAAGGATCGTAATTAGCATAACACACGCCCCCATCTCCATATAAGGTCCTTCCTCACAATCTCTTCTATATACCAGTTTGTCACCCTCTGGCTGTAATTTCTTATTGCAGATAGAAGAAAAACAGTATGGTAGTACAGTATTTGAAACGCAGCCTATATAGCAGTTGTTTTAACGCTCTTACTTCATCCTCTGAGGGCGAGTCGTTTGGCTTATTGACCTCCTCCTCCTCCTCGTCTTCTGTATCTCCTCCATTTTCCTCTGCCTCCTTTTCTATCCCATCTCCACTCTCATCAACTGGGAATTAGAGAGGGAGAAAGGAGGAACATTATTACTTGAAATGTGAAACACTGAAATGGCAGAAAAGCCTGTGGATGAAATCATTTTACGAACCAGTAGCTTCAGCTGCTACTTCTGCATTTGGTTCGTCTTTGTCCTTTTCTTTTTCCTCCTCCTCTTCCTCTTCTTCTTCCTCTGCTACCTCCTCTGGTTCTGCTTTCGGCTGGTCAGTTTTCTTGTGTACATAGTCATCTGACTTCTACAACACATCCATACAAATGTGTGAGCTAAGGTGTGACTTCCTCAAAAAAGTAGTTGACTAAGATGCTACCAATGGTAAATACTCATTAAGAGGATTCTGTGTTTGCAAGCTAATTCCACACACAATAATCTGTAGCTATATATCAATTGAGCTAATATGATAAAGCAGATTATTCAACAGTACTGTGATTAAAACAAAGCCTTAATACCCTTAAAGGAAAACTCAATCACAGAATGAAAATTCTCTCATAATTTACTCATCCTTATGCCATCCTGGATGTTTATGATTTTCTTCAGCAGAAAGCAGAGTTATGTTAAATAATACCCCAGTTCTTCCCAGCTTTATAATGGCATTGATCAGGGTTCAGCGTTTTGAAGCTTGGAACTTTTCTTTAAATGACGCCTATTAATGTGGAGCTCATCATAAAGTGACCACAGAACAAAACTCGATTTACTCAGCCTGACCAAGTTTGAACTCAAGTACGACACAGACCTGATGTGTCTGTCGAAAATAAAACACAGTTTAACCTTTTCTGAAGCTGCTCACCTAAGCAAATCAATTTGTCAAAAAACTCAAGAAGTCACTTTGAATAAAAGCGTCTACTAACAGATAAAATATAATGTAAATGCAATGTAAATGTGTGCTGATTGATTGTTTGGTTTAATTTGGTTTGATTGATTGTTTTGTTCTCTTGTTATCCGTTTGACTTGTGGTAGCAAAAGACAGAAGCTCTCTATTATGCTCAAAACAGATTATGTAATCAAATAAATGTGCTGTATACAAGAATCCATATGATTCAAGTCAAAACAGAGCAAAATATTTACAATATGTACCGACAGATGTATTTCAGGCCTGCTATTCCAAGTATTTCCTTTGGCAGCCAGAGTGATTTCAATTTAATCAGGCCTTACCTTTGGCCAGCAGAAGAGCACAGCCAGTCCAACAGGAAGACCGACAGTAAGAACGTAAACCACCCACAGCCAGGGCCTTTCCTCCGCAGCCAATGCCAACTGACTCAACACTCCAGGCTAAGATGGAAAGAGACAGTCTGATTATATTAACCAAATCAAAGGCTTACAGGCTATTACAGCGAGAGCAAAAATGCAACAGAACTCTGCGTAAGAGATGGAGACAAACCTCGTTGGCACTAGCCACCAACTTCTTGAGTCCCCAGCTGTCTGCAGCCCAGCGGTCTGCCACCTCTTTTTCAGAGGTAATAATAAAATTATCAAAGTAAATGTCAGAGGTCATAGACCAAAGCTCCAGACCAACAGCTCCGAATGACGCCATTCGAAACGGGTGAAGATCCTCATAGTAGTCAGGGTTTGGGATTTTGCGTGGACCCCACACACCCTGTGAACAAATGCAAGCAAAGCCGTTACACATTAAAGATCTGTGGTCACTGCAATACAAGCTTAAATATAACGAATGGAAAAGACCAAAGAAAATGTTGGCATTTATTGAATAAATATAACTGCCATAACAGGATATTTATAACTCCAGGTGTCAATACCTGGTAGTTGGGGTTGTCAATCAAAGGTGCCTTCCATTTGCCTTTATACTGAGGATTATTGACCATGGGCCGCTTCCATTCACCACAGCCAGGAGCAGCTGTACATGCTGGGTTTGGCACCTGAGGAGCCTCCCATTCTCCATCCATTTCCCCATCCCTCAGAGAGACAGAAAGATGTATGGAAAGAACATTAATGACAGGCTACTGTAAAAGTAAAACATTAATACAGATAAAATGACAGCATTATTCACAGTGTATTACATAGTGTAATAGTATTACAGACAGCTGTCTGGCAATTGATTCAATACTACTGCATCAACATTGGTCTGTCTCTTTGAAGTATAGCAGACAATGGGAGGCTAGTGGGTGCACCTGTTCATTAGAGGCATCACAGAGACACTGCCTGGATCATGTCTTTCTAATGCCTTTTTAGCGATCACTGTAACAGGGTTAAAACAGCATATAAGCCTGTCTGTCCTGTATGGAACCTGGTTTTAACCCAGTGTTGTTACAAAACAAAGTGGCTTGTTTGGGTATTCTTTTCCTAAGAATGAGGAAAATAATGCTTCACAAGTATAACAACAAGTATAATCTTTAGCCACGGCTCTTCAGATTTTGAGTATGAATCATCTACTGCAGGCCATTTTATTACAAGTTGCTCTATAATAAACTGACTCCACTTAGTGTGTCCTCTCTCACCAGCTACATTTTGAAACTAGAGAAAGATTGTTGGCCCATATCTCTCAGGCCCCTGGTCACTAACATTGTGCGCTGGGTTGATTTCTATGTACCCTATGAACAAAAAAGCACACTGACCACAACTCTACAGTCAAGCTGCTTGTGTTTGTGGACAATGGCTTTGTTACCAACAATGATCTATCTATATACCTTACTGGCATCTTGGTTCTCTGCCAACAATCTTTGCCAATGCTCTTAAAGGGAGTAGAAAAAATAACAAGTTTCAAGAAGGGGCAGTTTTACTGTTTCTCCTGATAATTACTAGCACAGTTATGGACAAGTCTGGGTCACTTAAGTTCCTGTGGACTATGATTTTCAGCTCAATTAAATGTGAAGACAAAAGAACTGTAGTCACAAACCCAGCCTAGCAGAGGATGTAATTCCCACAGAGCTCAATATTTACAGTGTCGAATAAAGTAATTCTGATTATAACCCCAACTTAAATGGTGACGCTCCTCAAGCAATACCCAAACAAGTCACTGAATTAAAGACAATGCTGTTCTCACCAGTCATCAGGTTTCTCTGCAGTGGGATCAGGCACAAACTCTGGTTCATCGTCCAGCCACCCATCAGGCTTCACTGCATCAGGATCAGGTATCTTAGCTGGGGCGTCCTCATCCCTAGAGACAGAGATCAGTAAAGAAAAAGAAGGTCATTCACTGCTACTATTATTTTGCTGTCTACTGTCAGTTCATTACTTCCATTCTAACTGTACATTCATACATACACAAAGCTCAAGAGAGGTGATAAGCGACTTGTGGTGGCTTGGAGGTTGGGTACAGCAACTTTGTAGTCCTTTGCATGTTGCAATCAGTTAAATACATGTAATTGTGCACATATGACCATTGTTTACAATTAAATATGATTAAATATGTCCTTACATGATGGAATATAAAAAATAACATTTCAATACCGTGGAAACCAGTTGTGGGCTGCTTCAAATATCTAATGATTAATCCTAAAGTTTAATGAATCAATTGTTCTAAACATTGCCTACAAAGTAATCCATTTACCCTATCAGTTAGCTACAAGTCGTGCCTTAATATTGACAATATGGTCATACTGTATGGCCAGAGGAGAACTAACAACCTGAACCATGAATATTTTCATTATGATTTTGATCAATAGTTTTAGGTCTCACCAGTCATCAGGTTTGACTGCTTCTGGGTCAGGGATTTTGGCTCTCTCATCCCAGTCCCCTGGCTTTGAGTCTTTGGGATCATCAATCTCTTTGGGCGGGTTCACAGGAGGAATGACATCGGACAATAGGCTTCCCCTGCTAACACTGGACTGGTCTATAAAGATCTCATAGCTATTGTCTGGATTTAAGACTGAGAAAGGGAGAACAATTAGCCAATTTAGCAAGCACATCAGATATTACTATAGAATGTATGAATGAACATGCAAAACCCACCAAGAGTGTACAAATGAGTCTTTTTATCAGTGTAGAACTTTTTCAGATCAACATCAGGTCGTTTGGCATGTTTTTCCTCCATATCTCTATTAAGGGGGTTTGTATGTCTGAAGATGAAGTGCAGTTTGTAGTCCTCTCCACATTTATCTGGCCCAAACATGATGCTGTATGGTGTCCGGTCATGAAACTTTTCCTGAGGGTGAAAACACATCATTGCTATACATCACCACTACAATATATGACACTTTTTCCTTTACTTTCATCATTCCACCCATGTATGTCATTTTGCAATGCATGTGAAATTTGTATTAAATCCAGTGTTTACTGGTTCTAAAATAGGAACATTTTTAAAGAGGTATTTAAGCGATCAGAACATTTCACCACACACAATGTGGTTAAAAAACACACATTTTTCTTAATTTTCTCCTGAAGTATGAAGCAGTCAATAAACATACCAGGTCCAAGTCCTTTGAGTCTGACAACAGCTTGATGTAAGCACCTCCACAGTCAATTCCATCTTGAAAATTGACCTCATACCTGCATAGATCAAGTTTTGTTAAGTGAAAGTGACACATCTGTCACCCAAAATACCCAAAATGTGACCTCTGCATTTAACCCATCACTGGTGAGGAGTGAACACACACTGCAAGTCACACACACATTCCAGGTTGCTAAGTGATTGCCATAGAACTAAAAACACTCACTGGACGATAAGTGGCTTGTCCTTAAAGACAAAGGGTCGGTTAAGTAGAGCTGCAATGGCGTGATGCTTAGCACGGGACTTTAGCACCAAGCCCAAATCACCAGGCACCTTGTTTTCCTTTAGGGGCTCAACCTCCCACCTCCCTACAGTCAGAAAATAAAGCAGATGGGTTTTTAAAGTAGGGATCACATTAAATTACATTTGTCCACAAATTTGCTGAAAAACTAACCATCATATTTTGCAATATCGTCATCAGCATCCTCCTTCATTGTTTTAGACATCTGCCAGCTGCAGATAACCATTGTAGAACATGAAAATCAAGGAAAAAACATGCACTGCATCAAAGTGACCATTGCTCTAATAAACAGACTTTAAATGAATAAAATAGAGATTTGGGGTATTTCCACAGAATATGGTTTTTAACTTTCTCTGAAAAGAATCTTTCTCTTCAAAACAACAGGGGACAATCTGCCAATAGTTTAAGTTTACCTTGTGCCAGTTTCAGACTTTAAAAAAATATATATTTTGTCATAAATTTTACATTTATGCATTTGGCACCCATTTTTATTTAAAGCAACTTACATTCAAGTTACATTCAAAGTACATTTTATACGTATTTGCACTCCCCTGGAAATCAAACACACAAACTTTGCGTTGCTAACGCAATGCTTTTCCAACTGCGTTACAGGTGCAGCGCAATGTGTCAAACTAACAGTATGACCCACTGAAAAAAACAGTTACCCACGATCCCAAGCTGTGCCATTTATTAAACACTGACAAAGTTTTAAAAAATGATTAATAACATTTTGCTAGGCCCCACAAACCTGCTTAAAGAACCCTCATCAAAAGTCTCTGTGAAAAACACCTCTCCGGTTGGAACTGGGGTCTTGTATGTTACCTGTGTATATCAAACAGCCTAATGAATATTTATGATTATTAGCTCTCCTCACACATCATTTGAAAATAATCCATCCTGACTGAGCGCTCAAACTAAAATTATTCACAAATGTAAAGTTATCTGACCTGGAAAGAAACATTGCCGTCTGCCTCGATGTTCTCACTACTGTCTGTCTCCATGTCAACATCACCATCCTCCACTTGAGCGTCTTCTTCATCCTCCAGTTCTTCCTCCTGGGCCCACGTTACCATGGAGATGGACAGTAACAAAAGACACGTCCAGCCCCAACGCGACATCATCTGCAAATAAACATGCAAAGACAAAGAGATTGACTCTAAACTACCAAAAATATATAATATTTTTGCTTTTTCATAACGCTTTTTCGTTCTCTTCTCAGAGAAGGGGCATCTTATCGCATGACATTTTGACACCGATATTCCTCGACACTACACCATCATAACCTTTTTGTTTAGCATTTGGTATTTTACAATAAGACTTCATGTTTGAGAAAGCATTGATTGTTATACACATAAGCAAAAAATCAATATTAGCACCCCGACCAGTCAACTCAATAGAAACGAAACGCAGATATTCTTCGAAATATTTCAATGAATTTTCTTTACGTTAAACAAAATTATTTTCAACTTTTCAGTGTTTTGGGTTAATAAAAACAGTCAGGTACTTCTCTTCACCCAACGAACACTATTTTATAACAATATAATAACAGCATCTGGCTAGCTGCATTACCGTTAGCTGTGATGATGATGATGATGGTAATGAAGATGATGTGCCCGTCTGCGTGATCAGCAGCTCTGGTGGCGGACACAAAATACTTCTTCTTCTTCGCACACCTTGTCCAGTTAAATAAAATTTGCAAGGTATCGGTCAGCCGTAGATGAAACGGATGAGTTTGCCAGCGAGTGTTTCGGCGCGTAGAGACCGCTATGAATGAGGACGATAGCGCCTGTTATCTGAGCGCCTCTGACAACCGCACCTCTGTGATAAAAACCACCTCCACGCCACCTATCAAAATAAAAGCCCTGCCCACTACCCAGTATTTTCTACCCCAACAGGCAGCAGTCTGACAACGTTGGCTAACCTTCTCTCATAGTTCTCAATAAACGTTCTAGGACGTTTTTGTTACTTAATGGAAACGTTAGTAAAACGTTCTTACAACCTAAAATTGGTAGTTGGGATGGCTGCCCCATGTGATAAAACCGGGGTGGGGGTCGGTGGGGTCCATAAAATTGTATGGAACCCACTTCTACACCACCTGTCAAAATAAAGGTATTTATTTTTATTTTATTTATTTCACATTTATTTATTATTTTATATATTTTATTTATTTATTATTATATAGTGAGTGATCTATTTTGGTTGCAAGTTTTTCCTAAATTTTTGTCTTATTTCATATCCATTGTTGTATTTACAAAGTGTTCACTGTGTAGTTGTGAAAAAGCGCAGATGTAAGACCGCTACATAATCTTAATGACGATGGATTAGGAACACATACGCATTGAAAGTCAAACAAATTCATTTTTATTTACAGATTACAGTTACAAAAGGCTTTTACAGTCAATACATTGCAACAGCCGTGATATTTATCAGATATTTAGATATGTTTAATATATCAATATATATGAAAGTATGTTTTATTTATTAAACACACAAAAAAATGACAGTGTAGTAATTTACAATATTTTACCCCTCGCAATCTGTGGCACACTAAATCAGCACACTGACAGAATAAAAGCCCCAATTTTTACATACCACCAAAACTCCCCCTTTGTGCTATTAATCCAGATTTATATATCAACTCCGTAGTTACGTATCTGTCAAAATAAAAGTCTCTGTTTGCTTAAAGGAAAAATATTACAGATTTCATCTACGAATGATAATAGAAACACCCAATTCGTATTTTAAGCATACGTTTCCTAATATTGTGCCGTCCTGTTAATAATACACCCCTGAATGTTAAACTCACCTATTGGTAATCAACTTTTTTGATTACCAATATACAATATATACAACGCCTTTTCTTGGCTATATCTATCTATCTATCTATCTATCTATCTATCTATCTATCTATCTATCTATCTATCTATCTATCTATATATATATATATATATATATATATATATATATATATATATATATATTATAGCGTGACCCATAAATAAAGCGCCTCCTGCTGTCCGTGAGACGACGAGCAGCGGAGCAGCTTGACCCGGAGGAGAAGCGCCATATCAGCCATTTTGGGCTCAAAGGGGGCTATTCTGTCACCACGTGAGGGCTGGGTTAGTGAGTCCGAGATTGGCGCTTTAACCGAAGCGAGAACAGGGGTAAAATCGGCCTCGACGCTGCCACCCGCACCCGCACTCATTTCACATGTGCTGATACAGTGTGCAAAGGATGCCGACAGTCACTCTGCCACCCAAAGAAAACGCTCTCTTCAAAAGGATCCTGGTGAGTGTTCACGTTTCAGTGCCACGACATCCATTCAACAAATAAATGCATCATGAATGTACCTGAGAGATGAAATGAACCGATCGAGTCTTTAAAGTGCATGCAAAGCTCAGCGATCAAGAGTCTCTTTCTGTCAAATGGAGGCTAGCTTTTAGCCTACTAGCTGCTAGCTGTCAGTGTGCTAATGTGTCTTAGCACAACACAAACAGTGTTGTGTGATGGAGGCTGTCAGTAAACAGGGAAAATCAAATGGGGGTTGTAATCTGCAATCACTTTCATTCAAACGGCAGTAATGCATATATGATCAAGCTGCTCAGATAAAGCTAGATACTTCAGGGCTCAAGTCAGTTGCATGGCCTATTCATCCATCAAACCCTTCCAAAAGATCCTCAGGATTGATCTCCAGCTAAATAAAATGACATTTCTTTGCTTGTTAAAGCGAGGGACTTCTGGCTACTTTGGGTTTTTGTTCAAATGGGAGGAATTGGGCTGGTGTTTGGTTTAACATGTTGATTCCAGGAAACCCTGGAAGATGCTTAAGGTAGCTACAAAACACTTATGTTTATGTTTGTACCCAGTGAATGTAATTCACTGTAAAATCTGTTCACTCTGTTGCTATATGACTTATTATATTGCTGATCTTATTCTGGTTTTGGCACTCAGGCCTCTAAGCAGATGACTGGGGCTTTATAAGCTGATTATGAAGCTGCAGATTTACTGCTGACTACTTTAGTACTTTGTAAACATTTAGGAAGATTTATTTAAATGACTTAACGTGCTTGCTAACTGCAATGCTTTGTTTTGCGGGATGCATGCGTCTACCTGGGATTAACATAGGATAAGTTTGCTAGTCAGGCTAGTAGGAAGCATTAGAGTTAATTCTGACAGTGTTATGGGCTACATGCATAAACAAACTCAACAAGAACTTGTTTTATTCAACCCCCTGTGGCAGGCATCATGACAATGCCCTAATTACACTGTGTAATTGTAATCACTGGACATAATTGTTGGGATATTGCGATTTTTATCTTGAAGATTTGTCAAGCAATTAAAGAGAGATTGTAATTTTGTTTTGTTGTGGATTTAATGTGATAAGCTGATGTGCACCATCCCCTCCATGCATGTGCTGTTGAACCGTGATAATAACAAGGAAAGTCTACAGAAACGTGTATGCCTGTAAATTGATTTGATGATTTTTCATAGCAGGTTCACATAGAAAACGTTGTTGGGTTTATGTAGCTCTTTTTATTTTGTATCCTATTATGAAAATTAAATTGACGTGCTGGCCAAGTATAGTGACCCATACTCTGAATTTGTCACATTGAAGTAGTGAGTTGTGAACACACAAGCTATTACACCTCAGTTCCTGCTGGAATTGGGATTTAAATCAGCAACCATCTGGTAACAAGTCCAACTCTCTAACCAAGAGGCCATAACTGCCCCCTTTTATATCTTACACAGGCTTGTTGCTGTCTATTCACCTCTGTCCATATGCACAAAAGTTAGGGATGGACCACAATGGTCGACTAGTCATCCAACATCTGACCAGTTAATTAGTGATGTTATTTTGGACACAGCCACCAACAATAAAACTGGGCTGGCAGTTAAACTGATCCAAATTTAGTGATTTACCGGTGAAATTGGAAAAATGTGATTTTACAATGGTTGACAGAATGAGGTGATGTTGGTGTTCTTACCACCTGCTGGCTAAACAGAGGGCTGTTGTAATACAGAGGAAAAAGAAGCTCAGAACTGCTCAGAGTAAATTACCATCATTTACAGTGTTTCCAAGTGACAGTTGTAGAGAGAAAGTGTCTGTGTGTGTGTCTGTGTGTGTGTGTGTCTGTGTGTGTGTGTGTCTGTGTGTGTGTGTGTCTGTGTGTGTGTGTGTCTGTGTGTGTGTGTGTCTGTGTGTGTGTGTGTCTGCGTGTGTGTGTGTGTCTGCGTCTGTGTGTGTGTCTGCGTCTGTGTGTGTGTCTGCGTCTGTGTGTGTGTCTGCGTCTGTGTGTCTGCGTCTGTGTGTGTGTGTCTGTGTGTGTGTGTCTGTGTGTCTGTGTCTGTGTGTGTGTGTCTGTGTGTGTGTGTCTGTGTCTGTGTGTCTGTGTCTGTGTGTCTGTGTCTGTGTGTCTGTGTGTGTGTGTGTCTGTGTGTGTGTGTCTGTGTGTGTGTGTCTGTGTGTCTCTGTCTGTCTGTCTCTGTCTGTCTGTCTCTGTCTGTCTGTCTGTCTGTCTGTCTGTCTGTCTGTCTCTGTCTTTCTTTTGGGTAAACACAAGGTTAGCCTGCCATGGTTTGTCTCTATATGACCAAGTACCAAAAGTTCAAACTTAATGGAATGCAAGATCAGACCTATTTTTCAGCTTTAACATTGAGTTTTGTCCTAGTAACTAATTACTTTCTTTTTCACTTCTGTCCTCAGAGATGTTATGAACATAAGCAGTACAGAAATGGGCTGAAATTTTGCAAACAGATTCTCTCCAACCCCAAGTTCTCGGAACATGGAGGTAAGACACACCTGCTTAGAAGTGTTCATACAAGTGTTGAACACTTGTATGAACAAGTGTTCAACGTTGACCGATAAGGGTTTCAAGTGTTCATTGACCGATAAGGGTTTTCTAATAGTGGATGCTGATATCTAAAGAGCAGGATGACTGATAATAAGAGTAAATAAGACACAAAATTTATGAATTTACAGCCATATAGGTGGGGTTAATGGGTGGAATGTTAAAGGTTGTGGTCTTTTTCAGAGACCCTGGCAATGAAAGGATTGACCTTGAACTGTCTGGGGAAGAAGGAGGAAGCCTATGAACTTGTCCGCCGAGGTCTCAGAAACGACCTGAAGAGCCACGTCTGTATCCTTAAAGCTGCATTTATAAGCACAAGCCTTCTCAAGTATTCAAAACTTACCAGAAGAGGATAAAGATCCATGTGTTGGAACAGTTGGAATTAAGTGTGCTTGTGTTCATAGCAAAAGACTTAACGCTAACATTTTTCTAGCTATGAATTTTGGCGCTGCCGATAGGATGATGGACCCCAGTCAAAATTTCTGCCCGGTCGGACGGTGATGTGTAGTGGCACCACCAGCTCTTTTTGCCGAATGTGTTGCCGCAAGTCAGATCATATGACCTAGTTCATATCCTAGTTCCATATCCAGTTTCAAGATAAAATGAGATGGAAAATTGTGTCCTTTTTGTCTGGCTTTAATTTATTGTTCTTCATTCAAGCAGGCTTTTACTCTGTCAGATTTTGCCAAGGCATTGTTACTGTCATCAGCTGTCTTTTTCCTCTGGGGTGTTTCTTTTTGTTGTCCTTAACGTGACATTTTCAGGCTGGCACGTGTACGGTTTGCTCCAGAGGTCTGACAAGAAGTACGACGAGGCCATTAAGTGCTACAGGAATGCACTGAAATGGGACAAAGACAACCTGCAGATCCTGCGAGATCTTTCCCTGCTGCAGATCCAGATGAGGGACCTGGAGGGTTACCGGGTGAGTGTGTGTGCATGTGCTTAAAAATTTCATTGGATTTAATAGAAGTTGCTTTGCTTGTGGTGTTTTTTAAGGAACTGGCACAGCCTTTGTTGTATTCCCTGTGCGTCTTCTGGTCAATGGTTAATGCTTTGCATGCCTTCATTGCTTTATGATTTCTGTTCGATTTTGCCCTTGGATTTCAACGTCACTCAGTCATTGTACGTGTCTTTCAAAATCCAGTCTGTCATGCAGAAAACTGTCACCCCAACGTGCAACAAAATTGCAAAAAGTAAGTGCTCCCAAAATCCAAAAAGCAGTCTGCAGTGAAAGCACGTGTCTGATGCAGATTGCAGTGAAGCCAATAGTTTTCTGCTTCGCGTCAGATTTAAAACTAAAATTATTCAGCAAATATATTGCCATATAAACACTATAGTAGAATCTCTATCCATTGATGCATTTTTACTATCACACAGTTTATATTGTCATACATCAGAAGATTTCTATAGTTTACTGTTTGTAATGTATGTAGGCAGGGATGGAAAATGTGAGCTTGTTCTATGCCAACAGAGAATAGGAATGTGATGTCAGCAACAAAACTCATGTTAGGACTTTAGGACAGCGGCTGCAGTGTGTACCAAGTAGTGTTGGAAGCAGACGTTAAAGTTTGTGTTAAACTCACGACCAGCTTGGAAAACATATCTCAAATGGATTATGAAACCATAAAACATGACACAAATTGTTATCTATGTATGAACAGCATATCCTGCATTATCAATGTTATTTTCTGCCACAGGGGTTCAATCTTTCACTGGCTGGTAGCATGTTACCATAATTAATGACAAAAATTTACTTCAGTCCTTGATATTATATTTTATCCTTGTTTATTTGTATATCAAAAGTTAAATAAAAAAAAATAATGTAATGTAATGTAAATAGGCTTCAGGTGTAAGATGTAAAATAGTGGTATGACCCTCAAATATTTCGAGCATGGATATCAAGGCAATAAGTAAACAAGTTAAATAGAAAAATAACAATTATAAAGTGTATTGTCCTGTATATAACAAGTGTAAGGCTTGACATTCAGTATTAACAGTATTAACAACACACAACAATTCTATAAGTAATCTCTCTTAATCTCTTACGGGTCAAGCCTGTTGGTTTTCTTTTTTTCTAATATGACATATATTATAATATATGACAAAAAGTACTTTGACTCTGTATCTCTTTATTTGTGCACCAAAACATGTTAAATAGAAAAACCCATTGCATCTGAAAGCTTGGCGCTGCAATGCAAATACAACAGGTGCAAGATGTAAAGTGTTGGTGTAACCTTTGAGTATTACGAATACAGATAAGACGGCATTAAATGCAAAAAGTAGACAAGTTAAATACAACAAATTACAAATACAACAGGTGTAAGACATTACATTCAAGTATTAAGAACACTGATAACAAGGCTGTAAGTAAACTGTGTTTGTATGGGTTGGTTAATGTCCTTTTCTAAGATTGTTTTTCTTATACCTCTCCTTTGCTTCCCTATTAAACTTTTGTCTATATAGATTCTTGCACTTGATCGTTGTTCATTATTGTTTTTCTCTGTTTATTGTCACTGTGTACTAATATCCTGATGAGTGTCCTAAAACATGGCACTCACTACTCACAATGCAATGCACAATGACATAGTTTCCCCAGCTCTATTGAATAGCACCTCTATCTTCTAAGTAACGTTGAGAAAAAGGAGGCATGTGTGTGTTGGCCTAGATCCAGGGGCTGTGACTCAGCAATGTCTATTTTCCATCTTATGAGCTTGTTTCTCTCTTCTCCACTCTTGTCTTTGTTTCTTTGTCTTCTGTCATATGTTTAGGTGGTGGGCATTAAATGTTTAATTACCTCGGGTCACTCTGATATCTGCTTTCACCACTGAAAGAAATGTTTTGAAAGAAAAGATTTGCGCAATATGGCGCCACTATTGTTTTCTTTAGTACAGTCTTGGATGGCACTTTGTTGTATTATGTTTTGAAAGGTACAATTTCTCCTTTGCCTTCTGACTGCCTGTGTGTGACTGTCTGTTTGACAGGAGACCCGCTATCAGCTGCTGCAGTTGCGGCCGGCCCAGCGAGCGTCATGGATTGGTTATGCCATCGCGTATCACCTCTTGGAGGACTACGAGATGGCTGCTAAAATCATAGAGGAGTTTAGGAAAACACAACAGGTAAGTGTAGATATGGCAGACAGACTAATTACTGTTTATGTTCATGAGCTGTTGATGGAAGTCTAAAAAGAACAAACGGGTCTACAATTAACCAATTATTCATTAGGCAGAAATTCAGCACGCCACAGAAAATAAAAGAACAGATAAATAAAAAGGATATATTTATATATAAATATATATTTAAATATATTTAAATATAAAGAATATCAGGATTCATGTTATCCAACATTTGATGTCTTTTATAGTATTCTATTCTAGGCCTGTCTTGTTATAGGTTAATAGAAAGTAGCAGTGAATAAACATTGGTGCTCTTAAGAAAAGTGTTGTGTGGATATGACTTCTAAATATTAATTAGGCTGCACTAACGTTGCTAATTTCAAGAGACTTTTAGAAACCAAACAATAATAATATTTTTGCACAATTTAACTTGGGTAGTTTATAATAATATAAAATAATAAAATAAAATAATAATAAAAGTCGTAAGGCATTTTTGTTTACTTTTGGTAAACAAAAATGGTGGTTTTGGTACTGCCTCGAGTCTCCAGTCCAATGTAAAATCTGGATCCTGAAACACGCCCAGTGGAGAACCACTGTGGTAAAGTGTTTGTGAAGAAATAAAAGGGCCAGAGGTAACAGCAGTAGTAAATGAGGTATTGTGAGGACATCAACCTGCCACGACAGGTCAACAGGCAACACAATAGCACACGGTTCTTGTGGAGTCTGAGATAAGACTCTTACTTCCTCTCATTGGTTTTTTGCACAACCGGAAGCTACACTTTTGCAGACTGAATACGCTGCAAATTCACAACTTTTACAGTATAACATTTTACAGTTCACACAACTGTTTTGTGTAATGTTTGAGGTTTGTGTGTATCTCCAGGTAAACCTGCTCTCATGTAGCTGTTTAATTACGTTTGTATTTCTGTTTTCTCTAGACATCCCCTGATAAGGTGGATTATGAATACAGCGAGCTGCTGCTCTATCAGAATCAGCTCTTGAGGGAGGCGGGGCTCTTCAGAGAAGCGCTGGAGCATCTAACCACCTACGAGAAACAGATCTGTGATAAACTGGCCGTGGAGGAGACCAAAGGTACCTATACGCTCAACATTTGCAAGAGCTTTTCAATAAGGAGGAGCATATTTTTCCTCATTTTAATGTTTTCTCTACACCTTTTATTACATTTTGCCCTTCATGCAGATTCATTCCATATTCCAATTTGCTTGAGTTGCTTTTTATGGTGCCCTGTGGTGGATTATCTTTAATTCCATCTCTCTTCTAATGTTGCGGGTGAGTAGGAGAGCTGCTGTTGAGTCTGGAACGATTCGAAGAGGCAGCAGATGTGTACAGACGACTGCAGGAGAGAAATCCAGAGAATTGGTCTTATTACCATGGCCTGGAGAAAGCCCTCAAGCCGGGTAGACAGCCTCACTTACAAAGCTGTTTTCCTAGTGTAGCTTTTGTCTCATGTTATTCCAGTATGAATATTAGTAATGTAATTTAACAAAACAGCTATTCTAGCTTGAACCGGTTGTATTGTTTTGTGTATTTCAGCAACTGTAGAGGAGAAGCTAAAAATCTATGAGGAAGCCTGGGAGAAATACCCAAAAGGCCTCGTACCACGCAGACTGCCACTCAGCTTCCTGTCGGGTACTGAACAATTCCTCTAAGGCCCAAAGTTTACAGCGGCTTTTACACATACACTAGTGTATGCGTACAATATGTGCAACGTACACTTAATCATTAAGAGACCCGAGTACTGTCTGCAGATACTTTAAAATCTGATGTATACTTTGAGCTGAAAGCAAAAGTTCACTGAAAAATGAAACGTTGCTGTTAATTTACCCTCAGGCCTTCCAAAGTGTATGTAGTTTTTCTTTAGTAGAACAGTTAAAAAGATTTTTGATAAAACAGTGGTCTTTGGCAATCCACAACAGGAGTAGAGAAGTGAACTGTTTACTTACACTTTTGTACAAAGAGGCACAGGTCAAGACTTTCATCAAATAATGGATTTTTTTTTTTGTTTTTCACCAAATCTTAAGTTCCAGATGCACTCAGGACTGTTTACATGAGGCTGTGGATTACAGGTTATAATGTTGTAAATAGTGTTTAGTTTCTGGCACAGACGGATTATTTTGCTTCATAAAACCTCAATATGTTGTCAGGAGCCTTGCCTGTATCTGCTTTTTTTAAAGTCTTAAAGATACAGCATCCACAGACTTGCAATTTGTGAACCAGCGGGGACCACAGTTTCATCTAAAAATCTTTACTGTTCTAATGAAGATAAAACATTAACTGCATCTTGGATGGCTTAAGGGGCCAGTACAGTAACAGTAAAGATTAATTTTTGGGTAAACTGTCCCTCAAAGTCTAGGATCTACAGTTAAGGTCATATGTTAAATTTGTTTTTTTGTTCCAGGTGAGAAGTTTCGGGAGTGTCTGGATAGATATTTAAGAATTAACTTTAGCAAAGGCTGTCCTCCTGTCTTCACAACCCTCAGATCTCTCTACCAGGACAAAGAGAAGGTGAGAACACACAGCAGATAAAATAAAGCATTTTCCAATGTGCTTCAATTTTAAAAATGTTCCTGGGAAATGCTACAATGCTACATGCCTGTTACTTATAGTGGTAATATTCGGAGTGAATAGTGAATACTAATCTTAGCCTCACTACCAGGTCGAGGCTAAGATTAGCGATGAGGTCTCATCAACCTGAGGCACAAAGCTAGGCCCCATTAACCATTGGTCATCTTATAGTAGTAGGTGTGTTAAAAAAAAAAAAAAAAAAGCAGTGTTTTGAAATCAAAGGATAATTTTTGTAATTATTAAAGCTTGATTTAAGTACATTAAGTACATAAGAAATTATTAGTAAACTGATCTTAAAACTGTATGAACCCGGTACATACCTCAGGCATTTTTGTCCAGATGTGTTTAACTGTTTTATTTTTTTATTTTATTTTTTTTTGCAGGTGTCAATAATAGAAGAATTGGTTGTTGGTTATGAAACATCTTTACGTAGCTGTCGAATGTTCAGTCCAGATGGTATGTTGCTTTTCATTTTTTCATATATTTAAACAAAGTTTAGTAAAAGTCTTTTTTTTTTTTTGTCCAGTTCTTGTGTTTGAACTTTATCTACATTGAATTAGTGCTGTGGTGAGCCTTTGATCTGTACTGGCTGAAGATGAGTTTTGGCAGCATCTGATTGGTTATTTTGATGGTTACATTTAGATGATGGTAAAGAAGAGCCGCCAACCACATTACTGTGGGTCCAGTACTTCCTGGCTCAGCATTATGATCAGATTGGCCAGCAACCCATGGCTCTCGAATACATCAATGCTGGCATTGAGAGCACGCCGACTCTGATAGAGCTTTTCCTTGTTAAAGCGAAGATATACAAGGTAATACACAAATCACCTTGGACACTAATGTGCAGGAACATAACTTGAGCGAATAACTTTTGAGGTATTAATTAATATTTTGAGGTTAGGTGTCTAGCTAAAATTGCAATCAGTTTGTACAGTATCAATTACAATTAATTGTGAACAAGACAAGTGGTTTATGCATGCAAATGGATTGCTCTATGAAAATACAGGAAACACTCATGCATATAATTTAATCGATGCTCAGCATGCAATTTCCAGGACACATTGAACTGCACGATTCAAATAACATCCCAGACTTGTTGTACGACCTTTGACCTCTTATGCTGTGTTTGTATTAATGTTTCTTCCTCAGCATGCTGGGAACATCCGGGAAGCGGCTCGCTGGATGGATGAAGCTCAGGCCCTGGACACAGCAGACCGCTTCATCAACTCCAAATGCGCCAAGTATCTGCTTAAAGCAGGCCTTGTCAAAGAAGCCGAGGAGATGTGCGCCAAGTTCACAAGGGTAAGGGTCATGTTGCCCGGCTCGCATCTGAGTATGCATTTGATAATGTCATAGTGCTGTGAGTGTATTTCTGTGTGTAACTCCTCTGTTGATCTGTTTCAGGAGGGGGCGTCTGCTGTAGAGAACTTGAATGAGATGCAGTGTATGTGGTTTCAGACTGAATGTGCTTTGGCCTACAAAACCATGAAGAAATGCGGAGAAGCACTCAAGAAATGCCACGAGATTGAGAGGGTAGATTATTCTCATCTTTGTTATTATTTCATGGTATTTGTGTGCAGTAACTTCAGTAACTGAGACTTGTTGATATGTAGTTAATGATGTTCAGGACAGGGAAAATTATCATAATCTACTCACCCTTATGTTGTTAAATGTGCATGCCATTCTTTCTTTAGTGGAACTAATGGTGGATGTTGAGGAACGTTCTTGTCTCATTTCTCTATATAATGAAAGTGAAGTGAATACGAGCTGTTAAGCACCGAAATGGCAAAAAAGAACTAAAAGTTTTCAGTATGATTTTTTTTTTTTTTTGCTATATTTCAAGTTTTCCAAAAGCCATATGTTAGCTTTGTATGAGTGAAATTTAGGCGGTTATTCACTTACTCTGCTGGTTATCTGCTCCACCTCTCTTATCAAATTTGCCCTTCCACACAAACGCATGCAAATGTATTGCATCACAATTGGCTGAATTGATGTTGAGAATTAGAGGCAGGATGTTTAAACAATAATGACTTCAGCAAAGCATGTAAAACATACAGACTACTTTCAAGATACTTCATGGTGCCTTTTGTTAGCTATTGTATCATTACATTCATCTGTAGAAAAAATAATTGAATGACGTGATTTATATTTCTGGGTGAAATACTCATTTACCAGTATAGGGTTTTAACACCAACAGCTTGATCTGATTTGCCCTTCTTATCTGTTTGTTTGGCTCATCAGCATTTTGTAGAAATAACAGACGACCAGTTTGACTTCCACACGTACTGCATGCGGAAGATGACGCTGCGCTCTTACGTGGACCTGCTAAAGCTGGAGGATGTGTTACGTATGCACCCGTTCTATTTCAAAGCCTCACACACCGCTATCCAAATCTACCTCAACCTTCACGACAACCCGCTAACCGATGACAGCAAAGAGCTACAGGCAGATACTGGTAATATTACATATACAGTATCCCAAGAGTATTAGCACACACCTGCTGTTTTATATTTAATAAATACAGTGTGCATAATGTTTCTATATTATTTTTAAACAGGGAATCTCACTGACAAAGAGCTTAAGAAGTTAAGGAACAAGCAACGGAGAGCGCAGAAGAAAGCACAACTAGAGGAAGAGAAAAAGAATGCAGAGAAAGAGAAACAGTTAAAGAATCAGAAGAAAAAGAAAGAGGATGATGACGAAGAGATCGGAGGACCTAAGGAGGAACTCATACCAGAGAAACTGGCCAGGGTGTGTGGAAATTGGGAAAGGGTTTGGGAAAGTGGGAAATTCTGAAAGAACTTAATGGGGTCATGACGTGGGTATTTTTTTTCTATTTTATTTTGTTCCCTGATTTTAAGATTACTGTAGAAGTTTATTGACCAAAAAACATTCAAAATTAAGTTATTTATGCGCTTTTCCACCCTGTTGGTAGTCCTGTGATTTTAAAAAAAAAGCCAGCTTTGAGTGTTTCTCTTTAAGAAGCTTTGGGTATAATCGTCAGTGTGTATGATTGGCTAACACCTTAGCCAATGAACAGCACAGCCAGGAACAGCAAAGCATTTGACTGGCATCATACTGCTATCACAATCATGTTGTGAGTGTGACAAGGCCTTCGGATCCACTCCACCAAAGTATTCTCTTCAGCCTGTTGTGCAATGTTGTAGTGGATTAATCCCAAACAAGGAGGATGTTGATCTTCTCTGCGACTGAATGACTGTGGACAGAGCCAACAGTCATCGTCACAAATCCAGCTATTTTGCATTCATTTTTTCTGGAGAACAATTACATAAATGCTTTTGTTATTGACGTCAGCGGCTTGTCTTTACACTTTTACACATCAACATCACCTGTTTTGTAGTCAGATCCTTGGCCCACATAGTCATGGTTAAGCAAATGAGAAAGTGGAATAGATGCTTTTATTACCAAACAGAGTCAGAAGAACTAGCAATATGAGTAAAATGTGAGACAATCTGCCCGTGTTTTTGCTGTTTCTGGCTGTTGTGTAGCACCTGCTGCTCTGTATGTTCTGCTTAATAATTACAGTAATGGAAATGAGCAGTTAACGGTTTTTTTTAATCAAGGTTCTTTACCCTGCCACGGTATAATGAAGACTTGACAAAAAGGGTTGCACATGGGCTGTTATGATGTTCAGATTTAAAATTCCCTCTCATATTTGTCGTCATTTGATTTGCCAGGTGGAGAACCCATTAGATGAAGCTGTAAAGTTTTTGACACCGTTAAAAAACCTGGTGAAGCAGAAAATTGACACACACCTTCTGGCTTTTGAGATCTACTTTAGAAAAGGTACATGCATTTAATCTCTAATACCCTCTAGATTGCACAGTTGAAGATTAACTTGTTTTAAAGATCTCTGCAGGTGTACTAGTTCATTAGTATAGTAGTTCATACCAATTTTAATGTACTTTGTCAATAATTGTTTCACAGAAAAATTCCTATTAATGTTGCAATCAGTGAAGAGGGCCTATGCCATAGACCCAGACCACCCCTGGCTTCACCAGTGTTTAGTGCGCTTCTTTAAAGGAGGTGAGTGCTTTCAAATATTTTAGTCAAAATGTCTTATTTGTTACTTTTGACATCATGTTTGTCACTTGTGTGTTTTGATTGATTGTGTTGACAAGCGTCTCTCTGGACATTGGTCGCTTTAATGTGTTCCTGTTTATTGATTGGCTAACAGTATCAGAAAGTAAAGACTTAGCAGAATCCGTGAGCATGGTGCTGAATCAGGAAATCTCTAGGCTGTTTGGAGACAGTAATGCCAAGAGCTTCAACCAGGCCTTCCTCACCAAGCACTCCAATTCCATCCCTCACCGAGTAGCAGGTACAAACAAACACACTTTAAAAAGTATGCTCACATACTTTTTATAAACCTCAACCATTACTTAATTTAATTTTTACCTTTGTTTTCGTTTTTAACAGCTGCCAAAATGATGTTTTACTTGGACCCTTCAACACAGAAGAAAGCAGTGGAACTGGCTATAGCACTTGATGAGTCCCTGAACAACAGAAGTATTCAGGTACACACTGAGACTGCATGACCACACTTAGACTGCATAGGGGATTTTACTTGATCATGTTAAGTAATAAGATTAAGCAAAACTATTTTTAAATCATAACTCTCCATTAATGGCCCTGCTGACACTCTGACAACATTAGACTTGTTTGATATTATGCTGGCAGTTGGCAGAGTGAGATCTTCTGATGCTTTTAACAAGTCTTGCTTGGATCTGAACATTTTTTTTCCACAAATACACATATTGCAAAAGCATTTACACATTTAATAACATTTAATAAAAAACATTCTGTGGCCTTTCACTGTATTTAATGACAACACTTGATTCTTGCAGATCTGTACAGATGTTTTGGAAAGCCTG
Organism: Chromobotia macracanthus; assembly: GCA_036877525.1. Classification (NCBI taxonomy): domain Eukaryota; kingdom Metazoa; phylum Chordata; class Actinopteri; order Cypriniformes; family Botiidae; genus Chromobotia; species Chromobotia macracanthus. The sequence continues at coordinate 3,237,508 of JAZGTH010000019.1, forward strand.
TATGATGGTAGCCTTGGAGACGCTAAAGAAACTGCCGAGTTATACCGGGCAGAGTGTCATAAGATCTACCCGTACACCTTAGCCTTCATGCCCCCAGGCTATGAGGAAAACATGAAGATTGCTGTCAATGGAGACGTCTCCACAGAAACTGAAGAGCTGGCCAATGACATGTGAACATTTGAAGTGGTTGAAAGACTAATAGTAGAAAAGGAGGTGGAGTGGAGCACTCACTGTCTAACATGGTTGCCATTGACTATTGTGATTCTGTGAGGAACTTCCTGCAATCTTGTACGTCCCCTGAGATTGCTGTTAAGACTGAGAGACAGTGACATGTTTGGAGTGGAGGACGAAGGGAGGGTGTGTGTGGGGTTGGGGTGGGGGACAAGAATAAAATGCCCATTTTACTTTTTTAACCTTGCTTATGACTACTCTTTAACTGAAAACTAGTCCAAACATGCATCCCATTTTGAAGTACAGTATGTCTGAATGCAAACTCTGTGCAATGGCGAGAGCAAATCCTATAGTAAACCAAGTAAGATGCACACTCAAACCCGTCTTTCCCCTGTTTTAAAGAGTAATTTATATGAAAAATAAAAGCTTAGAAAGGGTATGTGGCTTGTTTTGAAACGGTCTGGTTTGAGTTGGTGTGAAGAGTTCATGGAATCATCTAAAGATGACCTTGGTTCAGGGGAGGCTGGGGTGAACAGGAAGTGATGTCATAAATAGGCATGCATAAAGGTTCATTATTATCTCGTCTTAGAGATGTCAATAAAAAACAAGAAGCTGTATGCCACTGCAATAGCATGTGGTGATCAAGAGCCTCTGAAATTCACATGACACAATTTCTCATTTGTCTTTATGTGAAATAATGAAAATGCTCAAAACACTGAGAGCACATTTGACACCAGGCCATGCGTAAAACTTTACATTCTCAATAACATAGCAACTTGATTTTAAGATTAAGATGGTAAGGATGAGGACTTGAATGCACTTGCAGTCACACAAAAAGTTTTTATTTTTAATTGGAAACCATTGACACACAAGGTTAGTGAAAAGCATTTTAAAGTGAGGGTTGATTTTGTGGGTTTAGTCAAAGCAGAAATCCAGACTTCCCTGTTTACGACCTGTCTTCTCATATAAATGCACACAATTCAGATGCATGAATACCTGTTTATTTTAGAACACCCACAACAATTCTGTTTCTCTGTCATTTTAGCGGTTCTTTAAGTTCTTGTAACCAGTAACTCATGTTAGGAGTGCTCACTGGATTTCTCTAAACCTTTTTAACATCTAATACACTTTTCTGTTTTTCAGAAAAGATTCAGATCTATTACCCAGATCTGTTTTTGCATGACATTGTAGGACAGCATGCTGCGTGTGACAACTTGTTAATGTTCTTGTACGTATTTGTTTCAGTTCAGGACCATATGGACTCTGATGTGGTCCACATTTTTAAATATAATATGAACAGGCAAACACAAAAATCGGATCTGAAAAGTCGCTTTGTATACTCATGGATACGTTTATACATGAGTATGTTTTATGCTTGTGTAAATGTTTCTCACAATTCATATAAACTGTATCCTGTGTGTGTGTGTGAGAGAGAGAATTTGTGTTTGTGTGAGTTATTGGTTATTGTTTAAAACATTGCTTCTGCTTTTGATAAAGCACTTTAAACATTTTAAAGTGGAACAATAACACGCACACAGTTTTTTGATGTTGGTTCATATGTTTATATGAAATGTGGGAAACATTTATGCATGGGGTGTTAGTTGTAAATTAGTAGAAGTTTATTTCATTGATGTTTGTCAGCATCCAACTTTCTAATGCATATATTACTTGTTGTCATTACTTCACTTGTACAGAAAATCTTGTTTCAGTATCCTCATAGCACATTGTTACTTAAGGCAACAAACCAAAACACACAGTTTTAGTATATAAATTAAGTCATTTAACAATCAAACAATCTTTTTTACATACTGATGTTTTTATATAGTTAAACACGTTAAAAAGTAATATTTATCTTACCTATTGGTGGCGCTGTTTGATTTCAGAACGGACTGATCCACAACAAAACAAAGGCCACACTCACTTAAGCCCCTCATTTTATTCAAAACATGTCAGGTGATGTTATATATAGATTTTATTTTTTTAAAAAATAAAGGGATGGTGTGAGGTCCAAATAGGTAGTGTATTGCCTGAAGGTTTAGTAATAGAAAAATGAAATCGTACATATTTATTCAATTCTCCATAATTACCATAATCTACCATAAACCTGGACATGCCTTTTATTCCGGTTTACATGGAAATAGGCCAAAATAAATATGAAATTTAATTATTTTTTTTTAGCACAAGTTAAATCAAAAGTGAAACAGTTTTTCTTCCACACGGAAATGCGGCTGAAAATGGACGCTCAGCATCGGAATAATTTTTCGTCCATGCATTTATAAAGTTGTACAGTAAGTAGATCTTTATTATGCGATTTAAAATAACACAACTATAAATGTTTGTCTAAAATGTGCTTAGCTTTTTGATTTACTTATATGCAACGCCATTATACGCTGTCCTCTGGCTGTTGTTTTATGTCTTGCTATCATATGGAGCAGGTGATATTCTGAAACCTGATGATATTGTCTAGATTTGAGGTCAAATACAGTTTCAAAAACCTTTTTAATAAAAAAACCTTTTTAATAAATAGTTTATAGGAATGTTTTCAATGATCGACCACTGATCGCAACCACTTGGGGGCGTCCAAATGTCCACAATAATAACAGAAAGCAGTTTATTATAAAAACTCCCGCACACAACAACAAGCTGGTCTAATAAATAACACCCCAGTTATTGTGCTTTGAGTTGAATATTATTCTGAAAACAATGTACAAAAAATGAATAAGCGTATTACTTTGAAGCACCAGTGTGATAATACTGCGAGATGAAATGTGACGTCGTTGTGGTTTACTTTAAAGCCAGCAAGTATGAATATTTGTTGTATAAGTTCTTCAAAATCTGTCAAGCTTTTCTACTCTTTTACTTTCATAACTTATATGTCTGTCTGTCTTTAACGTTTAACATAAAAGTCTTAGATCAGGAGAGGGAGGTGGGAAACACCTTCAAAATGAGTCTTCATGAGGAAGAGGAGGACCTTACCTCTGCATTCACTGATGGAGCAGTGCCCTCTGACCCCAGGTACGATTAAACAGCAGCTTACCATGCATTTAAGCTACATTATATGACACCTGCTAGGATCAAGACTTTGTCAGGTAAACAGCCGATCTTAAATGCTTTTATGTTTGTCATTTGTCAGTATGACCAGACTGAAGAGATGTACACCAGAATCTCGAGGACCCAGCTGTGTGTCAATGAAAAGTGAAAGTTCCATGAAGCAACCCCCAGAACTCAGTGATGGAGCAGTGCCCTCTGACCCCAGGTACGATTAAACAGCAGCTTACCATGCATTTAAGCTACATTATATGACACCTGCTAGGATCAAGACTTTGTCAGGTAAACAGCCGATGGTCTTAAATGCTTTATGTTTGTCATTTGTCAGTATGACCAGACTAAAGAGATGTACACCAGAATCTCCAGAACCCAGCTGTGTGTCAATGAAAAGTGAAAGATCCATGAAGCAACCCCCAGAACTCAGTGATGGAGCAGTGCCCTCTGACCCCAGGTACGATTAAACAGCAGCTTACCATGCATTTAAGCTACATTATATGACACCTGCTAGGATCAAGACTTTGTCAGGTAAACAGCCGATGGTCTTAAATGCTTTTATGTTTGTCATTTGTCAGTATGACCAGACTGAAGAGATGTACACCAGAATCTCCAGAACCCAGCTGTGTGTCAATGAAAAGTGAAAGATCCATGAAGCAACCCCCAGAACTCAGTGATGGAGCAGTGCCCTCTGACCCCAGGTACAATTAGACAGCAGTTTACCATGCATTCAAGCTACATAATAGGAACAAGAGATTGTCCTGCACACAGCAGATGGTCTAAAATGCTTTTTGTTTATCATTTGTCAGTATGACCAGGTTGAAGAGATGTACACCAGAATCTCAAGGACCCAGCTGTGTGTCAATGAAAAGTGAAAGATCCATGAAGCAACCCCCAGAACTTAGTGATGGAGCAGTGCCCTCTGACCCCAGGTACAGTAAGATGATAATTAAAGGATTTTACAGTGGAGAAAAACACTGAGAGAAACCAGACTCAGCTGGAGGAGTTTGCTGTTCTATGGCTTTACAAGTTGTTCATAAAAAACTGCTTGTGAACATTATCATCTAGCATTACTCACCATACATGTCATATCAATGTTTGTAAATATTCATGAAGATTTTTCTCATGATTATTTTTGTTTGTTTTTATAGCAGTGACAAAATCCAGTCCCATCTGAGCTGCACTGGCTCCTACTGTCAGGACCTCATCAGACAACACAGCACAGAATCAGACATGCAGACACAAACACTGCAAACAGTAAAAGATGTTCTGCATAGAGTCAAAGACCAACACAAAACCAGCATGAAGAACAAGCATGAGAGTTTATCTGAGGGAATCAAACAACAAGTGAATCAAACCCTATTGAACAGGATTTACACACAGCTCTACATCATAGTGGGAGAGAGTGAAGGAGTGAATGAAGAACATGAGGTTTTACACATAGAGAAAAACCACAGAACACAGCACTTACAAAACACTCCAATCTACTGCAATAACATCTTTAAACCCTTACCTAAACCAGGATGTGAGGAGAACAGAAAAGAGAGGACAGATAAAATCAAGACTGTTCTTACTAAAGGCATCGCTGGAATTGGAAAAACAGTCTCTGTGCAAAAGTTCATTCTGGACTGGGCTGAGGGAACAGCCAATCAGGATGTAGATTTCATGTTTGTGTTTCCATTTCGAGAGCTGAACTTGATTACAGAGCAGTACAGTCTTGAAAAACTTCTGATTGACTTTCATCCTGAACTTCATGATCTGGACTCAAAGATTTATGGTGAGTGTAAAGTTGTGTTCATCTTTGATGGTCTGGATGAAAGCAGAATTCCACTGATGATGTCAGACAATGTGAAAGTTTCTGATGTGACTGAGACTTCATCAGTGGGTGTGTTATTGTCAAACCTCATCAGAGGAGATCTGCTTCCCTCTGCTCTCATCTGGATTACATCCAGACCAGCAGCAGCCAGTCAGATCCCCTCTAAATATATTATCCGCATGACAGAAATCCAGGGATTCAGTGACCCTCAGAGGGAGGAATATTTCAGGAAGAGCATTAGTGATGAACATCAAGCAAGTAGAATCATCTCACACATTAGAAGAACAAGAAGCATCCACATCATGTGTCACATACCTGTCTTCTGTTGGATCGCATCCATTGTGCTTCAAAATGTCCTGAAACAAGATGACAGAGCAGAAATCCCTAAAACTCTGACTGAAATGTACATCCACTTCCTACTCATTCAGATAAATGTGAAGAACCAGAAGTATGATGAGAGAGATCCAGAGAAACTCCTGCAGTCCAACAGAGAAGTGATTGTGAAACTGTGTGAACTGGCTTTCAAGCAGCTAATGAAGGGCAATGTGATTTTCTATGAGGAGGACCTGAGAGAGTGTGGAATAGATATCACTGACGCCTCAGTGTATTCTGGGATCTGCACTGAGATCTTTAAGAAGGAATCTGTGATTCATCAGAGGAAAGTCTATTGCTTCATCCATCTGAGCTTTCAGGAGTTTCTGGCTGCTTTCTATGTTTTTCACTACCACCTAAATATAACAATGGAAGCCCTGAAGAATTTCGCTTCAGTACAGAAATTGCTTAAAGGTGCAGTAGATGATGCTCTACAGTGTGAAACTGGACATCTGGATCTTTTCCTGCGATTCCTGCTGGGCATCTCACTGGAGTCCAATCAGAGACTCTTACAGAATCTTCTGACATGCACGGTGGACACCTCCCAAACCATCAAGACAGTTATAAAACACATTAAAGCCAAAATTAAAACCATGGAAAATACTTCAAAGCATATCTCCACTGAAAGATCCATCAATTTGTTTCTTTGTCTGCTTGAACTAAATGACCAGACTCTGTACAGGGAGATTCAGGAGTTTGTGAGATCAGACAAACGTTCAGAGAATAAACTCTCTGCTGCTCACTGCTCAGCAATGGCCTACATGTTTCAGATGTCAGAGGAGGCTCTGGATGACTTGGATCTGAAGAAATACAACACAACAGAGGAGGGTAGAAGGAGACTCATACCAGCTGTCATCAACTGCACAAGAGCCCTGTGAGTATCTAAGAGCTGTATTAAACAGCAGGGTCTGAATGTTTCTGCACAATGATTAAGGATTCAACATTTCAAAAACAAGATAAAAGTACAAGATGGAGTGATATTTAATGTTGGGCGATTTACTTAAGAAACCAACTTTATAGAAATAATTGGCAGATTTTTAAAATTTGTTTATTACTGCTATTTTGTAGGTTGTGAATATTGTCGCTATATGCACAACATTTTATGTGCTGTTGCTAGAAGTGGGAGTTAGTCTGGGAGTGGCGTGTCGGGTACCAATACCTTGACTGATGGTGATAAAAGTTGCAAGATAGTGTTGTAAAGTTGAACAACCAGTAATTTGTTTTTGAGACATTGTACGGTATGTAGCATGTTGTGTCTAAATCTTCATAAGAAAATGTAGATATACCAGCTCTTTCACTTCCTAGTCAGCCATTGTCTTAACTGATGGTGTCTTTGTATGACTGTATCTCCAAAGGGAACTGATTGTCTTTAGAAAAGTTTTGATGTCGTCTTTTAATACTGCCTCTGTATGATTCCTAATAACATAATGGGGATAAGGGACATAGACAACAATAATGGGCCAAAAGTCCAGCCTAATCCTAAAGAGATCATAGAAACCAGAGGGGCAAATGGCATGTACCACCAGTGCTTCTGATGGTTTTGGAGAAAGCAACCCAGTTCAGAAAACAGTATTTACTGTAGATACTTCTTAATAATTTTTAAACATACATCACCTCTAATATTTTTCACAGATCTGGAGTTTGCAAGTATTGGTTAGGAATTATATTCCTATATATATTATATATATAGAAATTATATTCTGAAACTTTTTTAGATTTGCTGACTGTAATCTCACGGTCGAGTCCTGTAAAATTGTGGCTTCAGCTCTACAATTATCAAACTCCCCCCTGAAAGAGCTGGACCTGAGTAACAATGACCTGCAGGATTCAGGAGTGAAGCTGATCTCTGATGCTCTGAACAGCTCAAACTGTCAGCTGGAGATACTGAGGTATTAAAGTACTTTTTTAGAGAATACAGTCAGTACTAACCTCTATAACCATTGTGTCTGTAGATTATCTGTCTCTTGATGTGTGTGTGTCTGTAGGTTGTCTGTCTATGTGTGTGTCTGTATATCATCTGGCTGTTAATGTGTGTCTGCAAAGATTGTCTGTTGATGTGTGCGTTTGTAGACTTTCTGTTGATGTGTTTGTCTGTATGTTATCTGCCTGTTGGTGTGTGTGTGTATATTATCGCCTGTTTGTAGATTATCTGTCTGTTGATGTGTGCTTGCAGATTATCTGTCTGCTGATGTGTGTGTTTGTAGATTATCTTGTCTGTTGATGTGTGTTTATGTAGGTTATCGGGCTGCATGGTGACAGAGGAAGGTTGTTGTTATCTGGCTTCAGCTCTGACTTCAAACCCCTCACACCTGAGAGAGCTGGATCTGAGCTACAATCACCCAGGACACTTAGGAGCCCAGCTGCTCTCTGAGAGACTGACCTATCCAAACTGCACACTGGACAAACTTATGTGAGATGCATTTATTTAAGTGTGTGTGCATATACATACATAACTTTACTTTGACAGGGTTCATACATTAATGAAAAAGTCATGGAATTTTAAAATAGCAATTTCCAGGCCTGAAGTGTAGGAAAAATAACATCTTTTTGGGTTAGTTTAGTTAAATGTTTAGTTTTCTATTGTGGCAAAACAGCAATGTTAAAACTAGTGCATTTAGTAGCAAATGCAAAATAGTACAGGACGTCCAGGAGCTGCTTTTCAGGTTCTCAGAGTATTTTGTCTTTAGTCACTTGTGTTTTCTTAAACATTTACTACAAAAATGTTGATTAAACATTTATCGTTTGAATTGTGCATTCATTCATCTCATCAGATTGGACTATGGGGAACATTTTAGGATCACACCAGGATTGAGAAAATGTAAGAATTAAATTTCACTGTTCAATTTTAATGCATTTTCTGTGTGAAAAGACAATTGCTTTTTACAGTGTAGGGGGGTCAAGGAAATTAAAAGTCAAACAGCAGATCTATTTATCTTAATAGTTAAATGTTTTTGTGTTCAGATGCCTGTGATCTCACACTGGATCCAAACACTGCGAATGTTCGTCTCATTCTTTCTGATGGGAACAGGAAGTTGACATATGTGAAGGAGGAGCAGCCGTATCCTGATCATCCAGAGAGATTTAAACACTATGAGCAGGTTCTGTCTAAAGAGAGTTTCTCTGGGCGCTGTTACTGGGAAGCTGAATGGACTGGCTGGAGTTATATCGGAATGACATCTAAAGGAATCAGCAGGGAGGGAGGAAACCTCACTAGGTTTGGATACAATGAAATGTCCTGGTGTATCTTCTGTATTCCTGACAGATACAGTGCTTGGCACAATAATAAAAATAGAGACATACCTACCCCGTCACCCCCCTCTAAGAGATTAGGAGTGTATCTGGACTGGCTGGGTGGCACTTTGTCCTTCTACAGTGTCTCTGACACACACACACTCACACACTTACACACATTCAACACCAAATTCACTGAACCCCTTTATGCTGCAGTCAGAGTTTATGACTGCTCAGTGTCTCTGTGTCAGATTAACCAACCTTCTGTGATTTAAAAAGACCATAACTATTTATTGCTTTGTAAAGTTCAACTGTCACTGACCACACTGTGTACATTTCTAGCTTAGATAAGTTGAGTGACAGCGATGCAGCTAGTTACAGCATAAATACTGTAAATACTTAAATGCTGGTGTTGTCTTGTTTCACTCTGTAAACTGGTTTCCTGCATGCGGTTGTTGATCTGTATCATGTTACACTGTGAACTGGTTTCCTTCATGCGGATGTTAAACATGTCACACTGTGAACCGGTTTCATGCATGAGGTGTTGATCTGTATCTTGTCACACTGTGAACTGGTTCCCTGCATGCTGGTATTTATCTGTCTCTTGAATCAGTCTGTGGTCTCACTCACTTTTCACTTCAGTAAAATGATTCATTTTGAATTGATGATTCTTCTCCATTTTTTATTTGATAACCATGATAAGAACATATTCAGCCAGTGGATCACAAAATAGGGAACTTAAGTTTTGACATATGAAACATGAAGCCAGTATGACGATATATGTTTTTATATGTTTTTTAAGCGGTCTTGAGTATTTTCACAAAAATAAGATATATTTTATAGGGACATAATTAGCCCATGTAGCCTTTTAGCAAAATACTGAAATGTACAAATATATTTTTCTGCCTCATTCCTCATAAGGTCTGATTAAGAAGTTGCTTTATACATCTGCTCTTAAGATCATAAATAAGATTAAATTTTTTTGCTTTAAAATGTATTTGATACAATGTAGGTAAATGTATTTTGTGACCAGATATATGTGGATACATATATAGTGTGGGAGACAGGTAATAACAAGTAATCTTTTCTTTAATCCCATACAAAAATATAATGTATTGACAGTGATATTGCCTTATATGTTACACACAAACATATATATATATATGGGCATTAGATATTTGTACATATATTACATTTATGGATGTTTCTGTACTGCACTGTTACCTCACTGCAAACAAAATGTAATGTTGTGATATGCAATTGTAATTTAATTTTGTGCATACTGGATAAAACCCTGAAAATGAAAGCTTTTTTAAGACTGCTATCTCATAACCTAACACATAGTTTAACTGGATCAGACAGCACTAACCAGCTTGGTGAGTTTGTAATTTATTCAACTGCCCTTTATAATATATATAGCCTGTAGACTTAATCAGGATCATAATGCATTAGAGGGACTTTGTAGGTGGGACCTCTTGCTTTCTGGTGTGGATTATTACAGTACTGAACAAACAATCACTATTAAAGACACTGGTAAGATGTATCAGTTTCTACATACAATACAAATTTATATCTGTCTAATTCATAAAAACTTCGAAAAATTAGACTTTTTATTGTGTAGAGGAGTTGTCAAGAGGCAGTTGTTGCAATCTTTAAAAACTTTAAAAAGATGCCAGAGGCTCTCCCAAACAAGCTCTAATAAGATGCATTAACAAATGCTATTGATGTGTAATGTTTTTTCTTTGTTGTATTCTGTGTGATTCACAGTAGAGGAGGGGTGAATGAATCAGTAAAGATGACATTTGTTCGTAATGCTCCTAATAACAGGGAGCTCTTAATCACTCAATCAATCTAAATATTGATTTTAAATCTTTTAAATCTTATTATTTTAAATCACAGGAGGTATATTTTTATTTCCAGAGATTGTATCAGTCCAGTAAATCTTGAATTGCAGGTAGGGGAAGGAATTCCAGTCTCAGGACATCATGGTTCCAATCCACATACCAATTATCTTGACGTAAGTCATAAATCTGTAGTCAAATCATAAGTCTATCAATCATTCATAGACCAATGATGAGTTTGATGAGTTTATGAAGGCCTGTTTCCAACATCTTAAGTCTACAGTGTACAAACAATGAACATTCATTTTAGGGCCAATGTTAATACAATGTTACATTTAATCTGTAGTATGATAAGGATTCTTGATATCAATAATTCAACATTTACAACAAAAAACACAAATTCTTGATTTTAGCAATGGAATTAATACTATTAAAAATGCTTTTTTATCAGTAATTACATTTCTGCTAGTAAAACTGTAACTGGTAATATCAGAAATGACATCATTGCTCGTGGAAATACACATTTTTTCATATCAATACTGTATTTTTTAACTCGTTAACAGAACTTTGAATTTTTTAACAGTCTTACATATACATAAATAGAAAAGGTTTTAAAATGTTAAAAGAATATGAATGATCTGTTTGTATAATAAAAATTTAATATCTCACACTTTACTCACAGATGTTTGCTAGGAATTGCACTGGTTTGCATATTTCTTAATCAGAAACCCCCTGATTACTGCTATACTCATGCAGCAGTGGCTGCAGATGCTGGGAATTGTTCAGAGGTTGGGAGGTATGATTCCAAAGACCATCCCAATAACGTCTGGAAGAGATTTGTTTATTAAGCAAGAGTTATCTGCATTATCAGAGTTTTTCTGTTTGACAGGGACATCTTGTTAAAAATGAATGGCTCAGCAGTTGATGCAGCTATTGCTACTCTGCTGTGTTTGGGACTGTTTAACCCTCACAGTATGGGAATAGGAGGAGGAGTGGTTTTCACTATATATGATGCATCTACAGGTACAAAGACACAGTTGGCACATTTGCTACAGAAGCCCACAGTGTACTTTCTTCCTTTCATTTTCATTTTCATCTTCAGAAATATAATTAAAAAGTTTGATTAAATGTTTTGTGTCTACAGGAAAGGTGGAGGTAATTGATGCCAGAGAAACTGCTCCAATGAATGCTAACAAGAGCATATTTAATAATGACCCCCAAAAATCTAAATTAGGTAAATCCAGCAAAGTCCATAAATTCAGCCTCCATGGTGGCTTTACAACAGAGACAAGACTCAGTACAACACAGAAGCAGTTGTAAGTTATTATTAAAACAGTCTGATGATTTCTTCTCATTTTGACCTCTCGTCTGTGTTTTCTGTGACAGGAGGATTGTCTATTGCTGTACCAGGAGAAATCCGTGGATATGCGATGGCCCATGAACGGCACGGAAGACTAAACTGGGCTGATCTGTTCAAGCCCAGTATAGAAATGGCTCGCAGGGGTATTAAAGTTGGCCGTGCACTGGCTGAAGCCATTGAAGAGAGAAGTGAGGAAATTGGGAACAACAAAATATGGTGGTAAGATTTCTTTATGAACTAGCCAAAAATAGACAAAATATTCAGAAACAGACATAACATACAGTGGAAACTGTTTTGACCACTGAGGCTAAATGAACATTTAAATTTAAAGTAAATCAAGTTTGCCACAGTGTAGAATCTTGTCTTTTTGGTCATGGTGGTATCAGCATTCTTGAAATGTTTCTTGTTCAAACAGATTTGAGGACTAGAAAATATTATTCAATAATAGTATTATGACTATATTTATGCTGTTTCTGTTGTTGTTAAATTGAGGACTACATTGAAACAATATATAATAACAATAATAATAATAATAATAATAATAATAATGTAAGTTCCAATCCCGTCCTGGGCACAGTTGGCAGTTATCTGCTCTTCCTCTCTCAACTTTTCCCCTTCTCTCTTTGTCTTTCTCTCAGTTTCCTTATCTTACCCTGTATTTCTTCCTCCACAAAACATAGCTTTGACTGATACAGGCTTTTTATTTTCGTCTATGTCAGAAAGTAAACATAGGATCTGCTGATATTTATATGTTCTATGAATCATTTTTAGACAAGTGAATTATTGAAGGCTACCGGGAAATTTGCAAATAGGTTTGTATTTATTCACAATATGTGCACATTCATTATTTATCTTATGTCTAATATGATAAAAACAGATTTGTTAATGTTCTGCCCCAGTGACAGTTATGAATTACATTAGCCTACATTAATCACGTAAATTATTTCCAAATTCTGTGATTATTTCCGTCAGTCATTTAACATTTCTTTCACAAAACATCTGTCAAATATTAAATGTTTAGTGAAGATTCTTACAAATTGCACCTTTAACCGTTAACTGCGTCTGTGACCCTAAACCCCGCCTTCTTTGATTTGATTGGTCAACATCTCAAACTCTTTGACATCACATTTACATTACATTTACATTTATTCATTTAGCAGATGCTTTCATCCAAAGCGACTTACAAAGAAAGACAGCATTAAACATTTTGTCTTAAGAACCAACAAGCCAAGTCTACAAAGCTACATTTACAATTGAAATCGTATTGATGACATTGACAAGCAATGTTAGACAGCTCTAACAGATGCAGCTCAGATGAGAAAGTTGGTATATTGGCCTTTACAAAATCCTTGCAGCACGAAAATGGAATTAATATTAATTATAACCTTTAATTATATACCCTGGAAAAATACTGGGGACCTCAATGGTGGGTACGTCCATGTTGTTGCTCTCACTTGCAATCTGTGCTTTCTTTTTCTAATGGTCTCTTTCTTTCTGTGTTTTAGTGAAGTGTTTTGTGACTCAAACAATAAGCCCATCAAGGAAAATGGTACTATAAAATTCATCAAACTAGCTGACACATATGAGCTAATAGCGAATAAAAGTGCAGAGGTTTTTTACAACGGGTCTTTGAGTCAGAAAATAGTAAAGGACATCCAGGCTGCAAGTAAGTTCATGATAGAATTTCACTCTATTTCATTTTTTAGGTGTATGTGTGTAAATCTGTCTGACTGGTTTGTTTGTGGTAACACAGAAGGGAATATAACATTTGACGATTTGCAGTATTATAATGCAAGTGTGCATGAATACGCAATAAACTTTACTGTGAGGAATTACACATTTTATGCTCCTACTGCTCCATTTGGTGGACCTGTACTTGCATTGATACTCAAGATACTCAATGGTGAGTGAGTGTGTTAGTGAGTGTGTGATTTCACACTAATTATCCATATTACCTTTAGTCTGCTTCAGATATCTTTCAGTTTGTAGCTCTTCTTGTGTAAGCATGAAGTTAACTGTATATTCAGGGCTGAGATTCGTCAACGCCAGACAGTGTCCTGCTGCAGTTATAATTACACGTAATTTAACAGCAGTTAATAATAATTAATAACAACAATAATGATAACAATAATAATATTGATAATGTTAATAATTGTTAATAATTAATAATACTTAATTAATTAAAAGGTTTCTAAAGTTCAGTCCAAAAAAAATTAACCATTTCATTTTAGGTTACAAGTTCTCAAATAGCAGTGTGGAGACAACAGAGAGTAAGACTTTAGCCTATCATCGCATAATAGAGGCATTCCGCCATGCTTATGCTCGAAGGAGTCAACTAGGAGATCCCAAAAGGAAAACCTTTACTATCACTCAGGAAATCTATAAAGTGAGTTTTACTCTTTTGTCCTTAGGGATTTCTTGAGCTTCTACACTGCATTTGCAGATAAAGTTTTAAATAAACTCTGTCATTATTTACTAACTTCTGTTTAATGGCAGTTAATTGTGACTTTGTCAAGTTTCAAAAATTTAAAAGCCCACAGAGAATTAAAAATATTGTCAAATTATTCAATTATAAATGTATTATTCACAAAGTTGAACTAACTGAGACACGAGTGATGACATGTGATCTAACTTTGTTGTCCACCAATAACCAGCTGCCCCTGGATCTCACAAGTCCCAGTCAGAAAATGTGTAAATAATGACAGAATTATACTTTTGGGTGAACTGTTCCTTTAAGACAACCTACCGCTGAAACTCAGAACTGCCAAATTTTTGTAATTGCATTTAAGATCTAAGATTTAAAGCACTCTTTATAGTCACTTTAAAGCATTTTTATGCAAATTTGTGAATCTTGTTTAACAGCTCATAGAAAACATGATCTCAGACGCAACAGCAGAGGAAATCAGAAATAAGATTGATGACAACATTGCCAATTCTGACATTTTCTATGACTATGATTTCTCTACATCTGAGGACAACGGAACATCTCACCTGTCTATCATTGCAGCAGATGGCAGTGCAGTGTCAGTCACCAGCAGCATCAATGATTAGTAAGACACAAAGACCAGACATCAGTTTCTTAATCCAACCAACATTCAGATCCTTCACTAATCTGACATTCCCAGTCACTAAGTTATTTAATGCAGCTCTTCTATTTACATCCATAACATGGCTGCTTTAAGTCTGCAGTACTGGGGCAAGCTGAACAGATCAACTGCAATGCATGCTGGGAGTCATAAATGAGTTTTTCATCATAAACCATGATATTGGTGATTGTCCCTAAATTTTGTGCTGATTATGTCCACTTTATTCAAGAGTTGAAAACTGTTTTTTATACAATATTTTAATTCTTAAAATTATATCTAAAAGTTCAATAAGCTTGTCACTTTGTTGACAAATCATTCAAAGCAAGAACTTGATTCAGGTTGAATAAACAAAACCTTTATAACAATGTATAAGTCAAGTGTACATCAAGAGATCAAGATCTAAAGTGAACTATCAAGTACTCTGTATAGAGTTATTTTAGTTACTTTAACTCTTGTATAAGCATGCTACACTAAATAAGCATTTGTTAGTACAACATATTTCTATTTCACCATTTATATAATATTACTTAAAGATTAAGACCATGTCTTCTAACATGATGGTAATGTATTTTTGGCATTTATTCTTATAAAGCAATGTATCCTGTTCCTGTCCTGGATCTTTTTCTAGATCTTGTGTTCCTGTCTTGGCTGTATGTTGTTTGGTCCAGACTCTTAGCCTGGATCATCTTTCTTGGATCCGGATCTGAACATGTTGTCTTGTCTCGTTTGTGTGTTATTTCAGCTTTTCTG
This sequence comes from Chromobotia macracanthus, assembly GCA_036877525.1. NCBI lineage: Eukaryota > Metazoa > Chordata > Actinopteri > Cypriniformes > Botiidae > Chromobotia > Chromobotia macracanthus. Next base: position 3,253,177 of record JAZGTH010000019.1, read on the forward strand.
TCTTTTCGTTTTTTTTTTTTTTTTTTTCGTTTCTTGGAGGGTTCATAGAGTCCTGTATCCAATTTTTCTCGTCACAATTGAGTCTTCTGGTCGTGTTTTGTCCCGTGTCTGCCCTGTCTGTTTTCCCCGTTTTTTTTTTTGGGCCCCCCGTTTGGTTTTTTTGGTTTTTTTTCCCTTTTTCCCTTTGAATGTTCTGTGATATTAATAAAGAGATTTTTCAGTTTAACGCTGTCTGCGTCTGGGTTCGTTTTTTTGTAAAGCCTGACATTGTTTGTTTCAGTCCTGTTTTCTTGATCTTGTTTTCTTGATCTTGTTTTCTTGATCTTGTTTTCTCACAGTTTTGGCTCTATGGTGATGTCAAACTCAACCGGCATCATCTTTAATAACCAGATGAATGATTTTAGCTTTCCTGAGGAGGGAAAGAAAGTTAATGAACACAACTTAATTGAACCAGGTAAAAATGTCTAATAACATGATGTCATTGTATTAACGTGCATTGCTCATATGTCTGATAAACACATTTAATTAAAATCAAGTATTAATCTTTGTTTTGGACTTGTTTATTCAGAACACTGTCTTAACATGCTGCATATTATGGAAAAAATTATGTAAAGACTTGCATTCATTTAAGTGATTGTTACCATGGTATTGTACTCACTGGTACTGTTATCAGCTCATCCTGCATGTTTGCTGTAGCAAAACTAAATCCATGTATGTAACTAGGGTTATTGACAAAAGCTAACATCTAAAAATCTGGATGTTCACATTTTAATTCTATTAACGCTGAAGATATACAAATAAAAACCTAGTACTCATTTTTTTGACAAGGTATGAAACCACTTTCATCAATGTGTCCCACAATTATTCTGGACAACTCACAACCAAAACACAAACGAGTCAGAATGGTGGTTGGAGCTTCAGGTGGGACAAAGATCACCACAGCAACTGCTCTGGTAACCACAAATACCTCAACAGAATTATAACATTGATCATGTTCGGACGCTTAAGATCTATGTGCTTTAATAAACAAGCAAAACATTTTTTGTGATTTAAATGTCTTTTATTAAAATACCGTTTCCCTCCCCGTCTCTCTTATCCCAGGTGATCCTAAACCACCTGTTCTTTGACTATGATCTGAAGAAAGCTGTCGATGAACCAAGATTTCACAATGGGTGGAGACCCAAAGATACACCTGTAGAAAACAATTTTGATCAGGTGGGATTCTTGCACTTCACATTAAAATAAGATCAAAATAAAATATCTACACAACAGATTTATAAAGTGGGTAAAGCGATAAATATTTAAATGTTGTGTGTGTGTGTGTTTGTGAATGCAGAATATAACTAAAGGATTGGAGAATAAGAAACATATTATAAATAAGGATGATACTTCATGGGCAAAGGTCCAGGCAGCTGTACGACAGGGTGATAAAATTTGTGCTGAATCTGACAAGAGGAAATACAGCTATGCTGCAGGGTACTATAAACCGTAGAGAAATACTCCTGTGCTCATGTGGCTGCAGCGAGATATGCGGTTGCATGGCAGCTCCAGAATTGTTTGTTAGGGTGCTGTAGAGTTCTGATAGGATGATAATGAAATAAACATTCAAGCATCTATACATGTTTTGTGATGGGGTATAAGTACTTATCCTTCTTTTCTGGCATTTGCTACTACATTTGGTGCTAGGCACTACTTAATCTAATAATTAAAAAAACTAAAGTTAATGTAATAAATGTTAATGAAGTATTGATCTTATAATCATAGTAATATATATATAATATAATATAATGTTTTCAGATTGATTTATCATGAATGTGTATTACAAATTATGTTTTATGACACACTGTGTTTAATAAAAATGATGTCAATCAAAGACAGGACAATCAAACGTTCTTCTTGACTATTCTGACTGTGTCAGAATGCATAAGATGTTTATGAAGTAAAGCTCCATTTGGTCCATTTCAACAGGTTCTTGGCTGCATTTAAGTCCACTTTTAATGCCCTTCCCTCACTAACTTCCCTCTGCTTTGCATTGCGCGAGTATCCACTAGTGGAGAAACCCTTAAAATATTTTAAATGGAACACCTTAAGGCCTTGATGAATTGCAATCTTCTATGAAGCCAGTTGAATGTAGTTACATATAAATCTTCTGCTTAAACTGCGTAATTGATTAAAGGCAGGGTAGGCAATTTTTCGAGAAACATTTTTTGGTTGGAAGTCTCTTCGCATAGTAATCTCTAAGTAAAGTGGTGTAAATATATTTATACATACATACATACATAAAGATTACAACATGATTGCATTAAAAATCCAAATCAATGATAGGATGTCCTACTTGTCTGTGAAACTATATTTTTGCATACCTCCACCCATCCTGCTCACAAGCCTACCAATTGTAGTAAAAATTTCACAGTGGCAATTCCACAGCCTAAAGATCAAACGTGACTTCAGAAGAAAACTCTTACACAACACATACAGGCACTTGTACTGTTGCCATAGTTTTACAAGTCATCTTCTTTTTCAGTTCTCCACTTTTGTGAAAAATAGGATTTGTTGATTCAAGTTGAATCAAGTTCATGCTTTGAATGTATTAGGTTGTCACATAAATTTAATATGATTTTTAAAAAAGTTTTTAAGAACTGAAATATGTATGAGAATGTTTTGAACTACGGATAAAACTAGACAGAAACATTAGCAATGGTGGCAATCAACAAAATCTTTATGCCGCAATGCATGCTGGGTACCAACATAGAACAAAACTCATCAGTGACTCTAAGCCTTCATTGATTGATTTTATTATGTGAATCATTTTGTTGATTGTTGCCATTGTTGAGGTTTGTCAAAGTTCAACTTTAAAGTGTCACTATCGTTTTTCATTATGCATTATAATGTGTTATAGTAAATACACACATCCGGAGCTGTTGGCAGCTATTCAGTGTAGCAAAAATGTGGGTAAGGTGCCTTGCTCAAGAGCACCTCAGTTATGCCCTGCTGGCACTGAAAATAAAACCTGTGACCCTTAGGTTACAAGCCTGACACTCAAACTATTAGCCCACAACTACCTAAGAAGTATGTATTTGTAATATTGAGTAATATAATATAATATAATATTGTAATATAAATAATAAAAGTTTATTTTTTATTTGTAAATCAGGACAGCAAAACTTTCAAATGACTTTGTTTCATTTGCCATGAAACAGCATTACAGTACATGGCACAAACATTACAATAATAAGGAACGTAAACAAAATAGTTGGAACTTCTGCTTTCCACAGATGCCAGCTGAAATTTGTTTCAGGTTCTCGGAGTAGTTTCTTTTTAGTTACTCATATTTCCTTATTATTATTGGTAATCAATCCATCTGAATTAATTTGTTTTTTTCTGTAGCTTGCACTATGGAAAACATTGTGCATTAAACCTAAGATTTTGTTCTTTTAATCACCTATTTTTGATTAAATACTCTGGTTTAAAGATTTTATAATGTGCATGGACTTTAATAATTGTAATAAATGCATTTTTGATGTGGTGCTGTAATAAAAATGGTGAGGATGCTTCACTTCCTAGAACTGCTTTCTCTCTCTTTCTCATCCCAAAGCCACACAGTTATGAAACAGCTAGCTGCTATCCAGAACTTCCTCTGCTTCTAATAATTCACAGTTTATAGTTACTCAAACTATAATTTGAAAAATGTTTCTGGATAAGATGTCCTCAACAAACAGTGTAATCTACTATTGAGGTGATCTCAGGCGGTCCAAGCAGTTCTGCACTGTTATTTAATCCAGGCATAATCCAAATCAACTAGCAACAGATGTAGTGGCTTCACTACTATTCTAAAGACAGGTAGGATTGACTGGCATGGTTGTAGAACAGTCAATATTTCCTTCATGAAATATTCATGACAGACACACACAAGACATCTAAAAATGATAATCAAGATATGAAAGTGAAAAAAACACCCTCATTTCCCTGTGGAAAAAAAGAAAAAAACAATTGGAAGGATACTTAACAGATGATTCAAATTTTCTGGAAGTAGGTCACTTCTGAACACGTTTCTCAATACTTTGCCTTCAGAGTATTGAGAAGCAAAGTGTTTGGGTAACTTGAGCTGTTTGTTTTTGACTACACTGAAAAGTAGACACAAATATTTTTGGACAAAACTTTAAAACCTTTATAGCTCCTTTTACACACTGTTAAAAAAATATTTTGTCAGGGAAATTTTTTTGGTAATGTAAAATTACGTTTTAAAAAGTATTTTTAATATAAATATAAAGTAATTTTAATTTAAAAAGTGCTTTGTCTTCTTGCCAGTCTACTGCTATGTTATGCTTTGTTTTGTTAACCATTAAAGATGGTACCTATTACCTGTCTATGCCAGACCTCTGGACCAACGTAAACTGTAGCCTATTTTTTCAGACATACCGTTTTTTCAGCTTATATGTTCCTCCAACATATAGTTTCTCTCACTATATGTTGGAGTCTTGTAGTGAGCACCCTTTGGAGGAACAGACTTTCAGAATAACTCCAACTCACGTCACATAACCTGCTATTAAAAGATGCTTACTGCAAGACGAAACTTGCATGACCATCCTTAAACTTGCATGACCATCCTTAAGACCATGGTTTGCTATACTGCTCATAAACCTGAAATTCTCTGTTCATACATCAGCTTATAGGAGTGGTTACTGTTTGCACCAAATAATAAACATAGATGAGGTCCCTTTTTTGTTCATAAATCCAGCATCAAAATCTTTGTAAAACACGTAACTTGCAATTCCATGTTTCAAACAGAGATGGCGACAGAGAGACCTAAAGTTGCGGGTTGCAGCTTTAAGAGCTCAATCGAGACACAAGTTTGTACGCTAAATTTATATGAACCATCTGTTCGTTTATGTTACAGCCTAATAAAATGTCAATCGTATATAAAGCATATTGTGAAACTGTAAAACTATCGTTTGACAAACAGCTGAAATTGTCATGGTGAGTGAAGACGCATGAATGCATTGTTTGTGGCATTGTTTGTATATGACTATCACGGCGTGTCCCTGCTATCTAAACTGCAACATTAAAAACAATCATAATTCGAATCACACCACGCATTTATGTGATTTGAATCTGGTTTGTAACAAATGCATATGTTTAGTGAGGTATTTCATGCTCATACTATAACATAAGCGAAAGTTCAGCTGAAAGGACACTGTACATGCTCACCGGTGACATTTACTGAATGAATTCCTGTTGTTTTCATGTCTGCCTGTCTTTTGTAAATGCACTTATTTTGTACATAAATGTCACTGCTGTTTTTATTACTATTACTAAGTTGGTCTTTGGCATATTTCAGCAGTGTTTGCAACAACTTAAACAGTTGAGTCAAACTTTTCATTTATGTTCTGGTCATGTTGCCCACATGTAAACATTTTCTCTTTTACATTGTTTTCATGTAGTCACACACACTAAACACAATGTAAAGGAAGAAAGCATCAGATCGGGTGTTTAATCATCCAGGTCATCTGTAAACATTTCTTGAGCTGCCACTAGATGATGCTGTTGTTTTAAACATAAGTCGTGCCATCATCTGCGAGAGACGTGGCACTTATTTCTGGTAGTTATTCTAATAGCTTGTCCCCCTCTATTTTTTTGTTCATTTATGTCCAGTTTAACTAGAAAAAGATAGAAAAAAATGTTTTTATACTCTTCCCCAAGTACATTTTATTTTATAATCCCTGATTTTAGACTTAATGCTTAATCGGTTTAAAAAACAGTGTGAGAATAAAAACTATGGTTGGGTCATTGTTGTTTCATTGTGCGAATTAGGGGTCTTACCAGTGTGGTCTAGGAAGTCAGTTAAGACACACTCTGCATGTCTACTAAAGCCATAGTGCAACAGCATTAAAGTAAGATATCCGAAGCCAGGATTTATCTTCATGTGTCTGTTATTTACAGCATCCTTTTTTTAGTCTTTCTCTCTCTCTCTTTTCTCTTGCACCATTGGGAACCACTCACAGACACAATTACACATTGGACATGAATCATAAGTCGGGCCCACCCACACAGAGACTCCTCATCATGGACTCCTTTCTGTATGGAGGTAACCTTTGGTGAGGTTACCTCCATACCTCTGAAGCGCACAGCGGACAAAGCAATTAAACACTCTGTTCCCCTGTTTATCTGCTTTGCTGTCACTGCACCAATCCAGATAATCTGTGTCCTGCACATACTGTGCTAATACTGTATGATTTCCAGTTTTTGGATAATAATCAAATATTGTTAAGCTCATAACAAAATATTTAATTTTCTTTTGCGGAGTAGAAACACAGAATCTATTGGTCGATCTATCTGGTGATACAGTATGTAAATGACCCATCTGTCAGAGAGAGTCATCCTCACTGCAACAGTGTTTTTGTCCTTAGTTGACCTATTAACCCACAAAATTTCATGAACTAATAGTTCACCCACATCGTGAAGTGCTTTCTCATAGCATACAGAATATTTCATGTATTTTAGTCAAGCAGTGAGAACATGGTTACATGTTAGGGAGAATTATTATTGTTATTATTATTGGAATTTATTGGGTCAAACCCAAACAAACAAAATTGTACAATCTTGCATAATCTACAGATCAGAACAGATAAATTGCCTAATCTCTGGCATTAATGTTTGAGAGATTAGCTACAGCTGTGTTTAGCAGTGTGAAACTGTTGGGTCTGACAAATTCTGGCAATGTTATGATTTTATTAACTGAAGGTGTATCTCGGTTTAAACCTCTGATACATAACTTATCAATTCTTTAATATTTAAAGTGTAAATTCTCAGTTTTTTTATTAAAACAATGTATTTTCCCATGTTAAATATTCCTAGATATAATTAGTATAACCATTTCGATCAGTCCTGTTAAATTGTATGTTATAATGTATGTCACAAACCAACACAATGACAAAGTTAATCCCCTTATTGGTTAAACAAATATCATGTTGAACGAACATCACATTGGCTTTAAAAAATCCAATGTACATTGTAATGGAATCCATGCACCAGAGGGTTGCTTGTTATATGTTTATAGGGTCTTACTATGCAGGATTAGAAACTTCCAGGCAGTTGTGTTGATGCAAGTTGGAGCTAAACTCTGCAGGAAACTGGCCCTCCAGGAGAAGGACTGGGCACCCCTAACATATAGGAATATTTACTAATGCTCCATTTTTAGGCCTTCAGTGACATTTTACAGTTCTGGTTAGCTACAAAACTGTTAGGTTATTCTTTATCTTCTTCCTCTACAGCTGCTGTCTGTTTGACCCTTCACTGCACATTTTTCTTCATCTGTTTATCTTTTAAGTCAATATCACTTGAGATTTCCAGATGTTTTCCGTTCCATTTACCAGTTGCGGCCACCCTGTAGTAATGCAATAAAGATACATCTTTGCACGTGTTGGTGTCCACTGTTGAATTTTCCTCATAATCTCTGCGGAGATCATACAGTCATACAGTCCCTAACAGTTTTATTTTTGGAGGCTGAGGTAAGCACATGTGGTAATTTACTGTAACTTCTCTTCAGAGTTTGCACACACTGCAAAGTGGAGAGTGGGGATGTTTACTCAATTCGAATTAGTGGAATGCAGTTCCCAGTTGTATCTGCTTTACCTCTTACAATTTTCTCAGAATTGTAAGAGAAAATTTTAGACACACATCTTAAGTAGACTTCATATTGACCTTTGTGGACAGCAATCTGAGCACAGTTCAAGACACTGAGATCTCTGAGTAGCTAGAAAAGAAATTACTATAGTCTGTCTCAGGACAATTGGAGAAGTTTCTATAAAAATCTCCATTTGCTCTCCATCTAACCTCATTGCTGTGTAGGAGAAACAATTTGTTATTTTTCCTTCCCTTGGGAGCACAAACTAAATCGGTACCGAAGGAAGCATCTGAACTGAACTGAACTAAATCATCTTGGAAGCTAATCTGGAAACATGAAAATGTTATTTAAAAACATGAACAACAATTAAATGGTTAAACTGATGGGGATGATGAGGCTGGACAAATAGGATGTTTAATTTATCCTTACAGTTTATAAATCTGCTAAAATTGACAGTGTTTGAAGAGTTTAAATAGCAGAGACATTTTCCCCCTGCACTCCCTAAAATTAAAGCCTTCCAGAAAGCTTTTTTATCTGTTAATCCATGGAGGCCACGCACATACCCTTTCAATGCTCCCCTCTCAATTTAATTAGGTGTATGTCTTTCTGTCTGTCTGCCAGGTCTTGTTTTTCCCTCATTTATCTGTTTTTCTGTGCTTTAGTTTTTCTTTTCTTTCATTTATTCATTATCTACTTATCTCCTTTCCCAAGAATGTCTTTTCAACCACCTTTTCGTTCCTTCAGTTAATTTCAGGCCACACGTCACAGAGGAGGGACAGAGGAAGGAACACCTGCTTTGTTAGTTCTTTATTTATGCCACTCCGGTGGTAACAGACCTGTTGTCTCTGCAGTGCAGCAGGTGCTTGTGGGTGATAAGAAGTACCTGTCAACTGGTTTACTCACCTGTCACTTTCAGGCTCCTGCTGAACAGTCAGACCATCACTGCAGCGTGTCAGTGTGTGTGCATTCAATTAATAAACCAGCTGTATCTAATAAAGTTGTTCCTGTTAACATTAATGATCTACTGTATAAGCAATAAACAATTGTATATGCATTACCTAACATTAACAAAGATGAATAAATGCTGTAAAAATAATGTTCATTGTTAATTCATGTAATTATTTAAAAGATCCAAACTCAAGTAGTATTGCTTAAATAATGCTAAAAAAGTAAGAATGAACTAAAAAGCACTATTTTGGGTCAAGTTATGGACCTTATGCCTTATATCTATTAATTGCGCAGTTTTTTTTATTTTTAGTTTTTATTTTCCTCACAAGCTCCCTTTCCTCGGTCACAAGCCTGTCAATAATTGAACCTTCTTTTAGATCTTTTTCTTGCCATATTTTCTGCTTTATCTCCACAGAGAGTCTATAGCAGAAAGAGCAAAGCAGGTTTCATCTGCAAGCCCTAACCATTATGTTTATTGTATGAGAGCTTGAGGCGTAGCAAAAGCAATTAGCTTTCAAGTCTTGGTGTAAGCTCTTTCTTTAACAAGGGGCTGTGCTGAATACATTCCGTAAGTGTAGTTCATTATTATAAGTGGAGTGTATGTGTATTGGAGAATATAAAAGGACTGTGATAAGCCTGTGGAGCCAGTACTGATTACAGAGGGGCTGTTTGCTATAAGTGCATTACAGCAGGGATCTTATACAATCTCACTATAAACAAGAAAAAAATGAAGTTAAGTGGCTTGTTAAAACAAAGGGAAAATGTTTATGGTTTACAGGCAGGGTAACAGTCTCAGTCCAGTCAGTTAAGCCTGTGATCTGTGACTTGTGGTTATAAATACACTTTACAGTTGTTATGTAAGAAATAATGTACAGTCAGTAGTCATTATCTCACAATGCACCCAGACGGGCTGATTGGGACTCGTGAAGCTGAAAAGGCTTGTATCCTGAAGTTGCTTATTTTCGGATAATGACTGGCTTGCTGCACATTAACTTGGTTATTATGTGGCTGCTTACCAAATAAATAAATAAAGGGTTTTATATACATTTTATGTTTTGCAAACTTGTCAGATAGTAAACTTCTGGTAATGTTTTAGTATTATGTAGTAGTAATGATGCCAGATAAACTTCTGAAATGTTTTACTCTACATGAATTGAATTATGAGTAAACCTCCCCCTTACCCACCCAAACACATTTAAACACACACACAAATTAGGCCCATAGGCCCCACATAACTAAAATTGTAGCCATTTTACTGTAGCTCTCTATATTACAGTGAATGGGAAATATCACAGCCCACAGCCGTGAACTCCCTGAAGAAGCTGGAAAATGAATAGGACTTTTGTGGAGGAGTATTTCACAATGACCTTTTAGGTTCACTCCAGGCTAGCCTGGCACGCTGGGTCAGCTCTTATTCAAACTGATTAAATCTTACGTTGTTGTATCAGCTTCATTTCTCCAAACTTGTGGTCTGAGATGATACTCATCTGCCTTCACTTCAGACATAAACCATCTGGAGGTGCTTTCGGCCAATAAAACCATACATGCGTACATGAAACATTAAATTGTGCTTACGACATACTTACAAAGAATGCGTGGAATGTGTTGACACTTATTGTAGTTAAAAGATAAACACCATTTGCTTGTTTACACAGTCATTCAGAGACAGCACACAGCTTACAGATATTAACTTACTATTGTGTCATATACACCTTGAATAATTTATCATCACTAAAGGTTTTACTGTCTTTATCTTACTTTTATGAACACACACATTTTACTAGACTGTTGTAGAGAGTTGGCAGGTCTGTTGAGGTCAGTTAGAGCTTTTGATGGTGTTTGTGTTAAAGTCACACTGCAGAGAGCTCAGTAAACGTGACACGTCTGAACAATAGGTGAGACCCCTCAGGGAAAGAGAGAAAACTGTTCCAGCAAGCCTCTCTTTTCTTCTCATAATCTTCCCTGTACTGTGAAGAGGAACTTGTGGAAGTGTTGTATAGTAATTAAATGTCTTTGTCACAATTAACATTTGAAAAACAATTACAAATATGATGAGTAAGCATGGCTACGCATGTGATGTCACATGAGGTTAAACCCACATGTGAGCGAAGAGTCCTGAACTGCACTGCATTTACTGCAACAGGACTTTACAGTGAATTATTTATGGATGTACACTGATGTCCACAGTACAGTAGCGAAAACCATGTAATATTTAAGTGACTTGCCATTTTTTAGAATTCTGTTTTTGGCATTCATGTTTAGAAATAATAATTGTATATATAATAATATATGTATATCTGATTATACTAGCCACATACATACATCACTACTGCAATGGGCACATACACATATCAATCACTTAATAATATTCACATATTACATTTTACATAACAGTTGACAACATCACCTCTGTTTTTGATATATATATATATATATATCAAAAAATATATATATATATATATATATATATATATATATATATATATATATATATATATATATATATATATATATATATATATATATATATATATATATATATATATATATATATAATTATTTAGACCACTGAACATCCTAAATACTGTATATCTGCTGTATATCTATATGTTCTGTTTTACACAAAATTGTAATCAGAATTAATTATGTGACGGTTCAAATTACAAGCAGGGATAAAAATATAACTAGCTTGGTATAAAAACAATAGACCTCTATGGGAAGTCCTCTACATGACAGAAAAACAAACGTGTATATCCGTGTATGTAGAAAGCTGAAGGGGGTAGATGGCTGGATGGTCAACGTGTCTTATCTTATTAATATAACAGCAATAACAGCACCACCTTCTCTTCCTCTTCTGCTCGTGTTCGTGTGTGTGTGTATGTGCATGTGGCTCCATATTTTTTCTACCTGAATTAAATGAAATTCTATTACCACAAATTCAAACAACAGTGCTGGTAATCACTGTCTTTCCCATGGTACTTCACACATATTGATTATGTGTGATAATGGGTTTGTTTGATTAGATTAACTATTCAACATGTCTATGTCTTCTGAGTCTTTTGAAATCTTTTGAAATGTCAGTCTTCCTTGCTGAACAGATAAATTTCTAATTCACCATCAGACCCACAATAATGCTGGACTGGATCAAATGTAGGTGTATTAATATTGTTTAAACAGTGAAAGATTATTTTATGTGTGTTTGTAGTTGTAGGCCACTTTGTTAATATTATGACTAAAAAAAGCTTAGCAATGACTTAAAATGCACTTAGACCAAAATGCAAACACAACAACAACCTTATTCTAGCTTCTAGACATTCTGTTATGTAATTCCTCCCCACCTCTACCCACCACACACATAGGTGTACCATGACTGTTGGCATCTTAAGTGGCTCTGCCGTCAGCACTTTCTTGTGTAACATCCTTTCAGGGTCTGTCTGCACAAAGAGGTTTTCTTCTTTACTGCAAAATCAACACAACAGTCAACACATCAAGAATGCGACTACAGACAGAGCTAATAGCTAAACACACAATGAGAGCATGGCACTTACTATCTGGGTGTGTGTGTTGTCCTGTCATTTGTTAAAGTATATGAACACGGGGTTTTATTTGGGGTTTATAGTGAGTATGCTCTCATGAGAAATCTGTCAGGGATGCGGGAGGAGGGGGAAGGGAAGGAGAACCCAAATGCAAGCCAGCTTAACTCAAAAAATAAACTTTATTAACAGAAACTCCCTTGAGGGGGAAAACAGAAACAAACCATGAAACATAATATAAACAAGAGCTCCCTCGAGGGAGAGAAACAAAAACCCAGCGCCATGGACAAAACTCAAATAACTTGACAGGCAACAAAAACAGACCAGCACAAGACAGCAAACACAAGGGCATTATATAGACAAAACCAAGGCAGGTAACAAGGACAGACAGGTGGGAAGAATTAACTGAGGGGAGAATTATGAGGGAACAAGATGGCAGGGTCAAGAACACGACAGGAGAGCACATGGCACAACGTAAACAAACAATGGCCATGTGCTTCCACAGATGACAAAGACACAGAGCATGAGTCTAAACCCTGACTCCAAGAAACAAGAACCAAGACTAGGATTGAGTCAGGATCCAGACAACATGCTCCGACACAAAACACAGGGATGTCAGGATCCTGGCAAGAGAATCTAGGAGACACTCAAAACATGAAGCCAGGACCTTGACAAAATCATGATGCTTATTCCTAATGTTTTTGCCCTGAAAAATGTGTGCTGAATTTCTTTTCACTTTGCAGGGAAACAAAAGTAGATGATTTTTCAAGTCAAATCTGCTCCTGTACATTCGAAGTTAAATTAAAGCCTTTATGAATGTAACAGGTCTATAAATGTACAGTCAAATAATTTCATCCAAAAATGACGTAAACCACCATCAAATGAGTCCCATGTGTTACATTATAAGTCTTTTAAAGTCATCATTTTAAGTGAATTTCGGGTCTTGTTTGCGACCAATTCCCGTCATAGCTGATGCTAACTGTGCTGATCTAAACATTCAAACAAAATTTTTAAACAGTATTTCATTTGATTTCAAAATCAAAGTGTTGGTTTAAGAGCAACTTTGGCAAAGTGCTTCTCTAAAGTGCTGGTTAAAACAACAACAGATGTTAATACAACTCCACACTGAGACCAGTAAAAACCACCCTCTATTATGAGTTGCCATGGTAATAATGAAAGAGTGGCTGGTTTTACCTGCTGAAGGGAGTTGGTGTGTTTGCATTTGCATATAGAAGAAACATGTTCACGTTTGTTCACCCAAGAAAGAAATTTAAATGGAAGGAAATAGAAAATGTGGTGTGCCTGCTTTGATGTGTTTATTAACAATAGTAGTCTAACATTTACTCATGGGTAAACAAGTGAACACAATAAAGCAAGAAGCCAGTAAAATGTCAAGGATCAGCTATATGATGAGGGTATTTTTTCCCATTAAGGTCTAGTGATGCCAGGTTGTCACATACATAATATGTTGTCCTGTTATCCAATATTTATATGTTTATATTAACCAGAACAATGGTTTGCGTTTTTATATTGCCTTGTGCATTTTTGTGCGACACAATTGTTTTACTGTTTAAAACCTTACTGAAAAGCTTATGATAAGCTAATGACAGGTTGCTTGACAGGTAATGACATTGTTACTTGGACATACTGTATACAGTGTGACAACATGCCCCATAGGGACAGCTTGTGTTTAATGAACCGTATCCCATATATTCTGACTAATCCTGAAAATGTGCAATAGCTTTAAGACTTTAAGTTATAAGGCCAAAGATGCACAAAGCCTATGTAAAATAAGCGTGAGCAAAACTAACTGGAGTAAAACAACAGCCGATTTCTCAAAGTGAATTTGCTTTTGCACCAGTCTGCATCTCAGATTCACAAAACTGCCCTCTTGCCTCGACTATCTCCCCCACCAGCCCCGTGTATTGAGCAAACGTCACATGTAATAAACGGACTGCACGTGAGCCGGGGAGGCTGCGCGCGACCACGCGCTCCAGCTGCGCGCGCCCCGTCCACCCCACAGTGAACATGACGGTGCTTGCGCAAAAATCGTGCAAAGTTAAACATTTCCACTCCGTCAGTTGTGTCAGGATTCACCCCAATTAATCAACCCAAAGATCACATCAGCACTCGCCTAAAATGACTGATACGTAAAGGCGATCTTTAGGCAGAATGGAAACCGGTAATGATGACCCACCGAGGACCCACCGTACGGAGCTTACGCGATTATTGTGCCAATATTGACGTGGGACGGAGACATGAACTTATTGGAAACATTGCTGGAGTTGTTTCTCATCGTGATCGCCGTCGTGTCGCTCGTAGCGAACTTCCTGGTGCTGCTGTGTTTCACCTGCAGCAGGGAAGTCCGCGCACAGGTGCCGGGCATCTTCATCATCAACTTGTCCTTCTGCAACATCCTCATCGCCGTTCTCAACATGCCCTCGACTCTGCTCGGAGTCGTAAAACGTCAAAAGCCATTTGACGACTGCTTTTGTTATACAGTGAGCTTTATGGATACTTTCCTGACTGCGAACGCCATGTTGAGCATGGCAGCGCTCGGTATAGACCGCTGGATAGCGGTGGTGTTTCCTTTAACTTATTCCAGCAAAATGAGACACAAGGATGCGGTACTAATGGTGAGCTATGCGTGGCTGCACTCGCTCGCTTTCTCGCTCGCTGCTGTCCTGCTGTCGTGGGTCGATTACAATCCCGGTTACGCTTCATGCATTGTGCATCTCACAGAGGAGGATGGCCGTGGTCAGTTTACGGTGTTTGCAGTAGTTTTTCACGCAGCCACTTTCGCCCTGTCGCTTTTCATCCTGTGCTTCACCTACCTGAAAGTGCTACAAGTTGCACGATTTCATTGCAGGAAGATAGACGTTATAACGGTGCAGACACTCTTGCTGCTCGTCGACATTCACCCAAGGTACAGCGTTTGGAAATTGTACATGTTTTGTATAGTGCAAACTATAATAAACGCATTGTGTGTATTTATGCATATTCTTTGAAATCTCTTAGTGTGAAACAACGGTGTTTACTCGAGCAGAAACAAAGGAGACGAAGAGCCAGCAAGAAAATCTTCATATTTATCGGGTCGTTCGTCATGTGCTTTGCCCCATATGTTATTACGAGGTATTTCATTATTATCATGCATGATCATAGAATAGGGAATTCTTTTCTTCCAAGTGTTTCTGTTGTAGTTTTGATTGGTTTGCAATTACTTCATACATGAAGTGTGTGTGTGTGTGTGTGTGTGTGTGTGTGTGTGTGTGTGTGTGTAGGTGGGCGGTTGTGTGGGTATCCTTAACCATATATTAGGGACCAATTTGTCTATGTTATATCCCCCAATTTAGATAGATAGATAGATAGATAGATAGATAGATAGATGTGTGTTTGAGAAAGAGAGAGAAGCCAAAGAAGGACAAATAAAAGAAATGCACATACTGTATGCCATTTTTATGTATGGGAACTGTTTATTAAATAAACAGTGTTAGGAAATATGTATTTTTTAGTTTACATGTTTATTCATTCTTATATGTACTGCATATATAAGTAATATCAAATGAGAATTATGTAACGTTTCCCTACATGTATTATGTAATATGGCAATTAAATCAACATCTGTATCAATCTTACTGCCCAGCAGTACTGGAGAAACAGGATGCTAATTCATTGTAATTAGTTTCCAACGTGATCATAAAATATGTAATTCCTGTTTACTATATCAAATATATCCATGCTAATTTATGCTATTCTTTCCCCATAGACTGACTGAGCTGGTCCCTTTTGTAAAAATCAACCCTTATTGGGGAATTATGAGCAAGTGCCTGATGTACAGTAAAGCAGCCTCCGACCCTTTTGTCTACTCACTGTTAAGGCAACAGTACAAGAAGGCCCTCATTGAAGTATGCAATAGGATTTTGGGACGGGACTCATACATGCTCTCTGGTCAGAGCAGCCCCTCAGACACAGAGGGTGAATTCTACACCCGGAGGGTTACCAAGATACTAAAGGATAACTGTCACTAGAACAGACCCGATAACTTTAGGAAATATACACTTAGTTCATTTTAATGGCTAAATGCAAGATCAAATTGCCCATGAGGCGGATTAATATTAAACACACCCAGAGCAATGGGCAGCACTGCTGTGCCTGGGGAACAATCAAGTCAAGTCAAGTGGAGTTTATTGTCATTCCAACCATATACAAGTACATAGTGAAACAAAACAACGTTTCTCCAGGATCTAGGTGCTACACAAACACAGAACAACACAGAACTACAAGGCTACATAATTTATACATAAAGTTCACAAGTGCAAACATGTTCAGACAGCACAAGACAGTACAATGACTTCTGGGGCAGACAATGGACATAGTATGTCCCAGTGCAGCGCCGACCAACACACAGCTCTTTTCCAGAGTGATCCGAAAATTGCAGGGTGTTAGGGGTTAGGTGCCTTGCTCGAGGGCCCTTCAGTTGTCACCTGCCAGCACTGGAATTGAACCAGCAACCTTCAACAAGCCCGACCCACTAACCAGTAGGCCACAACTGCCCGAATGAAAATGTGATAATGGCTTACAGTGTGTAATTCCACAGGCCTGAAAATGATAACTGTTGCACTTTACATGGATAATTAAGGGCAATTGCACAGTTAAGACATGAGTGGTTTATCTTTTCTACACATACCAGTGCTAAATACTACACATTTTAATTGAATACAAAAGGGTGACAGAAACAAAGGATGTTAAACCAAAGGTTATAATGTAGGGAGTCCTGATTGGTCATAAAATGATATCATTATATCACAATGATATCAAGTTTCTGTAACTAGTGTGTTGAAGAGGACTAAATACTCCTAAATCAAAACAACTTTAGCTTTTAATTGTTATGGAATGGAACGAGGAACCTCCAGGTTTGTGCAAGTAAAACCATCACTTACTGTAAATGTAAGCTTTAACCACAGTATTATAATGTATGTTATTAATGTACACAATGAAATAAAATGATTTATAGTAGTATAGTAAAGTGAAGTGTGGAACATTATTTATTTGAGATATGTTGCATTAACCTGCACCACTAAGTCTTGTACAATGCATTTACTCTCTCTGACCTCGGGAATGTTGGTCCATAATTCACTATATACACTTCAGTAAAAGGTTCATTTAGCAGGTACTCAGACTCTGTGTTTTTTTCATGCTTTCTTGCTTTCATCTGTCAACTTACAATACTCTGTAAAATAAAACGCCCAGCTTTCCATGCTTTTGAAGTTAATACATTTAAAGGTTTTGTAAAGAATTGTCTTTGGCCTAATATTGTAACCTGTGGCACTTTAAACACCTGGGTGTACACGTCTCCGGATGACGTTAGACGTAACTTACTACAAGTGGATTTCCATTGAAGTTCTTGAGGATGGCAAGCAAAGTCCACTACAAAACTGTGAATTACAGACGACAAAACGACTGTAATGACAGTAAATCCAAGACAAAGCACAAGAGCGGCCGCCTACTGCGGCTGTAATTTGATCATTTGGCGGCGGTGCTCGGGTAGACTCTCCCCTAAGCGATGGGGGTTGCTTGACGTTTCGGAAAATGATCAACGCGGTACGTCGCAGCGAGTCGACTGCCACATCATTCCGCTTATAGACTCCAAAATGCTCATCGTTTTCATGATTTTAAGCGCTCTAGCGACATGCTGGAGCCTCCCACCACGGTGCCCACCGGAGGAAGAAGCCATAGGTAATGGATACATTTATTGCATGATCTTTAATGCAGTTAAAAGCTAAAGACGTTTAAAGGGCTAACGCGTTATTGCTTACTCGTCATTCATAGATGAACAACTCAGGAATAAGACCCTGACACGCTTTTATTTCTCTCATGATCTGACAAACTTTCGCAATCTAACTGCTTAAATGCTTAGTTTTGTAGACGTTCAATGTGTGCCTTTCAGCTTCTTTACACAACTAAAGGGTTCGTTACGTGTTAGTAGTTTTTGCATGTTGGAGCTGGACTGGATAATTGAGAAAAAAGTAGACTGAAAATGCCCCGCAAACAAAACATAGTTTGTTAAGAGGATACATCTAGTGTGCAGATCTGTAATTTAGGCCAAATATTGATAACTTGCTCCCACTTGCAAATATGCACATACCACAGTTACCGTAAACATTACTGGCTTGAAATTGTCATGCAATATTCGTGCAGATAGATGGGTTACTTTCCACTGCGTACTCTACTGCCATCTAGCGTCCAATGACCAGGCCGCTTTGCGACGACTTCACCAGCGGTAACATCCTCTGTGAATAATTGTTTTTCAGGAAGATGCAGAACACCTGCCCAAGAGAGACGTAAGAATAGCTTTTATTTCTTATTGTGCATGCCAAATTAGATTGTTATATGTGTAAAAATAGTTCTACATTATTGCCACATCATATAGCGAGATATTTTCTGAACTGCAAAAGTGCAAATAGTATTGTTTCACATCCCGAGGCTCTAAGGTATGGGGAGAAAAGTGCTCAGAATACCAAACATCACTGCAAGATGGAACTTGTCCACATATGTGATTTAAAAGCATGATACATTGTCAAAAGCCTTAGGGTGACTTTAAGGTCAAGAATCAGTGACTAGTATTAGGATGATCCATTATGATTAAAAGAGCCACAGGTCCAGAAAAAGCATTGTATTTCCCTCTTTTAATTGTAAAAATATTTCAAATATTTGCATTATATTAGATTTGGTCATACCATACATTTTTTGTTAAAAAGCATTCCTCTGCATATAATATGCCATTAGCTGTTACACTCCATCTACTGTGAGCAGATTTACATTATTATACACTTGCGATGGCTACAGTTATCATGTTACATTAAAACAATGCTACTGTAGGGGACCTGACACTTACTCCTTCATCTATAGCCTACAAATCCTTAAACCTCATAATGATCATGAATTAAAATCCTTTCTCTCCCATCCCCAGTGCAGTGTATAGACATGGTGCTTGGCTACTGCCAGGATGTGCCCTACCGCTCCACCACATTCCCCAATATTGTGGGCCACCGCACACGGCAGGATTTAGAGATGGGTGCGGAGTACTTGCTGTTAAGTGTGATTCACAGTCTGCTGAATGGGGAGTGTTCCCCGGACATTCGTCTGTTGGGCTGCTCGGTGCTGGCCCCTCGCTGTCAAGATGGCAAGCTTATGAGACCGTGCCGTAGCTCGTGTGAGATGGTGAAAAAGAGCTGTGTTCATGCCTTTGAAGCCATCCAAATGGCATGGCCTTACTTTCTGGACTGTGACCGATTCTTTGTTGGTGATGAAGAGGGTTGTTATGACCCATTATCAGAGCTAAAAGGTGAGCATTGAATGAAAGTATAGACTGTCTGTCTGTCTGTCTGTCTATCCAAACAAATCAACAATTTTTAGAATAAACGAATACTTTGTAAAGTCACACTTTAGTCTGTTTCATTAAAGATTAACTTAAAATTTTTACCACTTTTTTAGCACATTTTACTGAAAGCACATTTAAGAAACTGTACAATTTATTTTATAAGATATTTTGAAAAACCTGTCTGAGTGAGCTGCAGTTACCACAAAGGGCGGCGCTTAATAAAGGGTCATTTCCTTTTTAAAATATCATACAAATGCAAGACATTTTTTATTCGGTTTGTGTAATGTTTCTCTCTCTTTCTTCCTTCAGTAAAGCAGGACGTGGCCTTTGCCAACATATCTGATGGTGGACTTTCCACCATCCTCCAGTTCACTTACCACTCGAACTCTCAGATGTTCAGCATCTTGAAGAAAACAGCGGCTAAATGCTCCCATATCTCACGCACATACAGCATTGGACGCAGTTTGGAAGGCAAAGACTTGTTGGTCATTGAATTCTCCACTAACCCTGGACAACATGACCTGTGTAAGTACTAATGTTCCTATAATTATCAAGTAGTATTTGCCTTAATCTGCCCTATTTCAACATGGCATGTTGAAATTCTTTTCCTTGTCTTCAATGCCCTCTAGTGGAGCCAGAGGTAAAATTAATTGGAAACATGCATGGAAATGAGGTGCTGGGCAGGGAGCTGCTGATATATCTGGCCCAGTATATGTGCTCTGAGTACCTGCTGGGCAACGAGCGGATTCAGACTATCATCAACACCACGCGCATCCACATCCTGCCCTCAATGAACCCCGACGGCTATGAGATTGCCGCCTCTGAGGTAGCCGATAGGAACGACCCCGAAAACATCTACCAGGAAGTAAATATCCCGTTTTCCGTGTCTGAAATGAGTCTGTCTGCCTGTCTGTTTGTCGGCTGACTGACCATAGCAAACTCCCTGCACCAGAGAGCGTCCTCCACAGCCAACCGGGCCTCAGAGGGAGGAACTATAGCTCTTATTATTGTGGAGAAATTCTGTATTAGCGCCTTTAGTTTTTCTTTAACTGCCCCTGAAAACCATAGCAAAGAGAAAAACGATTAAAAATAGGTAAATTTGCTCCAGTAATTTAAATTAAAAGGACAACTGGTAGAGGGAGCCCTTAACTAACCACCACTCTAATAGATAAACTAATTCCCTGCATTGTCTTTATCTTAACACTCAGCAGTATTTACATTAACATTAGCTTGGTAAACTAATAGTAGATTCCTCTAAATCTTCTCTAAATGCCTAAACTGATCATCACGGGGGATGTTTAAGAATTGTTACATTGTCTAATTATTTTGTGGTTTTGCTTAAATTAGTTAAGGAATTATGTATATATTTTTCCACAAATGTTTTAGATTAGCTGACATTAAATTGAATTTCAAATCTGAGGATAGAACCGTGTTGGTCCATTTATTTAACACTAACAGACACATCTTTGCCTGGTTCTGATGTTTTCTGTCTTTTGCATAGTTTCTTTTACTTTCTAGAAACATCTGCAGTACTTTTATATTTGATCTCCTCTTTGAATTCTTTCTGTGTGGCTGTTTTTTTATTTTAGTTTATAAGTCCATCCACAATGTACATTTGTACTGTTTAATCAGTAATTTTATGTAAATTAATACTTCAAAAATGTTCAAAAAACAAGTAGTAATGTTCCTAAATAAATGTTAGAATGACTTCCTTTGAAACTGATGACTTCCTTTATTAAACATTTTGTCTGTGATGATTTAGGGCCATGAGTACAATGGATGGACCAGTGGTCGAGCTAATGCACAGAATATCGATCTGAACCGCAACTTTCCTGACCTCACATCAATCTTCTACAATCGCCGTCGCTTCAGACATTTTCGTAGTGACCATATCCCAATTCCTGACAACTATTGGATAAATAAGGTAAAAGACACCTTATGTACACTTTGAAATACACCGTATGTACATTATTTCTATCAAGCATAAGGCTGGACTACAAAAAAATTGAAAGGAACCTTAGCCAACACAAATATTTTGTGATGCACCACATTAAAGTTAGTATTGTTGTGCTTTGTGCAAAGAACAATATTCTGTTTTTATCTGTCATTATTATTAAAATATAATTTGTTCTGCATAACAGATGTTATATACTGTATTCGTTCTTACTATACACTCTCAGAAATAAAGAGTTCTTAAAATGTCCTTCACAGCGATGCCATACTATTTTTGGCTCTCCAAAAAGGTTAAAAAATTCTTCAAAGAACCATTTTTCTTTATTTTCAAATGTTTCCATTTTCAGCTGGTAACAGTGATTAATAGGTATATGTAAGCTAACTGAAATTCTTATCAAAATTGTTATTTTGCTTTAAAAAACAAAAGCACAGAACATAATTTAATCTGTCAAGTGTGACTGAATTTAAGTATATGTATGAGGACACACAAAGTGCAGAACTTTTTTGGTGTGTAAACATTTGCTGCTGTTGCTGGTACCGTGTTAGCATAGGTTCAATTTCCAGGGAAAGCACATGCTTACAAAATGTATACATTGAATGTACTGTATGTTGCTATGCATAAATGTGTCTGCCAGATGCCAATTCCATTTTTTAAAATATATTTGTAGGTGATTGCACCAGAGACCTACGCCATAATGAAGTGGATAAGATCTGTTCCCTTTGTCATATCGGCCAGTCTGCATGGAGGAGAACTGGTCATCTCATACCCCTTTGACTTCTCTAGACACCCCCAAGAAGAGAGAATGTTCTCACCCACACCGGACGAGCAAGTGAGTGAATAAATCATCCTAATGTACCTTTGTTTTTAAGTCAAGCATCAACATATATACATATAACTTTTATATGTGTAAGGATATTGTCTCATTTGCCTAATATGGTCATATTCTGCCTGTAGATTTTTAGACAGTTGGCTAGAATCTATGCAGATTCTCATGCTACTATGTCCAACAATGACACAGAGAGATGTGGAGCTTCATTTGCCAGTAAAGGAGGGATAACCAATGGAGCACAATGGTACAGCTTTGCTGGAGGTACAACACTTACCCTAATAAAAATGTTGTGTTCTGAGGTCTAATTAAGTTGAATTAGAAATGAATTGGAAATCAAGATTTCTTGTTCTTAGCAAGCCATTTATGTACAATTTTCTTCTGGTTGGACAGATTGAGATCTTTCATTCTTATTATTTTGCCATTTCTTGAAAAACAATTTCTTGTGTGGGAATTCCATGAATTACATGTTGTCCACACTGCACATTACATTACTTCACATTACTCTTCACAACTGTCTACTTGTAATTGCATCAGGAATGTCGGACTTCAATTATCTGCACAGTAACTGTTATGAGATCACTGTGGAGTTGGGCTGTGATAAATTTCCCTCTGAGGAGGAACTCTACCCCGAGTGGCGAAGGAATAAGGAGGCACTGCTCAGCTTCATAGAGTCTGTGAGTTCATTGTTTTTTGAGTCACTGATTTAAGTGTACATAACACATTCAGTTGATTGGGTTTATTTCTGATTTACAAAAAAGTGTTCCATTTACGTGTCCATTAGGTTATACCAAAGAACGGAATTGTTAAGGGTCAGATCATGGAGAAATAGGAGCTCGAAGATCAGCTGAAGTACCTTTAAAAGCTTGGTTTGGTGTATTTTCTACAGAAACAGCAAGTTAGGGTCGGGCATATTGAGTGGTGGGCGAGATTCTAGATTCTCTAGATTCTAGAGAGTATTTGATGGGTCAGAAAAATCTGATGAGAAGCTGAACGATGTCATAAAAGTCATTGATTCATAGTGGCTGAAGCGAGAGACTGGAAATTTTGAATGCTTACATCTTGTAAATGTAAATTTTATTAGTGTTTTGGAGCACATGAGTTTATAGCTATCCTTATGGTCAATACACTAAAAGCCCTAAAAAACTTTTAATGTTATGGGGAATTTCAGGTAACAGCGGTTTTTACAGCTATTGACATATAAATAATAATGGTAGCTGTATACTGAGGCAATTGATTAATATGGTAACTGCTAAAATTTTTATTGATGCATTTTATTGATTCAAATTACTGCCATTCAGGTCCACAGAGGTATAAAGGGTGTTGTGAAAGATGAACATGGAAATGGCATTAAAGGAGCCACAATATCTGTTAAGGGCATGCGGCATGACATCACTACAGGTAACAACAACACAGGTTTCATTAGTAAATAGTGTTTATGATATGTGTACAGTATGGTACAATGTTCTGTAGTGTTACTGTAGCCTCTGTCTCTCTCTATAGCTGAAGATGGCGATTATTGGAGACTGTTAAACCCCGGTGTCCACATTGTGACTGCGGCCGCATCTGGCTACACTAAAGCATCTAAGCGCATTAACCTACCAAGGAACGCGCAGGTGGGCCGGGTGGACTTTGTTTTGAAGAAGGTTCTGCGAGAACACTCCCTCGACTACTTCAACATCCCCGAACTGGACAACTATGAGCGCTTCGATCCGTTTAATCAGTTCGAGCAGTACAGTCAGAGAGAGCTGGGAGAGAACGGAGAGGAAAGGACTGAGAAACCCTGGTGGTGGGCTTATTTCAGCCAGTCAGGCATATCTGCACCCACCTGGCTGCTACGGAACTACTAGGGCTCCTCAGGGCACCAGTGGAAAGAAACTTGATCCTTAACTTTTTGTACCCAAGCCCTACTTGATGATTTGCATCCTGATGTAGCTCCATGCGAGATGTGCACGCTAGGCTTGGTGAAGGTACTAGTGCTATTGTATAGCTTGTGTTATATATCTGCCTGGCATAGTAGCAGACTTCTGAATTTTGACAGCACTAGATCAAAGTTCCCAAATGCAGGTATAAACTTTCTGATATTGTTGGCACCTAGACATCGCTTAAATAGAGCTGTGGTTTCATTTGTTTTCATTAGGGCATATTTTTACATCACTTTTTTAAGCATTGTATGACTTCTAAGGCTGTCATTAAAGTATCAGCAATACTGTTTATTTTAATTAAAACACTTGTGTTTTTAAAATTCTTTCCATTCCATTAACCATTAGAGTTGGATTATCTTAAATATTTGAACTGGTGCCCCTAACAGACAAAACATTAAACAAATTAAAAGTGAGTTTTTTATATAGTGAGTTTATATATTTTTTATATTTCTTGTCTAAAATCAAGAAATACCATGAGAAACACTGCTGCATGTGCTCAATGACAATATATAAAAATTATGTTTCTTTTCAATTATTTCTTACTTGGAAGAAATAATTGAAGATTTGTAGCCCACTAGATGGCTACAAATGTGTCATGATGACATCGCTATACCGACTGTCTGTGGGCAAGCTGTCAGAGGCTGTGTAGGCTACTGCAGAGAATGCATTTAGTTTAATTTGAGCACATTTTTGTGAAAGAATAGTCTTTGTAAACTGATCCAAGAACAGAGTCTGATTGTCTAATATTCCTTATTGCTTTAAAGTTACTGATCCTGACTAGGTTTGTGAGCTGGGATAATCACTGTACATTTTTCCTTAAAAAAGCGGAAGGAAATGGCCAACCCATAAATGAGAGGTGGCACAGAGTACTCCATTTAACAATGTAATTTAATTAGATGTTTAAAAACATACACAACAGTAATTTATTCATTACTTTTATAGCAATTATTCTGAATAATAAGAGACAAATGATTATAAATGGTTCATGTGACCTTGAATTGATTTATTACATTTAAAACACATATAACAACTTGCCCCAACCCGCAATTTATAAAAAACAATACTTCATATGAAAAATCTTTTATTTAATATCTACCCATTTTGATCTTCTGCCTGAGTGTGTCCATGTGGTTTGTGTTTACTTGTTTGCCCAACAGCTATAGTAAAAAAGGTTGAGCTTATACATACTCATGTAAAAGAGGAGGGGCTTCACAAAGCTTTAAATCCTGATGGCTACAACAACCCCCACAATAAACCCATACCTGAATCCTTTGAAGGAACAACTCAACCAGCATCATCTCATCTCATGTACAGCACCACGGCAGCTGCAATGAGTAAGTTTCTTAATGTTTAAGCATTACCCATGCAAACGCAATACAGATGCACGACTGAAGAAACACTGAGAAGATACCAAGTATGACTGTGCCACATCCAACAACTGACTTATCTATGTGCGATCGACTGGTGAGTTAACGACTAGTTTTGATGACTAGTTTCGCAATGGTGGCTTTTAAAATGGAGGTGCAACTCTCAAACAACAGACTTCTCTCATAGCATTTTTGCGAGTGGTGCTTTACTGCGATTACAGTCAACACTAAAGAGGTTTCATGATCACAGATCAGGCATTAGAATGAATTAAAACTGTTACTTTACATTAGATCGGATTCATATCTAAAAAAAAAAAGATATGACAAAAAGTATGTGCCGAAATTGCGACTGCGTTACCAAATAATCCACTAAGAAATATATACAAATAAATAATGCTCTGCTGGGACTTTTATTCAAAGTTGATTAAAAACACTTTTCTAGCATTAGGAACCTTTGGAAGGTGTTATTTTTAACTTGTCATGTCACGACTATTCACTAACGAGCCAGTGGGTGGCGCCAAATAAGCGTAGAAGAATAGAAGATCTTATTCTGCAAAGGCGGCCATTCGCATTACCACATTATAATCACACACCTTTCAGATTAACTCTTTTTCTGACCTTGGCTCCAATTAAAGCTGTTTTTGGAATTACAAAAACGTTTTATACTTTTATATAGTTTTATATACTATACCGACCGCTTAACTATCAAAAGATCAAGGAAAATATAAAACCTCCGTTCATGACCCAATTCTTTCCATTATGTTACCATAAAAGTTGAAATGATGCATCTAAATGACAGAACATTCGTTAAAATTATATTTTTTTATTGTTGAGATTAAGAAATAGCCTTTAAAACACTGCAATTCAAAATATAAAACACGTTCATTACAAATACAAAACCAGTATATTTTCATTACTAACCAGTGTTTTCTTTTAACGTTTACAAACATTAACTTAGTATTTTGCCAACTTCTGACATGAAATGTCGTATACATTTTGTTAACAGCGAGTTGTGGGTTCGAATCCCAGGGAATAGTAAAACCATGTAGTAAAAGAATCGATTTTCTTAAGGCAATGCATAACTGTGAATGAATAATGTTACTAATGGTACTTCTTTCTTGACCCACTAGATGGCAACAAAGTGTATGTAATGATGACGTCATATTTACCTATGCATGGACAAAGTCGAATGTATGTACATTTGGTTTGATTTTAACACTTTATCGTGAAAACAAATTATCGTAATTATCAGCGCCTCAAAGTTACTGATCCTGATCTCTCTCTCTCTCTCTCTCTCTCTCTCTCTCTCTCTCTCTCTCTGTCTGTCTCTGTGCTAAAAAATCATTTAACATTTAAGTCATTTTTCTTCCAAACACTGTACGACTGACCCATTAATGAACCTGTGGCACGGGTACTCGTTAACTTTGTGACCTCTCTTTATCCTCTTGTTTATTCCTTTTTTTAATTTACCCTTTTTCTGAAGTGCAGTTTAAACCCTCCCCGTTATTTTCCTCCCTGTAAAACTGGAGGTGCTGCACATAAACAATACTGATGCACGGATTCTATGGATTATGGCCTATGCTTCTATGTCATAAAGAGCTCTGTTTCTCTCCTGCTCTCTCTCTATCACTCTCTCTATCTCTCTCTCCCCCCGCTCTCGGTGGTGCAGTGTGCTCAATGTGGCAGAGATAATTTGTTTGCTTTGCAATTATTTTCCATCAGTGGAGACAAATTGATTTGTACAGCATAAAGCGACAGTCAGAGCACAGTGTGCTCTAAGCAGCTAAGACAGATCAGCTAACTTGCTTATGCTAAAGTCTGACAGACAATGGCACGATTCCTGTCATTCACTCTGTTGAACTCACTCGTCAGTGCATATAACGACCATTTTGCCTGATATGAATTGTTGTTTACTTTTTAAATTACTAGTTAAACAACCTTACGTGCATGACTGTATTTGGTAAAACCTGACAAACGCTGCCATTGAGTTAGCCGAGCTTTCTATTTATATGCATGTCAGGCCTAAACCATGATTCTTTTCTCTGAGAAAAACAGTCTGATATGACTGCACAAGACTGGCCAAACTAATCTGTTTTATTAATGTCTGTTTTATAATAAAAAGTAACTTAGTGAGTAAATATTTTCAACAGGATTTGTGTTTGCAAAGTAAGAAAGAGTGAAAGTACAGTAAATGTAAATTCTTTTAAATTGCTTTTTAACTTTAACTACTCTTCTGTTTACTGTTTCTAAGTTTAAACATATTTCTAAATATGTGAACAGTAATCTATCCACTATTACAACAATAAAGGTTTTATGTTTTTCCCACGTCAGTTTTATTTTTCACTAAATATTTCTATCCACATGGCTTGGGTTTTAAGTTTCCATTGAGTCAAATATAAAACTTGTCCAAAGGCCATCACCCCATTTTTTTCTCCCTAAAATCAACTACTGCATGTGCATACCTATCTTATTATTTATGATTAGTCCAGCCCATTGATGCGTAAAATTAAATTCAACCCAAACTCTCTCACTGAGAGCATTATCACATCATAAGCATGCATGCATGCACTTTACCAACTGGATTGAATATGCTTGTTTTACATAGTTTTGGGCTTTTACTAATTGTCTGATCTCATATCTGTAATAAAAATACATTGTTTACATTTTTTAAATTATTTTTATCTGTTAACACAGATTAATTTATCAAGAGATAAATCAACACATACTAACTGTAATTACTTACCTGATTACAGCAGAACTAGCACATTTAATGGGTTTGTTGTAAGTTACTTGTTACTTGTTTGATGCTAAAAATTAGGTTATAAAATTGTAAAATGCATGTATTTTAAATAGTATAAAATTAAGCATATTTTCATCCCAAAATCAACAAAATATATCAGACATTTTTAATAAATAGCAAATATAGTTGCACATTAAACTTCTCATCTATTGAGTACAATATATTAATATGAAATAAAAAACAGCGAACTAGAACTAGAAAAATCTTTCCTACTTTCCTCTCTCTGTTACACACGCACACACTCACCCATGTGAGCCAGACTTCAGGGGTCACCAATTACTTAGGGAGGCTGAGAAAGTTGCAGAGGCCAGCCCACAGCTGCCATGTTGAATAAATGTCTGTTTGCTTACAGGTAGGAAGTCACCAGTCAGACCTCACTACAGCTCAGTGGATCTTTTGAGTTATAGGCCTGTCATGTGCTATGTATCATTTGACATCACTGTTATGCATTCATGTATAATGTATAAAAACAAGTTTTGTACAAATGTTTTTGTTGACATATATAGTTGACATAAGAAAATCTGAGACATACATAGACCAAAGAAATCTTTGCATGTTTTATTATTAATATAAGACTCATAGAATTCACAAACACAGTTGAGCAATAGTGCACAAGAACACACTTGTCTTTAAATCTTCACTCTATAAAAATGTTAGATTTAAGTATAAATTTTGTTTATACTCTGTTAAAATTATATAAACAATTGTGTGAAATGTTTTATTCATCTTCTTTTTAGAGCTCATGATTAGCCAAGACAACATTCTTAATCTGAGCCAGGAATTCCTCACATCACCAAACACATCACAAGTCCAGTCATTCACACATGATGAGCAGTTTGTTCAGTGTCTGATAACTCTCTCCCACTCTGTATTAAAAGTGACCATTGTTCAGGGCAAAGTTTGCAGAAGACGAGCGAATGATTTAAGTCTCAATGGATCTGATTCATTGTGTTCAACCAATCCAGCATAATTTACAAAAACAGCACTTGATTCTGTAATGAAGGTCCAGTGTCGTCTTTAATTGAGTTCTGCTGCTCAGTGGCAGTAATTACACTCTCTCTCTCTCTCTCTCTCTCTCTCTCTCTCTCTCTCTCTCTCTCTCTCACTCACTCTTGCTCTCTCAGTCACTCTTGCTCTCTCTCTCTCTCTCTCTTCTCTCTCTTTCTGTGTCCCACAACCTCTTCCTCTTAATTTTAATTTAATTCAATTTAATATACACAAATATAAAACATTGCAAATCAAAATAGTGCAAAACAACATATTTTTTAATAAATCAAGAAAAACTCAATTTTATAGGTAATTGAAAAGTGACAATGAGGAGCAAAAACAGGATTGTGATGGTGTCTGATCACTGTGCCTCCATCTCTCTCTCTCTGTCTCTCTCTCGCGCAGTATTAGCGAAGTTGTGTCAGCTGAGTTCTGAGTTATAAGCAACACATAACAGCATACATACAAGCACACAAGGACAAATTGTGTTGTAAGTGTACACAAGCTTATGCCAATAAAGAGATGTGTGCATAGACAGCTGTGTAGACAGCAGAACAACACAATTCTGGCCACACACACTGTGGTATAGTAAGAGACTATTGTCCAAAACTCCCGAGGCTTAACTAAGCCAGGTTTAGTTAGGTTAGAGGTGTGTCAAGCCTTTGTTATGCTACTGTCTCCAACACAAAAGAGAGCAGGAGGTGTTTGTGATGGGTTTGGGAGTTGTGTATGTGTATATTTGTGCAAATCAATTTAATCAAACATACTTTGATGGTTACAAATCCTTACATCACAATAGCCATCCAGAGTTCTTAGTGAAACACTTCTGAAATGGGAGTATTGTTTTATTTGGCTTTGGCTCTTTAGGCATGACGACCGCAGGTCATCTAACACAAAGCATGAGTAGTTTAGGCTCTGACCCGTGAAGTAATTTGACAGTTTAAGTTTTTCCTAGTCATGGTTTTTACCAACAGTGTTTGTTTAAGTTTTCCCTTTTATCTTCTGTTTGCTATAATTTCCTTTAAACACTTTGTTTCCCCAAATGTTGATTTAAGGGGGAAAGGGGGTTCCTGGAATTTCTCCTTTGCTTTTGTTATGGGATTATTTAACAGAGGCTCTGACAATATTTTCCCAAGTGAATTTGCGATGTTTGTTTTTTTAATGTAGGCTATATGACAGCATTGCTGGGGTAATAATAAGCA
Source organism: Chromobotia macracanthus (assembly GCA_036877525.1). Classification (NCBI taxonomy): domain Eukaryota; kingdom Metazoa; phylum Chordata; class Actinopteri; order Cypriniformes; family Botiidae; genus Chromobotia; species Chromobotia macracanthus. The sequence continues at coordinate 3,283,724 of JAZGTH010000019.1, forward strand.
TTAAGTGTCTCATAAAGTCTGTCTAAAATGCACCTGGCAATGTTATAGCAAAGAAAAATAGCAAAGATGTTAGTTTAACTATATTTAACACTGTGGCTTGTTAGTCTTTAATGTAGTAGCTATAGCACTACATTTCCTTGTCAATATTTTTGCAAATGTAATTGTATTTTCTGTTACAACCTGTGAATTTTCCCAGTATGCTATAATCACCTCCCTAGAGTCAACTCTTTTCAATAAACCTGTCAAAACGGGCTGAATCGGTTTGCGATTCTGTTTGCGGTTTCTCACTGGATATTTCAGAATATAAAGAACAAACGGTCTATCAGATGAACTAGATATTTAACTAAAAGTTCTTTAAATCAAACCAACAAATGCATCTTGCCATTTGCCAATGAATAAGATCTTTATTAATTCAAACAAATGATGTGTGTGAATGGCTGTACTGAAGGTAAAGACCAACAGTACACAAACACTACACGTGCAACAATGACGTGCCATGACATTGTCATGTTAATATTTGAAGTTCCTTTGGAGTATCATTTAGAAACCTTATAATCATGTTGTAATAAGACAGCCTAGCTAGCTCATTTTTTAAAAATAGGTTGCCCAGTGCTGCCACCTAGTTTACAGAATATGAATAAAGCTCATTTTATTTTTTTAATATTCTTAGTTTGTCATTTTTGAGGACAATGAGTGGTCAGTGTTATTCTATCATCTTTTGGTCTCCACCACAAAGTGCATTGTGAAGTTAACTCAGATGAGCAGTAATGCAGTGACTCATTCTAGGTGTGTTAACTCCTCTGAATAACTTAATGTTTTGTATGCCCAAAGGCCCCTGAAAACCGGTGAAACAAATATAATGCAGAACCTAAGCTACTGAGATGACAACATGTACAAGCTGAGTTTGAGAAGCTACTAAATAAATATGAAAAAACAACCCCAATTAATATAAAAGTTATATAGGAAGATAATTTTGGGATAAATTTGGGATGTGAGTGTGTCCCTGTAGCTCAATTTGTAGAGCATTGTGTTAGCAGTGCAAAGGTTGTGGGTTTTATTCCCAGGGAACCCAGGTACTGATAAATTGTCTGCTATAAATGCACTGTAAGTCGCTTTGGAAAAAAGTGTTGACCAAATGTGTAAATGAGTGGTTTTTGGGAACACAACGTTCTATTTTAAATCTAATTTAGAATTTTTATGCATATGACAATATATTATTTGATATTTTTTGAGAGGACTTCATTTTTGTAGTTGTGACAATGCAGAACAATTTACTAGTGAAGACAAAAATGGTAATAAAACGTATACATTTTTCAGTATGCACCCTTATAATCGATTATCTATTAATCATTATTATCTATTTCAATGTTTTGTGATCTGTTCCAAAAGAACATATTTTAAAAGCAGCTTGATGGCAATAAAAATTGCAGTTTGAATGACTGAGTGTAAATGTCTGAGTGTCTGTCATGTGACCCTCATACGCTCAGCTGAAGCAGAGCTATTTTCCAGAGAGCCATGCAGGGGCAGAACTCCTCTTTCCTCTGTGGCATTCTTTGTCAATGGCCTTCTAATGCTGCACTATGCGTATGAAGCCTCAGTTTGTTTCTCTCTCTCGCTCTCTTTTCTTATCTTCTATCCCCCTCCCTTTGATTTAATCCTGATATAACTGCACCATTTGGTTAAAACGGTTCTGAATTTATTTTTGTGTGCATGTGTGCATATTTGTGTATTTCGAGCATACGGCCTGAACAAGTGAAGTAAATGCAATTCAATTAGATACTGCCCTCAGGCCTGTAGTGTTCCCGCATCTCTCCCTCGCACACATTTATCTTACATAACTCGTAGGAACTAGTCCATCCATTACTGCACACTCACTGTTTTAAGTGCTTCCGCCCAGAGAATAACAAATAAAGGATGGTTAAAGTCCATGTGTTTGTAAAATAGCTTCCTAAAAGTATTGTTGGAGGATTTATGTGTTCTTGTCACCAAGGATTAGGATTAGGCATTTAGTTTTCATCGCATGTCTAAGGCTCAAACCAGACAATCAAAAGAACTATTGATTGAGGGATGTACTGGCTATTTAGTGATTATAATGATTATGATTTATTTTTCAACAAATAAAATGGTTTTAGGATATTAAAGCAAAGCCACAGACTGCCGTTTCTTCACAAGGCCTTTGTCTACACAGCAAATGATAAAGTGAATCAATTATCTGATCATTTCTTTCACAATGACGTCCTTTCAGCTTGGTTAGATCAGAGAAGATTCTCAGAAACGTCTTCAGCAGGATTCTGTTACCTTAAATATATATAACACTTAATGTCAGTTGCTGGGGATATAACTCAGGGCAGGCAATGCTTCAGTTGAACCAACCCTAACTTTCTTTTACTCAGCTAAAACATTCGGATTTAAGATGCTGCTGGTTTTGTTAGTGTTTTTGTTTTTTTTCAGTGTGTGTGACTGGGAAATTGGGTTAAAGATATTGGTGCCCTTCTGTTTAATTCTTTCACTGTACTTATGAGACATAAAAACGGTGCTAGCAACACCAAGGTCATAGGTTTGATTCCTAGGGAATGCATATCCTCATGAAATATAAAAAATATAAATATTCAAAAAAGATTAAAAAACACAGATTTAAAAGTTTTAAAATGGTTGAGGGAAGAGAATTTGTGAGAGAGGGAATCAAACCTGTTGCTGGCACCATGCTTCACTGGTTAAGCTACAGAAATCTACAGGACAATGCAATACTTGTCATTATACTTTTCAGCTTAAACGTTTGCGCAGGCAAATGACCTGTGTGGCAGTGACTGTTCTGAGGTCAGTAAACGAGCCGTTGACATTTCAGTTTAAGCCATTCAGATGAACAGAGAGATGCCTCTGACCTTAAAAATCCTCACCAGCCACAAATGAGCCATTTGTGAGTGTGAGAAAGAACATTGCTTGATCCATGTCCCATTTTATTAATTCGCCTTTTGAAGCTTGAAGTGCCAGAATGGCAAGCAGTGTGCAAGTCACATGACATCACATGACTGTGTAACCACTCACTGTTTTCCATTCCTTCTCACCTACCGCCTGCTGACACCCAATTTCTCTCTCTCTCTTTCTCTCTCTCTCTCTCTCTCTCTCTCTCTCTCTCTCTCAACTCTCTCGTCTTATGCTTACAGATGGTTAAACAGATATATCAAGCTATTGAGCAATGCACAGGCAGCTTTCCTCTGTTGCCATTCTCTGTGAGCATTTCTGACTGAGTTACAGAAACAGTGTCGTGCCATGCAACCAGTGGCTCTGTCACACATCTGTCTGTCTGATTGCTCTGTTCTCTGGGAGAAAAGTGCAGAGCTTTCTCCTCAAGCTGCTTTTGTGTATGTTAAATGAAGAGGTTAAAGAGAGAATTTTCAATTATAGTTATTTAGTGACACTTATTTTAAGCTGACAAAAATGCTGACAAGGTATCTACACAAGTCTACGTTTTAAACCTGGTTATCTATTTAATCCCAGATTCATATGAAGACCTTTTTGTGATATTATCGACATGATACATGATCAATGTCACAAATTTGATTACAGTACATAATGTATGGTTAGTGAAATACTACATGACATAAGTAGTTCATATTTATTTTACATCACTGTTCTTTGACAGTAAAATTCCAGGATTTGTGAAAAAAATGTAGATTTGTGAGTTTCAGGAGCTTACCAATATTCCATAATCAATGGGAGGGGCCATAATTCAGTCCTGGTAATATTGTATTCAGGAACTTTCATACATCTGCAGCCATATCTCCACAAATATAGAGCAACACTAACACATTCCATTCTTTCTGCACTGTTACAAAAACACATGACAAGCACTAAATCACGTTTACTTAGAACATATAAAGTGTATTCTAGCTCCTTTCAGAACCCACCCCCTCCAATCCTCTGCATGTGACCCGTAAGCTAGCAGAAAATCTCCTGGTGATCTGCTGCTAGCACATAGTGAGCTAATTACACTGAAGTTGAAGCTTGTGTGGAATAAAGTCACCATGCTTGGCTTTGAAATGGAGAAAGGAGGGAGAGATTTAAACAACTGCAAAGCTTTTCAGAGGCGAGGAGAGTGGGAGTGTGCTTGGAGAAGGAGAAATGGTTTCAAAGGGACAGTTCACCCTAAATTTAAATTCTATTATTATTTGTTCACCCTCATGTTGTTTCAAAACCATATCCCTGTCTTTGCTCTGTGGAACAAAAAATGAGAAGTTTGAGGAATTTCCATGCCACTGTTTAAATACAATAAAAGTGAACCAGAACCAAAAAGCTAAAAAGCAATATAAAAAACAATGAAAGTCTTCTGAAGCCAATTGATGGCTTTTGTAAGGGAACATTATAAAGTTATTTACTGAAAAATGTGCTTTACAGCTGTGGTAAGTACCACTGATTGGTGCTCTGAGCAGTAGACATTGATTACCTGTTTTGAAAGACCCGAATAACCTAATAGACTGTGTCATTTAAGTGTAGATCTTAGGGTTTGCATTTAAACATCATTACAGTTTTTTTTTTTGGGGGGGGGGTGTGTGTGTGTGTGTGTGTGTGTGAATATGGCATAGATAAGGAGAGACAGGTTTAGGACAGATAATAACACACATTAACCTAATCTCATTTTACCTCCCCTAAAACAACACAGCTAAATCCACTAATCGCCCTAAACAACCATGAAAGACGGTGACACCATGTATAGTTACCAAACACTGTTAAAATAAAGTTCGAGTTCATTTTTGTGTTTGCCTCAGATTTCAAGTTTAAGTATTATTCGTTTTTGTAGAGGATGTGAATGCATCTGCTTTAGTTGAATTGCTATTTTTCTCCTTAAAGGGACAGAGCACCAAAAGTGAAAATTTACTCTTGTTCATTTACTCACCCTCATCTTGGTTCAAACCCATTTAACTTTCTTTTATATGTGGAACACAAATGCTGGGCAGAAGGTTAGTGACCTCTGTCACCATTTACTTTCATTGTATGGAAAAAACCAGCATCAACATTTTTTAAAATTTCTCCTTTTTGGTTCTATGGAAGAAAGTCAAAGCTTGATACAGTGAATGACAACTGAATTTTCGGTTTTAGGTTAAGTCTGAGGTTATGCTTTATTGAAACACATCAAACTGAAACACATTAAAAATATTATAGTTTATCATTTTCTAAGAATGAAACACTAAAAATAGAGTGCTGTAAGTGGGCAGAAATGACACAAAGTGCAGTAATACAATAAAGAAATAAGCACTCACAATCACTCTCTTTTTTTCTCTCCATTTCATATTGAAATGGCTGTGTCTGGCATTAAATATATAAAATTAGCACTTTAAGTAGTACACATTTCTGTGTTGTACTCAGAGCTCGCCCAAGCTCAGGCATGCATATGATATGCAATTGGTCATTCCCATGGCAACCCAGATTGGATGAAAAGGTTTAGTGAGTGAAAGTGGATCAGATTGGGATGATTTTTTATTTAGTGAGTGTATTTATGGCGTAACTCATACCAGCTGTCTGCTAGAAACACTGCATGTGTCTCTTTGAGGAAGTGGAGCTGTATACTGCCAATGAGGCGAAGAGCGATAGCTTCTGTTTTTGACATTTATTTTTCAACATGATGCATATAACTCAGTTTTGAGCAAATGAACTAAGATTTAAGTATGTTTGCTCTAAAAACTGCTGGCAGACATCATGTCAGAAGCATCCAACTAAAATACATTATTACATTAACACACATGCCCTTCCACACAACACAAACTAAACAGAAGCTGTTGGCTTCTATTTCAGTGCTTGTGCACATACTAAATTTAAACACATCAGCTCAGATTCTGCTCGCTCACTCCAAATACATTAAATCACCCCTCTGCTTTCAATTGCTTTTACTTTTCATCGCCTACATTGCATGTGGACCAGTCTTTTAATTTTTTTTATTTGTAATAATATAGCCATACTTTGGCTTTAATGTGCCGTTACTGTGCCCTTACTTTGTGTTATTAGTTTAATATGTCTGTTATCAATTGAAAAACATACAGTGAGAGTGAAGCTAATGAAACCAATATTGCTTTAGCCATTACACAAAATAGAACACGTTTGTATAAAATTGTCATCAAATGTATACATTTAATATTGTATTAAATTGTATTAAACTAAAAGAGACAAGAAATGAATCTTTAGTAAGTAAAATGAAATAAAGTGGTTTTAGTAATGCTGACACATTGTTTCATCTGTTTCAGTGCTTCTCTTTTGTTTCTTTTTTTGTTACAGAAAACTTTGTGGAGAACACACCATGTAAATGACTGGTATAATTTATATAAAATCATATTACTATATTATACTAAGTACTATAATATATAATATTACTATAATATTACTTAAGAACACAATCATAAAGTATGAGATAATTTTTTAATCCATTGTGGTGCCTCTGAAGTGACATACATATAGTTTTTCCCGCTCTCTGCCTTGTGAATGACATCTTGCTGAAACTCAGAGACTAACCACACGTGCTATGATAAAGATCATTCAATATCATTCAGTATATAAAGAAAATTCAATATTCAAAAGGTTAAAGTGGTGTTTCATAGAATAGAAAAGTATAATAATGCTTTTATTTTATATTTGTTTTTATATTTGTTATATTTTGGATTAATAAAGGAATGTATTAAAAACATATAAATGTATATTTTATGCAAAAGTGTAAAATAAGTTCAATGCATAGGCTTCAAACAGATTCCTCTGGAGTCAGATTCGACCTTGTTGTTATGGCTTTAAACACTGTGATTAAGCCTATCCATAGTTTCTGTGACAACCCAAGGGAATCCCTGGCAACATGTTTATGATTTAGCGCTGTGCCTACCTTAAAACCCAGAGAGAACTGTAGTGTCAGCGATATGACCAGAGGTTTGAAACCCTAACATTAGCCCACATGTTTCTGTTTTGACTGTGCAAATGCTGGGAACCTCTCCCAGTTATTATTCTTCTTATTCAGTGCCTTAATCACCCCACGCAGTACCTGCCCTCTGTCCACATCCCATAATGCATTGCCTCCAGCAACTGGTGGCCATGTTGGCTTTGAACCAAGCCCTAATGAACAGGCATCTGTTTCGATGGATGTTTAATACTGCTGTTGACTTTCATTTCTCTACTTGTCCCTCCCTTCAGCCTGGAGGATGGAGGGATGATAATGGATGGATGCGGGGTGCCTGTTTCTCTGAAAAATGTGAATTTGACGCCAGCCCTTTCTCTTCCTGACTGCAGCCTAATCAATCATAAGCGATTGCAAATTCATCAGCTTGAATCAATTTCGCAGCGTTAAGATTAAAAGCAGAACTGTTTGCGGGAGGCTGTTTTTTCCTACGTCTAATTCATTTAATTTAGAGCAAATTAACCTCTAACTCGCTGCCTTTTAAAGGTAACCATAAGTCTAATCATTGTGGGTCTGTCCAGTGTATGAGGTTGTGAGACTGATTAGAGCTTTAATTAGTTACTGTTACAGCCAAGTTGCATTTGCATTCTACTAAACTGGACAGATTGAATACTAATATATAAATTTAATTAATTTAATTCCATACAGATGAAAGTGTATTAAACAAAAAGTGATGTTAACATTACAGCACTGACTTACACTCTCCCTCCACATATTTAAACACTTTATCGTCCAACGGCATGTCCGGAGTAGTGTATCTGTTTTGTAAATATTGATCCCAACTCAATTGCCTGTGACAACTCAAAGAAACCTTTGCATTCATCAGCATTAAAGGCCCTGGGACGAATACTGTGCCTTCAAAGGCCTTCACCTCATCCAGCAATTAGGGCTAATAGTAACTGGGGGCCAAAATCTTTCCCATCCTCCACTTCTTTACTCTTGAGCAATTGCCCCCCTCCCCTTTAGCTTGGGGTGGTCACAACCAGGGGGCTAAGCACAGGAAGTTTGTCAGCTTTGAAGATCGAAATTTTGGGTCCAAGCAGCACTTTCAGGGGTGAGCTTTGGTCAATTTGGTGTTTCATATTCATTTAGGGGTGTGAAGGTGGAGATATCACTGATGTCACCTCTGACCTAACCTACGAGTGAGGTAAAGGGAAATGTTTCCTTCTGTCAGACATTCTCATCTCTTCTTCCATGCTGTTATGCAGACAGAAAATTTTTATAGGATTTGGGCCTCTTAAAGGGACAGTTTACCCCAAAATCTTAATTCTGTAAATTCTGGAATACAAAATTATATGCCAGGTAGCATGTAATTTCATTTTTGGGTAAACTAAGTTTTAGTTTTTGTGAGTTTGTTTCTGCTACTTTATTTCTACTAGTGGCAGATTTATTTAAAGTCATTTGAGACCTCTTTTCAACAGTATTGAACAGTTAATCCTCCTACACAGTTTTTATATATTTGGCCTTCCAGTCCAAGATTATGGTAAACCTATTTTTTTAAAAAGTAGAAATCTTATCTTTTCAGCCTGCTACAATAATTTACCCAGAATACACCAACGTGATTGTTTATTGTGCTTCAGAAACCCAGCGATCGACCACCATTAGGAAACCACAGCATGGGTCTTCCAAACCAGAGTCACGCACAACCAGGTTTGTGAATCTGGTTGGCAGCGGTGTGAATTTCAGTGCCGCCTCTGTTGAGGTAAGCAGAGGTGTCAGTTTAAACTAATGTAAAAGGCTTCGGTCACCCTCTCTCAGCTCCAGGCTCTCTTAGCTTTAGCTCAGCCTCATCAGGATCCCGTTTCCCACAGCAACCGACTCCTCCAACACCAGACATTTAAATCAGTCACACATTGGCATGAAGAAGAGTAGTAAAAGCATGAGAAAGAGAGAGAGAAATGGGAGGAAAAGGAAATCCTAATGAATAACATTTGGGGTCCACACCTTGTCCGTCTACACCCCCCCTCATTTTTTCCCGTTCAGGCATAACACTTTGATCACACATTCAATTTCAAAATGTTACCAATGACCTCAATCCCTTTTCTTTCCCAGTTTCTCCAGCTCGCTCGCTCTTGTGTCCCTCTGTACTGGAGCTCAGCCCCCAGGCCCTCGATTAGGTTTCACAGTGTTTATCCTCATCTGAAATCTATTGCTGTTATAAAGCGGAGGAGTCTGAGAATGTCCGTCACTATGTGATCTGTAATCTATGATCCCTTTGCTTTGGGAATATGATGGTGTTTCGTTTCAGCCGGTGCGCTGCAAAAGGGCATCCAACACACGCTTATGGGGGTACATATCAGTTCTTCCTGGCTTTGAATTCTTTTTCTTTTCTGCCTTTCTTGTATAGAACTTTAAACGTGTGTGTGTTTGTGTTTAACGAGTAAAAATATTTTCAAATCAGTCAGTATTTCTTTGTAATACTAGATGAAATGCATCATTTTTCAATCAGAACATTTTCTCCTGGCGGTTTTATCTGTCAACTGTGTCCATTGAGATTGGTCTAATTTCTGATCTGGGAAAGCACAGCCTGGCTGAAGCCTCTTTTCAGTTCTCTCTTTGTCCGGCAGCATAAAAGGCCGATAACATGAATATTAGTGTCGCCCCTCAACACTTCCAATAGAGAAATTCCTGGGTAATCGTTGGAGAGGTCCACAGTGATTTCGACTAGATTAGTCCTTTCTTTTTATCCCCATTTAGATATACTTTAAAGGTTTTCTTTATTTCTAAGTGCTGACATGTAAGTTAAAAGTCATCAGGATGTGGAGAGCTCATTTTTTACTTTTAAATATACACTTATTATGTGCTATACTAGATTAATTTTTCTGTTGTTTTTCGGTAGCTTTTTAAAATTAATTATAGAGGTTTTCTTTTCCGAAACAAAACAAAATACTGTTTATTAGCTTATTTCCTTACATAAACAGTTTTTCAAAGTTAATAATTAAAAAGGAAAATAGGTAAGACATCAAAGAAGCATGCACAAGATCACAACTGAAAGAGGATACAGTTCAAGCCGATAGTTCAAGTCAGGTTGGCTGTGTTGTTAACAGGACTTAATCAGAAATCACTCACAAACCTCTTTACTGGAGTCTGTATGTCAGGTATTTCTGTGATCAATGTCTTCGACGGCGAGTCGTGACTTCAGGTGCTGAAAGAGAACTAAAGAAGGATTTTGTACCGACCTTATCAGCATCTAACCCCTGTCATTTCACAGTCCCTAGAGTCCCACACATATCTCAACATCATGCCAGTACACACGTACGCACACTTCAACACAAGCATGCTAGTCTCTGTGTCATCCTTTACATGAGGCTTGCCGCAGTTTTTATAGGTAATAGTATTTTAACTATTTAAAGAATGTACTGTCACTGATTCACTGTAGGACAAACACACATGCCTAAGAAATCTATTAGAAACCAGCTATTCAATATTAATTACTGTCTTGCATTTTAAATGACAATTCTTGTTGCATATAAACAAGCATTAACTTTCTTTATTTACATTTATAATCTAATATATTTATAACAACTTCCTTCAACACTTTGTATTAACACTTCCAAAAATAGCACCAAAATTGACAACTGTAAGCTGCAAAAGCTTTTGCTTTTGTAAAGATTTTTTGTCTGCACATATGGGAATTACATTACCCTCCATAAAGCCACATCTACTCTATATAAAGAGACATTTCAATCATTTGTTCTCACATATGAGTAACTGCTGCTGTATTATTCTATACGCTGTAGTATCACACATACAGGACAAAGCCTAAGAGAAAGACTGTCTCTTCGTCTAAAGGCACATGATATGTCTCATAAAGATATGAAATTGACAAAGAAATTAGCATGAAATGTGTCCTACCCATGATTTATTCAAGCACCCAGAGTTGGGAGGCTCCAGAAATATAATGTGTTTGACGACCAGTTAGAAGTCTTTCATTCCAGCCATTGCAAACACCAAATGGGGGAGCAAGGAGCAACTGTTTGTGAGAAGTAAATAGAGCTACCAAAGCTAGGTTTGTGAGGAAACTACTGTTTACTTGCTAGTTGCGAGGCAAAAAACATTTAGGGGCCATGCGGAGACTCTACACGCACTCAAATACTCCTCAGGATTGCCCCCAATAAACGCATTCACAGACATTCATGTGTTTCGGCATCTGCAATATTGATCATGTAGCAGAGGCGGGTCATAGGTTTGAAAGCTTTTACAGCGCAGCAAGCTAAAAACACCTTGTGGGCTCCTCAAGGTGAAATGCTACGCAACACTTTAAAAACGAGTCTTTTCCATCCCAGAGGCCCCCAGAGCCATACCAGCCACTCTACACGAACCGCTCAATTAGAGCGGCACATCCAATATTTATCCAGTACACTGCCAAACTCGCAGCTCAATTTACTAGACACAATGATTTACAAGGAATATCCTGGTTCGGACAAGCCTTTACTTTTTTGTTTGTTTAAAAAGAAAACATGCTTTATTTTATGTGCTTATTATGTTATTATGTACATAGATTCCCAGCCTTATTGACTTGATTCAGTTAGCCACTTGGCAACACTATCTGTATTTCTCTTACTAGTGTTTCAGTGTTTTTATTGCAGCTTGATTTTTTGTCACGGTAGCACATGGTTCACTCTGCTGCAGTTTGTGTTGCCTGTGGAGCAGAAGAAATCATTTTTAGGCTCCTGCAATCCTTCGTGCACTGTTATTCCTTGTGTCACATCTTCACCAGTGAGGTCCAAATTGCACCCCTGTCCAATAAATGTTGCAGAGAGAAGAGGGGAGTAATTAGTTCTTTTAATAAGCAATAATTCATAGCTCACTCTGCACCCTGTCAGATGCAGAGATGGGGCAAGCCACCGTTTTGCCTCAGGGACTGAAGGCAGTCTCATTAAAAGTGCATTAAGCACTCACCCACACGCACACAGACACACTTGACTCTTGTGAATATGGAGCTATTTAGTATGCTCTCTCATAGATACTAATAGAAGTCTTTCCAAAAGTAGCTGCGTCTGTAATTCACGAGTGCGTTTTGACATCTCAATTCCAGCTATAATTACAATCAGTAGTTTGTGGAAAGATGTACACAAAAGCACACGTTTGTGTTAGCACATCTTCTATTTAAATGTCATTCAATCAATTTGCGGTGAACAGAGGACAGTTGCAAGCACGTGGGAGAGAACGCTGCAATCCAGAACCGTTCCAGTGCGCGCGGTGCTGACGAGAGCTGAATAGACAGGCCAAAGCAGGAAGCCCTCAAGTCATGCAAAATGCAACACAAATGCTCCTCCATGAAAGCTTACTGACGGCACAGACACTAATACACTCACACTTAGTGAGTCTTAAACACACACATGCACACACAAATATTCCCCCTCTCTTACACACGGATAAACAAAGAAACATGCACAGACAAAGATGCACATAGATTCTGTATGTACAAATTCATGTTCATTATGGGATTAATACGTCATCACTGTTATGTGCAAAATTTGTCCTTTATGCCACAAATCCCTACAGTATCAAATATTCTTAAACTTCCAATGAATTTTTTTCTTCAGCTTAGACCTCATGGTAAAATGCTTATAAGGGAAATTGTCCTAGATGTTGCACAGGCTTTATCTCAGTAACTAGGTTTCTTGTCAAAAGTCCACAGTATGTGTTTGTTAACAGTGGTTTTGTAAGTTGATTTCAAATGTAAATGTTACATTGGTCTTTAATGTATGTGCTTATTGAGCAATTGACTTACAAAACTAAACTAACCCTGAGAAATATTCAGTAAAAAGTGTGACAACTAGCCCCAATTTCCACTATTACTTCAGAGGAAGGCAAAGTCAATATTCATTATTTGGGCAGCCACAGAGACTGGAGGAATGAATGCTCTGATTCATCTGAGCAAACATGAACACAGGAGAAGCTTTTCAATCTTGGGATATTTTTTCTTATTTTGCATGTCTTTGTCTTGCAGTTCTAACCCCATTGCATGTTCACCTGTGGTCCTGGAACTGCATATATCAACCTGTTATTTTTAAGAAACAGTTAAATATACAGTAAGTCTTCAAACAATGTGTTCAACGAACCACATAACGTTCTGCAGTGTTTACAATGTGAAGAAAGTAATGTTATGATTTCCCTCCTGCATCCGTCTCATTCCCTATCCCAGTCGTTCTCTCATACTAACACACGTGCACACACACATAACACCATGGACCACATATATCCTACTTTCATTTCAGTGGAAGTTGTGGTTTTCACACAGCAGTATCCAGTGGTGTCTATTTGTGTGTCTGAAGGTGTTTGTGGACGTGTCCGTTGTGTGCGGCCCGTAATGGAGAACATGAATGATTTAGAGCCGCAGAGAGGCAGTGAGAGTGGGTGGTTATGACTTTATAGTTAGAACTGGAACACAGTGGGATATCTATAATCTCTATTGTAGATTTTGGTCAGCTGATTGCGATGAATTATGCATCGCTAAAAGCCTCTAGCTTCTACAGTAAATTTCTTTTTCCTTCTGTTGTTGTTGTTAAAAGGCTGCACTTGCAACAACCCCTTTATGAAATTTCCTGCATCCAAACACTCTCTTCACTTTCTCAGTCACCACAATTCAGATCATTGGTAAATGTGAGTCGATTCTTTAATTGTCGTTGGTTCCACATAACTCTTGAAAGAAGTGTTTACACCATCGAGCTGGTATTTTTAAGGAATCGCTGAGTAAATAATTTGAGTTCAAAGTGATTAGTTGTCGGAAAGAGTTCAAATAAAGACATTCTGAATATCAGAATAGAATATCTATGCTGTCATTGATTATTATAAACTGTATCAATGAGATACATACGACATACACTTTTCAGTTAACAGAGTTGTACTCTGAAATGTTTAGTAAATTCAGAATATTCACAAGAATTGATTTTAATCTTTAGTATACAGATATCCAAACTCGACATGGAGCGACATGCAGGCCACGAGAGCGATTTGAAAGCCGTCTGCTCTCGTGTCGCTCTCGCGTGATGTCATATACCTGCACCTCAGCCAAATCAATTTATATTTCTTAGCAAGTTTTTAACATGGAAGTGTGACATGGCTCTGTTGAGGTTTTTGTTTTGTACCAATCTCTGTATTAATCAACAGTGTGATGCTGTAAAAGTTAACCGCTTAACTCTTACCTACGTTTTAACATACATTGTGTATACAAGGAATACATTTCTTGGTGTTACTGAATGAAGTCGGCTTAATTCAAGTCATTTAATTTTTATAATATAAAAAATAGTGTTGATGTAAGAGAGTGAAATGTCCTTTCATAATGTATACTGTTGCTTATTGGCAAGCGCTGCCTTTTATCACCGTCAGCTGGCCTCATAGTTATTTACGCCTGACTGTGTTTAACATATACATTATGCACTTATATAGCCCGTATTTGATTTCTGTTGATTGTGATATGTCTAGTATTGTATCAACCCTTTACAACATATAGTCTAAATTCAAATCTGTAATGTCAAGAAAGTGAAAAGGGTCTGTTTTGATTTCATGTTGGCTAAAAATGAATTGCAGCAGATATTAGCTTCATTTCATGTGTTATGCTGGAATTCACAGATAAAGTCAAGTGATTTGCATTGTGGGATACACATCCCTTGTTGTGTGCTCTGAGGCCCCATTCACATTTTGGCAAATGTAGCAGGTCATGTGGGTATTTTTCATACGTACAGAAAGTGCACATATTCACAGTATGCATACTGTAAAAGCATGTTGTATACTATTGAAAATATAACCAATGAGTGAGAGCTCACTGTGTATTCATTATGGCATGTCCTTGTTCCCAGGTCTCTGAGCTTTGATGACCTGAAAGTAAGGCTGCAGAAAGTCGAGGCACAGGGGAGGAGGGTTCAGTCTAAACTCCAAACACAACCATTTAGCAGAGACCACTCCACCTCTCACCAAATTAATATTTCAGCATTCAGTCTATATTCATTATAGAACACACATCCTTTAACCGCCTCTTCTGTGGCGCGTACACAAGCTTTTATTTCTTTGTCTTATTTATTTATTTCATTCCCCGCAGCAAGCTGCAATTATTGCGGACTATTAAGGGGCACTTAAAACATCCCAACCAATGCTACGGGCGCAGCCAGCCATGTGAATTAAAGTATAGCCAGAATAGAAGCAGGTGTGTCTGATGTGAAATGACAGGCAGAAGTGTCTAGCTGGTTGACTATAAAATTCAGCTCTCTAAATGTATCTACATGTTCCGGTGATGTGTGTGGCTCCCTTGATGTTTTACTGATCAGGGCTGCGTTTCTCAAAAGCATTGTGAGCTTAAGTATATCGTAGCACCAATGGTCTCACCAACAGGCTTACGATACCCAGGTCTAGATACAATTTAAGCATGACTTTAGGATTCTAGAGATGTGAGATGCCTTTATAATAAAGATAATTGTCATTTCCTAAAGTTTTTAGATTTGTGGTGCGATGCAGTTTAGTCCCAATTAAGTCTATTCAATTTTATGTCTGTAAACAATTGCTGTTTTATTACGAAAAAAAATTACTTTGTCTTTTGTAGGGAACAGAATATCTAGAGTATATATATTTAAAATGTTTGCTGGGTGGGTTAAACATCTAGCTCATTTAATCAACTATAAAATGAATAGTTCTGGTCCTTGATTATGATTGGTTGAGCCGCATAAAGCTGTTGTAAATTACTCTATAAACATACACCTGTGACCTCATTACACCAATATTTCTGCCCCACTGCATTTGTGTGTTGCTCTTTCTGAAGAACTGTACTTTGGCATAAAAATAATATTTTGTATCAATATCATCAAATATTTGTTGCAGTGTGTTTTTAAAAAAAAACATTTTAAAAAACTTTCCAGGTTTTTACAATAGTTATTTTATAAAAGCAATAAACCCCATGAAACCATGAATTTAGCAATTTAGCTGTTCTAAATTCACTATAAACCACAGCTTCTTGAAACTTACTGCGTTAATATCCTGCTGATTGTCACTTGCTAAATGCAGATAGTAACAGTGTTTTTTTATGCGAAACAGCATAATTAGGAACAATTCTTTACATGCTACATATGAACCTCAGTGTTCTGTGTAATTTTAACATGATGGGATCAGGCTGCAGAGAGTCTCTCACAGTTGAGCTAATCCCTGATCAGTGCAGCAAACTGTGGCACAGTGCAGTGTAAGCTGTCTCTGGGGCCTCTTTCTGGAGCCTGTCACAGCTCTCGCATTTAGGTCACCTTTACTACATGCACATTTGCTTTGGCCATCACTTCTGCTCCACTGCCCACCACAGTACAAGCCGCAGCAAGATGAGGTTAGTTTGCAACTCCCACTGGTTTATTGCTCAGTATGTGTTTGCATATGTGCATGTGTGCCTGTGTGTGTTTGCACACGTGTGACTAAGTGCTTTTTTTAGTTTGTGTGTTATGGTATTTATGTGGGTATTCCGTGTATGTTGCATAACAGCATTATGTCGGGGACTATATCTTTTAGTAAAAATAAGGCACTTGCTTGATAAAATAGTTTGCTTTTTTTGTTTTTATTAGGGTATAACCTTTTACAAAACATTTGAGGCCTTTTACAAAAATATTTACAGATTATTATACAGAGGTCATGCTATATTGTGAATAAGCCACAGCAAAAGAACATTGCTGCTTTAAACGTGTTTTAGCAGTAGCTGTTTTTTCTATTTTTCATGACCTGTTGTGCCCTATTGCTTTATTATTAATTATAACATAGTTACCTTTGCCAGCTCAGTCATCCAAAACCCAGCAGTCCGGGTAGACATGCATTTTCTTCATGGATTTGTGTTTTTACCTGTCCAGTCACATTTGTTTGTATTTTTCTTTCTTTAAAATAAAAGGTTTTATAGCAGACTTATCAAAATAATAGAATTTTCATCAACACATTTAAAAGAAGCTTTGCATATTGATTATTAATCACTGTCATATAGTTCAGAAGAGAAGCTGTTGTATTCCTCTAAAGTGCTTCTCTGGCCATCTGCCCTTTAGCTGTTGATTGAATATACCACCATTTCATGTCTTCTTCTCTTTATAAAGTGATTGTTACCAACCAAGTGCTAATAAACATTGATAAGATTGTTTTAATAGCCATATAAATCACTTACAACTCTGTCTGACTTATAAATTAAACGCATTCCCCACAAACCAAGAAACGCACACATGCTGTAATATCATGACTTCGAATGAGCTACTAAAAGCTGATTATTGATCAGCATAAGGGGACAGGAAGAGTGAGAGGAGTGGGATAAGACAGTTAATCTCTGGAAAATAAAGAAGCCACCAGCAGATCATTGACCAGGAATGGATGACGGCACTTGGAGTGGAGGAATGAAGGACATGCTCTAATTATCATGTGAGTGAGAATAGCTACGCAGATCTATAAGTCCAGACACTGTCCGATGCCGCTTTGGGAGGGCTCTTGTTAATATTCTCTCAGAGAGCGCCGCAAAGTCAATATACCTCCATTAGTATATAGACGCCCCTCCACTCCTCTGTTCCCCTCCACTCGTCTTTTATCTTGTACTCCTTCGGTCTCTTGCAAGGCCTCGGAGCCCCTTCTGCACACATATAAATTTCACCCCTCTCTTCTCTTCACACACACACAGTCCTACTTACAAACATGCTGGTCACTTGCATTCGTTACCCATTAGTCTCAGGTTTCAGCACTTCTGTGTGGAGAACATTGATTTTGTCTTTTCTGTCACACTACTTTAAGTGAGCAACAGTCAGCAGTGCTATGATGGGTCTGCATACTAGTTCAAGTGTGTGTGTGTGGCCACATATTGAAACACATTGGAGACAGTGGGGTTATCAAAGTATAACCATGTGGCTAAAGATGATATAATGTGTGTCTTATTCAGGAATATCGACATATTCTGTGTATTTAACATCCTGAGAATGTTAAAATGTAGCCTACTAAGTACTAGACTGCTGGCAATTACATATTTATGTTGTGCCACTTCATTCATAGAGGATTTTACGGCCTGTAAATTGAAATGGCTTTAGCTAATCATTATTTTGTAACTTAAACAACATTGATCTGTTCACTTAATTACGCTCCTCAAAGTGTTAGCCAAACGGCTCTTTTTTAGTTGGTTGAAGCTTGACTTTAATTATACTTAACTTACATTAACTAATAATTGCATATATAAGTCTGGTCAGTATCAGTTGTGTATGTTGCCAGTTTTTAGACAATTAAGTTTTTTTGTAAACTATTTCGGCATACTTATGTTCTCTTAATTAAATTCACAGAAAAATACTTAATGTAATTGTTTGGCACTTTCAACATATTACTAGTTGCCGTTTTAACTGTGTGTCTGTGTGTGATAATGCTGATTAAAATAATGCTAATAAACAAATTATTACTATTAAAAAGTTAAGTGCACAGAACATTTGGATGATGTCATGTTTTGTGGAACCTAATGCATAAATCAGACACCCGAACTCCCCGGACACTGTAAACACATTTAGCTTTTCAACCTCTCCACTTTCAACTAACACACACTCACATGTGCATGTTCCAGATAACTTGAGACCTGAATAAAATGTTCATACATGGACCTCCTCTGTCTCACTCTTCTGCTTTACCGATCCTCTTTTCCAAAAGGCCCATTGTCCACTAACTTCCACTCAATTTTTTTAAGCACCAAGCGCGGTCAGGGCCACAGAAGTCTACTAAATTAGTAGATCAATAAGCTATCTGAAACTCTTTAGGGGGTATTGAAAAGCCCTGTTCTCTTCTCTGGTTGCTCGTCCTAACGAATAGGATGTTGTTAATGTTGTAATGTGCTGTGTCATGGAGTTCTTGTTACAAGTGTCCCCCTGGACCACTGGCCACTTCAGGGACTGTGTCTCTCTCAAATTCATATTACATTATTCGCATTGCATACTTTTGTACATGCTGAAAATTCATTTAAAATTAAAATATATATTATTATTATTGTTCGACCACCCACCACATTACAAGCTGCACAAGATGATTATTATACATAAATAATTTGCTGTGTCCAGTAAATATTTACTTTTATTTACAAGAAGTACCATCAGATAATTTAGCTGACCAATGAAAACAAGTAATATATACTGGATGTTCTCACTCTGTTTCTCCTAGTTTGTGACTGTTTTGTATGCGATGCGCCACTTTTTAAAGCATTTTGGCGTAAAAGTGTCATTTTCATGTAAATTGGATATTTTAGGGAAGAGTTTTTGCAGTAAATATGGAACCTCTGCCCAGTGAGGAGACCACCCATCTCCCCCATTATTTTATAGAACTTAAAAGGTTGTAAAGGCTGCTATCCATTCAAATAAACCAAGAACTGTTGCCTTCTCGAACATCAGCCAGGTTTGGATATTTTCTGAAAATCTGGAAACATGTTTTGAATCAGTTTGATTCAATATGATGTTTTAGATTACACTGTGTTTTTCACATCTACATCTTTTGTTTTGTCTAATTCTTTTACACCCCCCAATACCCATTAGGGGCCCTTTGATTCTGCAATGAGTGAACTTTCCCTCAGGGCAAAGACACAGCCTCCACTCTCTGTGGAACTCCTGAACACACACACTTCAACAAAGTCTATAACCCCATTTTTCTTCCTCATATCTCAGTGACTTCAACTTGTTTAGACAGTTTTGTGTACCAAAAGATTAATCTTGGGTAACTGCCTGTTACCATTTTTTACAGTGTAGGAAGGTTTAGTCTGTCCTCCCTCATCATAGGACCTGGGATAAAGGCCTCTATGAGCTCATCATTCATATTTGTTATTATTGTGCATGTGAATTACAATGGTATCGGCAAAGTTAAATCGAATAAAGTTAACATACACTGTCCTTCTACATTTTTGTTAGGGTTTTTCTTGGAGGATTCAGGCTTTACATCTCTGATCTCTGAGGCTTCAACTTTTTCTGGCGCTTTCCTTCAGTTGCCCATGACGATGACCTCTGTTAGAGAACTGAGAAAGGTCCTGAGGTCAAAGTACTTTGAGGACCCCCAGCTACACAGGCCACTTTCTAATCATGCAGAACAGTACACACATACACACACACAAAGTGGGCCAATGTGTAACACAGCCACTACCCCCAACTGAGGCGACTTGACCCAAAATGGTGCTGAACAATTTGGACCTCATAACAGAGAATAACTATTCAAACACTTTATATACATGCAGTGTATGTGGTACATGGTTCATAGTTTGTGTGTGAACATCAGCCATTGATGGGCTGTGACATTGGCATTGGTATATTCATCTTAGAAAATGAATACACACACTTTCTCTCTTGCTGTGTTCCACACACAAACACAGACATGCAGGCATGTCCAAATTCACACTATAGCCCTCATGTAACCTTTTCTAAGTGCTGACTGTACCTTTTGACTGCATTTTAGGAGTTTTTCTTTAGCATGCTCAGTGGGGGTTGTAAGGCATATTCAGCTGAGACTAATTAAATACTTTTAAAAAATTGTTTGAATAGTAATAATATTAATCACTAAGTTTTTGTTGATGAAAGCATTACATGAATTTTGCCTGCTTCCATTTCGTTCACTTTTGGTGAGTGACTACATAATCACCTTTAAATGGTCAGCCACACCTCTTCCTGTATCGGCTGTCAATCACACAGACGGCGTGTCTGCTGCCAGAGCTCAGGTGCCTCGTGGGCTGCTGTTGTCATGCACAAGCATCAGAGCACTTGGAAATGTGAGAGTCTCTGGCGGCCGACTGGAGGCCACTTTAGGAGATGCTATCTCCAGGACTCAAACACCCTGACACACTTTACTAACGCACACACATATTCGTGTGAACGCTGACGCTGTATCTGTATGACACTGTGTACTGTATCTGACTGACAGGAAAGTTGCACAATAATCAAAACGCTTGAGTGTAATGCTGGTTTCTGAGGATCACTTCTATAGCAGAACAGCAGTCCAAATCTATTATGGAGACACTATTATGGATATATAGGATTTACATGTCTGTCTGTCTGTCTGTATATATACATGCGTAAATAACTGAAGAACAACAAAGTGTGACTTGTGAAACTGGAATCCTTCATTTATACTACAGTTAACAGTGCTATTATGCAATGCTGTAGTACAGGGCATCTATATCCCTGCAGTCACTGATACCTCTAAACCAGTACATATAGAATATTTGTGTTTTGCCCTTGATTTTAATAGATTTTTCTCCTCCATTTAGCCATGGGACTGATAGAAATGTGTATGGGGTGTTGAGAGAGGACAGAGATATAAAGTGGAGGGGTGGAAGGTCATTTGAACCTTGTGGTTTTGGAGCAAAGTGCAGGACGACAGAAGGTGTTCTCCCTGTTTTGAGACATCGCTCTCTCACATAGAGACAGAAAGTCTGCTCACCCCCCTCTGACTAACTTATATACACAGACACTACACCATTAACAGGTTCCATGTGTTAATGGGCTGCATTGTACTGATAGATGGGATGGAATTAGATATCCAATACTGAAATCACTGTGAATAGCTTGCCACCCCAGAGTCAATCATAGTCTCGTATACCGCTAAACCGGCCTAAACCAAAACTTGAAAGAAGAGTGGAGCATTGCTTTGGCATTAATGCTCTGGTAAGGCTCAGTGTTTGGTTACTTCAGAGGCCTATGGAGAAATAAGTGTGTATTACACTATAAGACTGCCAGCAGTGGGGTTAGAAGTGTCTGTTGATCCGGCTGAAAAGTTTGTGGTAATGATGTTTTGACTGAGCCTGTATAGTTTTAATGGACGCACAGGATGTGTTATGCTCACACTCCTAACCCTAACAGTTTGGAAATTCCTTACTAACTGAAATACATTAATCAGCATCAATTGAAGTTGGGAACACAGTGTAAAAACACCATTTATTACT
This sequence comes from Chromobotia macracanthus, assembly GCA_036877525.1. Classification (NCBI taxonomy): domain Eukaryota; kingdom Metazoa; phylum Chordata; class Actinopteri; order Cypriniformes; family Botiidae; genus Chromobotia; species Chromobotia macracanthus. Next base: position 3,305,536 of record JAZGTH010000019.1, read on the forward strand.
TAAGATTTACTCCATCTAAAACCTACATTCATACTTAATGTCACCTATCCTAAAAAAGTCGGTGTGCTCATGTGGTATTAAATAGCTGTATTAACTTAAATTTTAATTTTCGTTTTAATATTTTAATGTTGTACTGTCAAGAGTCAATGTGGTACTGTTTTCAATTAAAAAATAATAAAAGATCATAGGAAGCACAAGTTTATTGGATATGTGTGTTTGTTTTTTACTTTTTGTTTTTTACGTTGCATTTATTATTGCAGTGTGGCAGGTGTTACCATGAGCGTTTACAATTGCTCATATGAATATTTATTGATTTTATTTTTAAAAAATCAAAAACACCTTTTATTTACAGATATCCAGAATAATTTAAACCTGTATATTGAGATGACGTATCTTCATTTCTGTCATTGTAAATGATTATATTAGCGAATCGCAGAATCAAGTTTATAGAAAAATGAAATTAAAAGGAAGCCAATGATCCGTGTAAAAGAAGGGATATACACCGGTGTTTTAGTATTGTTTACACATAACTAATGTGCAATATATAGTTATATATAGCTACAGGCTTCTTTTCCTTCTGTTCTTAAATTCCCTATCCAAAAGTTGGAAACTGCACCGTGGCCTAACATGACCTCAGCAGTAATAAGAACATGAGAAATTTTTTAATGACAAAATTATATCCTTTTCAGAGTACAGTCTGAACACAGTACAATTCAAAGCATCACCAGAGTTTAACTTGTCAATTGATGCATACTCTAACAATGTTGTTGTTATAGCTTTTTAGGCCACAAAGTGAGATACACTTGACGTTTTAACTTAAATGTGCTGATAAATTTACAATAAATTAACAATGAACACATTTATTGTATAAACACTCATGCATGACTAAAGTTTATCTCTCTGTTATGGCGTGAAGCATTTTTGCTGAGATAGTGTTTTGTTACAGAGCTACCTCATAGTTTGCAAACACTATATAACAACCAAACAAAATCAGACTTCAAGAACCGTAATGACAAACATGCCTACAGACTTCTTCTGACATATCTCGCTTTATACACCTCCGAGTTTTAAATAATCTTTTATCATTTATCCCTAGATGTAATAAGCATACAGAGCTGTGAACCTTTGAATTGTTCTCCGAGTATAATAAGCTTTGTCCTGGGAATTTTCTTTTGTTGGATTGCCACACAAAATTCCTACATAACCTGCGACTAATAAGACGCGCGTGTTTAATCAATAGCACTGAGATTGACCTAGTTTGGATTCATATTCTCAAGCAACGCAAGACCAACAGTCCTAAACTTTCTTAAATTGGCTAAAATGGGCGAAAATAAAAACAACAACAAAGTACTAGTGTAAAAAAGCCAGGACACAAAAGCTTTCATTTATAGCAAGTGTGAAACAGGAGATTTAATGACAGTCAATAAAATATGTAAATAATGGTAGTTTTTGATTGGCCAGGTTGTTGTTAAGGAATTAAAACAACAAAATTCAGAAAGGAATAAACATAAAAAACATGCGTTACATGTAAAATAATACATTCAATTAAATATGTTTTAATTGCGCTCATTTAAAAATTAGAGGCTTATTTAAAATACAAATGCATGCATTGATAATCAATCTTTGGCGAAGATGTGTTTATAATAATAATAAAATAATAATAATACCTGTAGTAATAATAATAATAATAATAATGTAAACAGTAAATTAGTGTTATAGTTCCCTGCCACGTGAAGACAGGGTGACTGGCAGTGGCATTTCTGCCATTAGCCTATGGCTGCTCACTTTGCTCTACAGAACTGGGTAATATGCTTGGTGTTTTTTAAACAAATGTTTACAGCTTACAATAAATAAAATCGGTTTTGCATAGAAATATAAGACAGCTCCTTTCCCGACGACAACTCGGCATCGTTCCCGTCACACAAACAGACCGATATAAAAACGTGATTTGGCCAATGTTGTCGGCTTCGCAATAGGAGCTACGAAAACTGCATCCCTGTTATAAGGTTTTCTAAGTTAAATATCTCCATCAAACAGGCTGAAATACTTGCTGGCGTTTGAGAAATAAAAGTAAGGCGCGCTACCTCCATGATACACGACTGGCAGGGGCATAGGAAGGATACACCTTCCAAGCAGATTATTCTCTTTATATATAGCCGGGAGAGGTACCGTCTTTCCCATATCGCCGAAATCGCTATTCGGTCCCTCCAGTTCAGTGGACAATTGTCTTTTTAATTTATTCCGTCGATTCTGAAACCAGATTTTGACTTGAGTCTCGGTGAGCTGCAAGGAGGTCGCCAAGCACGCTCGCTCCGCGCTGCTCAGATAGCGTTTCATATCAAACGTGGATTCCAGCTGGAAAATTTGTCTTTTGGAAAAAATAGTGCGCGTTTTCTTCTTCGTCATCAGTTTACTCTTCTTGCCGCTGTTTTTCTGTTGCGCGTCGTCGCCGCTGTCCGTACCGTCGCTGCGCGCGTCGACGGTTCTGAGTTCGTCCACGCTCGCGTCTCCGTCTGTCTTATCTAAAAATCAGGCAGATGCTATTGATCTCCGTTCAAGAATTGCAACACTATATATTGACGTGTACATTAATGCATGCTCAAGCGACAACTCTATAGCAACCGTATCTTACCAATGACGCGCAATCTTGCATCCGAACCTTCTTTGCGCGCATCCTCGCTCTCTCCCGGCTGATGCAGACAGCCATCCGGACAGACTACCAGCGACGTCTTTGAATGACAGCTGTCAAAGGTCCTGCTACTCGGCTTGGAGCTGAGGATGTTGTCAATAGTAAACTTCAAAGAAGCGGGTCGACATGACGCGTCCTCTTTGCTCATATTCTCCGTTGGATGCGGTGTCCTGTTTTTCCGTATCTCTTTTGAGCCGTTTCATAAACTAGCGCCTCGATTCTCCGAGCACCATCGCTCCACGACGCGCAGGGTTGCGGCTTTTGCCCAGAATGTTAGTCCACTGACCGGAAGAACAGAGTCTCCGTCGTTTATTGGTCACGGGAATCAGACAGCACGGCGGCCAATAGCGGAGGAGGGTGGGAGCTAAAACTCAGACCATCCAGACATCTGACACGCATACTTTTAATTGATGAACTTCACTGCTTACTATTTTAATAAGCGCTGTTAAGAATAGGAAGACGCTTTCGGGTTTTTCAGGTTTTTTTTTCTTTGACTGCTCGCTTGAGGAAGCTCATGAGGTGTCAATCCGAGCAGAAAAGGGGGTCAAAGTGTAGCTCAGGCTGTGAAATTTAAGTCATGTCAGTGGCTTTACCTCGAAAGTTTACAGCAGCTGTATTATAAAGTTCATTTTGCAGTCCTGTATTTTCAACATATTTAATATGCTCGTATTTAAGCATATTTCCGTTCACATTAAATTGCTTATAAATAAAGCACATTTACGTTTTTGAACAAGCTTAATAGTGCAGTGCGCTGCAAAATATAATATATATATATCCTTTTGTAATTCTTGTCAGTCTTTTTACACGAAATAAATATACAAATTAGACTTTAATAATTCAGCAACAATCTGGCTACTGTCGGCGCATTGAAAAGCACCTTTAGGCATAAAACGTTATGTGCAGTTATAAGCGACGATGATGTAATATATAATATTGTTAACTAATGCATTCCTAGGATTTTAATGCATTCTTAACATTTTAGTTTTTCAAGCATATTAACATTGGATACATATGTTGTTACTCCAGAAATTAAGACAGGCCTATTTTTTCCCTCTGAAGTCTCAGAAAAAGTTCTAAAAGCAATATAATGGCGTGTTTAAAATAATAAAATAAATTGAAAGCTGTATTATTTTTCTCTCACAGTTAAATCATGTTTTCAACTGTTATGCATATCGTTTTCAATGTATAAATATTCCCTGAGGCTGACTTTTGGGGGCTCAGGGGAAATGTATTTTCTTAATGTTGCTTTGATGTATCATGTTTTTATACTTTTGTTTTAACAATAGGCTAACTGACTGCATGCCCCCTTTAAACAGTAATAGTGGTGCACTGTGCTGTGAAAATTACCTTAATATCTTGTTTAATATGGTTTGCTCATTATCAGGTACATACCCAGAATAATTAGAACAACATCAGGATACTTGTGGAAATATGCGCATGAAATGAATGACTGGTGCTCAGGTGCGCTGCTAAACTTTACATGATAAACGTCTCAGTGCATATTTATCTTATGAAGATTTGAAATCCATTCACAGCAGAAATCCATCCTTGCAATAACGTGATTCGTTTATTTACTATACAAAGTATGTGGAAAAACTGACAAAAGTTGTGTTTTCGAATAAAAATAATTTGTAAAGCAAGTGTTGCCCTTATATATTTACACGTAGGCGAGGGCCCCCATGCAAGGAAGAGTATATCATTTTGACAGACAACAGTGGCAATAAACAAACTTATGTCTTTCTTTTGTGACGTAGAGTCATGATGTATAGTTAAGTGTTTTCTTTGGATGCAGTAGACATTAGGACTGTAGTTTCCAGCAGGCAATTTATCAGTTATTGCACCCTTAAAAATCATCAAAAGTCAGTTCAACTGGGCCACTAAGCCTATTATTGTCACTCTCCGTGTCGATGACCTGAAGTCAGACGAGGCCAGGCATATGCGACGTCAGCAAATTCACTGAATGAGAAAAGGATGTCAATGGATAGTTAACGGAATTCGAGAAGCCCATGATAGGTGGTGAGACTTGGGACAGGTTGAAACTGATTGTCGACATGGGTGTTTTGTCGTGGTACAAGATGGGCACCCGTACGATCCGTTGAGAACTTTGGTTAAAGTTAGCAGCCTCTAAATCCGCGGCCAGTTGTCTTTTCCATTTGTTTCGTCGGTTCTGGAACCAGATCTTCACCTGCGTCTCGGTCAGGTGCAGCGAGGCTGCGAGGCCCGCGCGCTCGGAGCTGCTCAGGTATCTCTTCATGTCGAAGGTTGATTCCAGCTGGAAGACTTGACTTCTGCTGAACACGGTCCGTGTCTTTTTCTTGCGACCAGAGCAGAGCTCGGAGGTGTCTGGACCTGAAGGCTCATCGAAGAGTTGTGCTTCACTCTCGTCGTCCACACACTCGCTCGTTCTTCTGTGCGCGCCTCCATCCAGACGCTGCAAGGCTATAGAGTCGCTGAGGGCAGAGTGGCAGTTTTCACTGGTGCTGTGCGTTTGCTCTCTTGGACCTGAACAGTGAATAAAATGATGTTATATGTGTTTGAGACTACGAAATAAATATGCAATTCAGTGCATTTCATCAAATGAATTTGTCCATTACAATGCATTAAGTTTTAACCTCTCTCTAGCTTCTTTGTAGCGTCTTTGTGGACCATTTTGTAAATTACAGCGTTTGCGACTTTACGCACCCAACAAACTCCCTGTAGTTTTCGTAGCTTTACATAGTTAACTAATCAGACAGACCGACAAGCCTTAAACGTCTTTGGATTTAACGTCTTAAATCTTAAAAGTCTTTCATTGATGCTCCACTGCTCTGAGAAACACTTGGGAGCACACTAGAGCTCCTTACGTTGTTTTTATTGGGCTTTAAGCTTGTGTGGACCAACGAGCATCATTATTGTTTCTGTAGACTAATAGGCGTATAATTATTTACTTAGGAAAATTCCTCATGCTTTCTCGCTGTAGGACGGAGCAAGTCAGCCTGTTCTATCAACTCCTAAAAGTCAATGATTTATAGTAACACAAATTCACTATATTATTATTTGATTTTGAACAAAAAGTTACTTACTTTCTGATCGTTGTGCAGTCTGCCTTTTATACCACTCCAGAGGTGACTGTGTGCTCTGACAAGTCTCTGTCTTTAAGTCTGCGTTAGATGCTTGACTCCATACTTCATTCCGATGCGCCTTAATGCTGCCCAAGAGGGGTACCTCTCTTTTACCCTCAATGCCATCGTTATCCTTTATGGGACTGGCAGGCGGCTCTGTCCGACAACAGCCAAGTAAATTCTCGATGAAGAACGACGAGCTCCTCGATGTGGGCGAAGTACGTCGTTGTGAGCTTCTGTCGTGCATTTCTCTTTTGCAATAGCTGAACGATTCAGTAATGCAATTTAAGCAAAAAGTAACGAATCTCGTCCCTTCCGAGTTCCTCGCTCAACCATCTCCGTGGTGCGATTAAATCCGTCGTGAGTCCGAGACGCGAGCACTGACAGACCGGCAACCGTAGTAAGAACGAATCGGAGTCAAGTCAAATGTTTAACAAGCCGAGGGTATTCTGCTATTGGACGATCACAATAGCAAATGGGATTACTCATGAAAGGGTTTCACTGGCCTTGAATTCGCCTTCGCTTCTGAGCTTGCCTCGGGGTAGGTGGAAGCCCTTCACCGAAGGCTTTATTTGGGTCAGTTAGGGGGCAAATCACAATACAGATAGTGGATCCGCGCATCGCGTCAGCCGGGCATCCCGGAGACGCGGATGCTCCACCGTCTATTGGTCGGATGGGTCGCTACATCACTGCGACGTTAAAGCACATTGAACCACCAATGAGACAGTCTTCCTTGGGGTATCCCAGAATATTGTGTTGGTTAAAACATTAAATGAAGTGAAATAATATATTTAAGCCATTAAAAAATCTGGATTTAGTAGGAACTCATGGTCTGTAAAATACAAAGCTATATGGGTTAGCCTTAATAGGCTGTACGTTTAGTTACTGAATTAGTTGTAATATATTTTTTCGAGCGTTAACGACAAATCCTAATAAATACGTCCTGGCCTAATTAGACTTATCAAATCCATTGTTACTTTATTTTCCTGCTTATGTGAGCCAGTTTCTTTCTTTTCTTCTATATAAATATCAAGTCCCATGATATTTATAAGCAAGCACGTGCCATATTAATAAAATAAAACAGAACATACCAACAATGACATTTTTTAATAAAAGCCGCATTATAGCATGAGATATTAATATAGTTTTCAACGACTTTACAAAGCAAGAAACTATGGAAGGAAAAGGAAAAATGTTTTTCAGGAAACCCAAATATGTTTTCATTTGTTAATATCTAAATTAATTGGTTTATTACAAGTTAAAAAAAGCAGTTGTTATTATGTTTACCTGCATTGCGTTGTATCTAAGTCATTTTTAAGGATTAAATAAGTAAATTAAAACGCTGAAGGTAGCAAAACTTTATGTACCGAAGTTTAAAAAGTTAGTATTACAAAAACAACTTGCATTGGTATGACCTATATGTATTCGGGTTTGTTCGGTGATAATAAGTAATTTACTCATACTAGTTTAGGAAAACTAGTGCATTGAGATGTTATCACATGAAACATATATAGATTTGATAAAAACATTTGTTACGGTGTAGGTCAGTCTGTGAGTAGCTGTACACATTATCCATAATAAAAACACTAAATAACAAAATGTACATTTTTTGACATTTTTAAGTAGCTACTTTGTTCCATTTCGCTAAGATATAAGTGTGATGGTTCTTTCTGTGATAGCAGCTTAAATGCTACTTATTAATAGAAAATTACATTCCATAAGCCTCTTATTTCAGTTATCATAATTTAGCCACTTAAAACACTTAAAATAGCGTAAGATTGTAAACTGTCTGTAATAGTAAATTCCTTTATTTTTTAGTTTTTGCAAAATAAATATATAAAGTCTTTCTCTTGACGTGTTTGTTAAAAATAATCTGTGATCTGTTTGCCAGAAAATGGTAACAATAATTATTCGACCTAAATTATTATGTTTGTGTTTGTTTTGTTTTTTAGAGAGATTGCATGCGTATATAAATACACAAGACCCCCCACAAAATATGATTTCCTTTCAATTAGTGTTTTGGGCAAAAAAGTATGGAATATATGAAAACATATCAACGTTTCTAAAAATGTAATTTACATTGCATAAAATATCCACTGAAACATAACAAGCTTAATTTCTTAAACTTTTATCGTCGAGACAAAAATATTCCTTTTAAGGACACCGTTTTTCATTCACTTTGACGAGACAAACGCATTTAAACGTACTTAAAAATGTTTTTTTTATCTGTTTTAGGAATCTGCCTTTATTCATTTATCTGGAAGCTGTAATCGTTATCATGGTAGCATCTTATATTTTCGTTTACAACACAAAGATGGAGAAATAAAAAGTAAGTTAATTTTCATGTTTCAAGTAAATAATAACTCCCCTCTGTTATTTATTTAATCTCTGCTAAGCAGACAATGCAATTTTACGAAGCCTTACAAAGGCTGAAGATTTTGTGACAGGTGATATGCTTCAACCAGAGTTTTGGTGTCCTGCAACAGGCAGGCAATGCAACAAATCAAGGACACTTACTGTTATCATATGATCTTAAAGTTTAAAAATCCTTACAGTGATGCTTGTCAAATACAAAAAAAGTCTTGAATGTTGTCTGCTGGCATTGATAACTCATTGACTGAGGTTTTGATGGCTTGACTCGTTCATTTTCTTCACTCCTCTTTTTCTGTCTTTATCTTTGACAGAGAGATTACTTAGCTCATATTACTGTGTGTACTTCAGCACTCTCTGATATGGCACCCAGTTCGACCCCCTGTATGTGTGGGCAGACAGCCCCTGCCCTCATGGGCATGTAACCCCACTGATCCTTATCCAGACTGGCATGACCTTTTCACACTGCTGCCCAGTATTCAGAGCTTTAATGCTCTTCCTCTTTCTCTCTCTTACTTTTTCTCTCGCAACTCACATTATTTCTCTTCCATTTATTTAAATACCCTTTGCCCTCTTTGTGTTCCTTTATATGTCACAATTCTTTCCCTTCACATGGATTCATCCCTGCCCCAATTTGTCTTCTGTTCACATGATGTTGGTATTCTTCTAACACATCAAAATACTTATCAAAAATATCTTAAAAGCAATACTACGGTGTAACCACCTTTCCCTCATGGATAATGGAAACCAGGTCAAAAGATCAGAATTAACTGAGAAGAGATAAAGGTATTTTTCCTCTGCGCCTCTGTTTGTTAAGCTTCTTGTGTCTTCTCCTCTAGGCATTTTGTGATAGCTGAGTCTAAGCTCTCTTCAGGGGCATATAGTACTTCATGAATAGAAAGTATTAAAAGACAGATCAGCACATGACCCAATTCAGCTTGATTCTCTCTCAACCTGTCACCCAGTGGCATCTTGAGTCACAAGGGAGAAAGACAGTAAAACAGTGATTATAACTACATAGTGGTTCTCTCTGCTCCATCCACAACTGCAGGTGGCAGTCAAACAGTAGCTTATGTAAATTCCATGTACATTTTGCGAACACATCCACTCTATCAATATGCATAGATTGCGTTTCAGACATTCCTCATAAGCACAAAACCAGAGGAGAAGAATGCTAAAAGAATACAGAACCTTTGAGTCATTGGTTACTCTGCTTACTAGTGCGTAACACACCGTAGGCTGTTGAGTGTCTTAGTATAACCATGTGGCATGAGGTGTGTGTGTTCATAGCCCTGAATAATACAACCTCTGTGATACAATGTGAGCCCACTTCTATTGACAGAATTAACTGCAGTTAACATTTCAGCATAGACCTTAAGACGCCAGCAGAAGACAATAAAGGCAGGTTAGTTTCTGTCTTGGTTCAACACAGACCTACAGTACAGTGGCCCTTTAATTCATACTACACTTCAGTGGATGCCTTGCCATTAAGCATTAAAGAAAAAACTGCTCAGGTCAGTTCACTGGTAGTATTAATTTACAAGAAGGTTTACACAGCAATTGTGGTGGCACATTAGTTCATGTAGTTCCCGTATATAACTCAGTACTTTGTTGGGTATCACTTTAAGTGCACTTACAATACTGTAAAATAAAGCGCAAGTGCAAGTGCAATTGTTGCCTTCGCATTGAAACCTCGACACCTTAAGCGTTTCTCTAATTACAAATTGCACTGTTCCAAACAAGCACTAAATTATTATTAGTTCTAATCAGAAATATGAACCAAGTTAAGACCAGCTTTCAGGTCGTTGCAGGATTGTTACATAGTCTGAATGCCTGGCTGCACTGGGGGGATGGTATGCGTGATGTTTGTGTGCAGACGTAGGTTCAGTCAGACATGACTTTTGTATGATCATTAAAGACTGTTTTGCTGTTTTCCATAATAGACAGTAGCTGGGTCCAAGCTTACCCTGCTATGCTTAGGTTGACGAAACCCTTCATTTGACCCATTAAGCTCTGCATTGACATCAGGCATATTTAAGGTCCAGGCTTCCGCCTTAGCTCTTTAGTGGTGCGGTCAGCCCGAACGCCCTCATGGTCTCTGCGGTCTGGATCAGGGCTGAGTAGCCACCATGAAATTGGACTTGATATATGGGCGGAGGCATGGCTGAAGTTTTGCTGCAGTCTGTGTTATTGACTTGCCTTTGTGGCTAATACAGCATCGGTTTGCAATTTTCCAAACCAGGGAGTTGAGGAAGAACTTGGGCCATAAACCAGCACACACCAAAAATTCAGTCTTTATTGTGGTGAAAAAGTACAAATCATTGTGATTAAAGGATCATAACTCCTAGAAAATTACAAATCATGTTTGCATTACTTTTATTTGTAAAATGTGTGTGTCTTATAAAAAGTTTTTTTTTTCAGATAAACAGAAGTGCATTCGCCTTAAGTCCTAAATACACCTCATCAATCTTTTCCTCTCTTTATGAGGCACTGGTATACTCATCCATGTTCATCTGAATTTGTTTTTAGTTGGATGCACTTCCATTTGTGATTCAATGAGAAGAGGTCATGTATTAGGAATTGTGTGCTGGGGGCATGTTACTCATGGTAAGTCATAGTTCTAGTTTATGCTTGTAAAGGTTAGGATTATGTTCATTCTTCTTAGACAGGTATGTATGTGTAAGTATATAGTATATATATGTTAAATTTGGTCAACTGCAATATATTAAAATGGTTTAATGTTACCTTAATTTAACAAAAATATGTATATGCAAATAAATGATTAAAAAATGAAGTTAGGTCAAGCATCATTTGTTTGCTGATGCCACTTTGATATTTATGTAATGTAGTGAAATAAAATACTAGTTGTATTTATACACTTACTGTAATTTTTTGTATTTTTTTCTACAAAAGTAAAACCTACTAACTCTAACAATACTTTATTATAATATTAGAACTTGATTTTTCTTGAAGAGGAACATAAATAGCTTTGTAATGCACAATTTTTATAATTCTTTTAGCCTGCCTGAAAATGCATGCGATTATCTTTATCAGCTGGAGGTTGTTAATGAAGAATGTCTGTTTGTTTAACCTCTTCATGCTACATTGGCCTCTGTCAACCCCGACTCGTCATACTGACACGGGAGGTGAAAATGTTTTTAAATGCAGTTTTATGCAAATCAAACTACAAACTCCATCTGCTCAAAGGCTCAACAAGGTGATACAATGAGATTTTAGGAAATAAAGCAAAAACAAAAATTTCAAACAGAAGAGAAAATGCATAGTTAAAAGTTTAAATTGACCATAGAATTTAAGACATTTCTTAAATTGTGTGGCGTGGGGTGTTTATTTTTATTTGTTAAAATATTTACAATTAGAAACAATCTTTTGCAAAAAATAAAAAGCCCTAAAAATAGTGACACAGTAAATTTCACATTTGAAGTGGTGCCTTACTATTTCAAAGGCTCATAAATCAGCCAAATGATGTTTTGCTTTAATTTAAAATAAAGATTTTCATGAGTATTAGATTCACTGGTAGGGTTAGGGTATAGTAAATATCACAGTTGTAATATAAATGTGTAAATGTGTATAATCACATACGTAAAATGTTGTAAACATTTCTGTGTCCTTATTAACGAAATGTTTAAAAAACATACCAAATTTTTAGTTTTTAATAAAAAATGACAAAAGGTTACTTTGTAAGTTAGGTTTAGGGGTGGGGTTAGGGGAAGGGGATAGAAAATACAATTAGCTTAGTATTAAAACCATTATGCTTATGGAGAGTTCCCATAAACCACATATGCAAGTGTACGTGTTAGAGAGAGAGAACAGCCCAACATTCTTTCCTTGCTCATGCAAGAATCTGTACGTAACCAAAAATCTACTAAAATAACTCTAACTAACTCAAAATCGAACTCAATTCTAACTCAAAAATCAAATAAACATTTGTCTTAAATATCTATAAAATGAACCACATCTACACTCCCTGGAGTTATTATATTAACTATTTATAGTAAATATTTATTGAGGATGTCACATGGATTGTTCCCAAAGTGCTGTAAGACCCGATTCTCTGCATGTATTGTCATTTTTCATGTTTGATTTACCATTTCAAGCTCAGACTTTGATTTTTGAGTTCATCTTCTCCATTGACTTTATTTCATCTGACAATTAACTGGTTCTTGCGTGGGGAGATGCAGCACACGCTTTACTGAGCTCCTGCTGGATGGAAGGATCGCGTGAGAAACGTGGGGAGGGAGAGCAAGGATTCTGGGGTTGTGATTGCAAAGCAGTGCCGCTGTAAGCAAACTGCCCTCAAGGTCATATCTGCAGCTTTTACGGCTAATTACCTTATAGCAATTTACTGCTCACTGTCTTATTCTCATGACACAATCTGCCATTAAACATTCCTCAACACGCTTTTCCCAGCATGTTATTCAAGTCGATGATCGTACTCTACAGTTCTAAAGCAAAACTTTTTGTGCCTGCAAAAAGGTCACTGTGCAGAAATGTATGTATGGAGGCTACAAACAGTTGGACTGATTGGTCACATCAGTGGCTTTGAGGTTTCCAAGACCAGGGCTGGAGCTGAGGGATTGGTACTGACTAATACTTAACATCTTTCTTTAGAAGATAAAGGGAACCACTTGTTAAGAGGGATACTCTTTCAGCCGCCAGAGTTAAAACTAATGGCCGACTTTATTTGAAAAGACAGACGAAACAACATTACCTCATTCTATTAGGGGACCTAATGGTGAATCAGTATAATTTAAATAGAGCGAGCAATTCATCCCTCCATCTCTGCTTCTTGGGGATGGATTGCTCATGCCTGGCCAGGCTAGCTGTGGTAATTGGTGAGCCTGTTTTGGGGAGTGGTGATTAAAGATGGATGTGGGGAGCGGAGGCAGGACTCGGTTAACAGAAAGCGACAGGAAAGATGAAAGGTGGTGGTATTAATGCATTGCCCAGAGGAGAGGAGCCCGGCCTGGAGACGCTTGTTTTTCACCCTGTTGTCACGCAAGTTTCCTGCCCCGCCCAGCTCGGACATTGAGAGGCCACTCCCTCTTGCTCTCTCTCTGTCGCTCTCTCTCTTGCTGCATGTCCGCATTTTGATCATTTTCTCTTGCTCTGTTTCTCATTTCTTTCTTCTATGCTATGTGCTGTCATCCTCTCTTTATATACAAATTAAATGCACATCTGTCTACTATATCTTTCTCTCTATACATATCTGTCTGTCTGTCTATTACTCTTTATATACATCTGTCTCTCTTTCTATACATATATCTGTCTATGTACTTGTTTGTCTGTCTGTATTTTGGTTTGTATGTGTCTGTAAGTGACCTTCACATTTGAATCTTCTACTTTCTGTCACTCATCTTTGACAGGGTGCCTTTTATGAGGAAAAAAAATATATTTTTTGCCCTCCTCTGTCCAGGTCAGACAGTTAAAACAACTGTCTGTTTAAGGATTCTTTAAGTGCTTCTAATTAATTAATAAGGATGGCAATCTCTGGCAAGCTCCGCTCTTTTGATAATGTTAAAATGTTACTAAAATAACACAGTTACATGAGGCTTTAAACCCTTTTAGGGGTTTAATAATTTCATTTTGAGTGGTAACTGTTGATTTAAAAAGCAACCTTGCTGAACCTGATGTGCAGTTTATTAAAGTGTTCTTGTGATAAACAGTTAAAATATAAAGAAAAAGTGAACAGAAAAATTACATCATCAGAAATAATAGAACAGCAATTAGGATAGCAATACATCTTATTAAAGCATATTTGCAAGTAGTAAAATGTAATTTATTATTATAATTTTATCTAAATTAAGATTATTATTATTTTCCTGATATCAGCAACACCAAAGGTGAATCATATTGTGCAAAACAGTTTTGTGCATAATGCTTTGTTCAGGGATGTTTATTTTTATTTCTGATTCATGTCAAACATCTTACTATTCCTGTTTATATAGCCTTCCTGTATATCAAAACTGGTCTGTAAATCAAGCCTTGTAATGTATACAATTTTCTTTCTTCTATAGTTTATAGACTTCTTTATTGTCTTTACATGTACCACCAAATGATTAAAACATTTAAAATTAATTTAAAAAATAGATAATAATGATAAACTTTAAAATTCAGTGTACTTTAAATACTTATGTGAATTTTACTTAAAATAATCTTTTCTCCTTAATGGTTCTGGTCTAGGTGGATGGAAATAAAACCAAAATCATTAACTTTTTTTTAATCATTAACAAAATTTTTATGAATTTGTGGGAATGGTGCTTAGGTCAAATTATAATGATTTAAAACATAGTAGGTGCTGTCTATGTGTTTCACTGTAATTCTAGGATGGTCTATTCAATGTATTTAAATTTTTAGATGATGAAACATATAACTTTTCTGTTTACCTTTTTAGACAGATATTCCACTTCAGGGAGAAATCTGATGTTAGATGTGAGTGTTGTCATTAGTTAAACAGGCTGGTGTCTTTTAGTCTCTCTGGTTTGGGGGCTGGTGCAGGTCTCTATGAGGTATGAATGTTGTCAGCTTCTATTTCCTCAGTATGACCTGCTTGTCTGGGGTCACTAAACATTTTTCTTTTCTCCTGCACCAACAACAGCAGATGATGAGTGTAAAACACGCTTAACGGCGGCAGAATGCCACCTGCTCAGAAATCCGTAAGTTTGTCCTTTAACTGGAATTAAAGGAACTAGCTAATATTCTCATGTAGATTTGTTTGTTATACGGTTTGTTTTTTGTGATTACCATGAAATGTGGAACCGATAAGAAGCTCAGAGATAGTGGTGAGGTTAAGACTTCTGTCTTGTTTCTGCAAAACAAAAACAAGACAGAACTGTAAAGTACGATCATCGACTTGAATAACATGCTGGGAAAAGCGTGTTGAGGAATGTTTAATGGCAGATTGTGTCATGAGAATAAGACAGTGAGCAGTAAATTGCTATAAGGTAATTAGCCGTAAAAGCTGCAGATATGACCTTGAGGGCAGTTTGCTTACAGCAAAAACAAGTATTCATCACAGAGGCATTCAAAAAACTTCATACAGTCTGCTTTGCTAATAGTAAAAGTAATAATTTAGATTAGATTTATCCACATTAAGTGCATACGTTTTAAAAATATTTGTATATGTATTGTGTAATAAAAATGTAGAATTGACTTGTAATGTTTTTTAAGTGACGTGTTTAATCTTGTAGTCACGGAGTAAAAGGAGTTTGTTGTTAATTTAGTTTATAGTTTTGTACATTATTAGTAACATTATCTAAGCCATAGGTGTTTGGAAACTGCTATGGTGCATATTTATAACGCACACATTGCAAAAGTCCAAGCAATTGTTAAAATTAATCCTGTTTGTACTTGCCTACATACACAATTGTGTGTAGACTGTTTCATTAGTATGTGTCTTTGCAGTAACTTTATTTAGATGAGATACAAACACACATAATGCATTACACGTTTTCTATTTTTGTTCAATTTTGTCATCAAGGTCTAATCTGTCTATTACAACATTATCTGCTGTGTGTTTAGGATTACATGCTTTTTCTGTACATAAAGGTACAGATTTTTTTTGTTTTTCCACAATATTTATGGTCTTAACATTGAGCGTAATTTTTAAGCACTTTACCTTGAAACCAGTTGAACACCGACACTGTACTAAATGCAGATTATAGTTGCAATGTGCAATTTTTCCCGCTAGGTGGAAGCAAAGTTCTTCGAAACCAACTTGATGTTCTCATTCTCCTTTGATGGTTGCCAACTTATTCACTCCCGTTATCATACTTTGAGCAGCTGTACAGGGCAAAAAAGCGTATTGATTCAATTGCTTCAGCTTCTATATTTTTGCCCGAAAACTGGCATCACAAGGGAAATTTTATTTAAGATTTAATTCAAAAGAAATGAATCTGAAACACACGTTTGGTGTTGGACTCACGAAAGGCTTTCACAGAATGGCTCTTTTATCACCGTAATAGCCCATAAACGTTGTGCAAATTTGATCCGTAAATAGAGTGAGATTTTCTGCATCTATGATATAAAAATATTAAATATGTCCCCAACGAGTGTCCATCAGATGCATCAGATTCTCCAAAGCGACAGCAGGTCATTCATTAGCATTTGCACCTTAAATCCTAAAAGGGTGGCGCTGTTGCCCAAGAAATGCTTTCAACTGTTTCAAGTGTCCGTCCAGAGAGACCCAATAAATCTAAATCTAAGATAATATATTTAGTGTTCATACTCGGCTTCAGCAGAAAATCTGGAGCAGGACTGTGAGGACGTACTAAATCTTTTCTTGTCTTGTTCAGTGCTCTGTAGCTCTGTTATATAGCATTCTTATTGTAAATTTAGCACAATTCAGGTGATTCTTGTGATTTTGTGGGCCATGAAAACACTTCTTGTTTTAGGTTGCCTCGTCTTACATCACCTACCAATCACATGCAATTATAAAAACAGAGACGACTGAAAAAAAAAAAAAGATATTGAAAACAATGATCAAGACGCCTCTGGTAATAATATCCGTGAGCCAATCAAAAAAATTTGGATTTGGTTTGGATCCATATCTCCTGACTTTCATGTGAGTCTGCTTATGGCTTACATACATCATAAACATGCAAACTTAATCAATCAGCCCCCCTCCCCTGCAGAATAAGTTATGAGGACTAAAACCATTATGCCCAGTACCGAAACCCAGCTTACAAGCCATTAAACCTTGTGTGTTGCTGGTATTATGATTAATAATACAATATGATTAAAATAGTACAGTGTTGATTTCTGTGAAACCTTTTGAAGCTGCACTGTGCAATACACTCGGTGTATAGATCTCTGGTTTTGATGTGCCTCTTTCATCACTTTCTGCTGATTCATTTGTTGTTATTAAAGCTCACCTAGATGTAGTCAGAGCTCCACGCTCATAAGAACAGACAAAGAGAATGGAAAAACTTCAGTCTCAGGTGTAAATCATAGAATCCTGGATGCCCAAATGACAAGTGCTCAGTATTTTACCCTGTCAATTCATTTTATACTAACCTCTAACCCCAGTAAGAAGGGGGTATCAGTCATGGTAAGAAAGTGTGTCGGTCGTAGTTAGAAAGGGTATCAGTTTTAGTTAGAAGGGTTATCAGTGTAAGTGGACATGGCAGGACAGCAGACCCACAAGTGTATAATCTTTTCACCCAATGAGGCTCTATTAAATCCTTATCGAATTGGGACACTAGCATCCAGGGAGCACGGCTATTTGATTTTTCTCATATGGCAGTGATAAACAGGTTTTGTATGTTCTGATACAAAAGAGATTGATTTTAAAAAATCAAATAAAACTCATGCAGTTACACACATAAGTGTGTAGACGATTGTTTTAAGATTTGAGTTCCTTCTTGGCCATCGGGTTAATGAAGTTCAAAACAGTAGGGTGGAATTAAAATTAATACAGAACAAAACAATTTCCAGTATATTGTTCCCAGACAATAAACTCCATTTAATTAGGGAACTGGTAATACTAAATTGCTTGCAAGGTTCTGACATTTGACAAGGGACAGAAAAGGGCCCAGCTTTCTGAGGTTCAATAAAACATTTATTTTTTGTAATCCAATCATTGCAAATTTAATTTGACTAGAATAGGTGCTTTATTAAACACGTTATTATAAAGACTGTTTAGTCTGTTAGACTGTCTCTTGAATGTAGCCTCTGTCTATCTCTTTGTTTGAGAATACTCTACATTACTCTACATGAATTAACAAAATTACTTAGATTCAATTAGATTGAAATGAAACAATGTACTTGATGGCAAATTAAAAAGAAAGTGAGTGAGTGAGTGAGTGAGTGAGTGAGAGAGAGAGAGAGAGAGAGAGCAATGTATAGAATTTGTACTAATCCTGAAATAACAAAATGACATATGGATTGAGTGAATAAATTGTAACCCATAGTCACTTCTTATTCATTATTTTTGCACATTTTCAGATGTACATTATCTTTTAAAAGCCAAGTCTGCCACATGCACATTTAAACAGCCTAGTATTCAAAGATTATTAAAGCCCTTTAACTTATTATAAGATTTATGTCTTTTGTTCATTATTAAATGTTGCCAGATATTCTGAGGCCCACAAGAGAATCATCATGTCTGACAATTGAGACAGCAGGTTCTTTTATGCTTAAAGTTTATATCACTTGCAAGATCGCCAGTGTTAAAATTTCACCACTGAGGACAATATTCTGCTGCTGCCTAGTAAATGTGCTGTTAAATCATTTTGCTTTTTAAAATAAACAGGGCATTGAGCATTCTCTCAGAAACTTATGAGAAGCTCATTGAGGTGGGAGACTTTGCAGGTTGCCATCTGTCAGTCGATAGGAATGATTTATTGACATCACAGCAGATGAAAGAAAAGACTCAGGAATGTGTGAAGTGATGGATCACAGGTCACCATGGAGACAGACCTTCAAAATTTCTTCAGGTCTGTCTTTTTAGACCAGAAACCGTAATGTGATTAAAAATCATACTTCCTGACCCATCTGGCACTGTATTCACAATTTTGTGCTTAATAAACTGCTAGCCAAAAAGTATTACGTTTGATCTTGAGGCTGCTTAAGAGGTGCAGGTAAACAAACCCTTTAAATTAGGATGCGACAGAAGGAATGTCCTTGCAATTGGTCGACTATAAATTGCTTCTGGAAATTGATCATTTATTTGCATTAAGTGTCACACACCCATTAGATTTTGTGAATATGTGCTGATTATCAGTGCTAATGGAAACAGAATTTGAATTTGTTGGGCTGGTATGGGTGCTTCACAAGCGTGTGCATGTGTGCCTCTGGAATTACTATAAATGTGTTAATTTAAGGCTAATTAGGTTGGTCTTATCTGCTGCATGTTGATATAATTGAAGCTGTCAGTGATACTGAAATCTTTTGGACTTTGATTATAACAGACCTTTCCATAGAGCAGTTCAATTCTGTCTGTGTTTTTGTCGAAGCTACTGAACACATATTTAGTTCTAGAATGTTTTGTTGGTTATAGTTGCATTCCGAGCTGTGCATGTATAATCTTAACAATGTCTCAATATGTCCTCAGATTTGCGAGATTAAACTAATTCTACAATCGTTAATCATAAATTTCAATGCAATCTCTCAAGTATTTCTTATCTAAATCCTAAAGACCTAGCTGTTGGAGCTATGCTATGTGGTGCTTTTGGAAAGGCACATGAGACAAAATTAAATTAAATGAACATAAGTGGGAACAACTTAATAAAAATCCATTTTCTTTCTAGTTTTTTGGTTTACACATTTCAGGTGTAAGTGCATTTATGACCAAAACCTTATAGTTACTGAGAAACAGTCCTTGTAACAACTAGCCCCGGTCTCTCCTTTAATATTTATTCCTTTCATTCTCTATTTTGTTGACTATAAAACAATCTATCAGTTGTTATTGAATTGAGATAGTGATACGTTACTTTTAAATTGGATTTTATATTCTTTGTTTTCACAAGAAGTAATGTACTTTAGAAGAAAATCAAGAATGCTGTATTTTTATCCCTACTTTGGTGTCAAAAAGAAAAAGATGTTTTCTTTGTTAAAGTGATAGATCTCAGGAGCTCAAAGCTCCAATTTGTACTGAATGATTTTGCTGATTTTGGCGCTCTGGAGATCTACAGAACTGTTGTAGAGATGAAGAGATATACTGTACGTGAGCATCAATAAAATCCTGCCGCTATAGAGTGTTTCAGCTGAAGCAGCTAAAGGCTTTAACTGATTTTTCCTCCTTTTTATTGTTGTATAGGACAAAATAGATGGAATATAAAGCACATTTCTTGTTTCGCATTTCTGGGATACTTTGTGTATGGATGCAGTCCATGGATTTACCAGATTCAATGGATTTGCTAACAAAAGCCTTTCAGTTCTGTAGCCATGATTATTTCTGCAGTCAGCTTTAAAAAAGAGCCTCAGTGTCCTCCTAATTCATAAAATATAAATGTTTTACTCACCTGTCCATGTGTTTATATGTAATATATTACAATTCATGCAAATCAATGCTAACAAAAAAGCATTTCTTGCTATTGTGTCATAGTGGTATGTATAATGGTATTCTTTGGAGAATTATGTACATACCATGTGTGTAAATATTGTAGATTTACATTTACATTACATTTAATCATTTGGTGATTAATGCTTTTATCCAAAACGTGACTTACAGTATTCAAGCTGTACATTGTATCAGTACTTGTGCTCCCTGGAAATTGAACCCACAACCTTTATGTTGCTGACCCAGCGTTCTAACAGTTGAGCTGGTGTTTTCATGTAGCAGAATGTAGTAATGCAGTGGAAAAGGCTGTAATTAGTTGTTGAACTGTGATATATTTTAGCCACTGGATGTAATAGCCAAGGGTCTTAAAACTTAATAAAAAGGCTCCTAATCCCTTCACCCAATGTATATGCTGTTGTCAATGCACATTTCTGCAGTGTGGGGTAGTGTGAATCTATAGTGTTTTAATTGAGTTGCTATGGATGAGAGAGTGCAACCGAATGATTTCCTATTGCTTCCGTTCCAGCGTTTTTTTTAAGCCTCTCAAATCCTTCAGATTTGTACAGTATCTTTAAAGCTTTTTCTATCGGAAAACAGACAAACCTGTTTTCCCCTGATACAGAAACAGCTGTATAGACAGAAGTTGTTTTCATTTGGTTTTATGTTATACTGCATAACATAAAACCAAAATTTATTTTCTGAATTTTGCAGACATTTATCCAAAGCGAATTACAGTACATTTAATTTATACTTTTTATCAGTATATGTGGGAATCGAACCCACAACCTGTTGCACTGCTAACTCTTTACACACTGATTATCCTCATTTAGCCTTTTTCTCAATTAGGAAATTTAGAGTGATGAAAAAAGGCCTGTGAGTTAATTTATTTGGCATGTTTATGAAACATGATATTGTGTGGGAGAGATATTATTGGGGATATTTTTTACCTAAAGTGCATTTGTGAACTGCAATACAGTATTTGCCATAAGGAGATGAAAATCAAGCCATTTGTATTTCTCACTGACCATCTGGACAAAAAAATTGGACCCACAGTTGCCATGGTGACAGAATACTTTGACAAGTATCCTCCTGTGTAGATAGATAGCTGCACGTAATGTACAACTGATAAAATCTACATGCACGTAGATAGTGAAACCGATGCCTGTAGCCAGATAATGACTCGTTCCACCTGTACAATACTGTAGTTCAAACTTAAACATATGGGGCTTCAGTTCACAATATTGAAATGATTTCAGTAGCACTCAGACCAGAGCTGCGATTTTACTCAGAATCCACTTACTCGAAATTGGCAGAACTTAAACTCATAACCTTAATGGCAATTTTATTTGTGTGCGTGTGTGTTTTGTCCTACGTTAAAATAGATCACTTGAGGACTGTGGGCCTCCATAAAAAAGACTGAGAAAACAAGGTCTTCTCTAATAAGAAGACTAATGAAAATGGCTATAAAACCAGCTGGTTCCATTCATTAAAACGGTCCTGTCCTGAGAGTTGTCCTGCTGTTTTGCCTGTTGGTTGTGGCTGTGTCCCGGTGAATAGGTGCTGAACTGATATTTTTTACTAGTTTCAGCCTGTATGTTCTTGGAAATCCTGTTGTCTTTTTGTGTTTCCTGTCTTTACAAACTAAATTATAATTCAAAATCATTTAATCAGAAATAAGACTAATTAGCACTTGGTCGTACTTACAAAAATGGCCAGTTCACTGCTAATGTGTTGGCAACAAGTACAAATCATCACATAACCACTACTTTTCCACCCACCATAACACCTACTAATTGATTTTTCAAAGGGTTTTTCCATTTCCAAGTTTTCTAAAGCTAGTTCTAGGATTTTATCTTGGCTTTTCTTTGGTTTCATCTGGCACATATACAGACTGAGAGTTGTCATATGTCAACAGTGGTTGATGGTGCTGGCTATGTACCTTCTTTAAAAACAGCAATGTTTTCTCCACACACAAGACTGCACTGCTAGAAATGGCTTTGAGAAAGCATGAAATACTATAATAAATGTACTTTTTCTGAAACGTTTGAAGACCTTGTAATTTTGCAATTTGTCAGGTAAACCTGTTTTAAGAAATATGTATATTTTGTACTGGAGTTCAAAATGAAGATAATGATTAGGAATGTTTTTTTCCAGAGCCACATACTTGGAATTTAATGACATTGGTGGAAAAGGAAAATTTTTGTCGCATTCCGTGTGTGGGTGAATTGACAGGAGAGTTTACCCAGAAGAATCAATGGTTTTCTTTGTCCAAATACACTTAGGTGTGGAGGAAATAATGGGATTTTGTAGTCGCTTGTATTTGAGATACGGAAGAGAGTTTTGTTGTGTTTGGTAAAGGTGTGTGTGGGGGGGATAATGTTTGGGTGACCTGAAGTGTTAAGGGAAAGGTAGTGCCTTTCATTCAAAGTTCTTTGAGAAGTTCTTTTGATCTCTGTCTCTCTCTTTCCTTTCTGTGGTGACCTTGCCGAGACTCTTTTAGCACTTACTGGCTTTGATAATGTTTTACATTCTGCCCAAAAGCCAATTTCTAATAATAACATCCATCAGATTTAAAATGCCACGCTGACACATAATTATAACAAATTACAAGCCTCAGACTGGGAGAGATATTAGTTGCAATTTCATTATCATTTCTGAGCTTACATTGTGGTCAAAATAAAATGCTTTAACATCCTCTTTGTGAGCAACTGGAATGAAGTAATTTATTAACATGTCGCAACATTTAAATGACTCTCTTTAGGACAGCCAGTAAGACAGTACACAGATGTTTTGTCTGTATTCTGTTTTATTACTTTGTATACACAGTTTACAGTTTGTTCAATAACTTTACATACGTGCTGGAGATTTCTTTTATAGCAAGCCCAGCATTTTGATGTTTACTCTTGAAACTCAATCTCATAGATAGAATCAGCACTAAATGATCTTATGAAAGGTGAAACATCTTCATAAAGCTAAATAAAGCAGAGTAAATGAACAACCTTGGGTAAACTAAGCACTGTTAAGTCTAAATTCTTTGAAGTACCTGAGCATGGCCTTCTTTAGATAAACACTGCCCATTAAACCTAGTCTATTTATATTATTATCAAAGAAGAGCATTTAATGAAGGCTTGAATTATTTTTATCTGAAACAGAGAGCATTCCCTTGATGGGATGGGGACAAACACACACACACGGTCAAAGCAAATACAACAACTTTTGCATGACCTAAATCTGTCAGATCACAGAGGTTCTCAGTTTCTGTTTTAATTACACCTACAGGAATTAATCAGGAATGAGTTGAACAAGAAATTCACGCGTTTCTGTTCAAAGAAATCTTCAGGAACACATCACAGCTTGAAGCCTCATGAGGAGTAATCAAAATGGTTCAAGATTTCCATTTAGCTGCAAGACGATTTACTTTGATCTATCAAGAGTCATCGACTCATTTCTGTCAATATGGAAAACTTTGGATGGTCAGGATATGCAATAGAACACATTTATTATAGTGATATTGATGGTGGGTGGGATAACTTTAATTGTTTAATTGAGTTAAATGTCAAGGTTTTAATGGATTCAATAAACCCAGGAACAGAGATGTTATCAGACTGACTGGAGCCAAGTGTTCATTTTATAAGAAGCTGATGTATCAGTTTTTGCAACTTGGCTGGTTATGGTGTCCAGTATAATATACATATTTATAGGGACAGTCAATGTGTTCATGTCATGTTAACGGATATTAAAGGATTTGATCTAGGTTTAACCATGTAGTTAGTGGATGTAATTGTGAACAACCAGAGTATCTTATATTAGATTTATGTAGATTCATTTTAGATTTTTTATTTGATCAGCAGTACAAACAGACAAAACAAGAAACACATTCAGCAACATCATAAATAAAAACATGATCTTCTGTAGCCCCAAATCCAAATCCAGTTTTAAATCTTTTTTAAAGCCATTTCATCAAAAATTGTATTTTGGAAAGAGCAAAATGATGAGAGATGTTCTTTTCGAACAGAATAGCCTGTGTGAGTCCAGAGGGACATATTAACATGTCACAGTGAGTGTTGAAGCGGGTGAAACTGAATCAGCTCTCTCCTAGGCTAATGACAGGTGGCCCCTGCCATGACACTGTGGTTCCCTTATTTTCCGTCACTGGTCCCTCAGAGACATTAAGCCTGTGGGTGCAGGGCAGAAACAGAGCCCATCTTCAAAGCAGCTGCCACAGATACTGCCAGGATGGTCTCACAAACAGATAAGAAAGATCACGGGCACAGTGGTAAGCATGAAAGAATCTAACTCACTTACAAAACTTCTCTGTAACTAATCCTAATGTATTTACAGACCCAGTGACAAATACAGTCAGTCAGGGGCTCTCCAAACTGATTTAGGTAAATAGCAAGTCTGAATACTTGGAGTGTCTACCAGGGATCTTTAACCTTTCTCTGGCCAGAGGGCCCTTGGTGGATGTACAATTGAGGCAGAGGTCCTGTGATGCATATTAACTAAAACCAAGAGTTGCATTTTAAGAATGGCCCTTATGATAACACATGAAAGGTGATATAATGAAATGTAATTCTTTTATGATTCTTACATTTCAAAAGACAATAAAATAAACAATAATTATTAATGTACAGTGTGACATGCATCATTTTACATTTTGAATATGAAATATTTAGCCAAACATTATATTCACAACTTAATATTGTTTTTGTTTAATACATAGTTTTCTTTTTTTACAAATTAGTTTGAGATCAATTACTGGCAAGAACCGTGGCCTATACATACAGTATATACTTTATATTTTAGATGGGAACAAACACACATCAACACACTTAAAGAGGACTGGTGTTTATTGGCATAAATTTGCATTTACATAAATGGCATAAATGTTTATTCCAAGGTACATTACATTTGGCATAAATGTTTATTTGGCATTGCTCTGATTCTCTACACTGGAGAATCAGAGCAATTTTATTGATTGTTTCATCGATTTAAATCAATCAACTTGTCAATTTGTGTGAACGTCTCTCAGTGTCCGAGCTCAGTGTTTATTTCAGGCTACAATAAAATTCTCTGTGACTGTAGTTAATCAGCGTTTACTAAAAGTGCTTAACATCTACATCAGAACATGGACTAAACTCTGTAATGACTGAATGCTGTTATACATTACAGTGATTGTAATGCAAGGTCGTCTCTTTGTCTGTGAACAGCACAATAGGTGCTTATCTTGCATTCAGTCAGTTCAACCACAACAACCAAAACCTCATTCTAATTAAATCCTTTGAAATATGAAGGTCAAGGGAGGCAAAGTTGAGAACAGCTGTCTTATGTCATTTTCAAAGCAGTTCAACACATGAAAATTACCTGTGAATAAATCTGCTATTAAATCACACCCTATTAAATTATTAAATTATTGATGGTTATGATGTGAAAATCAACAATTTAGTATTAGAGATACTAGAAATTAAGTATTCGGTTTATCATTATTAATGAATTGAACTGCTTATGAAACATTGGTGTCTTTAATCAAATTGTTTTTGCACTGCACCTGAGAACACCCTTTATCAATGTTAAATTAGTCTTTCAATGTCTGAAACTCCTGGGTTTGACAAAATCTAGATGACGCATCAACTATAGATGACTTCAATAGTTGGTTGGTGACACACATGTAGATTGTAAATTGTAAGCCATGTATGTTTTTCACAGAAGAATGACGTAATTCTTTTTATTTTGCACATACTGTATTATACATTTATACTGTAGCAAAAGATTGACACATGCTGCAGAGGTCTGCAAGTGGCGCTGGCTCTTTGCCAACTGTGCAATTTTATGAAAAAATCTCATACTGATTAAAGGATCAGAATGTAAAACCATGTTGCTGTAAGTCATTCCTAGGTGCAAAGATTGTCATACATAGTACCACATACATAGTATGTGCACAGGTCTTTTAGAAAGGCTATCATCACTTCTCACTTCAAAAATCTAGACTTAACTCTTCAAACTGGTCCAGATATGTGACCAAACAAAAAAAAACGGTGGTGAAGATTATTCAAGACAGTGACTGAGGTTAAAGTACACACTCACTGCAGTCATGACTGCTATAGAAATGCATTGTTTGAAGCATGTTTGTATATTTGGAGCCACAACACTTGAAATCTGTCATGTGCCATGCTCACTTGCTTCCTCTTCTCTATGACCAACATCTTGTCTGATTTGACACTTCAGTCAGGAAATGATGTCTTAAAATAACCCCTCCACTCAGACTTGGCACATATGTGTAGCTTGCGTGTCTGCCTGTGTATATGAGGACTTTTGTATATACGTTTGTTGTTCTTGTGGTTATATAGACGTTATTAGTATAGACTGGATTTAAAATCTGCTTTGCTTTATCTAGCTGCCTATGGAAGCAAATATGGTAATCTTTAATAGATATTCCCACAGATTAATTGAACAGTGTAGATTCACACGCACACTTTCGCACAGTTTAACGCCCTGTTTTACTCATTTACACATCTCCTACAACTTCTCACAGAGACACCAGACATTGTGTTACTCGAAGGTGTTGTGGGATCTCTAAACAAAACATCACACATCAAGAAAAAGATTGTTCTCTGAAAAATCAGAAAATAATTTCTCACTCACACTCTCTCAAATTGCTCTTTAAGTGTCTTACATCACAACCCCTCAGATTTGATTAGAGTGAATTTTAGCCATCGTTCTTGATCTTTTCTCCGAAGGGTCTGCTGATGGGACAAAGGAACATCCATGCAGTGGCCTCTAGGCTGGACTGCTGTTCTGTTCCATTTCCATCTCTGGGAGGAAAGAAAGTCATTATCCCACTTTATCTAACTACATGAAATTAAAGGGGAAGGATATCATGTTTGGGGGGGTGTAATGTCAAATAGGAAATGAAATACATGCATACATAATTTTTGCAACCCACATGATGGATGTCTGCCACAGCAAGAGCCAGTGACCAAAATGATTGATCTGCACAGTATTTCTCCATTTTTCTTTCTTTCTGAGTCAGACGTAAACTTAAAACACAAGTCACTTTATTTATGACTGTGTCTAAGCTCTCAAAGGGGACTGGGGCAGATTTAACACAGAAAGCCAAAGAAAAGTGGTTAAATAAATCAATTGTGCCCATTTCACCCAGTCCTCCAACTTATCTTATAAAACTAAAGGATTATGGGTAAGTCTACTGCTTAGTCTCCTGTAATGATTATGGCTACAGAGAGACTGAGCTGAAAAATATATTTCATCCTAGTGAGAGAGAGGTAGTTGAGGGGACATTTAAAAAATGAAAAAAAAAAAAAATTTTCCTGTTAGAATCATCTGCTATGTTTTGATTTTGTCAATGTTTCAAACTAATGCATGCATCTTCAACTGGAAAAGACTGTAATAATTTGGAATAATATTTCAGTTCTGATACTGAAAGTCAAAAAATATCTTTCCATATTTCCATAAACTGAATTTCTTCAACATGTCCTGGTCCTTCTTTATAGGTGTGTTTGCTCTTATGCAACCACAGTACAGTAGAGAAATGTGCTTCAGCATGGTAGAACTAAAGGTCTCTGTTCGTTTATGTGTGCCATTGTATGGAATATGTGTCCTGAGGAAAAACCTGGAAAAAACTGAGGTTGTAAAAAAATTCCATTTGTATTCTACCCCCATATATATTATACTGAATATTCCCCATTATATTGTTCCAGAAACATCACATGTAACATTTGTGCATTTGGCAGATGCTTTTATCCAAAGCAACTTACAGTACATTCAACTTATACATTTGTCAATCTGTTGTGCTCACTTCTTGCACGATTGTTCACCTTCTCTCCTGTATTTGTGAGGTTGTTGTTAGAGGTTCTGATCTACACGTTGACATGGATCAACATTAGATCCCCACTGCTGACTAATGAGGTGAAGAAATTAGCAGGAGGGAGCGATTTTAGATTGGACACTGTCATATGTGCTGAGAAAGAGAGAAAGTGGGAGGACAGACAAAGTAGTTCTCACTTACAAAGCCTGCCTGAGGTTTTTAGATGTCATGAGAAACATTTATCATGCATGACTTTAGTGAGCTCCTCAGAGTAGATCAATATTCATCAATATTTATGTTAAAATGGGATTAAAGTCTACCAATAACTGTCTGGATGTATATATTAATTGACATTAAGGATTTATGTGGACAATAACATCAGTGCTAGTGTTAGATTGTGTTTCTTTTTTTCTCAACAAAGTTAATGTTGTCCTCAAAGATTCCCAAATGCTCTGTTTTCAAATGCTCGAAAAAAAATCTGTTTTCGACAATTGTTCACCTCATTATTTTCCATCTGTAGTGGAAAAAAACCTGATTTTTTTAAGTGTTGTGTGGAGTACGTCTGAGATGTCTGTTGGTTAGAAAACCGAGTACTGAATGTTAGCAAGAAAGGAGAGAAATACAAGATCTCACATGCAAGCAAACGCTGCATTTCTTTTTTATTCTAAAAGAAAATCTCTAATCTCTATAAGCCTCTATGTGGTGGTTGGATGGAAGGAGCATGTAGAGTATGCATGATACAAATATAACATGCCATTTTATGGCAACAGAGAAAAAACAACCATCAAATGTCAAGACTAATGGTTCTGTTTGCAAATATTTTTTATTATTGTGTAAAATCAGTTGGTTTTGGGGGGTCCTCGGTTAATCATACCTACATTCATCAAGCCCCAGTATCATAAATCTCTGTGTTGAGATCTCTGTGTTGAGCTCTAGACTGTTTGTTATTTTCAGAAATCTTTCCTAAAATCTGCTCTGGGAGATTAAGATAATAAACGTTCACCTGCTGTCCACAAAATTGTTTTAAGCAGTCATCAGCTATGTCATTATGTTTGCCGAGCCTCTGCGAGCGGCAGGATGGAGGATGAGTAACTGTTTGAAAGCTTTATTCTGTAATCTCTCTCTCGTTCTCTGAGGTATTCATGGTAATATTTGGACTGAAAGTGGCTTTTTAGAAAGGCTTATACACACACACACACACCTGTGAGGTTTCTTCTCAAACACACACACACAGCTTATTTAAAACAAGGGCTGCTTTATCCATGCTTTACTGGAGAACTTGCTTTATGTCTTGGATCATATTTTTGGTGTGCCAGGTTCTTTGGCAACAAAGAAAGAGGAAAAAAATAAATCCCTCCAGTGTGGCCTCCCACTTATACCATATCATATCTTCCATTTTGTAAAACCCACTTTGTATTTGATGTACAGCACAAACTGAAAATAACTAAACATAGAAAATACTGTTAAAGGGTTAAAGAGAGGGTTAATATTATCTATTAAGGCAACAACAAAAACTATCGAATTAAATAGGAATTGGAGAACAAACTTAAACTTATCTTATACATTAATAATACCATTTCATGTGCTAGAGGATATGAGAGATGTGCTTTTCCATATTACTGGACTTGACAGTTTCTCTTGAAGGGCCATATAAAAAAATATAGATTTTATTATATAAAAGATCTAAGCCATATCAGGGGTTCAGAGATTTAAAGGTGGCTATTTTGACTCGGACCCACCTACAGCAGTCATGCAGAACAACCTGGAACCTACCTAGAAAACATTATAGCATCACAATAGCGAAACAGTTTAGGATCTATAAAGCAACTCTCTTGCAACCATGCGGAACACCTTAGCATCATGGCCACCTGTTTATATGTAGTTTATATTTAGTCCATTCTGCTCAAAATTTAGTTTATCTTTTTGCTTATTGAGCATTTTTGATAAATGTGTGTAATGACTCCTTATTTAATAATATATCTGTGAGTGGACTGCAAATCTCATGAGTCAGAGTCAGAGTATTTAGGCGTTTGCTATCCTTCTGAATACTATGAATCAGTCAAGTTTGCGACGATACAATTTATCACTAGTCTCTATAGCAACAATCAGGCCAAGTTCACTTGACTTGAGCTGACAGCTCTGAGTACTGTTCTGCGAGTGATGTCATCACTGATTTGATTAGCAAACATTACAAAATGACTTGCTATGCTCTATGACTAGTATGTTTTTTGTTTGTTTGTTGTATTGATTAAAATGCTCATTTCTAATTGTTAAGAAAAGACAACCAATAAAATATTTATATGTTGCACATAATGTTTACATTATAAAGCATATTTTTAAATCATCTGCAAACATTGTGAAAAGAACACTGAATGAACTAAGTTCAGGCTGAATTAATCCAGCGGGAGATGACCAGGCTTTGATTCCATGACAACTAAAACTGATTTTAGAGATAAAGTGGAACAGGAGATTTGGATTTTAAAGACCTTTATAACTTAATAACTGCTAGATCACTGATCCAGATTTTAGGGTTGATTTAGTGTGTATGTGCCAAACAAACCATTTGAATTATAAAAAGCAAAGAACCAAATGTCACCCCAAAATGAATGAGTGAGTCTGTGTAAAGTTAATCCTTTTAGACTCTCTGACATATGGCAGCACTACAAGCAGGGAGGCAGAAATGCTTTGGGCTCAGTGTACTCATTGCCAGCACAGCCACAGGTAGAGGCAGAATCACATCAGTCACATTGGTCAAAGACGTTCCCCTCTGATCCTCCTTGTGCCGGAACTACACCAATGTTAGCACAGCACCAAAGGCAAAGCAATTATTCATTCATTTTTCCTTTCCTGTTTTTTTTCCTTTTTCTTTCCTCTTTTTGTTTTTTCATTTTCTTTTCCCTTTTATGTTTTCCTTTATCCATTTCATCCTTTTCTTTCCTTTATTTTATTCATATAATTATGCTTAGTAGAAATAAAAGAATTAAAATGCTTGCTCTTAGCTGTTCTTCATTTAAATGACCAGGTTGGTGACATTTACCTTATACGATAATCGGCAACAACAAGTAAAGCAAAATCTTTGCTGCTAAATGTGTTGTAAACTGCCTGTAGTGTAATATGAGGTGTTTTGTTTTTAACATGTTGAATTTGAACAAGTACACCCATCCCTCCTTTTCATTAAAGCTTGTAGAGATGTCACAGTCATTTTATGTGTTCAGAGATAGTGATGGTGAAACAATGATCAGACATTGCTTTGGGAATCATTTTAATCTCCTCTTAAAAGTTTCAAAAAACAAAATGCTCACTAAGGTAAGGATGATGAGGGAATTTATGACATGTTGGTACTCCAAGTTTGACAAACTTAATTTATTTTTAACACAACTCTGGTTCAAGTGGCCTCCATCATCCAGTAAGATCAAGATCATTTTGTGAGGCGACTGCTTCAGATACATTACTTATGATCTAAATGACTGAGGTCTTCCACCCTTTTTGCTCTCCCGGTCTCACACAGAGATGAACATGGTTGCCAAGTATCTGGTGGAGCTTTGATGTAGGTGAAGAATTTTTTACAAGTGTTTATTAATGACTTGAACAAAAATATAAGAAGTGGTGTTTATTTTTCCTTTTCAATTTAAATCAGTTTCAGATTATGTCACATTTCAGAATGGAACTAAATTGTTTATAATCTGAGAATATTACTGCTCTACTCCAAAACATTAACATTTCTTTTGTTTCTTATAAAGTGTCTTATAATTTTTAACAATAAACTTTCTAACTTTCAGAATTAAATATAAGGATACTGTGTACAGAATATGCAAGTAAATACACATTTTCCTTCAGGGATAACCTTGTGTAAAACAATACTACAGGCCACTCTCACCTTCCTCTTGAAAGCCAGCAGCTGTTTCCTGTCCGACTTCATTATCACTCTGTTAAGTTCCACTGAACTTTTTTGGCCATATGTTAACTGCTTCTCCAAGGAATAAGCCACTTGTGTGTCTTCACTCATCTACAGCATCTAAAATATTGTTTTCTGATCATGTTATTTATTATCTTATAACTGACAGGCGGGGTCTCATGGGGACCTCCATGGTACAAAACCACACTTTTAAAAATTAAATATTATTATTATTATTATTATATAATATACACCAATAACGTAGGTATACAGTAAAAACTAAAAAGTGCATTGTGCCAAATTCAGACTCCCCTGTGTATTTCACTGTGTAATTCTGCTTATATAACTGCATATTGCATATTATGTTTTTATTAAAATCATTTTTTTCCTTCAAACATCAAATAAGCATATAGGTAGTAATACTCTGTTTTTGTGAAAAACTAAAACATAATAACACTGATTTTAGTTCTTTCTGGAAATTAAACTACAGATTTAATTACAGTGACAGGTTTCCACTTTCTGTTATATAGTGTTCTGTTTCTTTACAAAGTAACAATTGTGCTGTTTGTAACACTGCACAGATATTTAAGTCAAGTTAAGGCAGTAGTCATAACATTAAACTAATTACAATTTAGGGCAATTATACACCATTAGCTTCAGTTTTGCCTTTATTTTGTCTGTCCTGAGCTCTTGTTCCTCGCAAAATGACAAAACCTCAAAGCATTGTTTATTAATAAGCAACTATTTCTAATTATGATAAGACCACTAGACACATGAATGGTGAAAATGAAGCTGGTAGTCTTTTAAAATACTTTCACAGTAGAAAGTGACTCCATGAGAATAACTATCCATTTATTTGTTCAGTTTTGTTTGATCATCAGCTGTGCTTATTGTGACCTGTCAGTCATTTTGTAGATATCACAAGTAAGGAGAGAAGCCTAATGTCCATCAAAGCAGATGTTCCATAATATACAAAACCAACCAAACAAACAAACAAACAAATGTTGAGCAAAAATGTTCTGCCCTTATAAATGTACAACAGCTTCATATATTATATTGGATTTTCTCACTATGATCTTTTGAACAAATGGGAGACATTAGACAAGCATAGTCACAAAGCTTAGATTGGAATCTGATAAATTAATCTTGTAGATAAATAAATTCATTGTCATTTATTATCATTGAAAACCACTAACAGTTTCTTGTTAGTCTACTTCAGTAAATAGCTCTTTGTATCTTTTTATGGCATTTCATATGTTAGAGAGCAGCAGTACAGTGATTAATTTCACTGAAGAACCATTAAGAACAGTTTGTAACACAGCCCTTCTCAGTAACACAGCCCAAACTCCTCAGGAATTTGCACCCTCGAGAAGGCTGCAAAACCCAACCACATCAGGGCAATGCTCTCATTTGTCATTTGCTGACAACCTTCTGAGCGTTACCTAACCAAGAGTGTCCGTTTTGCCTCACTCAGCTGGAAAGAAACAGTACAATTTCTGCTAATTCAATTTTCATCCTTTTCTTTTGTGTCGCCATAGAAAAGGAAAACATCTTTCAAGTTACATAGCTCTCCAGTCACAATGAGACAAGCCATATGTGCAAAGTCACCATAAAAATGTCCCTTGATAACTTAGGAGTGCCTGCAGCCATAATAAAGATAAGCTGGTTTCCTCTAATGCAGCACAGTGCTACCGAGTTCAGGTGGGTCTTTTCTGAAGCATCTTTAGCTTTAGGTACTGCCGATGTGACGATCTGTTTCCTCAGTCATAAAAGCATTACACGAAAAATATCAGTCACTGTTGTGTACAGATTGTCAATGCAAAGATACAGAGGCAGTGTTAATTCTGAGAAATGTCTCCTTCTTGTGAATATCCAAATGCAATTTGTCACGTTAACCACCTGTCGCATCAATCGCTGAATGCTGTGAGTAGCAACTAGCTGCCATTGTGCTCTAAAAAGACCTTTTCCAGGACCTGCACAGGATCTTCTGAAAAGCTCGACGGAAGTCCTGGTTGAAGATGGTGTAGATTACAGGGTTGAGGGAACTGTTGCAGTAACCAATCCAGAAGAAAAACTTAAACAAGGTTTCGTCAATGGCGCAGGGTTTCCGGCAGATCCCATACAGGCTATAGCTGAAGAAGAATGGAAACCAGCAGACCACAAACACGCCCATCACCACAGCCAGAACAAAGGTGAATCGTTTCTCTCGTGCCTGTGAGATCTTCTTCCTGGAAATGGTGTTCCTCCTCTTCCTGCGAGAGGAGAACAAGTCCAGAGACTTGCTGCTGGCACGGGACTTTCGGCTGGAATGCTTAGAGCAAGAGCTGTTCTTACGACTGGAACGCCGATCTTTTCGAGTGGACGTCGCCTCGTTCTGCACGCGCTTGGCCTTTTCATCAGATGAGCTGCTGTCTTCCATTTCAGCATCTTGGTCATCCTCGCCTGGTTTGCGTTCCCCGGGTGAGGAGCAGTGCCCGTTTTCCCGCCTCGAGTCCTCCCGGCTCAACCCATTCTCTAGCCGAGGCGTTCCTGACCCCCCATCTGTATCACGGCGCTTTTCAGACATGTTTCGGGTTCTCGTCTTTGCCACCTGGTAGATTCGGATGTAAACAAGGATCATGATGACGCATGGGGCGAAGAATGACCCGATGCTGGAATAGAGGATGTACCACGTGTGGTCGTTCAGCTGACATTGCGGTTCGCTCTCGTCCCCCTCATTATTCCTGTCCATGGAAATGAGTGGTGGAAAGGAGATGACAGCTGCGATCAGCCAGACCACCACAATCATGCCCTTCACCCTTCGAGGTGTCCGCTTTAGGTTATATTCTACTGCTTGTGTTACAGACCAGTACCTGTCCAGACTTATTGCACACAGGTGAACAATAGACGATGTGCAGAAAAGAACGTCTAATGCTAAATAGATATCACACCAAACTTTTCCAAAAAACCAGTAGCCCATTAATTCATTAGCCAGAGAGAAGGGCATTATCAGGGTAGCCACCAGAATATCCGCACTGGCCAGAGACACAAGAAATAGATTTTGTGGTGGCTTGAGCGCTCTGCTCGTCAAAACGGCGATTACAACCAGCACATTCCCCACTATAGTAAACAGGATGATAAAGCTCACCAGCCCTGCGAGCCCTATAATGGTGGTCAAAGAATACCGACTTGTAGAATTCCCAGTGGATATATAATAAGAGTCAACGTAGCTGTCCACTTGGTTTGAAAAGCTTAAGTTATCCATATTGATTTGGAAAATTCTCAGTTCTCCAATCAAATTATTTGCAGTAGCAGTTTCTTCTCTGCTCCTCCTTACCTTTTATCCTTGTTAGAATTCCGTGCGCGTCCTTTTGCTCTCCCATTTACGACTCATCTGACGGCCAGATGGCTTTGTAAAGACAGACCCATCCTGTGATGAGTTTGGAGTAATCATCACCTCCGGACATCGTCTCTTACATCCGCAAGACCCGATCGTCCTCTCACTGGCGTCTCTCTCAGCATCTTTGCGCTCTCTCCACCGGAGCGCAACCCAGCCCGCCCGGGACTCTCCGCTATCCACGTGCTGACAACATAAACCGATGGAGCGCCGCCCCGCCCCCTGGACCACCGGACCGGGAGGACGGACTCCTGATCTAACCTACAGACGTTTAGCGTCGTTTTGCATGTTACACATTAGATCGCATCGCTTTATATACGTTTTAACATCCGAACTTGCGGTGTCCGAAAAGTGCTTTTAGACCTGAATACGGAAACAATGGACAATACAGACGACGTCTGGTTGAAGGAATAAAAAATGCGGTTCTTTGGTTTAAGAGTGATATGCGTCTGATAACGCGATCAGGAGGTTGAAGAAGGCTGTGAACTATGAACAAACTATCGCTTTCGGTATATGTGCTCGCTGGATGTCACTGTTGTAACACTGCCGTTCTGCGGTCAGTCAACGGGGGAATCCGGTTTTGTCAATACATAGTTCACCCATGACCTAAAATCATGTTAATGACACAATCCATAACCTTGTTAGTTTCAGCGTCCTGAAAAATGTAGATCATGATGAGTTCAATGTGAGGTCCCCAAATTAAAAGCCATTTTTGACATTTCCTTCTCAAACTTCAAACTACTCCCTGATATATTTCATCACTAGCAGATAATCGGTAAGAGAAAGGCACATTTTCTTCTTAAAATTGGAATAAATCAATATGGTAATGAGGTTTGCATATCATGTTTGTGCTCATCTCCAAGTAAAATAAGACGAAAATAAGTTTTAATCATTTCCAAGTGCATAGTGATGCTGTGAGAGCAGCCTGTGTGAGTCTGTTGTAGCTGTCACGGGCCTTGTTACAAAACCGAAATGCCTGCACGGAAATGGGGTGAAAAGATTGCAAAAAGTGCAGTTTATTAGTGAAATAAACACTGGTGCCATTAATAAATGGATTCAATAACCAGTGAGCTAGCAGTGAAGTTTAATTACTTTTTAAGTGGCTGAGTGCTTGGCTTTTTGTCTTCTGTTTTAATAGAGAAACTACAGAAATGCAAAACAACACCTGCACTCTATTCTTTCTGTAGAAGACTAATGGTAATAATTGTTGTAATATTCAGTTCTCAGTATGTATTCTCTCTGGTGGCTTTGTCTGTTTCAAAAAAACCTTTTCTCACAGGCACCTCAGATGTGTGTGAGAGAGAGAGTGCAGGTTTGGCTGTACTTGTGAGGGCCAAATTATTTCAAAAATATAGTGAAACATGTTGAAAATATTCTAAGGGGTCTTCGTTATTTGAAATTCTTATCGGCCAAATAATATTTCATTTTAATTTTCCTGATGTCAACAGGTTTCTGTGAGGGTTAGGAGTAGGGAATATCATCACCTTTTTATAGTATATAGTATACCAGTGTGTGTGTAGATGCATTTATGATGCTGCATATTTATTGGTGTATTTGTGTGTACTTACCCCCTTGTGTGTATGCCCGTGTGTACGATGCACGTGTGATTTCGTGAC
The DNA here is from genome assembly GCA_036877525.1 of Chromobotia macracanthus. Taxonomy (NCBI): domain Eukaryota; kingdom Metazoa; phylum Chordata; class Actinopteri; order Cypriniformes; family Botiidae; genus Chromobotia; species Chromobotia macracanthus. Next base: position 3,342,424 of record JAZGTH010000019.1, read on the forward strand.
CTGTCTGACATCTGTGTGTTTGTTTCTTCTGTTCTGCATCCACTGTGTGTTTATATGTGTAGGTGGGATTGTGGGCAAGCCTGCAATTCATGACAAAACTGTTAGGAACAGCAGAAGTTGACCCTCAGGCTCTGCTCTTCTCAAAGCTGATTTGTATTGAGTCTTCCTGGCTTGTGACCATTAAAGGTCCCCCTTGGGCCACACTTGTGTCTGTTTAATTGAAGTGTGTATGTGAGTGATCCACCTCATTACCTTGAGGTGAGCTCCATTCTGTCCTTTCCACCCTCACCCTACGTTTTATTCACACGTAACTAATTCAAAGTGTCATGCAAACAAATGATGTCAGATAAACAATACCCTTAACACAACATGCTTTCACATGCTTAAGCATACAGACCTCGGCTGTGCTGTGAGCAGACACATTAGTAGTAAATAAACAACTTTGTATTGTAGTTGACACTAGGTCAGTTTAAGAATGATATTATATGTTTGATGTTTACAATTTTATCTGTTACAGTTATGAACAATTTTGCATATTTTGCAGTGATAAAAATATAGTACTTCACTGAAATAATGTTTTTAAATTTATTATTATTTAGTGTCAGTAGTCACTCCTTTATGAAAAAGGAGACGTATTGCTCACACAGATATCTGATTTCACCATCATCGAGTCACTTTGGGATTACATGAAAAGACTAAATCTATAAGAACTGTGGCAACAGTCTTTAAATGTTTACTGTGTGAAGCACAAAAATACATAGGGACTGTGTGAATGGTAAAATGGAAACGGTGCCTGGGTTTTAAGAGGGAAGAGTGACATGTCTGAGAACTGATTGAAGGATTGTGGGCAATCATTCTAGCAAAACTGTGATTGACTGTTATTGGAAATGATGACAGCTATAGAGGCCTGTGTGTGTCTGTCCACACAAGTGTACAAGCGTGTTTATGTGTGTCTATCCCATTCACAGGCCCACACGGCCAGATACCATGAGGCACTATGTGGCAGGTTTCATTTTAATTTCCTAGTCATTTTCATCACACTGTGACTTTGTAATTGGCCCCAACAGCAGGATTTGTTACAATCAGTGCTCATTTCACTGCAACAGTCATTTATTTGACTGTAATGACTGAAATTTTGTCTATAGAGTCAGTAAAGCAGTTTGGGGGGCGTGTCAGGGTCTTATGTTTTTCTATAGTGCTTCATAAAATGGAAAATATATATTTTAAAAAAATTCTAACCCCAAAGATACACTTTTTAAATGCATAACAACATCGATGAAGTACAGCTTTAATTTAAAATCTACCCCATCCACATTTTAATATTAACGGTTATAGCAAATGTATGCTGATTTGACCTCTGTGCATTCTTCATGCTTCATTTCCTTTTGCCTAGAGGAACTGTTATAAGAAGAAATCAGTAATAAATATTTTTATGCAATATTGGTATTGCAAAATCAGGCCCACAAACTTACTGTATGTAACCTGAAGGAGAGATAACTGTTAGAAATGATGTGTAATGGATTGAATTATTGTCAATAAAATTAGGAAAAAACAGATGTTAGGGAGACTATTATAACTTTACCCATTAAAAACAGATTTTGTAGATCATTTAAACTGTTATTTAGATTTTTGCTGAGAATTTGTTGAGAATTAAATTATTTGTGCGCAAAGCTGATATTGCCACTGTGACTAAATATATATAAACAAAAAATGGTACGTAAAACCATTTTTTGTTTATATTTATTCAGTCACAGTGGCAATATCAGCTTTGCGCACAAATAATTTAATTCTCAATTTTCTTGTCTCCCGCGAGAATGCTAAAGAGGACAGGTCTGATAACATCAGTTGTCCTCTGTTGCTCTGATCCACTGTTGGACAGATTTTGATACAGGTGAGACTGGGTGTTAGTGAGCCAAGTCATCTTACCACAGATGGCTGAGGTGAATAAGAGACTGAGAGAACGATAGAAAGAGAGAGAGTGTTTTTTATGTCTTGGAGGAGGATAAGGTCACAATGTCCTCTTGCTGTACAGTCACTGAAATGGCTTTTTGTGCTCAGAGCTCTTAATCTCGTAACATAAATTTGAAACTACTTAGGAGGTTTTCCAGCTGTTGTACTGAAACAAACACTCCGGGGTACTTCAAGTGTGTATATCTTTCTCCTTTCTTATTTGAAAAAATAGGGGCCTATTATATAGACGTTTGATTATATTCTTCACAAGTGCTTTATATTAAAATATATGCATTTGGCACACATTTTTCTTCAGAGAAACTTACAGAGCATTCATGGTATATATTGTTTAAAATAAATATATGGACATTTCATGGGAATCAAAGCCATGACCTTATCATTTAGGTTAGCATCATGCTCCATCAGTTGAGCTAGTGGTATGTTTCGCCTGACAAGTACCATCGTTTTCAAGCTTTTAAAACAGATGCTCTGTACATTGAAGGCGTTTTTTTGCAATGCATAACATATTAAGGGATACAGGGTTAAAAAGGGTTTCCATTGTGATAGGAACCTGGAAATAAAATATCATGGACTAGAAATGTCATGGAAAAGACAGGAATATAACTCCTTCTGGTTATGCTTACTCTTACAGTGTATGAATGCTTGTATTTATCAAGTGTGTGCAGTACTGATATCTCTAACTGACCAATTCCAGCCCTTTTGCACAGCACAGTGACTGATGCCTCTGGAATATAGCAACTGCATGCTCCTGTTTGTCCCCACACACAACAGGAGATATTTGAGTTTTCAAATGCTTGTATTATGGATGTTTGTGTTCTTCTCAGTTCATGGCCCCTGTCCCCTCGAGAGGCCATTTTATATGGACACTCACAGATGAAATTCAAGAGGATACACAACTTGAAGTTAATACATTTTTTTTCCCCACTGAGGCTGCTGTCCTTGGTACTTTGTTATAATTACATTAAAAACCTGTGTGCCCATATTTATGAAAGTAATGTGAAGTCCCATAGGAAAGAAATCACAGATCTCTTTATTATCTCAACTATTTGTCCTAGTCAGAATTGAGATTTAATGGAGAGCAAATGGTTTGCTTAAGTCTCCTGTTTCTCAGATATTTCTCCTGTGCCCAGAGGCCTAGAAATCTCACAAATGTCTCAATTAAGTCTCCATTATTTTGGAGTTATCAACAATGTCACAAACTAAGATTTTCCATGTCTGCAATCAAAAGTCAATATTATTGAAGATTTCAATATGAACTTTGCTCATCAAATTTCATCAAACCCAGATTATTTTAGCTACAATCTAAATTTACAGCTACATTGCTTTAATGTAATTTAACAATCGCCTTTTTTGTTTCTATTTTTATTTCTCATAAGCAATGTTAGGAGACAACTGAGACAAAGTTGATACCTAAATGAAACACAACTGAGATCTTCATCAATTTTCCTGAGCTCTAAAAAAGCAGCCTCTGAGAAAATAACAATTTCCTTTGGGGTCTGCCAATTAGATTAGTGCTTACCAGCTCAAGAAGCCTTTTTGAGTTTTGTCTGCAATATGCATCAGACGGTTAGTGACTGTGGGCGGTTCATAATCACAATATCACAATCCTTTTCCTTAAGCACAAATATCAGGCAAGTGAAATGAATGCAGATTAGCTTTCCGCACCATGTTGAGATAGAACTGTAGGAATGAGCCGTAATTCAAGAAGAGAAGGAGGAGGAGAAGATAGTGAAAGATTATGAGACTCTGGATTATGAGACTCTAAGTTTTTTTAATAAGGAAGAGAGCAAAAGAATGAGACTCATATGTGACTTTGTCATATCTTCCCTCTTCTTACAGGTTAATTGGTGGTGACAGTACTGAGGATGAAAGAATAGATGGGAGAGAGGGTAAGAGAAAGAGAGAAAGTGAGTGTGTGCAAGGCAGGGGAAAAACTCTAAATAGTGGATGAGTTCAGGTGTATCATTTAATATATATTGTGATGGTATGTGTTACATCCTGTTGCACTCAAAGTCACAGACAGTTATAACTTTGGCCCTGAAATTCCTTAAACGGTCAGTGTGAATCTTGCTTTTATCATACCTTTATGCCACATTAAAAAGCTAGGCATTATAATGTCAATATTTCACATTTACGAGTCACAAACTTTCCCATTTGCTGTTTAACTTTTAAACCAGTCTGTTTAATTGGTTTAATTGTTTATAACTGTACTAGGTCACAATGTGTAAGTGAGGCTTTTACTGGTTATTGTAAATCCTCATCAGATTCTTTGTTTGCTGTGTGCTAATCTGAAATGGCTGATTTCTGATTACTGCCCTCTTTGTCACATATTCATGATGCTGGTGCAGGTCTTAGTTTGGGTATGCTGGTTTAGCATGGTTGGATCGTCAGGATTAAAATTGTATCAGCGATGTTTAGCAGCTGATAAACAGCTAATAATTGTTAGGCTTTTGTAAACCCGAATTGTAGATTGTATTGACAGTTGTCAAAACACATTTTGTTCAGGCCATTTCACAATAACAGAGTATCACTTTAATAATCATAGCAACATTTTATTCCACAATAACATTAACATCACTGTAATACCCAATGTTATGTTATGTTATGTTATAATATGAGATTGTGATGTGGTGCCATGCATTTTAAAGAAATTTCATGTAAAAAATTAATGAAAATTCCTTGTCTTTATCAATATCTTTTCCCAGTTCCCCCAAATGAATCACTGCACAAGTCTGAAAATATGTTTCTCTCCATCTTTATAGAACAAAGCAGCGATTGTTTGAATTGTCTGAGTGATTGTGTGAATACAAGCAGAACCTACGTGTTATTTGCATGAGCTGTTCGGCGGAGAAGTTTATAGTGTCACTCACAGTTCTTCTCTGCATTTTTCAAATCCATACTCATTATTCTACATCATATTGAGCTAATGCTAACCCATAACAAGCTTTGCGTCTCACTTCCTTAATCACAGACAGAGATGATGTTTATATCGCATGTGCTCATCTCCAAAAGTGCAGTGCTTTTCCTGCAGTGCTCAAGCACCTACTTGAATCCGCTTGATCCGAGCCGAGTGTTTGTTACTGTTGCGCGACAAACCTCTTATGGACTCTGTTGTTTTCCTCTGAAAGGTTAAAGCACATCACTGAAGTGTGTGTGTGCTGATGCATTTTGTTTGTGGTATTTGTTTTCCTGAGAAGTGTTCTGAAGTTTATGGGCTCCTTACAAAGATGTCCGGTTGAATTTGTTGTGCAACAAACACAGAAAAGATCATAAGTGTGTGCAGGCACCACTTTGTTTTACGTAACAGATTCAAACATACCTGTCACCACAAAACATACACACACACACACACACACACACACACACACACACACACACACACCCTTGCACTCATTCAGACACACACCCCACCTTGTGAGAGTTAAGAATGTAAAATGTAGAAAATTATATGTGTGTGTGTGTAAATGGTTTGTGCACTGCTCAGGGTACTGGGCTCTTCTGCATGTAGATCATGGACCTTTAAATATGTTACCATTTACTAACATCAAAGTGAGAAGTTATTTTTATGTGTCCAATTAATATGAATAACTTGTACTGTGTTTGAATGGTCATTGTGATACATTTGCACGAGTGAAACATCATGCAGTGTCTTGTAGGCTCTTACATGACTGCTCGGTTTCTTCTCTTGAATGAGGGTAAACGACACAATGGTGCTGTCCTTGGTGCTGACATTCATTTCACATGGTTGTTTTAGCTCAGTGTGAGAAACTCTTTCCATTCTGCTGTTGTGCAGAGGTTCACCAGCAGGGATCTGCTTTTCCTATTTAAAGCAATGCGGTGTTCAGTGTGTTTTGAGGATGAGAGTGCTGTTTTTGAGATGTGATTTGAAGGTTTACTCTGTACAAATAGTAAACAATAGTAAACTTATTTAAAGATGAATCTGTTGAAAGTATTTGGTGGCTTCACTCACATGACAGTTTTCATAGACTATATTTTGCTCTATAATGAATACATTTCCTAGCATACCTGTTTATGCTTTATATCATATCTAAACATGATTCAAAGTACACTGAAGACAGGAATAAAAATATGATATTGGAAAAGCTGGTCATCGACAAGGAGATTTGTTTGGTAAAATCAATTCGATCAATTATCTAAATAGTAATTCTTCTTTTAAACATTACCAGTGATAAGAAGGGGTAGGATTTATTTTTAAAGAATGTTTTTGTATTGTTTATTGTGTTTTTATTAAAATGCATTACATTCTGATCTTGTCTGATTCCTTAGTGTTATTAAAATAATTCAAACTCAGATTAAATGAGTATTGTAATATAAATGTAAACCAAACAGTAACATTTCCAACACAGATTCATCATTCCATGTGTGGATTCACACTCTTTGGTGGAGCTGTTTTAGTTCTCCTCAGTCTGTACATCTTGAGATATTAAATTCTTGTTGTTGTTGTTGTTTTAAATTGCATGAGCTATCTGGTCTATGAAGGGTTAAATGTCTTGTTTACATAGAGTTATTGGATTCATCTGCTCTTCATTGCTCAGAAAATTTGTTCAAATTCCATAGACGTCTGATCCAATAAATCTTTGGTCCCCAAAAAACCATGTTAAGTCATGGGCTCAGGACAGCATGCATGAAAGTAAAACCAAATATCTTACTGTTAGTTGCAAATTTAGTATGAAATCTTTCTACCTGTTTAGTAAACAAGCCGCCTTTCATTCTTTTCTTGAAACTCTCTTACTTAAACTTTTTTGCTTAATGATATTTTATTGCTGATTTATTCATTATTAGGCTAATTAGTACATTATAAATATATAATACTAAGAAGACTGAGGCTAAGACTGCAGCTTAAAACAGCAATCAAGCTATAGGTTAAAAATGAACAACAGTGAGTTATTGAGCAATTACATTACAGATCAGTGTTCAAAACTGTCTTTATAATGGTAAGTTTATAATACTGATTTATAATTTGAGCTGGGTCTACGTCGTTTATTTATGTTCTTGCCTGACAGAGAACAGACCTTGAAACCAGATCTTAGCTTGAATTTGTTCATGCTAAGAATTCATGCTGTTCATGCATTTTTTTTTACATTTATTCATTACTTTAGCTAGGTGAAACTTTACCTACGCACAAAATAATTTACCTACACACTAATTCACACGCTAGCAACCAATTTTAATAAGGTTTTTCTTAAAAACATCAGTTCAAATTATGAGCTGTTTTGCTTGTGAGTGTCTTCATACATTTACTCTTGTTCGGTGTTTGACAACATCTGTCTGAAAAAAGATGTGACAGAGCCAAGTTTGAGTAATTAGGAGGCTTTTATCCTTCAGTTTCTGCAAACTTTGTTTTCGCATATGCAAATGTCTGAATTTTTGTCTGGGAGGATTGACTGAATTAATGTTTTGGCAATCAGAATGAAAAGATGAATAGATTAACAGACAGACAGGGGAATATTTGCATACGCCTATCATGTTCAGTGCTAATTAGACATGTTTTTTAATCTAAAACTCTTGTACTTAGAGTATAAATTCACAAATTTGTGTAACAATTTGCCTATGTTGTATAACCTATGTTGTATAATTCTGTGATGCTCTTTGTAGTCCAACAGAGCTTTGCCATCTTTAAGCTGTTACAATTTCTAAAGTTTGCAGGATGGCAGTTTTTGGTGATTGAAAGACACAGGAACCCTTACATTACAACATAACAAAAAGTTAGTGGTTCGTTTAAGTTTAAATTTATTGGCTATCTTTCATAAACAATCTTTTAAAAAAGCATTCGTAATATGATCCTCCATGATTATCAACATGGGTAAAAAAGAAAACACAAAAAATAAAATACAACCTCTTCAGATCAAATAGATTAATATTGATTTGATGCCAGAGAATCAGAGTTCATTTATTGGTACATCATCATTTTAATAATGCTGAGAGTTCTGTCTGCTCAGCTGAGCAGGAAGTCTTACATCACAGTATTCAACATTAAGTAACTGTCTCTCTAGAAAGAAGAGAATCACAGATCAGATTAGAGAGTAATGGAGGGAAAGTTCATACTAGCTCTTCACATCGATTGATTCTTCAGAGGACTGCAGATCTCCAGCAAACATCCGATCAATAATCATTAACACGCCTCTTGGACAGGCAATCCGAAACTCCGCGGCGGGTTTCTCCAGTCCCATCATGTATTGTTTGTTTAAATCCATCTAAATTTCTCTTCTAAATGTAGATTTTGTGAGTTTTTCTGTCTACATCAAGGGTGCTTGATTTAATCCAACTGAAAGATTCAGCAATGTGACAACGTTACTTTTCCGTGCATGATTTTTTATCGATTTCGAAATACACACACTATACGTATATCCACTGAAGAAATTGATAAGTTTATATATTGGCGTTCCAAATCCTCCTGGAGGGCCAGTGTTCTAGTAATACAGTAATACAGTAATTAGCAGATATATAAACATAAAGACAGAGAGCAGCTGTTGTGCATTTATGTTCCTATTCTGATCAGAAAAAAAATACAGTAGCATGAAAGCTTTTGCTTGTGCTATAGACAATAATGACCAGGACAGGCAGATGGAAACCTGCTAATAAGATATGCTTCCCGGAATTCAGACTTAAAGTTTCATTCTCTGTGTAATACATACTAAATTGGATTGCATCACTCACTCAGCGGGTCTGAAGTGGCTCATAAGGGACATTTAGATGTTTTTCAAAGAACTCTGGGAAATGAAGCAGAACATGATAGCAGCAGCCAGGGCCAAAAAACAGATATTTAGAAAACTGCATATCAGAATGTTTTATCCTAATGTTTCAGAAGAATCTGTTAAGTCTGATTTAATCTTAGCAGGATTGTTGTATGTCCACCAACATTCATCCTTTATTTTCCAGCCTTCTCTTTTGTGTATTGCCTGTTGTTTTATGAAGACACCAGACCTAATGAATTTAGAATGTGTTTTATGCTTCTTGATGCTACTGTCAGATACTCTTACTCAGTCTTTGTAGAGAATAATCTTACCATCTCAGAAAAGAAACACATACTAGATTTTCCACTTGGACGTTCAAAACACATAAACTAACATTAACTATTGTTTTGTCTAAGGACAGACCCAAAGCAACAAACACAGCATATGTTTTGAACAAAACATAGCAATAAATAGCTTGTAGGATGTTAAACATTAAACATAAGACCTTGCAGTAGAGTTTATGGTGTGTTATTTATATGTGTAAAAGTATCATTTGTCTGTCATAAATATATATCTTGTTCCCCCTCTCTACATGATATAATAGCACTCATATTGTCTCTCTCTCTCTAATAATCTGTCCTCTCATCTGATTCCCCTGCTGGAAATGAAATAAAAGCAGACATCTGGGCCACAGACATGATGTGGTTTTCTCTCTTATGCTCTCTCTCTCTCATTACCCATGGGCCCTTTTCCACCTCCAACAGCAATGTACATTACGCTGGGTACTGTGAACTCCGAGATGAAGCCCCCCCCATTTGTAGTGAAGTCATACTACAGCATTTGTTTTGCTAAGTGTTGCTAATGGAGACAGAAAGTGATATTATTTCAGAATTTGGCACTCTCTCAAATACTTTATCTTTATTTTGCCTGTTGGCTGACATATGGATTGTGAATCTATGTTAATGCATTTATGCTGCCTTTGTGCAGCTGGGAAAACTCACAAGTGTATTTGCATCTTATATGCAGTTTCTGTGCAGTGTAAAAACAGGCTAATTCAGCCACAATATAATTGACTCATAACGCCTTGAGGGGCCCCTGCTTAGGTGTGGCTGCAGGGGCGTTCCATACTCCACTGTGAACAATACACACACATAGACCTCAAGTATTGCTGATCTGCTGTTGAGATTGCTCAGGTTATAAACCGTCAGCAGATGCAGCCCTTAAATACAGTCACATAACACAGGGAGCTTTTAAATCACACACGAATGCACATACCATTTCTCACACACCGTCAAGCTTTCAGCTTTACCTGCTCCAACAGCCAGCGGTACCTTTTGCGAAATTAAATTGGCACAGAATGAACAACAAAATATTCGGCATCTTCATCCGCAGCACTGTGAGGTCTTAGCGTATGACTGCAAATCAGGGCTTGTCCTTCAGTCTCGCACACAACAGTTTGATTGTCAGCCCAAGCACACCACACCTGGATGTCTGTGAAGTCGGAATAAGCCAGCATTTCATTGGTTTCAGCCGGTTCTATGGTGATGGATGGAAAGCGAAAGAAAGATGACAAGAGAGGAGGAGAAATAAAATAGAGTAATGGACAGAACTGAAGAGAAAAGACACTGGTGGACATGTGTTTAGAAAATGGATAAAAAGCTTTATTGGGGATAAGGACAGGAAATGGAATGGATTAACTGTGATTAAATAAGAGAAGATAATGGAAGTAGAAAGAAAACAAGGATGGAGATAGATTTGCATTTCTAAAATGCCTGTTGACTGTCTTTCCAAAATTGTGGCAGAGAATGGTTATTGGCTATGTTCAGAGTAGCATACTAATATACCACTCTTACTCTTGCTGCAGTATATAGTATGAGTACTGTGCACGGTATGCTACATTTGCCAAATGTGCAGTATACATCATAACATACAGCGTACCATACTGTATCCCACAATGCAATGCGTTTGACTTATCCTTCCATTTCCAGTGTAGCGGAAACCTGTAAGTAATATCGGGTCAGTCTGTAACCATTTTTATTATTGTCTTATTATTTGACAAAATTGAAAGAAACACTAATTTCCAAAACTGGCTTTCACTTGCTGAGTTAACCACAATGCTATATAAGTTCAAGTGACAAATGCAGCAAGGTCAACGTACATTTATCGTGTAGAATAATGCCTGCCGTTTTATTATTAAAAACATGGGCAGTGCATAGTGTATACAGCACAGTATTCATAAGCCAGTGTATCATTCTGAACACAGCCTTCCCATCCTCAGGTGATGTTGGGTCTAAACTCAGCTGCATATTACTCAGTTGAACTGCTTCAGTCATTGTGTGTGTGTGTCTTTCAGCTCTCCAAGGCTGATTTTGCATTTGAATAACTGGTAATACCAACACTGTTTCTGACCCTTCTTTAACAACTCTCTTTGGGCCACCCACGAGTGTGAACACTCTTCACGATTTTCCAAATGAAGTTATTCATAGCCTTTCAGAGGCAATTTCACCACCCTCAGTGAGGCATAGCTAATAAACACCTCTTCTCTGTTTTTCTGCGCAAGCAGAGAGAGCATATGTACTGTATTCTCTGTGCTACACACTGAAGTGAAGGCAGTGAAGATGTTTTGCTGAACATTTGCTAATGATCTGAATGTCACGATGTTAAGTCCATGTCAGTCACCTCCAAGAAGACAAGTGGGTGATCATTGCAAATCTGGCGATGCGGGAAATCTAATTAGAGTAATTTCAAAACAACTCAAAGAAATTGAGACACTAGCTATGGGACACTGTAACTCTACAGCTTGTGTGTGACTCTCTCACTATAATGGGTATTAATTATTTTTCCTCATTAATTAAGCAGAACTACCTAACTGTAATTATAGCAAATTGTCTCTCAGTGAGGTTCTTATCTCCTACTGTAGTTCCTTTCATGTCCCATTCTTCTTGTTCCAACTACAGGAAGGCATAGAAATATTTAGTTTTTCTTTGTCAGGGGTCACGGTTCTCTGTCAAAGAGAATGTGTGGAGCACCTAATATTCATCCATGTCAAATCTTTGCATTTGTTAAGACCTACAGAATGTGATGTTGCATTTTGTACCTTTTTTGCCCAATAATAATGTTAGTCTTGGGGTTTCATGCACCAAATTGTTTTTACGTTTCGTAGGATTTAGGATTCTCCAACCATCCTGAATTAATTAATAAGGCTTATACACATTTAAAAATTCGGTTTAAGGCTATGTAAACATTCTCTTGCGTGAGTTAAGTTAGCAACAGTGCTCACCTACAGGCTACAGCTTTACTGTTGGGTCCAACAGAGTTTGTGCCACCGGGAGTCAATAACTCTAATAGCCTCTTCACAAAGCTGCATTACATTGTGACAAAACAGTCACAAATGTGCTGTTCACACAAAAGGTTAGACTGAAATGATCAGGTTACAAAGTTAAAAATAAAAGCCAGCCACTCTAAACATCATGTCGAGCCACAGGTGCTGCCCCACAATAGGAAAAACACATTTTAATGAGTCAATGTATTAATGCTTCTAATGTCAGAAAGTCACAAACGCGGTAAGGACTAGGGAAGGAGTTTTAAGTTCCGAAAATTCATTTACAGTGACAAACTAACTGTTATGTTTTACAAGATCCTGCTGAGCTTGCCACAGTGTCTCACCTAAGTGTGTGTGTGTGTGTGTGTGTGTGTGTGAGAGAGAGAGAGAGAGAGAGAGAGAGAGATGAACCAAAGGAAAGACAATGGTTAGAGAATGGAGAAACACAGTGAACATAGAGATGAATGAGAAAATTGCCCTTTTGTTTTTATGTCTTTTTCTTGATTCTGTGCCTGTATTCACACTGGCAACTGCTCAGAATGTGTCCTCTATCTCCTACATTCCACTCTGCCACACACAACTCACAATCTCATTCCATGAACCTCTAATCCAGGTAACCTGTCATCACTCACTGCTTCATAGTCAAACACACTTACTCATGAACACCCACACACAAAATGTGCCATTTCTGTGAACATTTGTTGTGATAGTTTAAGAGGCATCAACAAGGACACTATTTAATAGGTATTCACAAATCAGCTCTGTGCACTAATTAATGTACTCTACAATAATATTTACAGCTGAAACACTCTCAAATAGCTTCTTCATTTGATTTTATTTGCACCTCAAAACAAAAATAAGTAACCATAAGAAACCTAAATCTTAATTTTAAATAACTACCCATAGAGATCCTTTATTTGATCCAAAATCTCATAATAAACCACATATTATCTTTGACATTTTGGCATGCTTTACCAAACCTTATGGTGTGCTCTTTTCAGGATTGTGGCTTCAGTCTATTTAGTATTCTTCAATAAATACATACACTGACAGAAGTGTTGGGGAAGCTGGTACTTACATGTAGGCCTATGATTACCTAATTATATTATATTTATTACTTATTCCATAAATACTTTTTAGAACAATTTATGTCATTTATAATTTATGTGTGTGTGTGTGTGTGTGTGTGTGCGCAGAGTGAAAGGACAGTGTGTGTGGAGGATCTAAAATGGTGTCTGTGGTTGGTAGTAATTGGGCCCAGGGGAGGCTGACACCTTTTCTTTTTGTGTCTGTCCTCCACCTCTTTTTGTCCTCTGACTGCAGTGATTTAATGTTGTCTGTTTAAGCTGGTGCACATCTAGCCATCTGTGTGATGTCTGCATATGTATATGTACTTAGCTATTCAGCTGTGCATGATTAACTGTGTGTATATTCTTGAGTCTCGTAAGGCAGATTCAAACTGTTCTTTTTATTATTTTTTGCCCTCACAATGAATTAACTTTCTTTTATGGGGGGGTGGTTATGGGTTTTAAGGAAACAGTTCAGCCAAAAATGTCTTTGTTTACTCTCCTTTTTCCTTGGAACACAAAATGTGATTTTCCATGCAATTACAGTAAAGGTGGAACTGGAGCTCTCAAGCTTTTAAAAAGACAGAAAAGCACCATTAAATATTACCAAAGTAGTCACATCTCTCTCTACTGTATATCTGAAGCAATATTGCGTATAACATAAATCGTTAATTACTGGATATTTTGACGTTTTCACTAGCTCTCATTGACAAACTTATATGATGTGTTGGATTAATGAACAAATCATTCTTTTGAGTTTTTGAGTTGAGATCTTTTAAATAAATTGGTTTATCTGGTTTCAGTTTGAATTTGTTTCACTGATTCAGTTATTCGGTTAATAAAGTGTGCTACCACTTTTTACTGTATTATTTCTTGAACTATTGAACTACTGTAAATACTATTCCTGTAAGAGTACGCTGATGATGGTGGGTCACAGAGGTCTTGAGCTGTCTGTTCCGTCTGTGGAAACTAAACTATATTTATATTTGCTAAGGCCAGCTGTCCTTTTTTCATTTGTTTCCTGATGCTTGAAGGATTTTTACATTTCCATTTAGTGACTGCAGGCTGTTTGTAAGTGCGGTATCATAAAAGGTTTCATGGTCTGTTCATTTGTTATTTGTTTGTTTATATTTAGAGTTATTTATTGGCTTGAGCGGACACTTTCTGCCTAACAAGTCACGTTAAAATGATCCTTGAAATGTCAAGGAGCTTAGTCATGGACATTTATTAGGGGTATTGACAGCTCTTTGTCCATTAACTTTTCAGTACAGTGAGTCAATGAATTAATTTATGCTTTCATTTCAGTTACTTGGGGCTCCAAATCTCATTGCCTTCCTCATATCACACATTCCCCCTTCAGTGAAGAAACAATAAGAAGCAAATTCACTAAACAGGTGCAGTAATGTTGCTCAAAAACCTACACAATTTAGTTTAACCATGCGCTATCAGTGCTAAAAAAGCCCCATGCTGTGACTGGTTGAAATAAGTTAATGTCATTCTTTTCAGTAAAAATGCGCCCTCACTCTCTGCGAATTATGTTCATTATAGATTGTACCTTTCTTCACAAAGCTCAAACCAGTTTTAATCAATTGATGGTATATATCCAGACCCCTGTGTAATTGAACTCTCTTTCAGCATTGTCAATTCAGGTGCCTGGATCACAGTGGTGGAGAGATGGTTGTACAGAGCACAAAGTACACATTCTCCACAACTTACAGTGGCACTCTGAACGAACACTAAAACATCCAGACAGCATGTGAAAATAAACAGCACTTTTCAGTGGGCACAGTTCATTCTTAGCGAATCCAACACTCGCCCCTATAATTTGTGCGAACAATGGCTGTCAGCTGTTGAAAGCATTTATTCAGTCATTTTATGAGATTTGATGTCATTTTCCCTGCCATATTTTCCAGAACATTTCTGATATTATTGTCTCATTACACACTCGATCACCATGTGCACTAGTTTATTAAGATTTATTACTTTTGCTGCTGTTCTGTAAATACGTTGTAGGATCTAACCGCTTTTACCATGGTACCTGGATGTAATCAAGTGTGTTTGTGCTGTATTTGCTTTGTTTGGTGTTATATCAAGTTACAAAAATTTCTGTTTCTCTCGCTTAGCCCAATCTGTTTGTACTTCCCCAGGGTAATAACATATAAATGTCTCCTTCATACAGACTTGTCGAGAGATTGGGACCTGGCCCATACCCTGTAAGTTCCCCAATAAACTTTGATCAAATTCATGCTTGCTTTTTGGCAACCAAATCGCTGGCCAGGCTTGTGCTAATCGTATTGACCTTTGGATAATGTCATTGTTATTGAACACTATGAAAGGTCCCGAAATCAAATCTCAGAGAGTTGAGCAAATAGGAATGAGAGAAAAAAGATCCAAAAGTGCTTTTTATTCCACCATAACTTTCATTGCAATTATGCAGTATATTTCAGAGTGTTTATATTAAAGCACTAATCCACAAAAGGCTATGCATTACAATTATTATACCGTAAAGGTTATGCATGGCACAAAGCAGTGTTTTTCAACGGCTTTAAATGTGGCTTATGCAATTGCAATTTAGACAGAATTTAGAGAACTATCCATTTAATGAGCTCCGTTTAGCTTAGCTTTCTCCTAAACTGTATAGACTAGCTTTCTCTTACAGCGTCTGATCTGATGTACTGCAAAAAGTCAGCTGACGGACATTTAAAAGTAGCTGTGTATTCTGATGGGATTTTTACAAGCAACATAAAAGACAAAATTATGTGTATGTACAATTGGCTGATTTTTGGGAGGACTCTTAAAAGTGTGAAATGGACATATTGTTTAATATTTTCTCATTGGCATTTTCTAGTGGTGTCACAGCCATTCAGTTTCAGAGTGATTAGTTACATGACATTTATGGATCAGGTGATTTACAGCTTGTTTAACACCTGGGGTCCAGCCCACCATTTTAACAGATGAATATAGTATAGACTTCCTTTAAAGACGAACATTGATCTTTTGGTTTGGTTTTCAAGCATTTAGGAAATGTTCCCTTTTAGGGGAACTTGACACTGCATCTTGTTTGACGCTATGGGGAATGCCTTTGATGTTACCGATGTCTGAATGGTGTTTGTGCTTTAACATGACCCATGTGTCAGTCAGCATGGCGCAGTTAATATTGCCTTCCCCATAGTGTCTAACCAGACCTAGTGTTGCAGTGACACAAAGTCCCTCAGTCAAGAGACATTTTACTTACTTATCCTCCATTCTTTTGTCTGATGGATGTTTGCAGACTAAGTTTGCTGTGAGTTTCTGTGGACACAGACGTTCTGAAATGTGATTTTGTTTTTAACAGCAGTAGAGAGGAAGTGATGAGTGTTCTATCAGTGCTGTCGTTAATTAATTCTTGTGTGTGATTAAGCTCCCCAGCAGTAGATTAATGGACAGATCATCGCTCGTCCTTGGAGAATGCATAAGCTATCAGTGCTCCTGTATTGAACAAAAGTGCGTAAGAGAAACCAAACAAGCTGCAAATGTAGATACGATAATTAACTCAATACTGCAAAAAGGGCTAATGAGAGCAACAGTACGTTTTTATCTCTCTCTCTCTTTCACATCCTTCTGTGTTTCTCAGTAAAATAAATGCAAATACTCCCATGCTTTTGGATTATTTTATTTTTTTATTTTTAGTAATTTCTTTGCCCCCACTTCTTCACCTTTCTTTTCATTTTGATTTCATTTCCCCATATATTTATTTCTCTCACTCTCATTTTGAGAGTGTACAGTAAAGTTAAATTAAGAAGTCAATTATAGCTCTTTGCTATGTGGCGGTTAATTACGATTAATTGTGTGCAGTACAAAGCAGAATGTAGGCAGATACTTTAAAAGGCTGAAAGAGTATAAAAGAAAAGCAAAAACCTGATGCTGAAGGCATTTTTTGACAGTGACAATGAGGTTGTTTTCTCTGTCTCCCACTAATTTATTTGGCTTTAATTCTTCTTTTTCACAAAGTCTGTTATAAAGACAGTGATGATGGAGTGATAAGATACTATATAAAAAATGAATCTTTTGTTTTAAAAAGATTTATATATCTGATGTTTTCATTTTATTTGCATGTGTTATAATGAGTGCCAGCTCTGGAATTTGTTTTGGCAATGTTCTCTCTCATACAAAGATGCAAGCTTCATTCTGTAACTTTTCTACAGCTTGCCACCCATTCTAGTGAAATCACAAAACAAAATGCAGACAAATGAGTCTCCCCTCTTCATCCACTGATGTACATCAATTTTGGTTTATAAAAGAAATAATAATGTGGATCAGAACCTGCAACCTCTCATACGCAAAGAAAAGACTTTACCATTAGACTGTTCCATACTTTGTTTGTGATCTGAGAAATTATTAATTAGCCTACAAAATCCTGGGCTCTGTGGTTAATGTGGGGATTAAGTTACTTTAACTATATATATTTAACTTTAATTATTGTTAAAAACAATAATTGTGCTTTCATATCACAGATAGCATTAAATAAAAAATTGACAGCCACAGCGAGTGACCAAAAATGAAATAAGAGGAAAATATCATGAAGATGGAAGCAGTAAAAATTTACAAACACAGAACAAGGGCAAGCTGAGCACAAAATCCATCAACATATGAATTATTTAAAACATGCCGGTGTTTTGGTGCAATATGAAGGCACATCAGATGGGTTAGATGGGATGAGATTCAAGTTTAGATACTTAGAAATAGTATTTGCCCTCTTTGACTGTATGTATAGATTTGTTTAGCACATGTACTTGTGTATAGATCAAATTTTTTATAGGTGAAAAAACAATTTCATGAGGAATACACATGGAGTCTATTTAATAGCTTGTACTGTCTTCACAGCCTATTTTGTCCAAATTTTTAGAAAATATCAGTGTAATGATTGACACCAAGGTGCACAACACTAAAACCTTTTTAGTAAAATCTAGCCTCGTCATTTGTAAGGATGAAGAGCCACGTTGATGATGATATGGCTGGTGGCTATGTAGCATCTCACAGAAGACAACCTTATTGTCATTTCCTTAAAGCTCATGCTCCGACGCAATAGGATTACGGTGATGTATTTGCATCTCAGATATTGCTGCCAGCATGAATTGTCTAGTGTTTTTAATTCTCTCTATACAGGTTTAACATGGCTTCTATTCCACAATCATAAATGATTCATTGCGTTCATACAACTACAAAGGCAACACATGAAATTTTATTTCATCTGGAAAAATATTGCTGCGTCA
This sequence comes from Chromobotia macracanthus, assembly GCA_036877525.1. Classification (NCBI taxonomy): domain Eukaryota; kingdom Metazoa; phylum Chordata; class Actinopteri; order Cypriniformes; family Botiidae; genus Chromobotia; species Chromobotia macracanthus. The sequence goes on from JAZGTH010000019.1 coordinate 3,360,731, forward strand.
AACGCGGGGTGCCAAAGGGCTAATAAAGTTTTGGTGGGACTGACAAATGCACAGCAGGAAATTTAAATCGTTTTAGTATTTCTCACAGCCCCAACACAACATAATACAGTCCCCTGAGCAAGCCAGGCACACACACACATAATTATGATAGACACAGACAAATGCACATGCTGACACACAGAGACAGACAGACTGACACACGCAGTGAGCCTGCTGACCATAAATAGACAGAGATGAGAGTTTCTGTGACTGACTCAGAGGAGAAATCACACAGAGCAAAATTGATCAACTGTGTAATTGATCTATTGCTCTCACACACATTTTCTCTCTCTCTCACACACTCTCATTCTCTCTCTCTCTCTCTCTCTCTCTCTCTCTCTCTCTCTCTCTCTCTCTCTCTCTCTCTGTTTGCTGTGCAAGAATTGTCTTGTGTTGTCTGTGTGTTTTATACATCTTTTGTTTTATGACAGTGAACCTATTAAAGATTCATTAGAACTGCATTGAATCTTTTTCAATCACAGTAAATAGAACATAAGGATTTAATAAACCTTTTGTGTACTTTTCAGAAACAAAGAAAGTGCTGTAGGATTATAGCAGTAAATCCTATAACAGACATTTTGCAACGACGATTCCAATTGACTTCACCGAAATACTCACAGCAATCCTTTATTGAAACTAATTATAGTGTTATAATTAGATGATCGTAAAAATAGATAATAATCAAGGCTTCCATGAAAAATTTTCTTTGGCATTTTTGGTCCTCCATACGACACAGTGGAGATGCACTTTATGCCATGTGCACAGTTAAAGCCATAAATAAACTGCTTTTTTAACTATACTGTACATTGCATCGTATATTCAGTATACATCACATTACATCTACGCTATACAGTACACTCCACCATTATGCACCATTTATCATATGGTATCTACACTATACATCATATCTACACTATAAGCTACTGTACATCTCATTATATATACACTATACATCACACTGTATCTACACAATACATCTCATGGTATCTACAGTACACCATACATCCCATTTTGTCTACATGTGCCTCTCCCTCTTCACCCCTGTACTTCCTATAAATAATCAAATAATATCTATATGAATAATTAAAAGCACATTCAATTATACAGTAGGGCAGATATTGACCTGTAATATGAAATTTGATCTTGTGTTTTTGCGAAGGGCACTTGGCTGTATAATAAAGAAAGAAGAAAGGCTTCCTAACAATCAACTTTCAATTCATGAATTCATGACTTGATGTGTGCTGTTGAGGCCTTCTGTATTGTAAGACATTTATTCTACTGTGCTGTGACATTTATTTGTACAGGTGGCATTGTGTGATTTTCCCACTTGTTGTATAACTGCAGTTCTAAAACAGCTGTACCTTTAACATGTCTACCCTTTTATATAAAGTATGCACTTTCAACAAATAACCATGGTATTACTATACACAATGCAAATACCATGGTATATAAATTTAATTATAAAATTATTTACATAATATACGTATGTAAAGAAACCAAGGTATTACTGTCTTATATAATCAATGTACCATGATTGAGCCATGGTGTACATAATTATGTAATTATGTATACATAATTAAATTCTGCATCGTTAAGTGTTCCTGTAGTTCAGCTGGTAGAGCATTGCGTTAGCAGTGCAAAGGTTGTGGGTTCAATTCCCAGGGAACATACAAACTGTTAAAAATGTATAGTTTGGATTTACTGTAAGTTGCTTTATATAAAAGTGTCTGCCAAATGAATTAATGTGAATGTTAACTAGAATGGACAGTACAGACCTGCTATAATTACAGAAGATGCATGTGTCTGAGTTTCAAATATATCTGATGAATTTGACTAAAGGCAACAGTGAAAAGAAAAGTCTCTGTCCTCTTAATCAATGTTAACTGTGTGATACAGTCCTCTCTTCCCAACACCAATAAGAGCAAACTGCTCTAATCAGACACTGTAAATTATATGCTGGGTACAGATGTAATTACATAAAGCTTATAACTCTCTCTCTCTCACTGGCTGTCTCTTTACTGTATCTCCGCACTTGGTCCTCTACTGTAGTTTAGATTTAACACCAGCTAATGTCATCTGGCTTATTTGGTTGTTTTTTTTTTGGCTGCATACAGTCTTACTCTACATTAATAATTGTGTGGCCTTTAGCAAATATTGATTGCTCTGTAATTTGTGCATATGAATATGTCTCTATATAACCCTCATAGAGACTTTTCATGGTATTCAGATTAAAAATTGTTATATTCTCTCTGCCTGAAAACAGCATTGCAGAACACAATGTTGCATGTATTCTTTGATATATTGCAAGAGAAGAAACTGTGACATGTATGCTTTGATTAAGAAGATGCCTTTTTGATCATGGAGTTTTTAATATTGCTTAAATAAGGTGTTTATGTTCCTTTTTTATCACAATGAGGAAATGCAGCAGAATTATTTTTTATTTATTTAAAAAATTATTTTTGAACTTTCATAAATTCTTTCATGACTCTCGTCGTTTTTTGTTAAAACACTCATTATGCTAGATTGGATCTAAGCACCTCTCAAAAGGTTATGTTTTTAATTTAAGAACTTCAAGTTTTACATTTGACATTTTACCTTAAGCCGTTTCTGCATGCTGTTTTGGTTGCCTCAAATCCGATTGACAGATTAAGACAATGTCTTGCCAAGCCGACGTGAGTCTTAACCCTAATTAACTCTTTTTAAAAAAATTTCAGGGCTCTGTCGCACAGACAAAAACTGACATGTCTGTCAAATGTCATTCCAGTGAATATTTCATGCAAGAATCGTGACTGACTGACTGTCCTGACTGTAAGGGCTATATTAATAATGCTGTCACATTTTGTCTTCCCATCGTGAATCACAATGTGTGATAACAGTAGGGATGCACTGCCAAGAAGTTCACTAATTATTACTTTATAATAATTATCAGAAAACAATGACAGGATAGACACTGGCATGCACTTGGCATGCACTGCATACAAGGACATAGGCAGATTACTGGTAAATCCACTGGTGGACATGGTTGGAGTAATTACCGTATAAATAATATAACAATTTAGACATCACCTCTGTTGCTCTTTCCTGAAATTTTGATTTATGAGTAAACAGTTTTTCAGCATTTCTTCAGCTTGGTTAAATCAAAGGCCTACGATCATTATTACGCCTGCAGTGTTTAATGTGGATTTGATTATTAAAGGCAGAGTAGGCGTTTTTTTCCAGAAACATTTTTGTTATGCTGGTTAAAATTCTCTTCACATCCTGATAGCAATCAATAAGTAGAGTGGTCTAAATGTATTTATATAAATATATATCTTCTGTGGAAGGCACAGGACCATATAATGTTCATCCAATCATTGGTAGGACAATAGGATGTCCTGCTGTAACAAATTAAAGCTAATTGATAATATGCACACATGTACGGTACACTCACAAACACTATCCCGTTCTGCTGACAGACTCTGCATTATGAAGGCATCATGTAAAATAATTGGGCCATATGTCATGCACAGTGTATAAATAACACTAGAAGGCACAAAGGCAATATTCCATACAGAGATGCATGTCAAAGATGACCCTCAAATCACTATTTACCTCAAATCACTATTTACCTAAACTATTTACCTCAAATCACTATTTACCTAAACTATTTACCTCAAATCACTCATCATCCGCTGAAGTGAGGGTGCTTAGAAGATTCTGGGTAAACTTTGAAAAGTGGGAGTTTGTACTTGAAAGAGAGATATTCATACCGAAATCATCATCCAAACTGCTTTTTTTAATAATTCAATTTAAAACATATTTTAATCAATAAAAATCAATAATTAAACAATCACATCCCTTAAATGTTGCAATAAATGACCTTCAGAACTTCAGAAAGTTTACATTTCAGATGCATTGTCAGCATTATGCTAATATTAGGTGACTCACACAGGTGCACAGTGGTGATAGTTCATACATTTACTTGAAGCAGCAACCTTTGAGTTAACAGCTCTGAGCTACCACTACATCACACCATCCCATTAGGCCCAACAAGTAAAACCAATACAATATGACACCCAAAGGCTACTCTGTTATCAACATCTGAAGACCTGTAGCTCATCCATACACATGCTTTGACTCTTTCTCTTGCTATAAACATTTAAACTTTCCTCTAGGTTTGATACAGACTCTATCCACCTTTAATTATAAGTATTATTCCAACCTATTAATCCAGCCTTTATTCTTATGTCTTCAATGAAATGTCCTTAGTTTGTTTCACTGTTGCTTTACCTTTCCTCCCTGTTTAACCTCAGGGTCTAAGTAACCTAAGGCTCTAACTACAGCAATAAATGACTTAAATAAATGACTGCTGAATCTGAATGCACTATAAGACATAAGCTTGTTGTCTTTGGATGTTTTACGTCTGTAACCCCAGATCATTAGGAACCTCAGATCATAGCTTAGTTGCAGTCCATTGATAATGCTTCTGTTTGCACTGGTGACAGATTTCAGATACAGGCCATCCAGTCGACACATGTATGCACTGTCCCACTGCATATGAGCAGCAACGAATAACAGCCAATGAAATTACGAGAAAGGACAAAGTGCATTCGTAAGTTGCAACCACAGACCATAAATTTCAGTGCATATATGTTTGTCCACCGAAACATGCACACATAGCGAGAGGAGCTTTTCTTAGACAATATTCGTGACAACCTGACAACCAGCTTTTTTAAAACCAGTGTGAAATCTGGTGTAGCATCTACAACTGCGCTTCGAGTTGACTTGAATCTGGGGCTTTCCGATGCATTGTAGTTGCACACTATAAAAGGTACACCAACATAACAGCAACTGTGAATCTTTAAGTATGCAGAAGTGTTATGTAACAAATACATATGCCAAGGCAACAGTAATTAATGCATTTATATAACACAGCCATACAGTTCTTAAAGGAACATCCATGATTTTGAACTTTAAGGGTTGTTAAACAGTAATGAGAAAAATGCTTTCTTGGCCCTATTAAAATTCACAGAGGACTTTGTGATTAATGTGCAGCGCTGGGAAGTGTGAAAGTGCTATTGCACAGTGCCGTTAGGCTGGTGTAGCAGACATGCCTTCCCATGCTCCAAAGCATCTAGTATTGCGAGAATGCTGGAACCCAGTGACCACAGGGGATGCATGTATTTTAATACGTGATGGATTAATCGTGGCCTTTATTTTGGCGGATGGGTGGGGGAGTTAGTCATTGGCCAATTAATGTGCTCAGATCAACAAGAGACAAATAATTTAATTATTTGAAGGAAGGAAGGACTTCATTCCTTTCTTGCTGCTTTTGAGCCAGGGATCTTGGTCAGTTAATTAATCCATAGATCAGCATATAGGCAGTACATAACAAGAATTAAATATTGTTCTAGTGGCAACATACAGTGTTGGCTTACAATAAATGTTACAGGTTTTATTTTATACTAATGTTACCCTAATGGTAGTGGATGTGTATCCACCCCAGTGCTCCTGTAGATCAGTTGGTAGCATATCATGTCAGCAGAGCAAAGGTTGTGGGTTCAATTCTCAGGGAAGATGTGCTGATAAATTGTATACCATAAATGAAAGTCATTTTGGATAAATGTAATGTGTATCAGGATTGTCTGCATTTCATGTAGGTCTTTTGATTTTACTAGAACAGATGGCAAACTGTGATACACAGATCGATTGGACATTGAGTCTCTGTGAGAGAGAAAACATTGCCACTGATAACAATCACAACAACCACTCAGCAAAACTTAAAAAACAAAAATCCATCATAAGCAACAAAGCCGTATACACTGCACATGCCCAGCATCTCGCTTGTGGAGTATATCAGGTGCATTGACATAACATCATTACAGCAATTATATATGAGCGGCGGATTTTCATAATATCGTGCATTAAGGTAAATGATGAATGTGTAAATGCGATTATTTTGCTGGTGTGGAAGATTATTTCCTCTAGTAATCTGCAAACAGGGGGGCGGCTGGGTTTTTAACAGAGCTCAATTAACAATTTGCAGTCACACATGCATGTTTGCGATGATAAGATGTGAAACAACACATGCGATTAATGAAACATCGCTACTTTGTATTTAACACCTTTGTGAGGATGCTGCATGTTGTTCAAAACATAACCATTAATATACCTGATTTTTTTATGAAAAATGTAGCCCTCATCTCTTTCAAAAATGTATGAGGTAAACATACGCTAAAATAGATGCCAGATCCAATTCCAGAGGTATCTGGAATTGGTATCTAGATTTGACAAATTAAGCCCTGGGTTTTACTTCTGATATGTGTGGCATTGTAAGCCATACTTTGTGCTCAGGTGGTGATTATATAGGTTCATTTTCTTTTGTTTTGGTTTTGCGTTTACTTAACCTTTAAAGTGAGAACGGGCTGTTAGATCTTTAAATCAAAAGAAGAACTCACCTAACTTGGCAGACATTTTTCATTTAGTCTAGACCACAACAATTGCTCCAGGTCATATTTTGAGTGACCCTAACGGTGCCAAAACAGCTACTAAATCTGAAATGAGGATGCAGATTAAATATTTATGGGCCTGCACCCTGTTTATAATGTCTTTCAAATTTTTTACCATCACAGTAAAATGACAGTTTGTAGGAACGGAACTACACACTTTCTCAGCTACCATGAGCATCATGTACTGATGTGAAGGTATTACATGGCTCAATCTGGAAAGAACAGATATTTTGAACTTTTGCAATGGGGAATGTGACTTCATAATATGCTAAATTCTGATGTCATAGCAATGAGGAATTAAAAAATGAAAGCTGATATTTTTACATACAGCAATTGGTGTATATGATCCATGTCCAATCATTTATGATTACATTACATGAATTACATTTATACAACATTATGTTCACATTCGATCAATTCATATTATCCCTGGGTTTCGAACCCATAACCTCAATGTTGCAAGCACCATACACTACCAGTGAAGCTACAGTAATGCTGTGAGTGTAACAGATAAAGAATCTCAGGAACAGTTGTGGTTTGGGGGGAAATTAAAGTAACTTATTTGTCAACCTCTCATGCAAATAAAAAGCATGATGAGCGAATCAGATTATTTACAGTGATTATATCCTCTGTCCTGTTTGTCCAACTGTGAAATGAGGTCTCATTAAGCATCTCTCAATTATTTATACCTTTAATTTCCTCTCATTTAAATACAGCACATATAACCAAGCATGTTCATATTTTGTTTATTACAGTGCTTTGCCCCAAGTGCATTTGTTTGCTCTGCTTATTCAAACATACCTCATTACAGCACTGACAAAAATAATGTTTCACAGTTAAAATTATACTAATAAACAGTATTAACTCATAAAAACATACTACACTGATTAGATTTTGAGTGTAAGAAGATATTAATTGAATTGGAGGGAGGTGAAAAGAAAAGGTATTCTGGGATGATGGCTAAAATCCGATTCATTTCATTCCGACGGTCTTTGGTTAGGCAAGATTGTCGGTCGTGTGATTTACGATGCACCAGATTGCTATGATGCATTTTTTGATTGCAAAAATGCACTGTTCCACTTCAGTACTAAATCACAAGCGGCTATAGAAGAAGCTGGAAAAAGATTCTTGAGCTTGTGCTATTGATGGATCGAGACAGTGAGTTTTTTTATCACATAGTAATTTTTGTGGGTTAGACGTTTTTATAGCGTTGTCAGTGCTGTGATTTTGGTTCACTAAAATTTGTCAGATCTGGATATATTAGCTATCACTTCACTGTAAGAGGGCAGTTTTATTCATAACTAGATTTTTTGTTATATAATAGTGTTAAAGGACAGATTGACCCACAGCTAAAATGAATCTGTACCATCACTGTACTGGAAAAATGTCAGAGTTTGATTATTCTTTTAGTTTAAGCATCGGTTAAACTTCATTGTCGCCAGACTGATTCAGGGGCTAATTTTATGTGTTCAGTTTATGGGCTTTGAAATGAACTGTGAAATGGTGGATTACATAATTTGCTCTTTCTCTAAAAAAAAATAAAAATATTGTAACTGGTGCATGACAAGTGACAAGTCAATTGATCACGTAATTCATTACAATTCACAGTTTTCTGAACACATTAAGCTGAACAGTGAGTGAAGCCGCTTTATCTGAACTGAGTTCAAAATTATAGCTACAAAGTAAACAGAAATGTCAAAAGCTCTCATGCAGATGTGATTCAAAATGGTACAGTTTTGTCATAAGAACTAAGAACATAAGAACTTTAAATCGAAAAGTTAAAACAACTTCAAAGTTGAATGATAGAAAATAACTTTATATATGAGTAATGCAAAAAACTACTAAAAATACTATGCAAGTCTAGAGAAGGTGACATAAAAGCATTAGGAAACATCTAAACCGGGCTTCAGCGAATAAATAAAGATATATACCAGTCAGCTGGTGACATTTTTCGAACTGTAACAGTATTCCACAATTTAAATCCCAAATTAAGAAAAATATTCTGCCCCTTGCTGATGCTTCATTGCTGTTACAGTTTTATGGGTGTAAATAAACATTAATTCTGCCATTATTAAGCAGGTTTCAATACAGTACATATGTTACACTGTAACTTTTACATTAAGTCATTCAGCAAATGCTCTTATTAAAGAAAGAAAGAAAGAAAGAAAGAAGGAAAGGAGGCGAATATTGATAGTCAGGGTTGAATGTTGTCATTATGTCTTAAAGAAACATCTGCTGTAAATCTGAATAATTGAATTGTAATTAAACAAACTTTTTGTTTATGACTCTGAGATGAATCAGACATCAGCACAAAACTGTGTAAAGAAGGTCACGATTTACTGTCCTGGTAAAGTTAACATAAACAACTTTAATGTCATTATCTCGAATCCATCCGTTTATTTTTCAAGTTAAAATGTTACTTTATTGTCTAAAACATCAGAGTTTCAGATGCAACCACTGCTGTATCCCACCAGCAGGCTGTCGGCATTTGCTAATTTGCACATTTCTGTGTTATGTGTATCTTGTGAATATGCGTCAGCTGGCTCTGGCTTTAGGCTATTTGAGAAAGTTCAGTATCTTTTCAGTATCTCCATCATATGAATCTGCTACTAAATACTGACACTTCTTGAGGTGCATGTACTGTTTTTAATTTTTTGTTTAGTGCTTGCATTTCATTATGCATTTGTTCCACAATGTTGAGTCTTGTGAAACTCGATTAACCTCAGAGAGCGTACCGAACAGTGCTTTGCACACTTTTGGCATTTTAAAGATTCAATTCAGTGGGCCTGGATCACAGTGATGGAGAGGTGCTGTGCAGTTCTATAGGGAAGTATGCCAGATCACAGTTGTCTGCTGTATCTTCCACCAGACTGATCTTGCGGAAAAATCACTAACACAAGGTTTAAAAGTTTTGTCTTCTAAAATTGGTCTATCCTTTACGAACTTCTGAAGTGCAACCCTTTAGTGACTGAAGATGGAACATCTGCTGGGTGAATTCTGTGAAGCCTGCCATGACACAAAATACAGAAATAGATTCACACTGCAATATACTAGATGTTTCTCCACAAGTTATCGTAGGACTGTAGAAGGTTTGGAATGTAGCACTTAGACTCATTTGATGGTGATTTTGTCATTTTAGAAGTTTTGGTGTTTGTTGGAAATTCTGTACACTAAGAATAAGGAAAATCTTGTTAGAACTAGCTTGCTAATTTCTCACAAGATCGTGTTGCAGACCCCCCACAACTTAATGCTCAGAATCGACCTGAAAATTGGAAAATTGTGCCATGCAAATTGCATTCAGCGCTAATTTTGTGGGCATGTTTGTGCTGTTACCTGATTTACATAATTCCTTTGAACTGGGTGCTAAAACAACGCAGACAGCATGTGTAATTAAATGACAAGTGGGCACGATTTATTCTTTGTGAACTTACCTCACGTGTTAAAAGCATTTGCAAGGTTGATTAAAACAATGCAAAATTCCTGGTTCTGTTCACAGTGTTTCTCTGTTTGGCCACAAGATTATGATAATGTGTCCAAGCAGAATATTTTATGCAGGGTGTTCTGGAAAACCCTCTCAGCACATTATGAGTAAAGATCCAGGTAAGCAGAACTGAGGGAAGGGTAATTTCCCTGCTGTTAACAAAAGCAGCTTTGTAAGCTTTTATTCTGTAGCTATTAACAGTATGCAGTCTTTGGATGATTATGGGCGGTATCTCAGACTCCCAGATGGACATGCAGTTCACACAGACTGTGTTGTGTTCTCTGTGTTTCAGAATTCAATTTTGCTTGCCATCAGGCACATGGCTTTTGCTATGTTTTTGGCCCTTCACAGTTAAACTGTAAACTGGACTGTTAAATCAAGATGTTGGGTAGGAGGAAGAAATCAACGAGCATCAGGAGATAGTTAAGAAAGAAGCTTTCAGTCTACTAATTAGCTATTCAAAGAAAAGACCCTTTTCTGGAGGAAAAACAAACTTTTTACAGCAAGTCTAATACATGTGCGTGAAGTCACTGGTATTACTGTAGACGAAATGCCCCCAAGAACATTTAAACGTGTAATAATGAATTACATTTCAAAGTTAAAGTTAGAGTAATTCCCTAATTAGAGATTATAGAAGAGTTTAACTGGAAGAGTTTAGTTAGATTTGGTGTCCAGAGGTCTGACAAATTCCTAACTTTTCACTGTTTAACTTTGTTTCAATGTTGTTTCAATGTGACCAAAAAAAAAACAAATATGAAACTTAAACATTTCTGTGTCATGTTTGTATTTTTTTATCCTAAAACATTCTATTTCCATCTTAAATGTGATTTGGAATCCCAGATTATCAACACAATCTGATCCAAGGCTTTTGGATCACACTGTAGTTTTCAGGATCAATAAATATGCCTATATTTATCATCGCTGAAAAGCATCTCACTCTGCGTTCATTTAAATGTATGATTTAAAACTTGCAGAAAGGCGACATTCAGTATGAAAGTAAATAAAAGTGTTGTTCAGTTCAATGTCAAGATTGCGAACACAGAACAAAAATGTCCTTGTTTGTCTATATATGTCATGCACTGAGATAACAGTCGCTTTATTGGAAACTAAAGCGCTTTTTTGAGCCTGTGCTGTAATTTCATAGCTGTCACTGAGTTGACTTAGATTTGAAATCAGCTGTCATGGACTTCTTCACCTGGAAAAAATCCTAATACTACTGGCTAAAAGTCTGATGCTGTTTAAGCAGTTGAACATCAGAAGCCATGCGGAGCCCTTCAGAAAGATTTGAGGGAAGGCAGGAGGGAAAACCGATCACATTAATTCCCCCTGCTAAATTCAGAAGAACAATCCACCCCCAAGTGGTGTGATCCAAGTCTTCACATGATAGATGAAAGCTTAAACCATTCATAATTTGCCCTGTGGTGAAGAGAGAGAGACAGGGAAGGAAAGAGAGAGAGCGAGAGAGAGATGGAAAAGGAAGAAGAGGAAGGCTTGCCTTATTTGTGAGGCAAAATAATTAGCAACAGTTGTCGATCTCTCACAAGTGCTTAATTTCAAAATCAAACTGATTCAGAAATACAAGGAAACTGTTGTGCATTGTGTTGTGGAACAAACAGTAAGTATGTGCCAAATTAATGGTCACTTTAAGAAACCAAACAGATAACTGACATCATAATAATTCTGACTATTAAGAAATTAAAATGTTGCACAACCCTATAAAGTGTATGTGTGTTAGCTGCATTTCTGTGGGTTGGTCGGCTCTGGTAGCTTAAGGCATTTAAGAGTTAAACACCCACATCTGATCAATGCTTTGCCCTGAAAAATACAACACTGTTTCCAGCTATGTAACAGTGTGTGTGTGTGTGTAAAGTTTAATAACTGCCTTGAACTTTCTAAATAACAGTGTGCAAAATCTCAGTGTTATCCAAATAAAACCCACTCTTTATCAGCTAAGAGCTGAGCTAAGATCTCTCATAAATTCATCACAGCGTCTCCTTTTCTCTCATATTGTCTGTGATCAGAGAGATCAGAGTCTGACATTAATCCTTTCAAACATCTTCAACAAGCATTTTGTTTCTCTAATCAAAATGAACAAATTGAACAAAAAAGAATCACGCTTCTCTTTCAGATCAGTTGCATGCTGTTTCTGTTTGATGTCATTCATCTTTGTCACCTTTTGTTCCTAAATCACAGATATGGGAGGGAAAATATAAAAAGATGTTATTGCTTTGCATTGCTTTGCATGCTTCATTTTTAGGTAAATATGACATTTGTACAATATGACATAAATATGACAAATATGACAATATGACATAAATATGACAAAAGGTCTTATTGGGCAGGCTAATTTCATCAGCTAACTTTTATGTCATAAAAACAAACAATTATGTAACATTTTTAATTTGACTAAATTATTTCTTCTCTGAAATGATACAATAAAAGTTTTCTATTCACTAATATTTACCTTTGAAAAATTATGAAAAATGAAAGATGAAGGTGTGGTAAAATATTTTTATACTTTCAATGTGACCTTCGCAAGAAAGGAAACATTTAAATCATTTTTAATAAAAATCAACCTCTGGAACATATTAAAACAAACTCTTGTGTTTCATGAACTATTGTTCTCGTTTATGTTGTGTTTGATTTTAGATGTTTTAGAGAAATTCTTGTATGGTTGGATTTCAGAGGATTAGCAAGAAGTCAACCCCTCAGGATTAGGATAAATGTGTTTAAAGCCCTACACTGTCCCAAAATTCCCAGGCCACCACAGTACAGCTCTTTAAATTACACACTGGACAACTAAACTAATTAAAAACTTCCCTAAACTCATGCAACAGTTCAGTGGAGTGTCGCGTAAATCTTCCTAATGAAAAAATAACTTTTAGACCAAAACAACATCTTAAGTATAAGCTGTTATACCACAGCTTTAGTTTGCTTTATTTTCCCAGAGCTGTACTATAGACTCATCAAGCAGGAATATGTGCATGTGGAATACTGATGTACTAAAAAAAGTAGGGAAGCAATATCTGTCTGTCTGTCTGTAGACTCTATAGACTCTATGTCTATCTGTCTGTCTGTCTATCTATCTATATATACTGTACATATAAATTTATACTATGTATATATATATATACATAGTATAAATTTATATGTATCCATCTTTATTTAATGCTAGTTCACAAATGTTCAGATAAATATATAAATATATAAATATATATATATATATATATACATCTGATAATTAGATCTGATAACTGTACAAAACACACACACTCAAGCACGCATACTCTCTATCACGCTTGCGTACATGCAGTCACAGATAAGCACACATACTAACACACACACACAATTCCCATCTGTGCCATCTGTTCCTGCTGTAGTCATGTCAAGCCACCACAGCAGGTAGCTACAATAGCCGAATGAGGTGTCAGTGTGAGCTATGAAGACATGACAGATTTTATAAGTTCAGTGCCAGACTGCAGACTCATAGGTTCCATCTCATTTTACTGCATTTGTAAAATGACTAACCAAACCCCATCACAGCACAGCTTTAAAACAGTATACGAGCATTTGTTGTTGTTGTTAATGACATGGCTGCTACAATATTGGTAAAAGACACGCTCAATATATTGGAATATTCCACAGAAAAATGTAATTGTTCAGAGGTTTCTCTCTCACTGCTCATGTTTATTTATGTTTAATTTATATATTAACAATGTTTTTCACCTAAAAATCTAAGAAGCAGGAGATCGCAAAAGTCTTAATTTGGTTTTTAGTCTTTTTAGTCTCATTGCTGTCCAGGAGAAACAAACGAGACATTAACAAGATGATTTTGTTATATCAAAGATGCTAGTCTTCCTGACCATGGAATGTAGGATCAGAATGATCGTGGTGATGTGTGAACTGTTGTCAGGGTGAGACTGCACAGCATGTCTCGTTTTTGCTGACCCACACGCTCTGCGTGATACTGACTTACTTGAGTCCCAGCAGAGTGAGTGCTTTGACAAGCTGCACACACACACACACACACACACACACACACTTTTCGCCCTCTATAGCTGACACAGGCCTCAGGCCAACAGAACTAAAACACAGGAAGTTATCTTTAGAAGCCAATGCTGCTCAATTCTGTAGTCAAGCACAGGAAACGGCTTTAATTTTAACTATTCTAGAATGTTCAGCATTTTTTTTGTGTAGAGTATGGGGCTTGTATATCACCTTTCACAATACATTTTGTTCCTATGCAGTTAGATGGGTCTACTTAATTGTTACAATACCCCATAAGACAACAAAGAAATTGTTGTGCATGTATGTTGTGCATCATAAATAAAACACTTTGGAACAGGTTGTGTTGGCAAACAATTACCCACGTAATCAGATTTGTTGCAAATTTTCAGTTTTTATTCGTATGTTTCACAATCATGGCTTTGTTTCCGAGTCTATTCCCGATCCGCACGAGCGTAATGACTTGCATGAGGATTCCCATCGAGGCACTCCTGCTCCACTCAGTTACTGCCTTCTTGTTATTCTTGCTTTCTATTACTTTCTATCTGCTGTAATTGCTTGTGCAGTCTGTGGATTGAAATTCAGTCAGAAGTGTGTGCTGGCCATAAACACAACGCAAACTGTAATTATGGGCTGGGCAAGGATAGTACATGATATGCTATCATACTCTCCCAATGGCCTTATTGCAGGAAATAAAATGTTTGTGATAGCAGTATTAAATGTTACTAAATCGTGATGGATTGGAAAAATTAAATGGTTCCTTATCCTGTGCAACTGGGATCAATTGCAAAGACTGTTTGTCGTCACAAAAACAGTATTATATATATATATTATATTTAAACATTTTAAATGTTTAAAACATAGTTTTATTTAGTCTCTCATCTGGCTGGTTCTTTATATCTGAAACAGCCTGAATAGATGTTATTCTGTACATTTATCTTGTTGAGATTAGGCTTATCTATAATGCCAGTTGCAGAAGTTGTTAAACTATCTCAGTGTATCTGTTAAAACACCCACATGAGTGTTCTTCACAGTGGCAGTTAATGTTTCTGCTGGGCTATAATCAACCACTTTGATAGCATGTATATAAAGGTTCTTGTATCATGTAAAAATTAATCCATGTTGACTGGCTTAAGGCAGTATAGGTATAACAAACTAATCATAAACTAAATAATACTATGCAATTATTGTGATCTACTATATAACCAACAATACCTTAAAGATATTATTCTACTTTTCGATTAAATAGTGTACTTTACCATTTAAACACTTATTGACAATCAACAATACATTTAAAATTAATCGGCTTGATTGACTAATTTCGTTCAATTTAGTCACATTTGCTTAGACCAAACAGTCTTATTTAAAAAGGGTACCAGCTTACATTTCCCAATTCATCCTTCAGATCTGCTTTTGTTAAGGACATGAATAAGAATAAATAATTTGTTTTGATTAAAATCCTGACTGTAGCAAATAAGATAATACCACAGAAAATAACTTGCATAGTTTACTGAAAGGTTTACTCGAAAGATGTTGATTACTATGTATAAGAAATTCCAGTTTCTGTACACTCTGTGGAGCATGTAAACATCTACTTTAGTGTACTAAATTCAATGGAAAACAATCAACTTGACCATTAATAACTGTTCTTTAAGTATGCAAGTATATGATAAAAAACATTCCTCAATTGGTAAAGCAAGGTCACGGGTTCTGATGAATCGTACATATTGTACTAATAAAATGCACTGTAAGGTTTATTGGATAAATACATCCGCATAAATGTAACTATGTAAAATTATGTACATTATGTAAAAGAATTTACTTATGAAACAAGTACCATTTAACCATAAGGATAAACTTTCTTGATAGCTATAGCACTTAAACTTGAAAAGAGCCGCCTGGCTCACAGTTTACTGCCAACTTTATAAATGTGACAGTTTCACAGCTCCTGTGGCCTCACAGGATAGCAAAGTGTCCACTTCAGAATCTCAGCAGATGAAGTTTATTATCTAGGTTTTGTTCGTTCACCGTTTCATGAATACTGAGTATGCAGACATCCTTCTCATTTGACTCACTGACTTTTGCATACTGTAAAGCAGGAAATATGAATATTTGGACACAGAGGTCATATAAGACAAGAACACTAAATATTAACAAAAATACTGTTGATTCTGTGATGACCTGCGTATGCCATTTGATGCTTTGACATCCCACAGTTTTGGTTTCAACATAACTCATTGTTTAAAAAACTTGTCTATGGTCTATGCCATGTACTGCACTTAACCACCACAATTCAACAACTGGTCTATAATGTAGCATGCACTGCACTTTAATACAGCATTCACTCTGCCCTCACCCCTTATCAATTCACTATACACCCAGAACTGTATATTAATATTATCATGTGCATCATCACTGGGTGTCAGGTGTATATACTGTACCTGTGTACATTATTGTGTATACCCCTTGCAAACTGTTTACACATTTAATGTGTATAACTTTTGTGCAAACTGTGTACGTTCATTGTGTGTTTCTTTGTGTATAGTGTGTATATCTTACAGGCATATTGTCTATACCTTTTGTGGTTCCAGTGTATATACTGTGTAATGACCAGGACTCTGTCACAAAATGTGTGTGTGTGTTTGCTCAATGAGAAAAGGTCATATAACCACACATATCCAGCATCATAGCTACTCAGAGTCAGACATTTAAATGAAGCCTCTGCCTTGATTGACTGAATTATGCATGATTTCATAACTGTAAGATTTATTCCACACTTACTGTACATATGCACACTATTTAGAATATAAGCCTACGCGTTTTCATCTCTTTATATCTCTGTGCACATGATCATAAATAAAGTATCTTCCAGGTCTTCTCCAGGGAAGTGATATCACACTCATGATTCACCCCATTGGCTATTTACAGACAGACCATATGACCTAATATCTTTTATATGTTAGTGCATCACTCAGAATGAAGGATGCACTTTGTGTCAAGGACTTTATTTGTGATGACATTTATATGACATGCATGTGTGTGTGTGTGTACAGAAGCCAGTGTTTGATTGGAAGACATGGAAACTACCCAGTGGAGACCTATTGGGTTGCTTTTCTCTAAAAACTGTTCTGTTCTTGAATGCCTTTCCTATACTTTCCTTCCTCTTTTATTCTCTTATTTCTCAGGTACTTAAGCTGTTTCCAGGGCCACGGCCCTTAGCCTGTTGCTTATTGATTTCTTTAACAATCCATCTATTCGCTGTGGGCCGAAATTGAGCAGCTATACTTTTTCCTATTTTACTCTGACCTTGCAACCAGCGCCCAAGTCTAGTCGAACAGGTTCTCTAGAAGTGTCATGCCTGGCAGTGATGATTTCAAGAAGTGTGATGAAGATTAGTGCAACATCTGGTACTTTTTTCCCTATCACTGCAATAATCCTCATCAGTAGGATAACCCTGCTAAAAAAGACCTGCTAAGACCAGCATGCTGGTTTATGTTGGTCTGGTGCTGGATCAGCGTAGTCATGCTGTTCCAAAACTTCACACTTGCACATCCAAAACTTCAGCCAGCATGTTCTTTATGGTGATACTGGTTGACGTATTAAGTCTTGTTGATTAAGATAGTTTAAAAGGCTTGTGCAACAACACAGCAGCCAATGCTGGGGATCAGCTTTTTCTTTTTAGCATGGAAGGGTTACCTTGCTAAAATGTCAGTAATGGCATAGATGTGAGTTTCAGCCAGAGCGATGGTTAATAAACTGCAGTTGTTTACTTTTGTTCCTGCGGCCCTCTGAAAGATCACAGCGACAGGACTCTGAGAAAGCGCCCAGAGAGGCTTAGCTTCAGTGAACTGGCTTCAGGTTTCACATAAACAATGGATGAGAGAAGAGCAAAAGACAATGACAACCAGAAATGGCTCATTTATGCTAAGCATTGCACCCTGACTCGTATGTTAAATTGTCTGTAAGTTTTTCTTTCCAGAAATTAGCCACTTTCAAACAACACTGGGTCTTTTTCAACACAGGTGGCTTTTAAATGTCTAATTTGTCTTTCTCTTTTACAAATAAGTTGATATTATTAAATGGCACAGAATGAATTATGGGATTTCTGTTTCTCTGCTAAGGTACATCTTTGCTGGTATTCTTTTATTTTTATTGCATGTTTTATTGCATGTATCTGTTTTTCATCGATTTGAGTTGTTTGTGTGAAATTGAGACCTTCTCTTAGCTGCCATGACAGCAATGAATAAAAGATGAACTGTTTTTTTCTCTGTGTCTCCTTGCTTGAGGGGTTATGACCCACTCTCTCTTCACAGAGAAATTATTAGTTTGCATAATTGCAGCCATCAGTCTGCAGCGAGTTTATTTATACAGTTGATGTTATAAGATCTCTGTAACTTGTTTAACTGTAACAGCCTATATGGTGGAAATATTATTTTACATTTTCCCTTAGAATAGACAGAGATAGAGTAATAGATTAGAATAAAGAAAAGGTATATTTAAGAGACCTTATGGAGTTCTAAAGAAAAGTTTGGGAGGAGCATGCTCAGCTTATATTGTTAATTACGCTATTGCTGCTGTAGTTGCAGCATGTTTTCTTTTTTTGACACCAGGTGTGACTTTTTGGTTGGATGTGAGACTTTGCTAACAGTAATCCCATTGATTGATCTCACTGTCAGTCACCCAGGTTCTGTGGTTTGAAATCTATTCCATAGGAAAGACAAATCATAAATGGGATCTCTTTAATTATTTTTCCCACACAGCAATGAGATTAAATGGAGAGCAAATGGAAATGTCTGCTTAAGTCTCCTGTGTTTCAGATATTTCACCTGAGAAAAAGACTCAGAAATTTCCCAGAATTCCCATTAGAGAGTCCAGAAGACAAGTTGAGGGTCATTCTGATGGTTTTCATTCGTTTGGGATGGCATTATTAATGGCCTCTGATATCTTTAACCTGTGTGTTTTTGCTGTAGGGTGGACTTCACTGACGGTGAGAAAATATGTCTGAACCACTGAATATTTAAATAGGAAATTTAAAACAGTAAATCTTAAAACTGAAAGTTTATGTAATGCTACTTTCAATGCACTTCTTTGTGCAAAATCTCAAAAGTTGTGACACTTGGTGTAAAATAATTAACATCTTGTTTTAATATCATAAATATAGTGACCATGATAATGGGATTTTGTTTACAAAGATTATGACAAATGAACTACGGTTGCTGGGATCAGTCAATCATTGCAATTTCTAAAAGCAACAACAAAAAACAGATAAGAGCAAATTGCATATGTTCACATCATTACACACACTTTCTTGCTATTATGCCTGAATGCTGTAACCAAGGTTACAGTCGTCACTAGATTTATCTGCACTTATTCATGTTAACAGAACATTTTATATTCATTCTAAACAGATTTTCATCTTTGGAGCCACAAAACCTTTCTCAGGTTTTTTTAATTAATTCTTTCATTGTTGGTCATGGTCTTGATCAAATAAAACCATGTAAACAGCATAAACAGAGAGTTTATTTAAGAAATACAAGCACACAAGTAGGAGTGATTTATGGCTGTATATCGTGGTGATACGGCCATAACATCATGATTAAAAGTGTAATCTTGCTTTTATGCAACAGTTCAATGGACGCAAGTATGTAAATAAAAGTAAGAACAAACGTGGAGTGACGTCTCTCCTATCAGATTGGAAAACTAAATCTAACTATCGGATGAAGTGAATTAAATAAGATGACAGGGAGTGTAACAGGTCTGTGGACGGATTCATTGGTTATATTACTTTTTGCCTTCAAATTAAGGCAGTATTTAAGGTAACGCCTTTAAAACTAAACAGGGGCATGTAAGGTAGCAATCAAACAGGCAACATTTTCTTATTGTAGTTCCCCATTATGCCTACCATAACAATTCAAATGACTCTCCTCCTTCTTTAACAACAAGTTAAAATACCCAAGGTTATATAAGCTTCATTCCTCAAGCCATTCTGTGTCCAATAAGAGGTAACAGACATATTGTGTTTACAGATGCGATCTTTTGTCAAGTAGCCCTTTTGTAAAAAATAAATAAATAATAATAAATAAAGACTGACGGTTGAATCAGGCCAGGCTTTTTACATTTCACAAAGCTCTATAACATCTTTACAAACAATTCGCAAGTATCTAGTACCAATAAAAACTCTGGGTTTGCTTGAGATTATTAACCAATATCGTATACAGTTCACCAGGCTCATAGATTTGCTTTTGCTTGGCAGTTTTGCTTTCTTTCTGCAGGGTACAAGTGCACTGACTTCCTGTTTTCTTTATTCCTCTGCCCAATTGGCTGTGACGGACCACCACTATGAACAAATCAATACTATCAATACACAGGGCAGGCAATGGCAATGTGACTCTGCTTCTCTCCTTTATCTCTGTAAACAAGGAAAACCTTGTACAGACCGTGGGATCAGGTGTACTTATCTATACTAAACAGGGCCGTAAATGCATGCCCAGCCATTGCTCTATGTTAAATGTTTGGGATACTGGAAGTGCTGTTTATATATAGTATGACCTTACAGTTTGTCCTTCTTTATGGTTGCATCATTGCTCATTGTTGGATCATGTAACACTCATGAAGGAGTAAGTGTTTATCGGTTTAAAGAACATGATATGAGTTTCACATTACACTTCTCAATTACTGCTACATTTTCTTCTCTATTTGAAAAAATGAAATAAATGTTTTGTGAATATTTATTTAACCCCTTTATTCAGTTTTAAATGAAATACATACATTAAATACATCCTTTCAATATTGTATTGCTAGTTTCTTTAAACAAAGGTACAAAACACTTTCAGTCAATTGATATACTATTTCAGTCACAGTGAAATTAGTTATTCTTTGCCATGCACTGCCACAGCAGGAGAGAAAAGAGCAATATTGGTTAAACAGAACTCCTTTAAAGTAAATAAAATTATCCACTGTCATTCAGTCAGGCAATATGGAAGCAAATCATGGTGAAAACAGCAGGGCTGGATAAAGGTCGCTGGAGGAGCATTACTGAATGATTATTGAATAGGCATTTAAAAAACCCTTTAGGCTCCTGACAGCATTTCTCTTTCACTTTTAACTTAAGTAAATTTGTGGGCACGTGTAAATATGCAGTTTGCACTCTCAGTTTGAGGTGGTGATGGTTACAGGTACAATGAGAAGCTTTATATTAGTAGACTTAATAAACTGTGAAGAACTGTCTAAACTGTATTACAGCTTTTGATTCAATGTCTACACAGTGGAACAGAATTGGAACATCTACACATCACATTTTTTGCATTTTATTTAGAGCGACTTACAGATATTTTTCCCAAATCATCGCAGGATATGCGAAGAAGCCTGCAGCTCAGATTCTGAGGTCTCAGTAATGGCAGAGGAACGTGGAGATGTGTGTATGAGTGTGTCTTTCTGACTGTCAGAGACAGACACCTGTAAACAACATTATTGCTCATATAAGAGGCTGCTGAGCAGATGTGAGTGTTTCTTTGACTCGTCTTTCTCACTTGTTTTTTAAATGTTTGAGAGGAAACTTCAGCACCATCTACAGGTGATGGATAATGAAACATGTCTTGGATGTAAAGAATAGTGACAGCTCTTTGTTTTTGGGAAGGCTTGGTAACGTCTTTCCAAACAAAGACTGATTTAAATAAAATGGTCAAACATTACATTGGGAACCAGAATCAAAAACACATCATATGCTGGTCTCCAGCAATGCTCTCGTGGTGGTCTGGATCTTGGAGGTGGCCTGATGAGTGAGACTCAGGGAATATTATGTCTACATTATGTTGAGGACAGAGAAATAAGAATCGATTACCAGCAGCTATCCGCTCTGTGATGTCATTAGCATTGGTTTTATTATGATTCCTTTGTGAACTGGTGAGTGGCTCCTCCCACATCAACTCTTGCCGCTGTATATTGTCATAATGTTCAAAACAGCAGTGGACAAGTTGTCCTACGAATCCTCCCTGATCTGTTTAAATGGAGATGAATGGATGGAGGAGAACATCGTTAAATGTGATGTTTGCTCGCTTAATGACTGTGTTTGTTCCCGTTGTTTGTGATTGAGTGTATTCATTAGGCTTGATGTGCCCATAGACGTCTCTGGCAGCAGAACACAAAGGCCTTTGACCATCTCTGCTGCACGTTAATGGAATCTGAACTACATTAAAGGTCGAGGAACTGAGAAGAGCATCTAACTTTATGTAATGGAATTGCTTTAGGGTGTAGATTTCCCTGATGCTTACACAATGGCCTTTGATTGTTTTCATTAATAATACTATACATAATAAAAACTCAGCATTAGGAGAAAAAGTCTTCAATTTAGAAAACTATAGAAGATACTAAGTGTGATACTAGTGAAGAAGATACTAGAGTGAGAGAGACAGAGTGAGAGAGAGGATAACATAATAATGCAAAGGCCCCTTTGTTCTGAAAACAACCCTATTCCACTAAACACAGGATTTTTCATGGAAGTGGTTGTATTGTAGTTACAAGTTGCTATTGTAGTTACAAATTGCTCCAAGAACACCAAGGTTTTTTTAAAATACTTCTAAGAAAGCAGGCATTTTACTGTTGTATGTAGTGAAAACAGCTACAGCGAAATGAAGTGTAATAATGAGAGTATTTTGGTTGTGGTAGCCTACGTTTTTTGATGCAAAAGTTTTTATTGCAATTAAATTATTGCAATTCCTTTTGTAATCCTTTTGTTAAAAGTTTAATTCATACAAGCAATGTTCTGCTCTATGATTATTGAGTCTTCTATAGGGACATTTTACAGAGTTCCTGTAAAAGGTTTTCAGGTCAAATAAAAGTTTAATGATTCATTTAGTGATCAAAGATGGTTTAAACTTCAACACTTAACTGCACTTTCACACTGCAAATCTGCTGAGCAATCTTCTACACATAATCAATTCAGAATTATTTCTGGCCAATTTTCAAGCAAACATATCTTTAACATAACTTACAGCAGACATTTTACATATCTTACACACAGGCAGTTAAAGATAAATGTTGTCAAAACAAAGTTTTCCCTTCAATTTTTACTGTCTGTACAAGGTGTTCTTTTAAACGTAGATAAACATTTTTCAATCATTAGTTTGATATGACTGTATTTCAATTTTATTTTTTCAAATTATTTATTTTATAACAAATGAATTGAGTTCTAGTCATTTCAGATAAAAACTATGTGATAAATTCTCCTCACATATCTCATTATAGGCTATAACCATTAAGTAGATAAGAAAAAATTGAAATGTCCTGTTCTTCTTTACTATGATTTTTTTATATCAATCATTGTGCCTTCTCCAGTTTAAGCAAAGAACCCAGGCTAAATTTGCAGAAAAAAATACAATATTGGTAGCTGGTTTGAGCAAGACAAATTGCAAGGAATAAACGGTCCTCTAGTAACCCGGGTAAAGGTGATAATAAGTAAATTCAGTTTTCCATGTATTGGATATACTTACTTTACTTTAATAAAGTCCAAGAGCTGGTGCTACCAGTAAAATAACAATTTGGCTATTAAAAAGAATATGAGTCTTGCCGACATGTCTGTGTTTATGCTTTAATGTTATTTAGTATAAATCTAACCCAGCAGGCAGTTTCAATAAGCAGTAGCCACTAAATCCCTGCAAGCCCCTTTACGCAAGCGGCCGTATATATATATATATATATATATATATATATATATATATATATATATATGGGATTTATATGGGATTTAAATATATGGGATTTATAGTCTTTTAACGTCGACTGCTTCGTTCAAGCCTACTAGTCACGATAACACGCACAACTACAAAACCCATGATGCAATGCGTCGCCGGAGTACAGGCATGTGAACGCCGTATGATTCCCTGCAGACTCTAGAAAGATACACCGTATTTACCTCCTGTATTTAATTCGCTTCGGTAAAGGTGTAGTAAAATGAAAATGCACGTTTTATTTTGGCTTTGTCTCTTTGTGGACGAGACAAAGGCGGGGAAGTACTCGAAAGAAATGAATGAACAGAAGCCATCCGAAAAAAGCAACAATCAGGTGGAATTTAGGATTGCCAAACTTAATCAGGTTTGGGAAAAGGCGATAAGGGTAAGCAGTAATATGACAAATGAAGTCTTGCGTGCTTGTGCTGCAAGGCATCAGTATCAGTGTTATCGGATATATTGTCTGATTGCTCTTTCTATATCATTTTTTTGTCAACCTTACACATTGCTGCTGCTCAGCTCTGTTATGACAGGTCATATTATAATAACATCGTCCATCACTTTTTTTCATTTATTAATTATTTAGATGCAACTGGCACCGGTGCGGCTGTCAGAACTACACAGCGACTTAAAGATCCAGGAGAAAGATGAACTTCAGTGGAAGAAGCTGAAAGCAGAAGGGCTGGACGAGGATGGAGAGAGGGAAGCCAAGCTTAGACGCAATTTTAATAGTAGGGTTTGAACTTTTGTTTTTTTGTTTTTTGTTATTGTGACATTAAAATGCAAAACCTTAATGGAAGACCTGGAGTGAGCCAAGAAAATGACATAAATTAAGTTCCTCATAGAAATTAAATATTGTATTGATGGTTGTTGTTAAAACCTCCATAATTTGCATAATAGCATAAATGTACTATGATGATATTTTTCTCAAAAGTGAGTCTCATTCTCGCCATAATTAATGACAAAGCCTTTAATATGCACAACAAATAGAGTTTAACTCTATTTAACTTTGTAGTTATTTTGGCCAAGTATGGAATGGATGGAAAAAAAGACAGCCGGACACTGGACAGCAACAGATTGAAAGAACATGATGTCAAAGAGAGAGATACATTTGAGGACCCAAGACTGGACAAGCTATGGAACAAGGTGAGCTACACGTGACCAGTGTAACTGATGTAACTGAAGTTTGATTGTTTCACATACTCATTAACAGGTTTATGTGCACTTTCATTTCTTAGCAACATGAATGTTCTCTGATCTTTTGAACCCCAGGCCAAAACGTCTGGGAAGTTCTCTGAAGAGGAACTCCAAAGTCTTCTGCGAGAATTCCAGCACCACAAAGACAAGATCAATGAATACAACATTGTCATGGATACTGTGAGCCGAACCGAAGGTGAGAGTTAAGTGCTGTAGTTTAAACTATTTGATGGATATGTTGGTCAGTCCTTTATCGGTAATTAATTAATAGGATTGGTAAAATTTTAATCTCTTAATTTTCACAATCTTTGCTTTAGACGTTCACAACCAGATGAATGAACCTCTAGCACTGTTCTTCCCCTCAGAGATCCACAAGAATGTAATAAGTCCTCTGGAGGGTGAAGTGAAGGAACATGTTCTCCATCAAAAACATACAGATCTAAAGCAGAGAATGAGGGACCTTAACCAGGGCTTCGAACGTCTCCGTAAAATCACCCATGAAGGATACAGTGACGACAGTGGTGTGTACCTTTGCTAAGCTGAAACCTGTTTCGTATGATTTTTTGTGATTTTTCTGACGTGTATGATGAATGAGATTTTCTCTTGCTCTGTTTCATGTCCATCTTTATGTCAGAGTTTCGGGAACCACGTGTCATCGAGCTTTGGGAGATGGCTAAAAGATCTAATCTAAGCGAAGATGAACTCAGCTCTCTAAAAGTAAGCTGGTAATGTATCCCTATAGCTCAGTTGGTAGAGCATTGCATTACTAATACAAAGTTTGTGGGTACGATTCCCAGGGGAGCACAATGTGCTGACAGATGTATAACTTGAATGTACTGCAAGTCGCTTAGAATAAAAGCGTCTACCAAATGCATAAATAATGTTTGATATACCGAAACAAATACAGTACCACACAATAACTAGACATGTTAGAGCCTAAATATCATTCAGATCAGTACAGTTTAGTTTTACTACACGTGTACTGACATTTGGGAACAAATGGCATTTAGGAGGAACTCAGGCACTTTGAAACAAAGGTGGAGAAGCACCAGCACTATCAGGAGCAGTTAGAACTGTCTCATCAAAAACTGAAGCATGTGGAGACCCTGGGAGATGAGGACCACATCGTGAGAAGCAAAGAGAAATACAACACACTTGCTGAGAAAGCACGAGAAATGGGATACAAGGTACAGCTGCTTTCCACTTTGTAGAATTATAATAGTTGCATATTCATTAATATTCCATGCATATTCAATGAGCTGATGATTCCAGATCATCAGCTCATTAGGAAGCATGAGCTAAAACAAGTGTATCAGATAAGAGAGACATACAAAATATGCATTGCTGTGGGTCCCCAGAACCAGGATTGAAAACCATGATTTTGATATTTTCAACTCATTTGTTCCCTTTCTGTATTCTGAAGGACATTTTCAAACTATTTTGTACCAGTGTCTAAAGTGTTTTATAACTGAGTATTTTCTGGGTTTTGTTTTAAATCTGTACTAATTATTTTTTTTAGATGAAGAAACACTTGCAGGACTTGACAAATAAGATTTCTCAAAATGGACTGCAACACAATGAACTCTAAAAACCATTTTTATCGCCATGATGACTGCAACTAGCTTTAATCATTCAGAGGTCCATGCTGTTTCCCCTCAGTCTATATACTAATGTTACTCAACACACATTGGATGTGGCCATAACAGGTAGACCATTATTGTACATTAATTTAACAATTTCAAAGACAATTTGGTACAGATTTTTTTTACATAGTTCTGCTTTTTTAGGTCATTTTTAAGTCTGGAAATTGTCAAGTTGATTTAGCAAACAAGCTGATTTACGTGTGTCATCAAAATACTATATAAACCGCACACTATTTCTAACAGAAGGTTTCATATTGCTTGATGTATAAGAGACCAACCAATGGTAATAAATGTATTTGTAAATAATTTATCATTCCACATTCTATCCATTTCAAGTTTGATAAATAAAACTGCACAAGCGTTGTCTTCTAAATGATTTTAAACCGTAATACAGTACGTTGAGCTGTCTTAGTGATGTAATTGGTTGCGCTGTTGTAGCGTTTCATGGAGGAAACATTCATCACTGATGTCAGATGAAAACTTTATTCCTACCCTTATGCTCAATATAGAAATGTCTGAAAAAATACAGAATGTTTCTTATGAAATATTTAAATGTGTAAATGTACAGAACAAAATTGGTCACCAAAGGAAATATATATATTTACAGTTGTCAACAAGTGTGTGTTATCCATAAAAAGCTTCCTAATTCCATGTGAATATTAAACATGGGCAATAACACATTCATCATCAAAGTTACACATAAAATACATAGAAATAACATTAGCAATTACAGTCATTATTCAGCACAGCCATGTATTATTCTTTCAAGGGTAACTGCATATATGTACAGAGGGGTCCAAAGTCTGTGACCAAAATAACTTTTGTAATATTGTAATTTATTTTATATTTGCATTTTTATTATTGTAAATACTACCTTCTCAACAATGTACATGAATTGTAGTATTGAATGAGCAATGAGTTAATATAGTTAGTGTCATGAATTTGGACCCCACTGCATGCCTGTATTGTCATGTTCAGGTGAGAGTGCCTCTCCTCTTCTGCTCTAGTTCCTGTAGTCTCTGCTCTCTGCCCTGTGCATGCTGGGCTCCCACCCGCTGTACTGTCTCAGTGGCAGTGATGTCAATGTGGGCATATTTAGTGCTTGAGCTGGATGCTGAAGATTTTTGAAAAGATTTTAAAAACAAAACTTTTGGAATGTACAGGCTTATGTGCTTACTTTAAAATGCTCTCAGAAAAGCAACAACAGTCATTTTTCGTTTTCATGCCCAGAAAAGACAAATTGCAGCTAGCAAACATTTATATTGTATAGATGATTATTTGGAAATGAGAAACGCTATAGCCTGCAGCCTGTAATTTTAAAGAAATAGTTTTTTTTGAAGTAGTTCTGTCAACAGTCTGTCATTATTTACTCTCCCTCATATTGTTTTAAATCGTTGTGCTGTTTTTATTTCAGTAGAATACAAAAGTTATTGAGCAATCTTAATTCATTACTTTTACGTATAACAACAGTCCACATAACCACATCTTTAACGCTCCATAAAGGTCAAGAAAGCACCATAAATGGGATCCAAAGACATGAAAGCTTTTTATTATTATTCATTAATATTAATGCCATTAGGTTGAGTAAATAATGACAAAATTTACATTTTTAATTTATGCACTATTTGTGAACTATACCTATAAGGATCAGAATTGACTGTGGTGTATATAAAAGGAAAGCAGTGTACCTCTGACAGTGTGGCTTGACTCCTGACGGTCCTGCAGATCCAGCTCTATATAGTGCAGCTGTTGTTTGGATGTAGGGCTGATGGGTATATTTACATAGTTAGCAGAATCACCTTGAAGTTTGTCAATAACTGTCAGTCCCACATCCCCGGGACAAGCAAGCATACTTCCTGCAAGACAACACACACAATTCAACACTTATCAATGTAATTGTGTGAATAAAAAGGGTCAGGGGATGGAAATTTGAGTAGGGGCATCTCAATTACCATACTCTCCTGCTCTGAACTGTGGCCACCTGCATGCATCAGTCATAAATGCCATTTGCTCATAATTGCCTTTTGGATCTGCTGAGCAGGACAAAACCCCACGCGTGAATCAGTACGGCAGTTAAACTTTAACACAACTCATTCAGTTTGAGCTTTGATTTATGGTCTAAAACATAAAATAATGAATGTATTAAGAAACTAGTCAGACTTGGGATGTTACACACAAACTGAGATGTCAACAAAATTTCTCCTCATTTAGGAAGTTAACTATAAAAAGTCAATCCTGAAAGCAGAATCAAAACATATCAGCACAAAGGCAAATAGGTCTGTTTGATCAATTTTAAGAGTGGGGTAAAACTAATGCATGTTTAAAATGACATTCAATATCAATACTTGAAACACTAAGACTATCCTGACCTATGGAAATTTGTTATTTCCAAATCAATTTACTGTACGAGACTCACCGTCAGTCTCATGAGACGGTTTCTGCTGCTCAGAACTGCTTCTTATCTCACACCTGCTGTTTTCCAACACCTACAAAATAACACAAAACTGATTCAGAAAGATTTGGTTAAAACTGTATTTCTTTGCTTTTAATTGACTGAACAGTTTAAGTTGAGGAAGGTCTTCAATTAAAGATAAAAGCCTATTGCTGTTGCTATTCATAACTTAAAATAAAATTCTGTAACTAGCAGCAACTGCCTTAAATTTATAAGCAACTTACTATACCAAGTGTCCCATATTATAAACCATGCTTGTGGCCACAATAATAAACATGCATTACATTAATTAAACATTTTAATTGTATTCCTTTTATAATTTTCACCTCTAACTGAAATGATGGCAGAAGCAACTACTTCGCAAATGTTTTCCACAGATTTGGGAGTAAATGTTTTTTTACAGTGAAATATTGATTGTACCGAACGAGGAAAGCATTTTCGTTTGTTGTTCGGTAAAAGCAGCCTGTTTTTTAGGGCTTATTACTGCATTCTTGGATCAGCCCAGAGCTTGTGGTGTGGTGACAAACACATTTAAATTCACTCTGCAAACCAGATCTGCTTCCCTACTGATGCATCAATGCGATGTCTGAGCATGTTCCCAAGAAACAGCTCTGGAACAGTCCGCAGATTTGTGCTGGAACGCTGAATTCCATGATTACAGCGACTTACAATGAAAGACTGAGGCTCAGTCAACACAACCCTGATCTGGGGCAAAACTTTAATATATGTTGTTGGTATTCAACAATTGTGCTGCAGGGGTTCTGGTCTGAATCTAGGGAACAGTTTGTACATAATCTTCCAGCAAAAACATGCTGAGAAATAACTGAGCAGTTATCACAGCTAGTCAAAACAGATTTGTTTGTGAATAATCATTTGCACTGGGCAGCTTATTTGTCTTTATATCCAAGTTCACAGAGTTTTTCTTGACATATGGGGAGTAACAGGTTGATTATGATCAGTGTGCGACCGCTTACAAAGAAACACTTGGAAATAATACCAACGTGAAAACAAATCTTGTTACCTTGCCTCCCCCACAGTCAGGACAGATGGCGGACTGTAATTCTGGCATGGTCGAGCCTTTGGGGGGCGCTGCTCCTTCACCACACCAGTTGAATCTCATTGGAACAGACTGTTTAGGAGTGGCATCTACAGGGATGTCCTCTGGTCTCGGAACTGCTCTGCTCTCAGGCCTCGGTTCCTGGGTTGCAGCAGTCAAAGACTGCTCTTGATCGGAGGTGTGGTGATGTAGGAACCGTCGGGGGATATCGTAATGCTGCGCGGCTGGATTAGGTACCTGGTACCCGGTGTCTTGCATTTCAGTAGCCTCTCTGAGCGGACACACACAGGACCTATGCTCAGGTATGAGGGTAACAGTCCGTACTGAAGTGTTTGGGTTTAAATTAGGTTTTTGAGGGAGGCTGATTAAGAATCCAAACTCATCAGTCTCTCCATGCCCGATATTAATGCTACCAGTATATGAAGAGAAGCTTCCAGAATAGGAGGAGTGGCTCCCTGTGGCAATACCGCTGTCAGTCGAGTTTTGGCGCCCTGCCTCTTGAAGGCCTCTAGGCTGAGGGGGCTTGGATGGTGGGCGGAGCCCTCCCATAACTGCCCCATACAGATGCTCGTCACTGGATGTGCTGACAGAACAGGCTGTACTTTTGGGTCCCGTAGCCCCTAACAAAGATGATGAAGGTTCTGTGGGGGTGGGATGTCTCACTGGTTCAGACCATATTGCCAGGCGGCTGCTCAGACTGTTATCAGAATGGCTGGTCTCAGAAGAGGAGCTGGAGATACTCCTATCATCTCCTGCCAAGGAGGCACCATAACTGAAGGTAGAGGCTGAGCGGTTAAAAGAGAGGGGGTGGAGTTAACATGTGATTGACAGATGATTTAGTCTGAAAATGAAGTTATTCACAAAAAATAAATTGGTGAAAAATATGGTGTTTAGTGTCCTTTTAAAAGTTTGACATGGTCACTATGTACTGCCGTGTGTTGTCATGTATGATTGTTCAAACATCTTCTATGTGTTCCACAATATTCATTATGGAATTTTCATTTCCATAATGAATATTGGCTGAACTGTTCGTTTAAACAGAATTGCTTCCACAAAATGTGTGTTTCATGTATGTTTTATGTATTACCTGCACTGCTGTGTTGGCTACATATGGAAAGCATACTGAGACGTTTCTCTAGTTCACTGGCCTCCTGGCTAATCCTATCTTCTACAGACGACGGGTTAGCATCAGGGTCTACGGAAACACAACCTTGTTAAATTATAATCACACTAATAAAGTACATTCATTACTCATACACACATGCAACAACATATGACCTTATAAACACACAAACATGCACCTGACAGCACTGATTTGTCTCTCAGAATAAATTCATGTATAATGCATTACTGTTGTTTTTCTGTCTCCACTGGGAGAGTTACAGGAGCCACTGGGCACATTTATTAGTCTCTGCAGGCACATCACAGCTACAAGCCCACAGCAGTGATCTCTCACATAAGCACTAATGCGCACATGTACCCACTTGGGTAAAAATGTTTTTATGTACCAAATGTACAAAAGGAGGAATTATGTTTCATAACGTCAATGTAAATTATAGTAGTAGTAATAAATGGTGCCATTTACCCACATTCATTGACATAAATCAATTAACAGTGTTTTTAAAATTAATTTAATTAAATGGACAGTTTGAACTGATTTACAAACCATTTGTAAAAAGATGTTTGTTGCTACTTTAGTTAGGCACTACTAAAACATTTCTGTCTTAATGCTGTTCTCATAGTTTCGTTTGGCAAGACAAAGAAGGATCCTTAAATTAGTCTAATGACTTTTATTAGGAAACTTAATGGCCAAATTAAAATTGCATTAAATCTTTGCAATACTCACAGTGTTGCCTTATTTTATATTCCCAACAGTCATTGTGAATATATCTGCAATATTCAATATTTCATCTACACAAACATGGGATCCAATGGGCTATGAGACCTCCTTTTAAACATGGCATTAGGTTGGTGATCTCTCTTCCTCACCAAAAAATAAACCAGGACACAAAACATAAAGTGCTTAAATGTAACAATAAAACAGGCAGGAGATAAACAATAAAATAAAAAAGCCTCTTGAAAAAGACATAAAGAGAACAAACAGCGGAATATAGCACAGAACAATCAATATAGAGTGATACAGACTCATTGACTTTCAACAGCAGATATTTTTGTACCTTAAAACACCTTATTAGCATAAGAAGTCCATTTCATGCTAGTCAACAATTTAAGCAATGCTATGGGCTACAGAAAGACTGTGTTGCCAGCATGTCATACAATACAAATTATATTACGAGCTAAAGCTCAATAAGCTGCAAAAATTTGTGCTTGGTCATTTGAAAAATGGTGCTGGGGAAATGAACGGCTTAAAGAATATTAGCTTTTTGCACTTTTAAAGATTAAAATAAAAAAATCAGTGTATCAGTTCATCTACATGACAAATGTGTCCTTGAATTTCAAGCTCATCGGCAGAATACAGAATAAGACAAGAAGATGCCTAAACAGAAAGAAGATGCCTTTGCTATCAGAAGCCCGTACAATTCATTCTTCAGCAGGGTCATTATCTACATTGTCCCGTGTCCTGTGATGGGGGACCCACCTATAAAACCTCCTGGATCCTGTGACTTTTAGCAAGGACCCTGTTTATCACGGGCAAATTGGAACTCTTATACAACCTTCATTTAATGTTAAAGGTTAAAATATATCAAGTGCTTTTAATTTCAGCCCCTTAGTGACAGCAAGAAAGAGAGAAAACTGCAACTCGATATGACAGAATACAGTTGAGAACTTCATTTATTCTGACATAAGAATACTGGGAACAGAGAATGTTTGGTCATAGGCATTGAAGTAAATTAATTTCATTGCTTTTGATTGATTCATTTATTTTTTTAGCAATCACAGAAAATGGGAAAACGTACTGTGAAAAAAGAAAACATTTTCACAATGATTTCAGCTAAGCTATTATCATCAAAAAGGCAGCATGTTACAACTGGGTTGCTAACTGTTGTGTTGTCTGTATGGTTAGTACCAGAAATTAAAAAATTATCTTCAAAAATGTGAAAAATCATATTCTATTAATCGTTTTATAATGCTGCACAACATCAAAGTAATGAATGAGGTGAAAAACAACACAATTTTTAAAAAATGAGCAAATGAGCAGTAATTTAGCATACACGTTTATTCAAAGTAACACAGTACACTCATCACAGGATAAATGCCCCTGGGGCAACTTGGGGGCAAGTGTCTTGGGCACAACAGTGGTGGTTCAAGGATGAACCCTTATGGGGTTTGAAATCAAAACTGCAATGCTAACTTTGATGGTAAACAAAAGTTCTAAGCCACTTTATATCTAATCCAATCCTCCCTATTCTTCTTCTATGGTTATTGACCAGACAGCAGCTCCCCACAGGTTTACTTTCACACAACCACTGTCATACCGCAACCTTTTAGCCAGACATTATAGTTATATCTCAATATCACTGGCTCACCAACTCGTTTAAATGATTCTCTATGTGCCAGTGTGGCTTGATCTCTAAAGCTATATGTCAAACTCATTAATGTTTAATATACTATTACGCTTTTGTAGTATCTATCTAGGACAGATCAATCAATTAAACATGAACCTTACATTGATTTTTACAGAACAATTCAGTATTAGAGAAGTAACATTAGGTTTAGTTCAAATAATATGGACCGTGTAAATGACTTAGTGTAAATTATATTATTATCCTCCATCAAGATGGAGCCATTGAGTAGCCAGATTTAAAAAATGATTGTCATTACAAAGTAGGACTCATTTGTTCGTTAAACATAATGAATGTTGTTGACCACAGCACAATGATACATGTAAAAAACTTGGCCAATGACTGTTCAATAAAAAAGATTCACTTATACCATTATAACTGTGACAGTGTTTCAGGATGCCTGGTGAACATAGGGGAAGAATTTTCTTGAATGGCTCCATACCATGTACAAATCACACATAAAGCTTACATACATGCACACATGTTAGGTTTCAACGCTTCGTGGGGACTTTCCATAGACATCATACATACAAACTGAATATTCTATCACCTAAACCTCACCCCACTCCAAACCTAATCTTCACAGAAACCTTTTTGCATTTGTACATTTTCAAAAAAAGCATCATTTAGTATGTTTAATAATCAATTTCCCTCGTGGGGACCACTGACTGGTCCCCACAATGTAGGTGTGTGTGACTTTTAACCAAAATGTCCCCACAGTGGCAGAAAAACAAGACCACACACACACACACTTTATTTATATCCACTAGTACATGACAAATACATAAAGGACACAAATAGTTCAGATCTTATGTGTACAGAAAACTTGCAGGTCACTCATGTCAGTACTCAATAATTCAATACACACACACACACACACCTGACAGCCCACATCAAGCTAATAAAGCCTACAAGTGAGGACGCAGCAACTTTGAAATCTCTGAACTGAGATCTTCAATCACACGCCTCCACATAAACAAGCTCACCTGGCAGTACTGGATGCAGCCCAAACGGCCCCCTGCTTGGCGATACGCCCCGAACGATGCAGTCGAACAAAAAACTGAGCTGTTCCCCTTCTGCACAAGCCAAAAAGAAAACACCAGCCCCTGTGGAGAAGAGCAAACATGACAGAAAAGTGGAGAGAAATTATTCCTTAATGCCCTGAGCCCATGTTCCTCAAAAGATATGATGTACTATTTCCAATTCATATTGATATTAATTTTCTATGGCGTTGAATAGAAGATCTGTTTCAGTAATGACCACAATCACTGTCATGAGATAATGACAAACGGGAACATCAAACATTTCTCGTTGGAGAACATTCACATTTCACTGATTAAAGATAAATGAAGGAGGCTCATTTCTTTGTTCTCTCATATAGTTGCTTTACTGGTTGATCCGATGAGGGTTTCAAACATTTTTGGTCTT
This sequence comes from Chromobotia macracanthus, assembly GCA_036877525.1. Classification (NCBI taxonomy): domain Eukaryota; kingdom Metazoa; phylum Chordata; class Actinopteri; order Cypriniformes; family Botiidae; genus Chromobotia; species Chromobotia macracanthus. Next base: position 3,395,770 of record JAZGTH010000019.1, read on the forward strand.
ATGTAGCTTAACATCCAATCAGAAATGTGTTCCTTTCAACTGTATCACTGGATATCATTTAGCATGATCATCAGCATTATTAAAGTGGCAATTATTACTATTTGTTTAAACTAAAATGTCACGTTTCAGTACTCACGTTTAAACTAAAAATCAATCAATACATTAGGTGAAGAACAGTCTCACCAATAGATCTTCTCAAACTGAAGCTGTCTGAGACACTACTGAAATTATGTGAAGTAAATTTAGGCTGATATTCATATCTGATTGGCTGTTACAACGGAATGAAAGTAGGAAAGAACATTATATTGTTGTCCAGAACTGTTATACAAGCAAAAACTTGTTACACTGAGGTACCACATAAACAGCCAATTATTTGCCTTTCTTAAAAACAATGCATTTGATAATAAAAAATAAAAGATGAATATTTTGATTTATTTTTCTTTTGACAACCCTAATATTTTCATTTTAAAGTTGAAAGCTATTTATTTTTTATAGTTTAAACAAAGCCAAAGGAAAATATTTACAAAGTACTCCTTCAGTTAGTAATCACTGGAATATTTAAAACATACTGGAAAAATAAAATGTAAAAGTAAATACAAGAGAACAAAACTAAGAAAAAGTTAGGTATGACTTTATATTAAGTCTAACTGCCGACCTGGAATATAGCAACATATTTTTATTAATTTTAATCTGTTAGGTTTCACTTTAACGTATTTTTGAACACGCACCTTGAAACTGGCAAAGGCAATAAACAAATTCTTATGAAATTTCAGCTTGTTCTAGACATAATAAAGTAAATATAGAAATAAATATAGAATATAAAGTAAATTATAGAATATAAAGTAAATTATAGAAATTACAGAAGAGGATAGTGCAGCGACAAATCGTGCTCTGTTGCCCACACCTCCTCCATACATGTCAATAGCTCACATTATCTACAAAGCCTCTCGCACCTTTCAAACTAAAAAAAGCACCGTCGAGCATACTGAAAAACGAGCTAGCGGAGAGCCTTGAGGTTTCAGCTACAACTGTAAAACTGGGATAACAGAGTTGAATTGCGTCAACACATTATTGAGTCATCGGCAGTCAGATTATGACTGTGTTCCTTTGTTCGACACGAGGAGGACAGAATTAGGCAGTTTTTCATGCCGATAAATATAGTCCTGTCAAATCCCTTGAGCATCACTGTGGAGACTGTGAGCGGTATTGGAGTGACAGTCCTTTACAAAAATAACCATAACATTCTTAGCTCTTGGTTTCATAATTCACAAACATACTGGTGGGCTATTAATACCTGAGACATGTTTCCAACTCTGCGCCTACTGACCTTGCCCAAATATTAAGGGAATGAAAAGAGATTAAACAGAGATAAACTATGGAATTTTAATTTTAGAATGATATAGTATATGTAAAGTATTAGAGTATATCCACTACATAGTATACAAAGTATATGTAGGTCAAAGTATACTTTGTTTTTTTAATGCATACAGTTATACGCTGTAGCTTGTCACCTAGTATATATAAAATTCCATCTTGCAATTATAAATTGTTTAATATGTAATGTAAATATACGTATATGTGGAATGTAACAGTGCACATAGTTTACATTTGTATTCTATGCAGACCAACATTTGCTAAAATTTCCAATACACAATACAGCTCAAAAGCCGACTAACTAGAAACTACCTCAGTGAAACATTTCTGAACAGTTTAACTTACAAAATGTGACATCTAAAGTTAGTTAAAAACCTTTAAAGGGGTCAAAACTGGAACTGTATAGTCTTGTTTTAGATCTCACACTTTTCTTTGCCTTGTCAGTGCTAGATACATTGTTCCACAAGTGCCCAGCCAGACAGCGGGGAAAACAGATCTAAAATCTGTCCAAACCAGTTGACAAACTACTAAACAAACTCAAACCTGTTCACTCTCCAAAATCAAATGAGACAGCCAACACGCTCGCTAATTGCACTGCCAGTATGTGTTTTGTCATCGTGTGTGGCCTGTGACATCGTGTCTCGGTGGAAACGATAACATGGTCATATTTCCATTTTAATTTACTCTTTCTCAGAGCAGTCATCCGCTGAATTCCACTAATGGTAGTGAGAGGGACACGACCTTTGTGTGGCAGGGTCCAATCAGAGCTCACGGCTGTCAAACATTAATGAGGTGAGTCCAAGAGGGAACATGCTAACAGAGAACTTAATTATCTCTCTGTATGCATCTCCATGTGTACTTGGCAGTCTCTATATTCATTTTTGTGTCTGGTTTTACAGACTTTTACATTTTTTCGATACAATTTCAGAATGCAAACCATGTACTGTTGAGAACTGTTTGGCTGTAAATGGACACAGGGCCTACGCCGAAGCCCTTTCAGGGCAATTTAACAAAACTATCACACAGGGGGTGGCAGACCTGTAGAATTTTATGAATGATGGGAGCTCCAATTCTGTAAAAATCTGTGGAGCTTTCTGTGAAGTGCAGATTCTGTGTGGGTCTGGACGTAACTAATGCAGATTTGGAGTCCGGTGTCTAATATCCCCCCACCTTCCCACACATCCACTCACACACACTCAGGCTCCCACTTGGCTGGTGGCTTTTAATGCTGCCCATACCCAGAGTTCCCTGCATAGGACCTCTGCAACAGCATTGGACAAATACCCGGATGGAGTACCAAACCAATATAGCAGATTATAATTACTTTAAGAACTCTTCTTGTGTTGTAACATGACAACAGTTTCATATAAGATGGACTATATAAGAAGATCTGCTTTAGAATTAGAAGAGGCTACAGAACAGCTGCAGATGGATTTGCCAGAGAGGCAGCTGGTGGATTTCACTGGTGCTAACGCAACATCTCATATTGAACCCTATAACGCATTACCACAAGTCTGTGTGTGGGTGCACAAAAGTAATGAGTTTAACTGATTCTGGAAGCATGGCGGGAGTGAGAAAGTGAGAGGGGGTGTATTGAGAGAGAGAGAGAAAGAGAGAGAGGGAGAAAGAGAGAGAGAGAGAGAGAGAAAGAAAGAGAGAGATGGAGGGATTTTGGGTGTGAGGTTATTTGATTTTCACAATTACTTTTGGCAAACACCTCTGTGACACTTCTGTTGCTGAGAATGTCATTAAGACCAAGCGAAAAAGGGATTTGCACAAGAAAAGACAATTTCATTGGCTAATAGACAACAAGTTTTTGAAAAAGTCTATGCATATGCCCGGCAACTTCATCGTAAATAAACTTTATATTTTAGGAGTTGTGGGTACTATGCAAAGAAAACATTGTAGTCAGTTTCACATAATAAAGACTTTAATACCAAGCAAAAGCTTGCAAACCTTGTCAACTAATTAATATTCATGAACCAAGCTAATACGGTTTATAATGCCCCTCCACACACACATTTTTTAGATTACTTTTTGCATATATCCAACTTAATACTTTATCACAACATCATTCTCACTGAATACAACCAATAATCTAACAGAACAACAAAACGAAAAGAAAAACAAGAAAAAGTGAAACAAAGAAACCAAGGATTGCTTTGCATCTCAAAAACATTAAAGGCAATTTAACAAAGAAAAGAACAGTAACTTACAGTATCCACATCTTGTCCCGCCCTCAAAGACAAATCCATTAGGAACGGCGCCATAACGTCTTAAGTCAGACAGTCTCCATTGGCCGATGACCGTTGGAGGGAGGTCTCTGGCAATAACAAGCAAGTTATTGCACAAATGCAGGGAGGCGGGGCCATTTTCTAGTTTGGTTCCAGGCTGGACATTGACACTAAACCTGTGAACTGAAAGGAGGTTGAGTTTAAGAGAAGCTTCTTATGTTCTTATATATTCTTACATATAGAAGATAATCATCTATATAGCATCTACTGTATGTTAACTGCAATAAACACAAAGCAGTTTTTCTGGACAGCTCGTGGAAATGTAAGACTGTTTGTCAGCAATAAGGACAAAGTAGATTGTATACATTATACACTTTATACACTTATCTAATATTCCTGTATTTTTGGTACTGAATTTTACTGAATTTGTTTAAAAGACCATATAACGTATTTGGGTAATTTGATATTCAAAGAAGAGTCATCAAGCATCACAAAAATATCATCATAAACCCATTAGAATTTGTTATAAACTGATATTAGTAAAGTTGATTAATCAACTTAGAAGTAATATTAGTAGAACATTTTTCTAACATTTTATTTATCATTTATAAAAGCGCTTTTTTAAACAGTCTGTGAAACACTACAGAATTTAAAAACGTTTCTATAATGTTTCTATAACCAAGCAATAATGTTAATACAATGTCTAAAAACTGTAATGTTTTTAACATTTTTACAACACTTGGAAATGTTACAAAAACATTCTTACAACCTAAAACTGTTGGGATGAATCTGTGCATGTCCAGCATTAGTAATGAGATTTGTTTCATGAATTGTATTTAAATGTGCAGCTATGCATATAATACACAACGACACACACACTCACCCTTATCTATGGCTGACCAAATGAATTGTATTTAAATGTACAGCAATGCATATAATACACAATGACACACACACTCATCCTTATCTATGGCTGACCAAATGAAGGTAGTGTGGAGTCACAGATTCATTGATCATGAGCAGTCTGAGGAGAGCTGCTACCGCATGGTATGTTAAGGCAGTTTAGTGCGAAACCGATAAGAGCAGCAGAGCGGAATGAGATACCAGCACCTCACTCCACCAGACTCCATCTATCATTGTTTTGACTGCCTTAAAGCAAAACAAATACACAGAAATATCCTTGAAAATCAAGGAGGTATCAGACCAAAGAGGAAACATGTCACCCAGAATTGTGAACATAACTCTTAAACGAGTGGTGTCAGTTAAATTCATTTTAAGTTTAGAGCAAGATTATATATATATATATATATATATAATCTTCATATTTTCAAATTGGGGGTTTGTGTAGTTCCAACAAGCCATTTGTTGTAGTTTGTAAAAAGCTATTTTTGAAAACTCTTCCTTTGCAGTAAACTTTGAGCATTGTAATTTTGCAGATCTGTTGTTTGCTCATAAACAGCAACATTACACAGTAACTAAAGCTGAAAAAGTGAAAATGCATAATAGGACCCCTTTAAAGATTAACCCTTTTTTAATAAGAAAAAGAAACATGACAGAAACACGAGAAAGAATCTTTTAGGATGCATTAAGATTTTTTTCTACATCTCAAGTGCATAAAGGGAACTGAAACCTATGATCTGAAAGGTGCTGAAGTCATTTGAACCAGCATCACATTATGCTGTCAGACACTTCACTATGTGTTACTCTGTCAAGCGCATGTTCAAGAAAAGCTTGAGAGATCTTATGAAGTATCATACATCACAGCGTCCCAATTATAACTCTGCTGCTTCCCCAAAGGGCACGCTACAGGCTGAGCGCTCAAGGCTGTGACTTGAGTCAAGGCTCACAAACGAATGCACAGCGAGGATTACAGATGTGATTTCTGAGAGGGTGTGTGTAAATGTGATGGTAAAAGAGTCAGCCGTTGAGTGAACGTGTGTGTGTGTGTATGTGTATATTTTTCACAGGTGTCTGGAATTAAGAGATCTAGTAGCGGTTCTGACTCATATGCTGCCACAGGTCAGACAAATATTATAATATTAATATGTATTAATTAAAAATTGTGTGATATCATATGGCTAACTGTTATTGTCATTAATCAGCAATGAAGACCTCAGATACAACTGTATTTCCGTGCAGAATCTGCGACATATTTTGATTTAGTGATTCGGTTAATTTGAACTATACATTGGACAAATTTTTTGGCAGACAAACCACTTCATCCTATGTCTATGGTGCAGACAGATATCAGCTGAAGTGAAAGTGGGCGGATAATTGTAACGCAGGGAATTATAGAATTATAGCTACTTCGGAAAAGTGTCCCCATAAATCACAATTCATTTCTCAATAAGAGGTGGGCGAGGATACGAGAGACCGGGTGAAACTGTAGAGATGAGCATTTAAGAAGTTTAAATCACGTCTCAGAAATGTGTGCGGGGGAGGCAAAGCCTATATCGCTTATGCCAGGATCTGCCTCTGAACAGACCATTAATAGAGTAATTTACTCAAAAATGAATACTCTGTCATCATTTACATAACCATATGTAAATATTTCAGACCTAAATGACTTTTTATTTTGTGGAACACAGCCAATGTTTTCAAATTCTCCAAGCACAACGCCCAAGCTGCTGTGTTCCATACAATGAAACTATACAGTCACTGGAGGCTGTTAAGCTCTAAAAAATGGCAAAAATCAGAATAAAGGTACCATAAAAGTAGCCCATATGACTATACAATCGTATGGCTATATTCCATGTTCTGAAGCTGTACAATAGCATTTTGCTTAATAGCTTTTATTGTATGGCACAGCACCAAAAGCCTGTCTGACATCTTTTGTGTTCCACAGCAACAAAAATGGGGAATTGAAATGACATGAGGATGAGTAAACCATATCAGAATTGCAGGAGGTCTGATTATGGACCTATTTATCTGAACAATACAGACACACAAACTCCTGTCTCACCCTCTCCGAGGCTGTAGCGGATACGAGCATCCCAGGCCAGGAGAGTCACTCTGTTGTCAAAGCCCAGCATGATAGACTGACTCAGACAGAGCAGACTGAGCACGTAATTCACTCCATCGAAGCCCTGAAGAGCCTCCAGTCCACAGATATCTCTCAGTGTGGCCTGACTCCTCTCCCTCTGGCCTTTGCTTTTCTCTCCACGCTCCTTATACACCAGCAGAGACAGACAGTCTGAGACAGACAGAGTTACAAAACATAAGTAATGCATTTCTAAAGTGAATGCTATTTTTTTGTACACAGTACTCTGAAAATACCATGTTTTTTGGAATATGTACTAAAGCAGTTTTTAGGTACCTTGGACTACAAAAATACAATGAATATGGTAATCATTCAGTACCAATCACATACATGTATGCAATCTTACCTTAAGTATACATTGTGTGTTAATATCTTTAAAACAGTGTGACTTTAGGAACTAACTTAGGGAAATTAACTTATCACGTTTTAGAAAAATGTTGTGCAATAAGACAATACAAAGTATTTTACTTTTAAACCCTACTGTATAATGTGCTGTACAACAATTACAGACTGTTACAGAAGCTGATATTATAATGCACTTAATCATCCCCTTTTAATCATCAGTATTGGAGAAATGTAACCCATACATGAGGCAGTTCAGCCATGAAATATATCTGTCTCTTTCAACAAAGTGTACAGAAAGGCATTGCTACAGCCTCCGTGATGCCTTCACATATGACAGAAGATCGGTTGTTTTGGAAATGCAGTGATCTTTTGTTTTTGTACATCCGTACAAGACTACAGTCTACCACATCTTCAAACTTCTAAAAAAGTGTAAAGTCGAGCAGCTGTCACATCAAAAGACACGGTGATCCATAGAAGCAACTGGAGACAAACCTATTAAACAATGACGACAGACAGAAAGAGAGAGAGAGAGAGAGAGAGAGACCAACCGATTAAATAATGACGACGGACAGAGAGAGAGAGAGAGAGAGACCAACCTATTAAACAATGACAACAGAGATTGAGAGAGAGAGACAGAGAGACCAACCTATTAAACAATGATAGCAGAGAGCGAGTAAGAGGGAGAGAGAGAGAGAGAGAGAGAGAGAGAGAGAGAGAGAGAGACCAACCTATTAAACAATGACAGCAGAGAGCGAGAGAGCGAGAGAGAGAGAGAGAGAGAGAGACCAACCTATTAAACAATGACAGCAGAGAGCGAGAGAGAGAGAGAGAGAGAGAGAGAGAGAGACCAACCTATTAAACAATGACAGCAGAGAGCAAGAGAGAGAGAGAGAGAGAGAGAGAGAGAGACCAACCTATTAAACATGACAGCAGAGAGAGAGAGAGAGAGAGAGAGAGAGAGAGAGACCAACCTATTAAACAATGACAGCAGAGAGCGAGAGATAGAGCGAGAGATCGAGCGAGCGAGTGAGAGAGAGTGAGAGAGAGAGAGAGAGAGAGAGACCTATTAAACAATGACAGCAGGGAGCGAGAGATAGAGCGAAAAAATGAGGCAAGGGGGAGAAAAAAAAAAAAAAAAGAGGAGAGAGAGAGAGACCAACCTATTAAACAATGACAGCAGAGAGAGAGAGAGAGAGAGAGAGAGAGAGAGAGAGAGAGAGAGAGAGAGAGAGACCAACCTATTAAACAATGACAGCAGGGAGCGAGAGAGTGAGAGAGAGAGAGAGAGAGAGAGAGAGCTAAAAATGATCTCTAGCCAAGTTCACCTCAAGAGTTACTGCATGTTATTAATCGCACATCTTCTGTCCTTGATTATGATATTACTACATAATCACACACCCCTCACTACGTCAGTGTTATTGTTGCTGTTCTGAATAACTACATTTCTTGGCGGAGGGATAATATTTTATCAATATCGTTACATTTTCGTTTGCTCTCTGTTTATGTACCTTGATAGTTATATGGGCATAACACTTTTGTAAAGCAATAAGCCCTGAAGCGGTGGCTTATTACAGTGAATGAATAACAGCTGTTCGGCACGGCTCCTCATTGCTTTATTATTTATGCGTATGAACTATACATTTGCGAACACATTACAACTGCTGGTCTGGAATCAGCGCTGGACATGAAGTGAATTGCGACACCGTGACACGTGCGAAGAGAGTCATTCCCATGTCCCACATAACGACCATGCCAATATCTCACATATCATTAGAGGGAAAAACAACCGCGATCCATGTCCAAACTTTACTCAGTAAAGTAAAGCACTTTTGTGCAACAAAACAGCAATTTAAAGCCACTATCTCCATACTCTTCAGCACTGCACACATACAGAAAGTTTTCTGCGCATTTACCTGCTACCGGCGAAGGTTTCCGCAGAATCACCCATCTGTTTTTCCACTGGGAAAGCACAACAAACAAAGAAAAACATCGATCGTATGTACAAAGCAAGAAAAAGAAACGTATTTTTTTAAATAATAAATGACAGAGATAAGTAGTTTGGGTTGCGTTTAGGCACCTTTTTCCCCTCTCGGAGTCTGACTTGTCCCTCTACGACAACCGTATCCGTCATCTTGTGTCATGATTCCCGACAGCTGTGTGCGGTCCGCGGGAGTGAGGGGGTCACTTTCAAAATAACCTCCAGATCTGTCTGCACTGAGCATTAACTCTCACACATACACATGCACCCATCCACCCCCTGATCGGACACCCAGACTACAACGCAAAAGTTTTTACAGTTGTTCCTTGGGGTTAAAGTGGCAAAGTTAAATGGTGTCAATTGTATTTACGACGCCTGGCCCACAGATGCAAGCGTTCCTAGTCTCAGACAATCAAGTATGTGGTTTCAAAAATGAGAACGTATGTGAATAGCTTAAATAATGGTTCATCGTCACAAATGCATTAGTAAATACATGAAAACATATAGGATAGTGCTCAGATTGTTAGGTTGTTGTATGACAAGGGGAGTAATTGGGTAATACATTTACATTCATGGCAGATGGGTCATTTTGCAGCATGCAGCATTTTGGCACAACAAGAGTTTACCTCACTGGAGAAATCAGTTCATATCCCTGATGTCTGATCCCATTCAATCTCCTGCAGAGAGCATTTCCATCTCCTGCAGTAGAATGGAAATGTGTAACAGAGGCTTTTCTCACATCTGTGTAATTCAGAGCAAATTTCCTTGAAACAACCTGATTACATGATACTCACGTCTTTAGCAGATGCCTTTTTCAGATTGCACACATATAATAAATGACAACAACCAAAACAAGAAGTTGATGTCATAGTAGACTAGGCTGGACATGAATGGGCTTAAATGTTAAAAAGCGACCTAGATTAATGGTAGTACTAGTAAACTATCAGTGAGATTTTGACTGGTTGTAAAGTTACAAACATTCATTGACATTGCTGGTATGTTACCATTTACATTGTAAATTCAGATAAATCCTTAAATGTTGAAAACGATTTATGTAAGGGTCAGTGCAAGAGTAGGTGACTTGGCTTTGTGAAGCTTTATGTTAAAAAATCATCTATTTTGGCATATTGGGAGTTTATTTCACAAACAGAGAGACCAACAAATGGATGTCTGGACTTGGACAAGCAGTAACCTTTCATTTGGAGACATAAGGGAGCTGAGTGAGAAGAACTGCCTGACACTAATGACTGGGCTTGGATGAAGGTTTGATAAAGGATTGAAGGCACCAGGCCACCTGCAGCAGCGTAAGCCAGAAACAGCATCTTGAACGTTACTGGCAGGAGTGCAGGAACCTCAGCAGAAGCGTAACATGAGAGAATTTTTAGAGGTTAAAGACGAGCCGAGCCGAAGCAGTTTGGATGCACTCCAGAGGACAAATAGCAAATTGCTGGTTAGAGGGAGTGAATGTTCTATAGCTGTGAAATAACTCCAGCCTGTATGAGGAGATCAGAAGACTAGCGACTGATGAAGAGCCTGATTCGCCTTTGGTGAAGAATGAAGGAGTGAAGCCAGTTGCTTCAGTTCTGCCAAAAAGAAATAAGAGTAGAATGCAGAGCATTTTTCCACCCTTTAGGGCACCACTGAGCAATCTACAAGTGAGATTGTCCAAATGCATTTTCATACATGTTGATTTTGTAAGAAAGGAATATTTAAAAGAAAGACTAAATGCCAAACAAGCCCCAGGTAGGAGGGAGAATACAATGGATAGATTCAATGTTTAGTACCCCTGGGGCAACTCGGGTTTCATTGGGTTTTGCTCAAGGGCAGAGTGTTCATGATCACAAGAAAACCAATGCCAATAGAAGTTGTATTGCTACTCAGTGCTATGCACTGTTTTGTGAAACGTTATTATTTATTCCAAGTTTCAAAAGTTTTAGCAATGAGATAGCATCTTCTCATTACACTTCAGTGGTAATGATGGCAACAAATGTTCAGAGAATCAAATCACCGACCAGGGATTAAAAATTAATTATATTTATTGAAGACAGTTGCTGCTGTGTTGGAGTACACAAGGAATTGTAAATGCATTAGCAGATATGAGCTTGTCATTTAGTAATTAAAAATTCAACATGTCCTCAGAAGACCTGCAACATTTTTTTTGGTATTGATTATTTCATCTCGCATGTCTCTCTCCCTTTTTCCCTTTATCTCTGTCCTCTTTAAGCCATTAATTATCTCTGATATAGGTCTTGGCAGAGAGCAATGCCTTCACATCCTCAGGTCAATGAGACGTGTCCAACATTGAAGAGTAGCCATTAAAATTCAGCGAGTGAATGTAAGAGACAGTGTGAGAAGTCGGAAGGCGGCATAACCTTGTCCAATGAGATAACAGCTCTAAAGACTCCATGGATAGCAGAGTGAAGATGGACTATCAAGCCACAGACACGTATAAGCACAGTTAAAGTATGACACATGATTTTGCAGAGTGCTATTACGCATATTATGAGAACTGTTACACATTAGACTTGACATTGGTATGCCCATTAGTTAAATGGACATAGTCCCAAAAAGAGCTCAACCTCTTCAAAGGTCACATTTCCACTACATTTCTGTTTTAACTTGCTGTATAATAGCACCCCTATACTTATATATCCTCAGTTACGGGGGTTTTCAAGCAAACGTAAAAATATTGTCCATATTGCAAGTTGATAATTCAACACTGAATGTGAGGATTCTGAATCAACTCAGACCGAATATAAATCAACAAATGGCTGAGTGTCATCTGTTATCTGGTGCACTAATATTACAAACAGATTTTCAATTGATGCCAAGCTTATACTTTTTATTGTCAGATCAAACAAACGTAGCATTGCTCTTGCCCTGATTCTTCTTCTTGTTTGAACCTTTAACAGAAGGTTTATTTGCTCTTCTCACTGCTGGACCAACAGTTTTTTTCAGAAGCTCATCTTGGTCTGAGGTCTGGTAAACTCCTGTTCTCATTCTTCCTTTGCAGGTTTTCAGATTTCTGGCCACCTTGTCTAAACCTCTGAGGTCTCCATCCTGATCACCAGGGTCATCACACTGGATCCCGTCTACATCAAGAGCACCTCTCACGCGAAGAGGAGACCGCTTGCCTCCTCCTTTGACCCTTGCTGAGGGGTGGGGAGGTGGGGGAGCAGGAGGCGGGGCTGAGGGCGCCCTTTTGTGGGAATATTTGGAAACACTGGTCCTCTCTCTCTGACGTCTTTCGTTTCTCACTACGGAATGATAGTCAGAACGGGAGAAGAGCACAAAGTCACACTGTTAGTTGATAGTTTTTATGATACAAAAAGCAATGGCCTATTCTGTGTACCCTCAGCATTTAAATCTTTGGCAGATGCTGTTTCTCCAAACAGATCTTTGATCACAAGAGATTTGAGAATCAATCATAAGTTCAGTTCAGTACAATGAAACATAAGCCATTTCAACCCAAAGATCCATGACAGCATGATTTGGGAATATTCCAAAGATCATCTTTTGTGTTTCAATGGAAGCAGGAAAATCTGACATTTGGAACAAAGCAGTTGTACATTTTCTTACTTGTAACTAGTGACCCAGAATTAGTTCAATTTATCTCATAATTGTACACCACACATTTTTAAAAAACTTTTTATTTCCAGGGTTAAATTAAAACTATCCCAGATTTCATATGTGGTGTCAGTTTTGTAACCCACTCTATAAAGAGCGTAAATTTTGTCTCCAGATTGTTCAGACCTGACAGGCTGTTCTTTTTCATTCAGATTTATATTATCAGACAATTGAAATCACTTTGTGAAAGTGAGTCGACTCATTCCGGTGTCATCCATCTTTATGCTCAAGATAAGCACATCTGACACTAAGTAAACGCTGCACTTGTGCTGTGATTAATAAGGGTAGCAGTCGTGTTGTAGATATTCCTGTCTCACAAAATTAAGAATAAATCATAACTGTCTTTACTCCTGCTGAAATAAAATGACAAACTAAGCTACTGCAGACTGTAAAATGACAATTCCAGTTTCACAAAATACATCATCCTTGCAGGGCACCTTCAGGTTAAGTGAATTGCTCAATGTGCTATGAAGATGCTGAAGGTTTGCTTCTCTGGCCCATTATATGTAGCAATGTACTGCATATGCATGCATAACGTTTCTGTAATGAATTATGCATTATGCAAAGAGTTTTGTATGAGTTATTTATCTTCCAAGTGGAAAAACACATATTTACACTGCTTAGTACATGTACTGAATTAATTTTGCATATGTGCACAAACAAGAGGCTCGGTCTACCTCAAATTAGTCCTTAGAATCTTAGCTGGTAGCCCTTATGAAATGTGTGCTGTCATCGTACACCTTGTTCTACTGTTTTTCTCAATTGCAGTCTAAGAGGGAACAATCTTCTTGTTCAAACAATATAAAAGGTTTAAGAATAAGGTGGTGTACAGTCTTGGCTTCTTCTCTGGTAAAACGCATTCATAGCTGACCAGGTTGCTTAGCGACATGTGCAAATCGACTAGCTGAGATGGACTTGAGAATGTAAAGCACAATGAGATGAGAGTATTACTTGTTAGCTGAGTTGTTAAATGTTCATGTCCACTAAGAAGGCTCCTTCAGACCGAATGCACACATTAATATACATAAAACCACCCACTCAAATTTGATCAATTGTTTTTATTGGTCTCTTCGATCTCAATAAACATTCACCAAATCGTGACCTAGTTAAATGTTAAATGGTGAGGCTGGTGAAGAAACTATGCTTTTGGTTGTGCACATTATGAAATATTGAAAATCAGTCTCTTTGTGTTGAGTGATTAGATTTATAGACACACTGCCCCCTTGTGGTTCTAGATGCGATTTCTCAGATTACATATATACATTTCTATATCCCAGGAAAAACAATAAACTATTTATTGAAACGGAACTAGTCGTGAATCATCTGCACGTTAGGATGTTAACTATTCCAAGTCTGAACTGATGCTGTAAGCACACTTCTGCATTAATAGGTAATAACTCAATAGGTAATATTATTAATAGGTAATATCTGCCATGACCACTAGATGGCGCACTATTTCTTTACAGCATCCTGCTTGTGCTCTTCGGACTTAAATTGCCCTCTGGAGTGCTGTGAGTGCTGAATGTCCAATACATTTTGTCTAGGCTGTATTTGTGCAAAGAAAAGGGCTCATAAGACAAATGTCACTTACCAAACATTGTAAAGGAATTGCCCATCATTAGTTTTAAAGCACCTTGCAATGGCAAATATTACCATAGAACAATAGCGGTTGGGATTTGCGTCAACAGTTACTTGATGTTTTTCTTCTCTGACTGCTCATGGGAAATAAAAACACAGTCTTCCTCTTCTTTGAGTTTAGACAGATGTTCAGAACTTGTTGGGTACAAAAGTTCTACCACAAACACTCGAATGTGACCTGTGGATTTATTGGGTCCTTCACATTCCACACATCCTCAACGTCCAGATGGGATTTTTTTTAGACCAAGCAAAGGGCAGCTGATGTCTCTTTCTGATTATTAAATTGTGTACATTTATACCATCACTGGCCTTTGTTTCAAATCAATTGCAGTAAGTCTGTTCCATTTAGCTTGTCAAAAATTCTCCCAAATGTTCCAAAACCGAAACTTTCCGAAACGGTTTTAATTTTGTTGCACTGGTAAAATAAACAAACACTATCATGTTTTTTTATCCTTATTACCTCATTCCCAAAAGCTTTTTAAGTAGAGCATGCTGGAGAATAGCACCTTTACGAGGTGTCTGTTGGGACATGTTCAAACAATTAATGTCTTGCTTACTTTCGTAAATGGTTCTATATATTGCATACATCAATACCAAATCTATTTTATTGGTCTATAGTCGCTGTTATATTCAGGCTGTTTGGTCAAACATGAGCTATCAGAGCCTAAGAATGTATCTAACAATTGAATGTGCTTTATATTAACAGATTTACAAACAGAAAACTTAACAGATATAGTTAAAGGGACCTGTCACTCAGAACACGTCTATTTCTTCACTTAATCATGTCTGTCAGGGCATTACAACACTCTATCAAGTTCTAAGTTGAAAGTTTTCCTAACAAACCCAGCTCAAATGGCTCTCATTCTTTAGCAATTCCCATAGCCTAATACCATAGAAAAAAATAGGTCTTGTCGACACCAATAAACTAATGCGATATAAAAGGAGAAAGGGACAAAGTTAAACAGAAACCACCGGTCATGTGATCAAATATGGAAAGATAATACAAAGCATCAGAAGCAAGAATTATGCAGAAATTTGGCTTCATGGTCAAATGACGTCACAGCATGATGATTTCTGTCTACCAAGAGTTTCCCTTTTTTCCAAGACTGAATGGGTACCAAAGGAGACAATACAAATGTAGGACACTTCCCCTGGTGGAGGATGAGAAAGTACGCAGTAAAGGAAAACAGAGGCTGGTTTTGTCCAAGCCCAATACGGCCATCCAAACGACACAAAGCCTGTCTAACCAGCCATTCATTTTAACCAGGCTTCTGTGCATAGCTAATGCACTGAGAACGGCTTCCCTCAAACGGCACAAAACAGGCTGCGGGGGGAGTGGGGTGAGGGGAATGTGAAGGAGTTATTAAAGAACATCTCGGAGTGCAGACTGTTCAATTATGGGATCGTCTGTGGTGTTTATGCTTTATGTCCGCATCATGTCCAGGGCCTCTGTGCTCCTGCTAACAGGAAAGAAACTATAAACTATCTTTTCTTCCTTGAAGTTCTGTTGGACATGGTACTGTTTTCTCTCACGCAATAATAAGTATACTTGGTTTGACTTAAGTCGTCTTTCTATGGAGTTCAAAGGTTCCATCAAGAAATCGTTTACAAATGATACTAATGATCATATCAATAATGTTAAGGTGTGTGTGGGGTTTACTCAGCAAAACCTGACAAATCTGAGCAAAACCTCCTTTTGGGGACATCCTCATTTGAAAAATGCTATAATATAAATAGTAAATAGTTTTTTTAAATATTATAAAAGTTTTCTGTTAGGGTTATAATGTGGGTTAGGTTACAATGTTTATAAAAACAATAGAAATCTATTGAATGTCCCCATTTAGATAAGTTAGAGTTAGGTGGGTTAGGGATGTGTGTGTGTGTGTGTGTGTGTGTGACATTGTGATGACCCTAAGCCCAAAACATAGTCTATGCAAGTATGCAAATGCAGACACTGTGACACAGTGCTTGGTTCAATTGTACATATCTCTACAGTACAGTAATGTAAGGTACCAAAAAATACATTTGAATTTCTATGCCATTTAACATGAATGTATTGTAATTAATATTCAGAC
The DNA here is from genome assembly GCA_036877525.1 of Chromobotia macracanthus. Taxonomy (NCBI): domain Eukaryota; kingdom Metazoa; phylum Chordata; class Actinopteri; order Cypriniformes; family Botiidae; genus Chromobotia; species Chromobotia macracanthus. The sequence continues at coordinate 3,412,081 of JAZGTH010000019.1, forward strand.
ATGAAGCTACGCAAAACATACTGTTTGCGCAGTAAGTTTTGCTCTGCTACATTTTAGAACCTCGTTACATCAGAAATTGAGCTTGCATAGCTAGATACATTTGCATTTACATACTTTTGCAGAGTATGTTTTGGGCCTAGAAGATAGTAAGAATCGAAAAGAGATTGTAACAGGACACAAGCAATGAGAGGAGAGATCTCTCACCTCTAACATTTATTTAACTCTACAAGTTTGCAGACATATCGATCAGGGCAGAGAGATTGGTTGTCTACGTAAGACTGCTACTGAAAACAGAAAATGAGTTCAGTGTCAGTGTGGTGAAACATAATGGAGGGCAATTCAACAATGTTGGCAACACAACTGTAAAGCAAACTATATACACATTTAGTATTGTGTCATTTAAAGGAAGATATACAGAAGTTTCAACTGGGATAAATTAATCCTTTCTGAGAATTATATTACACAATTACATACGTAACATATGATACCATAGTTGAAAAAACATGGAAGTGATGTCACATTGATAAACATGAAGTCATCTGGATAGCTACACATTGTTGAATTGCATTTTTCTATGAGAATATGATGGAATAAAAAACAAGTTCTGAGGTCTGGTTTTAATATTGAAATAAAGAAATGTGAGGTCATTACCTAATATATCAATATTCAGAAATATCTACTCAGGTTTGATGAAGAGGTTTATGAAGGCACACTACTGGTCACCACAGAGAGGCTAGACGAGGCCTCTGTATACTAAACCTGATTGTGCTTGTTTGTTTTTACTTGTGTGTATTCACATCATTCCACAGTTTTAACAGATAAATAGTTTCATGCTTAAATAAGGGTGTTTGCCACATCAAAAACTCTGTCTGGTCTGTAGTTTATATTTAGTGTCGAAGCAAAATGATCACATGTTTAGTTCAGTCAGCAGTGGCTCCTATTAGGACTGTCGTGTGATCGGCCAGAGGGCAGATGGGAGATGGTTAAAGGAAAAGGTTGCTTCATTTCACTACTGATCTCAAATCAGTCAGACTGGGTATAATTATTCTATTGATTCTTTGAAGATAAACAGAAGTGGAAGTTAATGATTGTCAAGATCGTGTCTGTCTAGTATTTTAAAAATACTTTCAGGGAAGAAAATGTAGAATGCATTCTATGTTAAAGTCTCTTTTTCAACTGTTCATTAAAGTGCTTAAAGAAAGGGTATTGAATGTACATGGGAAGGTGGTCAGTTTGCCAGGGTTTGGCAGAGCTTACGGTGAGGAGCACAGCAAATCCACAGCACTCAGAAATCACACACATCTTCAGGAGGGACCAGAGAGAGATGAGGATAAGACATGCTAGTGCAGTTTGTTCACACAGGAGAGGTACCTGATTGAGCCCAGCTCTCCTGGTAAGTGCCCTCCCTTAGGAGGTGCCGTCGGTCTGGGGAAGGAAGGAGGGGCACAGGGGACTGAGGAAGAAGCGAGCTGTTAGGGCTTGTGATGTCGCCTTCGGCAACAAATGTCAGGTCCGTGCCGCTCTCTTTATCCTCCAGCGCTTGGACCCCTCCATCACTCCTCCAGTCTATGATCCCAGCTGAGCTCCCTTGTGGCGTGTGTGGGATCGGGGATAGTGCAGAATTAAACGGTGGTTGATTTTGAGTGGCACCATTTCTGAGAGCGCTATTCGGAGGCATTAGGGCTCGTCTAGATGCTTTCGCCTCCACAGCTGAATCCAAGCTCTGTGATTGGTGGCTGGCACTAAGGGCAGAGCCATTCTCCTTGGATCTGGGCCGGGTGTTGTGGGAGATGGGAGTGGAGCTGAGGTTGTCATTGTCTACTTCTGTGTCAAGGCGCAGGAAGTCCGGAAGGACAAGGTCAGATTTGTTTAGCAAACCCCGCTGGTCGTCAACTCTGTTGCTCTGTGCTTTGGATATGAGCTCGAAGAATTCTGGTCAGACAATACACACAATGTCAAACTGCATGTTTGTTGAAAAGTGAAAAACACCACACATCTGACATACTACAGCAAGCATGAGATAGAAAGCATTCTTGCAAGACTTCAGCAACAGAACAGCCATTTCAAAGTGTGCTTGTGTTAGCATCAGCCAGTGTTGCTATAAAGGTTAGCATATGATGTAGCCAAGAACAACTTTAGCGCTTAACTAGGGTAAAGAATGAGAGATTATTAAAAAAGTGAAAGGGGAATGGATTTTTACCTTCAGCTTCATCTATATTAAGCTTTTTCTGTTTTCGTTTTTCCACCTGGGCCCTGGTTTTCACCGAAGCCTTTCCTGTCAGCTTGTCCTCCCCCTGGGTAGCGACAATAAGAATGGGGCACGTTAAGTGTGCGTGGATGAGAAGCCTCTTTTACAAGGCTTTCTTCTGGGGCGCAGGGCTATAACTACAGGGGGCTCATGAGTCGGTGGATGGGCCTCTAGTCACTATCACTAAAGCTACTCGATTTACTTCTTGTGCAACCGTACTACTGTCAAACCCTATACAGCACAGCTCCCTTACTGCATAGAAACCACCACCAGCACAGCATGCCACCACAACAACACATCAATCATCGTTGAACATCCACGCTTCTCTTTTTCTCATCTTATTACACAGCTATCAGTAACTATAGAGAAGTGTCTCTTCTCTATAGTTCTCTATACAAGTGAGAAACCCTTAAACCAGCAGCTCTCTGCAAATGGAGGCTTCTATTCCCTCACAACAGTGTGTGGCGTTGAAGGAAACAAAGTGGTAAGAGGCAGTTTTTGTGAATCAAAAAACAGGTTAGATCATCCACAGGCCCAGAAAATGCACACATACAGCCTTCAGACCAAAGAAAAGAATAGGGGAGCTAGCCATGCACAGAACCCCTATTCACAGACCCAACACACAAAAAGGGATAGAAAAGGGGAGGAAGGTTTATGATCTTGGAAATCCAGGTCTTACTGTGGCTGACTGGCTTCGTGTGGACAGAGGTGGGCCGTGACTTTTAGCTGAGACCAGCATTTGTTTGTCTGTTTAGAGAGGGAGAGAGAGATCACAAATGATTCTGTTTCAAACTTTCTATTCATATGTAATAATTAAAGTAACTTTATAGATAATTGTAATATACAGCAATATTATACAAAATGTGAAATTAAAAGTGCTCTTTCTCTCCTAATTTTTGCAATACTTTTAGGAGGCTACACATGCATAACATAAAAGGCATGGAGACACAAAATAAAGGCTGTCTGTCCAGCAGGTGTCTGTAAGTTCTAAACCTCAGTGTAGAAAAAAAATGTGCGACTGCTTCACAGGCTTCACAGAATCAGATCAGAGGTGATTCTGTATGTGTGTGCATCTTGCCTTTTCCAGGAATGTGGTCAGCTGCTTCCAGAACCACCCTCAGTCCATCCAGATTGGATATAGGAAGTCCAAGATCCAGAGGCTCTTTCTCTCCACTCTGCCAACACGGAAACACCAACAAATTTAATAATCCTTCCATAACAACACAAACCCTCATGACATTTGAGATGACAGAATTCACAGTTTATGGTACAGTAATACAATCATCTTTCACTGTAAAAATCTCACATCTATCCTCCATTTTGGTTTATTTCACAAAAAAGCTAAATGGGCAAGATGATGGAAACATTCTTCATGCACTATGTAACCTGATAACCCAACACAGCAGAACAGAATCCTAACCCAAAAACACATTGTCAGCATGTTCTTGGCCTTTAATGTACATTGTGATAAGACATCAATTCATAAAAATCTACTAAACTAAATCTTTTGTTAAAAATTACATTAACTAATAATGTAAAAACAAATGTATAAAAAGTTGAAAAGAAACATCTGACAAGAACATTAATATAAATGATGTGGGTTGGACAACATTGGGCAGAGAACCTATGCTTTTAAAAAGTAAAATACATGCTCATAAAGATGTTAGGCCTAATCCATTAAATAATATTTTGGCATGTTAAACTTTTTATTAAACAATAAGCAGATGTGTGACTCACTATCCTGGCCACCAACTCTCCTAAGTTCAGACCATATTTGGCTACCACTGGCCTCAGCACTTCTGTAACCGGCTTAGTGGGTTTTGCCTTCAGTCCCACAGAACGATTTATTGGCACCAGATCAAGTCTATGAAAGAAAGAGTAAGAGAGGTTAAGGCGATATTTCTGTCATTATTTACTCATGCAAATGTTGTTCCAAGCCATTTTATATGACTTTTAAACTGAATTTTCCCATTTCCATGTAGCATTAAAGATGCTAGACAGACTGTGATCTCAGTCCGTATTCACTTTCATTGTATAAAGAAAAAGAGCAGCGTCAACATTCTTTAAAATGTCTCCTCTTTCTCCTCTCCTGTTTCACTAAAAAAGTCAGTCATATGGGTTTGGAAAAACATGAGGGTGTGTACATGATAATATAATTTTCATATTTAGATAAACCATCCTAAGAAAAACAAAATAATGATTCACTGAAAAAATTAGGTTACGTGAACACATAAATTAATGAACTAACATAAAAAGGAATAAATAAACTGACAGAGATAAAACAGGTGTGTACCGGAATAGCGTTCGTTTCTCCAGCCGCAGGTCTCTGGAACAAAGGGTCATGCAGTCCTGGTCCAACACTAAAGGCTTTACACATGGACAAAACATGATATTATAGTCCATTACAACACTACAGTATCAAATGATGCATTGACACACGTGACTGCAGAGCTCATACTGAACACACACAAAAAATTCCATAGTGACAAAATCAAAATGCAAAAATTAAGGTAACTCAATTAGTGATAGTTCTACCATAAAACATGACCAACGTATGCGGTTTGTATTGCTGACATGGACTACATTTTGATAGGCATGTTACCTTTTCTCCACCCACTAGGAACAGGTCAACAGCAGCCAGATTAATGCTGAGCTTCTCGCACAAGCCTAACAGGACCTCTCTGATGGAGACTCCGGGCCTGATGGGTACTGGGCAACATGAGCCGTCTGGTAGGTTAATGTTACAGTGACGCACTGAACGCTCGGACAACAACATGGAATTCCGTGACATCTCTCCCTGTTGGTCAGAGGATCACAAAGGAAATGTTGGCCTTTAAATTACAACAGAGAATAGAGAATATATTCTCAAAAAAATGTAAGATTATCCTATCTTGTATCGTTTTGAAAGGGTTTATTTTGTGATAGAACATATAATTGTATATCATCCATATTACATTGCTTTTAACCAATTAAATAAAAAGGGACATAAAATATTACTTTGAGAATGATTTTATTATGCAAAATGATACAAGAGACATGATACAGCAGTCAAACACACAGTTTAGTTATTGTTGTACCAAAAACATCTGATGATAGAATGCTGCGATTGAATAATCAGAATCAAGTATTCCAGAGAGCTATGTCATAAATGCTAATAACGACTGCAGAAGGTTCAAGAATCAGAGTGACATCAGCTTGAGCGATTTAGAGTCAGGTGTTGTTAACCCACCTCATTTTTCCCAGAACCAGAGGTAGCAAGTTCCAAACTCGCACCAGATGACAAAGAACCCTGTGATTCTCTCCGGCCGTTACTACCTGTAAAGCCTGCAGTGGGAAAAAACATTTGTAACTGACAAACTTTAAACTCCAAACAATACACAATTCAGGAAACAAACCAAAATATATAATATAATAGAATAACCCTTAAATATCGTAATGTGTATTGGTTTCATAATTGCACAGTAAATAATGCAAACTAACTAAATAAGGGCATGGCATTTACTGGAATCATCTCATCCACTCACTGTAGTCTCCAAGATCCTTCTTCTTAGATCCTTTTCCAAAACTTCTATTTTTGGACCAGGAGAAAAAACTGCTTTTCTTTTTATCACCCTGTTCATCTCTGCTGTCTTCATGCAGCAATCGGCCTGATTTACTCTTCTTGTCGTCCTGTACCTGTAAACATCATAAATCATCATTCATTCTCAAAAACAAAATGAGGTTGCTAAGAGATCATTTTCTGAATTTACAAACAGGCTCTGGACCATAAGCCAGTGATATTTAGAGATAAAAATTAGGTGTAAACACTCAGATTAGAAGCAAAGCTGACCAGCGACTGACTGTTAAATTAGATCTGACTCCAGGCACAGTGAGATGTTGACTGAACTGACTGCCCTCTGTTTCCTGCTTTACTTTGCTTTGCTTTGAAAGCTTCTCTGATAATTCAAATACTTGACTGTGTAAACAGATACAAAATGCTGACAATGACTTTAGTCTCACACCTCTATAACAAAATAATTACCCTGAAATACCCAATGATGTGAAAGCATTCCTACCTAATGAACCATAATACGGATATTAGGGATTTGAGGGGCAATCATAGCGGGACGTTTTAGCTAATTGACAAGTTGTTTAGAAAATTTGCAATTTTCTAGTACAAAATTTCTAGTAACTTATTAACAATTTTGATAAATATTACAACACTAAAATGTTTAAAAGATCAGTACTTAATTACAATCAAATAATTTCAAAGGCCACAAATCTATGATTCATATATTTTCATACATAATAATGAAAGCTATTACGTAGTGTTTGCAAACCTTCCACTGAGCGATAAATAAACCTTGGGGGTGTCTTCCTTTGATGCGTTTGAACAGTTGTTTGATTTTGGGCTTATGGAGACCAGAGACAGAATCACCTGCAAATAGACCCTCATCTTTCTAATAAAGGCACACAATAAACATCATGTGTGTGCTGTTACCTTTTTTGGTGTGGAGAGGTTGGATCGGTCAGAGCTTGTGCTGTGTTTGGACGTGGGGCTGCTGGGGACCTGATACGGATCAGGAAGAGGGCGACCCTCCACCTCTGCCAGCATACATTCCTGATACAGGTAGGACTTTAGAAAGCGAGTGTAACTATCAAATTTCATCAAGTTGAAGATCTGTTGAGGAAAGGAAGACGAGAATAGCTGAGTAAAATCCATGCTGGTTTGGTGCCAGTCAGCACAGTCATACTTTTAAAGTAGGTGTTGGAGATGATGGATGTTGGAGTTGGTATTTTTCTTAAGACATTCATACGAGAAAAAAGATCTTTCTTAACTTTGTTAAGTTCTATTTTTAAAAAAAGTTAAGACTATTTTGTATTTGCTAAAAATCATCTTAACGATATTCTTGTTATTTTTTGTATATTTTTTCAAAATCTTGAAAACGGTCTTAAAACTTGTAAATATTATCTTAAAGTCAGGATGACCTAACAGTTGTTTTCTCCAAAGGTAGTATGTTTAACAAGTTTAAGATTGTTTTAAATGTGACGTATCGTTCATTAGTCAAAAACATCACAATTTTGACTCTTTACTTCCCAAAGATTAGTTTAGCGATGACCTTTTCATAAAGATATAATAAGGATCAAGTTTACAGTACATTGTGGTTATGATTGTTTGACTAACTTAAGACACGCTTAAGTTATAAAATATTATTTAAAAAAACATTGCAAAGTGCTTGTTATTCTCATGAGCAGGCTTTTCTTAAGAAAAAGATTTTCTTTAAGAATTCTTTAAAAAAATTCTTAAAGAAGCATCTCATTTCATTGCTAGTTGTAAATGGTGCCCCATTTCATGGAACGCAGGGGGTCCTGACTGATTTCTCCATAAGGTGGTATACAACTGCATCTATATAGCATCTGACATTATAAAATGTGACATGTGAAATGTTTTTCACATTTCTGAGAATTTGCTAACTACAGAGATCTTAGATAAAGACACAACGGCCAGACAGGAGGCTGATTCTTTGCATTCTCTGAAGACATTCTCTGAGCCTCTGAGCTCCCTCTGTCACCACATGCACACAGACTGCCCTCAGGTGTCCTCACAGTGATCATGGGGTTGAAGCATTCGGAGGCAATGTTTACGATCCCATTACATTAAGTACAGTGTTTAAAACAACTTTACTGTTTCACATTTAAAACATTGCATTGTTATGACGGTAAATCTTTAAGGATGTGCAGGGGATGTTACCCAAGAATGCAAATACTGGGCAGTTGGTAGTCATAAAAAGACATTTGAGACCAATGTTATTTCCTTTAGGAAAAGCCTATAAGCAACCTACATAATTCAGGATTATGTAGGCAATAGATAGAATTTCCAACATATCAAACTCAGGATGGGCCTGACACCTACACAGTTCTTTATACTGTGGTGGACTGAAAAATTTGGCAGCTTTGTTAATACTGTGGTAATGTTTTTTGTGGTAGTAAAGTGTTTTCCTCAGGGTTTCAGAAGACAGTTTTGCATCCTGATTTATGCAGTTTTCTCTCTCACCTGTAGCTGCTGCGCTTTAAACATGTCTGGTCTTGGAGCATTGAGGATGTCATCAGCCAATTGAGCCTGACTATCAATGTTGACTGGCGTGGTGGCCTTACTTGATAGGAAGCTGTTGTAGATCTCTCTGGCCTTCTGGGATAGCTGGGAGACAAAAATTAGGACACAGTCAGACGGTGGATGAAAACCATTTCATGTTGTCTACATAAAGAATGTGTTCACTGACTGCTGTGGAAAAGAACAAGCAATAATTTTATAAACAGCCTTCAAAAATGGTCTGCATAATTTCTTGTGACCAAGTACCAAACTTTTACGATTGCTTTCAAATTAATCAAAACCATAAAGTCTGTTTATAATGTGACCCAGATGATGGATTGTACCTGTTTCTTGTCTGTTTCAGGCACATGGCTGAAATATTCACACGCCTGCCAAAACAAAATGTTCTCCTCACTAAACTCCTTCTTCAGAAACTCCTGCAAAGTGAGGGAAAAATGAGATTAAAAATGAATTGGCAAAACCATACACAGCCAAATCCCTCTAGCTACCATAAATACCTTTATAGTACCAAGTTAAATTGCATTACTAATTACTCACTCAATAAACATTCTTTGCGCTAGAGATAAATTTAATTTTCCCAAACATTTCCTTCGGGTTTTGTTTGAAGCCCTGAATTCTGTTAACATTATTCAAGCTTCTGCCAAATGCACAAATGACTTGTATTGATCCGACATACCGAGAAATATCGCACACCGACAGGATCCTGCAACAGGCGCTCAAAGCAGACGGCCCATGATGCAACACGGCGTTCAGTGTGGCGTCTGTGGCACTGCACGCTGGGTAAGCTGGCATTGCTGTTTAGACTGTTATCACTGCCACAGCCCTTCAGGTCCACACTGTTCAGCTCTGTGACACAGACAATGAGATAACAGCATTACTGTTATTCACACCAAACAAAGTATGTAAAGTATGATCTTAAGAAGATATTTATGAGATTAAGCTTTTTCCTCATTCCATTTTAATGAAATTATGACATAACACTACTAATTCCAATACTGTGACAGAGGTACACCGTAATCACAGCCTATACCACAAGAGACCAGAAGTAAGGTGTTTTATACTGTTAGGCTATACTATAACTTAAATAAAAATGACATTTTAAAGACAAAATGAACAATGAAAAACAGAGCACTGCAAAGTTAGTGCAATGAGATTGTGCTCCAGAGATTCATAGAGGTTTATGATGTTAAAGAGGTTAAAGTGTTTAAGTGTTTAAGCTTAAAACAAAACTATTTGTCAAAGAGGTAAGAATAATAAACTTAATTCAAAGGGAAAACAAGTTTATTTTTTTTACTCCCTGCCAAATGTTGTTTGTTTTTGTTACATTGTTACAATTATGTAATTTTGCTTCTTGTTTATATATCAAAAGTAAATGTCTTTTCCTTTAATGGTGTTTAGACATTTTTACTCGGAACCAAGGAAAAAACAAAGATAAGTTTTGCAGTACAGCAAAAAACAAAACAAAATGACAGCTTTTTCAGCCAAGCAGGCTGATAACAAGACTTTAGCAATGGATTCTGTATCTGGACAATGTTTGCCAACTGTACAACTATCTAGCTGTATATAAAACCTCTGTTAAAAGCACCCTGGAGGAAGCCAGAATTTAGCTTTCCTGTAACAGCCTCAGTTAAACTCAGCCGCTGCAGAAGCTGGGTCACGGTCCCCACAGCCTCTTACCTGGGCAGAGTTGGTAAGACCCAGTGTGATGCCACTTCACCAAGTATTTCATGCCAATTGGATGCCAGGCTTTGACATCCATCACCTCACCATTACACACAGCGATCTGCCATCAGTCTCTCCGTAAAGTTCCCACATGCCATGGAAATTCCAGACATTATAAGGAACAAGCAACTAAATAACACAAACGAAGCGACAAAACCACACGCATGAATGCAGGTAAACAGATACAAAGGCCTGCCCACAAAGCTCTGAACAGATGATAAATAATTGACGGAGGAGAGAGGAGGGAAACTTAGAAGCTAAAGGCAACAGGAACCTGCAATATTAATGCTAGACCAGCACAGACCAGTAACTGAGTACAAATATGCATCGCAGACAATCAAACAGTCAGACTTTTGTGAATATCATCATGGCTATGATCTGGCCGCAGCCACACTGACATTTAGTACAATAGCCCAATTGAGATATTGTTTTTTAACAGTTATATAAAAAAGAAAATAATACAGAATAACTTCTAAATGAAATCAAAGCATGACCAAAAAGTGCATGTTCCCATAAACACACCAAACACACAAACATGTGATACAAACATTCATTAAGTGCTGTTATATTAAATATCAGCACTCTTATAACATTTTTTTATCCAATCAGATTTAAGGGCCTGTAGTGTTGTACACTTTAATTTTTACTGTGTATAGCACAGCATAAACTTAACACTGGTCCCAATATTATAGATGCAACTGTATTGTAAACGATTTTGCAAGGACAGATCCAGATTGTAAAATTTACACCAAAACATCTACAAATAACACAGCTGGGAACAGAAACACCAGTAATGAAAAAAAAAGGTTGAGATTTGTACTTTGATCTCAAGATGAACGGCAATTAGTAATGCAAGATATACTGGCGATACAAGTGGTCCTTCTGTCTCTATTTTGTCTCTATCCATTTTCACTGACAGATTTAAGACATCCCACCATGTTGATAACTGATCCTGAAGTCATTTCTAAGTATTAAAACACGAATACAGCCAGGCTGTCCTGATCTCAGGTCAGATCCTCTCACAGCCTTTATGCTTCATGAGTATCTTAATAAGATCTCAAACAAGACTTATTCTGTTCCCATATACACATTTAAAAAGAGATCACACGATTGTAGAACAGCTTGGTTTTAGTTCACAGTTTCACATGCATACATTTGGCCCTCTGATGCCTTTGTTATTCATAAGGCTCAAAGATCTATGGCTCTGGCTGGCAGCATTAAGCAAACATTCACAGAAACCCTGGCATATTCACACATGCTAATTGGGGCATTGTGGGGGGTAGAGAAGAGGGCAATAAGTTAGGGCTTGTTCACAGCTGCTTCCTAATGGAACTGAAATACAGAGATCTGGGCCAAAACAGTAACTCTGGCCTAACGTATCAAGATCTATACAGAACTCTGCTCTGTTCCATTTGGGTTGTTACAAAAAAAGGAAGTCAGTCTGACGTTTTACCAGGCACATAATGCTCACAAAATTTGCTTTGTCACCTTACACCTATGATAGGATAAAGTACATATATGGGGTTTCAGCAGAATACTGACCAAGCTAAATGTGTCATAAACAGTAACTAAATTATACATTGTTTCCTACCATACAAATGGTGGTCCTTTATAAACAAAACCATGGGACTAAACTGACCCCATGTGCATTTAACTGTTATAAAAAGAACTTGTGTAGCAAAACCTCCATCAATACAGAATAAACAAATGGATTTTGGGAAATGGATGATACAGAAAGCCCATCCTATCAAGAGATCAGGACAAACTAAAACAGAGCCAAAACTGTGTTTGCTTTCCTCTTCTTTTAGACGGAACCTATCTGCTTCAGATCTACAGATATAAACTACATTAGCATTGAAAACAGTTAAAAAGACGAGAGCACAGAAGGCAACAGTGCAACTGACATTTCAGACAAAGGAGACTGAAATGGAAAAAGTAAAGCAATTAGATCTCTGAGAGACGGAAACAGAATCGACAGTTTTAGGAAGCAGAGACGGCAATCAGGTGGAACAATATGTAATTGGAACAGAACAAAACAATTCAGATAATGAACACAAAGTTAGATTTCAGGCAGAGAAAGAAAAGACAAGACAAATGAAGTTTGTGCTGCCACATACAAACAGAAATTGTGAGACTGAGATATGATCTGAGGTTGTAATAATGAAACAGTGATTGATTACTTACCACCATCAGAGACAGCCGCAGACTGCAAAAGAACACAGAAAGACATGTATGAGTGACTATCTTCAACAAAATCAAAAGCTGAAGTCTCCAACACAGCAGGGCAGTCTGGTGGCATGATACACACACCAGCTCTTCCTGTTTTACTGGTACAGCCTCACACACTCACACACACACTCATTTAGGGATAATGAGATGCATCAGGTACATTCCAACAGTACCCTGATACTCTAGACTCCACCCACTGTGACACGTTAGTGCCGCCCTGTTTGATTTTGCCTAGGCATGCCGCTTGGTTAAGCAAGAAGACAAAACCTTTTTGAATAAAACATTTTGTTCCGGTTACAAATATTGAGTCATTTTGTTTTACGCCATCTCAAGAAATTAAGATAGTTGAGACTAAACTGTCATACTATGAGCACTGTATCCATTTCAAACTTTTATTTTCATAAAACGTTATATCAGCATTGACCCGCTGATGCATTGCTACAGTCACAACAGTGGCATTCAGGTAAGTGGATGTGTAAAGTGTTTGTATGGGACTGGTGCCAAATGAGTGATTTGCTTTAAATGTGGCTCAAAGGTCAGTCAGTGACAAAATTCACAGGATGTGTGGGGCTTATATAGCTTATGTATTTCTTTTAGTACTTATAGCTCTTTCACATGTACTTTAAAGACTGGAAATAAATATCTTGTAGTAGAAGTAGAATTGTTTTATATGCCAAGTTTAGATATTTTGAAAAATCAGTAGATTATTGACTGAAGTCAAAACCAGACATCCTAAACCTAAGGACCAACTCCACTGTATATAACTTAAAATAATATCTGAAATCGTTATTGAACAATTGTTCCAAAATGCAATTATAAGGAGCCAAATAAACTAAACAAAAAGTTGATGGACTGGAAATGAATAGAACTTTTTAAACGTTGGACCCTGAGGTTTTCTCTGAGGTCTGATGGCACAAATTCAATTTGGGCCTAGAAATGGCTATTGATTAAAAAAACAATAAAAGAACAGTGAAAAGGGAATGTGAATGCCTGGTGGCTGGTACCAAGATAGGCAAATAAAGAAAAAGATAGATGTAGAGTTTCCATTGTACACTCCATATCAACATTCAATATTCTAATATGCTGGAACTGCAACAATTTGTTTCCCAGCACGACTTTGTTATTGAGCCAAAAATGACCCTGTTGTTATTTAATATAGCACTTAGAAAACCAGTGGGACTGGCAGAATAACTGAAGTTCAACCAGAGAGCTGGAAAATGTGGAGAACTGTATCTATTAACAATATAAAATCCTAATTGTAGCTGTCTGTGGTTGACATTTCTGAGAACACATCAACACAGCAGAGTGTACTGAAGACTGTGAGGTGTGAATCATTACCTGCTTAGACCCTGCCAGAACACTAGACACTATGACGGTTCTTTCACATAAAAATATAGATTTTGAAAAAAGGTTGTAACATTATAAGAATAAAGTTGGAATTGTTGAGAATGAGAACGTTTTAAGTCACAATTATGAGAACGATGACCACAACAATTGATTTATTAGGGTGTTGTAAGACACATATAGTTAACCACGGGGAACTTTGTATGTATAGCACCATATGTGAATAGCGCCTCATGGTTCACAGCCTTCTTCATTTCATTTGCTTTTTTTGCCCCCTGTAACCCCTTCTCTTTCTCCCCCATCTCCTCCTCCTCCTTCTCTCATTCCACTGGGTTCCCTCCATTTCTTTGGCAGTCAAACTGCTTGTAACCACATTCTGAAATATAAGTGGCTTTTTTCAAGCCCCCTTATTCCAACCTCTCCACCCCTTACATTCCTGACTCTTTTAACCCCAAATCTTTCTCTTTTCTTAAGATCACAGATGTATTTGGATCACAGAAGTGGCTCCATAGCTAAAAGGGCTGATGTTGCTGTTGATTCACTGTTGATGCCAGTCTAGACTAAATCTGCATTGTTGTTTAAATTAAGTCTTTATTTTTTTAGCTTCTGAGAAATTAGTTTCATGCAACATCATAGGAAAGCACCATGTTATAGGAGCAGTCACCCTAGAGTGGCGTTAAATGTCTTGCTCAAGGGGGCAATGATGATAGTTCATATCGTTGGAACCTGCAAACTTCCTTTAACACAGATGTTCAGGCACTAGGCCACTGGTTTAAGATGGTAGCTCAAGACAAAAATATGTCACAGGTGCATAATGCAGTTGGTGGTATTAAAACTGACACAACCACAAGTGTCCGATTGATTTGCTCAGGCTATTAATTTACCCTGTCATGTTATTAATTTTGGGTAGAACAAACTATTTTAATATGGGTGTATTGGGGTCCCACTTGAAACCGGGGACCTGAAAACCACTGCACTAGGTTTAGAGAAAAACTAGAGATAACATATTTTAACAATGAGAAGCAAATGATTTCAGATGAGTTATCAGAACACCCCATCCTGCTTTGATCTCAGCATCACCCTCAATCTTTAATGTCTTAATGCCTCTCTTCATTCTGTGCATTCTCTAATAGAGGACAGACTGTGCCACTGGGTATACAGATACTTTAAGCTCTATGATGTCATTCACATATGGACAGCTGCATGGATGGGTGGATGAGTCATTACAGATGTAAATCCACCAATAAGATCAAGATCTTCACACACACATATACACACACAAGCACACACAGACGTTCCTGCATTCAAATAGGCCTACAGCTACACACAGTACTATGGAATTAAACACAATAAGTTGTGTCTCAAAATGAGTTTTTAAAGTTGTTAAAAACTTCTATTAACTTAACATGCTGTATAAAAAACACAACACAAATGGTAAGGTGATGCACATCATGTGGAGACTGCATGTTTACATAGAACAGACTTCAAAATCTTGAACGAGCCCATGCACATATTACGAAGGCTGACAGCAGTACGGTACAGTGCCTACTAAGAAACTGGATTTATTACTGTTGTCATGACAACAAAGGGCTTCTCAGTTGTTTGACCTAATCAACACAGATGGGTTATCGCACCGTTTCCTTGCTACCTGACTCATTCCTTTATAATGGCTTGACTGACAGCAATCCACCAACACACAATCCACTGCAAGGTTTTTAACAGAGCCCTTTAAAATGCTGGGAGAGATTGTATCTTTATGATGTTACAGTGTAGAAATATCACACAGAAATGCAGAAACTATTTTTGCCTATATACTATGTCTGTAATGACAAGTATTTCTGTTGCACGTTGAAATGGTCCAAATGTGTTGTACTTACCTTTAGTTTAGTTAACTTTATATTCATAAACCAATTACAATCTTAGTATCCCTAATTTGAATAATACTAATATTCATCTTATAAACAACAAAACTTGCAATAATACCATGTATTCTGTGCTGCACGTTTCCTATTTTTCTTGTTTAATTCATTTTTATTTTATGTAAAGCATTGTACTTTGAAACAATGCAACATTTGTATAAAAGTGCTATATAAATAAAATTAAACTGAATAGACAAAGGACAGGTCTGGTAAAGTCTAGGACATATAGTTAAAAATACAAGCCTATTGTTAAAAGCCACCTACCATCTAGGAAAACTAAATATAAACCAACACTAAATACAAAGCCACTTGTTATACATGTGTTTATTTACACAAGGCTGTACACGCACAACACCATAGTGCCATGTCTGCAGGGCTAAAATATTCAAATGTGCACTAGCTAACAGATGGACTATGAACAGAACTAACAAAGTTCATTACATGAAACAGCAGCTGGAACACTCTCACAAAAGCAAGATTTTCTTACACAAAGACAGGCCTGTATTAAAACAGTATCAGCGCTATTAAAAGCGAAGTACTATTGACAACAACAACAACAGCATTCACCACTAATTTTTTTTTCTCTAATGTCAATTGTTTCTAAGAAAACATGACATTCAATGAGGAAAATCGTGGGGCAGGACTTTATTTTATCCAGTGGGATTCATTGAAATGTAAAAAGTGGGTGTTCCAGGATGGGTCCTGGTGGTTGGATAGGTTGAAAAATCAGAGGGCTTTGTGACATCACCCAGAAAGAAAGTGATTTCACAGACGGAGCAAGTTAATACATTTTGTTGAAAGACAAATGTTTCGTTGTTTGGAGTAACATACACCAATGCATTGTGCACAATAAGACCAGAAACATTAAGTAATTAAGTATTAAATAGCTAAAACAAGAGAAAAACGTCTCAGTTACAAAATTTGCAATTACAAGGTGTTCATATTGAGAGAAGGAACCATCTTAATGCAAATGAAGAATGTCAACTCTCTGTTATGTTAACGGACAAAAAGATTCCAATGTTTATGTTTGAATCTGAAGTGAATAGTGCCTCGCCTTGAGTGCTAAATTCCCTAGGTTAGTAAGAGGCGGAGAGAAAGACACAGTGTGTACAATTGAGCGCCAGAAAGGAGCGGTACAAATTCATATTCAGTGCTTTCCTGTTTACTTTGGCCCTGAAAATGCTCCAAACTCTCTCACCTCACAAATACAGTTTAAGACACCTATATAAGACATGAGCCATTAGCATCTGGTCGAATACCCACATCTAATCACTCTACACACACATCTGTCATAAAAACATGAGTTTTACGGGAACAAACAGAATAAGCTTAGCGAAATGCCGAAGAGTCAAGCCCAGGTGTGCACTACCTCTTCCCCTTTTCAAACAGCAGGTCTGCAGGTCTGGAAGATATGTAGCCATTGAGTCTGGACTGACAAAAGAGGCTCTCTAACATCTCACAATGACTCATAAAGAGAGGAATCACAGTCTAGACATGAGACACATGAGCTACAGATAAAGAGATAACATAGGAAGACTAAAGCAAACAAATCTCAAGAAGTCAACAATTTTCTCATTCACATACAGCAGTGGCACTTAGGGATCTAACTCACCGTAGGTAAGTAGGAGACTCTTTTAAATGAGAGCCTTTTTTTCAGACTCATGTTCTTCTCACGATGTGCGTCCGCTCGTGTAGTGCAGCTCCAAACATGTAGGGACCCAACTCTGTGACTGACGGATCCATCCCTCTCATACGCCTAGATGGCACTCATTTCATTCCTTTACAGCAAGAGCTAACATGTTCAAAGTAATGCAAGGTTGACACACTCTCTCTCTCTCTCTCTCTCTCTCTCTCTCTCTCCCTCTCTCTCCCTCTCTCTCCCTCACTGACGAGGAAGTTCCATTCTGACGAAGATTCTGTGCTGTCACTATGGCAACCTCAACTCTCAGCAGGAAGCATTTGGGATTGTTAGAAATTCAGGAGCAGAAGAGAAAGTTGGGATTCTCCCTTTGCTTGACCTGCATAGTAACTGCCAGAACAGATGTCAGACTTTCTCTAGGTGATCTTGTCTAACAGAAACTAAAGCCTCTTTCTCCCCCTCACTGGAATCAAGAAATGCTTACTCAACTGATTCGCCATCCCTGGCTTACCACTACTCAAATAAACCCTTTCAACACAGAAGAAAGCATTCACTCCTGGCCTCTATTGACAAAGCACTGTACTGTCACTTCAAATGATCATCTGTCTTAACTTCCCAGCATCTAAATAAATTAATCAGCATAGCTGAAGCGCCACTAATATTCTACGGTCCATAAAAAACCGAGGCATCCAAGAGGATGGACGTTCCTTCGATGAAACTTTTTGCTGAAAGACTTATTAATGGAGAAAAGCGAGGTGCAGGAGAGCTTTGAGAATGACGTAAAGTAAACGACTACACACTGAGTCAACTTTAATAAAAAGCAGGTTCTTGAGCAGAGTTGTATCAGAACAGGGATAGAGTAATAAAAATATTCCTAGGCTGGTAGTACAAAGACAGTGTTCCATACAATCCACTTGTGGTCGATTCAGAAATACGAGCGGTACAACTGGCAATTTCCTGAGCAGAAGGATGAAAAGAAAGATCTTAAAAATACTTGGCTGTGAAACAGTCAGAAAACACAGGCAAGACCATTAGAATTATGCTCTTTGGCTTCTTGTGGGAAATCCTTCAGAGATGTTTGGACCCTAAAATAAACCCTTATTTTATGGCTTTTTGAGCTTTTTGTTTTGTTTCCCATAGCAATAACCAAAAAGTTTGGCTCCATTCAATTTTGTTATCTAAAATCCATTCTAAACACGGGACACTAACATGTTTTTAGTTTTATAGAGATTATATAAAAGCTTCTACTCAAACATGTTGTCATCATGTCATCTGTTTTGGGTTTGTTTTATTAAATAGCTCCCATGAATTAAACGCTCCACAGACAGGGTGCAGCAGTAATCACATTTATTATTGTTTACAATATCATCTAGCAATTCATTGTCATTTTGTGAAACAATTGCTTAATAAGTGTACGTCTGCTATCTTATCTGATTGATTTGATATTTATTTATCTAATGAAATAACATTCATATATTTTCAAGTGTCTGAATATTTTGGGGGCCCACTGTAGTTACTCACATCAACCCCCAGCAGAAGAAATAGTGAATTTTGCAGGCAGTCAGCCCTGTAAGCTTCACATCAGTGATGTATGAGCTGCTGAGAGAGGTTTGTAATCAACAGAAGTGTGGCACTGCTTCAGATCACAGCCGACAGCACTGCATGTTAACATTCAAACACACTGCTTGTGTCCAGATCTCTCTCACTCCACTGCTGTTCAGACACAATTATCTTGCTGAATTAAAGAAAACCTTAATGCTCTCTAGAGAAAACCAACACACAATACTCTGAACTGAACTTCAGAACTGAAGTCATTTGAATTCAAATACACATTTTTTTTGGTTCTCATGACCATCCTTTTTTGCTGTCCCCAGTGGAAAGAAGGCATTAGCAGTGGTTTGGGCTTTTTTGCTGGATACAAAAATACATCTTAAATCAGCCTAGATGGTCTGTTGCCATTAGTTGTGTTAAAGTGGTTTACACGTCTCCCAGATTGGCCACGCCAGTGCTCAGATGGTTAGCCAGTCTCCCAGCCTGATCAGCTGAGAAATGTCCAAACCTTGCAAAAGTAATTCAACAAACCAATCTGAACCAGCTGGGAGGCCAGCTAAGACAAGTACATCATGCTAGGCTGGTTTATTATGGCTAAAGAAGTACTTAAAATATGTACAAATATATACTTTAAATATATACATAATGTATAGCGTACAAAAAGGAGGATCTAGATTTTCTCGAATAAAGATTTGAATCCTGTCTCAATACTGCCCTCTGCTGTTCTTTTCCAACACAAACACACTCAGGTATTAAAGAATTGAAGAATATTTATAAATATTGATTAAATATTCAGTATTATTAAACTTGAAGAATATTTATAAATATTGATTATATGTTGAGTTCTTTATCAAACTAGGTTTGAATAATGTGAAATTTAGAGATTTAATATTTTTTTACATGGTGTTACAAGAAGAGAATGTATATAAAAATACTTCTCAGCCAACCAAGGCCCATTAACAAAAAAACCTCTTTGCACATATTACAATACAGTTTCTTTCAATTTCAACAGTTTCAATTTACAAACAACATCTGGGAGCCTAAATAACCACAAAAAGATGCTAAAAAATTCTAAAGATAATGACAAACACAACTTTATCTCATTAGGAGCTCATAATAATTCAATGACTCCTGATTGGATAAGTCTGGTCACATGATTATGATATGCAAGAGGATTCGTGATCAACCCATAAAAGGTAAATAATATGATACATTTCAAAGCATCTTCAGCATAAACTTAAAGAATTTAAAACATTTTAAAAATTCCAACATCAAACAAATTATGTCTATAAATTCCATCAATTTAGCGTTTAAGACATAAACTTGACAAGCCTCAGCAGAGTTTTTAAGCTAATCAACGAAGACCTGCATTCCAAAGCAAGATCACACAAGCACTTGTGCGAGCGGTGTTAAAATCCAAAGACCATTTCCTGATCACAACCGCACTCTTAAATATTAACAACAGACACTGACTCCTGCATTAAACAACTGACAAACAATGCACACACAACCCCCATCTCAACCAACATGCTCTGCCTCTAAATACAACATGATTTGACAGATCAAACGAGTCGGCTAGTTTGTGTTTATGTATATCTGTGTGTGTGTTTGTGTGTGTGTATACAGGTACTCACTCCATCAGGACTGAGGTTCAAAGTTTGCTCCATGTATGGCAACGTTAGACTCCACAGTTGGGCGTTAAAGCACTCCACACTCTATAAACACATCCATCCACTGGCTGCTCCTAGTACAGCTTGTATGTATGCGTGTGTATGTGCGTGTATGAGTGTGTGTGAGTGCACATGAGAGTGCAGAGAGATAGATTCTGTGTTCACGGTCTGTCCCTGTCACTATCTCTGTCTTGTGTTGTTTGATTCTCACTCTTTACCCATCTCTCTCTCTCTCTCTCTCTCTCTCTCTCTCTCTCTCTCTCTCTGTCTGTCTTTCCACCCACTCTGCTGTAATTCCTATTCCGCCCACAGCACCCAGAGCTCATAGACAGAGACGCAGAGACATGTTTGCAAGTGGGAGTGTGTGTGTGAGTGCACGTGTGTTCACACTTATATACTTCACAGAGGCGTGAGAAAAAGCTACACACACTAACTTAAATGTAAGTGGTTCACAGTGGGATCCTTCATGTTATTTACACAATGTGTTGTGTCACCTACTTAGTATGCTTGGAGCATCTGCTTAGTGAAAAAGACCGTGAAAGAATTAGAATGAATGTGTGTGTGTTTAAACAATTGGGGGATCAGCATCCTGGCATGTGTTTATTTAGTATGTATATATAATTTCAGACAGCATGCACCAAAAGATCTTGAAGCATACAGTGGGGTCAAAAGTCCAATAGTGAAAATGCCTCAAATTTTGTGTTTTTCTAATGTGATACAATTCTATTATCAGGACATATACAGCACCTCTTGCTTAACTTAATATAAATTACATTATCACAACCGTTTTAACTTTATAATGTAGCATATGTCCAATTTAAACAAATTGTAGGGTGGGACTTGACTTATCTGTCTGCACATGATTAGTTTGTATAAAGTGGCCATAATGCCAGAATGAAGCCAGACCGAATGCAAGCTTGCTAAAATAATGCCTAAACAACTATTGTTGTTAGCGGTGAAGAAAGTAATTTAAAGCGAATAGCAAATTATTATTATGACTTAATAAATAATAAAATATGCAATGATAAATAATTCCTGGGATAACCAATGAGACCAGTCATAAAGAACATGTATAAATATTTGACCAATTTTAATTTCATTGTGACTTTAAAGACAACATGCACTCAAGCTGGGATTGGGACTATCAAAATCAGATGATCCATATTATCAGATGAACATTACAAAGAGCATTTTATGTGCTTCGATGGAAGCAAGGAAATCAGATATAACATACAAAGGGAGTATTATTAACATACTGCAGTATTGTTGATATTTTTTAATCCTGAAACTTTCTATTTCTGGGGCCAGTTGCATAAATGTACCTGCTAAGTTACATTTTACTTTGTCTTAAGAACTAACTAGCAATTAGTTAGTGTTAATCAGTCTAATTCAGACTTTTCAGAATCAATTTAAACCAATCTGCCTGTCTGTGTAACTGACTTTTGTGTAACTGACTGAGAAAGTTATGACTAGTCTTAAAGAAAAAATGACATGATTAACTTGTAAGACTAGTCTAAGCAGTTTATGCAACCGCAACAGGTTTAAATTAGACATTGAATCAGTGTGAATCAAGGTGCACTGTAACCCACTCTATCAGTTCTGGATGTGTCCTTGTCTTTTTCTGCACCTGTTTATTTGTACAGATTTGTTTGTGTTGTACATGTGTTAATATAACAAAAAGCAGGTATGAAGGTCTACATTCTTCGACAAGTTCCAACTCTGTTCTCTTAGAGCTCAGCAAGCCATCCACAGACTCTGTTTTTCTGAACTTGAAGCCAGGCAAAATCAGCACTGTGATAAATCACTCACCAAGAATGATTCAAAATATGATGCTACATGTAACTGAACCAATGCACAGCTTGTACAATGTACTCCTGTAGCCTGTAGCCATAAGCTAAATTGCAGCTTAAAAACATGCAGCATGTTGCTCAAACCATTGATGAGAAAATTCCCTGTTGAGACGATACATCCACCTAGACACAGTTATTATAAGAACACTGTAAGTAAGAATATACACCTATACAAAGCAACCAAAAATAGGCGAAACATTAAGTGACTCTGTGAAACTGCTAAATCAGGCCATCATATGACTAAGACACATACATTAATTATAGTTAAATCATGTTTCTCTCTGTCTTGCATAATTATTTGAAATCTCCTTTTGTTTCTAATGAAGCTTTTCCACAAGACAAAGTCAGATATTCAAATGTAAATGTAATTTACATTACACTGTTTACATTCAAATGTTCAAACTGAACTTGATTTTATCCACTGTAAATTGATTGTATCATAAAACGTTTCAATATGGTGGTAAGAAGGGACTGATTAAAAACATTTTTGATAAAAAAGTCTAAAGATATTTTTTGTGGAAAAATATTGTTTGTAATAAAACCAGGAACATAGGATAAGACCATAATGGAGTCTGTTTTTGGCATTCATTACCTGCATTTGTGAAGTTGGTATCAGTAACTATATTACGATTCAATTATCATTGATCAGTCTGTTGTAAAACTGCTTTGTATTCTCAAAATAAATTGCATTTTTGATTGCTGAAGTTTTGAATGGGGGTGGCATTTGTTGGCTCAGTGAGCAAACTAAAGGCTCAAAAGCTGCCATGATGTCACACAGTGTCCGTGGGCATGAAGAAAAATACGGTTTCACCGGGTACACTCGCTGACAAGATAACTGCATAGCTCGGTTTCTCTTACATTGATGGGCCAGCCAGAGGAAATGCGTGTGTGTGCTGGAGAAGGAGTAATTATTGCCTTTCCTGATGTTGTTTGTGTATGCTCATCTCCAAGCTAGAGAGTGTGTGACACAGCATGTAAGGACAGTATTCAATTAGCATGTAATTTAAGAGTGTCTATGCATGTTCATGCCTCACTGCTGAGTGTGTGTGCGTGAGGTCCTGCTAACGAGAAGAATGCTGCTCAGTGCTCATTAGTGCACACTCTCACACTAATTACTGCGCTGCTTCACAAAGCAGTCTCTGTATACACACAGTGCTGCCACCTTGCATGTGCAGCAGAGAGAAAAGACTGCGAATAGAGGACAAAGCAAAACGGATGAGAGAAAAACTTAGGGAAGATAATAGAAGCACATGAAGCTGACAGGAAGTACAAAACAGTCTATACAACACATTCAACCTTCCTTTATATCCACACAGCTTCTGTGTTAACTAATGAACATTTTGCCTGCGTGTTTTAAAAGAACAGTTCACCAAAAATTCTGTCATTATATACACATTGCCCATGTCTACCTTCATTTTTTCAGTAGAGTGATACAAGTCATTAAGTTGCTCTTTTTATGCATTAACAAGTGACCAGAGAATTTCAAGCTTTAAACAGGCCAAAAAAGTTTTATGTTACTTGGCACTTCCTGGTAACTATGAATTATTGTACAACAAGATATTCATTAAGATTTTTAAACATTTCGACTTCTGTGTTACACAAAAACATGGGTTTAAAATGACAAAACATTTTTGGGTGAACTGTTCTCTTTAAATTATGTATCTCAAAGCTTTTGTCATCATTTTAGAACAGTACAGATGTATGACAAACAACCTGCTTTCCTGCTAAGACAATTCTCCTTTCTTCTTATCCAATACAGCCCACATTTTGCAATTACACTAGTGTTTGTTTCAACCACTAATCTGAGCAATCATTTCGTTCTTTGATTATGCCCAACCAACAGTGTGATTGTCCTGTCTTACTGAGACTCTTTGCAAGTTATGTGACTCCAATGGTAAAGACAAACTCTACATATTCATATGTTTAATAACATTTTGGATTTATTCTAAAAAAAGAATGACATTAACATGTTAGAACACTGATTATTGCATCTTTCCTGGTCATTCCAGTTTTCCTCTTTAGATCTAAATGTGAAACTGTGAGCTAATTCCTATTTATAATTGTGCTTTTGAAGATGCTTAAGCATTGTATAGTATAATATTATTTGTTATTGTTATTCATGCAAATTATCATCACTACAGTAGCTTTTTATACTGGGGGGGGTCAGTGGGGTCCCTGAAAGTCTGGGTGGGAGTGCCATAGTGCCCCTCTGACTACAAATCTCAGCAATAGTTAAAAAAGAATTAAAATAAACAATGATTGCTATGTCCCTGATAGTGGATCACTTATAAAAGGATGTTTAGTATCCAATAAGGTTCATTTAAAAGTTCCAAATATCCCAAAATATCTCTTTAATTACACAAATCCATATAAGACTGTAATATCCACTGGCACTCTGACTATCAGAGGCCAGACTGAGATGTGACGTGCTGTCAGTGTTTTCATGCCCCTGAGCTCTTCAATCTGAAACTTACATCGTTCACATTTCACCGTCTCCTCCATTGCTATGGTAACCTGCCGTCACCACACTTGTGCACGCATCACATGACACGCTGATGCATCTATTTGACTGCTTGGTCTAAAATTAAACTCACGTGTGCGAGTGTGACCAGAGCTGTTAAAACACTGGAATATCCTCACTGCAATATCAACGCGCCTCTGGAGTTCGTGTTCTCCAGAGAGATCCTGTTTATGTGTGTTCGTTTGTGTCAGTGTGCCTGGATGTTTTAATTCTCTGAAGTATTGCATAGGTCACTCATTCCTTATGTAATCATTCCCAAGCCGTTAGGTGACTGGATCGGAATGCTGGGAAGTTTTATATGTTAGAGAGAAAGATAAAGAGGATAAGGTGGAGATGCAGGAGGAGAATGAAATGACACCTTCCTGAGGTCAGTGAGGAAGTAAAGAAGAATGTCAGTTGTGGAGAACTGCGGAATCTTACCTCAAGGTCGTCAAGTGAGCGTGCCATACTGAGACGCTTGGAACGCCCAAAAGACCGTCTGCCGGAAGAACGCTGAGGAAAGCCCATAGTGATGCCTTTAAACCTTCCACCCTGTCAGAAACAGATGGAGAGACATTAGTAACATACTATGTAATTTCAAATTATTCTGTTAGCCTATTAGCATATATATCTAGAGGGCCAATATAATGTTGATATGGTAGGTTGAGTTCCCCAACAGTGCACTGCGGCTATAGAGAAATATCGCTTGGCCAATTTGGGGTGTTTGAGGTGGGATTAAAAAACTTCAAAATTTCACCTTTAATTTTTAACATTCAATTTGACTACATTTTAATCTTGAGACCTAACACAAGTCAGAACTAACAGTTCTTTAACAGTCAATCAGACACAGTTATCAGCCAAAATAGTCACTGGCCTGATTTAATATACTGTATGGGTCTACCTCAACACTTGTATGCACACTTACTCAGAGGAAAAGCACTCACATAAACACACAACCCAATAATAATCCCAAAATCAACATATTAAACAAGCACAGCTATGCTACTGAGGAATGAGGGAGCCACACTTATACATGCTGCACACTCACACATATACACAAAAGAGTCTGGTGGTCAAAATGAGTATTATAACTAATAATCATTTTACGGTCTCCATTTACCAAAACGGCCTCTTAAAATATAATGGTGGTAAGTGTTTCATCTCCGTTTTCAAGCAAGATGGTGAGTTTTCTTATGCACTCCATGTATGGAGAACACAGGGGAGCCAGTAAACAACTCGGCTCTCTCTGTTTGATTTCATTATTAGAGGAATGTTTACTGATAGCACAGGATCACATGAACCTGAGCT
Organism: Chromobotia macracanthus; assembly: GCA_036877525.1. Lineage (NCBI taxonomy): Eukaryota > Metazoa > Chordata > Actinopteri > Cypriniformes > Botiidae > Chromobotia > Chromobotia macracanthus. Next base: position 3,438,152 of record JAZGTH010000019.1, read on the forward strand.
TCTAAGGGGACATGGAGTTTACTTACCCCTGGAGGAAATGATTGTGTGGTTGCGTGTATTAAGACCTCTCTAACCATGAGAAGGATACTGTTCCAGTGTTTCTTTCATCACTTAATTGGTCTTCAGATTAAGACATCCCAAGACCATTGAGGTTTTCAATTAAAAAGCTAGCAGTGTCATTTTTGGTACACTAGTGACACCATACAGAACTATAAACAGAACTTGAGCTTTACATTTTCAGAGTTGTTCTTGCTTGTGTATTTCTATGGGGGTTATTTTAGTGTTTGAGGTGATTAAATGTAGACCCCAAGTTAAACAGCTAACCCTTATATTCTGGTCTCTAGATATGGCTTAGATCGCGCCTATGAAATTTATTCACCTGCTTTTTCACATCCGCCAGATGTACACCTAATTATATTGGAAAGGAACATACACTTTCACACAACAAGCCTTACTATGTGCCTGTAGCACACAGATGGTTATGGTTGCGATGTTGGATCGCTCAATCAAACAGATACAATGTCTACACTGAGGGAGTCAACTGGAAGTTGAGGAAGGCACTTTAAAATGGGGTGGTAGAAAGTATTTAAACACAAATTAACTAAAACAACAGGACCAGCCCTTGATAACATGATGTCATGTTGTTATGTTAAGTGATGTCAGGCATTTAAACAGAAGTATGAATGTACAGAGATAGAGGGACTAGCCATCAGGCGGCCAGACAGAGAGGCAGACAGACAGAGAGGGATAATTTTTATAGGCTAAAGTTTAGAGACTGATTGTGCAGATGTCAAGAGCAGCGTAATCAAATGGTCTCCTGTGTTGCCTAGATACGCAGAGAACTGTGTGTTCAGCCTCATCATTATGACACATCATGTTCTAACAAACATATGCATACACACACAAACATGCCAACACAAGTGTCTACACACACATGGGGGCCAGTGTAATACATACTTCAGTTTGCATGTGTCCTGATATTATGCTAACAAGATCATTTACATAATGCCGTCTCTCTCATTAACACACACAAACAATTCCACTGAATTTCAAGCCAAGAGTGCAACCACAATGTGATCACACTCACATGGCGAACATAACGTAAAAGGAAATATCACAAAACCAGAAAAGACAAATAATATGTGCAATGGAAACAGATGATACAGGGGCCTCATATTATATATATATATATATATATATATATATATATATATATATATATACATATATATATATATATAAAATATGAACATTTGAACTAAAACTGCAAAGAAAACAAATGGGGTGCCAGGATGCTAGATGTAGATTGGGTGTCACTAAAAATACAATCAGCCATGCTATTGAGGAATGAGGGAGCCAAATGTGAGTGACCGCCTCTTGATCGCCCCATTGGTTTCCATGGCAATAGCACACCATAGAGTTGCAGAATAATCTAAAGGAAATACAAGGGATCTGGAGGACACATGACACAAAATGTTCCTGATTTCAGAAGCAGTTCCTCTGTTACAAATACTTTGGAGTTGAAGCTAGGACATAGAAGTGTATTTTTATTCATTTATTTAAAGTTTTATTAATATACTTCAAAAGAACAATGAAGGAAAAGACACATGAGGCTCATATGACTATGCTTACAAGAGCACAGCCTAAAGCTCTAAATCACTTTTAGATTGCAAAGGGTTACATGGTACCTTTTAAAAGAGGATTCTGGAAAACAGAAAAATATCTCTTTTTAAAAGATATTTTTGCCTGGCGAAATATAGGTCTTATCTGTGTTAATGTTTCGACTTTTTTATTGGTGCTTCACATTTGGTTACTACACATGCACAGACCAATGCTGTTTAGGTTGTGTTTGTCCCTTTTTTGGAGCTTGACAGCTATGACCACAATGTTTTGCAACAACTGTGTCAAGATTCATCCAAAAAGCATTTTGTGTTCTACAGTGTCAACGACATGAGGTTGAGTAAACAATAATAAAAGGTTTCCATTTTGGGTGAACTGTTCCTTTAAGGTGTAGCTGTGTCAGTTTTTGGGTTGAGATAAGATCATGGATTCCTGTGGGAAGCAGGGAGGTACTGTGTGCCGCATAAAGACTTCTTAGACTTATCAGGGAGGAGCTATCTTTGAGGAGCTCGCTTTCCTGTTTACTTCATCTAAGAAGAGGGATGACAAACCATACCAAGACACGTCACTATAAACACATCATCTATCCATTTATCAATGTTCTATCCCTATCTTAGTCTCTCTCTGTGTTCATCTGCCAAACATCTGCCTAAAAACTGCAGCACAGCACAGACCTGAAGACTCTGTATAGAACATTTACTGTTTGCAAACCAACAACAGCAAAGCAGTCTGTATTTATATAATAAAGCATAAACATTTGTATATTTTATTACGAAACGCTACTCTAAGAGATGTTTATTGTAAGAATCTAGGTATGATAGTGATTTAGATGAAAGTGTGATCTTTGAAATTTTTCTGTTTTGCAGAATCCTCAAGTCTCGACATGACTTCAGTGGAATTCACCATACAGAATATTCACTGCTGCTGTTCTGCACATCCTCAACACATGTTTTGGATGGGTAGCTGACAAATAACATAGACATTTACTTTGTAAATTACTTCTCAAAACTAACTTTGTTTGTCTGAACCATCTTTGCACTTTTAACCAACTGTCAGGGTGATTTTTAATTACATGGTATCTGTTCCCCTTCAGTTTCACACAAGTGTCCTAGCAGATTAATCACAGGTGTGAACATGTTCCACTGGGTTTTTACAACCTGAAACTTTACTTAATTTTGAATACTGTATCTGTTTCCTCACCCTACAACCTTCATCTGAAATGAAATGTTTTACTTGAGTGTGTGTGCTATACATTTTACTATATACTTCACCTGAGAAAAAGTTTATTTAAAATAAACGTGCTTATACTACTATGTTGATATATAATGCAAAAACATTAATACTTTTTTAAGACGTAATTTTTAAGCCACGCCACTGTGATGACATGTCAACAACATAAACCACCTTTAAACAGCTAACTGAACAGTCATTCAAATGGGCTTTATCCTTATCAAAGTACGGGATAAAATAGGGGATAAAAAGAATAATTCTTACACTTGTTTCAGTATACATAAGGTATCTGTAACTGGGACACAGACAGTGAAACAGTGTCGCCTGTTGGTAAGAGGCAGACTTACAGCTTCATGCAGATGACAGGCAAGTTTTGTCCCCCTTTCATGACCATCTAAAACTGAGCGAAGGTTTATACTAGGATAATGGAATGATTCACTGAATAGATTCTTAAAAATTATGCAGCTAATGCTATAAGACTAAATAGCTAATGCAGGACAGAAAATTGCAGCATATACATTTGACGTGAGAAGCAGTTGCCAACAACAAATTGCGTAATTTGTAATCATTAGTGTTGACTGTACTGTATCAAAATTCATGCTCCTATGATACCTCACACCCCTTCATCAGTCAAGGTTGCCACCACCTGTGTGAGATAGATGGGGTATGGTCGCTATGTCAACAGCACTAACCTAAAATGTCTTACAGATTCTACCAGTTAAGAGCTTTTTAGCACATTGTTATGCGGTTGCTGGTTGCCAGGGAATTATATGTAGTTGCTAAGTCAAAAAACCCAACTTAATTCTCTGTGATATTCTAGCCCCCCTTCAATGTTATTCTACAGGATTGTTTGCCAATTTTATTCTCCAAGCGAACACCATTAGTCAGTACGTTCAAATTTCTAACCTTAAGTAGGCGCAGCAGTCAGGCTTGCTTTATCACTATTAAGCAATTTAGGACAACTGCAAACCTATATACACAATGAACTACACAAAAAACTAAAGCATTTTCTCAAAGTAAAGAACTTAAACCACTGTTGCCAGTATCTTTACTGTAATTTATAGCCCAAAAGCTATTGTCATAGCACACATGATGCATATAACAGCAACAATGCTATTCTGGGAAATCCAATCAATCTTGTTGCTTTGGGCCTCTGGTCATCATTGTTGGCTCCTGTGGAGTGGTTCTGGGATTTACTTATTTCCTTGAAATGTGAAGGCGTTTCTAAACTAGGAATGCAGACATACTGACAACTGTTGATGTTGTCTGGTTTAAATAGCACAGAACAGTGACCTAATTATTTAAACTTGTGTCTTGTGTTATATATCTGTTTTCCAAAGGCTCAGTTTTGCATGAACAGTTCAGCCACAAACAACGTCACAACGTTACTTAGAGAGAATTGTTCACAAAAAAAAAGGATTGTTATCATTTACTCACCGTCATGTTATTCCAAACCCATTCATTTTTTTTCTTCTGTGCAGCAAAAAGAGATAACTCATATACTTATTCCAAATCCTCTTAAGCCAAATGTTAGCTTTGTTTGAGGAACAGGCCAAAATTAATTAGCTATTAACTGCAGAATCTTGCCCTCCAGTGTAGCTTTCAAATCTCCTTGTGTATCAACATACATTGCACAAGATTCAACATCACTGTTATTGGATCTCGTGCCTCGATCATGAAGATGCCTCATTCTAATTTGCAATGCAAAACCACAATTAAGGTAAGAACATAATAAGAACACACCTTTTTCAGTGAGTAACAACTTGAAAAAGTAACAACTATGCATTTTCACAAGACTTGAAAAATATATTGCACAAGCAATATAAATATAAACTGCTTTCATGGCAATTTTATTGGTGGTTTTTCATTGACCCTAGTCAATGTCTGCTTTACTTTTATGGAAAGAAAGAAAGTTTGCAACATAAAGGTAAGCAATCTCTAAAGAGCAATCACTGACAGAGCTAGAGCTCACAGCCATTTGAACTAAATAAATCCCACTGACAAGATATGAAGCCTGCTTTGTGTCTCAAACTTCTCATCTCTTGGTCAGTTTTAACATCTTTCCTCCAAGTGAGGAACTGCAGCTGAAGGATCACACTGCACACAGGAATGAGGGTATTTTCAGCCAGGCTACATGTCACCTAACTGACAGAATTCTTTTTGACAGTACAGTCTCTGTCGTATTGCAAAACTGTAAAAGCGATAGGACTTTGATGGCAGAAAAGAAAAACTTTCTAATGGAACTGAAAATAACAAAGTATCGTGACATGCCTTATATTAACAAAAAGGGGAAGGAGCAAGAACTTTTTGCACAGACAACAGACAAATGGTTCAAACCAGTGTACTGCACCAGTATCAAATTTAAAACCATTACTTACTACTTGCTCCCAATTCCTAAGATCAGTTACTATCGTAACCTGGAATGCATTTCAGTTTGTGGTCCACTACTCTGGAATGAAAAAGCCTTACTCATTGTAATTCTGAACATGCTGATCTCAAGTGAAAACAGAACTTGCACCAGGGGCTTTCTGGTGTTGAAAAATCCCTTACCTTTTTGTCTGAATCTTTAGTTCTTCTGCCATTGCTCTGTTGATGTTGTTGCTGGTTCTCCCGTAGGCTCTTCTCCCCAAACAGTTTCTTAGCCCACTCATCCTTCTGTGCATGAAGCCGGTGAGGCTGTGAGGCGATCTCACCTGCAGCACGATACCGATCGGCTGGAATTTTATTCATGGGTGGTGGCAGGGTGCTACAGTTAGCACTGGACCATCCGTCTGTAGACTCTGCATAAGACTCCTGATCACTACTGTGACCCATGACGCCAGTCTCTTAGAACCCGAACAGGCAGCCGACGCTGGCCTGATGCCCCTGCCATCTTCTTGCCATGGGTGGAGTAATGAGAGCGTGAGGGAAGGCCTGACACATCCAGCCGTGAGGAGGAGTTCAGATGCCGGCCAGAAAGGGGAGGTGGGTCTCCATGGGAATGTGCATGGGGCTGAGGGTGGTCTAGGAACTGGTCAGGACGGTAGCCATTACGATGTGAAATTGGGGGCGGTGGTGGTGGAAGACCTCCTAATACACTTTGGTTACGAGGTCCTGGTGGATTCTCCCATAATCCAGTTGGCATATGGCGACCAGGATTAGCACCCAGGTCAACCAAGAGGACTCTGTTACTCTTTTCCTCTGGCAAGAAATTGCCAATGCCACTGTCACTGTTGCTGCTTGTGCTGTTGTTCTGCTGAGCATCTAGGTCACCATCAAGGAAAGCTCGAGCCCGCATACCCTCTATAGATTCTCCCATATCACGGTACAGCACAGACACAAACTGTAACAGTGGCTGGGAAGTTGGTGGGAACTCCAAGCAGCCACCAGTATCTGGGTCTGGAGTGCAATCAAAGCCAAAGCGTCGAGAAACACCTTGATGAATCTTGTGGTGACAGAGTTCAGGGTCTACAATGAAGACGTGACAAGATGTTCGCAGGCCTTGCTCCTCCTCACCTCGCCTATATATGGCATGGTCATTTGTGGCTTGCATTGTGACCAGGCCAAAGAAACGCCGGTCATCTGGACACACAGCACTGAAAGCTAACTTTTCTGCAGGGTAAGTTGCTAGAACAGTTCCTCTGTCGTTGCAAAGCTGTACACAATCATGCATGACTTTGAGCAGGACCAATGAGTGCACCTTTTGTTCAGCACGCAGACGTCGCATACAGCCACGAATTGCCTGCAGACTGTCACTTTCCAAATTGGCACTTGTTGAAGCTAATTCAATAGATCCGAGATAACCCACAATCATGCCCACATTGAGGATCCCAGGAGAGTCAGCTGTTTGCAACAGGGCAAATTCATCTTGCTGTTCAAACATATCCACAAAGACAGAGTCGTCAGTGGGCGCTTTGGCCATCTCCTCTTCAGTGTGCAAGTTGGGGTCTTTTCTTCGAGCCCTAACATTATTATAAGGGGGGTCAGGCTCTGAGAGTGCCCTTGTTTTAGAGGCAGATGCACAAGCCACTGCTTTCTCTGAACTGCTGGATGAGTGGCTGGAATTTTCAAAGATCATGTTAAAGATTCCACCAGACTGGACTTCCGCCACAACGCGTTCTGCACGGTTTATCCCTAGTGTCTTTGAGTCCATCTTTGGCCTCATCCAGTGGCTCTTGTGGTCATAAAACCCCAGTTCTTCATCACTTGAACATGAATCTAGATGCACACTTTTATGACTGCCTTCAGCAATGACCAAGTATAAGACACCCGTGCAGCGGCCGACCAGTTTTACAACATCCTCATGTGATGCTTTGGACACATTGATGTCATTCACACTCAGGATCTGATCTCCTGAACGAAGACCCACATAGTCAGCTGGACTACCCTTTAAGATGCAACTCAGCACACATGGAGATTGACCAGAAAGTGTGAAGCCATAGCCTGTTCTTCCCCTGGCAACCTCCACCTCCCTTATGCGTGCAGATGTCTGGGCATTAACACGTCTCCTGTTTTGCTCTGATTGTCTGAACATCTTCTCGTCTTTTGTTCCCTGTTTCACACAGTGACATAGGCTCCACAATTCCAGAGGTGGAGCATTAAATCTACCAGTAGAGTGATGTCATACTTCCTGGTCCAGAGCTCTTGTGTAAGTAAATATCCAGGTGAATGCCTGAATGTTCACAGAACACCTTTAGCAGGGAAAGAGGAGAAAGTTCATTAATAAATTGACTGCCTAAAAAACATGAAATTAAATGCAAAAACGGTAAACGAGTAATTTCAGGGGCTCAGTGTGAAATGTGTGTTTGAATCAAAGTATTTATTAAAATATTTACACTTGCATTAACATACTTTTATTATTATTTTTGTTTTAGCTTCAGTGTATACACTTCTTACCCACCCTCCCTCACACCTGCCAGCCAAAGCATCCTAGCAAAGATCTTACCTTAGTTGCAGGTGAGAGGCCGCGGAGCCGTTGCTAGGCAACAGGAATAGAGCAGGTAGCACTGTACTTGCACCCGAGACAAAGATCATGCATTATTCCTATAATTCATATCTGATTGTTAAAATAAAAAACCAACAAACCACGTAAAACGTCATATTTAGTAAATTGGTCCAGAACCAAAGGTAATATAACAAAAGAAAGCCGTGCAAAACTCAGAATATCGACATACTGTATGTAAAGCCTAATAAAGATCAGGGGTTGATTTTTTTCTTATTGTTCACGAGATTTTAGGAGAAGTTGAAGATGCGCACTGCACTCACACACTCTTGCTAAGCTGGTCTTGCCCGCCTTTATTTCCCCATTGTTCGCATGCCGTGCGTAACCATGACAATGGAATTGTTTAACCTCTCATTGGTTTTCGCGACTGTCAATCATCTCCAAAAGCACTCAGAGCCAGTTTGATTGTAACTCGCCAACTTACCGCAAAAGTTATTCCACCGGTGGCCAAAACTTCAAACCCCAGAAGCGACAAAAACAAAAACACTAACATCTTCATACGTAAAATTATCCCAGTGAATTAAAAATGTAATGCAGGCTGAGAGCTTCAGCGAGCTCGGTATTGTTTCACGGCGGAACAGCTGGGCAGTGAGTAACATCTAACGGTATTGAATTATCGCATCAATAGAGAGTAACTTACAACACTGTTAAACTAACACATACCCACAGAAAACACATTATTATTATTATTAAAAGCTATAAGACGATAACCTCGCAAAAGGGAAATGCAGTTAAATTACAGTATTGTTCATCTAAAATGTCTAAGCCTTTAATTACAAGAAGAAAAAATTCCCATGGCTACATGGCTAACCTACATTAGCCAGCACTTCCCAAAAAGTTTCCTCTGAGGAAATGATACCAGTTTAATGGAGGTGCTGTAAAGAAAACGTGGGGTTGTACGTTATAGTTATAAATGTATTGATTTATTATTCGTACCTACTTTTGTTGTGTCCCCATCTGATGTGAAGTTTGATGGCATGGTAACCTTAGTTCTGCAGGAGTAAACAAAAGGAGAGGGCAGCTGGTGTGTGGACAGCAGGAGGAGGAGAATCTGCAGAGTTTGTTAAAGACCGCACCAGCTTTTCCTTTACATTTCTTCAGCTTAAGAACTTGGTCCAAATAAAGGTTATGCTGTTTAAGTCGCTAATTTGAATGGCAGAAAGCAAGTTTTCTGCATAATTCTTATTACTTCAACATTCTTGCAGATGCCTTAAAGAAACTCTTAATGACACTTTTGTACATTTAGATCTTAAGCACAACTGCAGCTGTTTACCTCAAATTCAGGACAAATGAACTGTTTCTTCAGATCACTTAAGTTGATCACTTAGAGATAGCCCACATAGCTGTTAACAAACTGTTAAGTATTTCACAAGACTAGCAGTATAAACTTGCCAAAACAACCAAAACCATCAGCAAGTGAATAAAAATAACAGCTTAAGATCAAAAAGATCAAAATGTACAAATGTACATTTGTAAAAAAAAAAAAAAAACCCTCACTTTTTTAAGTTTAAGTAATAAGTGTCTGCACTTAGGGTTAAACTAAGTGCACACACATGTAGCTATTGAATATCTAAATCTAAGAATGTAAATAATAGGAAGCAATTGCATTTTGTGAAAATTATGAAAAAAATTCACTTAGGCAAATTTAACATTTAAATCTTTTATTCATTTTTATATTATAGTCTTCATGATTTAAGACATTAAAACAATCCATTAAAATAAATACAACAACTTTTTGTTTCCTTTTACTGTCCATAGTTTGCAGTGAGCTAAATCAGGGTGTTTCTTAAGGCTCCGGTGCTAGACCATCATGGCATCTTTAACTGATGGGTTGCATGTAATACGTAGGGACAACTGCTCTCCTCTTCAGATAAACCATACTGTGAGTGACACTCATGAGACATTCTGTTCCTATCCACTGATCTCTGGTTAGGCCTCAAGTATGATGAGTTAATATGAAACACTTTCAAGAAGAGGAAGTAAATAGGAAAAAAATACAGTGTCAAATAGGTATTGCCTGCATTTGCTAGGTATTAACAATAGAATGCCAGGGGTGGCACAAAAAAAAAAACATATTTCACCTGAGATGTAATAAACCAGTCGTGGTTCCCCCCTCCCTTTCTGAGACAAATCTTCCTGAACATACCACACACATATTGACTAAAAGATATTTCTGAAAATGTCAGTGTTAGACTCACTAAAGAAATGTTACAATTCTGCAGTATTTTCATGTTTGGTCCAACCACAGTGGTGGGTTGTTTTAAAGGCATTCAAGTTATCTAGCAATATCTGAACCCCCAAAAGTACTACCAAAATTATCGACTGTCCTGTCAGAGCCGTTAAGACTATCAGCTGATTTTTGTAAAAAAAAAAACAGTGTCTTTTCATCTGCAACCAAACAACCTAATTCATGATGTATAATTAATTTGGCATGGCATTATAATCTGTGAAAATATTGTAGCCATGGGGCTACAGACACAGCTAAATGTGCCAATACATTTCAAAGCGGGAAACGCTTTTACACTAAGCAGTGAAAATATCAAGTATCAAGTGCAATGTACATATTCTCCTTTGAAAAAAGGAAAATGAAAAACAAACTTATCCCTTCAGATACAACAGGTATGTAATGGTCTGTATATTATCAAAGTGATCAGCTAATTGCGTCTTCATGGTATCAACTAACAAGCATGCTATGAGTTGAGCTGAGTGTGATTTGCGTCGTTTGTCAGTCATTGTTAGAGGTATACCGCGCCAATGTAGACTGCCCACTAACAATCACAATAGTCACTCCGTTTTAACTGTTGCTGTGACATCACATAAAATATTGACTCAATATTGAAAGCAGAATACAGCATGCTTCAAGTTAATATACAAGATATCTTCAGCTTGTCTAAGGCTTCTATTTACAGTGCCATCGAGACAAAAATAACATGATTGTACCCCCTCAACATCTCTGAAAAGAACGGCTGGGTCACAATGGCCCTTCTCTTTACACCAGCTCATGTCAATCGATGGTGTTGTCATGCACCACAATTTATTCATCACAAATATTATTTCTTTTACACAAATTGTACATGATGTAAACACTCTATAATAGATTAAAATACAAACTCCCAGTCATTACACTAGAGCAATAATCAGATTTTACGTCCTGAGCTCTTAAAAGAAATGTAACATATAATTGAAGATAAATGTGTAAAGTACACATTATGTCATACAGATCTGAGCTGTAATGTTCATATGCAGAAACCTCATAATCTGAAAACCTCTCTGTGCTAAATGTTATGGCTATTTCTAATCCCAAACATACAAAAGAGCTTTGAGATTCACATTTGTGATCTGGTTGTCTGTTTAAAAACAAACAAAAAGTCAACTTTAAAACAACATAAACAACCAAATTTAAGAGGAAAAAATTAACGTCTCAGACAATTCATGCCTCTTTCAGTGCAAATGTTGCAGTGAAACAAAGTTGTCAACCACATTGTAAAATTTAAATAAACAAAAATCTCATCTGTACTCTTAAGCAACCTCTTTCACATTAGAGAGATATGCAAATTTAGTTACAATTAATTTACGGTTTTGCTTCAGGTGCTGGCAAACACAGAGCAAAACAGTGCATCACTATGCAAAAGGAATGATTTTAAACAGAGGGAGTGGTGGAAACATGAAGAAGAGCATTTTTACTTTCAATTGGAGCAGGAGAGTTTGGATTGGTGGAGAGGATGGTACAGACACATATTGTGTGAAATACCTGGATGTACTGACTCTAATCAGGCTGGAACAACTTTTTCAGAAGTTGTGGCTTGGGTCCCAGTTGGTCTGTGATATCAAACTTATGGTCACTCACTCATGGTGCCTAAATTTGTAAGTACAGGAAATGCTGAAGAAATGGTGGTTGACTTTCTCTGTACCATTCGAATCAACATTCGCTACAACCTTTTATTCAGTGAGTTTATTTATACCAGGAACTTTTCTGAACACTCTCTGCACTAGAATAGTACGCACTACTTATGAGACACATTGTCAGTATGACAGTATTGTCAGTACGACAGCATTACAGTCTTGCTGTTTTGCCACAGTAACATTCTCAGATTTTAGATAAAGAGCATTTATACGAACAGATTATGGAGAATTCTGCCTCCTTATAATGGTGTATGGTTAATTAATATACCATAACACCATTGTCTGAAGTCCAAAATTCAGATGGGTGTAGTATGTTTTTTTATATTACTAAAGACTAGTGGCTTAATTGTTTTCAAATGCACTGTGGTTTTGCAGTGCAGATTGTCTCCAATAACTATTCACTATTTGGGGCATAGTTGGGGCATACTATGTCTTCTTGTATTGTGGACAGTGCCATAGCAACCAATTCACCAACACACATCCAAAACAATGGTGTCTCATTGCCTTTTGTCTCGGTGTGTAACATTATTTTAGGTGTGATGTCTTCTGCTCTAGTATCGGCCTGTTACATTACCATCTTAATGTTGATATATTGTGTTGGGATATTCTGGTCTTTCGCTTACATTTTATAATATGGTCTGTTACAATGATGTGTCTTGGTGAATGCTCTGCAAGCAGCACAGTAGTTGGTAATATGGACTGCCAGGAGAGGCCACCATCTCAAAGACAGACTGGAATGCCCTGCGGTCTAACTCCTCGTCGATCTGGTGTCGGTAGAAATCCATAGCAACAAGACAGAAGAGGCTAATGTCCACTGTGTCTGACTTCCCCATGCGACTGATAACATGTGGCAGACTAAGGGAAAAGGAAAGTTAAGAAAAACAAAGAGGAGGAGGAAAATGCAGGAAACAGGAAGTATGCTATTTACATTGCTATATCTGTATGGTCACAATAAAGGTGAGGGCTTGTCAATAATCCCATATATAATGTTTGGTTAAAGGATACAGGGCAGAGATCCACTGGCTTGTTGAGGCACTGACGAAGAAACAAGACAGGCTCCACATTGCCATGGCAACAGGTGTTCTCTGTGTGAAGTTTGACAGAGAGAGAAGCACCCAATCACGGACCATGGAGGACTGGCCTGTTGCATGAAGTGTCTGAAATACCTGTAGGAAAAAATACATGCAATCAAATGACCGTTTTATCACTTAAAAAAACATACTTGGGAAGGTTTTAGAAAATCATAGTGTTAACGTTTAAGTATTATTCACAACGTTTTATGCTAGTTTTAGGCTTCCCAGACAAACAGCAAATATCCAAACATATCTAAAATTGTCAAGATTTAAAAGAAGACAAAATTCTGAGAACAAGTTAAGAAATTTTAAAAACATTGAAATCAGCTCTTGCCTTGTAAACCACTGTTGCCATGAATTGTGGGTAAGGCTGCTGATTGGACAGAAACTCTCCAATGACTTTGTTCATAACATCCTGTAGTGGGAAAAAGTCATCTAGAAACTGCGGAAGGATCCGGGCTACCACACGTGCCTCACCTGGAAAGCCTTTACGAATCCTTTGGTAAAAGTAGCATTGAAATTCCCAACAGACCAATCGTTAGAATAGTATTATACAGTATATTTGCATGCAGTATATTTCAGATTATTCGTTCAAAAAGAGAATGTATTTTGTCTGGGTCTATAACTGAAAGCTGAATAATCCAAGTTTAAAAAGAAAAAACATACCGGTCAAAGAGAACAGATACACGCTCCATGGCAACAATGACCGACTCACTGTCAGGAGCTGTGGGGTCTGCATCAGCAGGGTGCCCAGGGCTTCCCTTTTCTTTCCCTGTGGAGTAACATTACAAAGGTCTACAGTCAGAAGAAAAGTTCTGTAATAGATTAAAGCTTCTTTACATCCATCCAAGATTTCTTCCATTGTGAAATCTATCATTCAGGAACGAAGACTGGAAAGGAACACAATTAAACAACCAAACAAAAACGCACAGCTGTTTGTACTTTCGTACAGTCATACTGAGGAATCTGCTGCTATGTGCTAGGTTAGTGGGGTGAGCAACTAAGGCATTTTCTTTATCAGCTGTTGATGTTAGTAGGGTGGGTAAGTATTAAATATGAAGCTGAAATGTGTCCTGCCTTCCTCTCCAGCCACACCTGTGTACATGCAGGTGAGCATGAGACCCAGGGCAGCCATGGCGCGGTGTGGACTGGGCATGTTCACACGGTCAACGCTCAGCTTGACCAGTGTCTCTGCGTCTACGCGTGACAGCTGCTCAGAGAGAAGCAATCTCTCCAGACCTCGCAGGACACAGTGGTAGATGACAGATGGTGTGGCCTCCTCGCTAGCAGAAAGCATTACACAGCACAGCTGAGAGTGTAGAGAACATCAAGAAAAAAAATCAGCTTTAATTAGTTAAACAGAATCAGGTTAATTCATGGATATTATAATGATCTGTTTTCCAGCCCAACTCGTGAAAACTGGAGTCTCTTCTCACCTGAATGACCCCAGCATTGAACTCCGACCCTACATCCAGAGGGTAGTTTTCCATCATGTAGAACGCTACGGCGCACATCACCAGAACATGCTGCTGGTTGTGTAGGTTCACACAGCTGAAAGAAACACACAAACAGTGTTAAACCTAAACATACTAGACCTAATTCTACCCCTTTGACTGCAAGTTGTTGGTTCAATCCCTGTAAATCAGATTAGTTAAGATTTGATGTGCGTGTTCAGGTAAGTTACTCACTGAGCTATAGCTCTAAGGTTGGAGAGCAGGTAGTCACTGACAGTTGGTATAAGCTGCCGTGCTGTATCATCCAACAGATCACATTCTAGCACATACAGAACTCCATGTAGAGCCCCGATCCGACTAGGCAGATGAGTGCTGCGCAAAGTGCTCTCCAACAGACGGCAGACAGGCTCTGCAATGGCTTTATCCTGATGACATCAAAATATATTAGAATGCACTGTTTATTAGAAATAACTGCTTTTATTTGATTGTATTGATAATTTTCAATTATTTAGCTCCTAGAACTACCAGGTGCAAAAGCGTCTATATACACCCTCACCATTCCTAGCACTGCAGCTGCTTTGCAGATAGCTGGTACAAGGTATTGATTGAGGATCTCATCTTCTGGTGGATGGACCTTCTGCAGCTCAGTCAAAGTGGAGAACATCATATCAAATTGATTCCTCTCTGTGAAGAGATCAGACACTGCCAGCAGCTACAAGAGACAGAGAGACAAATAGAGAACATAAGTGAACTACAATGAGAAAAGATGAGTGTTTAGAAGAGACACAAAGTCCCACTTGTCGTAAGATGAACATTGTAAAAGGGCGCACACACAGAAATAGCTACACAGAGAACCCAACAACAGTTATCCAAAACTGTGGTAAATTGTAATTTTTACCCACCTGTTTCTCTTTCTAGTTTGAAGTGTGGATAAATAAAAATAATTACATTCATAGGTCATTTTAAATGTAGAATAATAACCACTTTGATTTTATGCTACAGTATCTTTCTCCAGCCCCTACTGTCAACACAACAATACGCCCATGCTTGTCTTAACCTTGGCTTCTTTTAATTGGTATATAGTTTTAAAATGTACATTGCGCTCATGGCACAAAACGTATAACAAAACATGATTCAATGGCCTAAGCTGTCTGATGGATATGTACATACACCAACAATTGAAAAACAGCACAGACGGAATAAACACTGACCGATCTGACCACCTCACTGACAAGCACAACAGGTGTCTTCCTGCTGCTGGGGCTGCCAGGGAGGATCCACTGGCTGTAGAGTTCCAGCAGGAACTGGGAACAGGAATGGATGTCAACCCCAGCACGGTGCTTCCTGAACAGGGTGAGAAGACAGAAATTGCAAGGGGTCTGGAGCCAGGGTTGGCCTGTGGTTGTCACTCATCTCTAACAAAAAGCGATATCTAACCATTGAAATATTTTGGAGCAGTGTGAAACTAGAATCATCAAAGCCTATAGTAACTAAATGAATGTTTTTTTCGTTTACTTGATTCCGTTATAAGGTTGAACATTGCAATTAAAATTCCTTGACATTTCCAGGTTTTTACAAGACCTGGAAGCCTTACAGAGCATTATGAGTCCTAGTTTTAAGGTGACACACTGCTAGTAACTAAAACCAGTGGACCACCTCATTACCATGTAATGATCTCATGATCAGCATGAGATATGTTCTGACCTGGAGTTAATTGGTGACAGTGGAGGTGAGGCAGGTGTCGGAGCATCTCCTTCATCTTCTTCATCCTCACCCCACTCTTCCTCCCTCAGAGGGGTGATATTATTCCCCAACCAAACCGAGTGAATCGACACCTGCAAAGTGCACAAGAGCAATATTGTATATAACAAGCAGACAAAAGTTAATAAATGGTAATTCAAAATTGTAGTAGAGTATTATCTACTTTCCAGATTACTAACCTGACCCAGTTTGTAGTCCATGTTGCCCATCTCTCTCTCTGTGTTTATCTGCAGAAGAAGTTTCTCATGGCTGATGAGGGTGCCTGAATATACAGATGTTCATGAACAAGTAATTTTCATGAATGCAATGAGAAACAGGCACCTACAGAAAAGGAAAATAATTTTGTAGAGCACTGACCAGTCATCGATGATGATAATGATGGCACAGGGTCCCAGGCTTGATAGGGGAAGTGTGTGGCGATATTGTCTCGCTTTGACACCATGGCCTGAATCTCACGCTCAACCATTCCTCTAATCACACTCAGCTTACGACCAAACCTGCCAAACACACAACGTAAAGTTACTTCTAAAACAATACACTGGTTACAATACAACTTTAACCCTGGGTTAGTAATGTTTCACACCTGCAATTTCAAAAGGTCTTGAGCACCTCTTTTAACCCCAGGTTATATAGCCTTGCCCTTTAGTAAGTCTTGGTGTGACAAACATACAATGTGAAATCTCGAAATCTGATACCCATGATTAATTGCTAACACAGTATAAACTATGAAGTGTGACACATGGAACAAGATAACCCAGTATTAAAAATAAACCTGGGCTAACAGGTGTGAAAGTGTGAAAAGCTCACTAGAGACAACATATTTAAATGTGTGTACACACCTTGTGTCCAGAGCTTTAAGGATTTTGTTGCGGGGTTGTTGTTCTGGACAGCTAATGGCTGGATTTCCTGCTGTTGGTAGAGTCATGGCACTAAGCACTAGAGAGGTGATGGCCTGAACTGCTAGTACATTTATCTGTGTCCTCTCCAGATCCTCCTGCAACACAAACAGACATGTCTCATCCATCACTTACTGCACATCTCATCAACAACAGATATATTCAAGCCCAACAGTGAACGTTTATCTTGTTGGTGGAAATCTGATGAATCACCTCCTGCTGACTCTCCTCCTCTTGGTCCATCGTGATTGGCTGAGTGACCAGCACCCCCAACAGAGTGGCCCATGTTTCTTCAAACTGTGTCCGACTGCTCCAGCCTGCAAATAAAGCACATAAATGAATCAAACGAAACTGTTTATTAATCACGTACTAATTACACTATGTTACATAGTCATAATTACATATTTGTTACATATTAAGTGCCTTTAAAGACTCTTTAAATTGTGATGGGTGTGTCTTATTTCTCTCTAGCATTAGTGTTAAAAACATCTAAGGCCCGTCTTAGCTTCCCAAAGTCAGTACTTAGGGTTTCTTAAAATAATATTATGTATTAACTACATCTAAAGAGACAAATTACTCTTTCATACCCAGAGTGTTAATGCGGTAGAGGAATTCTCTGAAGACGTCTTTCTCCTGCAGGAACTCTACAGGGATCTCTGGCAAAGATGTACCAAACTCTCCACTTGGCCTGGGGGACCAGCCCAGCTTCCAGACCTGTAAAACAAAATACCCAATCACTATAATACAGTTCTTTACATAGGTATACACCAACAAATATGCACTCACCAGGGGTGGGATTCGTGTGTAGCTGTTTACGAGGGGCAGCCTTGCCAGGCTGATGATGACGTTCCGGAGGGTAGGCGTAAGGAACCCTGGGATGTTCTTGTTTCTGTGGTGACCCAGAGCCAGCACACTCTTCAGACTTTCAACCAGCTCAGCCATGATCTCACAACACTGCCATTCACGCTGATCTGGATAAATAAATACATAAATAAGTTAGGTTAACTTAACACCTTCCTGGTTCTCATGGATAAGTATGAAAGGTGATTGTGTTCACTCACAGTCTGACATTGAGTCCAACTGGTCACCTTCCGACTGTTCCGTATGTGATGTTTTTCTCTCTGGCCTCAGAAGCTGATCACCAGGACCAACAGCAACTACAGTCACATACAGGGCACACAAAACATCATAAATCATAAAGTGTATATGACTTGTACACTAAGTCACACAATAGTTTGCCTGAGAAACAGATTTTTCCATTTCAGGTGAACTGCTGCTTTAAACTGCTTTCCCAGAGCTGTGCAGAACGCACACCTGCATGAATGATGAGCTGTATACAGTGGATGATAGAAGAGGTATGTGAGAGGTAGGACCGGGAGGAAAAGTGTGTCCACACCGCCGACTGCTGGAGAGCCAAACACAGGCAGGATAAACTCATCTGAATATCCACACTCAGAGGCAGCTGGTTCTGCTGCAGACGCCACACCACTACCTACAGCGACACAGAGAGAAAACACATTTTTTGTTTATATATGTTTAGTTTTCTGTAACATTACCCCTTCTAAGCACAAATCAAACATATCTGTAAACAGTAATCAGTAGTAATCAGTCAGTCTTACTTCTATGGCGAGGGTGCTGAAGGTTGTAATGAGTGTCTCTCTGTTTTTAGGAATGTTCAGTGATGACGGGAGTTTGGACAGAGACAGCAGATACTGACTCAACACCCCACACAGACTCAACACAGTCTGATAAAACCCAGGCTCACCTGTGACGCACACATATACAATTAAAGTGCTCTCATATGCTCACGTTCATTGACTAAACATTTAATAAACGAACAATTTCCACAATTCCACGAGACAAAGTGCAAACATAATGTATAAATAAACAGTATTGTGACTCACCATACACCTGATCGATCTTCTCCCTGTAGGAATCCACACACGGCTTGGAGGAGGGGAGGAGGGGCTGATGAGGGGAAGGGAGGAGCTCTATGACACCACCCAGTCGCTCAAAGGCCACCTGCTGAGCAGTCTCAAATAAAACCGCCCCATGATCCCTACACAATCGCTGCACACCAACACTCAGACATGTTGCCAGCAGACACAGGTTAAAATCCTGCAGGTAAAATAACACATCAGTGTATGTGTGTGTATGCATGCGTGTGTTTTGTTAGGCAGGTCTTGTTTTCATCTAGTAACAACATCTGTCTCGGCTGCATTTCAATCACATGCCATCTAGGGAAGGATGCTCCAAATAGTGCATGTAAATAAATGGAATTTTCTGGAAGTTGTGAAAAATTCCATTCTGGAATTTTCCATTCCAATTCTGATCCATTCTAATTCTGGAATGGATCAGCATTTGTACTACAAAAGCAATGTGGTCACGTGTTTCTCACTACCTCTGACTGTAGTGCGTGACAGCATTACAAAATGTTTCGCCTAATATTCACTAATATTTAGTGTTGTTCAAGTATACACATGGTCTTACCTTGCAGGTCATAATGGTGTTTAATTCGACTTGGGGAAGTTTGGTCAGCAGCTCTGTGGTTTCATACAGAGCTCCTTCACCTCTTAAACAACACTGAGACGTCACCAGAGCAACATACCACTCCTAGAACACACATATATCAATTCATATATTATTATTACATATTATAACTACAAATCATTAAAACAAAAGACAATAGTAATAATAATGCTTTCAAATTGTACACTAGTAAAAGAATACCAAGATCACGGCAGTGACTGCGGTCTCACCTTATTGGGATCCACGTTTTCAGGAGGAGGGGGAGGGTCCCCATCCAGTGGGTGTGATGTAATGGGGGCAGCAGGGCTTTTGGTATCTTCAGCAACAGTGACTCTGAACCTGTCCAGCAGGGAGTAGAACCGCTGATGTCTGACATTAGAAAGAAGGAGATGTTCAGAGAAGCTCCAACAATTACAGAAATCATTATTCTGACACAGTGTTGAGAGAGACTGAACATATTCTGAAAGTGACTTTACACCACAAGCACACAGGTGTTCCTGTAGCTCAACTGATAAAGCAAGGTCACAGGTTCGATTCCCAACCACTTTACCTTTGCGCAAGGCCACTGGACTGCAGGTATTGTTGGATTCTGTCCAGCTCCTCCAGAGGTAGCTGAGCTATACTATTCTGCAATATGAAAAGGTATGAATATGTCATACTTTAAAAGAAAACACATTAAGCAAGGGATAACAGCAGCAGAACTAGCAGTAGCAGACTAACAGTTGTATATGTTGGTATATGATTTGCAGGCATTTGCAATAATACCATGCAAAGTATACCAGCATAACAGAAATCACAATGAAAACTGAGACAGTGAAACCTTTAAAACTGTAAACCTTAGCTAATGTTAGTGGTCCCTCAGTAAGCAAGCCAACATGGCAACAGCGGCATGGGGTCGAAACTCCAGTGATGGATATTTATATAGTATAAATTATAACAGTAATTATAGAAATTATAACTGAGGATTGTTCATACAGAGATGGTGTTGAAGGTATACATTACTGATTGCAGCTAAAACATCAAACTACTGTTAAAAGACGGAGAGTAAATGCTATTTAAAACATCAAACTACTGTTAAAAGACAGAGAGTCAATGCTATTTATACACACAGACATGACACAGGATATGCAGATATACTTCCTATGAGGGACCGCTACAAAGAATGTCACGGACAGTGAAGTAAGATTCAAGTGAGCACTTTTGTGCGTGTTTTACCTGCAGGGTCTCAGCAAGCAGCATCTCCACACGTCTGCAGGCAAGAGTGTCCACCATGCGAGCCAGCACACGGAATGGCGTGTTAAGGAGTTTGTCCACATAAAGCATGAGCAGAGCTCCAGACTGACTCAGATGAATCCCCTCCAAACACTGCAGGGTCTTCTTCAGCATCACCGGCTGGGTATTTACACGTTTAATACATCAGTGACCATTAAAATAAGCACAAAATGAAATACAAATCAAAAGAGCATGTGTGCAGTGTCAAAAGTTTGGAAACACTTTTTCTTTGTTCATATTTTTTTAATTTATGAATAATAGTAAACTTATCAAAACTATGAAATAACACAAATGTAACTTTAGGAATTATGTTGTGACTAAAATTATTAAAAGATTTTTAATCTGACATTTCAATGTCAAGTGTTTCCAAACTTTTGACTGGTAGTGTATGTATATACATACAGTAGAAAGGTTGTCACAGCGTGACTGTATAGCCTGTATGAAGAGGCCGCTGGCTGCAGAGTTTCTGTGAACAGCACTGATGAGATCCTGCACCGGAGGCTCATGGGAAAGACTGATCAGATCGCTCACATGATTCACCGTCAGCCATGTCAGGTGCTCAGAGTCATGCAAGTTTTGACACTGAGATAGAATGAGAGAAAAAAAAAACAGTAGGGGAAGGAAGTAAGGTCAACAGGAAAAAATAAAGGGAAATCTGGGGAATACCCCATGAAAATCATGTCTGATCAGTGTTTATCAGTCTATGAAGTTTGTAAGGGTAGGGCTGGGACTAGTTAAGACAGGCAATAAGAACAGAACCCTTTATGATGGGCTCAAAACCACCCTGTTCTGTAGAAAAGTTTTGAAAAAATTTAATTTGAGTCTAGTTGGTTCTAAAGAGCTCAGAAACTGCTGTAAAAATGGCACACGTTGCGTATGAAATTTTACCACGTAGTCACAGAAGAGGATGAGGGCTCCTCGTCGAACAATCTCTCGGTTACACATGGCTTGCTTCCCCTCAGGTCCCTCCTCTTCTCCAGATGAATGTGGGCTCAGCAGCTTCGTGCTGGAGAGACTGTGCCTCCTGATGGAGTGATCGGGACCGAAACAAGTTGATTCAAGGAAATTCAACACTTGTAATTAAACAAGAACAGCTTCTCCGCAGGCTTTTGCCTGAAGTTGCAATTTCAAGCTTTGCTAAACAAGCTTCTAAATGTAAACACAGACAACCAGTGGAAGGCTTTGGTATTTACTTCCACAAACTTTATCCGCACTAGCTATTTTAGAATTTCCAAGAATTTCACTCTCGGCTGATTTTGAATCAGGCTTCAAGTTCAACAGAACTTCTCATTGGTCTGTAATCTAACCTGGGGGTCTGATGCACCTCTGACCACCAGGTGTAGTTGGTGTAGTTGATGATGAGAAGGACCTGACACCAGAGCAGGACCAGAGATGGGTGAGTGGTGATGAGATGCAGCACCAGGCTGTTCAGGCCCTCAAGGGTATAGAAACTATCCCCCTCCCCTCCCTCCACCTTTAGCAGTCTGCTGCCTGCTGCTGTGATCCGCCGGAACATTCCTGGACATGGGTGAGTGAGGGATTATGGGAGATTCCATAAATCAAGTTTTTTTTTATTTTTATTTTATGTGACTGCACTGTACACTACTACAATGGGCCTAAAAAGTATTTGGATACTAAGTCACACTTAAAAGTGTAAACATTTTAACTTATAAATGTCATTGCATTTTTTAAACATATTAAAATAACAATGTAGCATATTAAACCAAAAGAAAAATAGCACCACCACCCTTTTAACTGTTTTAATTATTTTGTTATATATCTACAATCTTAAAACTATATATTATTATTATTATATTATAAAACATCGTTGGACATTTTCTGGTTGTCAGATTTGTCATATCCAGTTAATACCATGAACTATACTGGTGGTTACTCTGCTAGCACAACTGTGTAAACTGACTTCATACTTCCAGTAAAACTGACACTGGGACCGGCTGATAAAAAGTCATTGCAAAAATAGCTCACGCTAGTTCTGAAAACAATCTAGCATCATAACTTTATCTAATGCAATGACACTGATACATGTAGCTTAAGTGTCTAAATACTCTTTAGGCCCACTGTATAAGATAAGCTGGGTATAGGACGTCTATAGGCAGAATATACGGGTGTATGCACCTGATTTAAAGATGTGGATCAGACACATGAGTAAAGTGCCTAGCTGCTGACAGTAAAACGTGTGCTGTTGCTCACTCATGTCAACCTTCACCTGCTTACTGGCTATATCATCTAGCAACACCCCCACCAATTGCAACAAAAACCTGATAGAGAGAGACAAGAAAAGCTTGTTTAAGCACACATAGCTAACTATAATATGTCTATTAATTTGAAAAACATCTGTGCCACTTACCTGGCAAAGGTTTCCTCTGGAAGGAAACGCTGGGGCTCACCATTGGTCTCTTCTGTGATAGTAGGTGGAGCTGCGGGGGGGTAGTGGTCATCTTTGCAGAGTCGAAGGATGGTGGGACAGGAAAGGAGGTACGGTGACAAGGAAAGCTCCTGAATGCGAGACAGAATTATGTCCTCTGTGGACTGAGAGATGAGAACACGCAGGATGGCGAGAATCCCAGACACCCACAACTGCACTGTCCCCACTGACGCCTACAGAAGAGCACAGAGACATAATCAGTCACTTTACTAAGTTGTTAGCTAACTGGCAGCTACTTTTCATCTCTCTTTCATAACTCTGGAATTCAACTTATAATAACGATAGTAATATTATCTACAACAACAAGACATCAACAAACCAAAACCACAAAAATGAAACAGCACCAGGCATGACTTTCAAGAATATACCATCTTCCTGGGCCCAGTGATGAGATTTAGAACTTTTAAGGTGGCCTCAAGACTTAAGACAATTTAAAATAAGACAGGAATTTGAAGTTTATTTTTATAACACATACACATCTATGTAGTTATTCCAAGCTCTAGAATATTTTATTGGGTAGAAATTATGAGTGCGGGGGGCTTCAAATATTGATGGGACAATGGGGGACCTTAGGTCAAAAAGTTTGAGATCAACTGCTACAAGGTCCACTATGGAATAACCTTAACTATTCAATTCAGAAAAGTAAATACTAAGTGAATACTAATTAGTAAGTAGTGTAGGTAATGCAACTATTCTCACTAGGGTAGATGGTGTGATGAACATGCTCTTCAGTAGCATGTCCACCGGCCGCAGGGAGGAGGGAGCCACTGTCTCAAACAGTGTGTTTAACACGCCCAGAGCCTCATGGGAGTCCAGGTGCATCTGTCAAACACACAGAAGACAATATTTAAAACACACTTGCTCTTGAAATCATGATCATAATTGATGCTAATGCACTCAACACACAATGTTGCTGCATGGACTGACTGAGTCTCACCTGCTGTTTGCTAATCATTGGCAGGATGATGTCAGCGATCTGTCGTGAGAGCCTCTTCCACTTATCTTCATTCTCTTTATGGCACTGCTGTAGGACCAGAATAAACATCTCCAGCACCTACACAAACACACACACGCATATGATTACAACCACATACCTGAACCACATGTAGTAACAGCACAAGGTAAAAGTTTTCCAAAGACCACACACATTTATGTATACAGTTCACCGGGATTAAAACCCATGACCTTGACGTTGATAGCACCTTGCTCTAACAATTTATCTACAGGAAGAATGTTACCTGGTGGTGTTGTATGAGGCGCAGCAACATGGACACTACCACTTCCTTTTGAGTTTCCAGCTCCTTCCCTGCATCCGCTTTATTAGTGCCCCGCAGAACAAAGAGGTCGTGCACTATGGGCTGCAGAGCCGGGATTGCTGGGAAATGATGAGGAGAAAAATTAAGCATCTCAATAGTATGAGAATAATATTCTCAATAGCATCACTTTTCTATTGATTTAATTCATTGTTGTAGGTCAATTCATTGCTATTAGACAATTCTTCTGATAGGACTATCTATACACTTCTATTTTACTTTTTAGGAACTTTCTACTTTAGTTTCAGAAACTGAGGGAAATTAAACTGTCCTACAGGGCAGACAGAGACAGAACAGAGATCCGATAAACATTTGAACAATTAATAAGCAGTATTTTTAAAACTGGCATTGCGTTAAATATTTATTTAATCTTTAACGACATATCAGCAAACAAAGGTTTTTTCATTGTAAATGGTATTGCATTAGGTGACAAAATAATCAAATGTTATTTGATTTCATTTTAAAAACATCACTAAAATACTGGTACACTGGTATTTAAATACACCCAGTTAAAATGACCTTGCAACCATTTGTAAAGAAGTTAGCTCTAAGCAAAATCTCTAGCTCATTGTTTGCAGATGGCACTTGGTTAGACCTTTTGTTTTCTAAAGCAAATTAATACAAGTGTGACTTTAGTGCCAAAATACTTTTTGCATGCTGCAAACATATTTCCATGTACTGAATGCGAACATTTTTAAAATGTAAAAATTGTTTAACTGAAATATAAAGAATGGAAATATAAATCTACAACGGTTCCCAAAATCTACAATATGTATCCTAAACCACACTTGTTACATTTGAGCTGTATGTAGAAGATTAAGACTCTACACACCGTGTGTCACTGCCTTCCTGCCGCTGGCCATGATGCCATCACACAGCTGAATGATCTTTGGGATGCTGATGATCTGTTTGGAGTGGTAACGCTCATAGGACAGCAGAACAAGGAAGAAGAAAATGCTGGGCACAATCTTCTCCGAGTCCCTATATAAACACACACAGATGCATCACTCACATTTATTGACAGCAGACTTCTGATATTAGCAGGCCTGAGCGTGTGTATCTGAGTGCATTCTGCTATGTTAAAGTGTATTTCTTACCTGAACTGCCCTACTTCAATGTACTCGAACTGCTTTAGCACGAAACCAATAAACACCTACAACAAACATGGGCAGGTAAATTGTTTCAGCTAAAGCAATTAGGTGAGTGGTGAATGGATTTTTGTTGCTAGACTAACTGGAAACAACAAAGAGGATTTAGGAGGAGAATTATTCACCTGGTCTGAGTCCAGCAAGCAGTAGTTGACCCGCAGCTGCACCAGCTGGGCAAGCAGGTCCAGCACTTGTCTCTGCAGGGCCACTGATGTGCTAGTGGTGTACTGCTTCAATGCCTTTATCACCAGAGGCTCAAACAAGCGTATGTGATTATGAATTGCATTCTGAAACACGTGAAGTTCACAATCAGACGTGACACAGCCCTACACCCTGGGTGTTCCACAGTCCCATTTTACATTTTGTTACCACTTAATTATCTACCATCTACATCTAGGTTACCTTATCTCCTCGATGCCGAGTGACATTGGTGATGCTCGACCTCAGCTGATTGGACACTTTCTGCATGACATCAAACCATCTGCAGAACACAAATAATCACAATAGTCAAGAGTCTATGTATATAGGGTGTAACAATATACCAATGCCACAGTTTTATTCACATCACAGTTTTGGAGCCACAGTTCGGTTCTGTTTGCTGTGGGGGCAGTGTACATGTCATGGCACCAGCAATGCTAAAGAACCCTAGATTCACTTTTAACTTCATAATAATAATAATACTTGAAGACAGTAACTTTAGTGTACGGGAGAATTCCCCCATAATAAGCTCATATGGGGGAATTTTTGTTGTGAAAAACATTACAAACTACCCCTTTGGAGGAGGAGCGTCATCACTCACTTCAAAGTTTTTGTATAGTGTTTATAACAAAACATATTATTTTTAAGCAGTTTAACAAAGAACAGTGCCTCACAAACTCTCCAGTAAACCAGTCATGTCATGCCTATGTCATACTATACATTATTATGCTATATATTACATTATATAATCAGTTCTACTGTGTTGTCACTCACCCAGAAGCATCCTGTTCCTGCTCAGCTTGCACCATGTTTCTGAGGCTGGCGTCTGCGAGGGCCTGTGTAAAGTGTGTGTACGGGGCCATGAAGCAGTAATGATAGAGGCCAGGCCTTACACTGCTAGAGCCGAGCCGGAGGGCCTTGCCCTGAGACCGACATGGGTGAGACGATGAGCCCTCATACTGAGATGCAAGATTGGTCCCGAACAACGCCTTCAACAGCTGAAAGAAACATTCAAATCATTGAATCTCTGATATCACAAATTAAAATAGGAATTAAATCTGTGCATTCTTCTGACCTGTTGGACACACACAGTGGCCATAGTGGGTTCTCGTAAGAAACAGGACTTGAGGTAACCCAGGATCTCTTCAACACACTGCAGAGATTAAGATAAAGAGAAAGTATGTGCTCCTGAACTCTCCGAGATCGTACTTGCGGTTAAATCACTAGATGCTGTTCTTGGCTAAAGTGTCAATTTTTAAAGTGCAAGTGTCTTATATTCCAGCCTAAAATGCCATGATTTGTATGCACATCGATTCAGGATGAGTAAACACTGTGGTGCCATCAAAACAGTGGTCTGTTTGTTTGAGCAGCCTGACACTGCGTCAACCAATGGCGTGAGTTTGAGGTGGGACCATCTGATTGTCCAACCAACAGAAGATGGGGGTGGCCGGGACACCAGTTTAAACAATCATTATTTTTGCAATTTCATTTGGTGATTTCACACTTCAGCTTTGGTTTTAAAAATATGTTGTCATACTTTGCCTATGTCGTTGAGGGTGGCCAGTTCAAGCACCTGGGAAAGGACATCAAGTGTTGACCTCAGGAAACTTCCAAACTTCTCATTGGTGTTGTGGAGGTCTAATGTGACCTTGAAAAGGAAAACAATTATAAATCCAGGATTCTATGTGTTTAAGAGACAATAGTGAGACTAGTAAAAGACTACAAGCAGTTAGAAAAAATGAAATGATCTGAAACATGAGAATGTGCTAATGAGATGCAGACTGACTTTGTAGTTGGCATGAGTAGCTCTCAGGGCATCATAAAGCTTCAGATAAGGAGGGAGGTGATAAAAGCTGCCCATAGTGGTGGACTTGTTAACGGCTGTTGTTGCTGTGCTGTCTGCTGCTCTGCCTGTATGACAACACAGCACAAGATGCCCATAATTATTAATGAACCAATTAATAAATAATGAACACCATGCTTTGCTTGTCTATTCAAAGCAGTAATTCTCATCTGCATTGTCAGCATCTGGCACTGTAGTCGTCACTCCACCTGTGTTGGTATCGCCTCCTTTCTTTGGGCTCATGGGGGTGGTGCTAGGCTCTGTCACCTCTTTCTCTTTACCCTTGCGTCTGATTGGACTGAGAGATGGTGTGTTGGACAAGGAGGGTAAAGTTGCCTGGAGGAAGGATTAATAGAAATTCAGCGGCTTTAAACTGTAGGATACCGTGAGGTAATACTAAAAATGACCTGAATAAATATTCTGATGCATTGTGTGAACAAGTTTAATTGTAATCAAGAGTTGTTTGCATGCTGTCTCTACCTTCACAGCAGGCCCTGGAGGCATGTCATCCAGCACATGGGCGCAGATGTTGAGGATCTTCAGCAGGTGTGAGAACAGCTGCTCCACCATTGCAACCAGAGAGCGGTCGCTAAGTGCTGGCCACGGCTCCTCCTGCTTGGAGGGGGTGGGGCTAGACTCCTCCTCACCTGCCCATGGACTCTTCATGCACTTTGGTGCAACAGCTTCAACAAACAAGTAACGAAAACATAATTTATAATACAGCTAAATATGAAATGATGGCAAGAAATGCATTAGTTACTAAAATTGATCATATTCAAAAAACTCTCCAGGGAATGCAGAGGAACAAACCAAAAAAAAAGCAAACACCACCTACTGTAAGACAGGAAGTTTATATTAACATGTACCTGCAAGAAGGTTTCCAGCTAGCAGAAGAGCAGTCTGATGGGCAGAGAGATCAAGGGGGAACCAGGCAGAGGAGATAAGAGACAGAACCATACTGGCCACGCCTACCGTCAAAGACCTGCGTATATCCTCATTACTGCCATGCTGAGAAAGACTAGAGATAAACCATTTATTGTGGGTGAGAAGTGAGGATTAAACATTAAAATACATAAAATACATTGGGAGTATGTGTAATGTCAATCTAAAAGAATAATAATATGTTTCAGACAACAAACCAAAAATGAAAAGGTATTACTTATGCTGCAAATGTTCAGATTTTACAATACAAATAAACCAGAAAGCTAACAAACAGCAGACAAAAAGCATTGTTTTGTGAGTGTGTGTATGTACCTGTAGGAGCGTCCGCGGCTGCGGTATTGGCTGGAGCGGTTCAGATGAAAGGCAGAGGAGCTCACAAAGCCACAGTGCCAGCCGGTGCTCCAGATGCACACTGGGAAAGTGGTAGACAGAAGGCACAGAGCCTCACAACAGCCAAACTGAAGAATAGAGATGAAATTCAGTTCAAGATTACACATTGTACACAAATCATATCATGTGTAATACTTAAACTTGTAATAATGACAGTTTCTGAAAAACTGTTATAGTTTGCAATCATCTGTATTTGATAATTTCACCAATGGTGTCAGAGAAATGAAACAGATGATCTTTAATGTTATCTTTAAAATGCATAAATCATAAATACATACATTTATATGTATGCATTTTGGAAAGCATCTTAAAGTGCACTTAAAGTAGATTTTTATCATTTTTTTCAGCATTTTTATCAGTAATCTCTGAGAAATCAATTCCATAATCCTGGTGTAATCCCATAATCCAGCATCATATTCTGACATCTGAGAACTACACTGATATCTGTGAGAACCACTGGAATTGAAATGTCTGAACATATCAAAAGATCACAGGTGAATTGGGTCCTACACTCAGTATTGGGGTTATAAAGGTTGTGGAGAAAGGTTAAAGGTGAAGCACTCACAGTCATGGCTCTGGAAGTAGAGGATGTGAGAGCATGAGATACGGCAGTGATGACCCGAGACAGGTTGTTTTCAACAGTAACATCAAGTGTGCTCTGACACAGACTGTAGCCTCGGTACGTTCTGTGATGAAGAGTATCATGTACAGTATAAGACTGAAGTCTGTTTATTCATACATATGATTGCAGCCTTGTAAATAATAACTGTGACATTGCTACTTTGATAAAGATATTAGATATACAGATTTATATTCATGCATTTCACATATTCATTATCCACTCTGGAGATGCTTTTGTTCAAAGTGACTTACAGTCCATTTAAGCTACATGGTTTACAGCACAGCACAGATATGTAGCTATATGTGCACTCTACAGACCGACAGACAGACAGATAGATAGACAGACAGCATACATTGTATGCTGTAGTGAAATGTATACAGTGTACTGTATCTGAATCAGTGCACTGTATTATATCTTGCAGTGTACTGTACCGCGTGATAGTGCTGACAGTGAACTGCGACGGCGGCTGGGTCTCATGCATCAGCAGCTGCAGGTAAATGCTGCTCTGATCTCGGGCTATGGCCACGACTGGATCCGTCTGAGCCTGGTCACAGTCATAGAACAATCTGGACACCAGCCTGAGGAGAGATGGAGCAGAATTAAAGTGTGTGATGTGTGGTTCAGAGTTAATCAGTCAGAGTTCACGAGCATGTGTGAATATACCTGCTGATCGTGTTTGCTGCCACGTGTCTCACACGTGGGTCATCGTCGCCCAGCAGGAAAAGCACAACATCATTCAGCACTCGCTCCTGCAGCCTTAACAACTGATAAAAGAAAATCAAAATTATTAGACATAGAATTTAAAAAAAAACAACTCCTTTACAATAACTCACAGTAACACAGTGAAGTGTTAGTACATACAATCCAGATTTCCCACATCTTTTCAGTGGAAGTATTAGTATAGGTGTATTTTTTATTACTCCTCCAGCTGTTTGAGATTACCAGACAAGAAATGTTCAAACTAGTTCTTTGTGTCTATCTAGAGATTGCACTCACAAAGAGAAAAGTTTATCCTGACTGTGAAAATATCAAAGGCTTTTCTGGGACATTTTATTTAATTATTTCCATACATTTTTCAGGTTTGCAAAATGTTTCATGTCGAAAACCCTGAAAATTATAAGATCATGTTATTAATGTTTACTTAATGCATGTCCTTATAGAGATTTTATCAAATGCAGACAGACTGATTTTTTAAAAATTCTATGCATTCTGCACTGAATTGTAATGTATTTTGTTCTCAATCATTTAAAAACAGAGCAATTCATGTTTGATTTAATAACATGACTCAAGAGTTAAAAGATTTTACGTTAAGTATCATTAAACATGTTAAATTTATCCTTGATCTTTATAGTAGAAATAAGAATTGACTTACTCCAGTATAGTGATGCTCTCCTTTGTGTAACTTTTCAGTGTTTCGCTCTAAGAAACTAATTAACCTGCCACACACAAAAACAAAAAAACAATTGTCTGGCTGTTGAGATTTATGTTTCAAATAAATGATTTTTGGCATGAAAATATCAAGTGTAATCCATTTCATTTAACCATTATGGATATAAATTCCATATAAAAATACTAATTATTATTAATATTTTTTGTTTTTTATGTTCACATGGTCAATAAAGGGTTAATCTCAGAGGATCACATCACAGTCATTCCTACACAGGTACCGCTTGGTCACCCTCACCTGAAGTCAATCTCTGCAAGTGTTTCGAGTAGCTCCGTGCGGACCAGCCAGTAGGAGCAGTCCTTCAGGGTCAAGAGGTCAATGAGCAGCTGCAGACCAAGTTCACTGAGACTGCCATTACACAGTGCCATGATACAGTGCTGCACATGTGAAACAACAACCACAGTGTTAATAATCTAGATGACATTTTAATTCTTCAGGCATAAATTAGCATTCTTTAAGTGTTTCAAGATATACAGTGCGAGTGTGTTCTCACCCTAACGGCAGCACACCCCATTTTACACGTGACGGATGACTCGTCCTTCAAACTGCGCTGCAGCAAAGGCACAAAGTCTTCGAGTGACACAGAGTTTCCTGCGAAAGAAAACAGAGAGATACAGAATGTGAGGGCAGTGGTCTATAACTCAGCGCAGAGTCATCTGATTTGCGTTGTTGGATCTGATTCACGTTTTACCTGTGATGCTGTGGATCTGAGACATCCAGGTCTCTGTGTTGTAGCGTGTCTTCAGCTGGATGGCTTGAATTAAAGCACCACAGAGAATGGCTGTGGCCCCTCTGATCTGAGGGTCCCCGTGGTCAATATACTGCAGTATGTCACTGATGTACTGTTGCTCTATACACACAACACATTCATACACCAACATAAGAAGTCACAGCTTTGTATTTTATGCACCAATATAAGTAAAAATGAACTTATCACCAACAAGCCATAAGGCATTTGGTGGTACGTGCATAATTCCAATATAACTGATCCGAACCGAACAAAACTGAATTGAATACGCATGCAGTATGTAAATAAGTAATAAGCATGAAAATACATAGTCAGCCAGTCATTATCACAAAACAAACCCAGACAGAATGTTTTTATTTCACAGGGTGAAGTTTTTATTTTGTGATAAGGTCCAGCTGACTATATATTTTCCAGTTAATTGCACAGATATTTAGCTTATAATGAAATAAATATTAATTTGAGTCTTTTGTAACTGTCTCTTTCCTCTCACATAATAAAGTGTAGAAGATTGGTTGGCTGGGAAAACAAAAACTTTGTATTTGAACAAAAACTGTCAAATACACAGTTTAATGGCCATTATACAAAAATATTTGACCACAGAATGCTTCAATTGACAAGTCAGAATAAAGTATTAAAAAGAGCATGTAATCAACACAGAGCGATTGGACCAATGGATAAAGAGGATCATGAATTGGTGGTAAATGTGTTTCTCACCATGTGCTTGTTGTCCATCTAGCGGCTGTGGATAGAGTCTGTTAAAGAAGGTTTCGGGCAGAAGAGCTGCTGCTGCCCCCACACAGCTGACAGCCAATGCCTTCACGCTCACACGAACCACATTATCAGGAACCAGCCCTACAACACACAGACATTCAATATTTCACTTACTGAAAAACGTCAATACACTCCAGCCTATGCAGCACAAACCTGTTATTCAGGCAAATTCAGCTGAGAAACATCAAGCATTAGCTTACCATTACTAATGACATCCATTTATATTTGTGCATTTTGGCAGATGCTTTTAAGATCCAAAGCAACTTACAGTGTCTGGCTAAAAAGCCACACATTTTATCAGTACATCTATTCCCTGGTAATCGTATTTATGACCTTGGCGTTGCTACTGCGATGTTTTACCATACAGTCACAGTAACAGCTACACTAGCTGTGTTTCTTTTCTTACCGTTTCTTTGGCCAGTGAGCAGGAAGGAGGCAGCCAGCAGCCGGACACAGTGGATCAGAGGCTCTTCCTTTGGGTCTGTGTAGTGACCAATATCTCCTTTAATCCGAGATGGCTAAAACACATAAAATATGCCAAGCAATTACAGTTTGCTACATAGACAAAATAACAGCACTCTACAGAGGTTGGTGCAAAGGTCTGTGAAGATCTATGATTTAGGACCCGAACGTTTTGACAGAAGAACCAATATGATCTATAATTTTTACAATATTTTTGTCCTTGAGATTTCCTGTAATTATTTATTATTAGCCCCAGAAGTAATAATAAAAATATATATAATAAATATTACACATCAGAGATGTATTATTTTCATATATTAAAGTAAATTACTCTCACAACACCTCTGCATTTCCTCCATAAACCTCTAGACCAGTGTTTCTCAACCAGGAGGTAAGGGCCCACTAGGGGACCTCAACAGACTTTCAAAGGGGCTTCAAGATGACTTAATTGTTTTAAAAATAAGACAAAGCAAGAATTAAAATAAGCTAAACAACTGAATATCAAGATATGATTGATAATCAAGTCTTGGTTATGATATCTCGCCTTAATAGTATGTGTTTGCCTGTGATTTCACCTTGTTGTCAAGTTCTGACGGTTCCAGAACTTCTTCCTTTGGTATGAAGCGATCCACACTGCTTTCAGATGATTGCCTGTTATGACCTTTGCCCTCCAGAAGGTGGGGCTTACTTAAAGCTGACAGGAAGAGACATCTGTGAGCCAAAATCATCTGATGTATCGTGTATATGCTGAGTGAGTGCATAGTGGATTGAGAATGTATGGCATACCCAGTGCAGATTGAGAGAAAGGCTCAGGGGGTTTGTCATGTGGTGCCACTCCCTCTTCTTCCTCATCCTGCAGTGTGCCGATCTGCATCCCTGAGTACTGGCTGTCACTGCCATCCAACACCTGCATGTCACACACAAATAGAACTATAACAAAATGAAGAGCCCAACACATAAACAACCACAAACTTTCAAAGTATCTAATTCATGCAAATGCACATGAATAACACAAACAACATTTCAACATGCATCACTCTGGGAAAAATCACAGCTTACTCTTGTGATTTTTGCATAACAATTGCCTGTCAACACAATTTTGGGCCTCATATGGGCCAAAAAGTAACAAAAGTAGATGTTACTCTACTACCAGTTGTGGATGTTCATCAGTGGTTCCCCACTGAGTCTAAAAGAGAGAATTAAACTTAGGAATTAAACATGCATGTTTTTTTGTGGGCTTAAAGCTGAAGTGTATAAAATTGATGCTAAAATTAAAAATGCAATGTTCATCAGAACAGTGCTCTGCTTGTTTGAGGATGCTGACAGCAACATTGGCTTAACCAATGTTGACGAGTGGGAATGGGAATGTTCGAAAAAAAATTTTAAACAGTCATTCATTTTGAAAACTCATTTCATTACATACTTCAGCTTTAACCACTGACTGAACCAGGTCAGATTGAACATTTAGATTTATTTAAGGGAGCCGAGGAGATCATTAGGGATCACTGTCAATAACAAAATTGCATATCATCAACCGTCTTCAAATGAAGCCTTCAAAACTGATCAGAGATCAGCATTGTACTTGCTGGGATTTTATTACTGGTCCAGATATGGGAAAATCAAAGGCGTCTAAACACCTCAGGATAGAGGCCGTGCATGTGGGCGGGGCAAAAGAGGGCAGGGCACTAATAGGGCTGGCAAGAGCAACAATAGCCTCACCCCCTGTCCTCTGCTGACCTGGTCACTACTGCTAGAGGAGAAGATAGCAGAAAAGGTGGAAGAAGAAGACGAAGTAGAGGAGGAAGAAGAGGGTGGCCTGTAGGAAGATGGTTCGCTGTCAGATTGTGGATCCGGCCCTTCTGTGGGAGTTGGGGAAGGTGGTGAATAGTTCCGATAACGTCTGCTGGTGCTGATGACACTTACAAGCTCGGCGCAGTCTGAAGGTGTCACGGCGGAGTCTGGCCCCTCTGTGGTGGTCTGGGAACTGTCACTAGGAGGTGATGAGGAGGCAGCTCCCATTGACATCTGGTTGCAGTCAGTTATTAAGTTGCCGGACGTGCTCACGATCCCTGCACCTCCACTCGAGCTGTGGCTTAGCATGTCCTCCTCATCTTCAGCATCTGGAGAATCAGGTCCAACACCCTGCTCTGACGTGCTCAGGTCAACTGAGTCCCCTGGCTGCAAAGCATGCTGGGAGGAGCGTGGCTGTTCAGTGATGATGTCAGATGTTCCAAGCGACGAAACGCCAGATGAGGACTGAGCTTCACTGGAGGTATCCCCACCTACTGAGGCTGGAACAAATGTATGAAGTGAAACAGCACATTAATAATTCCAAACAACATATAACATTTATTTGAATTAAGAAAATGCACAAATCTGGAAAATTAGCTAGTGTTTACGCTTCTGAATAAAATGTAAACAGCACTTGCCCATGCAAAAAAATGACTCTGATTTACCAGTGAATGATCCTGTGGTGACCTCTGCCCTCTCAGGGTCATCCTCCAAGCCCTCTTCCTCACCCGACAGCAGCTTACCTAACATAACAGGGGAATATCTCAGTGGCACAATGTATGAAAACATATTTTCAACTATAATCTTTTCCAAACACTATACTAGCTTTTAACCACATAGTCATTATCATAACAGTTTTATCAGAGTACCCAAGAGAGCTCCCTAAACATGCTCAAAGATAGGTTAGTAGGTCAGATGTTAAAGAAGGTCAGACAAAAAGTGTCACCTTTCTGCTTCCTGAGGAGGAGAGGACTGCATGTTGACCCACCAGCTGCTCACAGGAAACAGGAAGTGAAGAGCACAGGAAAGCCCAAAAATTCATTTCGAGGGTTAAAGGAAGGAAGATGCAGAAAATGAAAAGCACATGCATAGTGAAACTGTGAAAAACTGATTTGCTGCTTAAGAGAATATGTAGTAAATAAGTAGCAATATGCAGTAAATGTTGAAGTTACAGATTATTTGTTAAGAAACAGCAGATACACAATATCAAAAAGCAGTGTTGGAAGTTTTAGCATGGAATTAGGTATGTAACAAAGTCATTGGTGAGTAACAAAGAACTTGACAATTCCAATTTTAAAAAATAAAAATAAATCTACTTAAAGAAAGTACCATACAGCATATCGTTTTTTCTTAATTGATATACAATATCTGACTGGGCTGTGGACAGCAAGGAAAAATTCTAAATACAAATGAATAGAAAGCTACTAACTACACAATAAAGATAAACAGGATTATCAACAGACATCTTTGAATATTCTTAACACTTTCCATATGTTGACACTACAGGCTGTGTGTCAAATCAAACTATACGGTGAGAAAATTTATGTCTTATTTAAAAAAAGTTATCCAAATTAGGCAGATGGCAACAAGGCCAAGTTGCATGCCGTATCTTAACAATAATCTTAAAAACAAATACAAAACCATATGCAAAGTAAAAAACAATATCAACCAGACCTCATTAAATACAAGGATTTGGTTTGTTTACTTTGTACAGTGTTTACTGGGTAAGCTTGACCAGTATTAAACTATTACGAACACTGAACTACACTAAATTGTTATGGCATTACCACAGATGGTGTTCAACACAACAGGATATGCGATAACAGTATTCACCAATAAGTTCAACGATGCTGCCGCTGCGTGCACGAAACTCTGTCTCTTCTCTGAAGACACCAGTGTGTGTTATTTTGCCTGCTGTGATGAGGGCGTGCAGGAGCTCAGGGGGCGGAGTCCGAAACACCTGCTGCAGAAGCTCCAGAGACGCTGTCACCACGTTATGATCCCAGTGCTGCGTGTAATGCAGGGTCAGCTCATACACCTGAGAGCATAAGATCACACTAAATCAGTGAACGCACACAGATAAAAACACATAACAAAATTGTCCTTGCTAGTGACTTAAAGCCGGGTGCCACTGTATGATTTTTAATAGTCTTTTACAATTGTTGCTTGTCAGACTGTATGATCGGGATCCAGCTGTAAGCCATAATCACACTGTTGTATCTCAGTTGTTATTAATGTCAGACTGTACAACAGTCAAGACTCATCAAAAATGGACACACGCAAGCAGACCAATATGTTACACCACACTACAGGACAGTGTGTCAAAGCTTCTGACTGAATTTTTTCAGATGGTCAGCTGTTGGTGAACATGTCGGCCGTGACTACAGATGTTGCAGTATGTCTCAAACGGCCAAATCGTGGCCAAAATAGTACAGTGTGCACCCGTTTTAATGAACCTAGTTTACACTAAATACATTTTGAGACCATAACATTTTTTCCTTCCCCATAAGTTCACTTACATGTTAGTCAAGGTTTATTGAACCAAAACAGTAATTTAGTAACATAATACCATTCCATTTTTTTGCTACTGTACCTTTAAGACTTCTACATGTGAATTGTCTTAATTTTGACTGGTTAACCACCTTGCATGTGTAACAACACTCTTGTAAAGTTGCTGAATAGCTGTAATAAGCAAATATGGGGAGTCATATGGTAATAGTTGCAATCATTGCCAAGGTTACTGAATATCTGTATAGTTTTTTCCTATTTTTTCCTACAAAATTCCTGTTTTCCACGTTTTGTCCTTTTTAAATCATTACCAATGACAAATTATAAGACTGCAATAATCAATGCCTTTGTCAGCTGTGGTTACCTGTATGAGCTGCTCAGGTGAAGGGGAAATGTCTGCCTCTTTACGAACAAGCCCAAAGCTGCCCTTCAGACTGGTGTTAGGAGTCTGCTGTTGCAGAAGAGGCATCAGGTAACGCAGAGTCAGTAAGACACCCAGAATCAGGTGACTGGAACGCTCCTCATCCACTGGTACCACCAAACCTGTGGAGAGGAGAGGAAATGGAAAAAAGAAGGAAATGGGGAAGAGGAGAAGAGACGAGAACAGACGAGAAGAGAATAATAGAGAAAAGGAAAGAAGCTGAACATAAGTTAAGCCATTTGAAACACATTGTGGATTTTTGACAGGGCTTCAGCTCTTTTCAGCTCTTTATGTCATGGTGTATGTGGGGGTCCTACCAAGCAGCACGTTGAGGAGCCAGGTGTAGAAGTAGTGTGTTCTGCGTGAGTGCTGACACACGCTGACAGCAGAGCTGGCTGCAGTGCGCCGAATGGTGGGAGAGCTGGACTTCAGATTAGCAACAAAGGCCTTCAGCAGCGTCTACAGACACAAGGTGGCATTATATATGACAGACCTGTAAGGGACCTGTAATATTTTTTTATGATGAAGGACCCTATGCTTTATTGTCTTCCCATGAACCTTTACTTGTCCTTGGATGGCTGTATTTATTTCTGTACGTAACTTTTACATAAAATTTGCTTACAATTACAATTCTCCTGCTCCTGTCTCTCCTTTTACGTTTCCTTTGTCCTGCTGGCAGGAAAACAGATTCTCTTTATCTCCCTCTGATACGAGGGAGAGGAAGAGAACAGACTCGTGGATAATTAAATCCAGTCTGATTGAGTCATGTTCCACATTGAGAAGATGATCTCATCACTGTGCATTCACGGGTTCAGACTGCGAGGGAAATCCCACACCGAGGTGCCAAATTGAACAGTTCACAGAATTCAGGTCAAGGAAATCTAACTGATATGTCAAAGTCATGAGGGTTTTCTGATTGGTTAATTTTGTGGTGGCATGACTTTAGAGTCAAGTAACTTTCCCCGCCCAAAAATCAGGTGAACTTAACCTTGATTTGAGGAGTTCTAAACTATGACCAAACCAAAAGTTGTCTTCAGAATCTATCTCAAGATTTTCCTTGATAGCGGCTGAACTCTGTCCTGGACTGCAGGACAAACCTTGATTTCTCCATCATTTGCAAAGTGTCCGAGAGCAGCCATAATTTTAGGAATTGAAGAAGAAAGAGTTTCCTGCACAGCCTCCTCCTGACGTTTTGTGATGCGTGTGAGACATGGCAGCAGATTCACGAGATACGGCCTCAAAAACAGATAAGAAAAATAATTTATTGGAATGACAAACCTGTGCAACATTTTCTAAGAGCTGACCCAGGATCAGTATTACAATATTGATTTCTAAGCAAACGTACAGACGTAACTGGCTTTGAGTCAGTAAGCTTACCTGCATTTCTGTGGACGCACCAGGTGAGCAAGCTCAGCAAACCTCCACAAGGCTGCCCGCAGACTCCGAGAGGCAGCGTTCTAAGAACATAAAGAAAACATCAATTACTGCACTGCATGTGACTACAGAGAACCCTGTGTAAACAAACCCTACAGCCATTTCCAAAAATAGACCTTCAAAAGACTGTAATAAAATAAATAATGCTAGGTAGGCTAAGTATAAATGTATAACACATTTCCAAAAACTTGTCAGTCAGAATGTGCTTGTCATATTGCTTCTTTTTGTTCCACTTGTTTAATACATTTATGGCTTATATTCTGTGTGGTTTTAGCTTTAAAATACAGGTTCCAGGGACAGGAATCAGGATCCAAAAGATCTTTTATTGGTCAATGATTTTTGTTTTCCCCACTGGAATGGGAGAAATGTCTTGTTCGATACAAATATTCACTCTTGTATGAAATATTCAGTCTCCAGTGTACACCAAACAACTTATTCACCTTCTTAATCTCTTTGTACAGTTCAAGCTGCAGTCTAGGCAAGTTTGAATCCATCAATGCCTGAAAAGAAAGAAGAAAGACATATATAATTCTTGATATAATAATTATAATTATAATTATTGCATTGCTTTATTGGGATATTTTATCAAGAATTATATTATAATTAAAGTTTAATTCTTGATAAAATATCCCAATAAATGCAACATCAAACGTGTGTATGCACACACACTTATATACTATGTAATATACTTTAATGATTTTGTTGAGGCACTCATCCGCCACCATCCTAACGTCAGACTCCTTGTCATCACTGCACAGCAAGAACATTTCCATGGCAATCCCAAGAAGTTTCTGGAACTCTGGAGATGTCCTAACCACAGAATCACAGTGAAGCACAGATGT
The DNA here is from genome assembly GCA_036877525.1 of Chromobotia macracanthus. NCBI lineage: Eukaryota > Metazoa > Chordata > Actinopteri > Cypriniformes > Botiidae > Chromobotia > Chromobotia macracanthus. Next base: position 3,478,197 of record JAZGTH010000019.1, read on the forward strand.
GTCAAGGAAATGACATATTATATAACAACAATACTAGCCTGCTTACAAATTACAGCTTGGACCTTTAAAATTAAAAAATGGTGATGGGCTATCTTTAGTAGACTCGCCATCTGGATTGGAAAAATTCCTGATGAGCAGAAGCCCAAATAAAATATGCACATGAATTATATTAAGCCCTGGCAAAAAGGCAAAATTATCCTGTTTATAAGAGGAGAGTAATACCAATAAAGGCAAAAGACTGGACAATTTAAGGTCCCAAAACTATTTTCTCTAGCATTCTGGGGTCTTGATATTCTGAAGCAGAGTAGTAATATTCTCCATTACATGCTGCTGCAATCATTACTCCACCTGCTTGATCAATCAAGGTTACAGGTAATGACCAGAGTTTCTTCAATAACTCAGTATGTGCTTTGTAATACTCAGTGCCTACCACTGCATAAAAGCAATACATCTTTAGTGAAGAACAGTACTGCAGCCAAGATGATAGTTTTAGTGGCTGGTGTCTGTGTGTGTCAGAGAGGTGATGGAGTGTTTTGTATGTGACTTTACGATGAGCCAGTTTGGGTCAAAGTCCAGGGCCATTGTCTGGTCTACACGTCAGTCACATTCACACAGTTCTCTCGATTTATACTGTACTTACCTCTTACAAGAATCTAAAGCATTTAAATTTCCAAAGCAAAAGCCTATTGTAAAATAAATGTATTGGTTGTTTCTTTAAGATCGGTGTGGGGAATCTTTGCTCCCATCTTTAAAATACTGGAGACCAAACATGATTTGTTTGATTCTGAACAGACTACATGACACATAAGAGGAACAGGAACAGGATTCTATGAAAGGTTTTGGTAATTATCAGCTTTGTTTGGCACTTTCTGAATAAATAATCTAGGGCATTGCAACTTCCAGAATTTGGTACTAGAGAATTATTAAGACCAAATCTGCTATAAGCCACTGGCCCTTTAAACCATCTGCAATAGTATACTGCAAACAATGAATGGTTGCTCTGCACTGAAAATCCACTGAAGTGGAAAAGCAAGCACAGCTATATGTCAGGGATATCAGTCATTGGTTTACTGCTGCTTTATAACCACAGACAGCAGCACCTACATCTTCTCCTCCTCATGTGACTTTTGTAATCAGATGTCTCGTTGAATTTATTTATATTTAATCTTTAAAGCCGTATCAGCAACAATGGCTACTTTAATGGCAAATGTCTTATCAGAACAAAACTTCAGCATTGTGTTAGCAGTGCAAAGGTTGTGGGTTTGAATCCCAGGGAACACGCACTGATCAAAATGTATACCTTGAATTTACTGTAAGTTGCTTTGGATAAAAGCACTTGTCAAATGAATAAGTGAAATGTAAACTTGAATAATTTCTGTTAGGAGCCCTACAACAGTTGAGAACAATTTATGTTAAATACTTTAACTGAATTTGCAAGCTAGTCTAGCTTCAGCATCAACAGGCTTTTGCCAATGACTCATAAGACGTGACCAAATCTGATTATCCTTAATCTGATGTGTCTATTCTATAGTGGTGGACTGCCCGTTCACTACCGCATACCTCAGCGAATGTGCCACAATGTTTTCACAGATCGTCAGACAATGGGTCACTCTGTCCTTTTTGGTTGCAGCCAGGTCTTTTTTCCTGTAACAAAATACAATATTACTGTGGAAGCATCATTACAAACATAAAGTGAATAATAACAATTTGCCACTATTGACGTGTGGCTGTTCATTGTTGCCATGCATCACTCTTTGTGGATGGGTGAACAAATAGACAAATAGATACCAACACAATAATTTAACATACAAACTTGGCACACAAATTTAAGATTAAGCTTATATCAAATTCAGATATTCTTGGCATTTGATTGTGAAAGGCCAACTAATTTTGTTACAGAACCATGTTGTACATTGATGCTGTATGAATTATCTGATCAAATCACTGCGCTCTTGCAACAAACCCTTTTAGTTAGGAAAACCTTTAGTTATAAGAGTGATGTATTATCACTAATGGTTTTCTTAATGTAAAGAACTTGTTGCTATTAATGCTACTCAAAATAACCACAAGCAACTATCATGTGATACAAAATCATAGTACTGAAAGTTATGTAAACAGAACATAGGAGCAGACACATTTTCCACAAGACAGGACTGAAAAATAGACATTAATCTGAAACATGAGGTCTACACTCCATACAGCATCAGATAATAGCAAGGTACCATTTATTCTGAGCTTTACTAATGACTTTGCAAATGTAGTCTTGCTAATAATAAAAGCAATACAGCTGTTCTTCTACACAGCAGCACATATATCATAGCTGGGTACTGCTCAATGCTTATCATCTCCAAAGAGCTTCCAGCCCCAGTTTATCATGGGGAGATCATGTCTACATACTGATTCTATAACATGCATTCATAATTAAATTCAGATCAAATATCTGAATGTGGCACGTGAGGTTTAAATCTTGACCAGACTTTATCAAGAATGTTCTTGAAACACCTGACCTATCACAACTTCTGAAACAAGCATCTGACTACCGAGATCTTGGAAAACACTTTCTTATGGTCTTGTGGTGCAGTCTTCTGCCTTCTGCAAGTGCTTTTTGTCACGTTATGTCTATTTACCGAAAGGACTTTCACATCATCTATTCCAGTGGTTGACACAAGTCCACATGACTACTTATTTTCTGTATTGACAACCAAACACTTTCACTGGGATGTCAGTCTGTCTGCTGTCCAATTGCGGCTGGTGCCCAAGATGATTTAAAGTGAAACCATGCAGCTCTCACCCTGCTGTTATTATTGAGATTGAAGAACCGGAGCTGTAAATCTCTACGTTTAATTCCTGTCCAGTTTATTTCACAAGGTTAAAGTGTTTTTACAGAGTTTTTAATGTGTCAAATACGCTCCTAAAACGTAAATTTGTGCATATGCATCCAGAAAGATGTTAATATTTCCTCCGTATACAACAGTTGTTTCCACAGCTGTTCTGTCTTTACAATTGCGCAGCATCCAACAAGGCTGTCACACTATCTAATACACACTAACGTGTTCATCATGTGATTTGTCTATAAGTCCAAGTCAACAACAACAAGCTACATGCAACAAATGTTATGTATAACAAGAAAACACACATTATGTGATGACAGCATTAGTATGGAGACTGTGTCAGGTGATGTCAGCACCCTGATGATGATGGTGGTGGTGATGATGAAGCTGGAGGCTATAACAGCATCAAAGCTTCAAACAGCACTGACTGCATTGACACTCACTGTTTCTGGACGAGCTCCTCGGCCGACAGCGGGCCCTGCTGCTGCTGGAAGGATTTAAGAGACTCAAACGCCTTCATTAGTTTTTCCATGGTGGCCATTTTAACAGAAGCACAGATCTGGATGGAGTCTGATCTGAGGACTGATGATATTTACAAACTCAACGCTACAGCCAGTTTAACAGCGCTGTGCAGAACGGTGCAGGGAAATTGAAGATGTCGCCGAGATCGGACGCCACTTGCAGTGTCCAGACCCCTTAAATCCGATCTAAGCTCCCCACACTATCCGATTAGGACCAGTTTTCAAACAAAATTATCAGAAGGTAGTTGTTAACATGTCCACTTCTGAAAGCCATCTTAAAGCAGTGTTGGGGGGAGCGACGGGTCTGCTGTATTTCCGGGTAAATCAAACCCCTGTCATAATAAAAGTCTCCACCTTCATAATTAAACCTGAATGAAATGTGAGGAATGGAAGCAATGATGGTGTATTTTTATGCCAGAAAAAGACTAAAGCCAGTCCATACAGTAACAAAGCACATAATTAACAATATAATGATGAACAGATTATACAAGATGGAAATTAATTTTTCATGTGTCTTCAATCTTACAAGTTTCAAAAGCAAAACTATATATTTTAAACGCTAAATATTTTTTTAGTGGATTAAATGGTAAATTCCATATAAATACTTTGCAGTGAAGAACACATATGTACAATGTAACTGCACTCTCTGTAAATGTATTGAACAAGGAACATTGTTTATAAGGAACATATGAACAAGGCTTCAAAATTCAGGAATTAATTATAGACCTATTAGATCCAGTGTAATTACTTTGCATCAGGTGTCCTGTCACCAGTGTGATTATACATTGACTTTTTGTGATTCAAAATACACTATGGGCCACCCCAAAACATAGTTAATTTTTGTTTATTAGTTCCCTTCTATACACTAAAAATAGTTTCATGAATGAATACAAATACTACACATGAAATGTTCAAAATTATTTTAAATGTTGTTTCAGTACTTAAAATATTAAATTAAACATAGAAAGTAATGTTGTGTATTTTTAGATGGTTTAAAATATATTTAAAGGTACAAAAAATCATTTTATTTACTTATTATTTACTTATTATACTTACTAATTTGTAATTAGTCAAGCCATGGTAAAAGTTTTAAAATAATGATGATTAAATGCTTGCATGACATCAATAAAGCAGATTAATTTAATAGCCAAATTCACAAATATATTTGTTTCTTTTATCACATGATACATCATTCCAGTTCTGATGGCTTGCCATGCTGATAATCATCTCCACACAATTTTCTTTTCCATTGCTATTATTAGGCTCACCTCCCATCCAGTACCTAAACACAAAGGTTTTAATTAGGAGAACCATATAACCATAATTATATAAATGATCATGGACTCCATATTCACAAACCAGAGATTTCACAAATCTCACATGTGGATGGGTTTAGCGTTGTCCACCCATTTCCAAACTCCCTCTGTCTGACTGTCAGTGAGGCCAATCCATGCATTAATTTTGAGATTAGACACAAATTCCTGTTACAAAAAACAGCAGTTAAACCTGATGTAGAGAAATGGTTAGCAACCATACAGATGGTATGACTACCAGAGGTGATACACAAGTGTGCAGATTACATCCTGTTTCATCGGCTGTGGTCAACTGGTTAAACATCTGGGCTGGTTACACAAAGATCATAGGTTTAAACCTTAGCTGTCTCTTTTCCTCTTTGTCGCTCTCACTCACCTGTTCTTCTGGGCTGCTTATGATCACTAGATATGCTCCTTTATCCATGCAACTGTCTCTGCTGTCAGTCCAGGTCAACATTTTAGTAGAGGCACAATAAAGATGATTGGAAAAGTTTCTCCACCCTGCTAGACACCCTGTAAAGAGTATGTTTGTTACATTGCAGTACTTTGACACAGAGCAGCATTTTAAACATATGTGCATTTAGATGAATGTGTGCGTCTAACTATAGTGCATAAAAACTACATCAGAAAAAGTGACAATTACATACTACAAACTACATATGAAAGAACTACATGAAAATGGACACAACTACAAACTGTTGTAAAACAGTTCATTTTGGTTAAATGAGTAAAAAGAACTTACCAACATTTGAAGTTAGCTTTTCTAACTGCTGAATCTTTTTGATATGGGCTTTGTCTCTATTCTGTAGGTTATCTCTCTCTATAGACAGGTTGTTGTAATGTCTAGTGAAATTGTCTTTGTCATCAATACACTTGTAATAGTCAGTCTGTAACTTAATTGTTTCTGCTCTGTACTTAACAGTCAGGGCTAAGAGACAGACCAGCAGAACAGCAAACAGCAGCCCCATCACTCTTTTGCAGAAATTGAATGTGCCTAAATTAAAAAAGAAAGAAAAACTTACCATTCAGAGACAATCATGACAAATAATACATTTTTGTTTTTCAACCTATTTTTTGTCACTAATTACAACAAAATGTATAACAATAATAAATAATACTCTACACATTAACAAGTAAAGCACATCTAAGTTACTACAGTGCAGGTTGAAAGTGCGGAGAGAAGAGTGTTAGCTAATATTCTATGTTTATGTTACTTTTTCATTGAAATAACTGTGTTTCTGTGTGCATTCATGTACCTGATTCCTGAGACGCAGTCTGTCTGATCTGAGATTTTGGAATCTGAGCGTTGTCCTCTTGATTGTATGTATTCATATATGTGGTACCAAACACAGCTTTATCTGCCCTGTTCATTTCATTTCTATTTACATACATAATTTCACATTGTTCCATTTTCACTGGATTCACACACTTTGCAGTTAATAAAGTTATTTTACACTTCAGACTGTTAGCTATATACCAAAGAGCCGCTGATTATCTGTTAATGTGACAATGCACTGAAACACAAAAGCAGAATGAAAAGCAAAACAGATGGGAAAAAGCAGAAGCGATGAGTGGCTGTCCTGAATGAGGGTGGATTGGTTCAGATAAAATAACTCTGTTTCTGTAATTCAGCTGGTTAGGGCGCAATGTCAAAGTCAGGGGTTCAAACAAAGCCCCAAGGTACAAAGAAACTGATCAAATGTATCTTCACAACAAATTATATAATATTACTATATATATATATATATATATATATATATAGAGAGAGAGAGAGAGAGAGAGAGAGAGAGAGAGAGAGAGAGAGAGAGAGACTGGCTTCTTTAGGGTTTTGTATGTTTTTGTCAGCACTTAATGCATTGGCTAACAAGAACTAACAATGAAGGTCTCTAGAAGATCTGTCCCATCGAACCTGATTCATAAGAACTTCTCTGCCCAGATTAAAGCACTAAGTAACATTTGACCAAACTGCTGTTTCTCTAACTTCAGGAAGATCAAAACACTTTCTAAGGTGGCTGCAGGTTGTGAGGTTATTAGGACTGGATCTTTCTATATCCCATCCCACAGCATAAGGTACAGCTTTGTTTCTCCACAGCGTAATAAAACAAGAACTTATACAACACAGAGACCCTTTTCACATGGAAGATCTGCTACTTCCAGTGCCATAAGAAAAGGTCATGAACAGCTCTCATTTTCATCTCTGACATCAGAAATGGCCACTGAATCCAGGAGCATTCAGACATAAATGTCAATACAAACTGTCCGTTCCAAAAATGTGAGTTTCTTTTTGCTTGTGTGTTCTCAAAAATGTTTAAGACATTCTCAGTTTAGTTCTCAATTTAATCCTTCAAAGCCATTTTCTCAAACGTATTTTATAGAAGTTGTTATTCTCTGCATTGTGATTACCTTTGTAATGCCACAAACACCAATACAAATCATCTCATTTAGTTAAAGCATAAAAACGTGAAAGTTTTACAAAAAGCAGCAAATTAACAAGATTATGGTGACAGCGACCTCTGGTGCTGAGAGTGAGAATTAATAATTGTTTTTGTTTTAATAGAAGTTTGATTCCTTCCTGATTTCTCGGAGAGTGAACTTTATAAAAAGAGAGAATTTTTTTTTAGATTTTAATGGCATTTGTTTTCCTTTCTGTGCAATTTTAGGATTTTCATCTCAGACAGTTTCTATGACAAACAGTAAACACCATCAATAATAAACAATTAATACTGGTGCAGGTTATTGTTTTCATAATCACGTCTTATTTTAATTAATTTTCAAATAAGGTGTTTCAATTCAAGTTCTGAATTATCTCAAAGTGTTAGTTTGGACAAATAAAGAAAATTGCATTATTGCTAATAATACATATAGGCCCTACTGTAGTCCTACAATACTGACTCTTCTAATACAATATAGATAAATACATTCAGGATTGATCTGTAAAATAGCAAAGTTACATTTTATCAAGCATAACATTTAAACAAAAATCCTATATCTTTAAGGGCTGCTTACCCCTGTGGACTATTTTCTAGTGGTTGTAATGTCCCTCACCTACAGGAGTGCTACTAAAACCTTGTTGTGGAAACAAGGTAGGTTACAATGTTAAAACTGCAGTATAATGGAGAAATTATTTGATGTATATACTGACTATAGAATAATTATTCATTGCTTTCTACTCTTTGTATTAACGTTTACCTAAGAAGAAACATGGGCTATAATCTCTCTTTAAATATAGTTTTTATTTAGTTACCATTTGTGTATATGTAAATGGCCTGGTTAAATTGTGTATATGTAAATCTCTGCACACTGCAGGGATTGCTGAAGAACACGAAACCAGAGCAAGAACGTTAACCTCGTTCAACCTTTATTAATTTATAAACAGTGATATTTAAATAATATTAAATATAAAAATAAAGTTTCAGAAAATTGTTTATTGTCACACGTTATATACTTCACATAAACGCACAAACGCATAATCTGCCATTTTAGGTTTGTAAATTCTGATCTATTATGTGTTTTTTGTTGATTGATAATTTTCTGGGTTGATTTGTTGTTATTTTTAATAGAGTGTCAGATCCAGATCTGGGTTCATTCATTTCTGAAAAGCAATTTTATACAAAAGGTTTATTGATGTGTTTCTAAATGTGACCACTTAATTTGATCATTTCTGTTGACTCAAATTCCATCGTACATTGATCAAATATGATCTGATCTATAGAAATTTGGGGTATTTACTTTCTGTCAGAGCATTTTAATGGTTTTAAATCGTTTTCACAGAACTCGTTTGTAAAAGGTGGACGCTCACGCTGCAGAAATAAATATTATTGCAACATTGAAGATGACCGACAGGGGGCGCCCGCGACATGTTTGTTTGAGAGGCCCACATGAGCACTCTGACGTAGTGTTGAAATTTGGCCAGGTAACGGTGTTGGTGCAAATAGGAAATTTACTTCTTTAAGTCGACTTTATTTGACGATCGATTAGAGAGACAGAAGCGTTACAATGCCCGGTGAGTCCACATAACCTCTCAGATGTTTGAAACGAGCCGTGTTAGTTTATTGACTTTGTGGATGAGGTGTGTTGCCCTCACTCTCTTTGTTTTGCGAAATGGTAGCCATTGCTGCATCCGTATATTACGCAAATATGAGTGTATTAACAGATGTAACGTGCAGTATGAAGCACATTAAGTCAATTAAAGGTCATCTGGCAGGGTTTACCGAAGCGCAAAGTGCAGGCCTAGTGAAATGCGTGTTTGTGTTAGACGTGCGTGTGGTGCAGTGTGGCTAACTGGGACATGCTCCATTTACCACGCAAAAATACTTAAATTTAACAAAAGAGAATAACACCGATCACAGCAAATCAACAGATTTGTGTCGGTATCGTGCAAATGATCGTTTAACGTTACTCTGTACGGTCAGATCAAGTATTTTCACGTGGAAAGACGGATGCGTTACGTCTCGGTCGTGGCTTGTGCTAACACACGTAGCTTTACAATGCACGCTGGCCATGCGTAAAGTTAGCAGTGTTTCACTTTGTGTAAAGGCGGGCGATGTTTTAAACACATTTGGGACGTATTATTTCCGATATTCTTAATATCCTGCGTGATATAGACCTTTATTCATGAAGCTTTAACCAGGCCTCTTAGCTCACGTTACAATCAGTCAAATCCATGTGAAGAAAGATGGTGTCGACTGACCTCGTCTTTGTCTCATTTTATGCAACACAACGTTAGTGAGTAACAGAGTTACGAGCTATCTGTGGCCTTTATTATATGTTATATGTAGATATAGTAGAAGAGTAGATCAAACGTACATAAACAAACATTAAAAATCGACCTCCACATTCATTAGCAAGTCTCAATAAGCCAAGAGGAATTGAGTATTTAATCTTCAGATTATAGCCCCTTTTATTTTATGATTATGGATTTTGGAATAGTCCCTTTAACAGCCCTGGTTGTTTTACTCTGTTACCTATATTAACTGTAGGTGGGTTATGACTTGTGTGTATATCAAGTCTTTAAAATATTATTTGTTATATATTTAGACACATCATATCAATACAGTTGGATGATGCCGAAATAGTTTTTACGTTGTTTGTTTCTGCTAACTGACCACAGTGCCCAAATTTGAATAATCAAATTGCATGGATGATATTTGAGAGCTACAGCAGAGGGACGAATTTAAGTGAATAGTTACTAAACCTAATCTGAAGTAGGTTTCTTATAACATATATAACATATAAAATGCATATAAAGAGTGTGTATATATTTAATGGCCTGCTGTTATGGTGCTTCACATCCACTGTTCACGTATAATTGTATGGAGAAGAACGTGGTGGCCATTCTGCCTCGAATCTCCTTTTGTGTTTTACAGAAGAAAGACACTCTTACAGGTTTGAAACAAGGTGAAAAAGAAATAGTTAGTTAGCAGGGTTAGTTAATCCTCATGTGGGTGTGTGTGGGTTAGTTGATGCTCATGTTGTGTTTACCCATCCAGAACCCGCTGATATTAACAGTCTGGAGGTAGCAAAGACACCAGGAGGAGGCAGCGGTCAAGGGAAAGACGAGAATGTTGTCAATGGACACAAAGAGGGGGATGCCAATCCGTTTGCAGAGTACATGTGGATGGAGAATGAAGAGGAGTACAACAGACAGGTCAGTGTGGACCTGTGATGTCCTCGGGCTGTATCCACAAAATATCTTAATGCTAATGGCTATTAATGGGCGTGTCAGTCCTTGTTTTAGGAAAACTAGCTCCTAAATCTGTGAAAACTTATCGGTAGTAGAGGACACTTGGGTTACTAAAACCAAATAACAAACTAAATCCTAAATGATACCTCATTGTACAATAGGCCTTGTTCTTTTGTTAAATCACTGGCAGTGACCCATCCCCTGTTAGCCAATCACTGTGGGCGTAGTTAGTACGTTTGCTGACCTCATCCCCAGCAATGAGGTCAACCCCGCCTTTCTACGTATTCCTTAGTTAAAGTTGGTGTCAGTGATTTTGTGAATAGGTTTTAAGAGAAAGCTCTTACCTAAGAACTTTTACTGCTTTTTAGGAGAAGTCTTATTGTTAAGATAAAGAAAGAAAGGACAGAAAGGAAGTTGCATGTTAATGACAGAATTTGAACTGTCCCCTTTAAACAAGAAGCAGTAGTTGATTAACTAGTTGGTTAACAATAGGGCTGAAACAGAAAGTAATTGAAATGAAATGCTAAGGTAAGTGGCATAATTAACAAGTACAATCACATTTTAAACTCTTGTGAAATTTTGCTGCAGGTAGAGGAGGAGCTCCTGGAGCAAGAGTTTCTTGAACGCTGTTTCCAGGAGATGTTAGAAGAGGAGGATCAGGATTGGTTCATTCCGGCCAGAGACCTCCCCCCTGGAGTGGGACAGATCCAACAGCAGCTTAGTGCGCTGTCAGTCGGTGACGGAAATGCAGAAGACATTGCTGTAAGTACCATAGCAGAATAATTCTAAACCTGATTTACCGATATTATGACTAATGCTAATCTCACTTAACCCTTCAATGGAAACTACGTGATACGTCACTCAACCCTTCAATGGGAACTACGTGATACGCCACTCACCCCTTCAGTGCTAATCTCACTCACCCCTTCGATGGAAACTACTTGTTACGCCACTCACCCCTTCAGTGCTAATCTCACTCACCCCTTCTATGGAAACTACTTGTTACGCCACTCACCCCTTTAATGAAAACTATGTGATGCGTCACTCACCCCTTCAACGAAAGCTACTTGTTAAGTCAATTACACATAAATTACTTAATTGTTGGAACAGTGCCACAACTTCAGTAGTTGTTTAACAACTGGCTGCATTTCATATTAGTTTCTAGCTATAAAGAACAAAACATACATGACAGTGTTTTTGATACATAATAATTATGTAACATCTTGTATTAGCTTAATTTCCTTATTTGGTTCCCACCTCATAGTTTCTCTCGTTTCACCTGTAAAATAATTGCGTTACATAACATGTATTAGCTTAATTCCTGTATTTGTGTCTCACCTTGTACATTTGTCTTCTGTCTTTTACAGCGCAAGAGCAGCTTGAACCCAGAGGCCAAGGAGTTTGTTCCAGGCGTGAAATACTAGAGACCCTCCAGCTAGGGGCTCCTTTATAAAGACTTTATGTGACCTCTGGTTACCAGAGGTCACCCTCACACATACTTCAAATCGACTGGGGGTGTGTGGGGCTTGATGGGGGGGGGGGGGGGCTTGTGGGGGGGGGTGCTGGATGCTCTTCTATAAGCTTTTTATTTCCGTCTGTCTCCATGTATAACGTGGGCAGGTTAATCAGTATAATGTTCCTATTGGACCGCTGCTGTGGTCCGTGACTAGTTTTCCTGGAAGATCTTTGTAACTCAGAGGAACAATTATGTGATTTCCACTATTGTGATAGTGACTAGCAGTTTGTCCCAGTGTCATTGCCATTTTCTTTTTTCCATTATTTTCTGTAAAGGAAAGTTTGGAGGGGAGGTGTGTGTCAGAGTGGGGGGGGGGCAAAGGGTCGGGTCAGAGGAAACCTGGCAGTAATGGACCGTTGACAGGTGGACCATTCTATAATGGACAGAACTGGTGGCAGCTAACAACCTTTGAGGGATTTTCACAGAAACATGTTTTTTCTGTTTCTTTTCTCCTTGCTCCATTGACGTTCTGTTACAGTGTGCAACATGCATTAACAAAAATGGAAAAAAAAATCTAATAAAACAAGCAGGTTCCCTCCTGGATATATTTGTCTGTGTTCTGTTGTTTATGCACATTGAGATGACTACATGAAAAGCAAAACTTTCTTTTAGCTTTTCAGTCATGTCTTACCAGCTTACTAATATTCATGTCAAATGTGTAAAATGTAAATTTAACAATTTTATTCCATTAACTAACATAATGGCTTAGTTGGTGTTCTTATGTTAGCACTGCATATTTGAACCATAATATGATATTCTGTCTGATAACAGCTCAATTATACTTTTAGAGAACATTACAAAGTGCATGTTTGCCATGATTTCTCAAATGAAATATTGTGTTATAATTGTGTGAAATTTTGGGTTGATATTTAATGTTTTTCACTGATATTTCATTATCTGCTGTTTGAATACTAGATGGTGCTTCAGGGCTGGTTGTCGGTAATAATGAAAGTGCTGGCTGGCTATACAATACCTACACAGCATCAGTAAATATTTCTTAATAATATATACATTTTAAAACTGGCATAGTCCAGCCCCTACACAACAGATAAATGGAACAACACACCCACCTCTTCCTTTTTCAAGGCACCTGGAGTTTGTCTGTCCCTAAGAACACAACACTCAGCATCTTTGTAGCTATCAGAATACTCTGACACCCTACGGACAGCAGCCACTGAAAGTTTTTATAAACAGACATTTATTTATGGGGTCAAACCAATATGCTAACACAATATTAGATAAATATTGGGTAAAGGTAGGGCTGGATCATGGACTGGGCCAGTGCCCTAGGGCCTTGGACTGTCAGGGGCCTTCAGGTGCTCAGGCTGCACAGGCAAAAACTACCAAAATAAGCTAAACAGCAGAACCTTTGGTGCATACAGTGCAAGCTGACCAATAGGGTCCCAGGCCCCTAAGCACATAGACCACAAACATTTTGGGCACCTTGGTGAATAGTTTACGCAGATGCACCCAGGGGCCTTGCAAGGTTTACATGTCTCTTACAAAATAGACTATTTATAGCTTGAGTATTTATAATTATAAGAATACATTGTCACCTGATTTAACAGCTGAATGATGTCAGAGAATGATTACAAGATGTACTTCAAGCGCATATTAAGTAATAACGGGAAAGATGTGTTTGTGAGTTTATGTGAATGACTGTTTATGCTGTCACTTGGTTTAAAGAACACCAGGGCATCAGGTAACACAAATCAGAGAATGTGTCTGTTTATGAGGATGCATATTTCTGCCTGCCAGTCTCTGCATGTACATACTTTCTAAACTGTGGTTTGTAGGCTGAGGTTCGCAGTCGGCTATATATGTGCTCAGCATGGCTGCCTTGTCTTAAGATAAACAGTTAATCGACACAGGGCTGTGTGTGAATTTATATCAAAAATGTTATTTATAATATATAAGTTTTAATATTAAATGTTTTAATGTTCAAAGAGCCCCTACAGAAAACATTTTCAATTCTAAATGTTGTTTTCCTTTTAGGAAATAATTATTAAAATCTATTTCTTGTGTAATCTGATGTTTACCTATGTTTTGCGTTCTGATACGTAAATTGTATTGTGGTGTCAGAAATGTAGGCTGGTGGGCTACTCTCGTGTTTTGACAGGCTGCGTGGCGGTGCTTGTATTTAGGTGACATAAGTCTGGCTCAGGTAATTTTCCCTTCCCATCACTTCCTGTCCTCTCTTACACCAGATGTATTTAATGACGCCAGGCTGATTAAGTTTGCTTTTATAAAGCACTCTACAAAAAACATGTGCCTATAAAATAGACATACAGTAAACTAAACTAAAAACAGTAAACTGAACTGAAGAATTTTTATTTATTTATTTATTTATTTATTTATTCTTCAAGGTTTTTCAGTTTCATTATTTTCGGGCATGTGATCTCAACAATTATATCACAGTCACAGATTAATTATGTTTATCTGTTTATAAGAACATACTAATTTAGCTAAACTGATACCTAATCCATGTTGAGGTCATCTATAAAGTAGGTTCATATGAGGTTGATAGAATCTCATGAATATTCATCACACCAAATATGTGCCCTTTTCTCTTTAAAAGGTGGAGTCTGTGTTTGCCCTTACACTGCCTCATGTTACAGTTTTGATATTAAGCATTAACAGGATAAGGAGGTGACAAGTTGCTCTGCGAAAGAATAAACAAGTTTTATTTAAAGCACTTTTTGACCATTTTTTGTTGGAGGAGTTTAACAACAGACATGAGTGCTCATGGGAAACAAGGTGAAGTTTACCTACAGCACCAGAAACATGGTGAGGTAAGGAATGTTGTCATCTATTTTCTGTTATTGAAAACAGAAGTGTGTTTTTGAAGGTGTTTGCCAACTTCAGCTCATATCATATAAAAGGGTGTAAGTTATATTGAATAAACAGTATGCCTACAGCTGAAATTGTTAACAAAACCATTTACTGTGATTTCCCACTTTTGTTATTGATAATCTGGTTAGCAGCATTCCAAAAAAAGAAAAATCAGGGTTGTACTTTAGTAAGATGTGATTTTATGCCTGCTGGTATTTGCCTGGACTTTAACATAGCTCACCATGCTCCTAAGTTTTGCCATAACAAGTCTTACGGCTTAATGTTTTGGTATTAAGTTATGCTCCAGTATAAGATGGATGGAATGAAATTGCCTCTACAAGTTGAAACTTGGTGTATAAACCTCACATTAAATAGGACATTCCATTGATGACAGACACGCCTCACAAGAGCAAACTGGTGAACTTGCGTTTAGGCCCTGTCTTACACACACACACACAATACATGTGAGGCAAATGGGATGGGCTGTGTGAGTAATCTACTTTCCTCCGCACCTCCAGTGTGATGTCACTAAAATGTTTTACGTAAATTTTTCAATGGTGACAATGACAAATTCTAAGCTTTGTTCATTACATGCAACACCAGTTCTGTAAGACTATATCCTGTAATATGTCTATATCTAACTGATCATACAGCGTATTACAGTGTAAAACTAATAATAATACATTTAAAAGCAGTCATTAGTGTTTCAATGTCAACATGAAGAGGAACACACATGGCATACTGATTTTTCAGGCAGGGTATATTTAATGCGATTGTTTTCTCATGCAATTTTTTTTTTAATATACTACCATGAATATTTATTTAAATGAATATACTACCATAAACTACTCACCATCATATTGTTCCAGCACCCATATGACTTTTGTTCTTCTGTGGAACACAAAACATTACACACAATGTTAATTAGGGACTGACAACCGCAGTCCCCATTCACTTTTTTTAGGGAATGAAAAGAGCAGCATTCATTTTCTTCATAATACCAATATTGGTATATATATTCACCCATATTTCTATTTGTCATCATCAGAAGTGGAAGCGATACTGGCTGGCCCTTCATCCGGCCAGTCAGCAAGGTGTTGCACGATTAGAACTATCAGAGGTTGTGGTCAGGCGACATCCAGAGAGAAAAGTTGTACGTCTGTCTGACTGTGTGAGTGTGGTTAAGTTGCCTCCTCACGCAGAGGCCTGTCCGGGGGACAACATGGGCGCCTTCTGTGTGGAGACAGACAGCAAGAGGCTGGTATTTGCAGCAGCGAGGCAAAGCTGTGGAGAATGGGTGGAGATCATATGTAACATTGCCTTCCAGGTGAGGTCCTGGATTTTGAAGGTTATGTGCATGAATAAAAAGACCTAAACATAGACAGTTCAGGCTATGAAATGTTGCTTGTAATACATGCTACATGACTGAGAGTACTAGAGTTTAATGGCATAAAAAATGCAAACCACTGCAAAATGCAAGAAGGTACATGACTGGTTATTTAAAGTGTTGCAATCCTTAACTTGCTGCTTTGTGCTTTATTCCTTATTGTACTGTTTTTGTATGCCACAGAAACACAGTAATACCAGGCTACATCATGTCCCTCTTATGGAAGACAATCAGATCTACATGTCTAGAGAACAATGTGAGTACACACATAGGTTAATATTATCAAACCAATTAGACCAGTCACTATTGTATATAATTAGCCAGCAAACAACATACAGATTTGCTACTTTTTAATGTATTAATATCTGAACGTGCTGTTAATTTTAGTGTGCGCATTCAAAGCGATTGTGCTGCAGACTGAGGCGTCGGTTCGTTGTGGCTTGAAAGGACAGTACTGGCTGCTAGCGGATGAGGACATGCTGGTGCTTCAGAATCTGGAGAACAGGAGAACTGTGATGGAGTGGCCATACAAGCTGCTGCGCCGCTATGGGCGAGATAAGGTCAGCAGTGACCATGATGAAGTGTGGGATAACTATAAAAGTTCTAAATGAATATTCATATTACATATATCATATTACTGCTATTTTGTTAATTATACAGGATTATAACCAAGAATTACTTGATGTTTTTAACAAAGAAAAAGTCCTTAACAAAGAAAATGTAGGATCTTAATACCCATAATCTGGTCATTTTTCATATTCTTCCAGCAAGTTCCTGTTTAATCCACATACGTTTATGCATTTGTCAGAAACTTTTATCCAAAGCAAAAATTTATCACTATGTGTTTCCTAAAAAAATCAAAGACATGACCTTGCGTTGCTAATGTAATACTCTACCAACTGAGCTACAGGACGAGAGTTTATGCAGTTTATGCAAGCGTATGCATCTACAGTGGAAGTTTGTCAGAGTACATACATTTGACTCTTGGATGTTTTTTTTCCATTTAGATGCTGTTTTCTATAGAGGCAGGAAGACGGTGTGAATCAGGCCCTGGAACATTTAACTTTGAGACGAGACAGAGTGATGAGATACTCCACCTTATTGAGTCAGCAATTCGCCAACAGAAGAGTCTGACAGTTACCGGAGGCAGCCAATCACCACATACTCCACGTTCTCGTTCACCTCGCTCGCCTTTACCCAAACTTCCTGACAGTTACATTATGCTGGAAACCGAGAGCAACAGCAGCCCTGATCGAAGTGAAATAATGGAGAGTGTGTACTCCACATCAGCAGATGCTCTTTGCCCAAATATTTATGCCATCCCTGCTCATTCAAAACCTGCAAGTCCTATTGGCTTAAGGAAATCTGCAGATTCTTTAAGCTCCTCTTATAGCATACATTCAGATCCTGGTGGTGACCCTAGCTTGGTTGAGCCTGTGTATTCAGACCCTGCTGTTTTAATCGGCAGACCGGAACCAGTGTATGCACAGCCAGCAAATGTCATCAAACCAAAGAAAGATCAATCCACACTCCAGTCTAGCCTCCCACCTCACCACAAGCATGATTTAGAACCAGTGTATTCTGACCCTGCTGATGTCATTCGCCCCTGCCCAAAACTCGACAACTGTGTTCCCAACCCCACTGACACAATGAAATGTCAGGTTGCCAAGACATCCTCTAACAGCAACAAGCAGCAGGAACCTGTGTACTCTGAGGTGTACGACCATATCTCACTAAACTTGAGTATTAAACCAGACCAGATGATTGAGGAGCCAATTTATAGCGTACCTGAGGTAGTTACAAACCAAAGCAATAACTCTCAACAAAACAAAATGCCTGATGAGATCATGGCTATCTACAGCACCATTATGAAACTACCCAAAACTTCCCAGCATCTCCAAGAAAAGAACCCAAGCCAAACCCCAGAAGTGGTTTATGAGGACCTTGGAATTATTTAAGTCTATAATAGACTTTATCTTCACACGCACATAGCTCTTCATTGCGTAGCATGTAGTTCACTTTTTTTAAAATATATTATTTTATTATAAATATTTTTAAATCACTGATTTCATTAATTTATTTATCAATTCTACCACAGTGAAATATTAACAACTTGTCATTTTTGTGTAATACTGCAAGACACCATGCAGGTTACTGAGGAGGTCATTGTTCGCATGGAGGTCATTCTTACAATTTTCAGCTTGATTGTGCCGTAAGTTGTTTTGAAAAATGTATGTTTATTTTAGTGTATTTATATATATATATTAAATTAATGTTTAAAATTAGTTTTGTATTGTATTTTTTATGTCTTTACCACACAAAACATTAAACTTTTTCCTTTACAGACTCATGGGTTTATTCATACCAAGGATGTCACATGCATTTTAGGTGTGTGTATGGCTTCTTAAAATGTAATAATTATTATAATGTCATTTTACGACACAGAAAATATGGCACAAATCTCCGCGCACGCAAATCTAGTAAACCGCAGATTTGCGTGCGCCGTAAAACAGACATTATGGCTTTTACGTCACTACTACTAACCGGAAGCGCTGAACGATGTCAAACCCGGATAAGAGATCCTGCTTCTCTACCATTTCCTGAGATCGTTTCCTAAATATCCGAAATTTTGTCTCATTCTCGTGTAGTCCAAAGCCATCGGGCGTTTCTTGAGACGCGGCGCAGGAGGTTGTTAACGTGAAGCATGTCGAATCGCATCGCTTTCCAGACTCAGTTAGCCTCCATCATGGAGGTGCTGGCGAACGCAGCCGTGGCTGAGATCTGTAAACTAGTAGACGACGACTACGCGGTTATTAACTTACAGATGAATCAATGCCAGCGTGAAAACAAAGCTCTGAAGAGAAAGCTTCACATACTGGAGCTGAAGATGGCCCGGGGCTCTGCGGAGCGGAGGATCAGCTTTCTGAATCGGGCTAACAGGGTTCAAGTGAGCGCCGCTTTGTCAGACAAATACAGAAACCAAACAAACGGTGTGTGACGATCACGCGTCATGTGATATCCTGTAGATCGCCGTCTTCTGAATTATTAAACTATAAAACTGTATTAAACTAAGTGTGTTGTGTTGTTTCTATTGTTTTCACACAACCAGACCTGTACGGAGCTCCGTTTAACACCGGCTTGTGGAGAGTGGACGGGACGGACCCCACGGTTCAGCAGACTGCCGCAGACAACAACAGTAAAGTACGTGAGATGTTCCTTTTAACGATAACTGATCGATTCATCCCTAGATTTGCTGGGTTTTTTTATTTTACTAATTTCATAAATAATTAAATGCTTTAAATCTTCTTACTAACTTACCGACTAAATATTTGTAATTAAAAAATGTTTTTATCACACAGCAAGACTAATTTAACCCAAAAGGCAAAATGGGTATTGTTAATATTAAATATGACGGTTTTATTTATTATTAATAATAGATTTGATTAAGCGGAATTGCTGTGCAGAGGATTTCTTGACGTGTAAAATGTTTTCTTCCATTATAGGCGGGAGATGCAGTGATATCTGAGGTGGACACGGTACTAATAAAGGAGGAGATGTTTGAGGAGAACCAAACGCAGCAAAGACTATTCATCAGAGATGGTGAGTGTATGAGAAGCTTAAAGACAATGTGTGTCTGTTCTTCAACATCATCTCACAGCTAAACAAGACACTCATAATCGTTGCCTAAAAGCAGAATCTTGTCTCTCTTTGTCGAACTGGGGTTGAGTTACCAACCGTACCCATCTTGACTCAACGCTGTTTCTCTTTCAGAAGTAACAGAGACTCCACAGGCTGGAGTGGAAGATTTTGGTGATCACTCAGATGATGCTCAGGTGTCTGGGATACAGCAGCATACTTTGGAGGTCAGTGGATCTGACACTGCGCTTAAATCTGAGACAGAGTTTGAGAGTGTTAAAGGGATATCCCAAGAGCCCGTAGAGTTTCATGCCGAAGCCAGTTGTGAATTGAATGGGAAACCCAATCTTATGAAGGAATATTTAATGCAAGGGAGTAACAATGTAGACTTGCAGCCGCCATCTTGTGCATATGTGGATAATGCAAAACCGACTGAGGGCCAGTCCACAGACCCTGCACAACATTCAGAGGTCATAGAAGTTGACTCTGCAGAGGAAGGAGAAGAGATTTCCATGTGGGCTAACAAAGTAGCACGAGGGAAAAGCCAGGCTACATGTGTTTATCAACAGTACGAGAGGGAGGGACATCAGGATAGCAGAGCTCTCTTGTCGTCTGCCAGTCTGCCCCTGGTTCCAGGTGATTTTGCAGCTGTAGCATCAACATCTTCAAGAATTCAGGGCTTGGACAGCCACCAGAATATTGATGTCGGCTTCAACCAACAAAGAGCTGGTCGGACAAAATTTGACAGAGTTCCTCATGAAAAACTCTTTGCTTGCACATACTGTGGCAAAGTTTTTAATCGTCCCAAAAAGGTGATAATCCACCAAAGGATTCACACGGGTGAGAAACCGTTTAAATGTAACACATGTGGGAAGTTGTTTGCTGAGGCAGGAAACCTGAGAAAGCACCAGAAGGTCCACACAAGAGAACGGCCATGTATTTGTTCCCTGTGTGGGAAGACATTTGCCTGGATACGAAACCTCAGAAACCACCAGCAGAAGTATCATCCTCATTTGTTGATAGCTGATGAACTGGTGTCTTTAGGAGGAATCAATAACTGACTGTGGACATCACTGTTTACAGATAAAAGATAATATAAATGAGTGTATACTAATCAACCATGTTAAACCACCACTATAATATCTCTCTTAGATAAAGGCTAACTGACTTTGTGTTGGTTTTGACCAATATAGATATGGATCAAAGTTTTATGTAATTCATAAAGTCACCATGTGGTGTTCTATAGAAAATGCAATGTAAAGCGATGTAGTGCCAATTTCCATACAGGTTTTTGGAACAGTGAAAGTATTAAACATGTTTTAATAAACATTTCTGCACTGATGTGTTCAGTTTTTTAGGGAAAAGTTCAAAAATGCATGTATTTCTTTGATAAATGATAATTTGATAATTGATGAAATGATAAAAAACAATGCAGGAAACAGGTATTCATAAATCATACTTTCAGGCTGGTAAATCAGACTTTGGCTGCCCAACTGTGGTGTAAGTACAAACCCACATTCCTTTATTAAAGAAGAAAAATGTTCATCTGTATGTATTCATAGTAACTTCAATGCGTATGTTACTTTATAACATTGCACATCCTCTCATGCTTCTAGCTTTGTCCTCATGGTCCAATTAAACACAATGTCTTGTTCACAAAAACTATATACAACAAATTACTAGTTTCTTTAAACAGATAAGGTTTCTGTATTCCAAATAAATACTTAATATTTGAAAGAGTTATGTCGTAACACAAAACCTTGTTTCATGTGTTCAGCAGCAAGGGGATGAGGACAACGAAGAACCAGAAACAATAGTGATAAAGGAGGATCCAAACAACCAGTGGGAAGGAAGCCAGACACAAGGAGCCATAATTGTGCAAGATGGTGAGGGCCAAAATGTAGCAGATCCTTAAAAAAGATACTTACTGGTACAGGGATGGTCCATTCTTTTCTGTATATTGTTGGTGTCTAAAAGCATAGACTTTGTTTTAAACTAAATGCAGATGCTTTGAAAGTCTTGTACTAAATGACAGTGAACATTGTTTTTTATTTATTCTGATTTAGAGGTGTCAGATACAGATATTTGTAGTGGGACCATTTCTACCTCACCATCCAACAGCACGGTGGCACTTGAAGAGGAGAAGGTTTGTTGGTTTACTGTTTTGTTAAAAACACAATTCATTGGTAAAGACAAAGCCAAAGAGGGTCAGCAGGTAAACAGTGCCACTACTAAATTATTAATCCCTCGTGCAATAGAGACACTTCCCTTTTGTAGAGAAAAGTGAATTTAAGTTAAAATTCTGTCTGTGTTAACAAAAACACAATGTACTTGAAAGTTTGTTCTCTCAGAAACTTTCATGGCTGTGCACACAGTTTTGTAATAAAATGATCAGTGGCCCTGTGTTCTTTTTGACACTTTATTTTTTTTATGTTTGTTATTTTGTTTCCAGCTTGTAGATTTGGATTTTTCCCATTTGAGGGAAAACGGATTAGATAGAAGCCAAAGAACCAACATCTCACCATCAATTGAACTAGAGATACAAGGTAACTGAATAGCAGTAAATAGTAAAAAATAATAGCATTTAATTGGTTTACCCCACTAGTTTACATGTGCGTTTTTAGCGATAGAAAGTAATTTAGCAATGAAAGGGAAAATAATTGAGTAATGATCAGTGATTCAGTAGTAGCTACTACAACATTAGAAGCCTTTGTGTTCAACAAATTCAAAGTATTTAAAGATGCGTAGTGCTCATAAATCTTTCCGAATTTATTCACCCCAGATGTGATGGAATCCAGTCCGAGTAGTTCCAAGCAGTACCAGTACCACAAGTCTTCTGTAGGACCCAGCAAGGCTCTGTCAGGGGAAACAGCATCTTACACAAGCTCAGGACACAAATCAGCAGATAAAAGCAGTACCTCATCCACAAACCAGCTTATGCTAAGAGAAAGGGGAGCCACTGACACATCAGGAACAGACTGTCTGTTGTATAAAAGACCTGCAGAGCATAAAGGTCTCATCGCACACTGGCCCCCCCAGACCACGTATTCATCCTGCTCATTTACAACAGACCCCAACCAGGACCAAGACTGTATGCTAGTTGAATCCCAGACTGTATCATCAGTCAGAAGCTTAAAACGTTGTCTGAATAGAGTGTCATCTACAAGCATACATGGTGTTAGAAGTGCAGATGTGACAGAGGGCCACACCAGCGAGACAGAAGCTTGGAATCAAGCTATCGTTTTAAGCCAAAGCCCAACGGACCCATCAGGCAACACCACTAGACCAGAAGCAGTCCACATAGAAACTACAAGTGCAACAAACTCTTCACATTTCACTATGATTCCCCAAAGGATGTACAGCCTATCTCACCCTGGTGTTTCTCTGGCTGGAATGACTGAGAAAGGTAAGAGAAAAGGGTACATTTGTAAGTATTGTGGAAAGGCCTTCCCTGGGATGTCCAATGTTGTGGCCCACCAGCGAGTGCATACAGGGGAGAGGCCCTTTAAGTGTGATATCTGTGGGAAGCTATTCACAGAAGCGGGTAACCTGAAGAAACACCAACGAGTTCACACAGGAGAAAAACCCTTCATGTGTACCCGCTGTGGGAAACGATTCGCCTGGATCTGCAACCTTAAGACACACCAGCAGTCAGCCTACTGTGGAGGAATCTAAAGACAAGTCTGATGACAATTCAGGGCTTCCCACGGGTTTTTGTAAACCCAGTCTTCTTGTGGTATGATGTTAATTGACCAGGCTGATTTAGGTGGTCTGGGTCTGATTTAGTATTTTTAATACCTAATTTTACATGGGAACGCAAAAAGATGCAATGTTTTACTGTTCCATATCCTTGAATTGTAATATTAATTTTGAACAGCAGGTGGTGCACAAATAACAGGCACAAATAAACGAGGCTCACGTTTGTAATTGCATTTTGTTCATTGCATTAGTTTATTTGTCTATCTAATAAATTTGTACTATTTGTAGACTAAGAAATAACCTTATTAATGATCGTTTTGTTTATAATAATTGTTTATAATAGTTTGTGTAATAGGTATAAGGCTGAAGTTGTCAGCCCGGCTAGCTCAGTCGGTAGAGCATGAGACTCTTAATCTCAGGGTCGTGGGTTCGAGCCCCACGTTGGGCGCATGTATTTTTAATCTTTACTAAAAAAAAGGTATTGATCGTCATCGATGACGGGGGGTTGTCTTATCAAACCTGGATAAAATGTAGTGTTAGTGAGCATTTAAAAACCTTACTGTACAACTACATGTATGAACACACGTTTAATGAACAGAAACAGACTTATATCTTAAATACATTACATTTTTAACATATAGTTACAAACGCCAACAATGGCAATGGAATTAATAGAATTAAAAGAATGGAATTAAAAGGCAATAGGGTAATTAATTACAGTAGGTGAACGCTTTGCATTGCGTGTGGCATCGTGAAAAACGCTTAGCAGAGGATGGTTTCGATCCATCGACCTCTGGGTTATGGGCCCAGCACGCTTCCGCTGCGCCACTCTGCTGGTGCTAAAACGTGATGTACGCCATGTGCACATGGATATGAATATTTGAAGTTATTTTCCTCAAGATCAAAATCTATGTTGGGTGCCCTTTTATTTAATTGTCTTCGGATTATCGGTAATATAGAGTACCATTATTAATTCCCTTCCGCGCAGTTTGGCATTCATATTTCGTTATGATGTTCTGATGTAGTTCTAATGACAAAATTTACGTTTTTAGGAGAGCAAAACATCGTTCCCTGACCGGGAATCGAACCCGGGCCGCGGCGGTGAGAGCGCCGAATCCTAACCACTAGACCACCAGGGAAAGCTGACCAAACCCAAGAGGCCTATACATACATGTATTTCTACAGGTTCTACAAGAACTATTTTTAATTGAGAATTGTAATGATAATAAAATTGCGCTTAAATCTGAGACAGTTTCAGAGTTTGGAGTCTCAAACTGCAGCAATAGCACCATTGTTATATAAAATTGAGGGCACGGACAGCCACCAGAATATCTACAAACTTAGAACTAGCCCGGCTAGCTCAGTCGGTAGAGCATGAGACTCTTAATCTCAGGGTCGTGGGTTCGAGCCCCACGTTGGGCGTCTGCGTTTTTCATTACGACATGAACATTTGTTGCAGATAAAAGGTGTCGATACAATCAACCGAACTGAACACGACAAATTAGTAATTATAAGTTTTGCAACATTATAGGCAATTATTGATGTTGTTTGCATTTCCCTCTTCCCACGTCTTGCACTGTTTCTCTCAACACTTCACACAATAAATCATAAAACAATAATTCATGCTGTTGTGGTTTTGAGCATACATTAAAGCCAATAGGCTCAATGCTTTTAATGTTAAATTGCATTGGCTTAGTGATTAGCTGATGCTCATTTTTTCTTCCCTTTCTTTGTCATTGCTGTTATTGTAATTTTTCATCAAGGTATTTTTTTATCTAAATACTTGTAGTTTATCTGTTTCTGTCTATTAACTGGAATTATCTATTTTTTATCATTACATTTTTTTCTGGAAAGTATGCTTGTGCTTGTTATTTAAAATAAATGGTTTGATGTTTTAGTTAGTTTTGATATTTGTAATGTTTGTAAAAACATTTTTGGGGATCTTTTTAGCACAAGCTTTAAATAATAATAGGCCTCCAGAAGGAGTTTAGCAATCCCACAATTATTCACCAAAAACCTTATAACAAGCAACCAAGGGCTTAGACTTAAAATTTATAAACTCTGCTATTTAGCTTTGTTTGTTTATTTGTTAGGAAGAATGGTTATGCATCCCTGTAACATACAGTCTGACTTTAGAGATTGTATGTATAGAAAGTGCACTGCAGGTAACAAGCAGGTTTAATGTCAGTATCAGTACAGTGTGATCAGAAAGATGACAGATAGATGTACCAGATTGTATACCCCATCAAGTCTATCTGTTAATCTGTACATGTAATCTCTTGTCATCTGTAATTGTTCTTTGCTGAAACCTCATTTTAAAAATACATTTAATTCTTCAATCTGACCTGTGGGTGAGACAACATTTATCTATTTGTGTGTCTGTTGTGTATTTCAAAACTATATAGGGAAAAATAATATAAAAGCAAATTTGCTTATACAAACAATAATCTTAAATGTCATTCATATCTACATATCATAATATTAATATGTATATGTATATATGTATATATGTAAGACAGAAAGGAATAAGCACACAATAAGTGTACAGTATATTTAGAGCATGAGCGACAGAAATAACACAAACAGGAAGTCAATAGAATTACGACAGGAAACCACATTTCTGCAAAATTGTGCATTAACCCCACATTCCCTCTTTACGCTTCCTTTACACCCTTAAATCACTCTATTCTTTGTCACCTCATACATCTGCTTGTATATTTTAAATACATTACTGTAGTGCATTTAAATGTGGAAATGACTGTCTGTATGTTTCATTTAAATCCTTTCAATCACCAAACATAATCATTTGTATAAATAAAAAAATGCCCCATTTGTTTTAGGTTATGAACAAAACCCTGTTTGGTTTTTGGCCATTTAAAAAAATCTACAAATCAACAACAAAACTGGTCTTAAAACCGTTTTAACTTGTTTTATTCATGACAAAATATTTATTTAATATGACTGAATTAAACTGACAACATTAGTTGACATCAACAAGTTTTTTAAGGGTCCACTCAGGTAGAAATAGCTCCTTAAAGTAACAACTGCCCAGATTCATGTTTTACAGAGTATGCTTGAAAAATCAAGTAAATGCAAAAAAATGAAACGAAGCCTACAGTAACTGCTTTGGTGGTATTTAAAAAATTCTACCATAAGTGAATTTCTCAGTTGTTCTTCTGCAACATATTTACACAATTTACAGTTTGCTAAACGACAGCTCAGCTCAGCTGAAGCCTCACAACATAAGACGGCTTATTCAACATGAGACTGATGTCTAGGCATGGACACAGAGTGGTCTGCTCTCTGACTTATTTAGGTCATTTGTGAGCACAGGCCTTTAATTGTAGCCGTATGAATCATAGTCACTGTTTCTGTTGGATGAGGGCTCCCTACTAGGGTTTACAGTCAGTTTCTCCAAACCTAACAACACAGAAAGAGGCAAATGGGTACTTGTGTGTGAGCATGTGAATGACTGTAAGCAGTCTGAATGATTCAGAGAAAGGCAAAACATTGGTAAAATACGAATGGATGGATGGATGATAGATATATCATTTATATAAGCCATATAAAGTCAGTCTGTAATGTAATTGAACACAAGGGAAAGAGTACTTGGGCATGATAGTGAGAGATTGATAATGATAATGAACTGACCAGGATATGATAGTCGTATTGTTGTATTGTTGTTTGGGTGACCTTGACCTCTGTGATAGGACACTTGAAGAAGAAATGAAAAAAACAGACATAAAAGATAAAACATTTCTCATTACCCACTCATGAGTGCATTAACATTACATTTAAATCTTATATACAAAATATACAATTCATTTAAAGCATATATTTTTATCAGTTTTTGTGCTTCTTCGTCATCAAACCCAAGGCCTTTGCATTGTCAATACACTAGTTAAGCAACAGGAACTCTCTCTCTCTCTCTCTCTCTCTCTCTGTGTGTGTGTCAAATGACTCACCACTTTGACTCTGTGTTGGGCCGATCCATCGATTCTGCCGTTTTTGTGAAACTACATCAAAGAAGATTGAAAATGTTGAAATTAGACACAGTATTTAACTTCAGATTGTATAAGACAGGAAATCTGAGCGTCAACATCCATTTTAAATGGAAATCTTACAAGTTAATATACAAAAACAATTCCAAACAAAAGTAAAAAAAAATCAACACCTTTCTTAAGACAATAGCTGTGCTGTGTGCCAGTGCATTATATTTATTTATTTATTTATTCTAACAAGTAATGTAAAGTTTCAGACTTGTTTTCATCAGTGACTCACATCTTTTGCGGATGGCTTTGTACGTAGGTCGGCTAAACTGTAGCAAAATAGCACTCAAGATGAAAAAGAGTAAAACACCAGTTACTGCCTTATAAGCAGTCAGTTCCTTTCCTAGAGGATCTGAGAGAGAGTAAAAAGGAAAGGAGAAAATAATCAGTTATTTAATATGTACAGCATAATGACACAAATCAAATTCAAAGTCAAAAGCATTATTATCTTGCCTACTAAATCTGATAATAACACCAACGGGACCATAAAACATACAGACTCATATAATGTGTAAAATATTACATCACTAATTCTTGTTTTTAAGCACACACACACGCACCTTGGCAGGTGATTTGCAGACCAGGACACAAAGTTTTGCCCGTTGTCATATTGCTATGGATTATGTAACCATTTGAATTTTCTAAAGTGGTTGTTAACATATCGATGTCTCCACATCTTGCGTCTTTACAAAGGCCATTCAACCAATTTTGTGGTATGTAGCTCCTTAAGCACAAAGGGGCTTCATGTCGATCATACATAGAGACATACAGCCGACCCTCACATTGACTCCCCTTCTCCCACAATATCTTCACCCGGGCCAGAACAGGAGGCAGATTGATAATTTTGGTAATGTTCTGGCAGGGCTTTGTTGTTGGACAGGGTGAGGAGGTTACAGCATTATTAAAGGTCGGTAGGGTTGTTTGATTCGCTGATTTGCTGGACTTTGGTGGAACGGTGACTACTTCTTCCAGTTGCTTGGAAACTGCAAATGGACATAAACAATTTGGATGAAATCAAAACTGAGGAATATGTTTATTCTTCTCAATATACAGTGCACAGAAACACATTTAGAAAATTCCAGGACATTCAAGCATTTTTGGAGAAAGCAGATGAGTCACACCAAATTGTGAATGGTGGTAAATTAAATTTTGCTGAAAGATGATATATATACTAGTCTGTCAGAATTTACATAAGGTGAAAAATATAATTATTTATCACTTTTATTCTTCCTTAAGTCCTAATTAAACAATCTTTCTCATTTGGAAACGAACATACATTGGCTTGTTACTGATATTATTTACAGTGAATTTTTATACAGTGTGTAAGTTATCAATATCAAAACTGAATTGCTGGTCTCCACAGGTAAAATGTCTTGTCACTAAGGCCAGCATAATGCCTTATACTGGATCATTTGCACTCAATATACTCTTGCACTGTTTGCAAAGTGGAAGGCAGTCACACACATTTTGCACATTGGATTGCATGATTGGTTTATGTCCATTGCACTTTGCAAGCATAGATGGTGGTTTGGGTTCTTAACAGATCAGTTGAAGGTAAAGAATTATTGCATTATATATCATAATTATAGAACATTGCATTACAGTACATTATAATCTCAAAATGCCAAATTATATTGAATATATACAAATTAAATATATTAAATAAAATATAAACAATAAAACGATATGAAATTGAAAATGTAATGTACAATGATTCAAATACATAATAAATGCACGCCAGCTGGAGAAATAGTATGTATACAGATAAAAAATCATAAGGCTGCTCTTGCATAACAATATAAAAACAAAAGTTGTCAGCAAACTGATGCTCAAAAAACTACTAAAATTTTAAGTATCATGAAGAGCTTAAAATGCGTCCTTTTGTCCTTGTGATCTTGTGAGTAACAGGGTACCGAGAAATATGTTAAATAAACATATTTAACATATTTATCTTATTTAAGAAACAATTACTACTTAGTATTTAGGCACAATTTTTGGCTTTCTTTTTTTAAATAAATGTAGCTCATCTATTGTTGGCTTATGTATTTATTTATTTATTTTTACAATATACATAAGCAGGACATGCTTATTCCATTTTAAAAGCAGTAAATGGTTTCTGATTACTTAGTTTTGCTTATTTTACAAAACAGAATGTTCAAATAATATATATTGCACTACTATATTGTTCATAATAATGCCATTTTTGCTGTCTACAGGCAGAAAGATTATTACCTCTTTTACAATATGTAATGTAATCATTCATAGACGGCAGTTAACTTAAAACTGGCAGAAATGTCACCACTGAAATCATTTTTTTACTTTAAATATGTAAAAATGAGATATTGTAATAGTTCTTAAAGAACTATAATTCAAAATTCTGTCACATTGTCTGAGTTTACCATAATAGTAAATTGTTACTTCGCAACAATGAAAGTAGATTTTGTTTTGCCAATAATTTCCTTGTTTTAGGCGGTTACAAAAATTTTAGATGAAGAATAAGAGTTTGATTTTCATATTTTATCACAATTCTACTGATAACTGCACTAATTTAGCAAAAAATAATTTCATATATAAAGTGTAACTACTATACTTATATCGCTTTTCCTTTACCACATACAGTGTTTTAAATTATAAAGGTGTAATATATAAAATGCAATATAAAACCCAGTGACTGCAATCATGTACTAAGTAAATGTTGCTTCTAAGTGTTTTGTCTTTTAAGAAAGATGAAATAAGATAAGAAGCATCTAATCTTACATCAGCATTCTATGATGTTTAACTTTTAGGCCATTGACTGTTAAAAATTACTATAAACATTCATTCAGGGTGGTAGTTCTGGAGCAGGATCATCCACATCACTTGGATCTGTACTGGTGTCATATAACAGAAGGTTCACAATTCACATATTTTAATAATAAACGGTTCACTTACGAACACCATGTAGAAGGAGCACCATAAGAATCGTCAACAGAGAGCGTTCCATCTGGCAAAGGGCTGTTCCACACAGTTAGAGAGTAATTTAAC
This sequence comes from Chromobotia macracanthus, assembly GCA_036877525.1. Taxonomy (NCBI): domain Eukaryota; kingdom Metazoa; phylum Chordata; class Actinopteri; order Cypriniformes; family Botiidae; genus Chromobotia; species Chromobotia macracanthus. Next base: position 3,508,688 of record JAZGTH010000019.1, read on the forward strand.
ATCATTTGAATAAAAAGACACAGTGAAGGTTTTAGTAGGCCTATCGGTCAAACTTAAGATCTTTGGTTCACAACAAGCGATTTGTTAGACTCAGAGGCCCAAACCCAATGATGTTTTATTTTTGTACATATTTCTAGTCTAGTCTAGTCTAAATATAGCTCCCACATTATCTATGTTTGTATTATCAAATGCAAAGGTTTTAATCATCATTTATCAATAAACTGAGATACTAAAAACAAAAACTGATACATCATTAACTACAGTATGGACTAAATTATTTGTTGATACACACTGGATTCTCTATTGGGGCGCAGCATTGTTTTAGGTGTGATACAGAATGTCTCTTGATTTTAATTGACAGCAGTCGTTCCAGCTGTGTTCGGAAGCTTTTTATCCTCAAAATATGTCCAACATCAAAAACAATAAAAGACAGCTTTTGCTCTACCATAAAAAACTTACAACCAGCTTTAAACAATATTTTATCAGATCTTACCTCGCATGTGACTGCTGAGAGCAAACGTATAGAGCAGGTGACAAGAAAATCAAGTGAAAGGAAATATACAGAGGTATGAAGCTGGTGTCTATATTTCTCCGCCCTCATCCTCTTTCTCTCTCTGTTCGCAGGCGTCTTATAATCACATGTGTTTGATTGCATGCTGCAGTGCTTCCTCACATCAAAGAGAAAAACAACACGGAGGCCAAAAAATGAAGTAAAGGTTAAAAAAAACATGCTGGGTGGAGAGAAAGTAAAATAGTGTATAATAGTGAATAATAGTGTAATATTCAGTTGAACATGTTTTCCCATTGTTTGTGCTGCTTCTGTGATTCTGAATATCAATATTAAATCTTGCAAAAAAATCCTTTTATATAAAAGGAAATGTATTTAAACAAAATAATATAAAAATTAGTCTGGGGATGGTTAAGGAATAGGGTAGGTATATAATAAAGAAACAGAAATCTAGAAAAAACACAAAATCTGTCACAAAATCTAAATATCTATAGCATAAAGGGTTTTTTGCATAGAGGGAGTGAGTTTATTTTGGTGAATGTTGCACAGAGATGATTAATTGAGCAAAAAGGAATCAATCTCCAGCGCAGAGGTAAAACGTGGGTGTATTACTCAAAAACCGGCAATATCCAGACGTAGCCGTTCATTTCACTGTTACTCATATCTTCTTTTCATTCACAATCTTTCCCAGCCGCCTCTATACCTCCCTCACTCTCTCGATCTTTCTCAGGTGTCGCCGGGTTTGGTTTACCATATCATACAGTTAGAGAAAGACCCACAAAGGCTGGTTTTTAAACCTGTAAAAAAAATCCCTATAACACCCTCTTTCGTCTTTCGTCTATGATTCAATATGAATGGTATGTAAACAGTTTTCAATGAGTCAATAAGTTAAACTACCCTTTATTTTTATGTACATTTGGAACACATGAGCTTTGTGTTCTTGTAAGCTCATTCAACATTCAGAAAATAACCCAAAAACTTAAGCAACTAGTAACAATTAAAATAATAGCAATAACATTAAAGACCAAACATATTTATAACTAGTAAAACGACTCCATTAGGCACTATTTAAATAATAATCTTTTTAAATAATAAAATGAAAAAGCAACACAGAGATCATAGATCAACTTCAGCGTTTAATATTCACACCCGAGAAAAAGGACAATAAAAATAAAAATACACTTTTAACAGGCTACAGTCATAACAACCAATGCAACAGAATCCCTTTCCTCTAATGCTTCAAATCGATGTGCTAATAAAATTTCTTCATCCCATTTTTCTCATCCTCATGCCATATTGGCCCTCTCCTGGCACCAGGTGCTGGGGAGGGAAAAACGTGGGGGTTTTGCTACAAACCTGAGTCGTCTTAATTACTGAGTTCATGAATTAGATAAAGCCACCTGAGGCCTGATTGAGGATGCCTCAGGTTTTGAATTGCTTTAAAGTACAAAAATAAAGAAATACCCCACACGCCTTTTCTAAAGCTGACTGTTAAGAGGGCCCGCTCTCAGCTCCTGTTGCCAAAGAGTTAGGGGCTGTTAGTGTGGAGTGCTTGTGTGATTCACATGGTCCTTCAGTTGGTCAACAAGGAGAATCATATGGTTCTCCTTGTTGACCAACATATGGCAGAACCAAATGGATCTGAAGGTGGGTTCAATATAAACCAGAACATAAAGTGTTATGTTGGTAAGGAGTGTAAGCATTTTATGGGAACGAGTCTGAGCAGAGCCAGATTCAATTTGCTTCGCTTCCTGATTCTATGTGGGAATCTGACTCATAAACCATTTGAAATAGACAATCCAATGATTCTGGCTGTACAAGATCGACAAATGCCTCATTGCATCTAAACTCAAAGTGTAAAGTATGCAGCCAATGTCCCAGGCATTTGTCTGCATAGTTTTACTATAAAAGATCCTCTACCTTTATGATAGATACTGAATGCTATACTTACTAACATAAGCATGTTATGTAGCGCCTATTGTGTTGCATATGCTCTGTGCTATATTATGCCTCACCTGCACCCACCCTTTACATCTGTGCTAAATCAGATAAAAGATATGTCTATATTAATATCCCTTGCTCTCTGATTTCCCTTTAATATTAGCATCCGTTAATACAAATTACACTGCTTCCACTAGAAAATGTACGGTAATAGTCTATGCCTTCTGATCATTGTCAGGCAAAATTTAAAATTAAAGTGGTGGAAGGGCATAAAGGAAACAAAAGTAAGCACAAGAGATATTTGATGGAGTGTTTCTCTGGTGCATTGGTACACTATGCATTCGAAACAGGACTTATAGCACCAAGCCACATCTTTACAAAAGTGTAGACTTTGGGTTCTAAGTCTGCACACATCAAAGTTGTCTCAATATAATCATGATGAAGAATTAGTTTGTCTTAAGTAAAGAGTTTACATCAGAGATAAAATGGAAAGATGGTGCTGTGCTTTCTGGATAATCCGTAGACAAATCCGATAAACAGACCTATATAGACCAAAGATTAACCTAATGCTAATTCTACATGTAGTGTGACCTGTTTATCTCAGTAGAAGTTGAAACAATGATTAATATGATTGGAATCTCGAACCACAGCCAAACGAGGCTGAGCTGCAACACAATTTGTCGGGAAAACAAGGAAAGCATCACATCTTCAAAAATAATCAATTTATCAGTGATGTTAAGATTTCTTCAAACTGATTCAAAAACATGCTTTAAAATGGGTGGGAACTGAGCCATCAAAACCTGTGAAGCCCACACTGAGTCTCTGACAGAGTCTTTGATTGAGGTTTCATGGGGGAACAAGCATTTGCTTACCCAATCTCAAGTGTTTTTTATAAGCCTCAGACAGGAACAGGATGTGACATGGGTACAGAAACCACAAATCTGAGGGTAAGGAAAAGGCAGAACCGGAGGAGGAAAAGGGTGGGAGACAAGAGGGAGAATAATGAGAAAAAGACAAAGACATACATACAGTGGCTCAGGAGTATTGTTGTGGTACCCCGAAACCTTGCCTATAAAGAGGTCTACCTGTTGGTGACTGGGTTGGTGGCCCATGGGGGCCTGTGGGGTAGCTATACCCTCCATACTGGTATGGGCTTGGGTAAGGGGTAGGCGTAGGACCGAACTGCCCAAAAGGTGGCCCAGGAAATGTGGGCTGAGCGGGGTATGGGCAAGCAGGCGAACCAAAAGTAGGCCTGGTGGCGGAGTAGCCAGTTGTTGGGGGGAAAGGGGCAACCTGGCTGGGGTAGGGCTGAAACGCTGTGCTAGAGTTGGTGGGGCCTGCTGTGGAAGCTGAGGGGGGATGGTTGGGGGGAGGAACAGGGTAGGGGGAGTAGGGAAGAGCAGAACTGGAGGTATTGGAGGGTGCATTAATTTTGGAGCTCTGTTGTTGCTGCGGCTGCTGTTGTTGCCACAGCGATGATGATCCAGCATCCTGATTGGCACAGGGTTGTGATGTCATTGTAGCATCTCTTATCCCTTTGCTTTTTTGGCAGAGAATTTCTTGCAGCTTTTCAATGCGTACTCGTCTTGTGTGGGCGAGGGAACGAAGGGAAAGGAAACGATCGAGGAAAGAGTCCAGCAATATCGAACCTTCCAGAAAATCATCTGCTAGACTCTGAGAGACAGAAAAAGAGACTGAATGAATGACAGGTGATCAACTAAAGTTCCCCAGCGAATAACTCCATTAATGAGTCATTTACAAAATTATAAAATGCCTAAAAATGCTACTATTACCACAGCTGTGATCACCTGTAGTCTTTGTGCCAATTACAGCCATGCTGGTGTTCAGTATTCAATTATTTATTGCAAACAGATAGTTAGTTACAATGTTACAAAGCAGATTATTTGAACTCAATATAGCGAGGACAGAAAAGCAGAGGGCTTCAAACATTAAAACATTCCTGTGCTGTTATATGGAATATCAGCATGCATGGAATGTCACTTGTCCAATCAAAATAGTGGACAAGAATGAACTTATACAATAAGTGATAAAATGTAATCGTTTATGGTTAATAATGAAAGGGCAAAAGCAGAGTTACAGTGTTTTACAGTATTTTTCATTTAAAATGTCAAACATATATTCATCCTACATCAACCAAATCTGCTTAGCTACCATTTCCACGTTAATTTCGTTAATTATCATGAACAACAATCAGTATATCAGAGTAATCAAATTACAGCTCACCTCTGATTCTGCCTCTGTGTCAGCACCCTCTGTCTGCAGGCGAGACAACAGCCCCTCCGGAGACACCTGCCCCATTATACTGTCTGCAGAAACAGGCAAAGAGAAGTGAAAAATAATGCAGACGAAAGTGGATTGAGAAAGACTAAGAAACTGAAAGAGAACAAACAAATGGCTTGACTATGAATGTGTAATAATGTAAAGGAACACACAGTAATGAATAGAAAGAGTAAATTAGGGTTCAGACGGCCAGACACAAAATTATTGTGTGATGTAATGTCATGGATGTATGAAAAGGGGAGGAGAACAAATGCGCTATACCACAGACAAACATACTGGCTGAACAACAAGCTCTTGTTAGAAACTCAGCAAAGCTCTCTGTGTCTGATCAAAAGCCTCATAAACATTCACAGAAACAGAAAGATCAGAAATTAAATTCATGATTTCAGGATACCCGAAATTTACTTGCATGGTGGCAGTTCAATTACACTCTTTTTATGCAACCGAAAGATAGTCAATGCAGATTAATAGCAGTGTGAACAAAAGTACTGGATGAACACTGTAATTTCCTTTGAATTAAAACACTCTTAAAAGTGCTATCATGGCAAAAGTGCTATCATTTCCGTTGTGCTATCACCAATGGAATCTTTTAAGAAATACACTGTGATGAATCCTTTTCATTTTAGCTTCTCTTTTAGTTACAGTAGAAACCCTCTTATATTTAATGGTTCGATACATTCCATGTTTTTCAATGACACGTTCAAAAAACACTTAACTTGACAAGTATTGTGCTAGCACTACTTTTAAGAATGTTGTACAAAAACAATTAACCTGACTTTTATTATTCCAATATACAAAAAAGCAACATGTTTTAATAAATCAACATTCAACGAAACATGTACACAATTTTGCCAAGGACAATTATGATCAGTTCAGTGTTTTTAATCTCCATAACAGTTTCCTGTTTTAATTATGGAAAGAAAAACACATTACTAACAAAAGTAATTTCATCTCAAAGAAAAAAACTTCTCATTTGCATACAAAATCTTCTCTTCCAACAATCTTATCTCTCTCCATCTCCTTTTCATTCACTTAATGTACCCAGTATTCATTCTTACTATACTTCCGTATATTTCTATTCTTAATCAAAACTGCCCCCAGTTCCCCTTACCTCTCACGGCACAGTGCTGTTTGTATCTCTCTCTTACTTCCTCAAGCTCAGTGTATTTCTCCACCAGCCGTGCTCTCTCTTTTTCAAGACGCGGTTTCATGTCAAGGTTTTGCTCTGCGAGGCTGCGGTTGGCAGCCAGAGCCATTTCCCTCTCCAGCTGAATATTCTGAATCTGCAGGTGGATAAAGACAGCGAGACCATTTTTTACTGGAAGACTCAGACGATTAAGTTTAATATATGCAAGGTACACATTAATCTGAAGTCCCGGGACGTTCAAACATGTGATACTTAAATGTGTTAATTTCAATTAAAAAAAAAACAGATTATTAAATTATTACATTACAGTTTACCCAGAGAGACTGAAAGATACTGGCACTAACATAATATCAAAGATAGTAGGAAAACTAGATATACCAAACCACCCTATAAAAATAACTGGAACAAACCAATAAAATAGTCAACTTGTACCATCACCAAGCCAGGAATAGACAGATCAGCAGATTATACAGCAGAACAACATGCTGTTGATGTCTATGTAATAACGTTCACAAAATGTTTGTCAATATTCCGAAAACATACTTTGATTTTATTTCAGGCTACATCGGCATGTTATTAACTTCTCCATGAGACTCAAAACTATGACCCATGAGCTCACCTCATCAGATTCCAGTGTCATAGACTCCACCCTCTCTGAGCTGTCCAGCAATTCCTGCAGCTCGGACTGACTGAAGTCTTGAAGCTTCTCCATTGATTTGCTCGGACTGCTGATGGTCAACAAACAACAGAGTTACACAACTGTGCCAATTACGGCACTATAGCAAACTTGAACTGTTTACAGTTGCTCTGTTTTACAACCTACTGTACAACAGCAGACCCATCAGTGAACAGGCCACTGTAACTCTAAATTCATTAACATTTAGAGATTAAATCTAGCTAGGCAAAACAGACAATGTGATCTTGGCATATGTTATTAAAACTGTTCTACAAGGAGAACGATGGGTAGTTTCATGTCATTTGTTTATCTCTGTCATTCGAACCGGACAAGTCATTTAGAAACAGTTTTCAGTGGCAAAAAAGGCGCAAAAATGCCAGATCAAGTTGTACAGCTAAGCTCAATTCTAACCGCTTGTTGTATCTCAAAGAATCGACAAATACTTACAAGGTACAAGCAAATCAAAGTCCTCTCCGCACGCTGCTCATGGAAAAACATCAAACTTAATAGCAAGCGAGTGACGTCAAAACGTAGACGGAAGCGCTGAGACTGGCTAACACCTTGCGAGCGTCTTCGGCGTTAAAAAGCTGCTTTCCCGTGAGAACCGCACACGGGACCGGATCAGCGGGCGGTTTCACGTGATGTCTTGCTCGACAGAATAGAAATAAATGCGCGAAATTATTTCCGGTGAGCGGAATCTCCCCGCGGTTAGCTGGACGGCTAGCACACTTAAAAGGACAGCAGCTGGGCAAGGCGGGTTGCTGTTCAATCAAAACGTCGCCGGACGAAAGAGCAACTCAGAATCACGTAATAATATATGTCCGGCAACACAGCACCGATGTCAGATTGAACAAAACAACTCAAAGAAATGTTTTTTGACGAGGTATACTCCTATTCTTTGGGGAAAGTTTCACTCCTCGTTGACAGATATCGCGGCCATCTTTGGACGAGTCCAATGTCGGTTTTGTCTAGGGAGGTAAGGTACGGTTTAAATTACTCGATTTAGATTTTTTTAGCAAACGAAGAAACATACGTTTAGACTTTACATTTTAGTAGATATATTACGTTTATAATATGTAAAAATGAAAGGGTTTGTTGGTGATTTTGTGAAAATACCATTATGCGTACCAAACTTTGGTGTAATATGGTATCGTCCTATGTTCAACTGACTAAAAGGGAAACCCCGGTGTGACGGGATATTTCGTGTGACATGGAGTTCGTCTTCATTTTTCATCACAGAAAACATCGATTTTTGTACATTTCAAGTTTAATAATGTAAAAACAACTCGTTGTTTCATGTTTGTAAAATTGTTAAACACATTTAAAGAAATAACCACTATTCACTCATTGTGAGAAATAATGGAACCGCATGCACGTAAAGTCGCGATTTAAAATATTAAAGAATATACAAAATGAGATGTCTGCCATCATTAAACGAAGCCTTTGGTGTATGAAATGTCATCTCAGTGTGTTTTCAGTCCTTTAAATGCAGAAAATGATAATAAGCCATAAAGTGCCAGAGCAGCAGCATCATAAAACATCAGCAGCCCAGAAATCGACTTGTAGAAATACTGTGGAAATAAACATTTTATTAGCCCATGTCAAACATTATTATGGTTTATAATAGTAATGATGGATATTAGCACTGTGTGGCTAATAACATTATTTAATTATTAACTGTGAATTATCAACTGTGTGTGTCATAGCAGAAAAATACGGTCTATTTCTCTCTCTGTCAAACGTTAAAGCCTAGTAGACTTTCCATATTAAAGTATCTGAGGACATAACAATTTGTTAAAACTGATAAATATCAGGGGAAGATTGATTTTCATTTGTATAGGAGGTTAATCGCAGAATAAATAAAAATTTATATTTACCCGAAAGACTAGCTGTGGACACACAGAAGGGTCAAAGATTTGGTCTGTGATTAGTCAGTTTGATCTAACAACAGATCTGGGGCCAGTGTGAGAGAAGTTAGAACCGGCCAACAGGGCTACATTTACGCCATCAATTAAGTCTGCACAAGGACAAACGGGCATTTGTTATTATTTTAATAAAGGTAATGTTTAAAAGTATAAACACTGTATAAATATATGTGTGTGTGTGTGTGCGTGTGTTTCGACAAAAATATGTTAACAAATATGATAAATATTTTGCTTAAACAAATTGCACAATTGCATCGTTATTGACGAGCTTTATTGAAAGTATGCTGCTCGTTTAAGCAAACATGTCTTAAGACCATGTGGATAATACAAAACCATAATGATTATGTTCAAGCGTAATATACATACCACAAAACCAACACAAAGTGGGCAGATCAAGAAATATCTTAAATCAGCGCTGACATGGTATGTTGGTGCAGCCAAAAGCATTTGGCTAATATAACTAAAACTAATATTTCCATTACCATTAGGAAAGAAGTTAGTCAAAAGTACAAATATTTTCAACAGCATTCAGAAAAACATCCCAATGAAAATGAGGGGAAATACATTTCTTAGCGGACATCCATCTTTATGAATGACCCAAGCAGTGCCGCTTACCGAACAGGCAATGTGATATGGGGTGGGGGGGTGATAAAATAAAAGCAATGAAAGGGTGATAAAGCAACTGGTGCACAGAAAAATAGGAACATTTCTACAGTTTTAACCGAAAAGATCTGCTAGACAGTCAGAAAACATGGCCCGGAGTGATTGTGAGTAGACATATTTGATCCCTGTGGACTACTGGAATGGTGAGGGAATACAGATGCTGGAGAGGAGAAAAACAAATCTTTTGTGAGAAGAGGAAGTGGGCGGATATAATGCAAAAAAGTTACTGCAGAACAGCACAGCTGGGTGCCATAGAGTATTACTCAACAGCAGAGAAAGCTGATGGGCTGTCCAGATGTCCAAAAGAGTCGCTTTATTAATTGATTGATTTACATTATTTAACACCATATACTCGACAAGCACAAATCACGCACATCTTAAGTACATAAATCGAGCCGCGTCAACCAATATAAAATGTAAAGTCATAATGCATGCATGCACACTATATAGTATAAATACACTAATAAATGTAGCTGGTCGGACGTACATTTCATTAATAAACGCTGCACAACAGACTCTTAAATGAAGATTCAGCGAGTCCTAGAAACCTCCTCGCTAAGAGAAACCAGCTGTTTATGAAGTGAACAAGAATCAGTCATATTTGAGGAGGGGGCTGGACAGACCCGAACTCTTTCAGTGCGCGTTTTAAAATCATAAGGGTGGGACCGAGTCGTTTTCCGTGCCGTTTTTCGCTCGGGTTGCAAAGAAAAACGCATTTGCCGTCTCAAGCGTTCATTGTCAACCTAAAACTTAAGAAGAAAGAAACAGAGGATGTCTTTGACAGTGTCGACGGACCTGTCGGTGGCCGCTGGTTCGAGCCAGCTCGAGGAGAAACTGGATGATAAACTAAATGCCATGCGGGAAAGCATGATGAAAGGGAATCCCAAAGTATTCGGGGTGAGTGAACGACAATTTATTTGCATTAATAAACTCTCCGGCACATTAACAGTGATGCAACTTAAAATATACCTTTGTTTTATACCATAAGACAACGCTGTGTTAAAGCAATTTACATATATTGTGCATTTAAGCTTTACAATGGCTGAGATAATAGGAGTGTCTTCTATCATTTCCTGTTGAGCAATCTCTCTTGCACTCTTTCCTAGGTCTCTCAGATAGTACTGGGATTAATGGTCATCTCTTACTCTATACCTTTGCTTGGAGCCGAGTCCACACTGATCCTTAACTTTTGTGTGCCATGGTGGAGTGGCCTTATGGTAATATTATATAAAAAAAGGCTTGTTATGTGGTATTTATGTCTACTGAATTAAGGACCACTTAATATTTCACTTGGTCATATAATGTATATTGTGCATACGAAATGAGTCTGACAACCATGGAATTGTTTTCATTTATAACTAAATTTCTTTGTGTCCCTTCGTGCAAACAGTTTGTCATTTCAGGTGCAGTTGCAATAGTGGTGGAAAAGCATGCCAGGATAAATACAGTGAGTTAAAAATACAAGTACTTAATGTTGTTACTAATGTAGTAAAATGTTTTACATATTAGCATATGCTGTTCTTTCATGTAATGTACTCATGACAAATAATCCCCTAATCATTAATTTTTTACATACTTAAAGTTCACATACATCAGCAGGCACACTCTGTATAACAATATAGTCTGCAAGACAACTAATGATGAAAGTTTATTTTGTCTTTAGTTCAGGGCTTGCTTGGCTGTCTCTGTTGTGGCCATTGTGGTCTCAATTATTTCACTTCTCCTATACTACATTGACATTGCATACAATCCCACAACCACATGTAGAATGGGGCCTGAGAATAATTGTGACCAACGGTTTTATGTCACCGTACGTACATCATAACGTATATAAAGACAATTAATATTTTCATGAGAGAAACCTACTGACCAATAAATAGATTTTTTTTTAAATAACAGCGTTTCAAGACTGGAGTGAAGACAACCATCTCAATGATCATTTTGGTCCAGGCAGCAATCTGCTCTGCTTTTATATTTTTTCTCTATAAACAGAGAAAGAACTTTACGGGCTATGCGGTAAGAAAAAAATGGTTAATTTTATCCTAAAGCTATTGGTAACACTTTACAAGAAGGTTCCATTTGTTAACATTAGTTAACTACATTGGTTAGCATATTTTAATAACACTTATGCAGCATTTATCAATGTTAATGTCAATTTCAGCATTTACTAATACAGTTTTGAAAACCAAAAGCAGTGTCTGTTAACATTAACAATTGTATTATTGGTGTTAACAAGAATTAAATTAGAGTTAAATTGATTTCTCTCTCTCTCTTTTTCTCTCTCTTTCTTTTACAGGCTGTGAATGAATGACACCCTGTGATTAATACCCAAGTATGACTTCATTTCAAATTAGCTCATTTATGTGTAAGATTAATTGTACTTACTACTTATATAATTACTGTATTTGGTGTATGTGTATGTCTATGTAATTCAGTACAATGTATTTTAAGTGTTAATTTTCATAAATGTTTTAAATAATATCTACAACATAAACTTGTTTTTATTAAAGTTACTTTTACCTTTAAACGTGACTTTCTGTGGTTTCATTTTACACAACATTGCCTGCATTGTCATCATTACAGGTTTATTGGATTCCCAAATACTGCAAGACAAGGTTGGTAAACATTTAAGAAAAAATGATGTCAAAACAGCTTTAAGGCCTTACGACTGTGGATGATCAAAAAGAGATGGTTTCACACTGCGTAAGCATCAAATAAATAACATAAATGTTACAGCTCAGATCTACATGGGTTTGGCTGCTTTTCTAAATTTTTAATAGGCTACAAAATACCATAATTTAGAGTGTTTCTCAACCGGGGGCCGGAACTCACTAGGGGGCCTCAACAAACTTCCAAAGAGGGCCTCAAGTTGACTTGAAAATTATTTAAATAAGTCAAAACAGTTAAAAATAAGCTATAAAAAGTTACTGCACAAAAAATCTTTTAAAATAGCTAAAATAACTAACAATTAAGATATTAGTGTTTAGTTATTTTTATGTGAAAGCAAAAGTGACATATTTGTCAACATATGGGTTAGGTAACCCATACTTGAAATCTGACCTGCATGTAACCCACCCAGTGAGCAGTGAATCAATTTGTGACTTTTTTTGTTTCTGGACAATTTTGCAACATTCTGTAAATCAAATGCTGTTCTATAGATTTGCCAATAGATGGCAGGGTAAGAAATGTGTCAGAGCAAAAACAGAATGAAGGAAAGCCAGTGACATGTGATGTATGGTTGCCTTCATATTGAGAGAACTGACAAGTGCTCCACAAGTTGCTCAGAAGTTTTTTTGTTATGGTTGAGATGAAATATATAAGCATAAATTATAAGCAAAATAAATAAAATGTTGCCCCATAAATGTAACCCTCCAAGTGTGCTACTGTTTGCAGTTAAAACTGTCATCGGTAGGCGGCAGGCTTGTTCCATCCAGGGAACAGGAAGCTGGCATTGCTCCGGGAAAACATACTTCTCTTTTAGTTTAGTTAGGCTTGGGTTCGGTGTTAAAAGATAAAGCTGATATTCTTAAACACAAATGTATCCGGCTGTATAATATGAAAAGGCACATCTGAAGCTCCGCAGACCTTAAAAAAGAGACGCCTAAATTTTCTTACTTTTCTTCATACTTTTTATGAAGATTGGCGGTCGTTTTTTCTAAATCATTCTTCAATCAGCTTTAACCAAAAGCATTTTTTCTCAAGAACACAAGCTGAACACATGGTGGAGAGAGACATGGGGCGTTTTTTATATTTGACCGCACTTGTACTTTCAGTTTCATACTTTCATCTTATACCGCCGTGTCACTCGTTGGAGTGGGACAATCAGTCCAGTCCCCTGCAGAATGTGCGGAACATTGTCGCAAGTTTGTCCGAGGAAGCTCACAGTTGCCTGGTGTCTGTGGTCGGTGAAAAGGTAGTCGATTCGTCCCTGAAGGTGAGCTCTTTTGTCAATTACAATGGTCAATCTCCCAATTGCAGTGACCACAAGAAGTATTTTGTACCTAAGGCACACTGTAATGAATGCATTTTATTGCATATCATATTGCAACAGCATATCAAACCGAGTGTGACATTCATCTGAAAGTAAATGCTTTTCAAGCCAGCTATGACGTTATGAAGGTGTGGCATTATTTGTTTGTAGATGCCACTTTAGTTTGATAGTTGAACTAATTCGACAAAAGGACTACATTTATAATCTTCAGTTCAGTTTATTTCCGGATTGCTGTTAAGCAGCTTTACAGAATTGTTTCTAGCATAAACAGTAAAGATATTAGCTATACAGAAACTAGGTAGAAACACGAAAAAACACTAAATAAGTTTCACAGAAAACACATTTTCGCACCGAAACAGATTTATACGAAACAGAAATATAGAAATACAGTATTACAGAGGACACAATTTAGCACAAACATAAGAAAAAAGTGTATAGAATAAGATAAATGGCAGCACAAACAGAAAATGATAAAATACATGACAAATAATATTATATGTTTGTAATAATATTATATGTTTGTATAATGTGTATATTATATGCAATAATATTATATGTTAAATTTACATATACAACAACCGTAGAAATAATTAGATGTAGATGATTAGATAGGATTTTGATGGACTGTTGTATAGTGATATTAAAGAAGTAGCTATGCGTTTTAACATCAGCACAATAAACCTGCCCTGAAATGCTCATTGTCGTTTTGGGGCCATTGTGTACGATTAGAATAATTTGTATGATAATATTACTAAGGGTTTTATATGCTTTTCTGCAAATGTATTTATTTAAAATAGAATATATCATTTTTATTGATTTCAGACTGCGCGCAGTGGCGTGAAGTTGCTGTCAGATGCGGCAGCAGATGCTCTTAACGTGCTCATCCGATACCTCACTGAAATTTTGGAAGCAGCAGGAATTGACGGTATGTGTACTAAATATCTTCTTACCTACTGCCAATCCAGATCCCTTGCTTATATTTATTACTGTTATGTACTAGAGCGAAACATTATTTTCAGAAAGCATTTCTCCCTGTGTCTGTGCAGCCAGACTTCCCTTCAAACAAGTTACTCCAGAAGGAGTGATTTTTGTCACTCAGTGGGCCCTGCTGGCGATTACTGCCTACTGGATACTGTCCCTCATCCTGCGGCTGGTTGTCGGAGCTGTGAGGCAGGTCCTGTGGCTGCTGAAGGTTGTCTTTGTAGTTGCCATGTTTGGGTTGATTCTCAGTGACACCGGTGCCTCTGCAGAAACCACAGCGCTGAGATTAGCGGGCCTGGTGTGTGTTGGTGTTTTGTTAGGGATAGGTGGAACATCTTCAAAGCGAGATGCACACCTCGAGGATAAAGTCAAGGTGTTGGAGAGACGGCTAAGAGATATGGAGAAAAGCAAAGCAGAATAACAGAGAAATCTTTAGCCAGTCTTGAAATAACTCTTACTCGTTTCCTGTTTACACAGCATTTTTGTTGACTTCAGAACTCAGCAATAAGGTTTGGGTTAACCTCATAGATGCCTAATTTCTTTCTAAATTTGGAGTATGTTTCAATATTTAAGTGCTCTTTATATGATTATTGATTAGTATGTAAAAAACTGTAATGTTTTATATTAAGGACCCAAAGCACAACTACATCTGAAGGGCTATGACAGAAATGAATCAAATGCTCTAAAATAAACAGAAGCTTAGTGTGCAGGTTACAGTGAGTAATGAGAAAAGCAAAATTTTTACTTTACATTGAACTAATCATGTTTTGTTGTCCATTACACCAGTGAGGGACAGGGAAGCATTGCAAGATGTGTAAGATGTATGTGTTATTTACAATGACAACATTTGAAAAATACAAAATAAAACAAAATTCTTTGTGTTTTTTCGTCTGCCGTGGATTTTCATTTTTTCTTGTGGCCTACCATTGAGTTTTTGAGTTAGTGGATGTGTTGCTGTGACTGTCCAGTAGCACCAGTGTGGGATTGACAAGAGGCTTCACCAAACGCCTAATGGTCACAAAGGACCGTTGTGAGCGCCTGAACTCATGACAAAAAAAAAAATCTACTCACTTAGCTAGTAAGCTCATAATACAAGTCCCATAAAACAATATACACATATTTAAAGGGTCAGATAAACCAGTTCAAGAATAAGAACCTGGTTATGATTTGGAGCTAAAATTGAAAAATTAACACTAAAGTTAAAACAGGTAAAATATGATTATGCATATGTACCATGCTTTGTTTAAACACTTTTTAGAGAAGTAACATCACAAAATGTATTTAAACATTTTAAATTGTTGAATGTGTACATCTTGCAGATAAATTTACATTGATATTCATTAATAAATTTTTTTATGTCTTTGTTTATTTATAGAACATATAGTCTGCAGTCCACAGTTTAACAAAGAAAATGGCAATAGCTTCTGACCCTTGATGACATAGATTATATAAAAAACAAAAAGAATAAGAAAAAATATAAAATATACAGTATGAAATATATAAACATTAGAATGTTATAGATAATGGGTTAAACAGAAATATTTTACTAATTAGAAAAATGGTAGGTCACTTTACTTTTGTTAGTGCGACATCAATATGCAAGTTATACACAAACTATGTACAAACTCTCATCATTTGAATTCAGGTTTTCACTACAGTCAAAAGCCAACAGGGCTGTAAAAGTGCTTTATGCAAAGGCTGTTTTAGTTTCTAATAGGCTGTTGTAGTTTCTCTGAAACTGTAGGCTTTTATTTTGTTTTATTCATGTCACTAAATCTTGGAGCTAACTCCAGACTGTACACACGTAATTCGAGTCACAGCACCCAGCTTGCTTATACCTTTGGCCACATACTAGTCACCTATCAGCAGCCATATAATTACAAAACCATTCCTGTTAGCACAAAGAGAAAGTAAGGTAAGAAAAAGATGTTTGACATCTTTAAAAGCTGCTTTGCATAATGGTAACCAAGAATCTACAATGTACTTAGAGTACTAAACTATAAATAATTTAAAACTGTATTATTAAAGAGAAAGAAAACAGTCTGTATGTACAAAAGTGTTACAAAAAACAAATATCCCGCTCTTAAACTACATCCTAAGCTTGATAAATCTCGAGGAAGAGTTTGTGGGAATTGTAAGGCCAATGAATTTGAGACAAAAATGCTATTAGCATTGTGACCAGCAATCCAGCCTGGAGCAAAACCTCTGCTGGTTTAAACAGTCACAGTGTTAAAGAACATATCTGAATGAATTTCTGTGGCAAAGACGAACATCATTCATGCAGAGGTAGTATTTTTAGATATCTTTTCACATTGCTCTTTACAATGACAACATTGACCAGCCTGTTCTAAGTAAGATGCAATATTAAGGCTAAAAAATATAGTATATACTTTTTTTTGGTTGAGATTAACAGCCACAAGTAGTTTCTCTGTTTGCACTTCAGGCTTTAACGTGGATAATTCAGGAGGTTAAGGCAACTACAGGAAGTTACTGGTGGACGACTTTCCTTTGTCAATCTCAAACTGGACAGCAGAGTCTGAGGAGCTCAGGACATCGATGGAAACTCTGGGTGCAGAAGACTATTCAAAAGAGAGAAAGACGTTATGGTTACATTATAAGAATGATACAGATAGGTATTGGCTAGGGCTGCAAGATATATTGAAAGTATTGAAATATCACAAAAGTGCATATTGCAATAGTTTGTGATAACTGAATGATTTTAATACTTCAAGAAGTTATTTATGTGTGCATGTGTGCAAGCACATGCTCTGACATGTGAAACAATCAGCAAGCCGTGATTCAGAAAAACAAATCATATGACCTCAATGATTGCTGGGCTGTAAGGAAGATAAAGGGTTACCTCAGGCTGAGGGGTTAGCAATGGTGCAGCAGGAGACAACTCATTCATTTTCAGAGCAGTGGGTTCAGGCCCAAATGGAGCCGAGTTCATCAATGGATTGTTATCCTGCATATACACACATGAATGCATAAAAGGCCTTTACATAAAACACTTTACCTGAGGGACTGTTTTCCATTCAATTTCTTGTTATCCTACAGACTCCATTTTATTATACATCCATAACAAGTAAACAGAAAGGTAGGAAAAACAAGCAGTGAGGATTTTAGATGTACCACTGGTGCAGATAGGTTATACTGGTTGGGAGGTGCATTCCACTGCGGGGGCTGTAATGGGGCAGCCCCTGGTCCAAAGTCAGGAGCATATACAGGCTCCTGTGGTGCATACTCAGAATGAAAGCCCTTGAACAACACAAAAGGTAAAAGTCATTTCTTCAGTTAATAGTGTCTTACAGCTTTTGTGCAAGCACTTGATTCACACTTGATTCCCCTCAAAAAGATTTTGCTAACACAATGCTTCCTGTCTTGGGCCCCCTGCAACACTAAACATTCTTGATATCTCCCTTATCAATCACCTGATTCAACTCATCATCTTATTAGTAGAGACCACATGAACTGTGTCCAATAAGGGACACCACTAAAATATGCAGTGCTTAATGGGTTGAGAATCACTGCACTTGGGACCGTATACTGACACCTACTATCCTGGATGTATGAAGTTGCTTATTAACTGCTACCATTTTACAGTGATGCTTGTGCTTTGTTCCTTTAAATCTTTGTTTTGCTACACAACAGACTTTCCTTCATTTAATCTTGATTATGTTTTGTACATTATTTTGACTTAAGTCGTAACTTAAGGGACAGGATGTCTGGAAAAATGTTTTGTGCTAACTTAATAAATGTAAATGTGTGTGTATTTAAACTCACAGGGTTAGAAGGAATAGCAGGTTGTCCATTCCATTGTGGTGGAGCAGGATACTGAATGTGACCTTGATCTGGTGGCGGATACTGAATGTGACCTTGACCTTGGTCTGGAGGAGGATAATAAATCTGGCCTTGGCCTGGAGAAGTGGGATAACCAGCCATGTCACCCTAAAATAAGAAACCCAAAGACTGAAGGTACAATGTATATTGATTACAGTACACAAGGTACACAAAACATACCTTATTAATTTCATACACCAAATGTCTTTAGGCCCATAGCTGCTCATTTATCTATATACAAAGAGAGCGTGTGAAAATATCCTCAAAAATAAAAAAATTAGCAATATCAGATTTACAGTCTTGTAGTTTTGGCTGTACATCAAAATTGGCATTCTTTATTGAAATTATTTGAAAGTATGGCATGTCTCTTTAACCATATTTGTTTCTTATCCTACAATGCTGGAGGAAAAAATATACTACTTTGATATCACTGTTTTGTATTAGGGCATCAAATCATTAACCAAGACTAATGCCACCGACTCTAGACTGCTCAGATTCCTCAGCAGTCCCCACAATGATAGTTCACCTGTGTTCACCAGAAGGACATTCTAATAGTGCTGCTGTTTGAAAACTATTTTTGCCCAGTTTGTGCAATAATCTAATGTGACTCCCAGCACACAGATTTTACCTGAGACGGATCAGCCACTGGATGGCTGATAGGCTGAGAATCAGGACTTAAAGTGCTGGCATGAGATTTTGTGGTCCGACACCTTTTGCAGATTCTTCTCCTGCAGCAGTAGCAGATGCCACCAGGAATGCCAAGAAGCAGCAGAGCGATGAGACCCTTATTTGGAGTAAACTTGTGATGATCTATACGGAAAAGAGAAAAAGATGAGAAAGACAGTAAATCAGAAATAAGACAGAAATAATGAGAAGGAAATAAATATTAGAGGTGAAAATGGTAAATGGAAAAATGTACTTTTTCTGACCCCTGATTAAAGTGGATTTCTGCATCAAACAGTAACCTTTTAGATCAAGCCTAATAATTTAAAACTCAATGACTGTTTTTGCTACAACACATCAGAATCATCTATTGAATAGTAACAAAATGTAAAAAACTACAACACTAACTATAATATTAGTATTACTGCTAATACTAGCAGTACTTTACAGCACAACTCTAAATAAAACAAAGAGACAAATCAAAGAGATGTACATATGTGTATAATTATTCTTGCTATTCTTACCCACTAGAATCATTGTATTGTTTGACACAAGTCGGCCTTTATGATCGGTGAGCTCGTATCTGCCCAGATCTGACACATTGGCATTAAGCACCTGGATGTTGTAACTGGTCACTTTAAGACGGTTGATGTAGTCCGGGTGGGTCTCACCCACAGGGACTCCGTTCTCCACCAGGGTGACAACTGAATAATTGCTGTAGAAGCGAAGAGTGGCATTAACCTTTTTGATTCCCTCCAAAGGTATGATGAGAGTTTCACCTGGGATACACTCAATTATGTTTCTCTTGGCTGTAATGGAGAGAACAACAAAAGAGTTGAAAAAAAAAACAACATAGAGTAAAAAAAATGAATATATCCACAACACATTTACATTTACTCATTTAACACTTTTATCCACAGCGCCATTTTAACATTTTGCCCTAAGAACCAACAAGCCTGGTCTACAAAGCCATTTAACTTCGGAGCATTAGCAATTAGTCAGGTCAGGTCTGCAAAACAGATTGTTTTAAGAGGTGTTTAAAGTTGTTTCCTGAAGGTTGTGATGGTCTCGGCAGATCAGGTGGAGGTTGGGAGCTCGTTCCATGTGGCATTATGCATGTGGTAGAGCTTTAATCCAAATTAACTGACGGTACATTCTAGATGTACAGTTGTGTGTACCCTGGGAGTCGAACCCCTGACCTTCGTGTTGCTAGCGCCATGCTCTACCAGTTAAGCTATGGGAACATCTCATAGCTATTGTTCTGATCAGATGAAGATGTGGCATGGGAAAAAAAATGAAATCACTTACTGTTGACCTTCACTGTATAGGTGGAGATGATGTTATTCCAGTAATTGCGCAGGGTGTACGTTCCCTCATCATCAAATGTGACATGCTTGATTCGGAAGGTCCAGCCATTATTGGATGAGTACACGGAACCTTTACTGGCCTTACTTGGCAAGAACATTTTCCATTGCCAGATAGTGATATGTTCCTCCTCATCGGCAGTACTGAACTCCAGCTTGTTTGTCCTTTCGGGAAGATCCAAAGTCAAATAATCACCGTGGGCTTTTTGCCTACGAGATGTGTAGGCTGCAGAGACTGACACTAACAGAGAATGTTTGTGTTGGTTACATTTGTGCATTTTGCAGACACGTTTATCCACAGTGCATTCAAGGTATGCATGTCAGTTTTGTGTGATTCCTGGCATTTAAACATGGGAAACAAACCCCTGGCCTTGGTGTTGGTAGCACAATTCTCTACCACTCAAGCTACAGGAGCAGGAATTTGGTTTTGCTAACTCATGATAACAAATCTGCAAGACAAGTAGATATACTTCCATATAGTTCCATACTGCATTCATGTATAGACTGCAACGTCTATAACAGACTTGTTTGGTTTGTCGCTTCTTACAGCACAACACATAATTCACCTTTTCCACATTCTTTTTTAAAGAATGTTTACCGCACTTTTAGTATGTCCATTCTTTAAAGTTTGTTCAAAGAGGTTTTTAAGTGTGTGAAATGCAGGGTTTTATCATACCTGCACTACTGGCAGCTAAAAGGATCACCCAAACATTCAGCATCTATTAAAACGAAAAGATGTGTATTGTAAGTTATGCAAGATTTTCGCATTTTAATAGCCTCTACAAAAAGCAATTTTCCTGTAATGAGAAATAAGACAGTGTATGTCAACACAGTGCAAAATAAAAGTAACTTTGTCTCTTCTGTGGATGACCAGGTCGTTTTCAAGGAACTCTATGTCTCAGACCATTTTTAGCTTTTCCCCAGAGATAACAAATGAATTAAAAATAGCAGGACAACATCCTCCTCTTGCCAAAAACTGTTTAGAAAAAAGAATAGTTAGCCATTTGCAAACGATATTTTATAATTTAATGAAAAAGATTTGTATCTTTTCCAAATGTGAACAGAAGCACAAAATGTTTCTAAACGATGACGTCTTCAACATGCAAACAGTCGGCATTTTTTTGTTCGGGATAAAACATCTGGTCCTACTCACGGTAAAACCTGCAACATCTGAAATGTACATTTATGGTATGTATGGTACAATTTATAAAGTGGACACTAGCCTAGTACAGTCCATTAGAAACGCCTATACATATGACCTGCCTCTTATGCGCTTTAGGTAAATGAGTGGGCCAGATCTGTGGTGACGTCATTACGGCAGGTGCGAATGCGCAAATGAATGCGCGTTATATAAGTCGAGTAATATTAAATAATAATGCAATAGTTTAGGTAGTTTAAGTAAAACCAAATTTCAAATGATATAGCTGCGTTTACGGGGCGTTACTGGTTTCATTGGACAACACGGTTCAAATATTACACTGAGCAAAAGCAGAGGTAAATGTTGATCAACATACAAACCATTAAAAATACATCGTGCGATACCCATTTGTCTTTTCAGGAGCCTGGTAAACATTGACTCATGTCAACAACAAACGCAGATCCTCTGTCGAGACTGATATAACATTTAGGGTTGAAGCATGCAATCTGTTAAATGTGACATGTAACCTATTACACGCAACCGATAAAGTCGCACATTCATGTCTGCAATGAGCATTGTTACATGGTTGCGATGATCTGAAGAATGATAGCAAGTAAATGACGCTCGTGTACTCACAACTGTATCGATATAATTGTGAATGTAGCATCCGTTGTAAATAGAGGATTTAATCGAGGTTGTGAAGCGTCAAGGTTGTAAATTATGTTGTATTAATAGGTGTGTCTTCGGGATGGTCAGTCTGCTAGTTAACCACCCCTATGCTGGGGCGTGCGGACAAACCGCCCTGGGCACATTCCGCTTCTTTTGTCTTGGTAAACTTTGATCTAATGCTTCTGTTGTTGATCATGTAGGTCTGTGTGTGTGGGTTTGGGAAAAGTATGTGAAGTATGTGAAGATTAATAATAATATGCTATAATCTACATTATATGTACGTTGATTAAAGTTATGTGGTATTTAAGAACTGACATTCAGCCTTGTATAGTAAGCTGTTTACTTAGCATCGCAGCTTTTGGTAACTGAGGCACGGATTCGTAACTGAGTCTTGTCTTATTTTTCAAACATATTATATGTTGCCGGGCTGTCTATATTTTTAATCATAGCAACGAAACTGACAGACCACAACAAACTGCAAACCGGCATAAACGAACGCAACAGGAAACACGTCAGAGGCGTGGCCCCCTTCCCGGCATGCACCTGTCTTAAAACATGTACACTACGGCATTTAGAAATATGTTAAAATTTGTAACCGTAGTACAAATGCAGTCATTGCAGTAAATATGTGTGCATTATTTTGATGAAGTTGCGTTATGGTTGTGCCCCGACAGCTGTTTTTAATTGCATTCATTAAAACTGTATTAAAGCGTATTTTATGTTCCTACATAATTGCATCGGCATTTTTCATAGCCATTTCACGTTTTTACATTGATCTGTTACTGCTGTAAACTGGTATTAACTATGCAGAGACAATAGATCAGATTACAACAAAACAAATGACAAACTTCATAACAGGTAATTTGCATATTTTTTAACACTGATGGCTTCGTGTTGGGTTGTAGAGGCTGATGTTAAACTCTTGACTTGCTCTCTGTGTGCGATAATTCAGACGGTGAATCACATGGCAGTGACTGGACTAATAAGAGACGATGAGCTCACAGATCTGCTGTTTACACCGCACTGTCCGCTTGTATTGGTCTGTTGTCTCTGAAGGGAACCGACAATGAGATCAGATAGTGGGTAAAGGTATATATTTCCTAAGAAACAGCCTCGGATTACGTCTCCGCTATAAGGTAAGATGCGTAATAAACATACTGAGTTACTGTTAAAATGCAGATCTTTAGTAATTAGTAAATGCTAGACTATATAAACGTAATTGATAGCGTTTTGTTAAATGTACAACGATGCACAATGTATATGTGCGTGTTATGTTTATTTTGCTACGCCATGCGGTGCTGTCGTAACGGGATATCCGCCGCTACATTATAAAGCGCTATGTGCTCTTCCACATCCAGACTGCAACAAAACCAGCTTGCCCTAAACGTCCTTCAATGCGTAGACATTTAAGGCTGATTCTGAGTATTTTATTTAGATAAAGAGTTTGTATTTCATTAACTTTAATCGACTGGAAGACAGTGGAGGAAAATATTATTAGCCATTACACCGCATTGAAAGACGATCGTCCGTGGTTTGCCGCATCCCGTTTAAAAACAACGCAACTATGAATAAATGCTCATACAGTGAAGAATTCGTCCTACATTTACATTTTCTTTTTTGTTTGATTCGTTTAAAATAAAGTCCAAAATCATCTCATATCCTGTTTGTTTATTATATCAATCCTCAATTCTGAACAGTCATTGAATACGTCATTCTGCTCTTAAAATCCTTTTTCGATGATACGGTATAAAACACTGATT
The DNA here is from genome assembly GCA_036877525.1 of Chromobotia macracanthus. Taxonomy (NCBI): domain Eukaryota; kingdom Metazoa; phylum Chordata; class Actinopteri; order Cypriniformes; family Botiidae; genus Chromobotia; species Chromobotia macracanthus. Next base: position 3,532,255 of record JAZGTH010000019.1, read on the forward strand.
ATTGAGACATTGCAGATGAGTTTCAAGTGATTGTAATTAAGTTTCATTTCTTCATTACTCTCACATCACGTGTTTGGGGGTAAATGCATTTCTTTGAGTCCCCAATTCAGTAACCAGATAACCACTATCACATGCAACCCAGACTTGTGTTTAAAGCTGTATGTTGTCAGAAGTTAGGAAAATATGATCACAAGCAGTCCGTGCCCAATAATGGCAAATAATGTCATTATCATACTGTAGCCTACTGTATGTCTTAATGTTATTAAGCCCAAGTTTATGCTCTGGTTATTCTGGTTATATGTGCATCTTCCAGTCATGTTTGCTGTTTATTTGGTTTAGTTTATTGTTCGGACTTGATGTTTGGACTCATAATTTTAGGATATCATGGGATGCCTCTTCCGCAGCGAGGAGATGTGTCTGGTCCAACTTTTTCTCCAGACAGGTTCGGCCTACAACTGCGTCAGTGAGCTTGGAGAGCTGGGATTGGTCGAATTCAGAGATGTAAGTTACTAAAATACACAAAAAAAGTACACAAAAAGCTTAGAAAGCTTATACCTACGCTTTACAAATACTTTGAAACAAATATAAACCTGTGCTTATCCCATACCGTTATGCATACTCTTTTTATCCTCTCCTTTTCTGTCTCTTTTGAACCAAATTTCTCAGCTGAATCCAAACGTGAATGTCTTTCAAAGGAAGTTTGTCACAGAGGTGAGAAGGTGCGAAGAGTTGGAGAAAACCTTCAGTAAGTCTCAAAATCAACGACTATCTAAAATATGTGTTGAATTGTTGTATGTGAATAATTATTATTTTAGAAGAGTATGTATGATATGTGTGTAGTTTTCTTGTTTATTCAGGTTTTGACATCATAAAACGTATTGTACCTCCAAACATCGATTTGTACATGTAAACGGATTTGTAGACTACACTTAATGTTGTTTTTAGACAAAATGTTAAATGCTCAGTGTTAAAAGTCAATAAAAGCATCTGCTAAATGAATAAATATAAATGTAATTTAAATACAATGATGAATGTGTGATGTATTATACATTGACAAGTGCAGCTTAGCTATGGACATCCTCGACATGGTTTCCTCTTTCTCCCTTCCCCAGTGTTCCTGGAACAGGAGATCAGTCGATCTTTGTGCCCTCCCATCAAAGGGCCTCTGCCCACCGCCGCACCAATCCCATCAGCCCCACAGCCTAGAGAGCTGCTCACCATTGAGGAGGAGAGTGAGAGGCTGGCCCGAGAGCTCAGAGAGGTGAGGGGAGGAAAGAGAATAAATGAATCTTTTTGAATAAAACAATTTATAAAACATGCTGTTTCATAAGTACAGTGCATGTTGTAATCTTGACAGTTTGTGCTGCTCACTTGTAGGTGTCAAGAAACAGGGAGAGTTTACGTAATCAGCTGATCCAGCTCAGCCAATACCAAGAAGTTCTGAAGCAAACCCTTTCTCTCCCAACCTCACAGGTGAAAAATACAGCTCTATACACAAGTCTAATATTCTACTCTAATAAAAAGATAATATTCTCGTATGATAATAAGTCTCGTAATGTCCTCCAAGGTTTCACTTTCAACTCTGGAGACCACAGCACTGTTGGACAACAGGCAAGATGTCCGTTTGAGGTCAGAACAATGGATGACTAACCTAAATGTTCACGACAATATAGAGATATAGAAACACTTTACAATAGTGTATAGAACCTTTGGAAATCAAAACTGATGTAAAATAAAGATAAAGAAATAAAGTATAATATGACCCCCTTATATACATGTTGCTTAATTTTATTATTCATTTTTTATACAGTAATTACAAAGTGACATGGACACATATGTAGCTACATAATGCATGACCAAACAAAAATGAATAATGCTTTGCATGTCTAGTAAAGGATGAAAATGGTAATGTTTATAATAACATTTTCACATTTCAAATATTAATTTTTTAACACTAATTATGGTAGCACTGTATTTTACAATCCTTAAATACAATGTACTTACTATAGAAATTATAGAATAAAACTAAATCTAACTGTAACCCATAGTAAATCTATGCAGTCACCTTATATTACCTTATATATTACTAATATTATTATATTGTATTACTGTAATAATGTTATTAGTATCTTTCCTGCACAGTTTTGTTGCTGGTGTGATTCATCCATGGAAGGTTCCAGCATTTGAGAGGTTACTGTGGCGAGCCTGTCGGGGTTACATCATTGTAGACTTCTGGGAGATGGAGGAGAAGCTGGATATGCCAGACGCTGTGAGAGAGAATTTCAATTAAACTACAAAAATGACTCGGCTAACTCAATTTAGTCAAAAATGGTCAAACTGTCTATACGTAGTTCTCCACTGACAGGTCTTTATTTGTTTTACCCGGTCTCAGGGTGAGATGCTTCAGTGGACTGTCTTCTTGATCTCATTTTGGGGAGAACAGATTGGGCAGAAAGTAAAGAAGATCTGTGACTGGTGTGTTTATTACATTTCATTTTAAATTGTTCCTCACACTATTTACACACGTTCTTCTTCCTAATAACCCAATACACCATCCATAATCAAACCATCTTATCCTTTTTATTTATTTTCCATTTAAAAATTTTCAGTGCTCTTTTTTCTTACATGAAGGAAACCGGCACTTAATAATTAATAATAGGAAACAAAATCATATAAAGAAATTGAGTAAATACACAATCCAAATGATCATTCATTGGTATTATAGAGTTCCAGAGAGTTCTAAATATAATTTCTCCTGTAGAGAATGCAGTCAATGTTTTATATGTAACATTGCACTAATATCTTTTCAATTGCAGTCATGTCAGATAATCAGTGGATATTTCTTCTTCACAGTTTCCACACACATACATTTGTGTATCCAGAAACCTTAGAGGAGAGAGAGGGAATACTGCAGAGACTAGAGGTCAGGATAGTCGACATCAAAATGGTGAGCAGAATGTTCCCTTCACCCTTTTATTTTGCATATTTTACACTGCCTTTGAAATAAGCTCAAAAGTTTGAAAATGACAATAAATGTAACTGTATTAGGTGCCACTGTATCAAAAGACTCTGTGAAACCTGACTGTAATGTGTGTGTGTGCAGGTCTTGTCTCAAACAGAGCAGTACATGCAGCAGCTGCTGACCCGCTGCGTGTGCCTGCTGCCGCAGTGGAAGATCCGTGTCCAGAAGTGCAAAGCTGTGCAGACGGTCCTTAACCTCTGCAGCCCCTCAGTCACTGAGAAGTGTCTCATCGCAGAGGCCTGGTGCCCGGAAGCCAAGCTGCTGCTGCTCCAGTGTGCTCTGACAGAGGGGACGGTGAGAGAAACAGGAGAATGAGAGAAGACAGTTGATTATTAAAGCCAAAGTGAGAGATTGGGCACAGATAAAAACAGGAAATGAAACAAATATGGTGAACACATGGTTGCCATATTTTCCAAGATCAACATTTCATTTTGCTCAAATACTGAGGTGTAATTTTAAGTTTTGGCACAGGAAATTGACCTTTTTGTTTTTCAGAGAAAAAGCAACAGCAGTGTGGACTCTTTCTACAACCGGTTACCCACCCACACATCTCCTCCGACCCTGTTCAACACCAACGTATTCACCTCCAGCTTCCAGAACATTGTGGATGCTTATGGTGTGGCCCAGTACAGAGAGGTTAATCCAGGTAACACATTCACGTGCACTGTAAAAGTCTATCCATATAACACAAGTAAAGCAATTACAGTCTAATTTAACAGAACTGCCTTTCTTTTTCAGCTGTGTACACCATCATCACTTTTCCCTTCCTGTTTGCGGTGATGTTTGGAGATGTTGGTCATGGGCTTCTCATGACATTAGCTGCTCTGTGGATGGTGCTGGAGGACAGAGACCCTAAGATGAAGAAGATCACTAATGAGGTTTGTTTCTAATGACAACACAGCCTCCTGTAGTGGTAGTGTACTGATGCACACACTCATAGATGTTTAGCAACACAGACCTCTGTGATGTTATGTTTTTCTAAGTTCAGTACAGTAGTCTCTATGTGTCTCTTAGATATGGCGTATGCTGTTTGGTGGGCGGTATCTCATTCTAATGATGGGGCTGTTCTCAATCTACACTGGAGCTGTCTATAATGAGTGCTTCAGTAAAGGGCTGTGTCTTTTTTCCTCTTGCTGGCATGTCAAACCAATGATACAGCACTACAACTGGAGGTACACACACACACAACCCCATGTTCAATCTACACATATGTGAAATACTGTATCCCACAATCTGATAAGCTCAAACAAAGGTGACATGTAACACCAAAACTAAATTACAAAAAATAAATGTTTTCCAAAAGATTTTCTGAACGCTCCTGCCTGTAATACACCAGTTTAATCATCTCAGTTGGTTGTAAGTTATTTCAGGATTTCCTTTTCCTATGGAAGATGATCAGAGAGACGAGGAGAGTGTTTTTCCTTTTCTTTTATGTGTGTGACAGGTCCTACACTACAGAGTCGTTCTTGTGTGCCTCCATTTTCACACTTGCTCACTAATTTATTTTATCTTCTTTCTTCTGGTCTGGCTCAGTGATGACACACTGAGAGGGAACCAGTACCTCACTTTAGATCCAAATGTAACCGGAGTGTTCCAGGGACCATATCCATTCGGCATTGACCCGGTAACCTGGCCTTTCATCAACAGTTTTTCCTTTATTTATTTAAGACATAAATATATGGAATACTTGTCCAATAATATAGCTTTAATCTGCCAGTCAGAAGTAAAGCTAAGTCCAGCTCACCTGAGTATCCAGTGCAGCTATGGCGAATGTTTCTGGAGACTTAATTTTGGTCTCTGGCTTACAGATCTGGAGTCTAGCCAATAACCACCTTACCTTCCTCAACTCCTATAAGATGAAGATGTCAGTCATCACTGGGGTCATTCATATGACTTTTGGAGTCTGTTTGTCCTTCTTCAACTACATGTGAGTTAAAATACCATTCATTTTTGAAGAATGTACAGTGTTGTGCAAAAGTTACAGGCACATTAAATGCTTCACCAAAATGAGAATGGTTCATGCATGTTTATTTAAAACATTAACTTTAGCTTGTCAGTATATATCAATATAGATTTCCAAAAATTCCTTCATATAACTTGTAATAATTAAGTGAGATTTTTGTATGAACAGTGATTTAAACAACAGATGGTATGCTCCACCCAAAAAGCTGACTTCACCACTATCGAGTGAGTCTGGGGTTACATAAAGAGACAAAAACAACAGAGGGTTCCATAAGAAGTGTAGCAAAATCTTTACACACCACTGTTGTTTTCATCAGGAAATGTTGCTATGTAGTTTAAGGCTATTCGCTCTCATTCTGCAGGTACTCTGGGGATGTGAGCAGTGTGCTTCTGGTGTTGATTCCTGAGCTCGTGTTCATGTTGTGTCTTTTCGGGTACCTCGTCTTCATGGTGGTGTTTAAATGGATTGCTTTTGGGCCTCAAGATTCTGACTGTGCTCCCAGTATCCTGATCCACTTCATTGACATGTTCTTGTTTACTCAAAATACAGACAACCCACCACTGTATTCAGGACAGGTCTGAAGTTAACTGTATACAGAGTAAACTTTTACACATCACAACTGTATTACCACTGTGACTCATGCATACATTTCCTCTCACATTCTGTAGATGATAGTGCAGAGAGTACTGGTGTGTTTAGCACTGCTCTCGGTTCCAATGCTACTGATGGGAAAACCACTGCACATGTACTTCAGGCACAGGAGGAGCAGGAGAACGGTAAGAGCATTCCAGTATGAAAGGGGTATTCTCATACCAGTATAAATTCTCAATGCACAATTAAAATTTTTTATGACTAAAACATTATTTATTGGATTTTGGGGGTTTTTTTTTTTAAAAAAAAAAAATATTCAGTCTAACCTCACTACCCGTGCCATTCCAAAACCTTGTTACATACTAACTTGGATCATCAACAAGTTTAGCAGAATCTTTTAGATATAATGAAAGTGAATGGGGACCAGGGATGTGGATTGGTTCCTTTAGGCTTAGAAGCCGTAGTCCTCATTCTCTTTATTGTAAGGAAAATAGCAGCATTGTGAATATTTTGTTGAAGTGCTAAAATCTACACAAATGTAAGTTAACAGTTTTTAATTTAGTTTAGTAATAGTTTTTTGTTACTGTTCTTTAAATCTATTTTTTACACACAGGGAGAGCAGAGGCCTCTAGTCACAGACACCAGCTCTATAAATGCTCAACTGAGAGACCTAGAGGGAGGAGGCAGAGTAGAAGAACAGGTAAGAAATAGAAAGGTTAATAATACCATGTCACAAATGAAGCTAAGCATTAGATGAAGGAGGTGAAAGGTGTAAAGGGTCTTTGATAAAAATTGGCACTAATTAATTACAGTGTACAAGTATGCTTATTTTACTGTCTTTTTGAACCACAGGAGTTCAATTGCACAGAGGTCTTTATGAACCAAACAATCCACACCATAGAGTTCTGCCTGGGTTGCATCTCCAACACTGCCTCCTATCTTCGGCTGTGGGCCCTTAGCCTCGCCCATGCACGTAAGCAGCAAACACATCATACACCCACAGGAACACACAAGCACTGTTTTCTCTTATAGATGATATTGTGTATCCAGTTAGTAGATTGTATTACAGATAATGATTTGTGTGTTTGTGTGCACACCAGAGCTGTCTGAGGTTCTGTGGGTGATGGTCATGAGACTTGCACTCTCATGGCAGGGCTACGTGGGATCTGTAGTTCTGTCCTTCATCTTTTTTATCTTCGCCACGCTCACCGTCTCTATCCTGCTCATCATGGAGGGTCTGTCAGCCTTCCTGCACGCCCTGCGTCTGCACTGGTGAGAAAATCACACGCCCACACACTCTGAAGACATTTACACATCCAAGTCATTGCAGAATTTCTCCCAATACTCATTACAAAAGGGCAGTCAAAGTGTCAGTATTACAAGACACACTAAAAAACATTTTTCACTCACATTGATCTAAATTTCCTTATTTTTTGCAGGGTGGAGTTTCAGAACAAATTCTACCACGGATCAGGATACAAGTTCAATCCCTTCTCCTTTGCAACAATCCTGCAGCCAAACTAAATGTACAATTTTCCTGTAAAATATTTTTATACTTCATTTTGGAGCGGAATGTTATTCCTCAGCAGTAAAGGGTTAATTTATTAAAATTTTACCTTTTAAAATTGCTCTTTCCCATACAAGACAGCAGTTTCCCATTCTTGTCAAAAACAGGCCTATAACATGAGGGTGAGTAACGACAGTTTTCATTTTGGGATGAACTATTTTTAAACCAGTGTGATGACTTTTGTCCTTGGTTTGTTTTTTAAGTTTGCAGTGGCCTTGATGATGAGCATGTAAAAAAAACAGAACGCTTTTTTTTATAACTAATAAATATTTATACTTTAGTAACTGATGTTTTAAGCTGTTTTTTCATAAGCTGTCTGTAACAACGTATATCATGAAAATACACATTACATCTTTCATACATTTTTTTACAGTTTCTTCGGTTTGCAAGTCCCATAACTCTAAATCACAGCATGTGCAAATACAATTTTTAAATAAATTCACATTGAATTTTGTTAAATTTGGGCAATAAGACCAAGTATCCTGGATCCATACCTTTCGACTTAGATTTCATCTTGAATAATTTCAGCTTTTGTGAAAAGGTAAATATTTAATTATATTGTAATATTATTTAATTATTTTTCTCTGTGAAAAAAGACCAGATTAATGTTTATGTACAGATCAGAGAATATTAGGACTGTCTCAAGTAGCACACCAAGAAATGAACTTGCCGAATTCATTCATTCTATATACAACACACACAAAAACATCTTGCATGTTTTTAAAACTTTATTTTCTGCTTTATCATGAAAAAACACAAAATGAACATCCATTTTTTTTAAATGTCTTCAAAAAATAATTGCTATATTGTTGCTACAAGTTGCATTTAAGTTACAGCTTTCCAAGGGTAAATAAGCAATTCAGCCTAAACTGTGAACAACCCTTTCCAAACTTAAGACAATACAGAATAATGCAGATGGACTGGCCATATGAGATGGCTGCAAGCAGAGGTACAAATGATAAAATGAACGAAAACTAAGGAAGAGTGATTTCAGTTTGGTAAAATCTCTTTCAATGGTATAGTAATGTGTCCACAAACAAAGGCAGCAAAACCTTCTGAAAGGTTAAACGACTGAAATGCGTGTTCAGAGACAATAAAAGAGTCTCTAAGAAAACATGACTGAACTAGTAGGCTGAAGTACTTATAGATCATATTCATACTCTGATGGCAGTCCAAAAACATTCATGCCACGACATTTTCTTGTGGCAGAAGAGAACTAGCAGGGTGAACCATGTCAGTTATTTTTCCATCATAGGAATCAAATTTATCATTGACACAAACTCCTCTGAGACCAACAGGTCCACTGTACCCAAACTCTGATTAGATCGTCAGTTTCTCTCATCAAATCCCACTTGTGCTGGATTGTAAAGTTTAGTGTCAAGCTCATCAGCATAAGCACTGGAACTTTCTAAAATATCACTTTGGATGAGGCTGAATGCCCAGAGAAGAAAAAAGCACTTTAGATGTGTCTGATCTTTCTCATGGGTTATAATGCAATTTCACCACCCTTCACATCTTCGGATCGCTTCAGGTTCTCCTGTGTCAGTCCATTTTTACCCTCCACCTAGATCAGATCCTGTATACTTCTGTATCCTTCTCTTTTCTTCAGCCTCATCCTCCCATTCAGGCGACATCAGCCTGTTTTCAGTGGGATGGAGCTCTTGTAGCTCACTAAGCAGAGCTGTGGGGACTGCGTGTGTGCGCGCACGTTATGATATTCTCTGAATGAGTTTGTCTTCAGTTAGACAGAAGACAGTGCAGTAAGACAGATCAGAGATGAAGTTTTCACAGCTGCGCCGAGTCACATTCTTACATCCCCGCAGATCCAACAGAGTCAAAGCTGATAATCGCTTCATATAGGACAGACAGGCATCTGTCAGCTTATTGCAACCTACAGACATGAACAAAACAATGAAATGAGTTAAAAGAATTAAGTATTTGCATGTGTTATTACAGTGTAAATAATGACAATGGTTCTTTAGGGCATGGTGTTACAGTGCTTTCATCCATCTGTATTTTAATGTGTTCATTTCTTTTAGTGTTTGTACAAAAAAAATCTGTTTTTAATTTGTTTCAAAAATGTGTATAATACCAAAACATTGCCTTAATCGGGTTATGGCAATGAACTGATTTTACATGATGCATAAATAAGACCAAAATTTGAAATTCAATTGAAATTTGTGCATCAGAAGTCACAAGCAAGTTTTAACTTAAACAAAAACAACACACTAGTCCTAATTTAAAATTTGATGGGCTTTTGACAAAATCTGTACATCTACACAAGCCATCCTTAGAAGCACAATATTCAAGGGTACCTGCAAGACTGAGCTGCCTGAGTGTGTTACGAGTGTTGCACCCAGAGGCAGTGAGCAGGTTGATGGACTGGTCTGTGAGTCCCTGGCAGTGAGACAAGTCTAACCTCCTCAGAGAAGGCATATGTCTGACAATCAGCTTCAGGGTGGAGTCACTTATATCCAAACCAGACAAGCGCAGAGTGAGCAAACCCCTCAGTCGACTGCGACTTTCACTGCCTGTGTGAAAGAAGTTACTTTAGCACTCATTGTACATTCAGCCCCAGCAATAACAGGAATTGTTAGTGTCTCACCCGGCAACACTATAAGGTCTTTTATTTGTGAATCTCTAATGCCCACAGCCCAACAAAGGTCAAGTGTTCTCAAACCCGGGCAGCTCTGTGAACTTAACGCTGACATACATAATGAAGAGCAACCTGACATCATTAGATCCTTCAGACCTGTGAGAAACAGGGAGGGAATATTTTAGGCTTGCCATTGTAAAGCATTTCATTCATGTATTTTATGTCATACCATTGCATAATCAAGATTAAGGTAAACTGTACCGGGCAGGTGATGGATGAGCCAGGCCATCTGTTTCTTTGACACAGACGTCCATGAGAGGTCAAGTGTTACAGGTTGTCTTTTAATGATGGCTGCAATTGCCTGGGGACTTAGTGACCGACAGCGACTCAGATCTATCCGTGTCCACAAGCGCTTATCACAACACCTACAGAACCAGTCATAATCACTTAGAAAATTAACATATGTTTTACAGGAAAATACTGTTTAATCAATACATGTTATGTTTACAGCTATAGAAACCATTTCTGAACAATAACAGTTTATTCTTAAAGAGATGGTTCACCCAAAAATGAAAATTCTTCCATTTACTCACTCTCATATCATTCCAAAACTGTATGACTTTTTTGCTTCCGACACAAAAGACCACATATGGCTAACTGAACAACAGTGGCATCCACTGACATCCACTGCATGGAAACAAAACCAGACATTTCTCAAAATACCTTCTTATGTGTTCCACAGAAGAAAACAAGTCATACAAAAACAAGTCAACAAGCTTATGACATGAAGGTGAGTAAATGATGGGAAAAAAACATTTTTAGGTAAACTATGCCTTCAAAGTTACATAGTTAAGGTGGCTCCCAGTTAGTTAAGGTCAGCATTTGACAATAAGGTACAGTCAAAATCTTGAATCAAAAAATTCTGTCCATGCTTTTACTTTAAAGTGCATGTTATAAATGTCAACACTCACCATTTGTACCAAGCCTTGCAGACTGTCATACACACAGCCAAGTCAGTCCGACTCAAGTAGCGGAACACAGACACCCAAATGTCCTTTTCACAGCCTCGCTCATTTCCTACATCACGGAATGAGGGATGAGAGAGGAGGGAAGGAGGAGAGCAAGTGGTAATTGAAGGAGGTGGTGGTGGTGGAGAAACAGAAGAATGTGAAGACATTGAGGAGGGTGATGGAGTGTCTCTGTCTCGACCATCATGGTTGGAGTTCCGCCTCGTGTGGCGGCTGGACGTGTGGGCACCTTTGGCCTGGGAAAGTTCATTACCAGCAGGCATCAAATTGCTGTTCCTGAGTCGCATTCTGGGCAACGTTTTGCGCTGGATAAAGCCGGGAGGGTTTGGTGTGCGGGGAGACATCGCAGCCTCCAGTTTGGGTACAATTGAGCCGGGGTCTCGTTTGGCCTTTGGAGGGCGCTGAAGAGTCACAGTTAGGTAGGAATCATTCAGCAGGTCATCATTCAAGTCTGAGACGAGTAAGACAGGTGGTTCAGGGTCTGAATCTGACTGGTTCTCGCCATCGTCATCCTCTTCATCATCCTCCCCTCCATCGTCCATGTCCTCCATCTCCTCATCCTCTCCATCAAAGTCCCGTTCCTCGCTGTCATCATCTTCATCCTCGTCATCATCATCATCATCATATTCCTCACCTCTACGTCGTCTCCTCCGTGAACGACGCTCCTTATCTGATCGACCCAGATGCCTCTCATCATCACTATCATCCTCATCATCTTCTTCATCGTCATCATCATCTTCATCATAGTCATCGTCGTCATCTTCATACCGCCGTCGCTTCACGTGAGATCCTCCTCTTAACCTAACCCGACTGCCTTTCTCTGCTCTTGCCCCAAGTCCCCGCCTCATTTTGAGTGGACCACCGCCTCCTCGATTCCCTCGATGGGTGGAGCCTCTCCAAACACCTCGCCTTCCAGCTCCGTAACTTCTACGAGATGATGAGACTCCGCTCCTTGAGTGGATTGACATCTTTTTTCCACTGTCTCCATCCTCATCGTCGCTGCCGGAATCATCATCATGATCCATCCCATGGCGCCGATAGATCTTAGCCACGCGAGGATCAAGAGATGAGGATCTGCGTTTCTGAAAGACGGAAAAGAATCTGTAGCAAAAGCAAATAGGCAACTTGGGGGGGTTGGAGGTGGAAAGAGTCACTAAACACTTATCACAACAAAACTCTTGATAAAGCATCTTTAGCTAGCTGTTGTTAGAATAGACATTTAATTTTTACTAACCTTATAAATTTGCATTTTCAACATCCAGTCTATTTAAATCATGGATGACACCAAGAAAACCAATACGAAATACAATTTTCAAAAAAGTTACTTACATGTGTTTTCGCTCCTTCTAATTTTATCTGAAACAGAAAAAAAAAACCACATTGTTTAATAAGAACTTGAAAGAACGGTGATACTACATCAGTATCACTAAATGGAATCACACAAGCTGCAAACACAGAGATGATTCTGAAGCCTTCAGTCAGTTCAAGCAGCGATGGGGCACGGTGATGATGAAAACAGGGCAGGGTGGGCCACAGAGAAAGAGAAAGCAAGAGGGAGTAGCCAACAACAAAAGGGGACAAAGCAGTAGGGACTTGGCGCAAGACAATGAGCAGGCAAAAGCTCAGGTAGGGAATGTGAAAGTGAAGAGAGAGAAGTACAGAATAAATGTAGAGCGGCTATGTGTGTGGCAGCAGTGGCGTGAGGAAGGCGGAGCCTCTCACCCTCTTCCTGAGCTGCTGCTCAGGGGCCGCCGCCCTTTTGTGGAGCGACCCATGGGAGAGAGAAGAGGGGGGCCGCCCGACCCCCTGCCACGCCCTGCCCTCGCCCCCTCGCCCCCCTGACCCATCTTGTGCCATGATGTCATCATCGCTACCTGACGACTGGCACAAAGGAAAACAAGCATTACTGTTACACACGCAGACCAGTGTGTGTATGACACAGTAAGCTTGCGGCATGCACTTTTTCCTTGTGATTGAGTGTGAATGTGTGTGTATGCAGGCCTGCGAAAGCTGGCATAAGAAACAAAAGCTCAAAGCTTCCTTGATTTGAAAGCCTTAAGTTTGTATAAGCAATAGAAGGAGAAACCCTTTTATAAAAAATACATAAATCAAATCTCTGTGTGTGCATTTGTATGTGTGCTACCTCAGATTCTGTGTCCTTGCCCTGAACGCATTTGGGACACTCCCAGCAGCTGGGCAGATCTTTGTTCACCACTCCCTCACCTGAAATCTAAAGAGAAAGAGGAGTGAACAGCCTTTAAAATGACTACTTACCATACAGGAGAAAAATGGATAAGATCAGTGCCGACGCATTTTAAACAATGCCTTTAATAAAAGTTTTTAAACCATGAACCAAACCATTCAGTATTTGATTCAATGCTATAAAAGGCTTGTAACTGCAATAAGCATCTTTTTTAAATTAAGCCACTATATTGTATGTACATTTTAAATGACTTCACACAATATACTTTTGTAGTGTCTTATTTATATCTTAATCTAACAACACAACTGAAAATTACACTGAACCCGACAAACGATGCAGTAATGCTTGTACCTTCAAACAGCTCGGATGTGCAATCTGAGCACAGTTTGAGCACTCCATGAGCTCCTCACCAGTATCCTGGTTACCTTCTCCACAGATCTCACATACAGCGGAGAGCGGCAGCCCGGGCTATTGAGAGAAGAGAAAGAGATATTAACATATGCAAACAAAGGAAGGCTTGGTCAAAAGACAAGGATCCAGTCAACACACACACACAGGTCTGTTTTACTATATTAGTGAGGACATCTCACAGACTTCTATTGATTTATACCAGGCTAAGATTTAAATTTAAAGGCATTAGATTTAACCTAAAGCCTGATTTGGCCATTTAATGAGACTTTAATACTAGTGCTAACCACCTAAAATGTAGCATACACACAAACACACACACTCACAGCAAGACACTGGCGGAGGACACAGGTCTGTTTGAGCTTGCCAGGACCACCGAACTTCTTCATGTCCCTACAGAAGTTGCAGTCTCCACACTCTGTGCGCAGACAGGCCTCGCAGCGTTTGCAGCGCACGCGGCGCCGCCGCAGTACCGACATATTGGAGGCTGGTTTCACTGGCCGGGGAGTGATGGGCGTAGTCGCCAGCTTTGGACGAATGACCGGTGGAGGCAGAGGAGGGGGCTGGTACCAGGAGGGCTTAAGAAGAAGACAGATGTAAGTTTTATAGTTTGAGAGTTTTAATTCCCCCACTGAGAAGCTGAGAACTGACAATTTCTTCTCTTATTCTGTCTGCAGTTTATCAATCTAGATTTATTTGCTTCACTGACTAACAAAATTGGACCTTTGATCCTGAGCTGCTGGTTTTTGAGCCAACATCATGAGCTGTTGGTTTTTTAACCCTGCCCCCAAAAAGTTTATTTCAGTGATCTTACTCTCTTTGGCCATCTGACAATAGGTTTTCCAGTGTAGGAGAGTTTCAGGTTGTCACTGGCATGTTCTTTCAGCAACACCTGAAAGGAAAACAAATACACAAACCCACACAAACAAATTAATTCCAGTCACATCCTGCATCACATTTACCAACCTGATACAGCGTCACACATCCAATCAAATGCATCAAAGTAACCATCTCCAATTGTGAGTGCTGACCTGTATGTCATGCAGCAGGGCGGCAGCGTTGTGTATTCCTGATGGCACACACTTTTTATGTGCAGGCAGAGCTTCCAGCTTCCCCACCAGGGTCCACAGCCCCTCCAGTTCTAAGGGAGTCAGGTGAACTTTCACCCCTGGTCCACTGGGAGGAGATGGAGCACCGCTGTCATCTCTCTCCTCTTTAGCATGGCCATTAAGAACCTCACAGCTTTCCTGCTTATAGCCTGTGTATTATGTGTCAGACAGAGAGTTTAAGTTCCCATTTGTGCTCAATAGAAGCCATGTATGAAATGATATGAGGATGTGAATCTACTCACCGATGCCCAGAGAGTATTTCTGGTACTCAGGGATAAGGTAGGAGGTGTTGGTCAGACTGTACAGATAACGCTCCAACACGTACCAGCCCATCTCGTAAAAGAACGGATAGCGAAACTTTGCAGGCACCTGAAGAAGGAAATCAGAAATGAAGAATTACCAACACTTCTCAAAACTGCAATATGTAGGTGAATCTTAGGAAGGAATGTCTGGATCAAGTTTACTCCAAAACAGAAGAGAAATCTCACATAAATTAGACCTTAATAAGGACTATTAATCTCTGCATCATGACATTTTCACGAAAGCTAACCCACTTTTTCCCTCCAAAATCCTATTCTTTTAATTTCAGTTAATTATTATGATATTTTCTAGTAATATGTAATATTAGTAATATTCTAATATTATAGTATTATTTTATTAGTAATATGCTGGACTCACCCTTGTCCTGTCCTCAATGCTGGTGATATTCAACTGCATGGGGATGTTAAAACTGTGCAGGAAATTCCCACCAAACACAAGCGTGTCCACAGGTGTGTAAACCGCATGTATCCAACCTAACAAAATATTATTATACACTGAATTCATAGTTCCATGCTGTAGATGTTGTTGCAAGTGTCCTGTTAGAAAGGACAAATTAATCCCTCAAAACTAAATTTAAATCCCTTTAAAGCACCGCTCCTAATGCCATCAAAGCACAGCTAGTCAGACAAGCCACCAACTAGTTAAGTTAGAAAACACGCATCCCTAGTGCTTACCTGATGGGATAATGAACGTGTGGCCCTGCTTGAGCTCAATCCTCTGGCAGTCTGTTGCCTTGTCACCAAGGAAGATGTCTCCTTGTTTCCCTGACAACACCCAGTTCTCATAAAGCTCCAGGTTTTGTGGTGTGGGTGGGATTAACCAAAACACCTGTAGCGGAAACAGCCAATCAGGCTCCTCTTTTAGCTTATGACAACATGAGTGACAGAAAGAGCTTCGCTAAAACTAGGCCAAAAGTTTTTAATCAAGTTCCTTTATTAAAATTTTTTTTCCAGCAGATAAGACAAATTGTATGTTTAATTATTATATAAGTTCTCTACAGGCATTATATTCTCTGACCTTATATCCCCGTAGTATGTGGTACCACACAGACGTGCCACCAAAGTCTATGTGGAAATCTGTGTAACAGCCCTGCACACCCATTAGACAGTACCTGCACGCAGAACACAGACAAAGCTGAAGTAGGGAGAGAAGGACTGCATGGTCAGAGAGAAATAATGAGGGACGAGTAAAGGGGGGTGTGAGACATGAAAGTAATGAGGGAAGAAAAGAAAGGATGGAAAATACAAAGGACTTTCTTCTTTCCTGTTAAAAAGAACCTTTATTTCCTTCACAACACATGGCATGACACCATAAACGATGATTATATTGAAGGAGGGCTGGAATGCTCACTTCTGCACTTTGGGGTACTGCATGTCCATGATTGAATTCGTGGCATCTATTTGTCTTTCTTTTAAGTGTCGTGGCCACATGTTGTCCACCCAGTCAATCATATCAACCTATCAAAACAGCAAAAACAAATCCAAGAAGCTGACATCACAGACTGATAAAGATTTTGAAAACCTCTGTCCTAGCTGACATATGATGCATGCACTAACCGTAGCAGGTCTTTTGACGAGGCTCTCTAGTTTAGTGTGGCTAAATTCAAGGCTGATGACATTGTAAATCTTTTCTCTTTGGGAGGGCGGGGTCTCATAGTACCGCCTCCACTGAGCCATTGACATCTCTGTCCCCTTTTGAGTAGCCACATCCATCACATCAATCATACGCCGACTCCCTGTCAACAGAGGAGGCAGGGTTTAGATATCCCAAACCTGTCACTCTTAAACACCAGTGATGTTAGTCAACACGAGCACATACTCAACAACAAACTCTTACCTACAAACATCTTTACATCATTCACACTGAAGTCTGGATCAGGCATTCTGAAAACACACGTAAATGCAGATCAGTTGTAAAGAAAAACATAACAGATATTCTGAAATACAAAAAGAGAAACAAAGCAAAAAAAACACTTTACATTTATTCATTCCTTCTTTTGTGTCTAATAAAAGAACATTAAAAAAAGAAGACAATCTCTTACTTAATACCAAGTCCATCAGGTTTCTCAAAGATGATGGGGTCCCTGAGCCCCCCTCTCTGGATGTACTCATATGTGAAATCTGAGCAAACCAGACAAGAGCTCAAATTAAACACTCAACAAACATCCAACATTCATTCAACACAATCTGTCTCTCTCTCTCCCTCTGACCTTTGCCCTCCATGCGTTTGACTCTGTCAGAGTTGAAGCGGCTGCAATGTAGCTTCTCCTCCAGATTAAATGTTCTCTTTCCATCGATCTCGTCGTCGGAAATGCCATCGTCCTGGTAACGTCGCCGTGCGCCAGACCGCTGTAAAACAAGGAAGCGAGAGAATGAGACAATGAATTCCAGCAACACCATTTCTGTACATGCACTCATGCTTCCCCATTGAATTCTGGACAAATGTTGGGAGTTTTTTAAGCACCTCCATTTTCTGCCTAACTTCACAGACGGGATACAGGGTGCTGGGCAATTTGAGCGCACACCTACACTGAGCTCAGAGATGTACTCGCCCACAATTTCACAAGAAAACACACTAAATAACTCACATTTATCACAGGCAATAGCCTACACGTACGACCGCCTACACTTTTGCCTGTTATGACGCATTACGAAACTGGAAAACTTTGAATCCCTGCGCATCAGGCAGCACACCAGGTGTGCACTAAAACTGTAAGTTCCTCTTTAAAAACTCTTGTTGGAAACATCTCACTGTTGAGAGCGTTGATGGACCACTCGTGTGGCAGCTGGAGATTATTTCAGCAAAAACCAGCTTGCTGAAATGATTTAGGTCTGCTCCTAATTAGATCTGCTCCTAATTTCCAAGCTCCACATTCTTGGAAATCTACTCATATAAAGCTCATTTTTAAATGTTTTTATTTGTTTAACATAGAACGCTTATATTCGCAGAGTCTATATCTAGTGTCTACAGCTGATTTTTGCACTTAATTGCAGTTTAAGAAGGTTTTTTTTGTTTTTATTCTCATAATATGGGCGAGACTCTAATGATTTGATTCAATATTGATTTGGAGTCTTAATGCAATTACAAATCGATTTGGCATCACATTTTGTCTCCCATCATGCAGTATTATTATATTTATGGTCCATCTTAAAATGTCTGCTCTGTGATGCATATAATACAAAGCAGAATTCGTACAGAGTTGATGGACTGTATCATTTCCCCTAAGAGTGAAGCTAGAATTGCAAAATGCTGCTTGCTTGTTTCTGCGAGACACTGCAAAATACAGCCTGTCTAGAAGTTTGGTCTTTGGCTATTACACTAACATTACGTTCATCTGTGCATTACACACAATCTTGTTGTGAGGAAGTTCAGTCAAAATGGAGTTGAGAAAATTAAAAATTTCAGATGCAGAATCTCCTAAAATGTTCTTCTATACTTATAATTTAAGCAGTGATGTTTAACAGCCAAAAAGAGTCCCGTTTTAAAACCGTCCTGAGACTTCTGCATTCTCTTCCAATCCACTGGTTTCATTCATCTCTTCATGACACAAGTATACATCTTACATTTTAAGGGGCTTCTATATGTCTGATTGTAGTCAGAT
Organism: Chromobotia macracanthus; assembly: GCA_036877525.1. Classification (NCBI taxonomy): domain Eukaryota; kingdom Metazoa; phylum Chordata; class Actinopteri; order Cypriniformes; family Botiidae; genus Chromobotia; species Chromobotia macracanthus. Next base: position 3,550,664 of record JAZGTH010000019.1, read on the forward strand.
AAGGGTCTAAACAAACAAGGCTTCCTTTATGTTTCAACATACCTACAGTCTGGCTAGAATAAGCCTTTTAGTAACAAAGCATCACAAATAATGTCTGTTTAAAATGATCACATTCATCACTACACTACTACAAGGACAGGTGAAGTGACACACATTCACGCATTCTCTCAAACTAAACCATCAGACCTTCTACTGCTCGCCCTTGCCTCTGCACTCAGTGTCTCTATGGTGATGCAGGACAGAACCGATCACATGCCTTGTCGTCACACCCTCTCAAACACAAAAAAGAGGGGGGAGAGAAATCGATGGAATGAATTGGGTATGACGTATTCTTCTCACTCTATGTAAAACTGGTCAAACCATATACATCTATATAAAAATAGAACAGTCCAAAAACTACGCTATACATGATACACTGCTACTCATTTTCACAGAGACACACACTTTTAAAGGACACATCAGAATATAAACATATATTATATATATGATAATAAGTCTGTTTATCGGTTTATCCCTTTAATCAGCTCTTTTAAGGTCGTATTGTTTGTCAATCATAAGGTTAATATACTCAAGGGCTGATGGAACAAGTTCTGTCAGCAAGACATAACGCAATTTCTGTCTAACACATTCACTATGCAATTTTAAAAAATTGCATACTGAATGTGTTATTCAAAAATTGTGTTCTGTCTTGCTGTTACTTCAAAGCACATCAAGATAAAAATTTTACAAATGTGTCTCAAGACCCCTGCGTTCCCCCTTCATTCATTTAACGGCCCTCAAGTCTAGCTGTTTTTGAATTCAAGAATGGGTACAGCGGGTACACCCCACCGCTTCTCTTCAAACTGACCATACAGACGGAAAGGACTCACCCAGAATGCCAGTGCCCATAACATCACAATATTATATATATAATATATGCAATTATTGTGATTCCATGATTAATCACTTCAGTCACTTCCTTCATTCTTGGGTACTTGTGCCCAGCTCTATTCAATGATGCAGCGTTTTTCATTTTTCTGGCCTGTGTGCACCACACCAACCTGTCAGTCTGTCTCTTTGAATTTGATATTCTATTCTCTCCTATTCACAACATAGACCTATACATTCTCAGAATGAATCAAAAGCTCACAGTGACAAAAGCAGCAAGGATGCATTAAGGGTGAGATTCGTATCACTCCTAGATTTGCCATAAGCTTTACTGAAACGTGTCCCCTTTTGACACCAATAAAAGAACACTAAGAGATCACAACAAGAAAACATGCAAACATATTACAGTTGAAATTAACTGAAGAGGAGTAAAAATGGCACAAAAAAGGATGATGCAACTGATGCCAAGGGAATTAATATAAGGTTGGTAAATCCGGCTTTTCTTTTCTCTACCCCAGGCATTTAACAGCTTCCTCCCTCTTTCTTTTCTCTTTCTTCTCCTTTATCACTCTCTCTCTAAGAGATGCCCTAGACTGCAGTGCGCTTGGAGGAAGCCCTTGTGGAGGGCAATGAGACACTACACACCTCGCACCTTCAGTGTCACATCTTCATCCCTGATCTCGCTCTTCCTCCTCCGCCCTTTCCGTCTCACCAACAACATGCCTCCATCAACAAGCGTAAGGATCTCCTGTCCGTTCTCCATTCTTGTGCTCCTTCCTCCCTCTCAAAGTAAGAAAATCTGCCGTCTGTTGTCTTCGATCATACTTTCGCCTCTGCAGTGCCCCCCTCCCTCTCCTCTCCCTGTTTCCGTATGTCTGCTCACATGGTCGGCTAAACCAATCCCATCATTCGTCCTACACTTCCCCCGTCTCTTCAAAAACAGGCAGACTGAACACAGCAATCCCTCCAATCCTGTTTACTCTTCATCAACATCATCTTGTTTCTTCAGACTAATACCAGAGCAAATATTCTCGAGACATGACACCAAAATAAACAGCGTAATTCTCACATACATTTATGGAATCTAACATTAGACTGGGTATGCAGCAAGTCAATCTACATGGCTTTACACAACACTCCAGACACAAATTAACTCAAAATTAAAAAAGGTACAACTGTTTTAACCCAGCCGTTTTATTATGTAGTCTCTATTTTTGATACTGTCCCTTCAGTATTTAAAAACTCTTGGAAAAACTGCAAATTTGATCAGGTATTCAACAAAGGAAAGAAAATGGGCCAGTAAAGCCACAGAGAAATACCTTACAGATGGTAAATTTAAACATGTCTACCTGTTAAACGTGTCTAATAAGTGTAAATCACATCAAATGGATAAAGAGTTTCACAGAAACAGGATACTATGGATTCTGGTATGTAATAAACCCACTGACTAATCAAAATAAAAGCTACAGCTATAGTAGAGTAATGCTTGCACGTTTATAATACAGTTTCATCCAACACTAACATATACAGGTATACAGTGCTGACAGCAGTTCTGGTGTGTTACATCGTGCAACCCTCCTGCAATATTAGGGCAATTGATAATGCGTATATCCTGATCTGTATAGATATAAACACAAGGCACGTATTCTGCCGTCAAAGGTGATCGTGATGTCCTTAACATTAAACATCTGAAAGCATGCAACCAGACGTCTCAATCACCGACACCAGATTCTTTTATACTTCAAGTCAACATCGTATGACAGCTGCGAAAACTGCAATGGGTTGCATCAGTGGACTACTTTCATCGCAATGAGACTCAAAGGACACAATATACCCTGAAAGTCACTTTATCTTCCAAGTATCCATGGTGCTGCACTTACCAGTCGCTTGCTGTAACGCGGTTTGCAATCGTCCATTGTGGGAGAGACGAGAGCGCTGCCCGCAGCAGCCAACGCACTTCTGTCTGTTTATTTCGTTCAATATAACCAAAATTGTAGTTGGCACTCACTTTACAACAGGGTCCGTTTGAATCGATACCTTACATAGATATAGTATTACAAAATACGCTGCTACAATACAATTGTACTTTTTAAATTGTTAAACTCCTAAGCCTCGTTCATATAAACGCTGCCTTAAAGATTTCAGCTTGTTCTTGTATACTACATTAAAGTACTAGATTAAATTCTCACAGAAAGTGGGAAGAAAAGCGGCGCTTATAATAAAAACCAAGGCTAAGCTGTCAAGCTAAGCGCTGCTGAGTGAAGAATAAACGAGCACTGGCACCAGCTAACCAACCGCTAACCAGCTTAGACAAACTCCACCGCCGTGAAACAAATAAAATGACAAAGCAACACGGGGTTTTTGTGTTACATACAGCTTATATGTAAAAGGTCTATTATTGCAACAACATGAAGAGTGGAGCGCGTATATTTATCGAGCAACGTAGGCTAACCCCGTTCAAGTTTTAAATAAAACCCCATTTCCACAAGACTTTATCTCGAAAAACAGTGCGGATCATCCAGCCGTTAAAACAGTCCCAGTGTACTATTTAAAATGAGTGCAGTCCGGCTAGCCTTTTCTACGAACTTTTCTGTTCAGAGTTAAAGTACGCATTATTCAGACAGCTCCGCTGCGTGAATTCACGACAAAGTTAGTGTAGTAGAGCAGTCGCCGCCATTTTCACTCCGTCACAAAAACACCACGAAGTCCCGCCCACTACAGATTGAACATCCAATCGCATACCAAGAAGACGCCATCACTTTAGTCTCATTGGTTGCTGTTCATGTCACTTCACGGAGGCGGGCGCGGAGAGGCCAGTAGTAGAGCACGTGACCGCGCTCTCATTGACTGGAGCTGTACGCCGATCACAGCATCGACACAAAATTGGCTCACATGCGCTGCAAGACTTACACTGTTAGCCAATCATACGTGACATACGTTTGCTGTTGTTTAATTTTAGCCGGATTTATGCGACAAGAATATTATAAAAACGTCTGAGCAACATGCTGCTTGCCATTTGCATAATAATAATATATATATTATTTACCTTAGATCTTCCCAGACTTAACGTCCCATCGTTTGCGGGCGGGCAGTCCATGTAAGCTAGTTAGTGCCGCCTGTTAAATGAAATCTACCTTTTTACTTTAAATGATTACCCCACTAACATAGACGAAGTTCACACAAAGTCATAATGAAGACCTTTAATGTTTGTTTGAGTCCAATAAACTGAATAGTTCTGTACAGGGAATTATCACAGGTGACTCCACATGGCAAAACTTTTCATTTAACTCAAGGGTTAAAGATCAGGAAGTAGGTGCTGGTTGGTCAGCCATAAGTGCTGTGTCGCTGATTGGATTGGACATCCGTCAATATCTACAATGTATATAAATAATTTACCATAAATAATAAAATGAAGTCTAATACATGAAAAACGACTAAGATAGAATTTATACAACTTAGGTTTAATCACAAATACATGCCTATAATTAAGCTCCATCGATAGTCAAAATGTGCAACTCTACAATGATCACTTATCAAAATATCAGCTACACTTAAGAAATACAGTAATCTAAGAATTACTTATAAGCAAATTACCTATAATTCAAGGACACTGTAAACATAAATGAGAATAAATGAACAATTGATTAAAAAAGCATTTTTTCCCATAAAGACTAGGTGTGCACTAAATATTTTTCACTGTAAAGTTTATAATAGTTCCCATGTCATTTACAAAAACGAGGCCTTACAAACATTGTAACTTTCCTGAAAACAATATAGTCAACTTTCATACATCTTACATAAAACATATCTTACATAACATCTTAGAAGTCTTCATAAAATGACCAGGTAGCCTGCACATCACATTTTACTATAATGCATCTAATAGTGCAAGCCCCATTGATAAGATAGGATGAACAAAAATGACAAAAAGACAATGGGGAGACACAAGGAAAGCAAAAAAACGTGTGTTTTTATGGCTCATCGCCAATAAAATGCTTCTCTTGTTTGATACCAGAGACTCTGGATTTGAAGTAGATAATGTCTTCTGGAAAGAAAGGACACTAAGTCTTATACTCTTTCTGAAATGCAGGTATTCTCACCTACTGAACTAATCCAACCCATACACACATTTCACACCTCAATTATAAGCACACAGAAGTTCTCACTCTCACCCTCTCATTTAGGAACATCACAATGTTAACACTGTTTACCTTGCAGAAAGCTCATGTCAGCCAGCTGTACACCAGAGAACCACCAATGACAGCCAGGATTGTGCAACACAGTATGATCAGCATCTTTTTCTACAAAGGCAGAAAAAGGAAATGTCCAGGACAACGAGAGGAAGTGATGATAGTAATGGCGAGATTAGGAATTTGGAGAGAACAGACATAGAGGGAGTGTTAAATACATGTGAAAGAGACTCAAATATTAAAGTTTTGCTCAAATATATGACTTGTATGCAGTTATGTGGCACAACGGTCTGCTTCTAATTTCCAAGCTTACCCTGCGTGCTTCCTGTTGGAACTTGGCTGCCTTTTTAGTGTCAGCCACTGCTCTTTCCACAAAGCCCACTGATTGGTCCATGTTGCTCTCAATTCTATCTATCATGCTTCCCTGTCGACAAATTAGAATAAAACACAAGAACTGACAAACTTTAAACCAGTGTTCAACCTGAGTGGAGCAGCAGTAATCATACACTCCAGAAAGTGAGACTAAATTCTTGCTCTTTCTCTCTCGAAATGACATAAGCATGCACCTGATTCTCCACTAGCATTGCAATATCCACAAACATGTCATGCAGCTCCTTTATGCTGCTCTCCAGTCGCATTATATCTTTGTGTCGTGCCTCAATCTCACTTAGTGCCTGCTTTGAAATGCCAGAGTCCATAATCTATAGATAAGGAAAACATTTTGCTTAAAATACACATCACAAATAACATAATAACAGAATGTATCGTGATATAGCTTGATTCTTGCACAAAAACATCACACAGACATAAAAAACAGTACCCACCCCTGCTGTGAATACTGCAGCGTTCCCTCCATCCAGCATTTCCTCCAGTTCCTCATCTGTAGTGGTTTTGCCAGCTATAAGACAGGATCCAACATTGCCTCAAACATGCATGTAACATTGAGCTTTACAGAATAAAGGAACTTGTTACAGTAGGCCTGTGTAACCACTTGTCACTAACTGATCTCCAGCTGTCTCTGGATGCGCCCTTTGCTCTTCTCTCTAAACTCCATTTGTGCTTCGTTGTATTTGGTCATCACCTCAACAAACTTCTTAGCAAGAATAGCATGCTAAAAACCGGACACAAACACTGTATGAATAAAGTAACTACTTCATTTTTTACATCCGTGGTTCATCTGCGAGAGACACAGTGTTGGTGGTTTACCTGAGATTTCTTTATCCGTATATCTGCTGAAATTCTCTCCTCTGTGTTAGCTGCCAAACTCTGCTCAATGCCTGTTGACAATATTGCTATTTCAACTATTTTTACTCTCATTTACAAAATAATAGCAAGGCAACATTGTTATTACTTAGGATTTAGTGACGTAATGATTTAGCAACAAGGAAATGCGTATAAGAGTGTGATCAGTGAATGAATACACAATTTGTACATTTTTCATGGAAATCTGAAAACTGACTTTTGAGTTTGTTACGAGCATTGTTGGCCAGTTTCTTTATCTCATTGGTAACTGCCTCCAATTCATCCTGGGTTTCTGGGTGAGAAAAGCAAATAAAGATAAAGTGAGAGAATTACAAGCAAGGGATCATGGGGAAAAAGCAACATTGCTCATGATGTGCTGGGAAAGTTTACATTACAGGGAGGACAGAATAAATTATATATAGAAATAATTAAGCAAAAGTAAAAGTAAAATGTCATTAGACTGACTCTGCTCTGATGTGGGTGCAGACAGGATGACAGAATATAGTCGCTTTATCTCATTCACATTCTCGTCAATTTTGTCTATACTGGTTCGGATTTCCTCAATCTAAAGAAAACAGAATATAGGTCATTGTCACTTTCAGTAATGTTCATATTCATTTAGAAACAATATTGTTAATCTAGATACTTACCTGAGTGAAGAACTCATCCATAAACTCTTTATTTTCCACAGGAATTTCCACATCGTCAGGTGTTTGGTCGGACTTCTGCTAGGATATAAGAACACATGGAGCAGCATATGGATGCACCATATGGTATTTATTTATTGACTGCAACTTTACAAACTAACAAGGCATACAGCTACATCCCTGAATATAACAAATATGTTTTAGCTTCTGGTTGAGCCTATTTACAAGAAAACAAGCAAAACAAAAACAGAGCTTTCTCAAAATAGTTCATACTTCTTCAAAAATTAAATGAGCTTCAGGGTTTTCTTATTCCTAACTAATTTTAAACATTTGCACATTAGTTTAACCTCATTTATACACTGGTTAAAGTTGGGCTTAGATTTAAACCATCTGCACTTATGAATTAAAAAAGAAATTCAAGACGTAACAGGAAAACTGGAAACATATTAATACTTCGTAGTTAGTCGTAAGTCATAGTGACCTGCTTAAAAAGTATCATGGTTAGAAAATCGCTTGGAAAAGAGAAACAGGCAATCAGAGCTTCATCAATTCTCTTACCGCTTTTAGCTGCTCCAGTCGGTCCTTCATCTTCGCTTCAGTTTGTTACTTACAGGCGTTTAATTCGCTATAATGACTAACGCAGATCTTTATTTTAGACGCACTCTAATCAAGAAATCTCACAATTCTTTTTTAAATAAAATTAACAATATGCCATAAACAATATGGCAGTCGTGTTAGACTGGTCACTGTCCTGTCTATCCTCTCAGGCCGGATTAGAGCAACAGTTGTATGCTGGGTAGCTAATCTTCCTCTGCTGAGGTGCTCCTCACTATCCACCAACACACAGAACTAACTCATGGTCATGGTCATTGGTGGGACAACCTGGCTGGTCAATTGCAGAACCTCTTGCTCTCAAAGCATTTGAAGAATAATGTACTCCATGATAGTATAATGTGGATTAAATTTTTAACATCAGAAATATCCCAGTGGGTGCACAAGAAGAGCCCAGTGGACAGCTTGACTTAGCTTTCTTGATCCCTAAAAGACATTGCAACTTGAAACAAGCATTTACGTTTTAAAAGGTTTGTCAAATATTAGTAGTGATTTCTAACGTTTTTGAAATATCATACTCCTGGTCAAACAAATCCTTACGCAATGCATAATGCTAACTGAATTTCTATTTTAATTTGTTATTAATCCTAATGAACTTTACTGTAATTAAAAAGTAACTGCCCACTTTCAGCCTGAGATACGTTTCCAATGTGAACCACTAAGAAAATCTTCATCGGTATAATCAATATAAGAAAGTGAAATACAAATACATTAAAACCAGCAGCCACAGATTTTAAAAGACATGGACAGAGTATTTTATTTATTTATTATATACAATTCTCACACAGACAAAACTGTTCATCTGTAAGGATACAACAGGAGAATAATTCAACATACTGTCTTAAGTGCTTTTAATCATTAGACCTCTTCAATAACATCCTCTGCATGGACATAATATGAGGAACAGTACAGAGTGAATAGTGGTGCATCACCTATTTAATGTTTTTCAAGAACAACATGGTTGGCTTGCCATTAGATACGATTCATTGCAAAATGTAGCTCAGCAACTGCTGTAAGTAACTGTGATGGTGTATTAGGTTAACAAAAAATGCTTCAGATGCATTTAGCAATGTGAGGCACCACTGCGGTCGCTGTGTTAATGCTGGACTTGTATGTATGCTCACACAAAAACAGAAACCAGAAAGTATGTGCGTCTTCAAAAACAAATGTCCCTGGGCTTTGAAATGGAGCACTCAGCATAAGCGTAGGTGTCCGAAATCCAAATCTACATTATATTATTGACTATTGATAAGACAGCATGATAAACCCTGTACTGTTACTGAGCTGAGACAGTCCGTGAAGTTTGATTGACAGATTGTCTATCTGTACAGATAGTCAGCCTGAATGTTGGCAGCGATCTCAGCCTCCCACTTGTCACCATTGTTGAGGAGTTTCTCCTTATTATAAAGCAGTTCCTCGTGAGTCTCGGTGGAAAACTCAAAGTTGGGGCCCTGAAAGAAAGATAGACAGACACAAGCGGGCATTTTCTTTAGTTAATCTGGTTATGCAGAATGTATAGTGAGAGGAAATCTGATTTATGCCTTCATTTATCTACATGCCACATATATGAGGTACATATAAGCCTGCTGATAAAGCATGTATAATAACATGCTCATGGGCAAAATAGTTCAGAATTTCACCTCTACAATTGCATCCACAGGACAGGCCTCCTGACAAAAGCCACAGTAAATGCATTTGGTCATATCTATGTCATAGCGCGTTGTTCGCCTGCTGCCATCAGCACGAGGTTCTGCCTCAATTGTGATGGCCTGAAATAGAAACATAAAAGGCTATTGACTTGAATGCATTACTGTTGGATAGAGGTGTTTATATATCATATTCCTGGCAGCTATTACCTTTTATAATCTTTTAATTATTCACCCTACTCATTATTTGTGAAAATGAATAAACCATACAAAATTCTTATCATAATTAAGAAAGTTCAGATAAGCAAGATCAGCTAATGAAGTGAGAAACGCGCATATACCTGGGCTGGGCAAATGGCTTCACAGAGTTTGCATGCAATGCACCGCTCCTCTCCAGATGGGTACCTGCGCAGTGCATGTTCACCACGGAAACGGGGCGACAGAGGGCCCTTCTCAAATGGGTAGTTGATGGTAGCAGGCTCACGGAAAAGATAGCTCAAGGTCATTCCCAAACCTAGATTAACAAAAGTGGCGAGTCACTTTTCATTCAGACAATGTTTTTTTAAAATTATGAGCTACAGTTTTTGGGTTAAAGGTGCAATCCATGTTTTTTCATAAAAAAACCCCCAAAACAAAAAAAAGTTATTGAGCAAGTACATGAAAGATCACCTGTCAAAACAGTCTCCTTACCTTACCTGATTCACAAAGGTAAGTTTATAATAATGTTTTATAATTTGAGCTGCCGGGTTTCTCTGGAAATGCAAGTTTGACTTCAACATATGTAAATTAAAGGACGTAAAGTAACCTGCAATTTTATGTTTCAAACAGAGATGCAGACAGAGAGGCAAAAGTTACGGATTGCAAAAGCTGAAAGGGCATATGTTGTTTCTGACCTCTAAATAACTCTGTCCAAAGAAGAGTCTGAGCCGCACGGTCTGTGATGGACTTCATATCTGTGGCATCTTCTTGATTATTGACATATTCTACATAAAACATTGAAATCGTAATTAGTTACATAAAAATAAACTTCCAAGTATAATAGAACGAATCCTGTTTTTTGTTGATCATATACTTACTAATCCCTGCCCTATGTGCTGACAGGCTGAGAGGACGTGCAAGGTTTTGACTGGCCAAAATTGACCCTAGGAGGAAGCAAAAGAGACAGTCAGGTTACACATATCGGAGTGACCTAAATTTAAATTTCTGACTGTAAGCAGTAGAGACCCACTTAAGTTTCATTTTTAGACCCACCTGGCCTGAATACAGTATATAACACACGCAATGCTGCAGACATGTCAGGTTAGGTACGCTGTGAGGAGAAAGAACGAGGGAGAATTGGATGGAAACAGAAAGTTAATGTGTATTTTACTTACATTCTTGCATGAAGCATTTAAACAGGGCTAGCTGTTTACAGACATCACTATAACATTATGGCGACCAATCTACTAATACGTTTTAAACAATATTAAAAAAAATACTATAACAGGAAAAACATTTCAAGAAAAAATGACAAATTGTAAAAGCACATTAAAACAGTGCGCCACGATTGACGTCCCCTTACAGGAAGTAAACAAAACCCCAACACATTGGTTCCGCTTATGACGCACAGCAGCATCAAAAATATCATCAAAATATCATCATCATCAAATCATTAACAAATATCTCTAATTTATAAACATTACGCCTGTAACATGTTTAAAATAATGCATGACAACTGCGTCTCAGACACTGCAGGACTGCAGTTCAGGAAACGAGCCGAAGACCGTCTGTGCTGTCTACACTTCTAGCAGTTAATTACGCATTTACATAAAGTTGAACTTTTGCACACACAAAGTCCAATTCCCAGTTCTTTGTTCAATGTTAAAAACCCTAAAGGTCGCCTGTGCAGTGTCTAGGGTTTAAGCTTAGCCACAGCTTAATTGCTCAAGGACTTTCAATGACTGTAACGTTAGTATTCGTTTAGCCCTTACACCAGATTTGCCTCTGTGGTGTTATATTAGTTTAATCAGTTACACAAAATACAGTGTATAATGTCTCAGACAGACGAGGACCGCAATGAATGTAAAAATCAGTGTGCACTTACCGGACAGTCGCTATTTGGCCTTCTCAACCAGAACAGCGGACGAGTAAGAAACGCACATGTAATGCGCCGGAAGTGAGGTCACAGATAAGCTTACGTGATTTTTCTTTTTGCTATTATTATTATTATTATTATTATTATTATTATTATTATTATTATTATTATTATAGATCCACACCCAGCTCAATGCTGACCAGCCACTCTGTGATCTGCAGTTTATAGGTTAACAATCATCAGAAGCAGTAATCATGTTGTCTATAAAATCAGCAACAAAGCACAAAAAAAGACTCAAAACTGACAAAATCCCATCACAGATTAACAAATGAAGCCATTTTATCAGATCCTATTTATAGACTTAATATTAAGAGCTACTGTTTACAATTATGGACTTTAACGTGATTGTACAAACTAGCAAATTTAAATGTATTGATAATAAAACGTGTTTCTTACTGAAATTACCTGAAATTGTGATCATATTGTCTAACTTCTTAGAGTGAAACATTTTATTTGATGAAAAATATTGCACTTTTTTGCGTTAGAAACACGAACAGGTACAGTAGATTCACTTTTAATACTCAAAGATAGAATTTTAGACAAAAAATAAATCATTTTGATTGCAAAAGTGAATTCTTTATTATCATTTTAAAGTAGCTGAAGAAATGTTTTTATTTTTGTACATTTTTTATTGATGCAGAGAAGAAAGTTTTTCTATGGAGTGATAAATCATCTTGGTCTACTCATCCAAGAGGTGCTGTCGTTTGAAGGCGCATATGTAGTTTTTCTTGACCTTACAAGAGGCATCGTTCCACTTGCCAACATCTACAAAAGTGTGAAATAGTCAAAGAGGAAAAGAACAGATTATTGTACCTTTTGTCCTGTGCCCAATATGAAAAATGGCCTCCTTATCAAATATTTCACAATATCACTAATAATCATCATGAATAAAATAAAATTATATAAATGTTTAAATGAGTGGCTTCAGTTTAAAAATTAGTCATAACTTTACTGTTTAGGCTTTCCCTGGAAATCAAACACAATGACTTTGCTGTTGCTAGCACAGTGTTTTACAAGTTGAACTACAGGAACGTTTCTTAAGAATGGAGTGTTTTCAAAAAATCTAAATTTCGCTGGGATAAATGTTTACTTCAGCTCTCCTTTTTAAATGTGATTTTAATGGAAATGACTGAAATATATTCATTCCACAATGTTTTTCATTGATTCCCTTAGCCCCTCCCCTCTTACGGCTCCAGTTCATCTCCACACATTCCTCAGAGGTAGTGAAGATGTTGTTGGGCTCCCCAGGTGTCCAGATTTGATAATTCCAGAAGGAACCATCAATCCAGAGAAATCTACCAGACTGAAAGAGTAAAACAAAGGTAAAAGAAGTCTGAGGAAAAAATTGCATCGCTTATAATGGACAAGCTGGTTATTTAAGTAATAATACTTAATACATAATAGTTTGACACCAATTATTTTCTCTTTCCTTATTTTTGAACCACCACACATTTATTACCTGAAAGAATTCATATCCCCCTAGCCAGATGCGCAGGTTACGCGGGTTCCTCTTCTTTACAATGCAGAGCAGGTAATCATTGGCCTTTTTATTATGCACCGATACCAGATGTCCACCAGGGGCTTTAGTTCTACAGCGGAACTGGGTGGGAAACACAGAAACTTCAGTATCTACACAATATATTGTTTTAAACAAAGCAAAGTGCATTTTTTTCAATGGATGTCCTAATCAGGGTTTCAGAATCAAAAAGTCGTAGTGCTACAGCTCACCTCAGCTTCAGTGAAGTTGAGAGGGCTGATGAAGTATTTAACACAGTGGTCGTCCACTTTGAACCAGTCGTTAAAGCCATCCACATTACATGGCTCAGGCATACGACAATATCCTGTGACATTAGCATGGCTGGCAATATCACCTAAATGACAGAATTACACCTGTATGATTGACTTCTGTTTCTAAGGTACATAGATGACTTTATTAAATAAATAAGAATGTATTAAAGTATGAATTTAGAAAAGACCTCTCTCCATAGTGAAGAAGTTCCCACTCTCCCAGAGAAGTGCCAACAGCAAAAAGCTGACCGATTTTTTTCTTGCTTTATACTATGAGAAGAAAAATAAACAAGATTGTTCCTTATTGCATTCGAAAAATGTTTGAATGCTGTCTGCATTCAAACATTCAAACATGCATACAATGTTTTTTTAATTTCCACCTCACCATAGAAATACCAATTACAAATTTTGCGTAATCGCATAACTAGAGCAGTTCTGTTCATTTGTGTAATATCTTACACAATATACATTCATCACCAAATGTTTTGGGCAGTTACCTACTAGACTCTTGGCAGAGTTAAAAAAACATTTACACAAACACCGCACATACATAGCAAATATGTTTTATCATTGGATGCATATGTATATATTTTTCTTGACACTGAAAGGAATACGTCTAGATTTGGTTGTGCTTTAAATACACAAAATAGGGTTTTATTGGATGTAAAGAATGTACTTACTGGACAACAAGAACTTACCATTTTAAATCTTCTGCATTTGTCTTCTGTCTCTGCCTCACCTTATACCACTTATTTTATATAGTTCTATTCATTCTCACAGCTCCTCCCTATTCTTTCAATGAATTGCACTGTCTTTAGGGCATAGAATATATTTTTTCTGCAACAGTCTTCACCACACAGGAAACTTTCACACAGACACATTGCCTGAACCAACAATTATGCTAGGCAAATATTATAATATACAGTGTGTTGCTGCAAAAGCAAAATTACTTTTACTGTCTTGCTATCATCTTGCTTTCTCTTCTGGACAATACTGGTATTATCTGTTAGGTAAACTACAGTATTGTTATTATAAAAGGGATGGTCATGATCTATGCATTCATATTGGATAAGTGTCCTAATATGGATAAGTGTTTAAATACGTCCTAATATTTAAAAACAATTCAGCAGATACTTTCCTATTAAAGTGAATTTGAGTGGCAAATGCATAACTAAACACAAATACAGTAGCAAGTATACAAGTGTAGGCTTAAGGTCAGTCTTCAAATGTATGAATTCCGTTGCATTAAATAACACACTGTGAGGCATATTTAACCAAATAAAACTGAGCTTTTTTAAAAACCTTTTATATTTATGAGCCATTTTTACAATAGTGTCCACATACATGTACTCTTAAACATAAATGTTCCTATAAAAACTTTCTACATACAGAAGAACCTTGACTGAAAGGTTGTTTGGGGGGATAATACAAAGACATTTATACATTTTTAGGATACATTTGTTAAATGTGTAATTTAGATACCTTTTAACACCTTTTAACACCTTTTACCTGTTAACTTTAAAGTTCAGGCAAACTATTTTAATTCAAATTAATTTTATATAATGTGTTATTTGGATGGTATATACCACTAAACATTTTGTGATCATGCACGCCACACAATTGTTTTGCTAAAGTGGTCCTCCCCATCCTAAAATAATACTGCATGTTAAATAGAAATATATAAAAACATATATTTATTAGTACATTATACATTTGTATTAAAAACAATTAAACAATTTAATTATATTAAACATATTTAGATATGAATACATAAGACAACCTTACATAAGACATATAAAAATTAGCACAGTGCAATCAAACCTAAATGGCTCACTTTACCTGAATTCACTCTATTAATTCATGTACACTCTTAAAAATAAAAGGTATTTATGTAAAGCAATGACAATGATGAAGCACCACTTTTGGTTCCTCAAAAAAACACCCAGTCAAAGGTTTGAAAAAGAACCATTTTGTTCATACATTTTTACAGTCTAAAGAACCTTTTCCACTACAATGAGCTTTTGTGACACAGAAAGGTTCTACGGATGTTAAAGGTTCTTTTTAGAACCATACAGTCAAAAATCACATTTCTATGGCATCGTGAAGCACCTTTTGTTAAGAGTGTACTGGGTCACTGTATATTTGTTTTATAAGTTAAAGACATCTGTTTTTCCATAATGCACCTTGGTGTTTAAGCAGCAGTAACACAATTACTGTTAGTTTGAGTTCAGGTTGAGTCCAAAGATAGCTTAAGGGTTTGCATAAACGTCCAGACATCCAAAAAATTGAGGCAAAATTGAGGATTGATTCAAACGAAGCAAGGTATACAACTTTTTCTGAGAGATCTCTTTTTTGTCTTCTGTCAGGATTGTACCTATCAAGTCAGCTAAAATTGCAACTGGGTGAATTATTCTTGTAGACAGTGCATTGTCAGCTGGTCAGAAACCGTTACCAGTTACAGTAAATATCAAACCACAAGCAACCCTGCATCTATATCACACTATAATAAAACCATTTAGTCTTGTGGTTTAGCTGCTGATGTCGTTCATTATCGACCTCCACTTGACATTACAAACCATATTCTAACAGCTCATATTCTACAGTGCAAAAAAGCCTAAACTTTGATTAACCTATTTGCAATTACTTCAGATGGTTGAAATGTATTATGAAAAGTGTAAAAATTGTGGCCTACTGCCTAAAGAAATTGGTCTGTGTGTTTAAGCCCTCAACCAACCTCAGCCAACCTGCCATCACTAGTGTCTGGTCGACACTAATGGGGCAGAAACTACAGTGTGCTCACTGTGTCCCAAACCTACACAAATTTAGGAGTCCATGTTTATGACAGATATTTTATGTTTTATGAAAGGCTCAGATGGTAAAGCTTTAATTTGTCCTAATATTTAAAAAAAATTTCAGCAGATACTTTCCTATTAAAGTGAATTTCAGTTGTAAATGCATAACTAAACACATATACACAGTAGCAAGTATACAAGTAAAGGCTTAAGGTCACTCTTCAAATGTATGAATTCCGTTGCATTAAATATACTGTCACCTTAATACAGTTGCAAGATACCACATCCTTCATCATCTATACAACTCCTCCTTCTTCTCTCACTTTTCTCATATCTTAGTCTCACATGCTACTGGTTTCAAAGTTCATCAGTCTTAAACACACATGAAGACCTTCTAAAATACAAATGCAGTCTTATTTCTGTTTATGCATTTGGCAAATACTTAAAATGTCTCTGAAGTGTACATTTTATCAGTATGTGTGTTCCCTCGGAACCCATGACCTTAATGTTGCAAGCACCATACTCTACCAGTTGGTCTATAGGAACATGATGATAACACGATGGCTGTCTGTAGAACTAAAATCATCAGGCTAGCATCTTTTTTCTAGCAGGCTTTAAAATCTTTGGTCCTACCAAAGTACTAAATCTGAAGGTTTGTGATGTAACTCAACATTTTTAGGCCATATTGTATCCTGACCTCATCTACAACCTGTTACAAAAACATTCAAAACCTGAAGACTAGTATACTGCTGAAAAGCCAACCAAGAATCTTTGGCCTAAGTTGGTATTATAGATTCTTCATGTCTTAATGTGCACAAAAGTCACAGTCATTTATGCTTATACTAAATGTCTAGGTGGCAGGCTGATAACATTGAATCTCATTGGTCCTAGCATGTCACGTAACTAATCGTCATTAGGCGTTGTGACGAAAAACGTTGCAAAAACCAATGGAATTTGACACTGACATGCTGCCATATTTAAATTTAGCACCCTGATTAGTTTGTTTACATGGACACATGATCAGTTCAGAAGATATTTATTAACCCGCTGGAGGCATATGGGTTACTCTGCATGGATCCGCTTTTTGGAACTTCAAAATCTCAGTCTCTATTCACTGCCATTATAAAGTTGGTAAGAGCCAGTATAATGGGATAAACTGAGCAGGGAACTTAAATACACAGTGAACTGAATAAGACACTGATGACAACTACCCAGTAACTGAGGAAACATGAACAAAAACGACATAAAGGTCACACATAAAGGTGACAGATGGCATGAGGCTGAGTAAATTGAGAGAATTTTCATTTTGGGTCAACTATCCCCTTAAAGGACTGACTCCGCATGACTCCGCATGTAAAGCATACTTCCTTTCTGTTGATTTTTAAATGATTTCCTAACACTTTTATTTATTTTTTATATTTTTAAATAAATTCTATGCCGCAAAGTCATCAACAGGCACCGATGAAACTGTCCCCTTTACCTTTAGATATAGTGAGCTACTTCTAAATATTTTGCAAATCTAAAAGACACGCCCAGAAATGACAATTAATATCTGTTTAGTCACAATGTATGCTGTTTCAAATAAAAACACAGAAAACAAAATAAGTTTCTGTCCTGCCATCTAGTGGCTGATAATATCAGATGATTATTTTCCACAGCCCCTTGTGGCCACTGACGTAAATGCAGGATGCCAAAGTATTCATGTAACATGACTGCTGGACTGTTGCACTGTTATAAGATATTTTATGAAAAATCTGGCCGCACAAATGATGGGTAGAAACAGGATAATGAAACAGTAGATACTGATGATTTACCATTGTTTACTATAAGCATTTGTATTTCAACTGGCAGGTTCTTTAAGGATTTTTTTTTATTTAGGATAAAAAAGAAGACCAACATGGGTTGCAAAATGACCAGTAATAAAACTTTTAATTGCAATCATTCATAAAAACAAATTATTTGATTGTAGAGACATTTTCATGGACAAGAATAGAAGGTTGTTGTTTAACAAATTTTGTAAACTATTTTATAGTTTATGGTTTGGATAGCAGGAACTGTGAGTTTGTTGAAGAAAAGTACTTACCATTGCAAACTCCCACTCGTGTCGTCTATCTCTCCTCACACTAACATTTAGTTGGTCTTACAAGTGGTGCTGTATAAATGAACTCCTCCCCCTCTCTCACTCAGACATACAAGCTGCAATGTATGCTGATTCCTGTATGCTGACTCTAGCCTTTGGTTTTGTCTGCTTACATACATAAGTTCTCGTGTTTATGTGTATATAGTGAATATAGAACTGAATTTTGTATTCTTTATTTATTTATTTAATAATATATATTATTGCACACTTTGCAAAGGAGGTTTAAATGTATAACTTATAAATTAGCATACAGCACACAACCATGATACATAATATCCAGGTTGCCATTAAACAAAGCAATTACATTTCAGCATTCAGAGTTCAAAGGACAACTGTCTGCCTGAATAAAGCAATAGTGAAATGTACAATCTTGATTATAATATAAATAATAATTATTGTACATGTAAGTTTTTATTGCCCTGAGCTTCCTCATGACCTGCATCAATAGTTAGAGTACAGGCAACAACACTTAAGACTTTAATTATTACTCTATATATAACAATGTGTGAAATTACTACATTTAATCATGCAATTATGATTTTATTCACACTGGGAAGAAGGTTAGATTAAGATGTACATTTGATTTCCAGCTGCTACCCGTTTGCAAAAACCTGATGTTCACACACACACACACACACAGTGTCTGGGTGTCTACTAACATTTCTCAACATTAATTGTTATTAGTTTTGTAAATGAAAGACCATGCAAATGTGCAATAAATAGCACAATTTAAATATTTACTTAATACTATTATTCACAAAATATATTAATATTTTTGTTACATTTGTCAAGCAAATAATAGCCTATTGCTGAGGTTTTGACAATGTACAAAGATGTTTGAGGAAGATTTTGATTTCTGTTTTTCAGTGAACTGTAAGTGTTCCATAAGATTGTAAGATCAAGGCCATTGTTATTATTAAAATATTTCCAGTTAAAAATGATCCACAAGCAGATCTAACCTGTCACCTGTGGAAGCATTAAAAAATTAAAAAGGTTGTAGAGACTGTTCTAGATGGAAGGTCGTAGATTTTGAGACACAATACAGCTCAGCTGAAGTGCAGTAAATAGCAGAATGATGTCAAAACCCTCCCCAAAATGTTGATTAACCACTATTAACTATATGGTTCCATGGAGAAAGCTCCAGAATCATTCGAGAACTTCTCTTCAGGTTTGATTGACTGCTGGCTGTGGTCTCTGGACCTGTATAATGAATTACTGTTCTGAATATGTGAATCTGATACCTAGACAAAAAGCAAGACAATGAGAAAATGATTATTGGATTTATTATAGTAACATTGATCATTTAATGTTGCTGGTGGCTAGTTTAAAAACAAACCTCTTCAAATTTCTTGGCTTTGTACTGGTCTGCTCCTTTCAAGAAATTCAGCAGAATTATGTCACAAAGCACAGTGCCCTAAAATCCAGGAACATTACAAACAAAATGTCAGTATTTATTGCTCTTCACATTCTGCAGCTATTTTGTTTCTGTTGTTTATTGACTTTAGTAAAACTGTAATCTGTCACTGTTGTCTCTTTAAAACCGGACATGACGCACTATGAAATCCATTTAGATAACCTTAACTTAAAAAAGCTTCAAATGGATTGCCTTGAAAAAAGTGAAACTACAACTATTATTTCAAACTACTGAATAAATAGACAGAAACATCAGCATACTCTAGCATACTATGGGTGCCAGCATAGTACAAAACCCATCCATGACTCCCAGCATGCATTGCATCATGAATAAATGATGCAGCTGAACTGTCTTACTCTTCTCTGCTTTTATTATTATTATAAACTTACTGTTGAAAATCATGGTAAGGTACGGCGTACAATTTGAACACTTATCTTCTATGTACTTGCTCTCTAAGGGATTTTGGTTCATTTTTAATCAAAAAAACATAAGGATCGCAGCTTTAAATAATATTAGAAACATTACTAAACAATAATTTGCAAAAACTATCATATATTAATCAATTAACATCATGTTTTCATTAAAATGCAGGTAATTGCATTGTTTTATAATTAAAACGATTCATTAGGATTAATTAAATGCTTCAGTAATTAAATACAGTTAAAAATTAATACAGTACATTGTTGATTGGCACTGATTACTAGTTGAACTGACCACCACCTATGAATATTAAATATTGGTAAACTGAAAAAATGAACATTTTGAAGGGCAGCTAGCCATTTTACTGTACAAAATGGGCATGCTATTCTCTGAAACATTACCTGGCTTCTGTAAAGCATCTCCATTATGCAGGTAGATTAAGTCCAATCAATACCAATCGATTGTTCCTGAAGATCTATCAGCCTGGCAGTTTGCTCACTTCTCACTTAGTTCACATTTCAGACACCTTAACTTCACTTGATGTATTTTACTGATCTTACGTAATGCATAGGCCGATATTTTCAACTTTATATGCATGTAGCAGTTAGAATATTGTCTGTCACGTGTATGTATTCTAGTATTTTAAATACATTTTCAACATTAACATTTAAATGTTTCTGTTTTAATTATTAAAATGCAAATAAAATGTTTGCGTCAATGCAGAATTTAGTAATGGAGACATACCACACCGACAGAAGTGAAGGCAGCTACCATGTTAATGAGAGTTGGGATCATGTGAAATTTTCCTGCCTGTAAAGGAGAAACAGAAAATGTTCTGAGCCAGTTCTGCCGAGCAGATAAGCACAAACATGCTTGCACGGATGCACTGATCTACAATCAGTTCTATTTCAAATGTTTCTAGCTCAAAGAACTACAGGCAAATACACAAACACAAAAAACATTTACTTACGTCTCCATTAACCAGCACATCAAATCTGATGGCATAGGCTTTCAGCAAAGTGCGATACTCAGTCCCGTTCTCCATCTGAAAATACTTTGCATATCTAAAAAAAAGATGTTGACACAGATGTTGTCAATTCCAAATCCAAGTGATCTGTCACCTTTTTGTGACTTCAAATGTGGCCACAAATGAAAGAGTATATACTGTAACACTACTGTAACTTTGAAAGTCAGGAATTGGCTTTGTTCCATTTAAATGTAAGTAAATAGGCTTAAAAACATTTTCCATTAAAAAACAACTAGAGGTCTGCCAAATTCAGCAGCCCTGATTACACTCTAATGATGAGATGTGTAAAGAATGGGTTCGAGAACCTGAAGTTGTATCCAGGTGACACTGTGGTCTTCTCTGACATGGCATCCAGGCGAGTAAATGAATAAGCAGGTTTACACTCATCATCTGCCTTGTCTAAATCACACACCCATGCTATTTTTATTCCTATTACTCCACCCTGAGTACAAGAAAGACGGAGATTAATGCATTTTAAAGATGAATGAAATTTCTTTGTACTGAAGAGAAATAAAGATGATGCAATTTTTGTACATTTTCAAAATCTAATGACTTTTATGTGAAGCCATAGGAGAACAAAAGGAAGAATACATGATGAAAATAACCAGATGAGGTCACATGCAAAAATAAATTAAAAAAGTGTAGTGTCAAAACCTCAACAAAAAAAGTAAAGAGAGATCTCACTTTTTTAGCAAGAGTGGTGAAATCTTGTTGTGCAAACCGGATTACATCTCCCACTTTGAATATAGGACAATACATGTTGCTCTCAAAATCAAAGTTACACTGCCTAATGTAGGAACTGTCAATGGAGGGCAAGAAGTTTCCCCTGTCGAGAGAACAGAAAGATTTGCAGCTATGGTTTACAAAAAGCCAATATGAGCCATTGAAAGTCATTGTTAAAAAACTCCAAAAAGGCTTATTGGTAGCACTCATAAACGTTTATAGATAAGACAGTCTGTGTTTGTTTGCATTACTTTGTGAAGTTAAAACGGGGGAAGCGAATGCTGTTCTTGATGAAGATGGTGAAGTTCTCCACCTCCATCATGGGTTCTCTATGTGAGGAACGACAATAGTTTCATCATCAAAAATTTCTATTCATCCAAACACACATCTATCCATTCTCTCATTCCCTAGAGGTGGACTCACGGCTGAACATCATCTATCTCTGCAGGACACCATCCTTTGATTTCACAGGTTTTGACTGTGGTACTGAAGTTTACACATCGTCCAGTCAGCAAGCCTTGTGGGGTTAAAAAAACAATGGAAGTAATTTAAACATACATGACAATGTGATGTTTTTTTAAGATGCACAACCTGATTAAGATGCACAATGCCAAAGTCATGGGTTTGTTGGTCTTTATTACACTAAAGAGGAAGTTTTGAGTTCTAAATGTTACTGTATGTTTCATACGTACTCGAGTCAAAAGGTAACAAATCAATAAGCTTAGAAAATGTATGAGAGCTTGTCTTATAAACAAAGGAGAGACAAACAGATGAAAATATAAAAATAAACTACCATTGCTAGAAGGCTTGGACATAAGCTTCACACAGGAATTATCATTCTCGCATTTGAATTTCATCTCACTCTGAGAAGAGACACACACATAGAGATCTAGTGAGAACTGTGTACTGTGTATATAAATTAATCTTGCTAGATTATTAGTTTATTGTAGGAAAAACAAACATATGTAGGGTGGCACGGCTCACTTCAGGACAGCGTCCCTGTATTTGGTTCTCAGTTGTGATGAGTTTCGTAATGATGCAGAACACTGACGCCCCCTGGTGGAGACACATACAGACTTTCAGACGCCACGGTTTTCATATTGAATTAAAGACATCTATTAAATCCTGCCTAAACCTTACAATAATCTGTCTACATTATTACACTTTAATAACGAAATAAGCCTCGCTTACTGTTATTCCACACCAGTCAAGGTTTTATAAAAAATAAACCCAGAGCAAAAAAATGCTATAATATTTATAAAACTACTATTATTCCGCCAAGCAATGTAGTTCATCAGAAAGAGCAAAACGAACGTGGCTCAACCAATCACATTCATATGTTACATTCACATTACATTCACATTCAAGAATCTGAACTATATGTTATTATATATATATATATATATTATATCACTCAGCACTTTTCTGACAGAAATACACAGAATAGGCCTACTGGTAGTGTACATGGTACATGGAGTACATGGAGTGAGATCTGACAATATATCTACAAATATGAATGTATTTTATTATATATTTGTCGAAAGAGATTGAGGTGATTACGCATGCGCCTTCTCACCGTCTGTCAATCACACTCTCCTGCACAGTAACTATATAAACCAGCTGAACCCTTCGTTTCTAACATTAAAGTGACCCTTTCGAGTCGTAGTAAACAAATCATTTGAGGATTTATGATCATTCCAGCAAGATCCTGCAGGAACTATTGTCTTTCATGGAGCAGAAATCCACGTACTAACAGTAGATTTGTGTAGAACATACCTGAAATTGTCTAAAATGTACTTTATGTTCATTTCTCAGCAGAAATGTTATATAAAAGCAATATAATACTCAGGGTCTATATCAGCATGTTATCTGCGGCCGAATCACATGCTGATATCACGTGCCGAATCACAACCCAACAGCACTCTTCTCAAACAAAGACCACTCAACATATTCTCACATATCAATTTTTTGGACTGATTTCATAGATACGGAGGAAAGTTTGGACATGTAGGCCTGTAACTACATTTCTGAATACAAAAGGACAGATCAGAGACACAGAAGTACTGTTCTCCTAAAAACTGGCTGAGATTTACTTGAGTTGGGGTCACATAATCGGCTGTATCCATGATCCGGTTATTATACTCTCCAAAACCTTTCACTTTAGTCATCACTGATGACTCAATGGCAGTGTCTCTCACTTGATATGCCTTCTCATACAGAAACACCCAGCTGGGGAGAGTGGGGGTAGAGTAAAAAGAGAGAGAGAGAGAGAGAGAGCAAAAAACAGAACATTCACATTGATTTCTTTTCAATTTTCTTGCAAAGTTAACATATAAAAAATGTTTAAGAGATTCAAGCACTTAACAAATATCTAAAGAAATATACAAGTTTATTTCATAACTACACAACTGAAAACAAGAAATGTAGTTGTCAAAAAAACAATTAGTTAAATTTACTGAAACATGGCTAATTTCTCTTCTACAATGTTCCCAACCATTCGCAACACAAACATTTTTAGATTTTCATTTCTGGCTTCAAGGTAATAATTGTACAGAATTGATTTCAGTGTTATCATTACATAACCCAAGTTACATACAAGTTACAAACTGTTACATACAAGTTTTGGTACCTCAAGTCATGGTACCTCAAAACACTCACCCAACAAAGTATGTGATAATGAGGAGCTGGACAACGCGGTTGATGATGCCAATGGTACAGCTCTTTACTACCACCGACTTGGTCGTTTCATATGTAAAGAAATCTGTTATACAGTTCCACATTTTTCCAGAACACTGCTGCATCCAAACAGTTACACCCAAGGTGTGACACTATATTTGCATGAAAATTCAAAATATAGTTTCAACGTTGGTGTTGAATCTATCCAAAAGCTTTGTCTTCAGATTTGATGAATCCAGTGTCTTCAGGTTTGTGAATCTAAAACACATAGATTATCTAAAAGAATAAGTCCAAAAATCTTTTCAGTGATCTTCCTGTATGTTTTCCTGATGGGTAAAAACTCTCCACATCTTAAGATGAGTTCCTTTCATACTGCCCTTCTCTAGACCTATAAGTCCCTCCCCCTCTCCTCCTTCTTTTTCTCCTTCAGTTATTCTATCCTTTCTTCAGATTTAGCATTTACATTGATGCTCTTAGCAGATACTTTCCTACCAAACAACTAATTAATATTTATACACACACACACACACACACACACACACATAATTTATTCTTACTGTACAGAGTATACATACAATATTCTACATAATAAAAGTATATAACTAAAGATGTAATGTTATGGTGAACAAAGAACACGTTTTGGCTCTGTTTCTAAAGTGTCACCAAGCTTAATGTCAATAGTTAAACATAGTCAAGGTATCTCTGTTGCTCAGAGGTATCTGCATCAGAAAACCAGACTTAAGTTGTATAACTTGTAAACTCTGAGATTCACTTTAAACCTGTCAGAGTATATAGGATATAAATTTTAGGATATGAATGTTTTATAAGAATTATGCCCCTTGGTCACATCTTAACTTTCTTCATTTTAAAGAAAGATTTGTTTGTCAAAAAGGAACAATATTTGTAATGTAAAACAGACTAATCTAATTCAATCTATTACTGCTTTTTTATTTGGGTTGGCACCAAATCACAAATTTTCATTGGAATGGAGACTGAGGGACTGAATGCATTAAGTAGATAAGATGATCTGGCTGCTGTAGTTAGCTAAATAACTTAATGAACATGGAAGGAAGGAACAAAGACGCTAAAACGCCAAAGCGTTAATTTCAAAAGTGCTGGAAGAGAGTAGTGTCATATAATCATTAACTCTGATTATGATTATCATACTGGAAAATAATTTAATAGGGAATTTAAGATGTTGCCCTCTGATCCACAGCTAGCACTAAGACAAGCATGCACATTAACCACAATTGAGAGGTAACATTTCTTGACATGGATAAAAGTGGAACCATTAAGCTTGTGGTTATCTTTCTCCATAACTACAATTCCGCTGGGACTTGCTTCCCTGCAAAAACACGCACATAACGCAAGTGTAACGCATAACAGAAGACCAAATGGAACGAGACAGTAGACTGCGGTTGACCTCAAGTACTGCAGGAGTATTTGTAGCTATCTATCAGTCAAAGACAATGCTAAGTGTTAGATGTCTCAAGATGATTAGATTGTCTTGAAACAGGAGCTCAAGATGAAGCGAGGATACAAAGTGAAAAAAGAAGGTGAGAGAAATGGCTGAGGAGATAGTGAGGAAATGGATGGGACTCAATACAAATTGGTGGACAAAATCATCAATGCGCCAAATGCAATAATCAGTAAAGTGGTTTGAGAGGTATGATTGAGACAAAGTAAAAATCCAGAGAAACGTAACAGATACGAACAGGGAGATTGACTCAAAAAATGGGACTAATGGAAATGGTAGGAGTGGGAAAGAGGAGCAGAGACATGCAGATGTTACACATACCGGAAAAAAAGAGGCGACAAAACTCAGGGGAGGTGACGCATTAGAAATCCATCTAAATATTTTTCTACAATATTTATCCCATATGAACAGCATAGACAATAACAGTGGCCTAGAGGTAAATAAGATATTAATCACACTAACATTAACATTATTTTTCTTTACCATACCATAAGTTAGGCCATCAAAAGCAGATTGTTTCTACAGTTAATGTTCCTCCAGTTCCTACAGTATTGTCACTGCATTCTGGACCCTTTCATTAATTCACATAATGTTGTATAACTATATGGTGTCACAGGGCCAGGCCATCAGTTAAATTCACAGGACCAGTGACAAAATGTTTATTGGTGGGTCTCCCTCCTCCAGACCAAATGAGTAGGCTATGAAAAGATTTAATATCATGCAACCTTAAGAGACAGGAGGGCCAGAAATTTTACTTAGATTAAATTTTATTTGTTATATTATATTACTCAGATCTCTATTCCTACCCTTTTCTTCTCCATCCAATATGTTGATTATGAGAAGTAGTTGTATGCTGAGCATCTAATCTACCTAGACCTGAATATGTGGCCTTGTTAAGTTATGATCAATGAAATTCGCTTCATCTGTGACTAATTGTAATGTTTTGGCTTAGGGGCAATCTGTTACTTTCTCCTATCTTTATAACATGACAAAAGATGTATTTAAACAATGTGTTTTCTAATGGTAATGCGAACACATTTTCCAGAACTTTCTATTAGCTAACCCATTAGCTAACATTATAGACTGTCTGTCTGTCTGTTGTTATGTTTGTTGAGAAAGGGGCTTTTTGACCACTCTTTAATCACACTGCTTTTTATCTTAAAACAACCACAAGCTCTTTATTTTAAAAACCACACTGCATTTCCACTTACTGACATTGACTTAAACTTTTTGATGTGTGTGTGCAAGTGAAACAGAGAAGGGGTTGTGAGATCACATTAAAAGATCATTGCTCAGAGTGTGGTGGTTATGCAGAGTAATACTATCCTAAGTGAGATTCAGTACGGTTGGGTTTCCTAGGCCTGATTAGACTGCACTGTAAATGTTTATGGTGTCGACTGCAGACGTAAGAACTGAGAACAAATGCCTATGATTAATGATTTTAAAGTAACAATACAATTTTTTATTGCTTAACGAAACACTGAATTAATATGTGTACTTCAAAGCGCCATATCAAATAAACGCTACCATGCTTAAAGATGAATTAAGACTTTTACAAATGTAAAAAAATATTTTGTACCAAATGTAGTTTTTTTGTGTGTATCATTCTTTTCATCATTCAAATGCAGATACATATAAAGCATGCTCAGTAGATTTTGGAAAGTAGAACTGTGAAATTTTGCTATACAAACAGATAAAGGATTTGAAAAAGGACAATACAACATACAGTGAGTACACACACTACTTGAAGTCAACTACCAGAGGTATATATACACGAGAGTTTCTGAATGTCTTGATATTCTACAGTTTTGACAGATAAACATTTTATGCTATATGTTTAGAATTGATCACAGGTGAAGTATTTGAGTTGTTCCTTCACAGGTCTGTCTGTCTTTCAGTCTGAGGCAGACTCTTCAGAGCTCGGCGGTGTGCTGGCCACTTCCTCTTCATCATCAGACCCCTGCACAAAGTGGGAGGAACATAGATAGAAAATGACAGTAAGACGAGAAGTGAAGATGAAGAAGGTTTAAATAATAAAAATGAAATCTTTTAAATAAGGTGTCAGGCTTTATTAAACAAAATTTTATTTAATAAAATCCAAAAGCACACTGGTGTGTGTTACCTTGCGCTTGCGTCGCTTGCCTCTCTCTGACTCTGAAGAGCTCTCCTCGCTGGATATGAACTCTCGACTCTTAAAACTGTCATTGCCTGTTGCTCGCTCTTTCTCCTTCTCCCTCCCGCCACTTGACTTCTTTCTCTTTTCTCCATTCTTCCCTCCTTTTTTTTTCCTCTCCCTTTAGGGATGTAGGAAATGAGTCAGAAACCATCAGTGTTATTCTGAGAACTGAATATGCAGCATTATAGTAATACTCACTTAAACCCCCAAATTAGCTATTGACTCTCTTGTGCCTTTGCATATTTTAACTTAGCATGTTATAATCGGTAATGAGACAAGTGGAATAATGTCATTTAGCATCACTGACGTCAAACCCCCGACAAGCCAAATTTAAACATGCACATATGTGAATGAGATTTATAATAATAATGACTTTAGACTTGTGACAGTAAGTAAATGATGACAGAATCATTGTTTACTTCTGGGTGAACTACTACTGTAAGACAAACTTTTCACATTATGTGGACAATTGTGAATAGTTAGGAATATTTTGAATACTTTTTTGAGGTTTTGGAGGAGCCTCCACCGCTCTCCCTGTACTCTTTCATCGCTCGCTCATACTCTTTCTTAGCTTCCTCTGCCTTTCCTTCCCACTCCTGATGGACATAAACGGATATTAGTTCAAGTTCATGTCTACCAAACGTGATGTTTGGAAGGACATTCTGAATGTGCTAATTGCAGAAAGTGTACGTCACCTCCTTCTTCTCTTTGCTAAGTTGTTTCCACAGTTCTCCAGCCTTTTTGGAGATTTCCGTGATGGAGATGCCAGGGTTCTCTGATTTAATGCGGTCTCTACTAGAATTCAGCCACAGCATGTAGGCACTCATTGGCCTCTTTGGGGCGCTGCTGTCCTTTACCTTTTTCTACACACATGCACACAAACACAGTGGAATAAAAGACAAGTATTCATACATCCAGTCATTCTTCGTTTGTCCTCTGCAGGGCTGTGGGAAGGACCTGGAGCCTGCACAGGTGGCGAGTCTAATACAATGCTCACACAGACACATTAACACTCACATACATAAAGGGCAATTTACAACTATACATTATTTTAATTAATCATAATATTCTTATAAGACAAATTTAAAGACTGGTTTTTGTGT
The DNA here is from genome assembly GCA_036877525.1 of Chromobotia macracanthus. NCBI lineage: Eukaryota > Metazoa > Chordata > Actinopteri > Cypriniformes > Botiidae > Chromobotia > Chromobotia macracanthus. The sequence goes on from JAZGTH010000019.1 coordinate 3,579,738, forward strand.
TTGTATAAAGCATTGTTTTGGAAAAATTAACCTTTTCTCTTTTCACATCTTTCTTGCGTGGAGTTCTCTCTTTTGTTAATTTGGCTTTCTTGGCTGGTTTCTTCTTGCGGTCACCATCACTGTCACCTTCATCTCCACTGCTTTCACTGGCAGAGGCTTTACTGTCATACCTGTAACACGCATACAAATGACTTTATGAGGTATCAAGCATATCATTAAATTAAAGCTGCAACTAGATTTCCAAAGTTACATTAGTGTTTGCCTGTGCAAAACTTGCTGTTGTACATGAATGATTGCCAGGCTGTCGGTATGTGGTTGCTATAGTTTCCAAAATGGTTTTTAGTGCATTGCTATGTGGTAGCTAGGGTGTTCTGGGTGGTTCCCAAGGTGTTGTTAGGTGGTTGCATCCTAGTCTTTGCTGGGATTTTTTCTCAATTTCATCATAAACCAAATAAAAAAAAGGTTTTATTACAATTTCACACACCACACGCCAGTGGTTAAACGCTTAGTGTTCAAATCACTTATGTATCTTATGTATGAAATATGAAAATTAAAACTATAGTGAATAAATCAACATAAAGCTTCTTACTCTTCAGCAATTTCATCATCATCTTCTCCCGGATTAAAAGATTCATCTAAAAAAGTCAATCCAAATTTAATTTCACACAAATCTAATTTTTACCTAAATAATCCAAACCAGTTACAATAACAGATACCAAACAAATAAACATCAGCCTAACTCTTAGTCATCCTCTTGTCTGATTGGCTCAGAGAGCTGCCACTCACCACTTTCACCCTCTGAGTCGTCACTTTCATTGGCCTCCTCACGGATCTTGCCTTCCTCCTTCATGCGCTCCAGATACGCATCATGCTGGTCATCGTCGGAGTCACTGTACATGTCGTCATTACCTTTCATACCCTAACAAAGTAAACATTAAAATGATAATAATAATGAAAACACATTCTTTTTATCTTTCTCTCTCGTTTTCTTACCTGCACTGTACTTTGTGGCAGAGTTAGTATTCCGAACCAAACAAATGAAAAGCCCTTTCCAAGTAAAGTTTCTAAACCGTTTTTGTGCTTCACTGAGCCACCTTACTCTCACACATTCATACAATCAGTGTTAACTCATTCAAAAGCACTCCCCTGAGCAATGCTGTGTTCATAGCACACGAAATTGTGTAGGACCTGCAAAACAACCATAACATTTTACGCATACTTCAAATGAATATTGTTGTGGTCCTGCTGAAAGACTGTGTGTACTGAACACAGCATTTCGCTGTTAAAATAAGAACCAGTGAGTTGTCCGCCTGTGTGGTGCATTACACATCTGCTTTAAGATATCAGAGATAAGCGAAATACCTGAGTTGTGATTGAGACACACACACACACCATGCAAGCAAGTTAAAGGAGCACCGACACCAGACCAAACCAAAGAGCAATACCAACCTTTTTCTACATGAATACAATACAGACATACAGCACAAACACAAAGAGAGAATCAGTCTCCATCCACAGTGTGAGGGATCTATGGACAAGTCTAAACATATAAATATAATATTCTGTTGGATGGGAGAGAAGATCATACCTCTTTAAAGCCTCTGTTTTTAATGCTTAGCTTCTTGGCATTGACAAAGTCAAAGAGCTTCCCATATTCCTCTCTGAAGAGAAAGACAGTGAGGCAGGTTGAGGAACAGAGATTGTGAATTTATTTTAATGAGCTGCAGTGTTTTTCAATTGATTACACGGCTCAATCAAAAGCCGTATTCTCTTAAAGGGATAGTTTACCCAAAATCATTTACTCACCCTCATGTTGTTCCAATAAAGTATGACTATCTTTCATCTGTATAACACAAAAGGTGAATTTCTGAAGAAACTCTTGGTAACTCTTTACTTAAAATGAAGGTGAATGGGACTGGGGCTATCAATCAAAAAGTAAAAATAAAATAAAAAGTAGTCTATATGACTTGTGTGTTATATACACACGCAAGTCATATAATGCAGTCTTTTAAAGCCGTATGATAACTTTGTCAGGAAAAGATTAACATTTAAATAACAACAGATTTTTTCAAACAAAAGGGGTTTGCAACAGAACTACTAATTGCATGGAAGCGACAAGAATGTGTTAACAATTTTGCCCAACTGTTTCTTGTGGATTAACATGAAAAAGTGACGTCTTGGTGTATTGATTCTGTCATAGTGTGTATCCAATTAAAAATACTGTAATGTGCATAAAGTAGCTTGTGTAGCATTAATGTAAAAGGGTGAGGTCACTATGAGAGAGGGGCTCCTTCAGAGATTAATTAAAATCCCAGAGAACACACATATTGATCAAATGTACACCCTATACCTAGTATATCCTATTATAAGTTGCTTTGGATAAATGTGTCTGCCAAATGTAAGCAAAAAGAAAAAACTACCTCTCAATGCTGCTGAAGGTGTACTGATTGCCCTGCTTGGTTTCAATCTCAAAGTCAAAGGAGCGGGTGGTGGTGGTTCCTCGGGCGAAGTTCACACAGGCAATCTCCTCAAAGCGCAAATGTACCGGAGGCTTGTGCACGTAGATGAAACCTCTCTCCAGTGGATACAACAGGCCTGAACTGGCTTTATATGAACACGTTATACACTGAGCACCTGAGTGACTATGAGGATACAGAGAATGAAAAAGTGTCAATGTCTCAGACATTTTGGTGCAAAAAAATGTTCATACATGTCAAAATGTTCAACATAATATTAGCAATATTATGCCATAAATGTATATATATATTGTCAGTTACATTTACACCATGCAGGATTTTCATCTACTTTTTGTAAACACAACATTCAAATTGGCCCCTGCTCTTTTTTGGAAAAACCTACATAGTGCACCTTTAAATAAAATATATGCCTTCTATGTTAATAATTGATACTTTTTACGTGCTAAAAATATTTGTCTTCCATATTTTACAGTAAAATTACCTGCATTGTCTTTTAAAATATGCCTTTTTACACACAGCAAATAATGTTTCACTGTACATTTTTACAGTGTATGTTTTACCCTTGGAAGTTTCCAGGCACTGTGATCTTCCTGTTAACCAGAGCCTTCATGACTCTGCTGACCATCTCATAGAGGGAGCCAGACATGTTTTTATTTAGTTTCCCCTCAAAACGTCTCTCCACCTCCTCCCTGCAGACCAAGAGAAAGAAGATACATACAAGAACCAGTGGCATTAAGTGTCATTGTGGAAGTGGGAAAGCTCAAGGAGAGTAATGTAGTTATTTTACTGTATCAGCCACACATACATTAGCATCTGTCCTGCACACTGTGACTCACTCATTCATGTTGAGAGTCAGATTGATGTCCTCTTCTTTGGAGAAAAGAAGGATGAGAAAGTGATACCGGGTTTGACCCTGTTTAATGGGCGGATCCAGGCTGATCTGTACAAGAAATAAATGAGGAGATGGTGCTAGTTTTTAATATTAACTCAGAGGTCCTTTATCGAGATAGTAACAACTAAGCAATTAACAACAACAGCATAAACCTGAAACACAAAATACAAACAGAAACATAAATAAACCCTACTCTAAAACCAACTATTAAATACACTTTATATGTTACAATTTCATATGTGAATAACGGCCCTTTTTTAATACTTAAAACATTATAAGACATGATTCCCACCTACCACAAAGAACATCTGCCGCTGGTCCTTATGAGGTAAAAGGAAGAGGCGGAGCACTGTGGTGTACGGGATTTTGTAGTCAAATGTTTTACCGTGCAGGTGGAGGAATGTGGGATAAATGCGGATATCGTACCTACAGAGGGCAAAATCGATCAAACCTTGCTAGCACACACAAGTGTGATGTACAGTGCATCCGGAAAGTATTTACAGCTCTTCACCTTTTCCACATTTTGTTATGTTACAGCCTTATTTTAAAAAAAGGATTAAATTTATGATTTTCCTAAAATTCTACAAACAATACCCCATAATGTGAAAGATGTTTGTATGAAATCTTTACAAAATTATTAAAAATAAAAAATCACATGTACATCTGAAGTATTTACAGGCTTTGTGTATGTACCTGCCCCTGGGTGTGAGGCACTGCAGCTCTCTAAAGATACACACAGCGTCTCCTGTAGCCTGGATCACATCAGCCTTGGACAGAACGTTCTGAGCAAATGCCTAAAACAGCAATATATTGACCTGCTCAGAGTAAAGTACTGTTGATTTGACGATCCAGTACCATGATCTTATGATATAACGTATATATATATATGTATAGCATGGGTCGTATGATCCATTTTTATGACAGTGTTGTCATTTTTGACCTCGTTCACTTTTATTTGATTTGAAGGAAGTGTCTAGGATCCCAAAAACTCATAAAAAAAGTCATTATCATTTTGGAACAACGTCAATATGAACTTTCCCGTTGCATGTTATGATCATTACTTGGTAAACTACTCCATCTATTGGTAAAATACGGCATATTTGTAAACTGTATTACGTCTTCAGTAACAAGCTAGTGGTGTTCAACAAACCACAGACAATCTAGGGAACATTTCCTCAAAAACACTCACCTCCACAGGGTCTGAACCCTCGTCTCCAGTGGTAGGTGGGACGTAGAAGCGCACCTCCATGAGGGACACCTCTGTGTCATCATTCTGATGAAACTCCAGCGTGACCTCATTCTTTCCTGTCGCACACTGGGATACACTGGAGAGCGGGATCTCAAACGCAGCACTGTCATTCACCTCAAACGACAGCAACGGTCCTGAAAATCATACAGGTTGCATGAAAAATATTAGTCATACATGATACATGGATGAGCCACAGACACTTAAAGCAGCATTTCCCACAAATTCTGCAGCTGGCGACAATACACAACATTAATACATAAAGGAAAAACTGTTATTCTCTCTAAAGATAAGACATTTATTCCCAGAATTGGACTGGATGGACTAAGTACATATATAAAACATATGTACATTAAAACTACATATATGAGTATAGTGCATCTACTTGCTGTTTACAGGTTAAACATACCTTATGTTGTGAAATTTAATATCAGGATTTTTTATATTTAATAAGGTTAGTGTTTTGTACGTGTAACTTAATCTCTGGTGTACTACTATAGGGATAATATCAATCTTTGTTGCATGAGCATTGAATGTGTTTCCCCTGAATCAAAACAAACAATAATGAACATGCAATTTGGATAATTCTTAACAACCCTGTTATATTTCTTGTAGGAATCATTTGCAGATCATAGCAGCTTCTGTTACAGCTACAGACTGTAAGTTAATGGCTGAAAGTTTGCAACAGGCCCACACTGACCACTGAACTTGGCAGTGCCCCAGTTCCAGCCCTTCACACACATATCTTTCTCTGTCATCTCCACTTTGTAGTTGGCTTTGAAGTACTCTGAGATCTTCTCAAAGTCCTGCACAAAGAGATGGATGAACATTGAACACATGGATCGAGAAGTTTTATCACTGATCAATCAATAATAAAGCCTTTTTTATTTTGCATCTCTGACTCACAGTATCTTTGAAGCCATCATATTTGTAGATGTGACCAGTGCTGGTGGACAGTTTAATGCCATATCCCAGACAGACCCTTCTCCATTGGGCCTGGGTGAGCTCAGGAACGGAAATGCTGTCCACCTTTCCGGTCTTACTGTTTTTATACACCACTGTCTGCTTACTGAAGCGGAGGCGTCCATCATTCTATGGTGATGAGAGTTCAGTAGTTGTACATAAGCTTGCAAAGTTGGGCTGAAGAATTGTCTTTGTTTAGTGTTTATGTACTAGTATAACAGGGTAATAACATTTTGGTTGGTTTAAACATGCAGCTTCAGGCAAAACGGGGTAAAATAACACACTCATCAGGCTGTTTATTCGTTTATTAGTTGCCAACATGCAAATGAGCCAGTTTGACTACTTTTGTTGATGTGGTGGTCCTCTACTCACCCAGGAGCCCTTGACCTCCTGATAAATTTCATTGAATTCCAGAGTGTCACCCATGGCAGCCACTCCAGCTTACACAGAGTGGATCTGTCACGTCCCAAAGCTGTGACAACAGGGCTAAAGAAGTGTTACATATTTTTCTCAGCACATGGCATTATAACAACATTTGGAGCATTTATTAAAAAAAAGCACTTTCAAATGGGTCAGGCAACAACGAGGACTCTTTTTATTATTCTTCATTATTGCATTATATTATTATCTTTATGCTGCTAAATAAGATTTGTCCGATATGCATATTCATTTCTGGCGTGGTTGTGCATCTTGTTTTCTAAATATAAAGACAAAAATGGAGCTAGCAAAGCTATCATTTCCAGCCATTAAATAGCGGCCAAATGTCTGCATATTGTTTTCTATTTCGTGTCAGACCACACATTTCAGACATAAAGTCAACCTCGAACAGGACTAGTTTATTTACAACGCTTTCATTGCAAACAAATGTAATGTATATGTGAGATATTTGAATCGGTATTACTGTATGTCGGTGAGCGGATCAAGGCCGAGTCCTGCGCGTCTGCTGCGTTGGGCGCACAGCGCAGCTGGTAATGTTACGCGTTTACCGTGATGTCATCACGTTGTGTGCGTGGCTCCTCCCACCCAGGCGACCACTGTTCTGTAAAGCGATCAAACAACGCGAAAGAACTTCAATCCCTTTTGACTGTCAGCATCAACAAGAAGTTTATCTTCAAACAACGTCTCGGCAACATTCAGGTAGGGTGATGCTTACGTAGTGGATTGCATTTCATTATTCATTTATAAGCTCATGCACTTGCAGTTTTGCGGAAACCTTTTACTCGATTTGAGAGGCAGGGCGTTTTCATCTTGAAGTCTTGCAGAGAATGTTTGAGATCGTCTTTGTTGGTGCATCTGATGCACAATATTGTGCAATACAAAAATGCATTGTTAACGCATTGTCTTAAGACGTAATTGGTCCGCCTCTTTGTATGTAATGCTCGGAGAGCTTCTTGTCTGGCACTGCCCTTTTTTACAAAAACGTTTACAAAACTTGAAGACATACGATTCTTCGAGAAACACAAATTCTCTGAAAACTGTTATTTAATCACACAATCCTTCCTTTTCAGAAAATATGACACCTAAGCGCGGCCTGATCACTGACACCTTTAAGGTTGTAAAGAGGGCCAGGAGAGGGGGCAAGAAAGACAGGTCCCCTTCGCCACCCAAAATAGGTGAGACATTGTGTTTCCTTTTGTGTATGTACATGCATGTGTGTTTGGATATCTGCAAACGTAAATCATTTAAACAATCATTCATATGCACGAGTGCTGAAACCTATAAACCTATCAAAATTTATAGCTGTATTATAAACATGTTATTGCCTGTCAGAACCTGAGCCCCCACAACTGAGTGAACGAGAAAAAGATCTACAGGAACTGAAGAAGTTTGATCTGGACTGTAAATTTGGACCATGCACTGGTAGGTCATCTGTTTTATCAACCAATGTCTTCAATATCAGTAAAAAGTCATGCACAGTTTGCAGGATGTTAATAGATTTAAACCATGTTTTTCCATATGTGATAGCTGTCAGCTTTATCCCTTGGATGGGATACTTGGATCTTGGATGTGTAACAAGCTTTGTGTAAATCTTTTTTCTTGCAGGAGATAGAAAATGTTTTGCGCTTTTATGAATAAACAAGAAACGCACAAAATACTAACTTTTATTATTTATTAACCCATTCCCCTATTTCTGTCTAAGAACTTATGATTAGCTTTTACCCCAAAGGCCATAACACTGAAACTTAGCGGCAGTGTGTGGGACCTTTTCTGGTTTCCTCACATATGTGCCATTTACACGCCTGCCTAAAACCATTCAGTTGTACAGGGGTCAACAAAAGCAACAACAAAGCAAAACCTCTGTGTGTGTGTAAGTGCATGTTTATGTGTATGTCTGTATTAGGCATTAGTCGACTGCAGAGATGGGAGAGGGCAGCACTGCATGGGCTAAATCCCCCACAGGAGATTAAAGACATTCTGCTGAAAGACAGTACTGACCCAGAGTACACACAGAGGTATTACTGATAACCTGTTTGCACCATGAATGAGAACTATAATTATAATAATAATAATAGCTGTATTTGTTATAACAGTATTACTATTCACTATTCACACTATTCATTATGTATTAACTCTCTCTCATAGAAACAAAACAAACCAGAGCCTTTGTCAATATACTTCTCACTCTCTCTGTTTTAGTCTCTGGCGTGATTATCCCCTATGAAGATCGAGATGGAGAAAAACACATTAAGAAGGAATACTCTTGTATAGTTGTTTTTTTGTACTGTTGAATGTTGAGTGAATATAACACTGCCTAGTATTCTTTTGCAAAAATCATCATAAGACTATAATATACATAATTAAAATGTTAAATAGAAACGTGTTTTGTGTAATTTTAATAAAGGACCACTTACTAGACAATTGCAATTATCCGTTTTTGCCAAAATACATCATTTCTGATTAAAACTGTTAAAATGGCCTTTACAGTAAAGCCATATATATTTGTAACAGATATTCATGCTGAAATTGCAGCAGTTCCTCTAGAGAGAAAGATATTAATTAGCAATATATATTAGGGACAGATAATTATAGTAACAATTGAAATAGGTCAGATTCCTTTCCACCTCACCAGCCTCTGTGTTTGGCTGGAATTCTTTTGAATATCTTACAGTCTGTATGAATTATGAATTTATGCAAATTTGCTGCTAGTTTTCGATGGTTTATTTGCCCAGTTTTCCACACCTATAGTCTCATTAGGTGCAAAATAGGCCTTCCTCACTTTAGTGGTAGATGGGTGCGGGGGAGGGGCTGGATTGCTGACCGAAACCACGTTGTCCCGCCTCTTTAGCTAGACTTGTTTCTCATTGGTTGTCAACTGCGTCAATTAACATTTACTTGGCCTGAGTGGTTTATATAAATGTCAAATTACATGACGTAAACCGTCGCACGCAACCGTCACTGGTTAAACAGAAAGCCACAATGCGGATGGAAGCCCCGCCCTCCTGCAGCAAGAACCGGAAGGCGGGATTATCAGGACAGGAGTAAAAACTATTGGTCCATTTCATCTTTCCCAGTAATGTTCTGATTGCTCATTGGCTACTGCCCTGCCCATCGATCCTGCGACTGAAGCGTCTACGGTAATAATGTCGCTGGATGATCTAGTATTAAATAAAGCGACGGTTGTGTAGATAAGGTAGCGGTGGATTAAAGCTAACGGAATCGCCTTTGCCTTTTTCATTACTACCGGCACATTCAGCGAAACTTGACAGCGATTAAAATCCAGAAAAAAAGCCAGATCTTCATTTTACAGTGGATAGTCTATATCATTTGTCCGGATCATGCTGAAATCGGAAGAAAATCGCCCAGCCAAAAATCATCATTTGCCGTGAGCAGCGCTGCAGTGCGATCACTCTTTCTCACTCACCTATTAGATTTGAGCAGTTCATTGATCTGCAATATCACACACCGCATTGTGTTATTCCCGGGATCTGTTGTCGAATTTGACTCGGGTTGTGTACGGCCGAAGTTATTGATTTGCAGGGGACTGAATTACAGTTACACTGGTGAGTAAGGTGTTGCCAGCATCTCGCTGTGTCCGATATTACAATACAGTAAAATCGAGGGAGGAATATTGATCACTGTGCCTGCAGGATTTAAAAGGGATCTGATCGCTATTGTGTGTGTGTGCGGATTTTGCTAAGTCAGCTGACTTGACAGTAATATGAACAATTTACTGCTTTGTTTAAATTACAATATGTCATTTGCAGGGCATAAAACGAGCCACGCATTCAAAACAGAAACACGCAGTAGTGGCTTGATATGCAATGATATGCTTAAAATCCCATAATGCCGTCGAAGAAAGAATATATTTTTCTACAATATTGTTCATTTAAACAATATTTGTACCGACTTCCTAAGCGAAAGGTTTATAAAGTCACCATAACAACAGGACTCGCGGGTAACAGGTGCGCATCAGGTGCGCTGTAGTAGCGCGTCATATTAACTACCTGATTAAATATTATACAGGCAGATGGTTACACAACACTTAGTTACATCCTGTTTTATAATGTTACTGTGATTTTCTTAAACTTATCTTAAGTTAGAGAGAGCCAGGTTTGGAAATATTAAAAATCTAAAACGTAACACTTTACAATAAAGTCCCATTTGTTAACATCAGTTAATGCATTACCTAACATGAACTAATGACTAATATATTTCACAGCATCTATTATATATCTTTGCTTATGCAATTAAGACAAATGCAATTGTTAATTTGTTTGTTAATGTTAATTGACATGAAATAATGCTAACAGATGTTTGATTTTGAAAATGTATTAGTAAATGTTGAAATTGACATGAACTAAGATTAGTAAATGCTGTAGAGGTATTGCTCACTGTTAGTTCATGTTAACTAATGTATTTAACTAATGTTATCAAATGAAACCTTTAGTGTTACCACTTAAAAGGTCTTTTTCTTTTGTAGGGATGGACAATGCCCATACTAAGACGGTTGAGGAGGTGCTGGGATACTTCGGTGTCAATGAGACAACAGGATTGAGCTCTGAGCAATTAAGAAAAAGCAGGGAGAGATGGGGTCCCAATGGTACAGTACCTTACTCAGAAAATACATAACCTAATATGCCTGATATAACACTCACCGTACTGTATTGCATTTCATATAAGTTCAATATCAACAAATTAATAAATATTGTGTTGATATTTACTTTAACCTATTTATCTTCTTCCCATCTTCTTTATTTCACTGCAATCTGTGCCACAGAGTTACCCGCGGAAGAAGGTGAGCTGTTCCTGTGGGTTTGTGTAATTATTAGCAGGGCTTTCATCATGTATTCTGTGTTAAACGTCTCTGAGCTTACCTTTGTTGCATGGGAGATGCTAGTTATGTAGCTAATTAGAGTTATTATTGGATTCCCTGGAGGACGTAGCTTGAGGCTTTCAGACGCTTTGTGCTTAAACAGATCTTGATGGAATTTTATTTGAAGATAATGCACTTGTAAAGGTTTTCAACTGTCTGCACGTGGGAGGTTTTGTTTCATGTAGGTCACTTAACGGAAAGTGAGTTAAAAAATTTGTAGACGCTCCCTTAATTGACTGTGCCTTGAAATAATCTTTGTTCTGTGCTTGTATGTGGTATGTGTTTACAGGGAAGTCGCTATGGGAACTTGTTCTGGAGCAGTTTGAGGATCTGCTTGTTCGAATTCTCCTGCTGGCAGCCTGTATTTCCTTTGTATGTATAAATCAAAGACCATGTTAGCTCTTACAGCTGAGAAGTGCTGTCACAAAACAATAACACAGCCTTTTTACATTCACATATTGCAAACACAGATGTAGCGTGCCACAAAACCCTTTCTCAAATTGCATTCCTCCACAAATACTACTGCATAATGCAATAATACAGTTTAAAAAAGTAAATATTTTACAAAATAAAACATTGTGTGGAAATTGTTACCACAGGTCTTACACAAGTACTGCATTCTAACATCTCTTCTCTCTCTCTCTCTCTCTCTCTCTCTCTCTCTCTCTCTCTCTCTCTCTCTCTCTCTCTCTCTCAGACTCTGGCCTGGTTTGAGGAGGGTGAAGGAACCATTACAGCCTTTGTTGAGCCTTTTGTCATTCTCCTTATTCTAATTGCCAATGCTATTGTAGGAGTGTGGCAGGTAAAGTCTTTGTGAATTGTTGAATGTATGTAAAATATGATAGAATTAACTGCAGTTACTGTAAGCTCTAGGCCAGAAGTGCAATATGTTATTTTATGAAGAATTACTGTTTACTGTCTACATGTGTCTGTGTGTTTGTAGGAACGTAATGCTGAAAATGCCATTGAAGCACTTAAACAATATGAGCCTGAGATGGGGAAGGTGTACAGGCAGGATAGGAAGAGCGTACAGAGGGTCAGAGCCAGGGACATTGTGCCTGGAGATATTGTAGAAGTGGCAGGTAAGCACAATTTTAGTTTATATCCTTGCTGTATTTTGTCATTTAAAGAGACAGTTCACCCAGAAATAACCCTTTGTCATTTACTTACCCTCATGTTGTTCCAAACCTGTATGACAGTCTTTCTTCTGTGGAATATGCAATAGGTAATTTTGAGGACTTTTTTCCATACAATGAACGTAAATGGTGACTAAGGCTGTTAGATTTTAACATTCTGCTGTACAGGTTTGGAACAAGATGAGAGGTTGGACCGAATTTTCATATATTTGTGTACTGTTTTTTTAAATGCAACTAATGTCAAGTAAATTTCTCAGAGCCTGAAGATAGAGTGTAAAAAATAAATTGAGTGTTTATAGAAAAGAGAAAAGAGATTTCTACTGGATTATATTTGTTGTATTTGGGAGCTTTTAATGTCTTTATTGGATGGACTAGCATATAGAGTTTTGACAAGAAAGTACAGGGTGGAGAGATGGGAACCAGCTTGACAAAGGAATTCCTTTAGCCAGGAATTGAACTTGGGTCACTATATAGCACATATAGTGTAGTATGCACTATATGTTGGAGTGCTGCCCACAAGGCAAATGGCTCTGACTCATCCTGATTATTTGTATAAGCCAATATAAACCAGAACTGTTGTCCCACTCAAAAAGGCCTAATCATTGGGCCTGGAGCTTACTTGTAAGTACTTTGTCTTGAACACCATGAATTTAAGCCCTGATCAAAACGAGAGGCTGTTTGTCAGGCTGTGCCAGCCAGCTGTTCCCACAGTTCAGTGAACTACTGTCAGACATTTTTACCATAGCTTGATGCTTTCCAAAAACAGTTATGTGGCTGGTGAACCTCTCCCATGAGATTGCTGACCAGTTACATTTTCCATTGTTCAGGTGCTGTATTATGCTTCTTACATTTTTGCATGAGTTTTGCATGTCTGTATATAGATGAAAATAATCAACAGTGGCATACACTTCAGGTTTATAAAGTTGTGTTGAAACTGCAGAGAGGTGATTAAATAATAAAGAGAGGTTGATCTGTGGAACTTTTAGATGTTGCACATTCATGTCTTTAGCAATCATCCAGTGAAATCAATGGTGAACTTTGACATCATTGCTGTTTCTGTCGAGCCAATGAAGTGTTTTTACATTTTTGCATATGTTCATCTTTGGAGACTGTTTCCCTGGACACATAAAATTCTGTTGTGTTCTTTGTAACTGATGCAGCTGCAATTAGAGCATCTATTGACAGGTGACATGCTGCTTTGAAAACTCACATCAAAGTCTTAATTGTCTGACTTCATTTAGAGCTTGACATGAACTGCTAATTAGCAATCGACCTAATCTGACTCTTCTTCACAGCAGCATTTGTAATTTTGGTAAATTTGGTTACTTCAAAATAAATCTCCTTATTCATTTAAATACATACTGTATATGTATGTGTAGCTAAAGCATATTGTTATTCTTATTCTTAGTTTTTGTGGTCTTTAGTTCCAGAATTGATGGAAAGGGTTAAGACCCAGTCTCTTGTTCTCTTGGCCCGCCACTCAAAGTTCTATTCTAAGAATCCCAAAGCTAATGAATAAAAATAAGGTTGACGTTCTTTTTTGCGTCATACTGTATCTTGACTGACTTTGGTTTCTAAAGATAGATTGTAATGTATGATACTTTAGATCATGATGCTTTAGAGAGCATCAGATGTTTAAGTCTTCTAGCTTGCTGCAACTACACTGAAAAGTGTGCTTACATTTTCATGTACCTTACGGGTGGGGGTAGTTAAGGGGGCATTTCTGCAAATGTTCTCTTTTTCACCTTCTCATTCACCTTTTTATTTCTTTAGTTGGTGATAAAGTCCCAGCAGACATCAGACTGACATCCATCCGCTCTACCACTCTGAGAGTGGACCAGTCCATTCTAACGGGGGAGTCCGTATCCATACTGAAACACACCGACCCAGTGCCCGACCCACGTGCTGTCAACCAGGACAAGAAAAACATGCTCTTCTCCGTAAGATATTGCTGGAGCAATTGTGTTGGTCTTTTTATTTTAAAGCTACCTAAAAATATGTGTGGCTGGTTATAAAAGGTGAACTGGTTTTGTTTTTGTTATGGATTATGTCCAGCAGCGGAAAACCTGTGTGTTGAATAAAACATCACTCATATTGTTTGCTCCCACATGGCTGTGGACTGAGTCATCACTTCACACAGGCTTTGAGCTCTCAGATGGATAATGACCAGAGAGCACCAGCCTCAAAGACTCCGCCCCCTCACTCACTCATACGCACGCCAGAGCCTCCATTATTTCTTTCCTGCTGAGAAAGTGTAATGGATGTCTGGCCATGTAAGGACAGTGCTGGGCAGGAACACAGGCAGTAGTCTGGAGGATCCAGTGAAAATGAGAAAAGTGACTTCAAATGTGACACATCTGGGGTCTAAAATGAACTTTCTCGACCTTCCTATGCCTCTTACTGGTCATTAAAAGTTCTTGAAATTATATTTAACATATCTTTATTAAAAATATATGTTTGTCCCTGTGACAAAGGAATTATTTAGCTGGTTTATGTTGTATTGTTGTGGTAGTAACTGGACATTGAAATTTATCAGCTACAAAAGATTAGTTTGACCCACTTTTTTGATTATATTTATCATTATTTCATTATGATTTGATTTTTAATTTTTTCTTAGAGTTTAGCAATTGAATTTTTGTCTGTAGGATCTATAAAAATATTGTTCCTTGAGATTTAAATCAAGAATAAGGTTATTCCTAGAATGACTCAATGTTATTATAGACCAACAGACCAGTAACTACACTTTATTTGTGGTGCTTGTGACGCAAAGCATAACTATTATTCTCCTGCATACTACTACTTCTTCTGTTTTGGGACACAACTTCGGTATATAACCTGTCCCGCACGGTTTGTTGTAGACCCATGAATGAGATGTCAAATCAACCGGCTTATTAAGGAGAGGTGTGCTATGACTTTTATAAGCAATCAGGTGTGCGATGTTTTCAGGGTGTACGCAAAAGTGGGCGAAAAATTCCATAGACTTAACATTGCACCTTATACAAGTGCGTTGCCTCTTTTGACTCAGACCAAGACTCAGCCAAGTCTTGAATGATTACCATAGAAACTGTCTAGCCATGCCTTAGTAACCATTTAGAGCACCCTAGCAACCAACATTAATTAGCAATTTCTCAGTACCAGAACATCATAGAGACATGGGAGTTGGCTCTTTTGATTCACACTCACATCTGTCTATTGGTCTTACCCTGTTAACTGTCTAGCTACACCCTAGCAACCATTTATTGTACTCTAGCAACCATATAATAAAATGAATAAGCCATATCTCAGCATTAGAACACTGTAGAGACATGTGGGTAGGCATATTTGACTCGGCTGTCAGACCTTTCATTCTGGCCCGAGTTTTGCCATGGCAAGCACCACTCACTCATTTTCTTCAGAAAATGTACCTAGTTTACTAGTTTACTTTTCAACATTTGGCACTTGGCGTGAGTTAATTTTTCATTCTGGATATTATAGGCTTGCTGTAACTATGACAGCTTTGCAGCTGTAGTTTTGGTCTTCTTCCTGCCAACATTATTGATATAATTCATTTCAGAATCTAGGCTGCTGATGTATGTAGTTAATTTGTATGTAGTTAATCCATATTTAGTAAAATAAATGCCTTAAATAACCTTTGTTCTCAATGCATTATGTAATCATGTGGATGTGTGTGTAATATCTGTATATAGGGGACAAACATTGCAGCAGGGCGAGCTATAGGTGTCGTAGTGGCCACAGGTGTACACACAGAGATTGGGAAGATCAGAGATGAGATGGCAGCCACAGATCCAGAGAGAACTCCTCTACAGCAGAAACTAGACCAGTTTGGAGAGCAACTCTCAAAGGTAAATTTTTCTTTATCTCTATTCTCCCTCTTCTTTTCATTTCCATTGTATGACTTTCCAAAATGCAGTATACAGCAGAGCATATGGCGCTGGGTACTGTATCCCACAATGCAATGCATCTGTGTTAATTAATAAACCAGAAGTTTAACCAGAACATTAACTGTGATGATAAAATGAATAAAATTGGATTGCAGAAGTAAAATAATTGCATTTATTTATGTAAACCTGCAACAGCAGGTCAACAGTAAAGCATAGCAAAAAAGCAAAGTAGTGCCTTTGTGCCATTTTGCACATATTTGCTAGTTCATGCTGTACTTGAACTTGTTAGACCTTCTGTGGTCTTTATTTAGATCATGTTATTAGCACAGCAATTGTAATTTTCCATTTTTTATACCTCATTATTATACCTCATAATTATTACTATATTAGTCCTGCCTTTATTTATTTCTGAACCCTTTACATCATTGTCAATGAGCATTGCACCTGCTCTGTTCTTTGTCATTCACACTGAAACTGTTCTCTTGCCATATTTATTAGCAACATTATTTAAAGAAGCAATATTATAGCAATATTTATTTATACCTGTTGACCTATTTCAATATTCATTGCTTTATTCATTTGCTCTTACAATAACAATGAAATACAATAAATGTAATCTAATATAGTATTTAATTTATTAAAAAATGTAATTTAATTTGTTAAAAAACAAATTCACATAAAAATACATTTTGCAGCAATTTCCATCAAAAAAGAAAACGTTCCAAATCAATGTTCCAAAATACTTCATTGACAGCCTGTCTCATCATCTGCAGTTTATAACAGTCAACATTTACTGTGTATCAGCCCCAGAGGTTTTGTTGAAGTCAGTCTCTCTCTGTCTGTCTAAAGGTGATCACCGTGATCTGTGTGGCAGTGTGGGGTATTAACATTGGGCACTTCAGTGACCCGGTGCACGGAGGCAGCTGGCTGCGTGGAGCTGTGTACTACTTCAAGATCGCTGTTGCTCTGGCTGTAGCTGCCATTCCTGAGGGTAATGTTGTCCTATTTCTTTCTTTTTACTGTCTGTCTGACTTTTAAAATCACATTTTCACCTGCCATCTACTGTGTCTGAGATTAAAAATTGGGGATGTTTTTCATGAAAATTAACAGATTAAAGGATTTAGGAAAATAATTAGCATTCAATAAGCAATCAGTTTAGCATTTTGAAAATGGTTAAATCAAAATAAATCTGAAAAAGTCTGAAAAAAATGAACAATTCTGCACTTTTGCATTGAAGTCTTTTGTTCTGTCTCGCAGGTCTTCCTGCCGTCATTACCACTTGCCTGGCGCTTGGCACACGCCGCATGGCCCGCAAAAATGCCATAGTCCGTTCCCTCCCATCTGTGGAGACACTTGGCTGCACCTCAGTCATCTGCTCGGACAAGACGGGCACTCTCACCACCAACCAGATGTCTGTCTGCAGGGTGAGAGAGAGACACGGTTAAACGAAACAGTTTAATTTGTGTTTTATAATATATAAAAAAGTTTTTTAAAGATAATATCTAATAACATAGACGTATTCTAAGAAACGCATTGTGAGAACATTGTGAGAACAGATTTTTTACCTAAAAGATCAATAATGTGGAATAATGCTTGAAAATCGCTTTTCAAACCTACTAATCGTGTGTGCATGCATGCATGGCTGTGCATGTGTGTTTGTGTATGTAGATATTTATTGTGGACATGGTGGCTGCCGAGAGGTGTTTACTGAATGAGTTTACAGTAACTGGATCTACTTACGCCCCTGAAGGAGAAGTGTGAGTTTATTTCACTAAGTGCACACACTCAAATCTCTAAATATATTGCGATCCTATAATTCAAATTACTTTCACTGGTCAGGGACATGTGATCACATCACATCTATAGTGTAAATGTGTCCTGGTGTGGCGTGAACAACAGTGAAGGGTTGACTGTTTGAAACAAGGGATTTATAGTCAAGCAGTGACACAGATCATGTGAATCCTTCACATTCAAAGTTTATTTAATACATTCTCTGGACTAAATAAAAAACTGTGCAACTAACATGTAGTGACACAATGATGTAAGATGTATTGTAGATGTAAGATGTATGTAGGTGCAATTTGTCTGGGTGATAGGATCACCTGAGATGGATGATAATAGCAGGTGTAAACAGGACATCAAACATATGTTTTGCTGCATGCTTCTGCAGTAATTTCAAAATCATTTCAGAATTAACCTGCAGTCTGCTTCAACAGTAACATCATGTGACCACACACCTTTATGCTTAGTTCCTCATTCTCTTCTCCTGATTAACCTCCTTCTCTGGCTTTCTCTCTATTTCAGGTATAAGGATGGCGTGCCGGTGCGCTGCAGTCAGTATGAGGGTCTAGTGGAAATGGCCTCTATCTGTGCCCTGTGTAATGACTCCTCACTGGACTACAGTGAGGTATGGGAACTTGCACATGTACACACTAAATGCCATAATGAAGTACTGGGACCACTGCTTTGGCTAGGACATTTAACGTTTGTGCCATTATGACCCATTGAAAGCAGGAAGTAAACAGAATAGATTTTACACTGACTTACACTGATGCTGTAAGTGTAACCCCCCCCATCCCATCACACACACAAAAATGGTCAATGAAAGCACTTGTGATTGGATTGAAATTAAACAGAATTCAAAATGGATTTCAATACCAAGTGTAAACAGTTTACACACACATACTCTCTTCTTCTGTAATCTCAGAATTTTCTGTATAGTTGAAAAGCACCAGCTGCCATTGTGATAAATAGTCCCCATTTCTCTTCTGTCTATCTGTTTTAAATCAGAGTAAAGGGGTGTATGAGAAAGTGGGCGAGGCAACTGAGACGGCCCTTTGTTGTCTGGTGGAGAAGATGAACGTGTTTGACACAGACTTGAGAGGCCTCACACCTGTTGAAAGAGCCACTGCTTGCTGCTCAGTGAGTAATCATATGCTACCATTATCAGTTTTTATGTGGCTTTTTGGTGGTTTTGTGCACCACTGTTTATGAAAATACACACAGGTATTAAGTTGAAGATGTGACCTAAAACTTATTCCCTCCACATTCTCTTCCTTTTAGGTCATAAAGCAGTTAATGAGGAAGGAGCTGACTCTGGAATTTTCCAGAGACAGGAAGTCCATGTCTGTTTTCTGCAGTCCAAACAAACTCGCTCGCTCTGCCTCAGGGGCCAAGATGTTTGTCAAGGTCTGGCTTTCATCTTACACCTGTCATTTTTTTATGTTTGAGGTCAAAACAATCACTGAAATGTTTTGAATATTACCCTGAAAACAGATGTATTAAAACACAATTTTTTTTAAGATTATGAAACAAAATCATATTCAACACAGTCTTTGCGCATTTTACAATAGTGTGTTTGTTCTCAAAGTTGTTCATCTGCTGTCACACTGTATCTCTTGGTCCTCACTACCCAGGGGGCGCCAGAGAGTGTGCTAGAGCGTTGCCGCTGGATACGAGTGGGCGGTGGTACACGGGTTCCACTGACCTCTGACCTAAGGGAGCAGCTCTTAAGCACAGTGAGGGAATGGGGTTCGGGTCGTGATACACTACGCTGCCTTGCCATGGCAACCAGGGATTCACCCCCTGACCCTCGAACCCTAAACTTAGAGAACTCTGCAGCCTTCGCAGAATATGAGGTGAGCAGCACATTTTGGTGTCGAGACATTTGTGGTCACTGCACAATTTGAAATCATGTGCATAAACTAGATCTGAGGGCTTTTTTGTGCCTCTCTCAGTCGGACTTGACGTTTGTTGGCTGCGTGGGAATGTTGGATCCGCCCAGGAAGGAGGTTTTGAATGCTGTGCGGATGTGCAGACAGGCTGGCATACGGGTCATTATGATTACAGGTGGGTCAACTCGGGCAACAACAATACTTACGCCCATATGCCAAATATTGTCCAGATAGATATTTTTAACAATGATCAAATTTACTGTAATTATTAATTATTACATTGATTATTAATTGATTTGTATAAATAAAATTTGTATGTGTTATCAGTAAAGAGTTAATGGTAAAAATAAATGCTTAAGAGTCGCTGTCTGTAGACAAACATGCATGCAAAGTGTCTGAATCTAAGGTCTTCTTCCTGTGTTGACTGGTATAGGTGATAATAAGGGAACAGCTTTGTCCATCTGTCGTCGTGTGGGCATCATCACCGAGCAGGAGGAAGAGGAGGCTGAAGGTGAGGCATACGGCAGCGGTCTCACAGGAAGGGAGTTTGACGAGCTGCCCCCCCACCTGCAACGTCAGGCCTGCCGCACCGCCCGCTGTTTTGCCCGCGTTGAGCCGACACACAAAAGCCGCATTGTGGAATATTTACAAAGCCTCAGTGACATCACAGCTATGGTAAGTGAATAGTATTTATAATTGTTTCAGTGTATATTACCTATATGCATGCTGTGAGTAATATGGTCGCTTCACATCGAGCAGGTCCCTGGTTTGAGCCCAGCACACCTGAGGGGCAATAAACAGAATACATGAGAACATATTTGTTTATGTCCATTGTGCTGTTGTGTTAGATCAATAAACTCCCTCTTTTATGTAAATGTCTTTCTAATTCAAGTTGTAGTTAAACTTTGCCAACTGAATGTAAGTAATGAAATGAGAAAAATGCATAAACCCTCACCCTTTATTTCTCTGTGTAGACGGGTGACGGTGTGAATGACGCCCCCGCTCTGAAGAAGGCTGAGATCGGCATTGCCATGGGCTCAGGCACAGCAGTGGCTAAATCTGCATCAGAGATGATTTTAGCAGATGATAACTTTTCAACCATCGTGGCTGCAGTGGAGGAGGGACGGGCCATTTACAACAACATGAAACAGTTCATCCGTTATCTCATTTCCTCTAACATCGGAGAGGTAGTCTGGTGAGTCCAGAGAGAAAGATCGGGATAGTTCACCCAAAAATACAAATTCTGTGATTTAACCTTATGTTGTTTTAAACCTGTATGAAACCTGCTATTACTATAATAGAAATAGATACATTAGAAACAAAACTTTAAAGACAAAGTAGGTGATTTTTTTTTGTGCTGTTATAATTTTTTGTTATTCTGGTTGAAAGTGTTTTCACAACCTATTAGCAATCACTAAGTAAAGTGGTCTAAATATATTTATATATGGATATATTGTCTATGGAAGGTGCAGGACCATAAAATGTTCGTCCAATTATTGCATTCAGTCCGAATGCAATGATAGGATGCCCTACTTTCATGCATGTATTTGCATGCTTGAACGGCTAAACTTCTGACATCGGCGTGTTTTGGAGGAGGTGTGGTTGTGGAGAGCGCTCTGAGAAGGGTGGCATCTTAGGCTCTCACAGCTAGTTTGCTATTGCTAGCCTATCTGAAATTGCCTACCCTGCCTTTGAGTCAGTTTTCACTTAAATCCTTCTCTTCTGTGCTGTACCTCTCAAATATGGACACATATGAGAACCAAATATGATTGACCACAATTAATTGAAATTTTCAATGAATGACTTGTTTAATATGACTACATCTTAAACCACTGTTTCTCGTTTCTGGTATCAGAAAGATCACAAAACAGCTTTTCACAAAACAGCTTTCAAAACAGATAATCATTGCATCTTTTTTCTACTTTGTCTCATTCACTGTCTGCCACAGTATTTTCCTCACAGCTGCATTGGGAATGCCTGAAGCTCTGATCCCAGTTCAGCTTCTGTGGGTCAATCTGGTGACGGATGGCTTCCCAGCCACTGCTCTTGGCTTTAATCCCCCTGACCTGGACATCATGTCCCGCCCCCCACGTTCCCCCAGTGAACCTCTCATCTCTGGCTGGCTCTTCTGCAGATACCTTATTATCGGATGTAAGTGATACTAAACCATGTCATGTATTGTTTTACTTTATACGACAGTTAGGTTGGATTCTCAAATTTGATTGGCGAATGGAGTAGCGATGTCATCAATGTGATATGTGTGCCTACCAGAGACAAGTATAAGGAGGAGGAGACAGACCACACAGGAATGGGAGAAATCGTAATGCTCAATATAGCGGCTGTACAAATTGCAATTAACAAAACCTTTGAATAGAGATTGTTTACTCTGAAATAGTGCTAGCATATTAAATACATTGCCAGTACTGCTATAGCATACAAATTTGTACATTCTACAAACTGGAGATTTAATTTGTTTGTTCATCAGCAGTACTGAAGAGACTAAAGATAAAATCTCTCTCTCTCTCTTTCTCTGCTTCTCTCTCTCTTTCTTTGTGATGTGGTAGGTTATGTTGGGGCAGCTACAGTTGGTGCTGCTGCCTGGTGGTTCATGGCAGCTCATGATGGACCAAAGCTCACTTTCTATCAGCTGGTAATAAACGCTATCAGTTAAACACACCCAGCTAACATTTTTTTATTAAGAATGTTTCCCTAATGTTTACATTAAGTAAAAAAAAACATTTGTATAAAAGGTCTAGGAATGTTAAAAACATCCAGTTTTTAGGGAATGTATTAACAAGGTCATAAGAATGTTGTAAGGTATATTGGTTATAAGTACTTTTCAATTCTGTAACATGTTTACAACATTACACTAACAATTTAGAAATAACATTTATGTAACATATATTTACTATATATATATATATATATATATATACCCTTTGCCTCTGTCTGTAGCAAGCGGTGCTGTAAAACTAACTGCTCCTGTGTGTTGTTTGGTTTCAGTCTCACTATCTGCAGTGCAGTGAAGGTCATGCTGAGTTTGCAGGAGTACAGTGCTCAGTGTTTGAATCTCCATATCCCATGACTATGGCCCTGTCTGTGCTGGTCACTATTGAGATGTGCAATGCTCTCAACAGGTATGTGAGCATGACAAAAACACTTTTTAGTATATTTCATTCATATATTACTTGCAATAATATGTATGATATCATATTTTAACTAGTTCTAGTATTCTAAGGCTGCCAAAATAATATAGTTTTAAATGTTAACATGGTTTATAATTTATCATAATTTATTAGGTTCGTCTGGTGTTACATTTGTTGTATGTTTTCACTGTAACGTTTTTACATTTACATGTAACATGGACTCTTTTGATTGTGTCTGTGTGTGTGTCAGTCTGTCAGAAAATCAATCTCTGCTGAAGATGCCACCGTGGTCAAACCCCTGGCTAGTGGGAGCCATCTGTCTCTCAATGGCTCTGCACTTTCTCATCTTATACGTCGACCCTCTTCCCGTAAGTATGAATCAGTGATGTAAGATTTTAAAAGCTGCCGCAGAAAAAGTCTTAAGGAGTGTGTGTGATATTAAGAACAGCTTGGACTTGTCTAGGCCTGTCTGTCTGTCTGTTTGAAGCAGGAAAATTATTGCCTCATAGATCTATTGGAAATAATGGATATTGCTGTTCAATTTAGCAATGATGAAACACTTCCCAAAAAATCTAAGGAAATGACTGTGACTTGTACAGTAAACTGCAGTGGACATGAGAAAACATGAGATTTTGTGACAGAATTGTGCAATTTCAAGGAAATGATGTCACCTCTAAGAATAAGCCTGCAGTTGTATTTTTCTTCAGAGTTAGTTTTTTAACAGTTATTTTTAATAGCAATTGTTATGCAGTAGCTGTGTCCTTGCAGTGCCATGTGTAAACTAACTAAAAGTAATAATGCAGAAGTAACTAGTCATGTACTGTGACAAAAAGCTGTTACATTGTTTTGTACACGTTTTACACACGATTCCAAACCAGCTGATGATGGTGTTATTATTTGGCTATATACTAAAAAATATTTATTAAAATTATTTACCAAAATAATATATTATTTGGTTAAATGCTGCTGTTCGTTACTGTGTACTGGGTATTCAGATATTTAGTAAGTCAAGTATTTAGTGTAAACAAGTCTGTAAATATGGCCTAATTAAAAAATGGGGTTTTAAGAATGCCCCCCATGTCAGTTTCTTTCAATGTTTCTTATTAACTTGTAGTGTAGCAGTAGTTTACTTTAGTTTACTGTTGTTTGACTACTTTAAATTATGAGTAGCTTCTAGCTTTTCTAAACTATTTTTTCTAACTATTCTTTATAAAAGACTTTTAACTTTTTCTTCTCTGTAGGTCATATTTCAGATAAGGCCATTGTCTTGGCCCCAGTGGGTGACTGTTCTGAAGATGTCCCTGCCTGTTATTTTGATGGATGAAGTCCTGAAGTTCTTGGCCAGAAACTACATTGAGCCTGGCAGCGACCTGCAACTGGAAGAGGAACAAGACCAAGGAAGGGCAGCCGGAGGCGTGGTTGGCATGCTGCACCGGGCCTTCAGGGGCGTGTCCTGGTCGTTTGTGCTAATCTCTGCCCCATTGCTGATCTGGATCTTCAGCCTGGACTCAGACATTACTAATATCTTCTGGGATTAGAGAACGTGTGTGAGAGTGTGTGAGTGTGTATGTGAGTCAGAGGGAGAGAAAAGCAGAGAGACAGAGAACAAGCTGAAAAAGGTGATTTAAGGAGCTGCTGTTAATATCTGAAGTATAAGTGGTTGTAGAAGCCATGTATGAATCCAATGTAGAGTGAATTTGGTGCTCAAAGTGGAATACAGATGAAAGCTAGAGCAGAACTAAGGACAATCACACACAAAGGGGATGTCGGGAAAAGGGATTAGAGAGGGAATTTAGTCATCAGATTGCACGGGATTGTTTCATAACCATCTACTTCAGTCATCCCCACGTTCTGCTGTTTTTCATTTTTATTATTGTTATTATTTATTTTTATGTTGAAAAGTTGAAAAAAGTTTCATTATAGCCTGAACATTCAATTTATTCATGTTAGTTAAAAAAGTTTCTTCTTCATCAGTTTGCCTGTAACATTCCAGAAACTTTAAACCACATACTGTCATACTGTCATATTACCCCTATTTATTAAGCCTTGTAAGATTCATCCATGGTTTTTATATACATGTTTCATAGTTTATGAAGGCAAGCCTGATGGTGTTTGGCCATGAGAGATTTTAATAAATGTGTGTGGTATTCTCAAGTGAAGGAATAAGCAAAGACACCATATAGTCTCCATGGTAGTTGTTTCTCCCCCTTTTCCCCAGTTGCAAAGGCTATTTCCTGTTACCTGTCCCACAGATGTGTCACACTTACTCAAATTTATTTACATTTCAGATTGCAAAATACAGTTCTCAGTATATAACCCCAAAGCTTATAATCTTTGAATTGCTTGTGGCAGTCGTACAGTGCTTTTATAACAGCCATGAGTCATTCCTTCTTTCTGGAAACATCCAGAAAAAAATGCTTATTTATGGTATGTTCTAAAATTTTCCCATCCTACCAGCATGATTGATTACGTTTTGAGTCGTTATTGATTTGATAGGTTTTTTTTTTTAAGTTTTAAGTTCTTCCTTGTTTGACAGAACCCTTGTGTCCTTAAAAGTCACAATTCCTTAAAGATCATTTATTCATCTAATATGTCAAGACTAAGGTTAGGTTCCACCTTAATTAAATACTACTTAAGCAACATCATCAGTTTCTGCAGAGTCCACATTAATATTCTGATGCAGACATTTTTTATATTTATTTGTAATTGTTGTCCCCAGCCCCAAATAAGGTTCGTAAGCTAAGAAGCAGCAGAGGGTGAATAGAATCAATTCTTCACAGAGGACAAAACAGGCATGGACTTGGACTTAACCTCCATTCTCAATTCTTTAACTTGTCCATTCCACGTCTCAGTTCTCGGTAATTGAAATGTTATTCAGATGTTTCCTGTATTCTTTGAAGACCATTTTCTAAAAAGTGAAGATAACAGGGAGAATCACAAAGGATTGAAAATGCTGTTTTTTTTAACTATTTGTGACATTTTCGGTTCTATTTTTTCCAATTCCTTGAAAAAGTACACAGTGCATTTTTTTAGTATTTTGTTATTCATACAGTTATTCATAAATGTAATTTAAGTGCTGTTTCATTAACAGGGAAATAGAAACTGCTTCATGAAAACAAAAAATAAAATCTTGATTTAAACTTTAACAGTTGTGTTTGTGTCTTGCACGCTTCAGGTAAAAAAATATGTAACTACTAAAATGAATACAACACCAATACTTTTACAATACAATTTATTTTCAAATCTTGCTTTGTTAAAATATACATATCACAAACACAAAAAAATACAAATGTCCAATTTGGTGGTGTCAGGTGTACAAAGAAATAGTATAAAATGTAAAATATTAGACAAAAACACACACTCAAAAATAATTTGTATAATAAACAAATTAATTTAACATTACTGAACATTCAGCACTATTCAGTTATTTAGTTAGTAATAAACCTAATACAGTTTTATTTATATAATGCTTTATACAACATTACATTGCTTCAAAGCAGCTTTACATACAATAAAAAAGAATTATAATAAAACACAGAACAAGTGTCAGACATGTTCAACAAAAAAATGCATGGTATTATTGCAAATAATTTGTGAGACTAACAAGTTCTCTTTACTGAAAAACATACAACAACACATTTTAAAAGTGTGTTCTCCTTTGCATTCGGTCCCATGCAAGGCATGCTGGGAACTACAAACTCACTGACTAAAAGACACTAAAAGATTAAGTTCTTGATTACTTTCCTTTATACAAATGTAAGAGCAGTAAACATAATAAAATGGCAAAATGTTCAAGAATTGCTGTAGCACATTTAACAATGTAATTTAAACAACCAGCAAAATAATTTTTGAATGTACATTTAATGATATATAAAAAATATAAATATCAAAATATTTAATACATATAAATAGCTAATGATTTCAAAAGATGTTCACTTTTTGCAGTTAAGAGGAACATATGTCTTGCCTTGTTTTTAAGCACATCATAATGTTCTGAAGTGCCGTTTTCTTATTCCACAGAGACAGTTGTTTTATTTCTGAGGGACACGAGGGAACTGATAAACTGCACGGTTCTTTAAAATATGTCAGCATCTGAAAATACAGAGATGACGTTTAATTACCAGATTTTGAGTACATTCACATGTTACTGAAAACTAAAATGATTTTAAAGACAATACCTGTAAATTTTGAATTAGGCCTTTCATTTCCTTATTGATTATGTCTGGTCTATCTGATGTAAATATTACATTACAGCTGTGGAAAACAACAAGCTTCTTCAAAAGAGCACACTTCGACTGAAAAAGAAGAAACATGTTGTCAGAAGCAATACTAAATCACTTCCAATGAACCGAATTCCAAATTCAGAATCTAGAAATTCTATGTACTTCTACAAACGCTACTTACCTCGTTACATTCATTTTCAGTGGGGATGGCATTGCTGATACTTTGCATAGCCTTGAAATAAATACAGATGTATAATTATCATTAGACTGTAAACACCATATTTGAAACAGAAATCATATCACATACACACATTTACCTGTGGGCTCGCCATTTTCAGCATCTCCATGATCCTGTCAACCTGTATCCTTATATTGTACATTTCCTGACACTTTCTGTCGGAAGTGCGGTCACACTTCCTGCTGTGTGGCGCAGAGCTAATTGATCGCACACACATCAGCAGTACTAAGATGTAAATCTCAGCATGCACTGTAAAAGCAAAACCCATTATTGGAAGAGAGCAGATACATATATATGGAATCCTTGATGTAAAAAATAATAATAATGAAATGCTTTGGTTTCTCAGTCGCATATTCTTACTTGTCGCTTCTTTTTGATGGTATTGACGTGAGATTCAGTGTCTATGGTCTTCGCCGTCTTGTCAGCTCTTTCAGCAACTGTTCTTGATGCTCCATCTTATATACACTGGAGGTCTCAGGCCTCCAGCCGACTTTCAGAAAAAAAAAAAGTAACTTGCTTAACTTTGATCTGAAGCGTCATGAAATGTCTCAACAGGTCAGCAGATGTGTGTGAACTTGTGGGAGTGACTTTTGCTTGCGCTCACATGATTCTAAATTCATTAGAATTTTCTGTGTGCAATCCCGTCTACTGCCTCTCACTTCCTCCACAAGGAAGTAATCAGTGATGAGGTCATTCCGGGAAGGTGTTCCTGTTCATTCCTATCCAGTTAGTCTTGATCATCCAATGAATAAATGAGTGTAGCAGCGAAATGCTTCTGTTGAAGTGTCTTAAAATGTCTTAATCTGTTCATGAGTGTCATTTTGCCTCACCTTCCAGCATGAATTAACGTGAGACATTTTTCATGTTTAATGCATAGCCTGATGCAAAACCATCTTTCCGTGACAAGATATTCGTGTTAATGTTAGAAATGAAGAAAATTAGCACTTGACGAGAAGAAAGCCATAAGCAACCAATCTGAGGAACAGTTCACAATTCATTGCTTGTTGAACATATTTTGGAATTTGGGTGATGAGGTGTTGAATATAATTCAGGCCAATTACTTCTGGTCATCGCTGTATAGTATACAAGCAGGGGAACACTGCTAATAAAATTTAAATAATAAAAAAGTAATGTCTTCTTTTGGTCGAGTCTGAAGGGGAGGGGCAGGTTTCTTCATGCACGTGACATCACAGTGAGAAATGCATTTGGGTCGTGATAGCAGCTGCTATTGGATCTACTGGAAAATATTGCATTAATTTAAGGGGACATGGAGATAATTATCTTACAAAAAGGGTATTGCAGGCCAGTTGGAAATGAGAAAAGCATAAAATGAAGCTTTGGTTGGATAGGGGATTTTGTCAAACTACTATGACATAGCATTTCTATATGCATGTTAGACAATCTAGTGGTAGATTTGGAGCTGATTTGCTGATTTGCCTACTGGTTAGTGAGTTGGGCTTGCAACCAGGTGGCTGGTTCAATTCTCAATTCGATAGGTGCCCTGGGTGCCACAGTGAATGGCTGTCCACTTCTCCGGATGTGTATGTTCACTGCAAACTGTGAACATACACATCCGGAGAAGTGGACAGCCATTCACTGTGGCACCCAGGGCATATGTATATATATGTATATGAAATTTTTTCGAGAATTTTCACAGAGGAAGGAGGTCTATAGGTGTACATCAAATTATTTTGATGTACACCTATGACTACTTCAATGTGTGTGCACAAACTAGCTCAACCTCTGGTTACATGCAGAGGACAAATTCCAAGTCCAAATTCCATGGGTCACCATACTTGGCCTGCATATCATATATTGTCAGGAGCTGTGGGGATTAATTTGGCATTTCATGTCTAAAAACATGGCAGTTTGCATTTTATGAATCACCAAGAACCAGAAAAAAACGTGTGAGGTCAGGTACTGATGTTAAGTAGAAAGGCCTGGCAGACAATCTCTTTTTAGAGTCTAATGGGGTTCAAATCAGGACTCTGTCAAGCTCTTTAACACCAAACCCATCCTCCCTGGTGAACAGTTACACTAGAATAGAAAAACTCAAACTATTCCCATAAAGTTGGAAGCATTGCATTGTACGATTTTCCGTAACCCCCGGAAAACAGCCCAAAACAGTGTGATACCTCATTCCACATTTATACTCTAATATTGCTACCCAATTACCAAATATCATCACATCACACTGTATTATACATTATTAGTAAAAAAAAAAAAAGGTCATTGTTACGCTATTTGTTTTTACATATTTTAGATAAGTAAAACAAGTCTCAGTGAAAGAAGCATATGTTCATTTTAATTAAAAATTAGGTAGTTTTTTTTATATTATCAATATGTATAACCCATTTAAAATGTAATTCTGATTCATGAAGTTATGCCAATTGAATTTTTTATGTATTTCTTTGTCATTTACACTGACGTGTAAGCGAAAACATAACCACGACCACATGAGGGCGTAGTTGAGATCATGAATGATCTGCTTGCTCCACAAGCATGTGCGCTATGGGAAATACCCATAAACTGCACGCAGTTTGGCTAGATGTGGAGGGTCAATGTGAGGAGCCATTTATAGACAAAAAGAAAGCCTGCCTGCAAAGTTTATCCTCTATAGTTTGTACAAAAGGGCAGATACAACGTTGCACGGACTGAAAACGCTGCATTATAACACCGGACACATGCCATTACTCTCAATATAAAAATAAGAAACTGGTAAGTTTACTCTCTCACGGTCCTGGGTGTGTTTCAGTGCTAAGACTTTTGTAACTTTGTTAAAATTGTCAAGTTTATCAATTGTTGTCACTTTTATTCTTATTATTATCCATGCCACTAATAACGGGTGATACAATTTCTTATGCACGTAAAACAGAAATATAACTATAATATAACCCCACTCGTTTGTGTTATTCCTTCACGTTTCCCTTTAAACTTTAAACTTTTGCATTTGAGACGATGTTTTGTATTGATAGTTTATAATAGTAAATAATCTCAGTAACGAGGTGATTGTGTTAGGGAACATGCAATCACATACAAATGTACGAAATCTATAGAAGTAATGATAAAAGAATAAGGAAAAAATCACTTTAATATATGCAAAAATATGATTTTGATATGAATTTAGTTCTGTCAGTGGAACCAACATCTCAGCATTTCATTTAACATATAAATTGCTACATACATAATTAGGAAACCAGTTTTGTTAGACTGCAATTGTGGGAAATCTGTATTTTAAATAAATGAAACAGAAAAAAGCTAAATTAATAGATCCATTGCATTTAAATTCCTGTTTATGTTATTTTAATGAGTGTGAAGTATTTTTGGGGTTAACTCTCCCCAAAAATACTAGAGTTAACTCTCTTTTTGGGGTTAAGAGAAATACATTTTAGTACTTTTAGTGACAATGGAGTACAGCAGAAATATAGAGAATTTTCTTATTAAACTGTAAACTAAAATCAGGAGAATCTGTATTTAGAGAGGTCTAATCACTTGGGATATTATGAACAACTGATAAAAGTTTCTGGGTATTTTATCTGGTACCCATAGCAGTAAAACTGTCCAAACTCTTCTTTTGCATTAGAGCATTATGCAGAAGATCAACTTTAAACATATTCTGCAGTCCAAATGTTATTCCTTTCTTTTTTTTAATCACAGTACATTCAGCTACACCCTGTGAACAAGCTTTTATCTGTGTGTATGTACTGTACTATCAGCCTTCTGTTTCTGTTAGTGGTGAAGTCTGCAGTGTGGCCTTGTGTTTGTGTTGCTTCGTTAGTCTATGTGTTTGTCTATAATACAATAAGCAATTTGTGCTTGAAGAGCATCTTATATCTTGTGTACCAAGATGCTTGATATTCCTATTTTGGTAATGATAGCACACGCATGATAAACAGGACAAGTTGCAATTTTTGGAAGGACAGGTATTTACACTAAATGACTAAATAGACATTTTTTTTAAAGAATGGCTGTGACTTAAACAACAAGAGATGGGAAGAGATTAATAGTCTCCCAGTGTGAGTTTTTCAATGCCAGATTCTTAAACTTTGTTGTTTAAATGTCAGAGTTCCATATGCCATTGCTTACGAACACAATATCTTTGTGAGTGAAAACTGGTTAATTAACATAACTGCAAAATAATGAGCAAAGTTACCCTGCTGAGGTCAGATTCTGAAAAAAGTGTAGAATCTGTTTGGTTTTAACTGCTAAAAAACCTGCTCTCTAAAAAATATCTTTACTGTAAGATTTACTGGAAACAGCCTAGAAATGTTAACAGTAAGCACTTACAGTACTGTTCAAACTCAATGATCTGAGTTTTTACACTGAAAAGATGATTTATGTATAGGACTTGCACATACCAGCCATGTGTTGTTGTCACTTTAACCAGTCACAGTTCTGGTAAGATGCCCATGGTGTGCCATGGTGAGGTTCTGTGGCTATTTCTGTTGTCAGCAGGTCAGGGAGTATGAGGACATGTGCTTCAGCCTGTCTCAACAAGTCTTAAACTCGTGTGACAGACATATGAGTATACAAGTACATTGAACTGTGTTGAAAACAAAAGCAGTTAAATTACAAGTAAATTTAGATTTGCAACAGAGGCATTGTTTAGTATTCAGTGTTTATTTTATGTGCTCTGTGAAACAGCTGATTAATAGAAAAAAACTCAATAATTACGTTTTCGTAAAATATTACTTTGTTTGAATAGCTACTGTACATTGATAACATGTATACCTTATAAATGCCATGAAATGATGAGAACAATTTTCTTTCTTGTGTTGATATATTTCCTGTTGGGACAGGAAGTTGAGGCAGGAGATATTGAAGATCTTGTCCATTTAATAAAAAGAAATTGCAGATTTATTTTTTATTTTGTCACCTGAAGTAAAATCCATTCTGAGCTCATGGGTGTTAAAGGCAAAACCAAGATGGGAGGTTTGTTGATTTGTGTGAGACAGGCTTTCACTCTGTCCTAAATCACAGTCTACTACAAAATTTTGCAACATTGACATTGGCTGTTTAAGTATGCAGTAATCAAAGTGGACTTAAAGTTTGGACTTAAATTCATAACAAATCCATTTTCATTTTTTTTCTAATCTCTGCCTTTTACAAACAAGCAAGCCTTGTTGACAGTCAGCCCCGATTTATTCTGTATGGATCCCCTATGTATTCTGTAAGGAATTCAGCAATTCATGACCATAAAGAAGAGTGTCTATTCATTCATGGCTTAACTATACAAACTGGGTTACATTTACATTTGTGGACCTGAGTACATGTTCATGAATGAATGAATCTCTGACACTTTCTGTTATTTTATGAATTTTGTGTATATGAGTAAGGCTTTGGGGGAGTTTTAAAGCCTTAAATGTCTTCAGCTACTGAGACAAAATCTTCTTGCCTCGACTGCTGCCATACCAAGTAAAAATGTGGCATGCTTGGCTAACATCCTGTTTTCTTCTCCTGGTTTACCTTAATCCGTGGTTTCATGTTTCTTCTTCTACAGTGCCATGGCTCCGTCACTCTCACAGGCCTACAGAAGGCGCTGGTGGATGGCCATCACTGCAGTCATAGAGAACCTGCTCTTCTCCGCTGTGTTGCTAGGCTGGGGTTCCCTTCTTATCATGCTGAAGAACGAGGGTTTCTACTCACACCTGTGCATAGGTATGTGGCTGCAACAGCACACTTGGGCAGAGGTTCACTAATGGCTGCATTAGGATGCATGTTAGATAAAGCATTATTTGCATCTGGTGGTTTCATGAAACAACATAAAGATCTGCATAAACTGTCAGACTGTAATCATTTGATATTGTTTCTAACAGCGTGCCGCCTGACTTTAACACACCTGAAATTGTTTCTTTGATGCTAATAGAGAATCTCACAGAGAGTCACACAAATGTAAGCTTAACCGAAAGCACTCATTGGCTGAGCTGTATTGAGCAGGAGGAGATTTTGAATCTGGGCTTTACGATTGGCTCATTCATCATCAGCGCAGCCACTCTGCCTCTAGGAGTCCTGATGGACAAATTTGGGCCACGTCCAATCAGATTGCTTGGCAGGTAAGAGACATACAGACATCAATACGAACACTATAGAACAACAAGATTACTCGACAACATGATGTAATATGTAATCATTCACTATGGGAGGATTTGTGAGTTGTGTTACATTTCTTTCTACAACTCTTGTAGTTCCTGTTTTGCGTTCTCCATGGCTCTGATTGCTCTTGCAGCATATGATCCAGCAGGTCCGTATTAATGTACAGTATGTGTACAGTATGTTAAGGATTGAATCATTATTCTGTATATTGTGTAACATTTCATGGACTCACAGTCAGAATCAAATCACAATACAGATTGTAGAACCCACACACAAACCCAATGTGTTAACAGCTAATGCAATGAAACTGTAATTGGCTTCTATAAATACTTCCGGCATATTAAATGTTTCAAACATAAAGACATGTTTCTGTCATTTACAGTATTATCGGCTCTTATATTTATTGCGGTCTCTTTGAATGGATTTGGAGGAATATGTTTAACCTTCACTTCACTAACAGTAAGATACATACATACAGAAATATAATAAACAATATAAAAATATACGTCTTTTATGTCAGCATTCATATATACAGATGAATGGTGCTCACATTAATTCACTGTGTATGTGTGTGGTTGCATATGTCTGTATGTATAATTTTATTTTAAATTGATTATGCATGATTAAGGTTTAGGGATTTGAGTATTCTTGGCTATTGTATAATTAGTAATTGTTATGTTTTAATTTGTGGGGTAGTTTATTTAAAAACTGATGACTAAATGTATAGTTAAAATATAATGTGGAAACTATCAGCCCTTTTACTGTTTTACACTTCTTTATATATTTATTAGTTTATATATTTATATTTATTGTAATTGTTATGAAATATCTAAACAGTTTTATACTGCTCCGTGTTGCAAAATATCCAAAAATGTGCAATGATTTTTGCACTGTTCTATTCTGTCCATCTCACAAATGCATGCAAGAACTGCTTGCTCCATGTGCTTGTGTTCTGTAGATCTCTTCAGTGCTACACTCTACATTTTTTGCATGCTAATCTCGGCCAATCAGAGGACAGATATGCCTTCACGCCCTCAATGTCGCCAAACCCACCTTCCCTATAACCACATTTGGACATTCGTAGACTGGCCTTGCTCTCTCTCTCTCTTCCCTTAAATTTTCTTTCACGTGCCTGTCTCTGTCTTTTATCTTTAACCTTTTCACATGTTTGTCTTGAATGTACTATTAATATGCAAAAACAACAACTGTTGCATAATCTAAATACATTTCTTATTAGGATGAATAAATATCAGGCACTCAGTGGTGAAAAAGAAAGAGGGATTCATTGTTTTGGAGGTGTCGTTATTACCACATTTTGATAAAATATTGAAGCAAAACATTTCTTTATTTGAAATAATGTGCACCAATATACTTTATATGTAAAACAGATAATTTACCCAGTTTAGGTCATTGTGGCTTTCTGATAGTACCACTCTCCTAGAGGAAAATAAGCAAACCAAATGAGAACATGTGAGATACATACACATAAATGAGATTAAAAGAAGTTAAATCTTTAATATAATATATATCAAGAAACCCCATTAGAAAAAAATCAGGAAGACAGGAAGTGAAAAGGACAGGAAATTGTACAAACAATTTCCATGTCCTGAACTGAACTTAGATAAAGACCAAAGTTGTGCAGGCTGAAAGGGGTTCAAAACAGTGTAAATAAGTTAGTACATTTACATTTACATTTATTCATTTAGCAGACACTTTTATCCAAAGCGACTTACAAGTGCAGAATACAACAAGCGAGTCAACCTGAAGAGGCAACTAGACACAATAAGTGCTCACAATACAAGTTTCAGACAGTGCTCAGAGTATCATATGCTACAACAAGGGAGAGATTTAAAGGGAAGAGGGATAGGGAATGAAGGGAAAGGATTTTTTTTTTTTTATGATGAGGTTAAGTGCTCACGAAAGAGATGTGTTTTCAGCTGTCTTTTGAATATTGCCAGGGATTCTGCATTACGGATAAAGGCAGGAAGATCATTCCACCAGCATGGGGTAGTGAACGAAGTATAAGTGAATGTATAAGTGAATGTATATTTGTGATCTAAATTTGTACGGCTAAAATGATGACTTGCAGTTTACTGTTTCTCATTGCCAGTCCCTTGCCATGCCGCTTGTTTGTGTTGTGTCAGTTTGATTTGGCTCACACTGTGTGAGTGTGTCTGTTTGTTTTCTGTATAGTGTGTGTGTTTATCTGCTGGGAGCAGTAGTATATTATTGGTACAGAAGCACAAATGTCCCTAGCGTGGCATGTGATTGGCTAGGATTGCAACGCATGCAGTAACGTGTGAGACAGATTCCCTGAATCACTCCAGTAATTCCTAAATCAACTCCTAAATCAGCCTGTCTTCCATCCATTTTACTGTCTACAAATCTACAAATACATTGGATGAATGCCAATTTTGAAATTCATGTACTAATAAAGAGAGGTACTGTTGTGTGTATGAGAATCTATAACTTAACAGCATGTCTGAATTGTGAGGGTCCGAGTCCTCGCCTAATTTTAAACATCTTACTAATAACGCTCTCTAGTGGCAAACAGATAAATATTACAGTTTGGAATATAAAAGCAGAACAGATAAACGTATATATTCAACATAGTAAATTGAATGAAAATTACCATTCTGACATTCTGGTTATTACATACTTATTATGCCTTTATAATTGATTAATTACATTCTTTTTCGATAACATTTTCTTCCTGTCTGATTTTCTCAGTTGCCGAATATGTTTGGAAATGTGCGCTCCACGATTCTCTCACTTATGATTGGCTCTTATGCCTCTTCTGCTGTAACCTTTCCAGGAGTTAAGGTAGAATCCAAAAACACAAAAAACAACAGCAAACACAAAAGAACTTAGCACATTTTTCCTCTAAAATATAGCATCTGAATCTAAATTGTTTCTGTCTGTTTCTCCTGTTAGCTGATATATGATCTTGGTGTGTCATTTTGTATGATTTTCTGGATGTGGGCGGGCTTTGCCTGTCTCGTCTTCGTCAATTGCGTTGTTAATTGGCCAGGAGAATCTTTTCCCGCCCCTGAGGACGTCAGATACGCGTTAGTAAATGTCACATGCATGTCAGATACATACACAATATGACCAGATGTGTGTTAACATGCAACACTAAACTAAATGTGCTTATTGAGCATTTAATTTTAAAGTCTTTAACATTAAAAGTAAGTCAGTTCTGTCTAAACTCGTTCCACTCCATTGGGAAGGTTTCCACTAAATATTTTTATTCAGGATCATCACTAAGACCAGCCACTAATGTTGGAAAATGAGGCCTTCCTCTCAGTCTGCATTTCAGATCATCCCAAATGTGTACAGTGGGGCTGAAGTTTAATTGTTAATTACTATAATACATAGATGTCCACATACCATGGCCATGTGGTGTAATTCATAGCAATAGAGTACCATGTAAAGTTCATATCTGTATGTTTCAGATGGACAGAAAATGCTGTACTATCTCTGTTTGACTTTATTACTTAGTAAAATGGCAAAATTGGAAGGTGAAGTAGCGGACCCTAAGATGACTGGTGATCGTTCCTACGCTCATGTGATTGTTGAAGAACAGGAAGTGACCAAAAATCAACCTTCCAATGATGATGCTCACAGCAATGGAACAGCATCACAGAGCCAGGGTCAGTGTGCAACACACACATCTGCAAACACACGTAAATGTTATGATAATGAAACAATATTGATCTTATCCATTTCTGTGGGACAGCAGGATCTCCTCCTTTTAGACGTTCTGTGTGCTCACCGATCTTCCTGTGGAGTCTAATCACCATGGCGATGACCCAGCTTCGTATAATTTTCTTCATGGGTGCCATGAATAAGATGTTGGAGTTTTTAGTTACCTATGGCGACCCTCACCGTAAGGATCAGCTGATCTTTGTGAAATTAAAAGATGTGAAAACTTTCTAGCCTTGTTTAGGAACACATGATTAAATAAAAGCTAGATGACCTATACTATATGTATGAAGAAGCATATGTTTGTGGCAAGTTGAACTGTCTTTAAATTGTGTGCATTGTTTACCTTTATGTATTTGTAACTTTGTGTGTTGTAGCTTCTGAAGAGTTGGTGAAGGAGGCGGAGGAGCAAGGTAAGAAACATTCTATTTTCATCAAACCAATTTAATAAATTAATAGAGTTAATAGTTAACAGAGGGTCCCAACAATGACAGAAAACGAAATGTTTGTCTGTTATAGTGAGTCTCTACTCGTCTATCTTCGGTACTCTTCAGCTGCTCTGTCTGGTGAGCTGCCCTCTGATTGGCTACATCATGGACTGGAGAATGAAGGAGTGTGAAGACGTGAATCCAGCAGAGGGGGGGCAAAGGTGAAGGTGGAGCAAGAGTGAAATGTGAATTACTGCCATATGATGTCATTCTTATGGTTTACCTTCATATCGTTTGCCATCATTTTCTTCAGTCCATCTGGGCCTCCAAAAAGGGACAGAAAGATCCAGAAACTCACCAACGCCATCAGAGCTTTTATCTTTACAAACCTGCTGCTGGTCATCTTTGGTATCATTTCCCTCATAGACAACCTGCCCATACAGGTTAGTCCCAGATTTTCAGTGTGGTCCCAAGCTTTTGGACCTTACTGTATTTATGCTGCAAAACAAACCTTTACAATATTTGCTTTGATGCATTTGACAGACACCTGTATTCACACTGACGTATTGTGCATTCAAGATAACATTTTGTCAGTTTGTGTGTTCTCTGGGAATTGAACCCATGACCACAGTTTTGCTTGGCTCACATGCTATCAGTTTTATGTGACACTATTAGAAATGTATTGACATTTTTTATACTGTATGTATCTCTCTCTGTCTCTCTCTCTCTCTCTCTCTCTCTCTTCTCTCTCGCTCTCTGTCAGGTGGTTTCTTTTGTTCTGCACACTGCAGTTAGAGGTTTCATTCATTCATGCTGTGGTGGCCTGTATGCTGCTGTGTGAGTTTTCTTTTTAACACAATCCCTACAATCTTACACTCAGGGCTGGAACTATCCAAAAGCATCACACTGAAAACATATCTGCATAAGTTCATAATACAATTAAATTGTTGATATTCATGGCATTTATGGGTCATTCATTTTTAAATTCTACTTTCAACATTCAGAAAGCCCCAAATGTAAGTTAAATTGCAAAGTCATACAGTTTAAATTGTAATGTGAGATCACTTATGATTATAAGCAAACCAGTGGTTTTTAACACTAGTTGTTAAAGTTGTTAAAGCATATTCTCACAGCTTTTACCTAAGCAGAAGTTTTGCCAATAAACATTTAGCTAGTGTGTCAAATGTTTTTCTTTTATTGTAAGCTTATGCAAGACAATCTTGGCTAAGCCAGAGAAATGAAAATATAATAAAAATTGATGGCTGTGTTTTATCAAGAGACTGAATACAGTTTGATGCTACAAGTGATGACCATTTGCCCTATTAGACTTTGTCATGGGGGTAAGACAAAATGAAGGAAACAAACCCTGGTTAAAATGATAAAGACAATGAAAAAGAATATCACCCATCACTGGTGAGGAGTGAACACACACTGCAAGTCATGACACACACACACACACACACACACTGTTTGCTGTTTTTTTAATGCTTAAGTTGTTTGCTGTTTATGTGTTTAGCTACCCAACCAATCATTTTGGCACTCTGACTGGCCTGCAGTCCATGATCAGTGCTGTGTTTGCCCTGCTACAACAACCACTCTTCATCTTCATGTTGGGACCATTAAAGGGGGACCCTTACTGGGTGAGACAAACATTTCTGGCTTTAACGCATTATTTGGTGCATGTTTTTTGTTTATCTTTCATATAAATATCAAATGTGATTTTAATAATGCAGTTTCATATCACACTAACTGTTTTTAATAATCAAACTGAGTTTTTTTTTAACTTAAATTTTGCAAATGAATTACCAAACATGATACATTATCTTCTTTTTTCTGAATTGATAGATCAACTTCGGCCTGCTTCTGTTCTCATTGGTTGGATTCCTGCTGCCAGGATACCTCTTCTACCATAGAAGACAACTGGTGAGAGAGAAGGCAGCCCGTGATTGCCTGTCACTCGGCCAATCAGCACAGGAGAGTGTCAGCCTCAACCAATCAAATGATTACTCAAAATATCTAGCTAACGAAAACGTCTGAGGTCAAAAATGGTGATAAGACGTATGTAAGGAAAAACCAATTTGATTTATGACTCTTTTGTTACATGGGAAAATTAAAAAATGTTCTTACTGTTCAGTCACTGTAGAGACTTAAAACAAATAAACATGCAGTTTTACAGTCACTCACTGTGCAATTTCAAGACTTTTACGATCACTTGGCTCTACGTTTTTCTTGTAGAGCAAAATATAATCAGAATAATCAGACTAAAGTGGTCAAACTAGTGTTTAGTTGGTTAATCTTAAAAAATCTTAACAGTTGTGCTCACCATCACAACCACATTTACAGTGTTTTCTTGGCAGTACCACAAAAACCTATTATGCTAATTGCCTGGCTGACATCACAGTGCCTTACCCTATAGTGTGTAGTTTGTCTTTGGCTGCTAAAATTGTTTTTTTTATTATTATTATTACACTGACACTGTAGTAGAATAATAAGCAGGGGTTCAACATCTTTAAAAGTATCTAAACTTCCTTTAATTTCTGAATCACCTCCTGCCTCATCACTTTTCTCAGCATTAAATCAAAATAAGCCCCCTTTACATTTATTCATAATATTAAAAATTTTGATAATGGTAATTAACTATCAAAATAAAATAACTTTCACCATCCCTGAAACAACGTTCCGTTTTGACTTGACAGTTTATTTGTTGTGTGCCAGTAGCCAAATAACAGTCATTGCAGGCTACTGTTAAAGGCAATGGAACAGTTCCAAGTTAAACTTAACTTAGTACCATGATATCTTGTGTATGTGCAGGTCACAGACATTTAAATTTACTGATAAGAATATTCATGAGTTATGTTTTTGAAGGTGTTGTGTAGTGGCTCTTTGGTAAATGTGTAACTTTTAATTTTGAGTAATGCAGACGTCCCATCAAAACATGTAAATGAGGCAGGGCTTCATGTAATGTCACGTTTCCTTGACCTCATGGATCAGTCATACTATATGGCTAACATTGGTTACACATGGTCTTGAATGCTGCTTTAAATGAAATCTGGTAATTATGGGTCATTATTGCAAAGGACGGTTTGCACATATTTATTTTAATTCTTATTTGCTCAGTAAGGGATATGGGGGAAAGTTAAAAAAATACATATCTGTATATTAAAGTTGTATCAATGTATCTGTTGATTTTACAACACATTGGTGCTTGCATTGGTCATGCGGTGCTCACAACTGTAAATGTGCTAATAAATAAATAAATACACACATTTTGTCTAAGCTGTTTTTTTATTTGTAAAAAACGTTCTGAAGAAGTTGAATGAAAAACACTCCATTATTCATCCTACTCATAAATAGACACAGAGGCACTTTGATCACTTCAATACTTAGATATGTAACCGATATGATGGTTTACCAGACATCCTGGTACATAATACATTAATGATATACATTCAAACATACAATATATACACACACACCTGCATGTCACTGCAAGATTAAAACTGTAACGTGCTGAGGCCCATTTTTTCAGTTTGTGCTTCAGATGAATCCTTCCTGCTCTTCTGTCCTTCAGGTGGTTTTTATCTCAAGCTACTGCTGCTGGGCTGAGACCCCGTCATGCCTGGGTGGTCAGGACTATGGCGATTCTGAAAACAAAAACAAATAATCAGTATTGTATTTGTGCATTGTGTTTATCAGTCAATACAAACGTTCTACTGATCAATTTAATTGCTGAATAACACTACAGCACAGTGGCACTGGCTTATGAATTACTCCATACATTCCTAATGCACTCTTATGAGCATGCACAAGAGAGGAACGATGAGGGCAGGATTTTCACTAGATAAATAAAATGAATAAATTCTTTTAAGAATTTAATAATAAATAAAATGAATAAATTTTTTAAATGATGCAAAATTAAAAAACGTCACGCATTGTAATACTGCCTGCTTTATGAGTATTGATGATAATGCCAAATCATATCTAATACAACATAAGTTAAAAGAAAAACATTTCAATTATTTCAATGAGGCCCTGAACCTTCTTCTTCTTCTTCTCTTTCTTCTTCTTCTTTCTGTCCGGGTCATCGTCCTTCTTCTTCTTCTTCTTCTTATGGTCAGAATCTGATGGAGTTTCTGTGGTAAAGAGTGTTACTGTGGGTCAATATTTAAGGAAGCACACGTTTGCCTCTTTACATGACTGTGTGTGTGTGACCGTCACCTGGTGGTAGTGGATCCTGAGGCCTGTGGTGTTTATGCTTATGTTTGTTCTTCTTCTTTGGTGGCTGAATGTGCATCAGTCTGTATTGCTCCGGTAACTTTGGCAAGAGAGAATGGGACGGTCACAAAAATTACACACACAAAACAAAAGCACATGAACATTTAATACCAACACAGCAAAGAAAAACACAGGCACATCTCAGAGGATGGTCACACACACACTTACAGGACCTGTGTGCAGCCTGAAGCCGGTGAGCATTGCCCCTGTAAGAGGACTGAATGAGTTGTTGCACACTGGTGGTTTCTCAATGAGCGAGTGCAGAGAGCTGTTGTCCTGAATACCGGGGCTGTCTATCATACCTGATCACAGAATGATGTAGTTTCAAGCCAGTGTTGTTTGGTAAGGCACTTAAACTGATCTAGAATCAGCAATCTAAGGCAAATACACATGCATACACACCGGGAAGCTCAGGAAGGAAGTTGCTGAGTTTCTCCTTGACCTTCTTTCCACAGAACTTGTTGTAAGCGTGTTCCAGGTTGTAGTGTGTGATGAGATTAGTGTGTCCTGTCAGCTCATTCTCCACTGACAACGTGGAAAAAGAAGGAGTTAACTACTCCACATGATGACAAAACACAGCAGTTACAAAAACATTGTTAATGCTGTAATATCATGTGCTCTCCCATGAGACACCTTAGAATTCATTCATTCATTTTATTTATTTTTATGACAGTTGTGGCCAAGTTAACAAACTTGTGTTTTAATAACTACGATTGAGATTTATTTTAAGAGTCTTACATGCACTACGATTACAATCAAAGTCACTCGCTGTCACAGCCCAGCAGCCACTATTACAAACGTGGCGAAATGCATCACGGCACAACCATGTCTTTAATTTTAACTTAGTATTTTGCTCATACCGATCCTGTACAGTATCTCTGAGCACCAGCTTAATACCTACATTAATAAAACAATGTCAAGCCGTGCTGACAACACAAGAGTGGCACTCACTGGGCAGTTCACGCAGCAGGTAAAACGGCTCATTCATTGCTGCGGGTTTTCTCAGCGGAGTCCCTTCGTCCACCATCTGATGGGAGAAAGACATCGAGCCCAAGTTTTGAGGAACCTGAGATTTCCCAGGCCCAAACCCCAGCGCTGAGGCTCCTGCTGGACCCTGAGCCTCAGACTGACCATACAGCGAGGAGAAGATTTCTGTCATGTTGTAAGACGTACGCTGAGCCTTTATTATTGTGTGTAAAGCTGTACTGATGTTACTATTGCTAATCGTCTGTAAACGATCTGTTGACAATCACTTCCGGTTGTTCGTGCGCGTTGGAGAATTTACCGTAATATATTAATTGCGTGTTGGATATTGCCACAATTCCTACATTTTATTAAACGCGGTTTCATAAGGCGTTCAAAAAGTGGATCATCTATTGTATGGTGTAGTACTGTAGCCACATAAACAAGACTGTATAAAGCGATTAGCCGTACATTCGTCTTTGTTATGCATGTTAAAATAACAGCTTAAAGTTTATTAATTACGGTAAAGAAGGAATTCGATAAACTTCCTGTTGTCATCCCCTTTATGTGACATCATGACCAATAAGCGCTATAGTTTGGGTAAACTGACCAATCAGCGCGGGAGGCGGGGCGAGAATTCTCTCGTCCGCGTTGACCTCTATCCCTTTAAATCGTTTACGTCATTGGCCGACGTATATTTGATCTCACATTAATAACTGCACCGATGCAGACACGGTGGTGTCAAGAAATCGCAGCACTCCTTTCTTTAAAAAATGGCCTTATTAACTCCTCTGTTAGCGTTTCTGTATCATTTGCCACAGGTTTACAAATGGCTACTGAAACCGTACTACATAGCCTCGCTTTTAATGTCAGTCGCGTTCCTGATGATCCGCAAAACGCCGGGGATTTGTGAACATTTGTCGACGCAACGGGAGGATGGAAATCCATGCGATTTCGACTGGGTTCGTATAAATCAGACCTTTGAGCATGTAACAGCAGGGGATAACAAACAAAACGAAAGAATGAAGGCGATAGACAGCAGATGATGGACGGCAGATATGAAATGAATGTTATGTTGTGCATATGTTCGCAACCTGTGAAAAACGTTTATTAAAACGTTTATTAAACTGTTCTGCCTAGCACGTGCATGTACGTGCATAATATGGACATATAACATCTGAAGTGTTTTGATAAACGTTTTGTTTTATTTTTACAGAGAGAGGTAGAGATACTGATGTTTTTGAGTGCTATAGTGATGATGAAGAACAGAAGAGCAAGTAAGTGTTCTGTCAGCTTCTGTGCATTTTTTCCGCCTTTGCAATCCATATTTATTGACATTCAAAAGTAAAAATCTTGCTGTGTGTATAAATGGCCTAAGTGAAGGTTTGTTTATACCTGACACATTTTGGCGATTGTGAGTTGTGTCCTCTGTGATGGTTGTTGTGTTAACTGTTGAATCACTTTTCCTTTGTCATTTTATGTTTGTTTCTTCCCCCTCCAGCTTTGTCTGTCAAGTTACAGCATTAAGTTAATATTCTTATATCACCACCTGAAAGAAAGTGCTGTTTTTTATTCATCTAAGATGTTATCTTTTTGTTAAGATGTTATCTTTTTGTATGCCATCTCCATGTAAGCTGGAATGGCATATCTTGCTTAATGATGTTGTAGTTTTATTGTTTCAGTCACCTTTTTTTTCATAAACCTACTATAAACCTAGTATGCCTGATTAGTCTTATTAATATACATCTCACAAATTATTTGCAATAATGCCATGCATTGTTTTGTCTGACATTTGTTCTGTATTTTATTATCATTTTTTTATTATATGTAAAGCTGCTTTGAAGCAATGTAACGTTGTAAAAAGCATTATATAAATAAAACTGAATTGAATATTTGTGCTCAACTGCACATCTAAGACTGAATATAAAAAGTTGATATATCCTATATTTAATATTTCTTTTTCTCTTTTCCCCTCCACAGTTACTGTTGAGCAGCATGTGGGCAACATTATACTTTTTTGTAAAGTGGCAAATGTGATTCTGTTCTTCAGACTGGACATTCGCTTGGGGCTACTCTACTTGACCCTGTGCATTGGTCAGTATTTATGATCTCTTCAAAAAATCATTACTGCACCACCAAAGTCACCTAAGAGATGGTTAACATGGCATAATAGTTGTTATTCTGAGCTCTAATGCTCTCTTATGCCTGATACAGTTTTCCTGATGAC
Source organism: Chromobotia macracanthus (assembly GCA_036877525.1). Lineage (NCBI taxonomy): Eukaryota > Metazoa > Chordata > Actinopteri > Cypriniformes > Botiidae > Chromobotia > Chromobotia macracanthus. The sequence goes on from JAZGTH010000019.1 coordinate 3,624,619, forward strand.
CTGCAAACCTCCTATCTACATGGGCCCAGAGTACATCAAGTACTTTAATGACAAAACCATTGATGTAAGTATGTTTCAGATTATATAGGGCTTCAGGTTTTTAGTCAATATAACAACATCAAGTTGACTTCTGTAGTTGTTAATAAGCAAAGCTAGTATTTTAGACACTAACCCACACACCTAACCTTCAAGACTAAGTTTAATCAATAAAATTAGATGTTAGCTAATAAGAGATCCAACATGTAAGCCATCTAAGATCTGATAACTTGTGCTCACTAATGCAATACCTTCTAAATGTCCTGGAGTATTTGTGTTGAGATATGAATGATAATCGTGTACTATTGCTGCTTTCTAGACCTAACATTGGAATAGCAATCCATTGTAGGTTTATACCCCCACATTATTTGGCTCTTTGTTAGCCATATTTGTAGTTAAGCATTATCTTTACTACTGCCTTTAGGCTGGTGTGTATATATTACCACAGCTGTAACTGTTTGGTTAATGTTAGTGAGTACAGAAGCTCATTGTTCTTGTATGTAGGAGGAGTTGGAGAAGGACCACAGGGTGACCTGGATTGTGGAGTTTTTTGCTAATTGGTCACCAGAATGTCAATCTTTCGCCTCGGTCTATGCTGACCTCTCCTTAAAGTAAGAATATTGCTCTTAATGCACAGAAAGAACACAGACCAGCTGCTCACCAGATTCTTTGAACTTAAGTGCTACAGATTGTTACTGCATCTTGTTTGGGTAGTTGTTTTGAGACATTCTTATTTTATTTCAAAAAGGTACAACTGTGCAGGGCTGAAATTTGGCAAAGTGGACATTGGTCGCTATGGTGAAGTTTCTAAGAAGTAAGTTTTCCTGCTGTTTTATAGTAGATTTAGTATGCTGAGCTGAGTTTGACAGATACAGTCATTCCGACAATGTGCTATAACCTTCTAATTTATCTCAGGTATAAGGTCAGCACATCTCCTCTCTCAAAGCAGTTGCCCTCTCTGGTGCTTTTCCAGGGAGGAAAGGAAATTATGAGACGCCCTCAGGTGGACAAGAAGGGAAGGGCAGTGTCATGGACCTTTACAGAGGTGAAGCTTACTCACATATTGTGTTACATGTGCTGAAAGTAATTATTAAATTAATTGTAAATATTATTAGCGATAATTGCATACGATTTGTGCTAAGAACATGATGCCTTAAACCGTGTTGGTTGTGCAATCACTTTGCTCAGTGATCAGGCTTGTGGTAGGGACCAGAATATTAAAGGGAAATGGGGCTGGGCATCATGATGATAAATAAAGAACTAGAATAATGACGGCATAACAAAGCAAATTATGCTTGCTTCATTTACCAAAACTATCAACCTAAAATTATGCATCTTGTCAACACAGTGTTTATTTTGTCGATTTGTAGGAAAACATTATTCGTGAGTTTAACCTCAATGAGCTGTATCAGAAGTCAAAGAAGCTCGGTAAGACCAAAGGAGAGAAGATGGAGAAGTCCATAGAATCTGTGTTTTCCCCTGTGCCTGAAGAGGAGGAACCCGAGGCTGAAACCATCAGCGCGATAGACACAGAGAGCAAGAAGGACAAATAGACTGTGCATGCGTTGCTAAGAACACCTGTGATGTCACAATGGGACTGCTGGATGTGGATGTTTTGCTAATATCCAGTTTGCAGAGACAAAGTTTGTACGTAGTTGAATGAACAGAATGGCTTTTTTGTATGCCCAATGGATTTTAATTTAATAGCTAAATTGGACCAATAATATAGTAAATTATTAAATATTCATATAATTTCATACACATTTAATAATCACAAATATACTGGACACAGTATACTCGGACGTGAGCTGAACAGGACAAGGATGATTCTGTTGCTGTCAGGGGTGTCATTTTAATTAAAAACAAAGTTAAACATTTGACACCTACCTCTAGTATGGTAATAATTATAGTGGGTTTTTTTTTAATTAAAGGGTTAAAATGTTCCTCAGGCTCCATTGGTAGAGCTCTGCTTTAACAGTTGTGGGTTTGGTCCCAGGAAACACGAACTGAAAAAAATTTAAACATTAAATGTCATAAATTCATATCATGACTATCTTTCACAGAATGTGTGCAAGCTGAATTGTTCCAATGAATTCCATTGATACTGTTCTTTTGGGTCCAGTAATAGAAAATTCAGCTGTTACCGTAGAACCGTAAACTGTAACTGTACATTCTGTTAATTGTATTTGTGCAGAATGATAAATGCTTGTTAACATTTAATTTTACACTGACAGGCACAAAAGAAAGCTGCAGGCAGTTATTTCAACCTACAACCTTTTCTGTTGCTGTTGGAAGTTGTATAGTTATTATATATGACAAAGTGCTTTGAGTGGTTGTGGATGGATGCTTTTTGTCATTAAAATAAAACTACAACGTTCTGTTTTGTGTAGTTTATGAAGTTTATCTACTGGCTTCAAATTGTGTTTGTGAGGTGAGGGGGTGACTTGTTCTAATCCCCGTAGTTTAATATTTTGTGGTCTAATCCAATGACATTGGTCAAATCTTTTACATTTGTGGCAACTTAGGAGGGAACTGCATATTAAGTATGTGCTACTGCCACAAGAGAGAAGTCTATATTTTTAGGTTCTCCAGGCTCTAGGGATGTTTTTTAAATGATGCAACCTTTCTCGAAACAAGACAAAATACTTTGTCTACATGTGTTTAACATCTGCACTAACAGGCTTTCTGTTCAGAAATGAAAAACATTCAAGCACATTAAATTTTAGTACCCAAGTTTTCTCACCAACCTCATAAACATGACAAAAAGCACACCACAAAGGGTGAAATCAAATACACAACTGATTTAAAGAGTTTATTACCAATGTGCAACCACACACATTCACGCATACACATTTTCACAACCAAGTTCACTCACACTGAACTATACAGTACACGTTCTTTTCCCTCCCTCCCTCAGTCCATGTTTTGATCCTAAATGTTTCTATAATCAATATTCACTGGCTGTCGTATTGGCCATCAACACAACCCTGATGTAAATGCTGCTCAATACCCCTGACAAAATACACAATGACTGAAATGACCTGCAAAATCTCAATCTTTTTTTGAATGTAATAAGTACAAATTAAATATTAAAAATTAAAAGGCGTTTTGCGGTTTCATAATGTCAGCTATCTTCCTCTGATTGGTTCCACTGCCATCCAATCACAGAGCACTGGAATGGTACTTCACCATTCTGTGGCACTGAGCAGCAAGCTGTGAATTCTACTTGGATGGCTAGTCAAGGCCACCAGGAAGATTTGCCTCTTGTGCTAGTAAAAAAAAAACATACCAAAGAGGCAGATAATCAATGTTCACAGGATAGACCTGTGAATAATGTCCCACAGATTAGGCGCCACTGCATTAAATGCATTTTAATGCTACAAGTGACCCTATGTGCATGACCATGATTACTGGCTGATTATTGGTTTCCCAGCCTCCTCTTTGGCAGGAGTAGCCACCAGCTCTTTATCCCACTACATGACTCAATGAATGTCCATAGAGATGAAATCTCATGAGCCACTATAGAAAAAACATTTTTGATCATATCAATATTTATAAAGTCATAAAAAACAACATTTTAAAAATTAAATAAAAATGTTTTATCCTTGATTTCCAAGGCCACTGCTCTGAAAACACTATGTTGAAAAGGCTATTGTCGTTTAAATAATGCATTAGGCCATTTCTTTAACTCTACTGTTTCGTTTTCCTGGTGCTGATTGGATACAGTTGCATCACTGTCACATGCCAATCACATTGGTCTGAAATGGCTACTTCAGGTCCCCTTAAAAAATATTAAATTCCACTCTGTAAAGAAATGTTGAATTTTTTTTTCTCTGTACAGAACAAATTTACACATTTATGTTGAATAGAAATCTTTTTTCTTCTTGTGATGTACTGAAAAGGTACGAAGGCAATCCAGTCCTTTGCCGTATGCATTGAAGCTCCATACTGGTGAGGAGTCTTGTTTAGGTCTCAAAAAGGACCAATCACACTATGTCAAGGCTGAATGACAACACGCCCCCTCCTCCACCTCCTCCACATCAAATCTAACCAAAACCTGCTAGATATCCTTTTGATAAAGTTAAAAGCTGGTCTGAAATGCATAATTTTTTTCAAATTTTCTCTGTGGGCACCTAAATGTCCGAAATACAATTTTTCCGACAGCAAGAACATGAGTCCATGTCTCCGTTCTCGACAGAACACAGTCAAAGTAGCTGCTCATCTCACACAGATATCTCATAAGTGGTCCCTCCGACACCCGTCACCTTCTTCACCCCACCTCCAGGTTTGTGGGCGGGGCTCTGAGAAGAGCCTGCACTGGAATAGGCCTGACCTGGGCGAGTGGACACAGTGGCATGATGAGAGGGGGACGAGGGGGTGGAAGAAGGAGACTGAGGGAAAGATGATTTTGGCTGCCCATTTGTCCGGCTATACGATTTCATCTGAATCTCGTCCCTTAAACAAAGAAACAAACATATTTAGAGAAAAATTTCATTACCACATTTTTGATATTACTAGGGCTGTCAGATGTTTACAAATTTGTTTATTTACTGAATTTCTGTAAAGGCAAACAGTGTTTCTTTTGTTCCATATTATAAATCACACGTATTAAATACATTAATTCAAATGCATTGCTATGACCATACACATAAAATTGACAGCTCTATATATTACATTAGTACAGATAATATACATATAAAAAAATTGTGACAACATGCGCTGTAACATGCACTGAAATTAAGCATGAGTACTAAAAATGAAAAAAAAAAGACCTCTGAACTGAACATAAAACAATTTAAATACGATTTCAAATTAAAGTCTCAGATCTCATATTCAAATATAAATTCAGGAATTCACAATGCATTTAAAAACAAAATCACAATAATCACACTACTGTAACTGTAATATGATACACACTACACACTTCAGCTTTGAAAATAAAATAACCTAATAACAAAAAAAAAAAAAAAAAATGTACAATACAAAATCCAAGTAGCAGAAAGCAACAGACCATCACTGACAAGAGCATAAATGACTAGGATGCTGCCTAAACACAATGAGTTGATGACAAACATGCAACAGTAACTCCAGACTGGGAAACAAGGAAAAGAAAGAAAGAAGTGAAAGAGATACACTCACAGGAGTCTGGGAGGAGGAGGAGGAAGAGAGGAAGGAGGCAGCAGGCTGCAGAGCGTCAGAAAGTTGAGGGGGAGTTACTCACTTTGGTGCCTGTATGCCCCCTCCCCCAACAGAGGCTGAGGCTTTGCGGACCAGGCGGTACTGCATCTCTGCAGCTGCAGCGCTAGAGTAAGACAGAGACTTCCCCAGTGGTGGGGGGTGCGGTGAGCGTGGGGGGTGGGTGGTGGTCGGCAGGGGCGTGTCAGTGGAGCGGGTGCGGTACGGATAGGAGGGCTGAGAGTCAGAAAGCACAGGAGGTCGAGAAAATCGGGGCGGCCGATGGTGGTGGTGATGATGATGGTGGTGATGGTGGTGGGGTTGAGAGTCGTGTATCAGGCGATCCCGCTCGCGTTCAGGAGGAGGAGGGGGAGGAGGTGGAGCCCCGAAGATAGCTAGCGTGCTGCGGGGATGCGAGGAGGGCAGTGCTGGAGGAAGAGGGCTGGTGGAGCTCTGCTTCTCGTTGCTGGGCGATCTGTGCCGACAAGAATGGTGAACTGTACCCGACCGGCGTCCGTGGTCGCCCTGGTGACATCTCTGGGGCTACAGATTCGAAATCTGGGCTTTCGGAGGGTGTGAGCAGACTATCGTATGACAGACTGCCATTACGAGGAACTACGGGTGGTGGTGTCTGATTGGCTAAGCTCTTGTAGCTGGTGGAGGTGGTAGCCTCAGATGGTGGGGGATTGTGGGAAGAGCGAACACTGGAGGACCGCGAGGCCCCTCCCGCAAGAACTGTAGGATCAGAAAAGGAGGGATACGAGCGTCCTCCAAGGGAGTAACCTGGTATCCCTGAGCCTGGAGGTCCTCCTGGGGGCCCCCCTGTTCTTTCTGTACCACCTCGCTCCACTCCTCCACCCTCACGCCCATCCAGACTGGGCTCAGAGCGATAGCCTGGCTGCTGACTGGACTGGAGGAGAGAGGAAGAGGACTCTTTAAGACTGTCCCCACGGCTCATCTACAGAGAGGGCGAGAGAGAGAGAAAGCAAGCAGAAGAATTTAAAAGTTACAAGGGCAATTTTAAAGCTGAATTTAAAAGGGTATTGGGGACGACCCCATGTTAAAGATCACACGGCTACTACCACAGGGTAACTGCAAAGGAGATGGGCAATTCAGGAAAGTGTTTTATGGCTATAATAAAAAGCCAGCATTGCAGGATATGACAGACAGAGGCTTAGCTTGGAAAGGCAGGGATACATTTGAAGTACTGGCAACAAACTTGAAGCACCAAGGGCAGAGCACTGTCATTTTCTAAAAAAAAGTGTTGATGCAAGTCAGTTTTGCCAATGCCTCAACAAGACACCACATGAGTAACATTAAAAATACTACTTATTATTATGCGGTCTTTTCTGGCAGGGAAACAAAGCCCTGGGGGCCTCATCTATAAAAACTGAACATGCTACAAAATATCATGTCGGTCTCTTCCCAGGTTGGTATTATGGGTGGATTTGTAGTAAATGGGGGAACTTTGCATCTACTCTGTTTTGCTGCATAGCAAATAAATTAGGGAGAGATCACATCAATGTCCCTGATCTTCACTTCCAGCATGGTGGGCATTGCAACATGTCTGTCAAATGCATATAATTTATACAATTAGTAACGTTTTATAAATGACCTTCCAGGTTTTCAGAGTAAATGTTGTCACATGATGTGGTAAGTTTTCTTCTAATCCTACTAAATTCCCCTCCTCCCGTTCACAGCAAAAAATGGCAAAAAGTTTTTGCATGGCCACTCTATGAGGACACATGGGTTGTTTATACTGACACCCTGTGGGCTTTATTTTAACACTGCTAAGGTTTAATGCAACACACTGAACAGATAATCTCCAATCTTTTGTTTCAGAATAAAACAAATTTGTTCACCAAATGTTTTGACTAAACATTGATTTAATTCCTTAAATGCTTTGAGCTTGTCAAAAAGCAATTAGGGCTTTTGTAAAGAAAACATTTCTATATGTACAAAATAATTAAATGTATGAAATCCATATTCTAGCATAATAAAAGGCTGAAGTAACCTTAAATGTGGTAAATAATATAACAACTCTAAATGAAACAAAAGCTCTTCAGCTGCATTAAGAAGCTCCATTTACAACATTAATGCATATGTACACTGAACGAATAACATGAAACATATTAGAGAAAGGAGAGGGCACTGACAAAACAAAACAAAACAACACGCAGATTAAAAAAAAAGATTCAGTGTAAACTTACTCATACTGTTCAACTGAAAGCCACTGAGTCAAACAAATTGGAAGGAAAAAACAATTAAATGGATTGAACAAAATATTAGAGGGAAAAATAAAGGCTTAAAATGTGGTCCAAAAGAAATCAATTACACACACAAGAGAATGAAAATATCACATGTGGTGAAAAATATAGCAAACCTGTAAATTCTGATTTAACAAACACACTTTCTCGAATGATCTTTACTATGGATAAACAACACACATATTAACAGGCAGAAAAGTTACCTGGCTGGCATAGGCATGTGTGAGGGCAGTATGGTTCTTGCCCGGGCTGCTGTAGGCGGGCCTGTACTTGAACATGGTTGGGGTGGGCGGAGCTTTATTTAACAGACTACTTTCTGCAAGCAACAAAAAAAAAGATAAATTCATTCGAAAGGAACAGAGACGCATGTTGATTACATTTTGAACGATGAACATTCTATAAACGGTGATTTAAAAACCTCAATCACAAAAATGATTTCAATCTTAATTCTTAAAAATTATACAGTGTACAAAAACCAAAGCTGAAATGATCTACAAGGGAACCTGTTAAAATGGAATCTGTACATTATGCATTTCTAGCTTAATTCATTACAGATGTTTAATATGTAGGGTTACAAGTTTAGAACAAACTCTAACCAGAATGCTTATACAGTGCTTATACAGATATATTAGTGCTTATACAGAAATATTAATACAGTACTGCCTTGCAAGTACAATAATTAGTAATTAGTATGTCATGTAGGTTTGCCCGAACCCTCAGAGTGGCCGGCAGGTCCTCGTGACAGCCCAGGGTATCTGAGCTCTGGTTTAGGGGGAGGCGGAGGCTCGGCATCAGCAGACTGACTCTCCATCATCTCCAAACTACTCTTAGACTAAAAAAATGGCGAGAGAACAAAACAGGAGGGGTTAATTAAGTTACAACACAGCTGTCGACACATTATAATGTAGATGCAAGGGCTCCAACTCAGATGGAAGAAACTGATAGCTGGAGTGATTTATGAGACCTTAGAAAATGCAAATCTGAAGAGTGCAAACAGACCACAGTGCCTGACAGGAAAATGTGGCAATGTGCATTCAGAGCACAACTCCTCCCCCAGCGACTAAATAAAGTTATCAAGGTAATCAAATCTAAAACAAATGTAAATGTGGAGCAAAACCAAACTGTTCTGCAATGATCTTGGCACACTGAACTAAATCTGCATATAATCAAGCACTTCATTAACTTTACGTCCTTCTATTAGAGCACCTCCATTAAAACACAATTAGCAAATTATCAACTGCATGAAATGCTAATTAGTTTATTAGAGGGTGAAGTTGGTTAACCATGTTGAATATTGATGCCAGCATTGTCAAGTGAAAGATGTCAACATCAGCAAGAGTAAAGATGTTTAGGTTCGCTCTTAAAAAACAATGTTATGCCTGGAAATTCATTTAAATGACACATACAAACATACCATACCATACCATACCATACCTCACACACATACCAAACCTAACTTTTCAAAATCAAATCTAGTTTGGGTGTCTATAAAAAAGTATGTGGTTACATATATAATGACAATATTCTCATGCACTGACGCTTACCAGGAAAAACAGATTTCACTGCACTATATTAGCATCAGTACTCTGTTGCTTGGTGTTGCAGAACAAACACCCCACAGGCTCTTTCTCAGATTCTGCTTCTTTTGGCATTCTGACTTTGAGTAATCTGTTGCATCGGTACCTTTGTGCTGTTCTGTACTAGTGCAGTGATGGTATGAAAGCAAAGCATGCCAGAACATTTAACTGACATTTAACTCTGCTGAATGCTGGCCTACCTCATTAACGTCCTTGATGAGATCGGCCATCTTGGCAATCTCATCTTCATACATTATTGCAAAACTGAACGCATTTATCAATCATCTCACTCTTCTGGTTTGCTTCAAAAGGTTTAAAAAAATAAATAATAAATTTCATCGAAGTGCTCTAAACACACAGCAAGTTCCTGCAGAACATAAATCAAATTTCACAACACAACCTTTCATTATGGAACAAAAAAAGTATTTTTACCGTCGTTTTTGACGGCTTAAAAGCTGTTCTAATTTTCAGCCATATTATTACAAGTCTGACAGCTTCTGCCATCCTCAATCACATGGAAAGTCGGCTGAAACGCCGCTCTCTTTCCACATGGTGAATGGATATTTTTGAGCTGTGACTGCAAGAGGCATTAGCCTTGGCTCAGCATTGACAGCTCTCTACATATTTAACTGAAAACACGATTAACAAATTTAATGCATTAGTTATGGCAAAGATTGTGAAGTACAGCAGTAAAGAAAAATAAGAAGACTTCCTACCCGATGTAGATCTCCTTGGATTCCGTTGTCGAGCACTTTGGCAGCCAGCTGAGCTTCAGTGAGCTGTGGCCGGAGGAAAGGGGGCTGAATGGAAATTGTCTGAGCTTTTCTTTTTCTGTTCAGATACCTGACAGATCACAATAACAAAACACTGTTTCAAAACCTGAATCAGAAACAAAACAATACTGCTTCAAAAGCAACAGCACATGTGGCATAGAGGTAAAGGACTACCTGGGGGCTTGTGAGCTGCACAGAACGTGCGAGACGTTCCTCAAGCAACCGTTTGTGAAGGGGTTCACGCCTCCCCTAAACTTTCCTGTCACCTGTGAAAAGAGGTTTGACAAGCAAGTAATCTTATCAGTAACTGTATCTAAAGTCAACATATTTAACAGTCTTTAAATGGCCCATATGGTTGCATCAGGCAGCAGCTGCATTGTTTGCACATCCACTTGCAGTTTCAGCTGCGCATTTGCATAATGTTGAACTCTGCTTAAACTCTCTCATTGAAAACTAATGACCTACAGTCACTTTGTTTCTATAAATCACTGTCAGTGTTAATAACACGCAAAGATGGAGTGTGTCGTTTCTACACCACTAGCCCTACCAAATGAAATCGCAAAACAATACTCTCTCCATCAGCCACTGGACAAACAGATGCCTCCTCAGATTCTCACCATGTTGCTATAGGAATGGCTGGGATGCTTAAACTGAGCAGTTTTTAGGGTACCAAGAGGCCAGTGTTTACACACTGTTTTATTCAGGGAAATTGCCCCAAAACAACCAGCCTCTCTTACCAACAAGGCATCTCGGCATATTTAATTTAAAACAGGTATTTTAGTCTACCTTTAGCATTTTAATGGCAAAACAGACAAAAAGAAGAGATGTGGACAGAAAAGAGACTGATTTAGGAGATTTAGGAGATGATTAAATCAGACCACAATCTAAATGAGGATGGTTGAGAGAAGGTCGTATTTTACTGGATTATTAAACTGCTTAATAGGGTTTTTAATCCCAGTTCCCCACCACCAACATGATTACTGACAGCACAAAAAAACAAGACAACAGAAGATTATGATGTGCATGTCACAATCATCTCCCTCAGACAAAGACACACACACACACACACACACACACACACACACACACACACACACACACACACACCTGCTCATTGGTGGTCCTGCCTCTTGCCACAAGGACGACATGAAAACCAGTGAGGCCTGCAACTGGAATGAAGAAAAGCCCAGCTATGCACATGACGGCCATACTGATAAAGAGTCAAGGAGGCAAAAGCAATATTTATTCCTATCAACACACTTTTTATGTACATAAATATATATGAAACTGTATTGAAGGTTGTATGCGAGGTAGAGAGAGTTAGATTTAGAATTAATGAGACTTTTTATATTTTCATTTTCACTTAAATATTTCTAGTAGTGGTGCTTCAAAAGAGATCATTTAAGATATTTTTTTAGAAGGGATTGTGTGCTGACAGCATGCTGTTCAACTGTACCCATTAAATCTCTCCAAAAAACTGCAGCTCATCTCCAAATTCATACAAACAATAATCTCAATGTTTTCAATATTGAAAATCTTCTGTTGTTTCTCTTTTTTGGAGTCTATTTCATTTATTATTATTATTATTAAATATTATATTTTATTTATTTATTACCGGCATGTAAGCAGCAGGGCTATCAAAAACAGCACAATAAAAAAATCCCTTTGGAATATGTAAGACATTTAAGCCTAACACAAGTCTAAAATTCTAAAACAGACACTTAAAATATATCAGGTAAACATGCCCGTGAATAGTAACATTGTCTATTTATAAAACAAAACAGGGCAGTCGAGTAAGTTGTCCCTCACAGTCATGGGAGATTTACAGGAAGGCATGATGAAACTTCTTCAGCTGTCATTTAATATCCTAACTTAGTCACAACATTGAACGCTCAATGTGGATATCCAATTAAATAACCTTCAAACTAATCAACTATAGAAAGCGTAGCACACTGTTAATATATGGATACGTGACAGCTGAATGCACACTGTCCAGCTGCTGAGTGTGGTAGAGAATGAAGAGCAGACCAAAGCCAAACACGCTCATGATGTGAGCCGTCAGAGACAGCAGGAACAGGAAGAAATAACGGTAGTTCCTCCTACCAATGCAGTTATTAACCCATGGACAGTGATGATCAAAATCCTGCAGGAAAAGAGAGGATATGTAAATAAAGACTGAATCAATAAATAAAGTGTGCATGACTGAATCAGAAGCAGAGAGAGAGAGAGAGAGAGAGAGAGAGAGAGAGAGAGAGAGAGAGAGAGAGAGAGAGAGAGAGAGAGAGAGAGAGAGAGAGAGAGAGAGAGAGAGAGAGAGAGAGAGAGAGAGAGTTGTTCAAGAGCAATGCAAGAGTGGATACACTGATCAATGGGGAAGATTTAACCTTAAAGAAACTGCCAAAAGACAGTGGGGAAAAAAGCAAAAAGAAAGAACAACAGATGGAACATTTATATTTATATTATTGCCTCCTACATTTTCTGATAAATGAATTTACATTTTTAGTGGTTTGTGATACTGGACCAGGAATATAAAACAACTTTATATTCAGAACTATATATTTATATTTAGAACTTAGATTTACGAATTTAAGAATTTCTAGTCACTAAATATTATAAAAATGGAACAATTCATTTTTACTACAGAACTTTTCTATTACTTTATTAATTTTAATGCCTTTCCAGGCCTGGAGATGCCTTCGATCCATGCATTTTGAAGCCATAGGGTTGTACAATCACTCTAGATTACTAGAATAAGGTGTGTTCGTACCTCCACACAGTTGTCGCACACAGAGCAGTGTGAGCAGCGAGGTGGTCTGTAGAACCGGCAGGTGGAGCACCACTTCATCCGCACCTGAATGCCTCGAATCTCTACCGTCTTGTAGAGAGGAGCCCTGAAATCGTCCTCTTTGTCCTCATCTTCCTCCGCTGCAACACACACAGACACACACACACACACACATACTTGCAGCCTAAGCGGAGAGATTTCTGTATATAACTTTAAAAATATACTATGATATATATATACTATGTATTATGAAATAAGTATTTCGTCCAAACATCTGAGTCACCATATACTCAAGCACAAAGACACATTATATTTCGCATTATGCTTTACTACCTCTGGGGAAGATGCCAGGGTCCATAAAGGTGGCCATACAGAAGTTGGCCAACACAAACAGAAACATAATGCCATTGTATATGGACACAGCAACGGAAAAATGCTCCGAAAGCCATGGACACCTGAAAGAAACAGAGAGGAATGAATGCACCAATTTACAAACCACAGACTTTACATGTTTTACATGCTATATATATTATAAGTGCAGTTTTGTTTGTGAGCACAGTAGTGTTTCAGAGTCTTGATTTAGAGAAACTGGATGTCAAGGGAGCAAAGACCAATATTTTGGACTGCAAGAATGTAGCTGACAGTACAATTGCATGAGCTAAAATATAAACAGATGCATGTAATCTGACTTTATCTCATAGAAAAGAGAGGGAAGGTACCACAAACTCTACAATATGGGTTCAACAGAGAGATCGTTTTCAAATTATACTAAGAAATGAAGTTGAAAATAAAAAGAAAATACAAAAAAGAAGTGGGAAAAGAGAGAAAAATATGGAAGATGTGGTGTTTAACGTCAGAAGATCTATTTGATTCATCTAAGCATTTAATCTGAGGGGCGGGTGAGAAATGAGGGATCAGAGAGCAAATGACAGAAATGAACCAATGTGACACAGCATCTGACTCAAGCCCATCTTCTTTTCTGCCAATTGGAAGTTTCCAATTGTTTAGTTATAATACAGACTACTCAGTAATATGATACGTGAAGATGATAGCTTCAGCAGAAACTGTGTCTATGTAAATCAAATTCTACACAATTCTACACATCCGCTGCATTACAAGTCGCTATAATATACAAAGTGTCTCCATAATGTGGATTTTTCTGCCACAACATCATTATTACCCGTGTGTTTTTTAAATCCTGTGGAAATGTTTAAATGTTCTTTAAAACATAAACACACACGTCTGTTGTAAATTACAGGCTGTAGACAAGACTTCCTTGCTAATTCTTCCCCCTAGTTTTGTTTTATATTATACCGGTAGATTGGGATAATAAAGACTTCCTTCCTGCAGTCCATTCAGAGTCGATTACCACCTGAAAACTTCACAAACAGGGAATTGATCTAACAAGCTAACTAAAGCCACAAAAAGCCTTTCAAATTGATATTTGTTATTATTAACCAAAATGGTTGGCACAACTGTGTATACTCACGTGAAGCAGAAAAAGAGTGTGGTTGCTCCAACGAGGAAGGCTGTTGCTGCAGACACCGGCACGTAGCGACTCGGCCGGAGAGGTCTAGATGGAACAGTGGGGTGGGGTGGGGACGTGGGTCCAGACACGCCCCCGCTCATGCTGCTGCTCGGCATCACCCAGGGGGCAGGATGGCAGCTCGCCCCACTAAATGATCTGTTTGTGAGTGTGGTTGTGATGAGCCAGCACAAACGTACAGCCTAAGGGAGAAGTCGTCGTCCTTTCAGCATTATATGAAAAGGCCACGACATGAACATAGTTTCAATACTAAAAGGATCCTCCTCAAAAGAAAATAAAATAGACAAACTAAAGCAAAAGATAAAAATAGAACTAAAAAAAAGTAGCAAACTAAGGAAGTTTTAGAAATTCTTGTGCGAAAATTTCTGAGGATGGTATCTGGGCACTATGACTTACAAACAAATTAAAAATTAAATATCAATTAAATATCGTAAAGCATAGCACCGCTTATTTGGTCATGCACTGAAAAGCATAAAATGTGAATGCAAAGATTTGCAAAGATAGCAAGACGTCCTTCTTGTAAAACAAGTCTAAGAAATGTTTAGACTTCTTTGAATTTTGGCTAGCCATATGTTTACAAAAAAACAAATCAGGTTAAGTATGACAAACTGAAAAATGTCCAAACAGTTTCACAGCGGAAATCCAACTAATCATTAAAAAAATAAACACAACAAAATTAGAAAGATTTGGTGTTAAAGTATGAAATAAAGAGGTAGAGGAGAGCTGTTCATAAAATGTTTGTTCCTTTTGCAACTGTTGATGAACGTTTAATAAATGAATATTCTTTGAGCTGTATGTTTATGATAAACTCTGATAAATCTCTTTACTTGGTTATAATATATTTTAAAGCATTGCTGATTATCTTCGGCAGCAGAAAGGCTAAGTTGGGAAATACGTTTTTGTGCAGTTCAGTTTTAAAGGTAGTAAAGATAATGAGGGAATTAGATGGCAGTCACAACTGTTGGATGTCTTCCCCCACCATCCACATTATCAGAAAACACAGAAATGTCTCTCCTTCATTTCAACCACAGCGTGCTACATTGAACCCTGGGAAATGGAATCTGAAGTGTTTCTCTCCCGAGTCGCAGCATTGCTGATTCACCGGTGACAATGAGCTATGCACAACTAGCCAGAAAATCGTCAAAACAAATCAGTAGGCCTTCAGCTTCAGGCCCACATCTTGCATGGCTGATTAGATTAAGATCTCTGTCTTTTCATTAAAAGAGTCCTGAAATGAGTGGAATGTTTTACAAGGCTAAAAAAAGTGAGAAGAGCAGAACTTAGCTCATACGCATTCCCACGCATCAACAAAAATTTGGATTGTGGAGTGATTACAAAATGAAGATGCTGGAAGCAGGAGAAATAGAATCCCAGGATGCTCAGGTGATAATATGGCCCTTAGAGGAGACAAAGATGATAGAATTGAAAAGCAAAGGTTGACTTTAGATACTTTAAGGATCTCCTTATGTGTGTATAAGTGAGCGCATCAGGCCCAGCTGACATCTATTAGCAGATGAGGCGGCATTACATAAGGGTCTCCGGTGGACGCGGTCTCAAGGGATTGTCCTTAGCCATGCCTACACTTCCCTCTCTGACTGTGTGGAGCTCTCTCTTCTGTCAGAAGATCATATGCACACAGAGTTAGCACGCATCGGTCCTCTGATCTAATGATGGGTCCTTCTAGTGGGCGTGCTGGAGAGAGTACTTAAGAATGGAAATAAACTGCACCTGAAAAATACAAAGGACAGAAAATTAGGCTTGTGAGCCAACATTAGACATCAACTATTCAAGCAGAATTATTCAGACACTCTAAAGCATCCATTTTATAGTATATGTTATAATAGACTATGCATTCTTTTTGTAATTAACATCATTAACCCACGTATAACCCATAATATAGATAGGCAACTTTTCATCTGGTAGCACTGATGCTCCTAACTACAAAAATTTAGGAGCGTCCACTGAAAATAAAGGAGCACCACACCACAAAGTCATTCAGTAGTAACAGGGCACACAAAACACCTCTGTAATGCACTGTATGAAGGGCCTGAAATTACGGGGGATTCCCCATAAATAACCCTTATGGGGGATTTATTCAATTTGTGAGGGACCTGTAGAAAGACTATATACAGAATGTGAAGCTGATGTCACACTGTGTTGAATTTTGGCTAAATGTTTTGTTTGCTAAACAATGTTATACAGGAGACACATAAGATGTGTAAGGTATATAAAAACATAAACAGGTTTTAATAAAGAATAAGTATGAATGTATATAAGAATACATTTCAGGAGCACATGCAACCATAATGGTCGCAATTCCAAGCCGTTTAGCCATGTACTTTTCCTAAGTGATTTCAGATATATTTTTTCTCTTTAATCCTTCCTTTGAGCCCAGTCTACCTTAATTACAGAGACATCTGTTGGGCAATCCCCAACCAGTTTCTTTGTCAACCTTGAAGAGATGACATCACATAAGCTTTCACTATCAAATGTATGCAAACAAACACAATAGTCTGGATGTTGAAAAGCCTCAAGGCTGTCTAACTTAGCAAGCACACACACACTGTGCTCTTACAAAGGAACATGTGTTTTTCACCAATGTAGTTCATCAAAGCAGCGAACTGGGTAGCAGCAAAGACTCAGGAATCTCATTAGATGTTCAGCTTTTATTGTTGACCAAGTAAAAACAAATTCCTGCCCAGCGTGAGTTACTAGAATCTACTGTTGCGATTCAGAAACAATTATCCTGACTCCATAAGCATGGCAAATAAATGAATACACCTTAAACAGAACTTAAAGCTTCGCATACAATATGAGTGGTGACCATAATTCAGGAACAAAAACTGCATCTCTCTTAAAAGTTCATTTGTAGGACTACATTCGCCTCAAATTGCTGTCTTTTCGAAACATTCATAATCGTTACTTTTGTGGCTTTGGGCACGCTTGAGTACTTAACCTTAATAATGAGTTT
Organism: Chromobotia macracanthus; assembly: GCA_036877525.1. Lineage (NCBI taxonomy): Eukaryota > Metazoa > Chordata > Actinopteri > Cypriniformes > Botiidae > Chromobotia > Chromobotia macracanthus. Next base: position 3,641,749 of record JAZGTH010000019.1, read on the forward strand.
TTTAAATATAGATTTAGTATTTCTCCAATGTTAAACAATGTTACATATTCTTTCCCAGCCATTTGGGACTCAATGGTTTGAGTCCCAAAACTCAAACCATTTTCTTATTTCTATCCCCCAAATTTATGTAATCATTAAAAATCTTAATGTGAACACCAGTGGAAGACTGAATCTTAACGCATGCAAGATTTACACATTCAGATTCGTAGTATCCCTTGGGACAAATTATCTTGTAATTGAAAGACCTAGTCAGGATTCAATTGTGTAGAATGCAGTCTGCTTAAATCAAATATGGCAGCTTGTCAATAACATCACATCTGTTTTTGCTGGCGTTATGCCATCATAACTTTTAGTCATGAGACCAGCAAGAAACAAATGGGATTTGATGTAATCGAAATGCCGCCATATTTCAATTTGAGAAAAATTGGAGAAAAAAGAAAACAAGGACTGTTGGCTTGTAGACACAGATTTGAAAATGTCTGATCCTACAATCCAAACACTTTCTCTCTTCTTAATAACCTGTGTCAACCACAGGATTAAGGTCCACTTGGTGGGGTGCAATCAGAAAATAGTTTGGCTGATATTTTGACTAGTATGTAAGACTTAAACTCAGTGTACAAGTGAGTTAATAAAAAAATATAAAAGGGAAAACAATATAGAAAACACAAGACCAAAAAGTCAGGACCAGGGCTTAGTCATTAAGGTCTGTCTTAATTTTGTATGGTCACTGTGTCATCTTCTTAAGCCCAATTTATGACTTTGTGGTAGCACAAGCAATTTTCCAGAACTGAAGAGGAAACCTATTTGCAATGCTACATCACCTACATATTTTTATTTGCCAAAAACATACAGTATAGCATAGTACAGTACAGTCATGAAAATGAATTAAGGCTTGGCCCACAAACGACTTTCAGCCATCTTTGCTTTGATACATTTTGAGCCAATCACCTGAGCTGTAAACACCATGTGACTAATTACCCTGAAGCTGTAATGTCAGACAGTAGATGAAACAGAAAGTCAATTTCACTCTTTTAATAGCCCTTAAAAATGAGAGCAGTGGTAACACTGACTACACAGCTAGTTTCAATGAATTAACAGGCTTCATTTCTGCATGACATTGAAGTTACAACACCCAGCAGGGGCTAGTTATTGAAACCAAAACTTTAACCACTATGACATTCATAAAATCAAGTAGGTGCTACAGTTACCTGCAGTTAGACTGCATCACTATAAGAGTGTCACAGAGACAGGTGTGCTTTCTCTATTTTGGCAATACCTGTCAGGAAGTAGGAAGGTGACAAAATGCTAAATGAATTTTTAACCCGGTATTATTCAAGCTTTAAGAATTTTCCTCAAACTGTCGCAGGGCAGTAATTTCACCTGAAAAAGAAAATTTGTCTCACGGGACAATTTGCGACATTGTCCACTACAGCACCCCTTGCTGCAATGCTGAGAAGGCACAGCATGTTTGCATTATTATACATTGTGATCTAAAACATTTCACAACAAAACAGCACAAAATCAAGTTTGTATAGGTAAAAGCGATCCGCTTTTGTAACTGCACAGTGTTTCAGGTCCAAGTCACACACACTAACCTGGTTTCCATTACAGTTATGCACAAAACTTTTGCAATATTTTCTAAATATCGATGAAAACTATTGCAAAACGACAGCATTTTAATGAATGGAAGTTAACAGATTAAAACTTTTTTCTCTCACGATAAGTCATACCACGACATATTTATAGAATGGTCATGTGACTTATGTACACCAGGTAGGGCTGCCAGATTTTCATGAAGAAAACCAGCCCCAAAGGAGCTCAATGACATTCCCGGGACTCACAGTCACATTCCGGGTGGAACTGCGGAATAAATTCAAACTATATGTCAGGACTTTAACCAGCATAAAATACAAGAACCCACAGCAACAGCTTAAAAGTAGCCCAATTTTGCGAGAAAGACTTACAAGTTTGCAACAACTGCCTGACAAACCACCTCATGTGAGCATGAAAGCTTTTCTTGCAATATATGGGCACTTTTACGGAATGTATGTGTTTCTATCGGATGCGTTTTCAATTGGCAATTTGAAAGTTAATGGAAACGCAGGCACTGCGTACTCCTTCCTGCACCTCACTAAACCCTCTTCATATACATTGTCTCAATTCCTCACTGCTCCCTAACACAACAGAATGACTGAAATCTAAAGCCATGTGGCATTACACTCCCTGCTGAGGCAACCTGCATATCCCACGATTCTTTAAATGCCTGCCAAATCCAAATGGTAACAGTTAAGCAATGCATTTACTCTCTTTGATGAGAGGAAACAGATCTGAAATAATAGAGGGTGAGGGAGGGAGGGAGTGAAAGAAAGAAAGAGAGAGAGAGAGAGAGAGAGAGAGAGAATTTCATATATAGCCTTTTGAACTTTCCTTTTCCAGTCTTCTCTGACACACCCCTCTGCACTCCATGGCGTTATTATAAAACAAACACAAGATCTAAGCTGGTATAGCCAGTTATGCGACATAATACAGTAGGAAAGACACTGGCACACAGCCAGCAATCGTTTAATTTTCAAGCACACGGATCATATTCTTCATTATGCGTTTTAATTATGCGTGACTCATTGGTTTTCGATAACCTAGTTAGTGCTTTGTTATGATTTCATTTTACAACAATGGTTCCTGTTTTTACTCACTGGTGACCGAAATGAAAACATGCCATTAGTAAGCAGGTGACCCTTATGTAAATACATTTCTCATATATGACTAAGACACAAAACGTGCAGAACTGAAGATCGTGAGCTTGTTATAAACGTGAGAAGATTAAAGAGCTCGGTTGGATCACGGTGCGTGGTGTTCAGCTCTTATTCTCAGGCGGTGTGTATCTTTTGGGTGTGTTGCGCTGCAGCTGCACTGTTGTCATCGGTTTAGGCCCGGACATGAATCCGCGCATCGCCGATTCGGAGCTCGGATTCGATTAAGAGGCCTCAATCGATCACCTTAGTATAACTGCCTCGCCAATCGTCATATTTAACGTTATTACCCCAAAACGCCAGTACGTGAGCGTTAATGTAAAGGGTATCTGTGGTCACCACCTTATAACACAGTTTACTCCGCAGCAAAACGAATGACAATGAACAGAAGTGGCGAAAATCGACTCCCATGTAAAGAAAACCGATTAATTGTTTGCTATGAAATCGCTCAATCGATATATAGTTCCACATTTTCCCACAACTGGGCAGGTCGATTAGCATGACAGCTAGCATTGTATCTGCCCCTTTTAAAGTGTTCACTTTAAAATGAAACAGCATCGATGGCAACCTACCTGTCACTTTATTGGCGTCGCTGGTCTGAAGGATTGGTGCATGTGGCACTGGTTATCCTCTTGAATAGATTAGATGATGGCTTTAATCTCCGTTTCAGTCTTTGGGTGGTGGGGTCTTCCCGTTCGCTCACCTAGCCAGTTAGCTTGCGTCCAAACTACGAAGCTTTAGCCTTATTTCTGTACCCACCCAAGCATACAAATGCCTTTTAACGTATCGGCACCTTTAGGGAATCGCCAATAATTTGTGTAAAGACTATTTTGTGTCGCGATATCCTGATAAAGCAAATGTAGCTTACGGCTAACGTCAGAATAAACGTATTGCAACCAGCTCAGCGCGGCGGCACGAGCTCTATTCCATCTCCACGAGCCTCTCAGAAGGGCCTGACGTCTCCGCCCTCCCGTGAGCTCATTTGCTGGACTGGCTGTCGATCACACCGTGGCGACCAATGACAAGTCGCAGGAGCGTATTTGACCGGACGTGTCAAATCTCAGGTGTTGATGACAGAGTTGGACGTCTTTATTGTACTCGCTATCTGCAGGAGTGGCTCGATCGAGCAAGGCTAATAAAAGGTTCATGCTTTCTAAACAGTAAACGAGGGTTTATACTTTTAGACAGCTTAATGAAGGATTGCGAGACTGGCTAAACGCTTGCGTTGCGCTGAGGATTAACGGGACAGACGGAGTTTTACGGATAAGCCACCGCCCCCCAATATCCCCACAATCTGACCAACATCTGTCCCACTAAACCAAATAACACAAATCTACGGCTCTGTTTACAACACATATAGGCTAAACACGCTGGTAGATGCCCGTGTCACCGTAGTTTCCTGTAAAACATACAGGAAGCGTCAATGCCCTGAAATGCCATATGATAACAATAAATCAAAGTGTGAAAAAATAAAATGTTTGATCATGGTGTATTAAACACCATTTCCCCTAAAATTCAACATAAGCTTAATAGCCGCGGCTGTACAAACTGAGGCAAAATAAATAATTCACTGAGGATTCTCAGACAATAAAACATCATATTGTAAAAGCTCAGTGTTTCTTAAAGCCAAAAAGAAAATCAAAGCCTGGTCATTTAATAAAAGACGTTTCTTGTGCTGAACGTAATGCACTAGCCTCACTGTTGTAGGTTCAAATGGGCAGCACAGTAAACGCATTAATGGGATAGTTCACCCCAATATGAAAATTTGCTGTTAATTTACTCACCCTCAGGCCAGGAAAGGTGTAGGTTACATTTTCCTTTATATAAACAATAAAGATGTGTAGAAACCGTTGTTCTTTCTCATTCATAGAAAGGTAAAGGCAGATAGAGATAACCGAATTAATCCCCATGGCTTCTGGTGGTATTCTGAAGTCTTATATCTTGCAGATTATATATTATGATACTAGATAATATATCACGTTACATTACATTTAGAACACTGTACATTTTTGGTTAAAATTGGTTAAAATGGTTAAAATTGCTTCAAAAATGTCAAATTCAAAACGTTTCTCCAGTTGTGTTATAAAAATATAAAAGCGTAAGGTTTGAAATGGGGTGAGTAAAAATTTACAGAATTTCCTTCTAGGAAGCTCTGAAGGTTGAACTAAGCTTGAAATACTTAACTTATTAAACCTTATCAAATGTAACCTTAGCATATCAGGGCACTTATCTCATATGATAAGTTTAATATTAAGTGGTTTACAGTGGTTATTGAACACTACAACATTATCTGGCTTATTAAACCTGATGGCCAAATTTTCCATACATTTAGTTTTCTGGGAAGGTGGGACAATGTTGCTTTTGTATGAAAAAACTGTTACAAAGTAACTTTTTCAGAGGTTGTCATGCCAGACTTTTCATGATCGTGTTCACTGTTTTTCTCCTATTTATCAAACCATGTAAGTTAATGTTCAAAAAGCATTATTATCATTTCAGTTAATTCAGATTAAAACAGCTAATTAATTTAGATATCGCAATGTAAATATAGTATAAATTAATTATAAAACATGCTATTATATTACACATTAATATAGATATATAGATATAGATAAATAGTTTGTTTTCACTTTCATTTGTCATCTAATTTTATAAACGTTGGAATTACGTTGAGTACTTACGTACATTTGTACAATGCCTCCCCCTTGTGGACAGAATGTATATTTCACTTTGCTTAAAAGTGAACCGCACGTAAAAGGCCTGTGTGTAAACGAAGAGGACCTTTTAGTTCCAGAATGTAATATTAATATGAAACGAACAAATGACCAGTTTTATATGTAATAAAATGTTATTGATAAAGCCATCACAGACACCACTGATCTGTATAAATAAAATGGACGTTTTACACTTTAGCCAAATTGTCTATCAATAGGGCCATTAAGCATTTGTTTTGTAAACATTATTGATGGTGTCGTTTTAAACACTTCAGTGCACACGAAACACAATACACTTCTATGCTGCCAAATGTACAGACTTATGAATTAAGCTTAATCAACAGACTAACTGGGAATAAAGAAAATAAATATTTGTGTTATTGGAAGATTGCAAACTTTCACCTCTTGAGGGCACTGGAAGCACATGGAAAGCTACACAACACCCAAGATCAGATTCTACAGCAATTTCGTTCTCTTCCATGTCATTCCATATGACTTAAGCTCCTCTGTCTAAGCATTGGCCATTGAATAACATTTTTCTTTACTGATTTGGGTATTTTCTGAATAGTATACTGTACAGCCATGAGATGGCCTCATTGACCATTATTATTTTAAAAGGTGTGGCATCTGTCTGTCTTTATGCCTGTCTCCATATCTGTCTTTCTGTCTGTATCTATTAATCTATATGTTGCAATATAGTGTAATCTATATGTTGCTATATATATAGTGTATCATTTCCATATCTTCATGTAAAGAGAAAGGGGGAAGAGATCTTTAAGAGCACACAGGCTGCAAGGCAGATGAATAGAGAGAGGCAGTGCATGACTCATAATCAACGGCCATCTTGAGAGGGATGATATGGGATCCGTGAGTGTCCCAGGGCACAACACTGCATCTGTCCTGGTTTATTTTTGATTCACTAAGATCCTTCTACGCATTGCTGAGACAAGCAGGAGCAAAAATAGGTTGGGGAAGTCGAACAAAGAGCAAAAGAGTTTGAAGAGGGTGAGAGAAGATGAGAATGGGTGGAGAAGAGGCAGGAATTTCAATAAAAGAATAGAATGACGAAAACAGCAGCAGGTAGGACGTAGACAAGCTGATGCAGAGAGACAAACTGTTTTCAGTGGAGAAACACACTTAGCACAGAAGGATGGAAGATAAACAGAGCTTTATAAGGAAACAGGAAGAAGGCATTACTTTTTAAATGTGCAGTATAAATTATAGATAAAAAGTGGTTACTCTAGTATACAGGCACAGCACAAAGTACATTTCAAAGTACAAGTGTGAATTTCCACATGAATTTTGAGTAGGCTGGACTTTGTTGGTCAGTGCTGGTTTAGCTAGCAATATTTGGTTGATCAGCATGGTGTTTTTTATGATGAAAAGTTAAGCTGGTTATACTGTTGCTAAAAACATCAGCATTCCATAATGCTGGAAACCAGCCTCCAAAACACAACACATGCTGCATTTTTTGACTATAATAATCATATGCAACTTAAAAGTATAAACCAAACTTTGAACAATGCACAAACTTGTGTTTGTGATCTGTAATGTCATCTGTAAAGTTGTATCTGTAATTATAACTCTGAGCATTCAAATCATGATAATAATTAAGCTGGGCGGGTGGGTACTACTGGGGTCTGAGCAAGTGTGGCTATAGAATTGAGGGGCTGGCAAGAAGAGAATAAATGATGCTTTTTGATTAATTTTTTGTTCATCTGTTTCATCACACCGAATGGCAAAACTTTATTAATGCTTTATTAAAGTCTTTATTCTCATCAGATAGAAAGATCTAGAGAGAGACAGAGGCAGCAATTAAGATGATAAACAGCTCTAAACAGTGCTGTGAGAACCACAGTTGAGTATCAAAAAAGGCAATTAACACAGCCCCGGAATTCAAGCTGAGACTTGTGTATACAAGTTTTTCAGCCTCATGTTTCCTCAGTTGCACTGTGTAGGTGAAAGTAATGAAATAAATGTGTGTTTCTGTAGTTTAGCTGACATAAAATACTGCATTTTGAAAAGTCCTGTAGGGTGACATATTGAAAAACTTGGAAAAATTGTTTCTCATCGCATGACTATTGACATAATGTCTCAATTAAATCTGACAGCTGTGGTATAATAAATTCCACTTGTTTAGCTGAAATCATTTTCGGTTGGCCCAACTAATGTGTATGTTCCAGAAAATTAAAATGTATTTATTTAAAAGCTGTTTGGCTCTTTTAAATAAAAGGTGGGACTTTCATACAGCTGCCATATTGAGTGATTTCTTTCAATTAATTTTTCAGTTAGTCATCTCCTCAATATGATGTGTTTGCTTAATATGTTATGTCAATTGTACTCATATACACCACACATGTAAATACACATGCATTCAAAAACTATTTAAATATGGTGACACATTACATTCATACACACTTTTACAGACACACTTCTTCTGCCACACATGACCCATACAACAGATGACCCAGAAAACCCAAACAGCCAAATCTCATCAACAGCTATAAACAAAAACCTTATTCACGCTGATCAACATGAAAATATTTTAGCCACCTTACATACAGCATAAAAGACCTCTAGACAGCAAAAGGGCAGACAGACTTTTTAAAAAGGGCAGTGCCAATTTTTCACACACACACACACACACACATGAATACGCAAAAGTAAGGATACACATGAAGCAACAGAAATTCACAGGCCTTCTCCACTACATCTAACAGATTTAATAGTGAAACATCTTGGCTTTGAGCTTCACATGAAAACAGTTTCTGTAGACAGTCAAAGTGGTGGGGGCACGTGAACTCTCCACGGTCCACCAATGAGAACGATGACGCACTCTATTTAAAAACCGTCTGCCTCACTGCGGGACCAGTGCAGAGCTCTGAGAATGTGTGATTAGAACCAAATGAGTGTGTGTGCATGCGCCCGCGCAAACTGTGTGACTTACATACGCAATTCATAAACTCTCCAAATGTCTGTGGCACCAGAATCTGCCAAGAATGTGACTCAAACATCTCACATCTCCTCTCACTCCCCTCTGCATTTTATTCCCTGTTTCACACACTATTTCAGACGGTTGATGTCTCTTTTAATGTCTGTCTTCTATCTCTTTTTTCGATCCCTTTCAAGTCTGCACCTCTGCCTCTGTTCTGCACCTCTGCCTCTTTCTATCATTTATGGTAGTTTCTCTGTACTCACTCTTTCAAAACTCATTCAAAACACATGAGCTGAAGACTTGGTGCTTAGAATCCATGCTGAGAATAAAAGTCCAAGCCTGGTTTGCTGCTCTCTCAAAGCTGATTTAATATGATCTCCCAGCCTTCGCTGGCAGGTCAGCTGGTTTCCTAGACTGACTTGCTGAAAAGTTTACAAAACCCAGCAAACCGACCCACCTGACAACACTGGGAGAAAAGCTAAGACCTGCATGCCAGTGTAGGCTGGTTTAAGCTGTCTTCATTCAGCAGGGATAAAATGTGATTGAAATACTAGAGATATTTTGGAAGATTATATACACGGCCACTATTTTTTTATCATGCATCAAACACCAGTAATGACCTCATCAAAAGCTGGGCCTTAAACACAAATCGATTAATGAGCTCATTATTCAACAAAGAACTGCAGTTCCTAAACCTATAATTATACACAAAAGACTGAGAAAAAAGGCAACTGGTGATAAGAAGATGTAGGTGATGCTCATGACGTCAAGAAGAACTGGAGAGAGTGAGGAAGTGAAAGGAGTGAATTGGAAATCGAAAGAGAGAGAGAGGTGAGAGAGAGATGAAGGAGACGCTGATGACGACAAACAGAGGAAAGAGTGAAAGAGACGATGTGAAAAGAGAATTTGTAATGAAGAATGAAGAATGTGAGTTAAGTGGGTCTTTGCTAAACTGCGGGCTAGACAGAGATGACGAAAATACAAATACAAACACTGCTAATATAAACCCATCAAAACATAGCAAGATAACATTCACAACAATTAGGTGTGTAGAAGTTTGTTATTGTGGAAGTAAATAGAACTGCAAAATATGGACAAAAGTGTAGTGTCTCTGTATGTGTTATGTGAACATATAAGTGACCTTATTTATTTTGACATTTGTTTCCCATGGAGGCGATTATTATCACTTCTAAACAGCTCATTGATGAGTAATTTCCGGCAAATGAACAAAAAAAGTTGCTGCCTTTCGTATTTCTGTCTTCCTCACACATATTCCCCCCATTCATTCAGTTCAATGACTCACTCTCGATCTTCATTAATATTCAGCGATCGACAGCCTGCCGTGATATTGACGTGGTCGCTATCCCTCCATTGCCAGCCAATTCATTGTGTTCCATTGTTGAGTAGCATGGCGGACAGCCAATGGGCATGCAGATGGTGGGTGGGATGATGAGAGCGGCTTTGTTTGCGCAATCCATCCAATGCGGCATCAAGATGCACGTGTCACATTCTCTGGGTTAATTAGAAAAATAACCTCACACATAGTTGATCATTAACAGTTATAACACAGAAGCTTAGCCTATTGATTAACTATTGACTATTTATTGATTCATTGAATAACACAGAAATTGTTGCCTGTAAGACCAGACTTAGACACAAATGTAGTTTGCATTACTTTGAAATCTGTTGAGTTTAAACTCAGACTGATTGAACACTTAACATTGGATGAAAAATGAAACAGCCTGTTGCCAAGTCTAAAGAAGACAGAACATTTACTATGGAATTAAGAGAAAACCCTTTGAGCCTCTCACTGGGACTCACACGTACATGTGTGTGTTAAGCACAGCCTGCCTTTGCACACGGTAGGGGACTGAAGCTTTCTTCATCTAGATCTTCTTTCAGTGAGAGCCATCTGCTAAAGCCAGTAAAAGAAAAAAAAAAGAAAGAAAGAAAAATAAAGAAATAAAGAAATAAAGGCAAGAAAATCAATGACATAAGCGGCAGTAAGAAACAAAATGTATTTTAGAGATTTCTGAATTCTGACAAAAAGCAATTTGAAGTCACAGCTGGAGTCCTTTGTGAACACTTTTTCCAATAAAGCAGCATCTTTTTGGATTGTTGTTTCTACCTCAGGGGAGCATTTACTTGTGTTGGTCAGTGAATGTCTAACTGCGCACGTACACGCGCTTGCATGCTCTGCAGCTCTGAATTGAGGCTTACTGTTTAGAACTCTGAATGACAGCCAGTGTGGTTGCATGGTAACTGTGTTATAGTGAGTGATGTGTACTTCAAAGAACTTTGCACGCAATGAAGGGCAAGGGGAATATGTGTGCATGCACCAGCTGTGTGTGAGTAAGTGAGTGTCTGTATGTGTCAGGGGAGGTCAGACTGAGAGAGGGAGAGAGAGAGAGAAAGCGCACATGTGATCTTAATGTAGAATCTTATTGTGTAGAATTTCTGATGGAAGATAGAAAGTACATCCACACCAAATAAGTTTCTTATCCACAGATAAGCCTTTATTCTTTTGTCATGCTTTTTGTCCAGCATTTTTTGTTTGTTCTAGAGAAAACATTCAACAGTTCACGCTTTCACATTCTTACATTCAGGTGCATGTGTCACATACATTCTGGGTAAAAAGGTACAACTAATGCTTTGGTCATCTGTGAGTGACCTCACAAACATGGTCACTTAAGAGCACCTCAAGGCAGTTTGACCTTACCCGTCCAGCTCATATTTATACAAAACACAACACATAAATAATTATACATGAAACTTAAAAGTGTCAACATATGGCAACATATAAAACCTGTGGGACAAAAATGGCAGTATTATTTCCTTCTAGACCTAAAGGTAAACATCAGACAGGATATTGATAGAATTACCAACGGGAACCTAAAGATGTCAAGATAATCTATAATCTAGTTGCATAAATTGATCTTGTATTCTTTGTTGTCCTTTGACGTTTGGAGGAGAGACCAGATCTTTCCAATTTGTATCTGTAGTTTTACTCAATAAACACATCTTTTGTTGTGAGGAAATGAAATTTTCTGCACTAGAATGCAGATTTTTTTCCTTATTTTTTATATGTCCATTATTTATCATCTTGGTCTCTACCACCCACAACCGCCCCTGCCTTTCTCTCTGTCTTCCTCTTGTCCTTGCTTGTTCAATCTTACACAATGTTTTCTCGATAGACCTGTCTCTGTATCTTATTGCTCTCCATCTTTTCAATTAAAAAGAGGAAAGAGGAATGCAAGGTAAGAACCAATGAGAAAGGTGGAAGAGGTCTGAGAAGCAGAGAGCAGTTCAGACATCCATTATTGCTCCTGCTCTTCTGGCAGCCCTCACATATCATTGACCAATGGTAAACATTATTCAACACATCAACCAATCTGTCAAATAAAACAGTCTTTTCTTAGTGTTCTGTATGTATATATGTGGGTTGTTTTCTGTGCAGTGACTAGTGACTGACTGGTTCAAACAGAGGAAAAGAAATGATCATCGATAGAATTTGTCAATGGCAGATACGCATGTGGAATTTGGAATAATGAATGAAGAAAGTCTTGGACAGACAATCGTCAAAACATGTTAACAGCATTTTAAAAGACGTAAAAAACCAAAAAGAACATTTTCTCACTCATCTGCCATTGATTGATCTTTCCATGCACTGGCCACAAAAATAATATCACAACTAACATTTACTCACAGTGACATTCATGGCCAGTCAGGACAGTGACAACATAAGGCCCTTCACAGCGCTATTTACAGCTCCCTCTGCCAACATGTCATATTTACACAAGTGATAATTGCTGTCATAGCTGGTGGGTGATGTAATAAAATCTTTTGCCTTCTCTTGTGCGTACTTTCCCTTTCACACTCTCTTTCTCACTCTCGGTCTCTCTCTCTCTGTCTTTCTCGCATGCTTTCTCCATGTGGACATCATCAACTCCTCCAGCTATTTTGCAACCCTTTGAAATTCCTCAATCCATTGTGCTTTCCCTGCGTCTCTCTTGTTTGGTTCCATTCCTTTTTTGTGATTCTAGCCCTGAATGACTTTGAGGCTCTTCAGAAATGATAAAATCTTAAGCACTGCATGTAACACAAAATGGACCCTAATGCTTTTCTTATGATGCTACTGTTACCAGTAACAACTGTAGCATTAGCAGTGCGCTAAAATGGAACTGTGGCTTCAGCACTGACAGCATTAACTAGAAAGTTGGAGGGTGTCAAAGTGACATCACAAGCTATAATTACAACTATCATAGAAGCACTCAGAGTGGCTGAGAAGTTAGAAGCATACAAATATTGTACATAAACCTAAGATGGAAATTCATATCCTCTGTCTGCACTGACTGACAGAGATGGCTTAAATACAAATGTCCTCAAAAATGAAGGACAGTGTATCAGATTCGCTAACCAAGCCCTATGAACATTTTTCATGACTTTCCCTAAAGGGCCTGTACTGCCCAACGTCCCCTCGTTTACCCACTGTATCCTATATCAGTATTAGTGCCCTCTAGATGCAAAGAACTAGAGGCTCAGACTGAACAGAACAAAGATACAGATGAGGCTGATGGTAAACAGGAATCAAGGCATTTAAAAGTTATACTGAGCAACTGGGGAGTTCTCCCCTCCTCAGAGGAGAAAAAATGAGGGATGTGAAGGTTCTTCGAAGATAGACAGATTCAACCAAACAGAAGATGGATGCACACAGTCAAGACAGACATGGAGATCAGCAAGAGAACAGAAGATGAAGAGCGAGAGGAAGAAGCAGAGGGTGGCAGAGAGTCAAATTCAGGAGGACACTCGAGCTCAAAGCAGCGCAGGGAGGTGATGCCTGCATCTTCATTGCCATAGTTGGCCCAATATTCTTCTGGGTCAAGCTTGGGGAGTAGAGCCTCTTCCTCTCCAAGCTCAAATTTTGTGGATGTGGATGTGATAGAGGGATACTGGGATTTTCCTCCAGTGAAGGGGTATGCCTTGGTCTCAGAATTCTTCTCGAAGATGCCCTTAGAAGAGCTGACAGGCTTGTGCTTTGAGAACCACCAGCGGGTCTTGGTGCTGAAGGTAGTGGTGGTCGTGCCGGCAAGGGAGCCGGGGTCGGGAAGTGGGCACAGAGCAAAGTCCATCTCCCTCAGAAAGCGCAGGTCCTGTCCACGGCGGGAAGCTGGGGAGGCGCACAGCACCTCGGAGCTGGATAAACGGGCACCCCGGAAGAACTCCCACAGTGGACGAGCTTCACAGCCACAGGCCCAGGGGTTGTTGTTTAGGCGCAGAAACTCGATAGAGCCGATGTCACGCATGGCCTGACCGGGCAGCTCTGCCAGGGAGTTGTTGAAGAGGAAGAGCATGGTCAGTCGGCCCAGATCACGGAACGCACGGCGGTTAACCTGACGGACCCTGTTGTCATGCAGCAGCAGCCGGTCGAGGTTGACCAGACCACGGAAAACATTCTCAGACAGAGTGCGGATGCGGTTGCCATGCAGGAAGAGCTGGCTGAGGTTGATCAGGTCAGCAAAGAGATCATCCTGGATGAAATGGAGTTGGTTCTCCTGCAGGTAGAGGAACTGCAGGCTGTACAGCTTGTGGAAGATGTCGTGGGGAAGGGCAGCCAATCGGCAGCGGTGCATGTGGAGACTCTGGAGCTTCTCCAGTCCACGGAAAGCTCCACCCTCAAGGCGGTGTAGGTTAGGGTTGTCGCCCAGATCGAGCTCTTCCAGATCACGGAGCTCACTGAATGCACCAGCCTCAATCCAGGTGATGTTGTTGGAGAAGAGCCACAACACCTGTCATGTGTGAATTGATGGGAAGAAAATTGAAAAGGCAGAATATGGTAGCAAAGGTAAAAGAGAGCAGAAGAGGAGTGAAGAAACAGGAGGAGATGGAAAATTGAATGAGGTGAAGATATTGGAAAAAAATAAAAAATAATTAGAAGACATGTCTATACAACTGACATTAATCTTGTGTAAAAATCAAAAGTAGTCTACTCATATTTCTAGACCTATAAGCATATTTAGAACATAAAAGTTTATATGTTCATGCACATATAAATAAAGACACCTCCTTACCTGTGTGCCAAAAGCAAAAGACCCCACTCTCAGTTCAGTGATGCGGTTGTTCTGAAGAAAAACTCGCTGGGATTCGTAGGGCATGCCGCTGGGCACAATGGTGAAGTTCTGCGCCTGGCAGCTCACTGTCATGGGGGTCGGGTAACACACGCACCGGTGAGGGCAGTTCTGCGCAGGCACGGGTTTTACCACGACCAGCCAGACAACCAGCCAGAGCGAGAGCGCGCCTGATGAACAGAGAGTGCGCGTCACTTTACCAAAGCTTTTGTATCGGCTAAAGCGGGAGCTATCCTTAAGCTTTAGTGCTGAAACTACGCACATTCATGTAGAACAATATTTGTATATATAATAACATAAGAATATCTCAAATATATTCATACAGTGATCAAATACAAAACACATAATAATAATAATAATAATAATAATAATAATAAAAAAAAAAAGCAACGAATTCTAAACGAATTCCCACCTATGCGTACTAACGTACCAACTCTGAATATCTCTAAAATCTCGTCGAATGGACATGTGAATGTAATTCAAGCTCGAAAACACACACACACACACACACACATATATATATATATCCGTATAATTCGTACACTTTGCATGAATAAAATAACGTAACAAATCAATAAAGACAAAAGACATCCACGGTTGCAGCGTGAAACTAAGCACATTCCTGGCAGCCAATTTCATCGCACTCCAACTCTTTCAATTACTTTCAAAGCCAGCAGTTTTCAATACCTAAAGCACTTCGGAAACTTTACAGCCCTTCTAACGTGGACGCAGACAGCAGATGAATAAAGGAGCAGAAACTCACTCTTAAAGTTGTGCGCAATGGAGCTGCGTTGGCTCCGCGTAAAAGTTGATGTTTCCATTCCGAACCAAAGCCGAGAGCGAGTTAGCCTGAGGAGTTAAGCGACTGATTCCCTGCTATCTCTGCTGATGCTCTGGTTCCCGAGTCGGAGCGACTGAGAGAGTGCCGACTGATGGGTCCCGGGCCCAATTTATACCCGAGCGCTGCGCAAGCCTACGGTCGTGGGCACCACGGAATCTCTCCTACGTCACCAGTCGGGTCAAGCCCAAGCGAGGGTGGCAAACGGAAAAGGCGTGGCGGAGAGAGAAGGGGAGGGCCTTTGCGTACCAGTTTGGACCGAGGAAGTCACACGTCTTAGCTCAGAGTTACGTTATAGCAATACGATCGCGGAGACGTAGTTTGGAAAGGGCGGAGGAGCGCGGGCACGCCGCCCGGTAATGACTGAACGGAGAACAGGCGAGGAGCAGCGCACGAGCCATATGAGACGGGCAGCTCGTTTCTTGGCGTTCAAAACGGAGTCCCGTTAGGTTTTTCCTCCGCATTATTAATGAGAAGCCTCGATGAAACAAAGGCATTATTCGCAGAGGAGAATTTATGCTCTTGAGACACATAAGTCATGACTTCAAATATAGAGATCCGACGCTTAACAATGAGATTATCGTGAGGGATTGGAAAATGGGTGACTAAAGAACTACATACAGTCATTAACTGCTGAGAGAAAAGTGACTGGTACAGATTAAACTTTCATTTCATTTAAACTTAATTTCATTTAAACTAAACAAGCTAAGCATGTTGAGTTCAACACTTTTATCTGGTTCTGGGTTTTAAACCAGGAGTTAGAAAAGCTGTTCCAGGAGATCTGTGGAAATGATTTAAAAAACATTTTGGTAACACATTACAATAAGGTCCTATTTGTTAACATTAGTCATGAACTAACATATAACGGTACTTATATAGCATTGAATAATCTTAGTTAATGTTAAATTGAACATGTCCTAATACATTTTAAAATCAAAATAGAAATCAATGAACAATTGCATTTGCTAACATTAACAACGAGGAATAAATGCTCTAAAAATATATTTTTCATTTTTTGGTCAAATTAGCTATTGCATTAACTGACGGTCATGAATGAAACGGTAGTGTGAAGTATTACCACAATTCTTTTTCTAAATTTTCACAAAATTTTCAGTTATCCAAAGTGTTTTATTTAAGTTATTTTCTTGTTTTCTGTTAAGCATTATATAATGTAACAATGTTAGTTATTGTGATTAATAAAAGTTAATAGAGTTTCTCCTAGTCGTTCTCTTAGTTACAGTATTTTTATAATGAGTGTGAGCCTCATGCCCTAAAATGATTATCTGCATGTTGTGACAATTAAATTTAACATATTAAAAGGGTGAAAAACACTTTTTATCGTCACACAACACCATGTCACACTCCTGTTCACACACTTACTAACAGGTCAAGACAAACAGACGAACTGAAAGACAACAGAGGACCTGAGAATGTCCATGTTGTTATTTAGCACCTTGTTCATTTACTCATGTTCGAGACACCTCTTTCTTTTCCTACCTCCCTCTCCACCTACACAACAACACAGAATGACTGGACAAACAGGCATTCCCTGCTCCACCCACACTTACCAGCTGGAAGTGTGAGTGTGTGTGAGGGTTTTGTATGTCTCATGCATGTTATCCTATCGGCAACAGGCGGCCGAGGGTATTGAATGACTGACAGCACTTGGGTTGTGGTACGTGTGTGAAAGTAAGGGAATCAATAAAAAAAAACACAACAAAAGAATGACGGGGGAAGAATCGGAATAGTACAGAAAAGGAAGTACGCGTGTGGATGGATAGGAGGAGCTTAAGGAATTAAAAGCCTGGGAATGAAATGACACATGACTCATGGATAGTGGAACGAAGAATATGGGACTGCACTTATAGGGAGATGGTGTGGCAAAGCTTGATTAGAGTGCGGGCCAGCGGCCTAATGCATTAAAGCTGTATGCCATCTAGTGTTCCAAGAGTGCCTTTGTAGAGCCCTAAGGGAGTGCTTTACAGTGGCAGCCCACATACAATGACAGATGTACTTGGCCCTGTTGCATAGAGAAATCAGAATAATAAACAGCACAGATAACTTTAGACGCTGTGTTATGAACATATTTGGTTTGCTGCGTTTTACAGAAATGAACAACTAGAGGTATAGAGGGATTGGGGTGGAGGGGTTGGGGCCTGAAACCCGGAATTAAAACTTAAACACCCCCAAAGGAAGTTAAATTAAAAGTTGGAGGTTGTGGGTAAATTTTTTTTGAAAACATAATGTTTTCAAATAATGTTTCAGTAACCACAAAAGTTACTAGTACAAGTTTGTCAGAGTTTGTATTTTAACGTGGATAAAAGCTGTGCTGACCTTAGTAACCATAGCGATAGCATGCCACGTTAGCATTTTTTATTATTATCTGTATCAGAAACAAAGATTAATTTATGTATTTTTAAAACACAGTCATAGCACTTACTATTTCAGCCTTAGATTAATAGAATTGCCAATATTAATCATATATATGTAAAGTTAAAGCCAATATTTAAATAAGCATTTAAACCCAAACCTAATTGTCACATGATTGCTAAGTACTTCAAAAGTTCATTTACCTAGGAAAATAATAACTTCAAATAACTTTTAACTACAGACTTAAAAGAAAATATCACTATCCTTAATGAATAATGAATGTAAGTGCTTCAACAATAGTGCAGTGGATCTCTGGAACAATGGCCAAATTGACTTCTATCTTAAGTGTTTTCATTAATGACGTTCAGCAACATGATTCTGATGGTACTTATAACCCAGATATTCCTTTAAGATTGTTGACGTTTTGATGACTGTGCTTTGGCTCATTAAAAAAGTCCATTTGAATTGCACTAGCCTAACCCCAACAGATCACACTTTGAAAAGTATCTACAGAAACTTCCATATCTGAACACCCCTTGTATAACTTACATATTTAGATAAATACATTTTAATTTAACCCTATTAAAGAAATTAAAGGTTAAATTATTAAAAAGGTGAAATTAAAGGCCTATGTAAAGTAAATGGAAGGGAGCAGGGCAAAATGTTTTAATGTTATAGATGTGGCCTTATAGGCTGACAATGCTCTGTTTAAGCATAACTTCCTCAGTTCTGCTCTCTGTCTCTATCTGGGCACAAGAATAGCTTCAACAACGCCCAGAGCATTGTAATTGGGTTGCGGGAGAATCTAATGACGCGCAACCACAATCAAATGTTAAAACCCCCGTGGTACCTCAGTGGTCTCCACTTTCTCTCTCACTCATTCATTAGTTGTTCTCCAGTGCTGTTTAATGTGTCTCTCTTGCTGTTTATGTCTTTAGGGTGATGTTTCACTCCGTGATGTTTCACTCTGTATCCCCTCTTCTTCCATCCCTCTCTGTGTCCCTTACATCCATGTTATGTCTCAATTAATATAATAAAATTGTGTGTTCTTTGGCCCACATGTATGTGCATATATATTTGAATTTGTGTTGAATTCTGTGTTAACATGAGGAGCCCTGCATGTTAATGTAAACTGTCATCACACCTACAGTCATAAATGAATTTGATGTATATTCATCAAATATTTACAGTTGATTGATGTAAATAATTTAGAAACATGTTATGTGTGTATGTACATACAGTAGAGCAGATTACAGGTCTTCAAATGCATTTAGAAGTTGTTTGGGGAAACTCTTTGTAACCACCCATGAAACCAATACATGTGTGTTAGTTTTTAGGCCATCTTTAATCTAATGTTTTCCTAAACATTTCAAAAAGTCACATTAAGCACAGTTGCATCCAGTCAAATCTTGCTCCTCTAGCTCACTACTCATCTAAACCTACTTCCCTATAGAACGTGATAATCAGAACACAAAATTAGTATGTCGGAATCCTCACTAATAGTAGGTGATAAATACCTGGATGGTTTACTGCCTAATTCTTCTTAAGTGTGTATCAGGCAGACACTTTCCATAATAAGTTGCCAAATTCAGAAAGTAAAAACACAAAGAACTGTAAACCAGATGTTTCCATTTAAGATGGAAGTACTAAGAAATGAATTCCTCTTTTAATTGGTTTATTTGTAGTTGTTATATATATATATATATATATATATATATATATATATATATATATATATATATATATATATATAGTATTCATACTACACACAAGAGTTAATAATCAGTGCTTTGTTGAATGCAGTACCTGCTCCTTATTTTCAAATTCACTTTGGATTGTGGCTGCCAAATTATAAATTATTAAATGCATATGTACAGCCACAGAAAGTGAATTTGGCTGTAGCTCACAATTTGCCTACTTAACTTTATTTGATTAGGATTGGAGTTAAACTCATAAAGTACACACTTTTTCAGAAGATGAGCATTTAAAATTAAGTTACAGTAAATAAAACCGCTAGTCACAGTAGCAGATACACAATTAGAATTTACACTCTTTTTCTTTCAGGGAAAATCGACCAAAATTATTGATGACTTATCCTGCACACAGAGCGTGTCCTGCATCCTGCTTTATGGCAGCAGTTATAAGAAGTCTCTGTTGGATTGGCTTATAAGACTGCTTTGAGTCATCGACTATCTCCAAGTGTTTGTTCCAACAGACCCTCCAAAAATGTGCTTTAATTGCTTTGATTACATGGAATTGGTCTTAAACACATTCACTGCACTAAAGTGTCCACTAGAGACTTCACAGAAAATTGACGCCGCCTTTTGCTGGGAACTTTAAGAAGTGTAGGAGAGTGGCTCATCTAAAAGACAATAAAAACAATTATAAAGTTGCCGTGACTACGTAAGGAACAGGACAGCATCCAGAGCTTTAAAACAATTCCTATTGGATAAGAGGTGTAAGAATGCATGAGACATTTTCAACAACGTCATAGAGCCAGACCCAAATTAACCTTATATTGGCATCTGGAAAGTTCTTCAGCCTAATACATCACTGCCTGCTGTGACAACACAGATTATAATTAGATGGAGACACAAAGTCACGCTTTAGACAAAAAGAAAACGACAAGCTGTCAGACTTTTTCTGACGCCTTGACAGAAGCATTGTGCTGTCTTTATTGTTGACTTGCTTTTCTCTTCTGCCCACTACCCACTTCCTCTTTCTGATTCTCATTCATGTTCCCTAAGACAGCAGTCATGCACTCTCATACACTACATCTATGTGGACGTATATATGTACATGTCTAATTTCCCTCTTTGTTTTGACATGCAGACATGCATTAGAAAGTGTATGTGCAAACAAAGCAGAGAAGCAAAGGAGCGATCTGATGTATGCATGTGACACTGGAATTTGTTCATATATATTCATTACAGATTAAATATCTTTGTAGGTTTGTAAAAAATATTATAGCATATATATATATATATATATATATATATATATATATATATATATATATATATAATATATGTTATATATATATATATATATATATATATATATATATATATATATATATAAAACATATATTATATATATATATAATTATATATATAATTTATGTGACATTTTATGTGTGAAATCCATGAATGGTAAAATAATAAATTTTTACCATTTTACCATAAATTTTCCCTGTATGGGAAAGTGTTTGGACACTTATGCGGCACTTCAAAATGTATTAATGTTTTGTCAGGTGGCATTTATTTTAAGTAAGCATAAGTGCGCATATTTCAGGAAAAACATTTGAAGGTTTTAAATTGTTCAAAACAAAGACAAAAAGTATTTGAACACTTTCTGCTTGTCAGACTTGGAGGAGCACAGTTATTGTGGTGAACTACACCTGTGTTTACCAGTACAATACCTGCTGTTTACATGCTAGTACAGTGTGTGATGTGTGAACCTGAGGGGAACTGCCTGCACACATCCTTAAAAAATAGTTTAGAAACCAGGCAGTTAAAACTAATTGCAAAATTGCTCAGGAAAACGTTCTAGCATCATTTTTTTGCACAACACTTTCATATTTTCTCTAATGCAATGGAATTCATACATTTTTAAGTATGAAATAATAAAACTAGTTCATTGAAATGGCTTTTGGGGCCAGAGTAAAGAAAACTGTAAAGGCTAAGGTACAGGATGAAGCAGAAGGTGATGTAAATGTGATGAAGTGAAAGTGTCATACTAATCACATTATTTGGCTCTGAGGTATCTGATGACATCATCAGGCAAAAAAGGCTGTCTGATGGCGCGTTCAGACGCATTGTGCCGGAGTGACTGATGTTACTTTGATTTCATTTTGAAAAGCCATTTCTCACATACCGTAATGTGGTTTGTGTCACCATTAAATGACATGCTGAGAATAATAAGCATCCTCACATCAAAAGACCTTCAAGCTTTTCAATGCAAATGAAGATGTACAGCAGGAGACGAGTTATTAATTACAGTCTGTGCAGCACACAGAAACTTAAAACGAAAACTCTGTTTAAAGTTACTATTGCATAAATGATGTCTTTATGTGTTTTGTACTGTGATTTAATGAAACGTACCTAATAGTATTTGTATTGTATAGTATATGTATTTATAATATATCAGTAAGTGATTCAATGTATCATTGTAAGCTGATGTACAATACAGCAACGTTATTGTGATAGACATGCAATTTCGATATCATCTATATCTACATAAACATCGACTTCAGCTTTAAAACTATATGTGAATATGTCTATTATGTCAGATATGTCTATATCTGTCTGTATCTATATACTGGCTCCTATGTATACACTGTAAAAAAAAACTTTGCTACCTTAAATTTTTAAGTTTAATCAGCTTGGCTATACACGTCATTTTAACGTAAAAATTTAAATCCTGACTGGCATAATTAAAAAAAATAGGTTAAGCAATTTTTCAACCATTTCTTAAAAGTTAAAGCAACTCAAGACTAGTCAAGATTACAAAGAGTAAGTTGAAATGACTTGTGCAGCCAAATTGATTCAACTTAAAAATTTAGGCAGCAAAGTTTTTTTTACAGTGTAGCTACTTAATTTATATATACTAATTAATTTATATTTCTAATGACAATATCTAGGACTGTTTTATATAGTGTAACCACATATATGCCCTATAGTAAGATATGCAGATATGCTTGCATAACACTGACCCATATCTTTCAGTCCATTTTCTCCACTATTTTCTCACCCATCTGTTCCTTTAACCCTCTTCCATTCAGCCGATAATGATCCACACTAACCACTGAGCGCCTGCTATCATTTTTCTCCTGCTAAAACCCTCAATGCACAGTGGACTCCACATAAGCACACACACACACACACACACACACACACACACACACACACACACACACACACACACACACACACACACACTTTCTCTCTTTTTTACTCAGTTCTCTCACATGTTCCCTTATGGTTACAGCTACAGTTCTTGCTCTTTCCTCTCTTCCTGTCTTTTCTCTTCTCTTTGCTTTTTCATCTCCTGATGACTGTCCTCTTTAGCCATGCAGTTTTTTTCTCTCTCACTCCTTCTTTTCTTCCTCACCTTCTCGTTTGCGCTGACTCTTTGTTAGACTCAAAGGGAGGGATGCGAGTGTTAGTTTGCTCATAGCCTTCTATGTGTGATCCATGTGTGGGCAAGTGTTTCGAGGGCAAAGTATGTGATGTTTGTGTGTTTGTGTATAGACACAGGCAGAACCGAACGACCCTGTTTGTGTACGCGCGGGAACAGGCAGCATTGTGGGATTGTGCACAGCTTGAATTGCGACACTGTGTACTGGTTTGAGAATCAGACTTGTGACCAGAACGTTGCTGGTTTGATTCCCAATGCCAGCATGAAACAAATTAGGTGTCCTTGAACAAGGCACCTTACCCCAATTGCTCCCCATGTGCTGCAGTGCTACCCACTGCTCTGGGTGTGTGTTCACAGTTTGCAGTGTGTGTGTGTGTGTTCATAATTCACTACTCCTGTATGTGCACTGTGCATTGTCTGGATGGGTTAAATCCAGAGGACAAATTTCAATTATGGGTCACCAAACTTGACCAGCACTTCACTTTACAGTGAAAAAGACCATGTAGAATTGCTGGTCACCAGTATGCGTTGAATTTTGGATACTGTAGCTCAGTTGGTACAGCACTGTGTTAGCAGCACAAAGGTCATAGGTTTGACCTACACTGACCTACACTGACCTACACTGACCTACACTGATCTACACTGATCTACATTGACCTACACTACTCTACACTTATCTACACTGATCTACACTGACCTACACTGATCTACACTGATCTACACTGATCTACACTGATCTACACTGATCTACACTGACTTACACTGATCTACACTGATCTACACTGACTTACACTGATCTACACTGACTTACACTGACCTACACTTATCTACACTGCTCTACACTTATCTACACTGATCCACACTGACCTACACTGATCTACACTTATCTACACTGATCTACACTGATCTACACTGACCTACACCGATCTACACTGATCTACACTGACCTACACTGATCCACACTGACCCACACTGACCTACATTAACCTACACTGCTCTACACTGACTTACACTGATCTACACTGATCTACACTGATCTACACTGACCTACACTGACCTACATTAACCTACACTGCGCTACACTGACTTACACTGATGTACACTGATCTACACTGATCTACATTGACCTACACTGCGCTACACTGCACTACACTGATCTACATTGACCTACACTGCGCTACACTGCGCTACACTGATCTACACTGACCTACACTGATCTACACTTATCTACACTGATCTACACTGACTTACACTGATCTACATTGACCTACACTGATCTACACTGACCTACACTGACTTACACTGATCTACACTGATCTACACTGACCTACACTGATCTACACTGACTTACACTGATCTACACTGATCTATACTGACCTACACTGATCTACACTGACTTACACTGATCTACACTGATCTACACTGACCTACACTGATCTACACTGACTTACACTGATCTACACTGATCTACACTGACCTACACTGATCTACACTGACCTACACAGATCTACACTGACTTACACTGATCTACACTGATCTACACTGACCTACACTGATCTACACTGACTTACACTGACCTACACTGATCTACACTGACCTACACTGACTTACACTGATCTACACTGACCTACACTGATCTACACTGACTTACACTGATCTACACTGACTTACACTGATCTACACTGATCTACACTGACCTACACTGATCTACACTGACTTACACTGATCTACACTGATCTACACTGACCTACACTGATCTACACTGATCTACACTGATCTACACTGACCTACACTGATCTACACTGACTTACACTGATCTACACTGACTTACACTGATCTACACTGATCTACACTGACCTACACTGATCTACACTGATCTACACTGATCTACACTGACTTACACTGATCTACACTGATCTACACTGACCTACACTGACTTACACTGATCTACACTGACTTACACTGATCTACACTGATCTACACTGACCTACACTGATCTACACTGACCTACACTGATCTACACTGACTTACACTGATCTACACTGACTTACACTGATCTACACTGACCTACACTGAACAGATAAAAGAGTCACTGAAAATTAAAGATGTCTGAGATGATAAAAAGAAAAAATCTTTTAAAAATCTAGTTGCCTTTTATTTTGAAGTGTCATATTTGAAGTTGTTTTCTTTAAATACATTTTTAAAGAAAAATATTCTCCAAAAATGTAAAGTGATGTAAAAGCATGTTGAAAGTATTTAAGGACTTCTCTTATACTTTGAATTCATGCGTGTTTACACAATCATCAATTACAAAAGCTTTCAAACTTATTCTGCAAAGTAAATATATAATTTTAACCAATAAAATGGTCCCTAAAACAAGAATATCTCTTCCCATGAAATCACATGCTTCTGACCAGCAATACCAAGCAGATCTAGCAAATCATGTTCACGACTATGATGTAAATTAAAGACTTTTGGTTATTTACAAAACAGGGAGGGGTCCTTCAATATGCATCATTTTAATAGGAAATGCATCAACACAGCAAAGAAAACTACTTTCTTTTTTTCTTTTAAACCTCCAGACATCACTGAACCCACAACTCATTAAAAACATATTGCTGTTCTCCATCATCTTTTTTTGCCCCTCAGAATAGCTATTATGAATATCGTATATCTTCCTGTTTTCACTTTTACAGTTACTCAAGCCTAGCTCATTTTATCCTGCTAAAAATACCCTGCATTCACATACGGCTCTTCCCTCAGATTCCTTAGACATGCCCCAGCATCCCAACACAATCTCTGGCCTCTGAGCTTCATGTGTTCACTCACTCACTCACACACACTCACTCACCCCTCTGCTCTTTATTTTTAACCCAGTCAATCAGACGCTGCTTACTGATGACGCAGATCCACATGCAGCACTGACACCATCAGCCAGAGAGAGAGAGAGAGAGAGAGAGAGAGAGAGAGAGAGAGAGGTGGATGAAAGAGGGACAAGCTGTGGCGAGCTAAGGAGCTAGACCGATAGTATCGTGGTGGTACAATCGTACACTAATGGTATCAGATGGTGATACCAGGTACATGTTATATGGGTATGGTATTTGTAATATGTTTTTATATGGCACTCCAGGCTACCTCCATGGTATAGAATACCATGGTACCACCATGGTACATGTCTAAAACCATGGTAGTACCATGTCTGGAAAAACATGGTAGAACCAATGCCAGATTTAATTTCTCTAAACTTCTATCTGAGCATATTTATATATAAAATACCAACATTTCTTCAGGTAACCAAACCTAAAAATGTGCTTCATGTGGTGACATCCAAATGAGCTATTTTGAATAATTGTATGATTTATTATGAATGACTTAACATGACACACCCAAAATCATTTTTAAAGGTTTGGGTCAGTAGAAATAAGTAGAAAATGCAGAAATAACTGATTTTTTTCATCGTTTACAGTATATGTACAGTATACATGTGGCTGTTTTCACTCTCCCATTTTTTCTCTCCTTTTTTGTGTCACTTTCTCTCTAACTCTATCTAGCAGATAGGTTGACACCCACTCATTTGTTAAACACTGAGACAAATAGCTTACATCACTCTCGGCGGAAAGACTTTTTAGGAAGTTCCAGAAAAAGAAATGTTTCTCCCCCGGCTAACTCACAACACAGCCGTGACGCAAAAGAGACCTGCCACACATGCACACATGCACACACACACATGCAGCTTGTGCAGCCACTGTGTAAGCTTGTGGTACAGAAGAAGAGAGATAAAAAGACATGCTTTAGATGTTCTGTGTGTGCTTAAATTGAATGCAGAAAATCCATTAGTAAAAGAATATACTGCACTAAAAATATTTTCTCAGGTAACCTCAAAATGTGCATGATGTGGCAACATCCAATTTAACGGGTTTTAAGTCAAAAATATGATTCAATATGACTGACATAACCTGACTTTACAGGGTTACGCTATTTAATGTCATTTTAAAGGGTCAGCTCAGGTAAAAGTAGCTTTTTAAGGATACAACGGCATATTTTTATTTTGTACAGAAAAATGCACTATAAACTTATTAATTATTAATAAGTATACTTATTAATACTTATTATGATGTTTTTTATGTCAATAGTAAGGTATTTAAGTTATTTTGCATATAATGGTGCATAAGAACTGAGTAAGATGAGCAAAAGACAAACAAAAAAACTGTAAAAGTAGACCAATTGTTACAAGCACCTCCTAGTGGTTGCAGCGCAGTCCTACAACTTCCTATTCAATTACCTCAGAATCCCACTGAGCTGTCTGATAACTTTCTTTCCTCTAATCAGTCTAGTCTCTAGCCCAAATCATTCTCCATCTCCTTTCATTACCCCTCAAAATGTGAGAATGAAAGGAGTGCGGGAGAGACTGATCACACATTTAAGATTTAGAGTAACCACATTTCCTGAGGTGTCTGCGTAGTGTGTAGTTGTTTACGTGTGTGAGGCCAAGGGCGACTGACGTCAATGTTGGGGCTGGATTTTGTGTGGACATGGAGGGAATTTGAAGTGTTTGTGAGTGCGTGTTTGTTTAAGACTTGCGTAGGAAGCACAACATCTGTATCAAACAAACTATTAATTTATTTAGTTTGCTAAGAGTGCATTAGGAAATACACTGTATATGATAATTAATACCAATACACACGTAAACAGAGCTGCACACATACAATATTTTTTTTATTCTTGCAAGAATGCATTAAAGTGCTAGGAGAGATGCAAAAATATGTATGAGTTACGTGTTGAAAGAACACAGTCATAAATGCTGACAGATACTTATACGTTGTCTCTAAATGTAATTTATTATCATTTCTAAATAGGATAATATCAAAACAGACCCAACAGTCACAACATACAGTGTGTCAGAGTCTAAAAGCATAATATTCATCTTGTGCAATCGTTATGCAATTAAGTTAATTAAGCTTTGATAGCTTACACAGCAAACACATTTTAAATGAGTAATCCTGTGCTACTGCTGTAGATAAATTGTTAATGCGCTGCAGGATTGCTGTGCAGTATAATTGGTGCGGCTCCATTCTTCAATAACAGCTTCTTGGCAAAGCCCACATTACATTGTGACAGGTTCACAAAAGCAATCTGTGCTCAAATTGTTAAGGCTGGATTATTGAGATTCATTGATTTTGATTAAAAATATTCTGAAGTTATTCAACTGGCCATATATCTATTTGTCTGTCTGTCATCTATCTATCTATCTACCTACCCATCCATTCATCCATCCATCCATCTACATATAATCAACATGTGTGTTTGTGTGTATATGTATATATGCATATGTGTGCGTATAATTGTCAGCTTTTGTCTGTTGGATGTGTTGCACAGTAGCATAAATTGTTGGTTTAGAAATGTGAACAGATGTTTTTAGCATCTGCTGAGCTGACAGGTCTGATACATTGTAGCAAAGGCTGAAGGATAACCACAGATAACCAGCAGTGATAACAAGGAACAGTGGTCACAGGTGTTGATTTTATTACCGTTTTAAAAGGATATGAAGGTTTTACACTGCCCTTAGGCCAAAACACCTCTCCCACCCAACCACCCATTGCCCTGCCCAACCCGCTCTTGTCAGTCATCACCCCTGATTCTCAATTCAAGGATTCAGTTCAGGAACAATTCAGGAATCATTTAAAGCTATCTGTGATAGACTCTGGAAAAAAGTGCAGAGGATGAGGAAGAGGGATGAAAAATGAAGATGAGGTGAAAAAAAGAAAATAAAGAGGGTTGAGAATCGCAAATTGCTGTCATCAGATATCGACACGTTTATGTTCTAATGATGGAGGCCATTTTGTAGTTTCTCTCTATTAGGCTTCTACCCGTATTGGACTGACCTCGATTTCTCTATGCCTGTTACCCCTCCCAGGGTGTTTCACATGGGTGGTCCGCTTCTCCTCTCCTTCTTGGCCCTCCCCCTTCCCCCTCCTTCATCTTCTGCTCCCTCTCTCTTCCTCTCCCCCCTGTTCCCTCTCTTTCTTATCCTCCCAAGCCCTCACTTGGTGGCCATAGTGTAGCAGCCGTCTGGGTGCCACTGCATGTCGCGAATGCGCCTGACCGACTGCATCTGAGGATGACGTGCGCCAAATTCATTAAAGTGACGGTAGTCGCCCTTCTCCAGCAGGTACTGGCTGCCACGGTAACCGGGGTACTGGTAGCCCACCCAACTAGGAACGAGAAAAGAGGGAAAGATGGACAGATGTATTAAAAATAAAGAATAAAGCCATGAGATACAGAAGTTTATGAAACGAGATAGTGTATGCTGTCTGCTTTAAACTACCACACTAAAAAGGTTTTGTAAATATTTTGAAGTTTAGAACTCTAGAAGTGATAATATTGTGGTATTCATAACACTTACGTTCCACAGCTAACCATGATGCTGCCAACACGGTCGGTGAAACCGTAGGTGTACAGACTGGGAACGTCATCATCGATGATCTCCATTTTACGGCCCTTGAATTCACCGACTTCATACAGACAGATCTTATGCTTCTCTGGGTCCTTTCAGGAATGGAAATAAATTAAATAAATAAATAAAATATAGAACTACACGTATCAGGAACTAGCAACTCTGAGGTAAGATAAGAAATGCTGGTAAGAAAAGGGGGGCTGGATGGGGAAATGTCAGATTTGAACTCACATGGTCTGCATGAGCACCAAAGCTCAATGTTGCAGAGCATGATTATGCCACACCTCACAACAAAACTGATTATTGAATATTGGTTTGACGGTTGTGACCATCTAACAAAGAGTCACACCGAAATGAAACATAACATAAGAAGGAATGGTAGTTATGAAATAGGGGTGAATACCATTCTGACAGGTCTGAAGGAAAGCAGGTAGTCATTCCTGTGGCAGTTGCTCCAGCAGTCCCAGCGGGGGTACTCTCCCTTCTCCAGGATGTACATCTCTCCACAGAAGTTCATCTGCTCCCAGCCGACCCACCTACACGAGAGAATGTGAACAAGCTTAAAAATGGTTACAATATAAAGCAGCTGGAAAATCACAGGAAGTGATGCGTGTGTGTCACTCACGGGCCGCACTCCACACGGAGCGAGCGCACTTTGTCCATGCCCATCTCACACACGTTCATACACTCGTTGGTGATCTCGATCATACGGCCCTGAAAGTTTTCCTGATCGAACACATACATCTGAAAGAGAGATGAGAACATCAGGTCAATTTTGTATGTTGTTCAACTTTGAGTTGACAGTTTTCACTTTGGCTCAGCTTAAAAATACAGCATACATTCAACACCCACAGCTATTTCTATGGAAACTGAACTGACATGCAATTCTTGCTTAAAAGTTATTATTATGTCCATCATGCACATATGTACATTTGTCCCAACAATTAAACAGCTGCTTACCAAATTAGTGGATGGGTGGCCAGCTATGCAGTTTTGCCATGGGCAATGGTAATTGTTCAAATATATTTGACCATTGAATATTGCAGTTGAGCAAACAGAATGAAGTATTCCACAGCAATTTTTTTTTTCATTGTAAGTAACATAGTAGAGATGGTATTCACATTGCAATATGATATGAGAATAAATGTATTACCCTATAGTTTCCCATGCCCATCTCAGTTCTCTTAGGCTGAGCAGTTTTCCCATCAGGCTGGGAGGCAGGCTTGGACTTCTCTCCACCAGAAGACATGATGACTGAGAAAGAGAGAGATTAGGAAGAGGAGCCTATGTATGAGTGGGGAACCATGAATAATTATCTATTGTTGGACATGTAGTGATGTCAGGTGCTACATATTGCAAAATAATTAATGAGTCTGATTCTCATTACATGAGTACATTAATAGCCCTTGGATGAGTTTTTCAGATGTTCCATAGTTGACACCCACTCACTCTGAAACTCTTACACAATAGCACCACAGAAATACAATACTCTAGTAACGTAATTTGTCCTATATGACTAATTTACAAATACATGAAAGAACATTCTATTTTAGTTTTTTATTTTTATTACAAATAAAGCTTTGAATAAGACTGATGGAAGATGCCAAAAGGACACCTACAAAATTAATGTATAATAATTATATGTGTAGATTCATCTACATTTGCATTAGTTACTAAATGGTCTCGCCTCTGGATTTTAATGAGACTTAAGACTTTAACAGCTACACTCTTCTTCCAAACTCCAAACTCTTCGGTCGGCTGCATCCTTCACAATATTCAAGAAACAGCTAAAAACCTCTCTCCATAAATACTTGTGTTTACTACTCTCCTTATTTTCTCTCTCGCTTACGAGGTATTGTCTCAAACAATTGTTGTAACTTTGTACAGCGCTTTTAATGGTATTGCCTACACTTTAAGTTTAATCAACTTGGCTTTACATGTAATTTCAACTTAATATTTTAAATTCTGACTGGTATAACTTAAAAAAATAGGTTAAGCAATTTCCCAACTATTTCTTATAAGTTACCTCAACTCAACACCAGTCAAGATTACAAAGAGTAAGTTGAACTGACTTGTGCAACCAAATTGCACAAACTTCATTTCATTGTTTTCCTCACCTTAAAAGCATCTGCTTAATGCCTAAATGTAAATGTAAGCCACGCCAAGTAATTGAAATTGGATACCTTCAAAACAAAAACAGGTTAACCTTATCACTGTCTTATTGTTAACTCCCTTTTCTTTTAACAGCTGTTTCCACCAACAGCAGAGAAACAACCTTGTTTTTCTTTTCTTCTCTTTTCCATCTGTTATGACAAATATGTCTGACATTTGCCCTGGTGATGATAAAGCTCTGTGGTCACAAAACCATCACTTTTTAATTGCTTTCTGTCACTACCTAATGTGTCAAAGCTTCTCAGCTGATTTTTCTTATTACACAAGCCTGTGCTGGTGTTTATACATTGTCAAAGACTTTAAATAGATTTGAACAGTTTGTTTTGTCAGAAACTGGAGTGTCTCACCTGTGTGTCCCGTGAGTCAGTAGCCGCAGTCTGTTTCACTCAACGTGTTAGCGTGTGTATTGAAAGCAAACGTGTCTCCTTTTTATAGTCTGGCGTCCAGCAAAGGGGGATTAGACCCACTGAAACAAACTCGCTGAGCTCACCACCCCACACACAGAAAAGAAATCACCCCATCATCAAACAGAGAGAGAGAGAGAGGGGGAGAGAGATGTACACAGTTATCAAAACCCAAGAAGTTTTTCCTGTGTCTGTGTGTGATGCCGTAGGCCGTCATCACAAATGCTAGCCTGTGATACAAATTTGGTGAAATGTAATGAAAGAACACCAAGGAAAAATCACATTTGGTAATATGATGGAACACGAAGATTAAACCCTCAGACAACACCAATCAACACTTATTTCCCACCCTAATATTGGATCTGAGATATTTTCCACAAAAACCTAACTGAGTTGGTGGCAATACAAGTTTATTTTGTTTATTTTGTCTCATTTACACAGAACTGTAACCTGTTTCTACAGCACACTTATGTTGTGTTAAAACTTTGTCAACTGTGCTGTCAACTGTACAAACTTCTTTGAGCAGTATGCCAGCAAATTAATGCATTGATTAAAACTTAAGCAATTATCCTGATAAAGTTTAAGCAGGTCGAAGTTTCATGGTTGAGTGATACTGTTAGTCTAAATGAGTGTAGTTTTAAAAACAGGTTACCTTTGTCTCCCATGTGGAATATATCTTTTCACACAACCATAAAAACACCCTTATTTATGCAGAAAGGTGAGAATTTTAATATTCTACTGCCACTTCCCATCACATCAACACTTCTGGGTCACGGGTCATACAAGGTGAGCACAATGAGAATCAGCCATGATGTGACAGCTGTTGCCATAGCAACCTTGCATCCAATTGCCTAGAGAAATTACTTCTGATGATCATAAACTAGTAAATTAGTAGTCAGTAAACAAATACTAAAGAAAACAAAATACTAAAACTTTAGAATATAATATGGAATTAAACATCAATCACTTTCAGACATAAATCATAATCTGGTGTATCACTATACCCCAGAAAAGGTTTTTCTTAAGTTCATTCAAATTTGTTCAAGAAAGCAGATAAATCAGGCGTGATTTGAGAGGTTTAACAGAGAGGACGTTCTCTTGTGCAGTAGATCAAATCCCTGTATTTTCCCCCTATGGGCCGCTCTTTGTGTCCCATACGATCCACAATGCTGACCGATAGGAATACGGCCGCCTGCGCTCCATTGTGCGGCTCTGCGTGTCTGCATTCACACGCATCGCGGGCGCGCACGCTCGCTCACGCCTCCATCAAAGTCAATGCGCTGACTGCGCTGACTGCGCCATTCCTCAGGACTCACAATAAAGGGAACGATCTGTCGTTCCCAATGATCTTACAAGCACACCCAAACACACTTTATAAATGCATCAGATTTAGATCTGCGACCTGCGAGGATTGGTGGAGGTTAAGGTGAGTATGATGAAGGGCGGATCTTGACTAGCTGTAATATGGTCTCTTTAAAAAAAAGAAATGCTATTAGGGGTATTTGCTTTATAGTATACCATATATACCGTATCATTTAGTCAGGATTAGTTCCAAATTACAATATTTGCAAATATTTTATGATGCATACTGTATGTAACATACTTTGGAACAGATCCTGACTGGATCAACTCAGATTCCAAGAAGGTCTTATAGATCTTGGATTTGGTAGGATCTTATATGAGTCTTGAAATATTAATGTTTAATCCAGTTCAATGAAATTCACATGAAGAATAACGGTAAACCTCGCTGTGTTTGTTTGTCACTGAGGTGTTCACTCTTGCGCAAAAAGAAGATTAACAAACATACTAAACAAATCCAGCAATGTCTGGGCTAGTCACATGGCCTCTTGATTCAAGGTAATTCTGGTCTGTCTTGATGTACTTTGTGAAATGTAGGCAAGAGAAACAGAAACAGGAGGCCAAACTATTGATCAATCTTCAATGAGTAACACTATCAATAATTTACAAAAGGCTTACTCTTCTTAAATACCGATTTTTGGAGATTTTTAAGGAAATCTGTGCAGACAGAGCAGAATAATGAAAAGTTTACATATGGAAGGCCTCACAGAAAGGACAGTGACATTCATGTGGTTGTGTGTGTGGGAGCGAGATTTAAAGTTTTAGAAATAAAAATAAAACCGATCTGTGGCATGTACACGTGTGTGATTGTCAGGTGACAGTGTTTAAGCAGAAGCATTTCCAAAGGGAAATGTCAGGAACTCACCACGGAGTGCTGCAACATCCAGGAGCGTGGGTTTGACAACATCCGCTCCATCCAAGTGCAGAGCGGCGCGTGAGTCGCCCACTCTATGTTAATGAATGCAAAATATTGCGAATTAGCATGGAAATTCAGCTCTTGAAATGTTTTTGAAGATTTTTTGTGGTATGTTGCTTCCAAATTGATAATTTGCAAAATGTGTTTCTATATGCAATACACCTCCTAAGATGAGAGACAGTTTGATGAGTTGTAATAAAGTATGCAGGCAAAGGCGGTTGGTTCAGACCACCTGATGTGCTTCCACAGCGGCAGTCTGGGCTACCATGTGGATGATGTCCCTGTGTCCTGTATACAGTGCTGTGAGTCTATATCCAGAGACAAGAATATCATAGAGACATGGGCCCGTATGCCACTACCTAGAAACACCCACTAGCAACCACATAACAATGCACCTAAACCACTAAGAACACCTTAGAAACCTAACAGCAATTCCATAGCAAGCACTCACAACACCATATAGTGGCTGCTAGTTTTGCATTACTTAAGTTTTCTAATATAAAAAAATAAATCATCTAGTTATACTTAACAAGGGGCCATTATATTTGTGCTTGTGAAATTTTGGCAGCCTTGTGGAGTGTAATTAGATGAGAACAATGATGAGATTTTTATATTTCATTTGGTGTTGAATGTAGTGGCCCCGCACTGATTAACCATTGAATGCATCTGCAAAGACATTTGTTTATTAAAGTTGTCTTTGAGTTTGCTTGGCCTCAAAACAATGCTACTGTGAAAAGCCAAAAAACAGAGTGTTGGGATTGTAATAAAATAAAATTGTGATTGCGAATGTAATGCTTTATATATTTTTAGAGTGCCTGAGTGTCTACTTCAATTCCACATTTAAACTTTCAAACAGCATCTCTCATTAAAGAATATTGTTTTTTCTCCTTTCTCAACTCAGTCTCTTTCTTCCTATCTCAATAGGCCCATCGGAGCAGTTGCCTGGTTATTTATGAGAAGGAGAACTTCCTTGGTCGTAGTGCAGAAGTGATGATTACCTCTCTCTGCAGGCAATGGGCTGAGGCGACACGCAAGTGGGTTTCATGCATGTGCAGTGTGGTGCATGAGCAACACTCAACAAGACACCATCAATGCCAAACTACTGTTCTCCCGGATTGTGCATTTCTCATGCTCAACAGCTGTGCTGACAATACACATACGCACACCAAACAGATCCAACTACCGTCACTCCTTGTAATAGTGAAATGTTAGTCCTAGTAATATTGCTGAACAAAACATTGCAATGAGGCACAGTTGGAGGAATGTGAACCTCACATTCCAAACTTGTTGCCAAAGATACACACACTCAGTGTGTATAATTACACTTCACATTATACAATATTGCAGTACCTGTCAACGCTGCATCTGGTATGCAGTGACGTTATATCAACATTTCAGCGCGTCAGCACTTAAAGCTGATAATTTAACACAGTGCAAAATTCACAAGTAGATGTACCTAGATGTGTAGATCTCTCTTAAATGTGTGTATTTGGTACTGACAGGATAAATTATGAAGTGTTTTTTAAAACGTTTGGAATGCATACTGATGTTGCTACTGATAATGAGTTGAAGCCCTAGTTTAGACTTCAACTTAAACCTGTTCTCAAAACTCAGATCTTGATTGCATGGTATCTTATAATTATACCAAAGTTATAAAAATTTGAATTGCAGATCCGCACCGTACGTCTGATATTACCCACAATTCATTGTGAACGTGGGAATTTAGTGACAGCGTTCCTGATTCTGCCGAATGAGAGATGTTCCTGGGTCAAGATCATTATTAATCCCGGGACAACATTCCAACCAACCAATCATATTTGAGGAATGTTTACAGTTACAGTGAAGTTTAGGCTTATAACTAGGGTTAGGTGCTTCTACACCATTGTTATTCACCTATTTTCCTCTGAATTTAGGTATAAGTTATGTTTCCGGTGATGCTTCACCAAATTAATAAATTAACTATATAGGAATCATTAATAAAAAATAATGAAGAAATGCTTATTTGCAAGGAGGAGTTATATTTTGATGTGCGTAATTGTGAATGATCGAAATGTTGTACTTGTACACTGTTTTAATATGCACAAAAATGTATATACTTTCCCATAACAGAAATAATACATAGTTTTAGGGCATAGTATAAGTAGACAAACTGGGATGTAAAGCTTGTATGCGCTATAAGTCACTTGATGGCAAACACACTAGAAGGAAGCCAGCTGATGTCTAGTGTTCTCTAGAATCTCAAAATCCTCTTGATTCTCCTCATTCCTCTTCAAACAGCTTGTCTTGTTGTAAAGAGAGAAGCTGCTTGGAGTGGAGCGACGTAGAGATGTAGTGACTGAATATATTAAGTAATGACATCTCCTCATCTCCCCACTTTTTTGTCTTTCTTCAGACCTCTCCATCGCACTCTATCTGTCTCACACTGCTACTGTTCTGTCTCTCCCCTCAGCTTTTTGTGTTATGAGTATCCTGGCTACTGAGGACAGCAGTATGCTATAGAGTGACAAACACAGTGGAGGCTACCAGCACTGGAAGAAATAGGGTTTCCATTGCCAGACCCTTCAGATCCAGTCCATCCACAGAATACAACATTAAGTCTAAGGGACAGAAGGGAGACACAGGAAAGCTTAGAGAGTGAGCGTAGAAACAAAGAAGACACTTTGTGAGATGCAGTGTGGAAATTTCTCAATCCATCATTAGTTTATACCCGGTTTCCATTTATGGCACATATGAAACGTTTTCAGAACGTTCTACTAATACACATCAATGCACGGAAAGAGCACATCACTGCTGGGGTGCCAGCCATTTATGTATTTATATCTGCATCAGGCAGTCAAGATCCCTCGAGATTAAGGCAAGATGTGAATTTGTATATGCAAACATGTCATGCTCTGTGACGTTTGAGTACCATAAGTGACAGATGGGAGTGTGTGTTAAACCATTTGGAGAGGAGGACGATGGTTGACTAATAAATACATACTCACCTCAAACTATCTTCTTTGGTCTGTATGTCTGTGTATGCGAATCTGAGACTGAAGTGATTAAGTGCATACACACACACACACACACACATTTACATAGGAGAAAGCTGCTCAGATTACTAAATAATCCACATTATTTTACAGATAGTTTCGGTGCTGGTATAGTAACGTTACTGCGCAGTATTCATAGAGGCCAATTTAAATTTAACCTTAGCGCTAATTTAGTCATAAATTATACTATAAGATTATACTATAAACTAAACAATCTCCTAGATGAAAGATGTTAAAATTTGCTTAATAATTAAGCTCTAATTAAAGCGCTGTGTCTAATTTTTGATTACAAGTAACTCATATTAAAGCATTAACAATGCCGTTTCGCCATGACTATATTAAGAGTATAGCATGCCCTCTTAATAGCATTAATAGCACTGCTTCATAGCATTCTAATAATATGTAAAGCAACATTTTGAATTAACACCTCTCTGTCATGTTTATTACAAAATTTAAAATCAGTTTACAACATCATACGCTAAATGAAACTCATACAATAATGAAATGTAACTTCCAGCAGAAACATGAAATGATTCTCCCATCGGTTTAATTTGAGGAGTAAACTTTAGTTTAAAAATTTTGAAATAAAATTGGCAATATTCCAGAGCAAGAAGAAATTAGGGCAATATACACACTCAGGCATATGACCTTGACCATCAGTTCAAAACGGAGAGTATTAAATTTCTATGGCAACAAACCACCTGACCTTACAAGGTATTGCAATTTCCTCTTTTCACTTCTCATTCAGTGGAATGCTTGTATCACTTCTACTTTTGATACCGTGGACAATTTTCTGACCTTACTTTTTCATTGGGGGCCCACACTTTTTCTTTTAATGAAAAACATTTTATATATGGTTTTAAATCAGTATGTTTTTTATGCCACGGCTTCACTTTCAAATCTGGCTATTTACAGTATTTTACAACTTCCACTCTCCTCGCATTTCTTCTTCTACTCCCTCATGGGTTGAACATAATCTTCTCCCTCACTGTCGTGTTTCCTCCTGCGATCTCGAACCCTGTTCCTTGGTCGCGGTGAACCCTGGGAGTCGGCCTCTGAGTTTCTGTCATCATCAACCAGCTTCCTCTCATCCTCCTCTTTTTCGTCATCGTCATCGTTGCTCAGATCTGTGTCGGATTCATCTGAGTTTTCCTCCTCAAGGTATCGGTAACCTTTGACCTTTGAGGAACGGAATATGTATGTAAACATTAGTTAAGAAAGGGGTTACACAAATGTCTGTGTCATGCCAGAAGATATTAAACCTTTTTACAAAATTTTATTACTTAATGTATTTGGTGCTGCAGAGATTGTATGTAATATCAATCTTTTCACAACACAAAAAAACACTAAACTTGCTGCCATAATGCTAGGGTGTTGTGTGTGGTTGCCAGCCTGTTTGCAAATGGTTGTTTGGGTTACTATCCCATAAAGTCAAAAGAGCCTGACGGTCGCTTTATAATCCAATAAGTAACAAGTGTGATCACAGAAAAATAATAACAAGTATCTCCTTAAAGCCATTGCTCCACCTAGCACAAGTGGTATGGGATGGGCAAGCACAGCAAGCACAAATTCTTCAGCAAGCACAACTACGTACCTTATGACGTGGACGAGGAATCCGTGGCAACCTGAACGGAATTTTCTTCGCAAGGCGACGCTCCATCTGCACGTAGCAGAAAGACGCCACCATAAGAGTCATCAACAGAAGTCCAAGCTTGGCCTTAGAAAGAGGACCAAAGAGAAATGGCAAGTTTAATCATAATTTCAAACATTGTAATTCATTTTACGGTAAAAATTATAAAAATAATAATAAAAAAACATCAGAAGTCCAAAGCTAAGAATCAAAACCTATAGAAATATAGGAATTTACCCTCATAGGCAACGCGGACCACAGGTAGACGATAAAGATGGCAATAGCCTGCCACCAGTGGTAGATGGTATAAATGAAGTCTAGTCGCTCCTTATCCTCATACAGCATCCCCAGCAGAGCTACACACACCAAGAGCATTGTTTACTGCTATTACATCACTGATGTGATTATCCAGCCTCTCTCATAATGTGTCCAGAGGTTTAATTCCTGCTCTGCAGATGACTCTCTGCAGGGGCTGTGCTAACTACTTAGTTGCTCTGTTCCAAAACCTAGCAAACTGCTGACAAAGGCATCATTAGCCCACTCCTGATGTGAAAGCTGTTTTAAAAGGCAGGCTGCCTCCTAAAACACCTTGATGAAGCCAGAAAGGCAGCAACATGTAGAAAACAATCCCAGAATGCATTGCAACCAACTCCACATAAAAGATAACAAATCCAAGATGCCGAATGAGGTTGTGAGAAACTGTTATTGTAAATACACTGATATTTCATAAAATATAAAAATAATTTAAAAAACACAAAAAAAGAACAAAAACTATTGAGAGCTTGAAATATTGATGACAATTTTATTTAGCTCATTGTAGGTAAAAATTATTATTTTACCTAATATTTGTGTATGCTGTATTTTATGCTTAGAGTAGTATTGTGTTGAGAACATTGTGTAATTGTATAGTTGACTTTCCTATGCGCTATACAGTTTCCATCTGGCCTGCATAAGAAACTGCCTTAGGATGCCACTGCCTACATACTGTATCCAGTAGGCAGAGAGGCAACTCACTAAGTTTTGGAACAGATCTGGAATTCATGCTGAAAATGTGCAAATGGATTTTTGTACTCACTGCTCAGTCCTGTCTTGTTAAGAGCAGTGCCCAGACCCCAGAGGGCAGAGAGCACCAGCAGGTATGGAAGAAACTCTGGTTTTTTTGGGTGCGGTGACCAGCACATAAGGGCTATTAGCAGGATAAAGTGCATGAACGCTCCCGAGAGAAGAATAACCGGCCTGGGCAAGCGCAGCATGGTGAGGGCCAAGGCCGAACAGATGGAGCATGACAAACCATAGACCATAACTAACAGCCAGAGCTTCTCCATCCCCACTACACACACGCCATATGACTGAGATCCAGAAATGGTAATAGAGAGAATTTAGAGAGGGAGACATGATAAAAGAGAGAAAATTGTTTTAGAAAATGACTAATTGTGCGCTGTCACTTTAATACCATAATTAACCTTAATAAGAGAGAATCTGGTTTATTTGCAGCATTTTGCTTCTTTGTAGGTGGTAATTTTGGGGAAAGGCAACTACACAAAATTAAATTGCTATGTGGAGCTATGAAACGTTTGCTGTTAAAGCAGACACCTTGCGACTTCAACTTTCAAGCTTTTAACAGAATACTGTAATAACACACGGCAGTTAAGAGTCTATTTTCTCTCACCAGTATGAGTCCCTTGACAGCAAAAAGCACCTCAAAGCCTGAGTAGATGAAGAACGGACAGAGCAGACGGATGCGGTAGTCTCGTAAGTGCTTGAAGGGCAGCTGGAATATGTTTCCCCAGCCGATGCTGCGAAGGTCGATCTCCTCCGTTGGCCGATATGCAGCTCCACACAACGCGAGGAACTACACAAGGAACATCGGCAATTCAAATCTTTCCTTCTATTATCATTATTGAGGTTGAAAATAAACATCTTGAATATGCTTATGGACTTGAATGAAATGTGTAAAGAATAAAAACTGAACTGTGTGTTAGCTTTGAGGTTATTTGTA
Source organism: Chromobotia macracanthus (assembly GCA_036877525.1). Taxonomy (NCBI): domain Eukaryota; kingdom Metazoa; phylum Chordata; class Actinopteri; order Cypriniformes; family Botiidae; genus Chromobotia; species Chromobotia macracanthus. Next base: position 3,682,583 of record JAZGTH010000019.1, read on the forward strand.
TGCTAGCTGACAAATTTCACTTTTAGCAGATAAATGCATTTAAAATTCACATTCTGTTTCTTTCGGGAATATGGACCAATAATAGTGATGACTCACAATTTAATGCACTCTAAATGCTCTCAAGTTCTTACTGGCTATTTAAAAAACAGGCAAGCCCTTCAATATAGTCCGCCCTAACAAATATGGAATAAGATAATACATGAGGACTGATAGCAATTTTTACAGTTACCATCACTGATTTAGTACTATTAATACTCATTTAGTACAAATGTTTGGGAATCTTAGATGATGTGGAGATTAGAGTGGGGTGATGATGACGATTGTCTTACGATGATCATGGCAAGGAAGGCTGCTCCCATGAGAACACTCTCCACCTCAATAAGCAGGAGAGAACGAGGCAGACTGTGCAAAACAGTCTTATTGAAATTCTGTATCACCCCTTTCCCATCAGCCCCTGAGAGGTAGACAGAGAGGAAGGCAGAGAAATCAATGATTTACGATTGCAACCAGAACAGCTTTTAACCGTAATGCATGATTAATGCATGAGGCAAGTGCGTAACCAAATATTCCTGATTGGGGGGGCAGGGGCATCACAAACCTACTTTTCTCTTGTAGAGACACTTTGAGTTCTGGCTCATTTAGTGTCCTGAATGAAACAGCAAAATACTAAACACAAAAAAATCCTTATTTAACATTTTAAAGTCTAGTGCAATAAATTCTAACCCATTTGACTTGCAGCCCCCCCAACCCATCTACCCCCCAATTGTCCACAACAATATTTGTAGCCCCCCAGTTCTCTACCCAATAAAATATTCTAGAGCTTGGCCTTCCAAGAAAGATATTATATTTCTTATTTTATTTTTAAAAAAATAACCAAACACTGGGAAATATTTTGGCTTTTAGTCGTTTAAGCTTATTTTAATGCTTGTTCTGTCTTTTTTAAATACTTTTAAGTCATCTTGTGGTCCCCTTTGAAGTATTTTGAGGCCCCCCTAGTGAGCCCCGGGCCCCTGGTTGGAAAAATAGTTCTTTTTGGAAATTGCATTTAAAATCCACATATCTTTCCACATCCATGTTTATGGATGTTACAGCCCTAACATGAAGTTATAGACATCAGACTTTCTTCTCTGCTTTTCTGAGAGTTTTTTCCACCATCCAATATGGCTAGTGGGCGGCCTTTCACATTAAGCAGTGCTGCTGTGGATTTGGCGTGATTGACTATTTTGCAATTTCAAATAGGGGTCTAATAAAAACCTTTCTCGTCATCTCTGCTGAGAGCAGGAAGAGCCAGACACAGCTGAACACTGAGGAGCAGATGTGCTGCCACCCTGATCTGCAGGAAGTCAGAGGTGTGATTTTGTTCCTCAAAGCCAAATGACTGTAAAATTTTTGGTACATTAATTTAGATATCTTGTGATATCTTGTGATTAGGAAAGAATGCCTGGTTTCATAATGTGTTATGTAATGCATTAAATATATTTTAAAGTGTGGCTTTTGTGTCAATCCAGGGGCCTTCAATTCATATTTTGGAGGTCCACAGACCTGCAGAGTTTAGCTCCAATCTACTCCAATGCACCTGCCTGGGCTGTGTTTCTCAAACGCATCGTAACCCTAATTATAGCGTAGAACAATTGGCACCAATGATCGACTAAGGCTCATGATGCTTTTGAGAAACGCAGCCCTGGATGTTTCCAGCAGTCCCTAAGGCCTTAATTAGCTGGTTCAGGTGGGCTTAACTAGTAAACTCTGCAGGTCTGTAGACCTTGTTGGAGACCTCAGCCCTATTCAATTGGGATTATTTCTATACATGGAGGCAGGGTTATGTAATGTTTGAACACTGCAGCCTGACTGGCATTTTGGAAATGTTTTATTAATATTTATTATTATTAATATTGTATGTAGTAATGCAATAAAATTATGTATTATTGTATCCTATATTGGCCAATTTTGGACTGCAGGCTTGCTGTTGTCAATAGATATGTTTTATTTTAATAAAATGCTCATGTTTAACCTATCGTGCCTATTCAATTAGCATCTATACATCAATACATTTAATAGGCTAGTTAGGTGTGACGGCCATCCATTAAGGCAGCAGACACACCCATTTCTGTGAATTTTACAGACATCCTGTGTGATTCAACACTAAACAATACAAACGTTCACAGTAGCAATTACTTTATATGTCTTGAAAACTTTTTAAGACTTCTTTTTGTGGTAGGATTATTCATTCTCCAAACACCTCTTGTAGTGTCAACAGCTCTCTACACACACTATGTATATTTATATATAACCTTACCTCCTATACACCACACACACACATATATATAGCAATTCCATTGCACTATATACATATATACACACACATATATATATATATATATACAGCAGTTCCATTTCTATATTTTATCTGTAAGATTTCTTCTTCAAACTTCCTCAAATGTGCAACATAAATCTTTAAATACATTTCACTTTCAAACATCTCTGAACATCTCTTAAACTAGTGTGCATCACTTCAGTTTTGAAACTTTCCTTTTTTCACTGTTCTCACTTCTGTGTTACTGATTCTACATAAACCTCAATAACAAAAGATTGAGAACTAACACAAATATTATACCAAACACCTGTCACCTGGCACCCTACCTATGAGCCAATGAAAAACTGAAAAGTTAAAATGAGACTGAAAAAGTAGTTTACCACACTGTGTGACTTTGGAGAGAGTGTGTTGGTAATCACTCAGATAGTTATTGAGGAACAGAACCATGGGGAACTCAGCAAACACGAAACTCAGCTGCAAAGAGAGAGAAGAGTGAAAATGTTATAAATAACTGTGAAAAAGCACAAACCCACATACGCAGCAATGACACAAACACATACGCAGCTGTGAACGCACATAAATACTTCAGTTTTGCTGGCAAATGCAAAACACAGCCAATCACAGTTAACTATTTTTCAGCTGCTGCTGCTTTAAGAAGTTCAAACCCGAAAGGCCAGAAACTGCTCGTGTTAACTCACATGGAAGAAGATGTAGAAGACTGAGTGGAAAATGATGATGTAAGAATGAAAGGCTCCTTTGGGTGGCTTCTTCTGCTCCTGGACATGTTCCTCCTTATAGTTCGCATACTCATAGTACTGCTGAGCCATTCTGATACAAACACACACACACAAATGAGGAGGTGGGAGCCGGTGGGTAGTTAGTTTAGCTGAATCAGTCAAAACTTCAAGGCTATTTAGTTATGCTACATTAGTAGGCACAGCAATATTGGTATTAATTAGTACTTAAATGTGAAATGTCTAATTAATGCACCATTAGCTGCACCAAAAAGATTAGCCAAAACAATGACTGTTTCCAAACGGGTTGTCTTGCTTCAAGCGTGCCATTACCAGTCAATATTGCTATGTCAGGCTACTCAAAACCCAATTTACTGTAAATACCACAAAGCCTCAGTGTTTTTACTTTGAGAAAATCAATTAGCTAATGGTTTTCGTTCATTTTTAAATTGGAGTTTTTTTCAATTTTAACGTGGAAAATTACACACCAGCCCTTTAGTTTAGCTTTGTTTTCCCATAATGTATGCAATGTAGTAGAATTAAATATTGCCTAAACAACACAGCAATATATTTACACAAGCAGACATATGAAGCAAGATGTTGGGCAAATCAAATTGAGCTTATTGACACCACAGGCGTCAAATGGAGCAGGATCATCCTTTCAGCTTTTAGTGCAGGATATTACACCATTCATCAGTGCACACAACTGAAAAGCCTCTGCAGAACCTGGGAGGTGCCAGAAGCCATGTGCAATGCCGGTGTATATAAAACCCCTCTTGAATTTCCTGTATCTCAGTTGGTAGAGCATTGCATTAGCTGTGCAAAAGTTGTGGGTTCGATCCCAGGAAACGCAAGTACTGTATGTCTGTACTGTGTATAAATTCATACAATACAAATGTACTGTAAGTCACTTTGGATAAAAGCGTCTGCCACATATGTAAATTAATTTGATCAGAAGTGTTTGCAACAAGGTGGCCCTGCGTTACATAACGCTGATCTGTCATCAGACCAAATACTGAGCTCCACTGAGAACCAAGATGAATTCACCACGCTGTCTCCAAACTTCAAATGCTAAGGAGTGTGAAGCATAACCCATCAGATCTTACCACCCCAGCTATTAAATACAGCATTTTGGTTGAGACCAAAGAAGCAATTTGCCCATGTTTACATGTTTCATTTGTTGACACATTTTGATTTTGTAGAATTTTATGGCTGACTCATCTGCAGTTGGCCACCAACAATGTGTTGTATTTGGAACTCCGTCTCGTGTTGTTTTGAAAACTCGCATGTTACATGTGCTAATTGTTGGACCTATTTTACAGCTGAGAAATTACGCTTATTAGCAAAATGACTCAGCTTTGCAGCTGCAGTTAGAGTTAGTATTATAATGCAAGTATATTTAAGATTGGGGAAACCAATATTAACAATCAATCAATCATTTAAAACGCATATTGGTCAACCACTAACCTATATATTGCCTATGGTGGTAATACACCTGTCAAGAATTTTAAATGAAAAGGTGTTTTTTCAGAATTAAAAGGGTGATATTTTTTCATTTACATATACATTTCATTTACATTTTACATATGGTGGCATATGTATATATATATATATATATTAAAGCTTTCTCACCTAGTGATGTAGTTTCCCAGGGACGCCCATAACGGAACAATGACGACACCAATGGCGACAGCGGATGGTACCAAAGTGTAATATCGCTCCCAGTAATTCGTTGAAACAAAAAGTGCATAGATTCCAGATGCCAGGAACATCATCCATTTGGTACCCAGAAATCTGAGGAAGACATTGAGAAATACACTGGAAAATTGGACACTGGAAAATTATAGTTGAAGGAGTCTGTGAAGAGAGGAGCTCTCTAAACATCTAGTCTGTATTTATTGTGGGAAGTTAACACCACGAGTGTGAGATGCCCTCTGGTGCCATGACTGCTCATCAGATGTTTCCAGCATATTGCGAAGTAGACAGCAAGTGAAGAAGTACTGCTAAACTTTCAAAGTTACTGGTGACAAACACCAGAAAAACAAATGGGAACAATGACCAGTGTGTTTACCTGATAAGAACAGGTGTATAAAGCAGGCCAACGATAGGCGTGACATTGATGCCCATCAGCATTTTGTTGTCGATATCCTCCAGCCCCAGCGTACCATACTTCACCTCTCTGTAGGTCTCATCATAGTGCAGAATCAACTGCATCTGCAGGAGACCTTTAGAAGATAACACCTCGTGAAGATACAGACACAACACTTCCCAAAGCTCCTTTTGTTTCTGGCATGCTGCAAGATGTCCCACATTCGTCAGCTGTTCCTCATACTCACAAATGAGACATCTTTGTGTCTGCGCGCGCCAATGAATTTGCTAAAATTACCAGCACCAGTCAGAAATGTAACCAACTATGCATGTCATTGGCACAGAACAAAAGCAGAGTATGTTGAAGTCGCTGTGACGACAGCATGTCACATTTACAGTGAGATCTTTTTAAAAAACAGCACACAGACTTTTCAAAAGTATGAAGTCATTACGGGACTGAATCACATGTGGTGGTTATGATGTGTAATGTGTAACAATGCGGCTGACCCATATAAACACTGTAGATGATCATTCCTCCGCAACTGGCCCCCACCACATTCTTCACTACACCCAGCCTCTTCCGTCTGTAGTACTTGCGTTCCTCCTCCTCCTCATCATAGTCTGGATGTGGGCCGAGAAACTCCTCCACCTGCCAGAGGAAGAAAGATCGGTTCAAAACCATTTAAAACAAGGCCCAAACGTCTCAGACCACACTTTACATCTGCAACTTTCTTTTTTTTATTTAAATCTAAAAAATCAACAGCGATGAATAGTGGTCAAGCCAAACACTGAGAAGTAGTGAAATTCGTGTTTTTCTACATAACCTTTTCACTCAAACTGCTATGCTAAAACTATCACGTGCAATAAAAATAATGTTGCATTTATAGTTAAAAATGCAAAAGAAAACATTTTCACCAATGGCCTGCATAGTTTTATGTGCAAAAATTAATTCAAAATAACAAAAACAATACTACACAAGGATTTATGCTACCTGTCCCTGTATGTTTCCCTCAGGTCCGGGGAGCTGTAGTTGATCCTCTCCACCTGCAGGCGGCGCGCCGTTCGCTTCGGCGTCGCTGTACACGTTATCGTCAGTGATCACTGCTGCCATCTGGTGGCCTCACTGAGTCATGCAGGTAGATAATATTAAATATTAACCAAATATTAGCCTCATATTAGCCTTATACATGAAGCACGACTGTCAGAAAAGCAGAGGGAGAGTAAACTGTGCGGGTGATTTTGTGGCTGTAATGTTCTATATAATAATTATAACTTTCATATTATAATAATGTTCCAGACTTCAGTCTACAGGAATACAAGCTCTGCAAGGTGTTAAGGACCGATTTAAACGTTATAATACATTTAAAGATGGTTAAAGTTGTATATGCAATGAAATACGAGGAATGAAGCATGTCAAATATTAAACATTAACTAAGAGCAAATGCAGCTTACCAGCCGAATGAGAGAGGATGAACGTCACTACCTCGACAAACTCTGGAAAGTTTTCAGAGTTAAAAACTCACAGTTAAAAAACGTAAATCGAGTTACTAGTGAAACGCTCCCCTAAAAATGTTGCTTCTACCTTTAAGTAAACAGAGAAGGAAATGAAATTTCTTAGTTCCCTTTTTTTCTTAAAGAGATAGCGCCTCGAAACGTGCTTCATTCACCTAACGCAGGACAACTGGAAGACAGCCTGCCATTTTAATACTCAATGTTTTTGTAACCGTACATCTTAAATGAGAATATTAAAGCAATATAAAGCAATAAATTAAACAATCGCTGTCACCAGACCACGGTAACTAAGTATTTTTAGGTATATGCTATCCCTCCCTTTCTTGACAGCAAAACTAAGAATCAATGGAAGAAGGGCGTGTATCCTTAAAGGAATAGTTCACCCAAAAATGTCACAAAACCTTTTTTTGGAAAATCATCAAGTGCATAATTAGTCTGGTTTGAGGACCACCAAGCACAGATCAGATGCATTTCCTCATGGGCAAAACGTTAAACAAGTTATTCAGATTTAAAAACAACTGGACAAGGCACTAAAGACTGCAATGGATGGCATGAGTTTCAAGATGATTTTTTTTATCTTGAGGCTTATGAATGCAACCCAAGTGACTGATAAAACAGCCTTGTATCTCTTACTGCTACCACTTACAAATAATAACTGAATAAACCTATGGTGGATGCCATGACAAGTTGCCCTTCCTGAGACCTCCCTGGTTAACATTAACAGTATTGTACTTTTAGTTTAGGGGGAACTTCTGTCATAAGAGTCAGTGTGCAGGTTTCTGCAAGGAGATACACTAGAAATAAAGGACAAAAGTTAAACAGAATGATGTGTTTTTATTTCATTGAACAGGAGACATGTTTTGCAAAATGACTTAGAATGTCACAAATACAATATCAACATAAAAAAAGCATTCACAAAACATAAAAAAATGAACAGGGACACGCAATGCCACAACTTTACAAAATGTCCCCAACCAGATAAAGTTCTATTCTTGATATTAATATTGTTTATGCCAACAAATTATAAACACTGCAGATTCCACCGCTGATCTTTTACTAGCATGTCACTTGTTGAGTGTTGAAATACTGTTTATATTCATGTTATAACATACATTGCCAGATTTCCATGATTACATGTCCACAGTGTTCATTTCCCCCGTAAGACCCAGACCATCCAAAGTTTTGAAGCTCCACTAATAGAGTCCACACCAGGCTTATCCGGTGCCAGCAGCAGCCTTTCTCATCACCTCCTCATCCTGCACCGAGAGCTCAGTAAGTTTCCGGCCGAGTCGCTCGTGCAAGTCCAAGTATTTGGCAACACAGCGGTCCAAACACACAGCCTCCCCCTTTGAAAGTTCTGCTTCCTTGTAATGAGGTGGAACGCATTTCCTGTGACATGCATTGGTCATGCTGCAGAGGAAAAAGCACACATAAGTTAGTAGAGATAGTGGACCTAAATTCATAATTATAATCATATAACTGTAATTAAATAGAGACCCTTTTATTGACTCAATTATTCATAATCTTCATTAACTTCTTCATTTTCAAGTCTCAATATTTGTTTTTAGCCCTTTTAAGCAAAAATTTGTTGAAATAACCAGTTCAAATGTAAGTGTTCTTACCTAAAAAAAAAAAAAAAGCCAAACAGGTCTACAGTGATGAACTATTCTAAGTCAGTCTAATATTTTGCATACTGGATATAATTTAAATTGCAGTGGTTTTCAATCCTGGGGACCCACAGCACTGCACAATTTTTATGTCTCTCTTATCTGACACACTTCTTTAAGCTCATGAAACCTAATGTTAAATAAGGGAGACATACAAAATGTGCAGAGCTGTGGGTCCTCTGGACAAGGATTGAAAATCACTGATTTAATGCAATGCATTACTAAAACAAAATTGTATAACTATTAGGCTGCAATATTGTTACTTTAGGTACTTGCCAGTAATGATACAATGTTAAGAAGAATGACCAACATTAATTAGACATTAATACGATAACCATATACTTATATACTAGTAATAACCTTATATACTAGTAATAACTAGTATATTACTATACTTAAATAACAGTAATATACTAGTAATTGCTGGAAGAGTCCTTCTGAAACAATCTAAAGTTACGTGAAGTTTATGTGACTGCTTAGCTCAAGAACAGTGTGAAAGACCGTGATTGAGTACTTTCTTGGATATCCTGTGGAGGAATGTTACCGTTTTTCACTTAAATGGTTTATTCATGTTATCTGAAGACTTTCATATTGTGGCAGTACTATGCTGAAGTCAAGTGGCTATACCATGGATTACATCCATGATTTACATTTGATACATAGATATTCAGGTATCATGGTATTTACATACTACTCAAACTACACAATCTTTGAATGAAAGTCTCAGTATAGTATGCATAAATACTATGGTATTTTTTAAATGTAAAATCGTGTAACTTAAGCAATGTAGGAAACTCTGACATGGGCCAAGCATTAAAAAGGAAGATCATTATATATTATGATTAAACATTGTCCAGCTGTATAACAGAACAGTACAGTATATGGGCGACTTCAGTGGCGCAAAGTCACATTTGCTGCGGTTGACTGTTGAAAACACAAAGAAAAATGTACATTATAACATTTGATCGTGTGATTAAATTTCTAAATCAGCATTTCAATTTTAACAGCTTTGACCAAGGCCTGCCGTGGTGTTTAAATAAGATTACCATGAGATGCCGAAACGTATAGCTTCTTTTAAGCCACTACAGGAAAATATTTCATATGGATCGTTGCAGGCACACACATTTGATAAGCAAAAATCAAGCAGTCTTGTTGATTAGCATAACGTTGCACATAACAAAGGTAACATCCTCCGCACCGATTATACATGTCAGCCATCATTTCAACCTCCAGCTCCGCGGCGAGCTGCTGCGCTTTCAGGGGGTCCATATCTCCAAATGACCTTTCTGTTGTCCCTCACTCAAAACCCACCGATCAGCCCGTGAACCTGCACAAAAAAGCCGACAGCCCTGCTTAACCTTCAGCGTCTGTGCCTGACCGGAGGAAGAACCCACGTGGATCCTTACCGTTCATCGCTGGAATTGTCACTTCCGCTGACAATAAAGTTTTCTATTCAAAAACCACTTGGAGCACATATACCGCTGGATCAACCTCATATATTTTATGTGGTAAATTATATATATATATAAACTGTATACAATTATAACATATATATCTTCCCAAAGGCAAACAAAAAAAGATATGTATTATACAAATAATTTTAATCAATAAAATTATATCATATGGCTTCGTTTGTTTAAATCCTCAACCCAGTGTATAAGCAACAATGAGAGCAAGCTAAAAAACACGCTAATATGCTAATAATCATGCTAATAAAGTAACATGACACAAGAATATAAAGATATAACTTTACCTTCTCTTTGTTGTAGAGACAGTGCTGAGGATTTGCTTAAACCAGATTCCCCGATCTCTGGCATACAGCCATGCACAAGAAGGCTGGAACCACCCTGCCTACCTGTCCATTACACCTATTTTGTTCCTGAAGAGGATCAAGAAGGTTGAGATGATGCTCATCCAGATCTCTGTCCAACAGCATCAAAAGCAAAATGTTTAATCCCATCATGACCATAACCTCCAAGAGCATTGTGATATGTTCATCAGATTTATCTGCTTGGGCAGGGTTTGTAGATCCAAAAGAGAAGACACAGAACTGTCATTGGATGCATGGAGTGTGTGGAATAATCAGGTGGTGAATTAGGCAGGTCCATTGGTGGAGTAAGAGATCCAAAACTCTGACCAGGATGTACAGCAGACAGACAGTCCTTTAATCAGATATTAAGTAAAAATAATACCACAGGTTATGGAACATCAGATAACAAAGAAACAAAATATTACCATAATATTGTAAATATACATACAGTATATTGATGATTTTCCACACATTTTATGAATCATTTAATTTACATAATTTAGTTTCATCTTTACTTTGAACTGGTCTAATTTGGAATCTTTATGTTCAGAAGTAGCATTTCTTTAAACTAACAGCTTCTAAAAGTTTCTGGATGTCTTCGCCTTTGAAACATTTCTACTTCTTTCTGTCACTCTAGTTTGGTTTATTTTGGTTCCCTCAACATTCAGGAGCTTCATATGGTTTTCTTGCCGGGTTGGGTTACCTCAAATTTTCCACAACTACTTAGCCTTTGTTTTATGCTGGTTTGATGTTGACACTTCTGTCATGTCTGTGAGCGAAGGCACAGTGACATCAACTGATCCAGTTAAAACCTCTAGTTGGACTGGCTTCAGTATGACAAATCAGCCTCCAACACTGAAGTCAATAAAGCATCAAGATTTGTATTGCAATAAATCCTACACTGACTGTCTTGAGGCAGATGTAGGCCCAACATTTTCCTTGCCCTTCACGCTCTCCTCTGTCTGTACACCAGCCTCCTTCCAGCATCTCCCAACATCTCCAACTCCTCGTTCCACCCACACTGTTCTTCTCAACAAGGTTTCTAAAGCCAAGCCTGTGGGCAGCAGCCATTACTTCCTGATGTTCGCAAATGGCTTGCTATTTCCATCTCCCCAGTGTACTGGAGCCCAGCTAGCTTCAGTAAGGCGTGAGTTCCTACAGCTTCAAAGTTTAGAAGCCTATTCATTCCCTCAGCTGGAGGAGACGTGGAAAGGAAAAAAAATCAAGGACACTGTGAATTTAATAGCACACAAATAACTAGTTTAATGGTTAATACATAGTATATCCACCACATTTCATACACATTATTTCAAGGGCAGTTGTGGCCTAATGGTCACAAAGTTGGACTTGTAACCCAAAAGTCACAGGTTTGATTCCAGCTGCCGGCAGGAAAATGACTGAGGTTCCCACAGTTCTTCCCCGGGCACTGAAATGCTGCCCAGTGCTCTGTGTACACCTGACCAGTATGGGTTAATGCGGAGGACACATTTCAAGTATGACAGATATGTCAGTTTTAAGGTGCTAAAATGGACTCTTGGATTTATTGAGCTTACTTTATGCAACTGAGTCCTAAAAATCAAGCATTTTAATCATTAAACTAGTTTAGAAAAGTACATTTGTAAAATCACACAAAAATTGAGAACCTTGAAAATATTTTTTTTATTAAAAAATGTATTGCTTACACATTCAATCCATGAAAGGTGCAATGTTTAAGATCAAAGGTGAAGTGTTGAAATATAGAAATAATGACTCAAGATCCACCTGTTAGTGTTGCAGAAAACAGCATGTCAACTGACAGCACGACACAACGGTTTTTTTTTCTTTTGTCTTTAATTAAAAGATATAAACCGTAAATGCATTTATTTAAAAAATAAAACTGATTGCATATGCATTCACCCACAACAACCCCAGAGAAATAACAAAATCAGCCCCAATCATAAAATATGAAAAAGGAAGAGCAAAATGACAAAACCAAGAAGAAAAAAATAATTAAAATTAACAAATATTCTCTGGTATATATAGTTAAATGTGCTTTTCTTATTTTCTTAAGCTAGAATCAGAATCTGAGCTCTGGCTAAATCTTGCCAGAAAGAGATACATTTCTGTTTGTAATTAAGACTCCTTTATCTGCTGCCCTCCATGCTGAACGATCGATTGGTTGGTTCCTTAAACCTATGAGCAAACAGGACTCTTGATTCTGGCTCACATCATAATCAACAGCCACACTTTCCTTTTTCTAACTGTAATGTCTTAAAGGATTGAAAATAGGCAGATAGGGGATTATAAAGGCATTGGGGAAAATAAATTCTTAAAAAAAAATTTTAAAAAATCCACTGACCCCTAGTGCTAGAGTTTCCATTCAGTAAATATCTACAACAGACTTACTGGGCATTTTGGATATGCAGTCTATGGAACAAGCACTGTACTTAAGGATCGTAGAAAAATGCATACACATACTTAAATGTACATTCATACACTCTCTACACAGACAGGCACTAGAATCAGAATGCTGATGGGTGTCCAAACGTTCCCATTCGCACCCTTGGAAGCCGTTTATTACAAACGCACGCTCACAAACATTACTTTTTATGACCATTCAGTAAGCGAGGCACTCCAAGTATGCAGAATGGATTTGTGAGACAGTCATATTTACACATTCATTTATATTCAAACAAAGCAAAAAAAGCACTATTTGGGTCCACCAGCATGGCCTTGATTCATAGTTTTGCAAATAAGAACTGATTGGGGCTAACATTTTTGCCTGTCAATCCTGTATGCAGGGGGCAGGACTTGCGCAAGTTATTTTCCTCATGAGAAACTTGATCCTGATGGTTCTTGGTTTCCACGTATACTTGAATTATAGTCTGTGCCAGTTACAAAGACCAAACCAAATGGAATATATATATATATATTCTCCCAAAACAGCTCTCCCACTATGAAATGCTTTGAAAATTTGCCACCAGATTGACTATTTTCTTTAAGGAGCAACAGATAAGGAGTCTGAAGATCCTGAACCACATGGCTACGTCCTAGATATCTGCCCTCACCTACCACTAGAGAAATTTGAATGCTACTGGTTAAAAAAAAAAAATCTCCCAATCAAATATCCCTCTGTCTCTATGGTAACGCTTCCATCAATGCTTTCAAAAACACCCATCCCTAGAGACAGAACACCCCAGAAGACCATCCACAAAAACCATAGATGGATAACCTAAGGGTCACTGATTGTTGAATAGTTATGTAGTGCTTTCAGAAAACAATGACCAAAAATTAGGCCTTATGCCTATTGCATTTGACAATGAGACATAAAACAGACATTCTATACACAATTTCTGCAGGTCACATATGACAGTGATGCAATTTACCATCTCATCACTGTGAGTGACAAAGCAGGATAAAGCAAAAAGAATCAATATGGACACCGTTCTATACAAGTGTTCTAATAAATGCATAAGCAATCCAGATAAAAAGGACAGCGGTTTATAAGCTCGAGAAGCTGAGTGTGTGATTTAACAGATCTTTTAATCCCTAGTATTTCTCTTAGTCCAATATTTCACAAACAAAGTAGCATGGACCAAAATCAAGGAGTTCTGTAATGTCCGTTTTAAGTAGTGGCTGTTCTCAAAGACAGTGATCTGAAGGGTAAGAGAAGAGGGGTGACAAAAGAATGCTGGAAACTACAAAAGGGACATTATAATTAGTGGCTACGGTCCCAGAAGTGATAAGATCAGAGGCTCAGCAGGGACAGTAGGCAGGAGCGGGAAACTCACGGCGGGTGATGCACACTATCAGTTTTTCTGCAGAGAGAGAGAAACGTGAAGGTCAGGTATTAGTACTCTCTTACATACAGTCATCACAAGGAGAAATGATTCAGTAACATGTCATTGCAGAACTGCGATGCACATTTTGTGTTACACACAAATGCTCATCGCTGTTTAATACGATATAATGCAGATAAATCCACTAAATGTCAGTCATGTGACCAAAGTGGACACATGAGGGAGGATATCAGTGTTGGGGAGTAACTAAGCGAACACATCGCTGCTACTGAAACAAGAATTTATTTCAGTATCTGAGAGTACTGTAGAAGAAGTAGCTGTAGAAACGAGGGAATTTTTTCCCCCAGAAAGCAGTGGTGTGACAATATACAGTATTGTGTGTTAAAAAAAACCTGAAAGCTTTACAATTGAGTAAAGCGGCAATAAATAAATGTGCTTTCCTAAAATGTTCTCTCTCTATGCCTTTCACTAAATCCCTTTATTTATTCATTTATTTAAGGCGTTTTGTTTTTTTTAAATTGTGAACTGTGTAATTTCAGAGTTGGACTAATGGCACCAATTTCCATAGTGTCTGAAGGCTCAGACTGGACAGGACATAACACTGGCTCAACCAATGGCGTGAGTTGGTGGATGGGACTACCAGTTTGTTTTAAATGTACACATTTGAAAACTTAAGTTTTATTAGTTAACTACACATACCCACGTAAGTTTGGCTTAAAAACACCTTTATAAAAATGTATTTTCATCTGCCTATAAGCTACTAAACAAAATGTAGCCAACTTCATTAAAGCCAACTATTCTTCCCATAGTTGTATCTTAACTGCGGTTTACAACTTTAAATGTAACCTAAGCAGCTTCCCCAACACTGTACATAATACAACAATTAGTACCCATTAACACAAGAGCAAAACAACAAAAATACCATTAATGAAGGTTAGATCCACAAAGACCAGCACACATATACTTGAATATACACGTGAAGCCCATGCAGAAGGTGGACACACATACCATGCGTGCTCATGCACTGAGTGGGGGAGGGGGAGTGGCCTAACCATCATAAGTGTCCAATAGAGGCATAGAGCCCCGCCTCTCCCCATACATTCCTCCCTGAGAGTGAAAGAGAGAGAAAGATTTACAGAATGAGAGAAAGACCATTGAAGAATAAGTGAGTAAGAAAAGAAAGAGTGTGAGAATGTTAGTTGAGTCGAATCCCTCTTAGTGCAATTAGTGAAATACAATAGGACGACTGATGGGCCGTCAGGAGGTGTGCTGAAAAGAGCTGAGTGAGAACCAGTTATTTGTCGTGCGCAAGGGTGGACGTTCCCTTGAACGTCTGTATCACCTGAGGTGCCTCTCTGTCTGAACGATCCAAAGTATCATCCAAAGTGTTTCTCCGCCCTCTCTGGTCTATCGTAGAGTAAGCGTCTGCACAACAGACAACACAACTGAGGGCAGAGCTGAGAACAATTCATCTCACAAATTTACATTACTCCAT
The DNA here is from genome assembly GCA_036877525.1 of Chromobotia macracanthus. Taxonomy (NCBI): domain Eukaryota; kingdom Metazoa; phylum Chordata; class Actinopteri; order Cypriniformes; family Botiidae; genus Chromobotia; species Chromobotia macracanthus. The sequence continues at coordinate 3,697,982 of JAZGTH010000019.1, forward strand.
TATCCTGGAATAGTGCGCAGGTATGAACAGGGTCCAAAAATAAACACTCCCTTAACACCAAGTGTGAATAAAAAAAGGCCCATACATTTTACGTGAGTTACACCTATTTTATTTAAAAAAAAGAAATATTTTATATATTTTTTGTCAGCTTTCATGTTATTCACCTACAAAAAGTAAATTAAGTAACTAAAATGTGGTTTCTGACAAAAAAAAAAAAAGACCAAGCTGATTTGAGACCACAAAGAACACTGAATACCTTTTTACTAGATTCAATTCAAAAAGATACTGGCCACATTTTACCTTTTTGCTAGTGTAGTAATTTTTTTTTTTTATTTTTTTTTTAAGACTTTTTTTTAGTCTTAATGAAAAACATGTCACATAAGATCTGATGTTAGGAGATTGGCTAGTTCATGATCCTGTGCATGTTATTGAGGGACACAAATGGCCCAACTCATTGTCAGTAAAGACCCATAAAGTCTAATTATTTTCTAGTATAAGCATGTAACAGGGTGTTTTACCTGGTCCCATGTCATTCAAAGGAATCATATCACGGTCTCTGTCCTGTTTGCCACCTATAAGAGACCCAAACAAAGTCTGTTTACTGACAACTGCTGGTAAATAGACCTTTAAGCATCTGTGTGTTGTGTAACCACACTAAAGGAATGGGGTGTGTCCTCACTCCTGTCTATCAGCGGCAGGGTGCTGTCCTCGTATCCCCCATTGCTGCGGGTGTTGTTAGGGGGGTTGAGGTTGACCATAAAGTCTGTTTTCTTCCAGCCGTCTTTCTCCAGTGTGCGACGGAGCTCTTTGAAGCCCCACACGATCTGCAGCACCAGCCCAGCGCCACGTACTTCCCTATCAGAGCGGTTGCTGTGCGGGGAGAACACGAGCAGTTATGAAAGACCACAACTGTTTATGCAAAAAACAAAACCACAGAAATGTAATGCAGTCAGTATGAATGTCCAGAGTGTAAACACTGTGGCTCACCTAAAGATGACATTTTCACAGAAAAAATCTTAAGGTTAAGTGTGTTACTGAAGGACACAGCCGTGAATCTCATGGATGACACCGTTCTTGGGTCTAAACCTTCAAACTTCAGTTTTTCAGCCCAGATCTTTAAGCCCTACATTGCCACCACCTTATAAGACTGCTAAAATAAAACAACTGGTGCAGCGATCAGTTAGCACCTGTCTTTGTTGATGAGCACCAGCCTCTCAATGCCCTGGGAGCTGCGCAAGGTTTTGGCTGCATCTACGCTGGACCCGATCACCTCTGCCATAGTGCTGAGAACAGACACCACGGTTTCCTCCGAGAGCCCCCGCACAGGCTGGCTCTGACCACCACCTGGCAGGTTAGCCACCAGGTTAGGCACTGCATGTTTCCCTGCACACAGAGCAAGGCGGTAAACACATAACGGAAACTTATTAAATAGGACAGAACCACTGAAATAGCAAATTTATGATTGAAAATACAAATACTAACATAAACAGGCATCATACCCATCACTGATAGATAAACCATGCAAAGCACTGATCTTGGGCACATACCTAGCAGCTCGCGGTTGCGGGCGTCAATGGCCAAGTTCCTCAGAGCTCCAGACATGGCTCTGACCACACGATCGTTCCCATGAGACAACAGCTCCGTCATCATTGGCAGGCCATGCTCCTGTCTCATCGTTGCTCTAATGTACCGCCCATACTGAAAACAAAGAACTCAATTTAATTCACACTTTTCAACAGTTCAGATTTTTGTCCCTAAAGCCCTCTGGTGTGTAGAACCACTTTCTTGGTCCACCAATCAAGTATCTTTCATGGAAACAGCCCAAACCACCATTACTAGTTCAAAAGTGCCTGCGATGTGGCAATGTGACATCCACTGCAATGTAGTTTGTTTTCACACAATAACTGCAATTACTGATCAGTAAAACCCTTCGAATGTGAATCAGCCAATTAGAATCAAGCATTAAATCCTGTGTTATTTTACTGCAAAAGTACACTCGCAAGTATTTACTTGTGAAGGAGTGATGACTGGTCATGCTAATTTAACATTTACAAACAATACTCACGCTCCAGCGACCTGCACACAGATTCTGCACGGCTCCTGCCGCAGCTTCTAGAACTGACGGGTTCTTGCTCTCCTTCAGGAGCGAAGTGTACACACGCACAACCTCTGGCTGGAACAGCAACTCATAACCTACGAAACCAAATGATTGTTACATTTTATCTCACCTTTGCAGAACTATTAGCATAAAAATGGTAAGTCCAACAGAAAGTCTAATGTGGACTGTCCCTATACCTTTGGCTGGTGTGGTTCTCTTTGGAATGTCAATCGTATCTAAGGTTCCATCATCCTCTTTCTTGCCTGAACAGAAGAAATAAGGAGCAATTGAAAGTGAGAATGGGGAATTATAGTCACACAAAGACAAATAAGAGACATCTTCAAAATAAAACTTTTCTATGAGACCATTTAGAAACAAGCCTGAAGAAAGCAGCCTTTATATGTTGAACTTCAGAACAGCAATTGCTTCCATGCCACAGTCATTTAAAAAGTGCGTGTAAAGCATTTCCACATAAGAGACGAGGGATTTTTTTTTAGACAAAGGAGGTTTTCTTCAGACACAATGACGACAGAGGCCACATTTATTCCCCATGAGAAAATCCTTGCAGTGTGTGATGATTAGAATGACCTAACGCTAATTATTACAGAAGTATGACATCATAGAGCAAGAACAAAGTGCAAAAACAAATTTTAAAAAAGTAATATTAAAAAAAAAAAACAAATGTAGGAATCAGGAAACTGATGGGTCAATGTGATTAAAGATTAAAAGTGGATGTGTATGAGGTATAATTTATCCGCAGTATAAGGTGGTGCTCTGGTGCACTCTACTGGTTACATGTGGAAAAACATAAATGCTGACAGCTTTTAAAGGCCATAGTCACACAATCAGAAGGTGAGATGTGCCAATGCACAAAAAAGAAATTAAGTTTATAAATATACAAAAATTTGACTGATTTAAAATGCACTACACAGGCAGCAACTGCACATATGGGCTGTTTGTGTGAATTGTTTCACATGGAATCTGATGTTAACATGTTGCAGAGCTAAATACACAAATCTCTAATAATAAGAGTGGCAACTGCTTATGCAAAACAGGCTACCATGATGTTAGGGGTATTATGGGTAGCCATCAGTGTTGCTATGCTGTTGCTAGGGACTTCTAAGGGGTTGTTTACTGGTCAACTCAAAAGAGCTTATCCAGAATGTATTAGTGACTTAAGGACCCCGATTGCCACAATGAGGCATCTTAGCATTTGAAGGCATTGAAGGCTATTCCAAATGGTATGTAGTAAAAACAGCTACTGCTTTCCAAGCAGGCACCTCAACTAGGAGCTGTAGACCTCAGTTTTCAGTGATCATCTGTTACTTGTTACTGTTTCAACCTCTATTTCCCTTTGATCAATAAAAACCTTGTTTGTGTGACTGTTACCCTTATATGCGGTCTTTACAGAAGTAGTGCAGCTCATAAAACCAATGTGAAACAGGATGGGAAATACATCATTTTTCCCTAAATTGTTATTTGAATTTCAAAACCAAACCTATAACAGGGTTAAAAATGGATTATAACAATGTCAAATGTGATTCCCATGAAAGCAGGCAAAGCTTTTTTTAACACCCAAGAAAAAAAAAGAGCAAGAAAAGCTTACCTTTGGAAAACCACTCATCTGTTATGGGATATAAAGATGCAAGAAAAGAGCAGAAAAAAGACAGATGAGAAAAAAAACAAGAAAATGAGAGGAAAGGAACAATTTGTGGTAAAAAATGATTGCAATAGTGCCCCAGCCACCAAAAATCGATCCAGTAACAAACACAGCACAAGCCCACGCGTGAAATACATGCATGTACATATCAAACTTGCAGAATTAGCATACTATAACTTAGACAAGAAACAAATATGGCCTCTTAGCTTTGTTTACACAACACAGAAAATGCTGGATTTGTAAGTTGTTCATTTTAACTGGCTACACCCCACAGTGCCTGTGTTCGGTTTAAACTTAATCAAACACGCACCTTTGCCCTTTCGGGAACTAAAGCAACCGTTCTTTTGGGCAGAAGAGGCAGGGCCTTGATTGACAGGCGTTGTTTCCTGGTATCGTTCACAGCCTGGTATCTCGCGATGCACTTGGTAAGACAGATTTCTCAGCAGACACACACTGTTCTCTATGAGCTGAAAGACAGACATAATTAACATCATATTGCAATGACTGTTATTCACGAAACAAAAACCGGCATCGCCAAATGCCAAACTCTTTTTAAACGGGAATCATGAAAGGCAGAGAAACATGTTCAGCAAAAGCCATCATTGTTTTTGCTCTCCATTTGTTAAGTTATGACATAAGGAATACCATTTCCAGGTGCCATTTATGAGCCCTATTTATTAATTTCACATGTAAGCTAAGCTTTTATAAGCTCACGCGGTATACTCGACAGTCTCCAGGCTCACAGTGTCGTAAACAGCTACATTAACGATTTGTAAAAAAAAAAAAAAAAAAAAAACAACTGTCTGGCCATTTGGAACTCTGGTATGAAGATAAAGGTTAGGATTGGTTGTTTAGAAGTTTTACAGTATATCATGAGTATACATTAGTATTGTTTGTTGTTTGCTTTTGTCACAATTATTAAACAAGAAACTGGTTCTAAATAACTGTTGCCCATCCCTTATATTAACAGTAACTATAAATATGCATTATATAGTCATAAACCAGACAATACTATTACTGCTTTTACCTCTTTGAAGAACAGAAGTGTTTTGTATGACAGCGTAATTATCTAAAGATCTTGAAAAATCCAGCAATGTCCAAACCCATGTACTCAAAGCTCACTGGTTACCTTGTTGTCCACATCTTTACAGTTGATCTGTGACTGGACGATGTACATGAGAGAATCGACCAATCCAGAACACTCCCTCAGCTTCCTCCTGGCCTCGCTCCGCTCCGAGCTCACATTCCTGAGAAATTCCAGAGAAACGTCATACAACTAATTAGGACACTGAATGCCAATGGTTGCATTAAACAGGCCAAGAAAGTTGCAGCCTTAGGTCATCACCTTAAACCTATTAAGAGAGTGCATGAAGATGCCATCTGGAATATAGTGAGGGGTGCAGACTGAGAAAGTGAGGGTTAAAAGGCAGGACAGTGTTAGCTCCATTTAAATGTAATCACGATGTAAAATCAGTCTGCTCACTGAGTGCATTCTAAAGGCCTAACAGGCAAGTGGGAGATCTAAGAGAAAGTCTTAAAAGAGAGGCACTCAAGAGAAATTAGTGGATTCCAAGATCACATTTCTCTTTTTTGTCCAAACTTTGTCTTACTGCTTTCACGGTCTCTTGGTCACACACACACACACACACACACACACACACACATCTTACATGACAGAAATTCTTTAGCAGGAATTCTGAGGAACACTCCTCCCACCTTTAATGCCTTTCACAATCTCAACCACAAATTTAAGACCCCCTTCCAACACATCTTAATCCTTTCCTCTGCCTATCTCTCTGTACCTTTCTATGCTCCCATGGCTCAACTGGTAGAGCAAACCATTAGCAATCAACGTCATTGAGTTGATTCCCAGAAAAAGCGCATTGTGATAAAACGTATATCTTGATGTCAACCAAACGTGTGTGTATATGTACCTTAAGCAGCCGGTGGTGTTGGTGAGTGCTGTCTCCCACTCCAGGTGTCTGGGTTTGCAGCTCTCCTCGCCCCCCTCACTCCCCCTCTCCCAGCCGGAGTGCGGAACCATGACCTCATCAGACAGAGCGTGCAGTGCGTGGTCAACAATCTCCATTTTTACCGAGTCATGAGAGGAAAGGTTCCACAAGGTGCCTGGTGAAGAGGACGTAGATTGTCAAAAGTTTAATGAAAGCATCTAAAACACACCTCAGATCATCAATACCGTTTACACCCGTGTACCTGTTATAGTATCTGTAAGGTCCTGATCTCTCGTCTTCCTCAGTAGCCGTACCAGTGCAGGGATTCCGTCACAGTTCTTGATGGCTATCTTGTTATCTGGATCTCGTCCGTATGAGATGTTCTTCAGAGCGCCGCATGCTGCGTAATGCACCTCCTTCTTTGGGTTATCAAGCATGGACACCAGGGCTGGAATTCCCTTCAGCCGTCTCACTTCTGACTTTACCTGCAGAGACAAACAGCAAAAAATACTTTCAGTTTGTGACAAATTCTTCTAATCTGACACAATTTGAGTGTGTCATGCATTTTTTCCATTGTCACTGAAAGTCAAATGAAGCAATACAGCCAAGTGGAACTAAATTATCAACTAATCAGTTTTTATAGTGGACGGGGCTACCCAGCACAACGACACAAACAGAAATTAAGCGGCCATCAAATATTCTTATTACTAAAAAGAACTGCTTGTATGTTATAACACAATGACAGACCACATGTATCATGTTGTGGCCGGTCTGGGTGTAATGTTAGGTGCTGTGTAGCTTCCTGTGTAAGCTTGCACCAACCTTATCATTCTTAAAGGTGAGATGCTGCAAGTAGGCTGCAGCATTGCTTTTGACAGGGTCCAGGCGGTAGTTGAGCATGGCAATGACTTCAGGAAGTTCAGGTTGCCTCCATGTGGTGGGGGCAGGGCCCTTACGCAGAGTGCTGTCCAATGATGCCATGCTGCCTCTTTCTCCCTGAGCCAACGGTGCTCCGCCTCCCCAATAATACATATCACCAGCTCCACTGATATCACCATCCAGCGTGCCCTCATATGACCTAGTCAGAACAAAAACACATTTAAAAACACCTTTCTTGTAAATAAACAGTGACATTTCTCACTTAAAATTATTTGATTAAAATGTATAAAAAACACAAACAAACCCTGTTCTGCGTGGGGGTGGGGGATGGTGTCCATGTGCTAACCGGGGCATTGTGCTGTAATGTATGGGAGGCCCCATGCCGTAATCAGGCTCGTCATATCCCAGGCTCCTCTGGTCATCCTCAAGGCCGTAGGGCTCTGGGACAAAACGCTGAAGGGCTCCAGAGATCTCCAGAGCACTGCCCAAACGCCCAACCTGAGGCTGGGCTGCATAAGGGTCCAACTGCGGCCGGCTGTGAGTGCGGTAGGCAGAGTCCATCGTGCGGTAGCCATCTACAGGTCTACAAAAAACAATGGCAAGTTGGTGAACTTTCCTGATCGATAAGCTGCTACTGTCTTCACAGACTTTTGCTAAATTTCCTGTTTACAAAGTAATTTTTTCAAACCTATAAATTCAAAAAACACAAACACAAGCAGGTAAGCACCTGTAGCGGTCATCCATACGAGTGCCTCGGTTGAGGCTGGCGTACGCTTCAGAAGGAGGTCCACTGCGGTAGTCATCATAGCCGCCTGGTGGTCCATAGTGGTAGTTACGGGGAACAGTAGCGGTGGGGTAGTCCATAGGGCCACCCGGTGGCCTGTACACCCGCTCCATTGGTGTGTTATAATTCATCCCAGTTACTGAACCAGTGCCGTCCAGTGAGAGCGTATCAGAGACAGAGGGAATGACAGTCCGCGTGGTGGTCGTCTTTGTGAACTTCTTAACCTGATATGACAAAATAAGGGCTTCTCTTTTCAACTTCTTAGACATTTCTTGAACGTTATGATCACACTTCATGAGCTCAATTAGGCCCCGCCCCAAATGTTGCCCTCAGCCCTTATAGCCATAAAGGGTCATGACATGGGGAATAAAATTTCCATTGCTCTTTTGACATAAGAGGTTACGGTATCATTAACACATCCTGCACATTTCACAGCTTGAAGCATCCTACTTTTTAATAATGACAGCATTTATGTAATCATTTTCCAGGAAAAATAAAACTGAGAAATGGCTGGATATGTGACGCCACTAGGTAGATTCATTTGCATATTACCTGCCTCGGAGCAAGATAACACCACCTACTTCTACATCACTGGCTCCGCCCACAGTACAGAAACATGGAAGTTCCCACGTGACATCACAGCAACATCGTCCTTGATTGGGATTAATCCACTACAATATTGCACAGTAAGCTGAAGAGAATACTTCAGGAAAGTGTGGATCTAAAGGCATTGTTACACTCACGATACATTTGTTATAGCAGTAAGATACCAATCAAACGCTGTGCTGTTCCTGGCTGTGCTGTTCATTGGATAAGACGTTAGCCAATCATACGCATTGATGATTACACCCAAAGCTTCTTGAAGTGCAACACTCAAATCTGACTTTTTTAATCACTAAAAGCAGGGTGAAGTTTTTTTGCCCAAATTTTGAATTTTTAAGTAATATTATTTATTATTAATTATACCTCAGGGAACAAATAAAATAAAAACATGTCATGACCCTTTTAAGTTTTGACCAGTGTGGCAGCATGTGGAGCTTTGGGGGTGCATTGCACCCTTGCAAATCATACAAAGAGAAATCAAACCACAAGGCTGCGAAAACAAATCAATTGTGCCACCCGGGAGATCGAAAAGGTCAGCAAAACATGCACCAAACTTACTGTAGTCTCAGTGCGACGTGTGCTGCCGTCGTCACCGGTTTCGACTGAAATAACTGGCATTCCCTCATGAGGTTCCTCCTCCACTGTGACCGACTCAACTAAATGACCAGGGTCCAACATCCTGTACTGTAGCATGGACACAAAGAACAATGGTGAGCAGAGGCCAAGAACAGGAAGTGTCCACTCACACAAACATGCCTTCTGATCGCAGAGCATTTGCAAGTGTACAATGACAACACTAACTTGCTAGCACAGAAACCGAGGGAGTAAATAAGTGTGCGAGAGCAGCTCTTGCATACGGGCTGAACAATTAGGACACATAGGTTAGTCTGAGAGAACAGATTTTATGCTCTGTGATTTTTACACCTTACAAACGTTTACATTTTTGTTGTTGTTGTAAGATTGTGAACGTTGTTGTAAGATTGTAACACTAAATGAAAAAACATTGTGCAAACAACATACTAACCTGTGTCCCGTTTAAATATCCCTCGCCTAATTTGAGCCGTTCTAACTCTGCATCACCAGGGACACGCCCGTTCTAATAAGAGAGAGAGAGACAGAGAGAGAGAGACAGAGAGAGAGAGAGAGAGAGAGAGAGAGAGAGAAAGACAGAGTTACAACAAAACCACACACCTAAGGAAGATAGAAGACAAAGTGGACAGTGATTGTGTCACTGAACAAAGTTAGTGACCACATGCTACAGCAGGACACAGAGTACATACTGTAATGTTCAAAGCAGAAGTACAAACCTGAATCTAATTAAACAATGTCCATGCAAAGAGTGCATATGGGTAACCACTGACTAACATAAGGTGAAAAAACAAGTGAAGAAAGTTAATGACAATAAAATGAAAAATGAGAGAATGAACAAATGCCAAGAATGAGAGAGGGACTGCTGCCTACAATTTTACTCATGCATTTACATAACAATGGCATGCAGCAGCACTTATACTTAAAAACGCACACTCTACACAAAAAAAACTGGGCCTGCTGTTCTATTTCTGGTCCACAGAGGGAGTCGTGAGGGTAGATTGTAATCTTAGCTAACAGGTGAGCATGTGGGAACCTGTCAGCAGGTAAGAGCTGAGCCTGCCCTGCATGCTAATATCTACACAACTATGTCAACTGAGGAGATACGACTGATCAGGGCATTCCAAACAGTGGCTTATCTTTATGTGTGCGAGTGTGCTAGTGCAAAAAAAGATCAGAGAAGATCGGGAGAGGATTTTTGAAGGACTAGTTTTCTCCCTTTAGTTCCCCAAACTAAAATTCTAAATTCTGCAGTCACCCTCATTTTTCTATGAAATATAAAACCAACAGTATCATGAACACCCACGTTTATACAAAATGGTGACGTTCTACATCAGTTCTAAAATCACATTCACTTTTGTGTTCATTCAAAACATTTAAGGCATCTCAATGTGCCATATTTAAATGTACGCATGACTTGAGCTATTGCAGAGGGAAAGATTTTAATGTGTTTCCCACACAAAGCCATCACATGGCTTCAAAAACATTTTCATTTGACTGAAAATTGTACGGAGTAGAAGTAGGAGTAGTAGTAAACGGAGTAGTTTTCTACCACATACTGTACATATTCAGCTAAACAACGCAAACGGTGTTCCACATAAAAAAAAGTCATATGGGTTTAAAAAAACAAGACAGGTAGACAAGCAAGTAGCTGACAGAATTTTCATAATTGGTTAAAGTATTCCTTTAAAGTATTCCTGAAGTTTAAGAGTTAGATGAGCATTTGTCTAATATATCTAGTTGCTAACATTCTCTATAAAATTACATGAACACACAGTCAGCGACTTGAGGAGGGGGTGTGTCCGAGTTGATCATTGGGAATTTTGAAGCAAGCTGAGAAAGCAGAGACTGCGCTAAGATTAATGCATTCATCTTGAGCATCTTCCTCTGAAAGACACAAGGGAGAATCAAGTTACTAAACCGGTTTATCTTTCAACTCAGAGATCAACGGAAGGAGGTTTGGGTGTTGAGAAAGTTTCTGTGATAAGCAAGACATTCACCATAAGGCCAGCGAGTGAACAAAAAAAAAAACAAAATTCCTCTTCACTGAAGACATTCATTCCACGTAGTCCAACAAACAGTGGGTTAATCACACACGTACAATGAACAGACATGCATTTGTGAGTGGTGACAACAAAAGACGACACAAACTAAATAATGCAAGAACACGCAACACCAGTAACAAAAATGGTTGTTCAATGGCAAAACAAACAGGTCAATGATGAGCCATGCAAGGGAAACATGGCTTAAAAAAAACTGAATGTGCCTTGTAGCACGTTCTGTGATGTCACAAATTATCAGCTGCAGAATGATGATGCCGGTGTTGCATTTTATCACAATGGCAGGAGGAAAGGATGCAAATGGTAACATTTGATGCTGACTATAAAGGGTGCAAGGGCGCAGAATGATGCTGCCGGGAAGAGGTGCACGATGACGCAGAACACGGTGAGATATTGCAGGGTGATGATGCGAGGAACCCTGCTGCATTGTGATTGGCTGGGAGGGTGTTACCTGCAGGGTGGGGAGGGGGCGGGGTAGGGTACCGGAGGGCCCCACGCTCCTCCTCTCCTCCTCCAGAGCTCGAGTCAGACGCTCAAACTGCATCTCCTGCTCTCGCACGGAGGCCAGGAGAGACGCGGCATTCTCACACTGCTCCATACACACTGAGAGAAAGAGGACAGCGTTACACACTCACACAAATCACGAGACTGAGTGCCTGCACCCTTTACACGTCCTAAAACAAAGAAACATGCCTGCATGTGCTCCACACAGTCCAGCAAACATTTACACAGAGAAATACAATCTAACAGGGCTTAACAAGGATGGACAGAACAGTGATGAAGTGAGGGTTTGTGAGACTTATGCTATTGGGCCAGTGCTGTCATCAATACAGCTCATGTTGACCAGACATGTGTTTTATACTTTGCAAACATATCATTTTGAAATTTTCTGGTTTGACTTCTGCTGAATTTAAATGCATCACCAAAGTAAAGTTTAAAGTTGATTACCAAAGTAATCTTGTAAACAAACTCTTAATAACTCAAATAAGCTTGAGAGCATCAGTTACAACTTGATAAAAATAACAGTATAAACAAATCAATATTTTTAATCACATTATTTACGCGTTATTTAGTAAAACTATATACCTGTATAAACCTACTACTATCACCAAAAATTATAGGGAAGTTTCTTTTGGAAAGAAGGCAACAACCAATGAATTCTCTTGTTGTGCCCTGTGTGAGATGCTGAGCACCATGTGACCCATGTAGCAAGCTAAATCAAGCATCGGTAACAGAGAAGGAAAACAGAGAGAGAGAGAAAAATGAGACCGGAGAACATGACAGACAAAAAATAAAAAACAGGGCTCCTGAGCTGCAATGAGAGCTAGACAGGTGCTAACAAAGCTCTTCAGACGCAGGTGTGATCATGCTGTCACTGCTGGGTGGCAGTGCACAAAGGAAACCAGACCGGTTTCAAGCTCACAGGGAGAACAGTGATTCAGATACTGTGTGTGTGTGTGTGTGGAGCTCGTGTAGAGGCAGAAATAGCAAGTGCAGACACAACAAGGAATGAGCCATGGTCAATTCAACTCAAGTGGCTCCACAACCATATAGCAGCTTAAGAAAACACCAAGTTCCACAGAACAAATGATGCTAACAGGTGGTAATACTATAGTACTTTGCAATCAGTCATGTACTAAGATGTGTAGATATCACACATCATATGTCCAAACCATCTTAATTACACAATATACCAAGGTATAAAAACAAAGAAACATAGTATATGTACAATAAACACTGGTATTAACATGAAACATGTTTAAAAATCATACAAATGTCCAAAACATGGTGGGGGGTTTTCTGCAAGTCACATCTGGTAATTGCATCTCACTACATCTAGTCTTAGTCAAAAATAGTTAACCCCTTTTAGCTATAGTGAAACCTTTGTGAAACAGCTGGAGAGGCATCTCTGAAGACATTGTATAATTCATGGTTACAGAGCTTTATTGTGCACTTTATCAGTGTGAAATTCCTCTCAGAACAACGTATGGCATCTGTAGAGCAATGTATAAATAACCACCTATGCTGGTCTGTGCTGAATTTGCTCATTAACACCAGTTATCTGGGTGGAGTGCAAACGCAGCGTGAGAACAGCAGGTGAAAAAAATAAAAAGATCAGGGCTGATCTGAGTGCAGTGAAACTGAGTGCAGTACTCTGTACCGACGCTAATGTCATACACGGGAAGCTGAGTCAATTCAAGCTGCAGATCAAGAAGCTCTGTGGAAGAGCTGCTTGGCAAGAGAGGGCATGATGACATTGAGTTTACAATTAAGACAATAAAGAAAACAAATATTCTGTAAAGCCAATGAATAATCCAACTTCCAACTTCTAATTTCAGACTTCTCATTACCCTCTGAAGGTTATTATAGTCAATCTAAAGTGAAAGAGAAATGAAACATTGTGTACCTGCTCATATTTATGAATCATTGTCAGCCGCTTATCAAAACATAACATAATCCAGTGCACAAAATGTAAAATTCCAAAACTGCAAGCAAACACTAGCCACCCTTAAACTGACAGTGACAAAGTGACATTTAGTTTTGTCAATCATATTCCCCTATTATCACTTGCACACACTTACAACCATATACCTTTAAAGGAACAGTTCACGCAAAAAAAAGAGCAGCTCTGTTTACACTTACTCAATAGCATAATCAAAACCTAATTTGTTAGACTTTATGCATAGCCATCAGTTACCAAGCAAAAAGGAATCAATTATGTTTTTAAGGACTAACACGAAATCATATTTAAAATGACACTTTTCAAAGATGAAAATAAATGTCTGGGTTTAAAATTAAAGATCACCGTGGGATCTTGATACTGACTCCATTGGATGTATTTATCTTGGCTATGAAGATCTGCATGCATCAACCCTTCCAAACATTTGCCTCAGAGCCACAGCAAAAATAAAAGCTCAAGCTCTGGACCCTCTCTGTCCTCAAGTGCAAGCGCAGCACAACTACCGTGCATGTCAGAAACTATTTTAAGAAGACCACAAAGTCCAGCGATCCAAGTGAAAATCTCCAAAACAAACAGTGGCTCCCTATCATGAAAACTTGATTCGAGTGGAAGCGAGCAGAAGCCAAGGCCAAATGTACAAAACAGCAGCTTTGAAGAAGCCCCGCCCACTGCAAGATCACTCAAAGATCCCTGTAGCCTATGACGATTCAGGCCACTAACTCAACCAACAAGCACACGACCACACTCTCTTTCTCTCTTTCTCATGCCACACAACAGAGTGTGTGCATATTTGTATAAGAGAGAGAGCGAGAGAGAGCGAGAGAGAGCGAGAGAGAGCGAGAGAGAGCGAGAGAGAGCGAGAGAGAGCGAGAGAGAGCGAGAGAGAGCGAGAGAGAGCGAGAGAGAGCGAGAGAGAGCGAGAGAGAGCGAGAGAGAGCGAGAGAGAGGAAATATTTGCAGCTGTCTGCCTAGTGGTTAACAGAACAATAGAAAATGTGTGTCTACTACAGAGAACTGGTTGAGAGAGGGACAGCAGGGTGTGGATATGTGGTAGTGACTTTGGGGGGGGTGAGGTTGTGGGTGGGTGTGATTATTGCATTGTCCTTGAAAACACAGACACAGCAGTCAGTTTCATCTCGACTGAAACTGTTTTCCAACTCTCTTTGACTTCCCTCCCTATAAAGCAAACACTCTCGCTGAAATTCAGAAATAAGCGAGCACACAAATTCCAGCTTGTATTGTGGCATGTCAGAGCCTGTCTCTGCTCCTGAAAATAACTGCAAAACACTTCCCATCCTTTTCCCTTATATGTCACTCTTTCTCTGCATTGCTCATGACATGTGTATGCCCTCATTCCTTCCCTTTGCATCTGATTGAAGAGTGTGTAACTGATGACTCATTCAGATTTCATACTGTTTAATGCTGATACATGCATCATTCAGACAACAAAGAACACTGATATGCTTTTTCACAGTAGTTTGCACAGGAAACCTCTGAACAAAGGTGGGAGGGTCCAGGTCCCTGGAACGCTCGATTCTGATTGGTCAATCACAGCACTCTGCAATCAAATACATTTGTATAATGACAGCTAAATTGCACAATTGGCTATTGTGCTGTGGAACAATGTCTTACATTGTGGTCTAGGCTTATCTCACATCACTGTAGTCTCTTTCCTCTTACACCATAAAAATTTCAGCACATGAATATTTTATAACCATTTATTTAGCAGGTAACCAAGTAATACACTGGCTAATGGATATTCAGCATGTTATTGCAAATTAAGATGATAGAAGACATTAGAAAATTTCAGGTCACAGTAAACAGTAACCATTTTAATCTGTATGAAGAGTTGACACTGATGAAACTGTATGACAATACTAACACACAGAATTGACACCAGACAAATGTAGCCCTCATTAAACACACAACACATTTAGTGTTATAGGTGTGATGTCTAGTTGGCTGTGATTCTCAACAGTTCACACACTAACTGAAGGCAGCTGCCTTACTTCCCGGTCAGCCAATTACAGCCTGTGTTTTTGTATGAAGATATGCCTTACGGTTTCAGACAGACAGGCACCAGTACATCACGTCTAATGATACAGAACCGAACTGAAATGAGCTTTAGGAGATAAGCAAATATTTATTGACTACATTAAGAGCAGAATCATAAGTTGAGAAAGGAGAAGGCAGCATCTTTCTGGCTTCAGACACAGTCTACTAGCTACAGTTCTTTTCTCCTTAAGACAAAACTGTCATGGGACGGCTCTCTAAATAGGCCTGACCTAGAACGCCCTGATACTTGTAGCAAAAATCACATAAAACATGATTTAACACTACCGGTACTATATCTGCTTACTACACCATTACTGAACCATGCGTCACACCAGACAGAACCTTCTTTTTGCTTTAGCATCGTTGGCATGATACAACATCTGGTCAAATGCCACTCCATATTAAAAACCTGTGATTCATTGTGTATCAAAACCCCACCGAGACAGCACCAAGCACAGGCAGGATTACAGAGAAATGCCCTATATGACATCACCAATACATCATTAAGGCCATTTGACATAATTAATGCCAAAGAACTCTCTTATGACGGACGACTCCAAGATGAGAACAGCAGTATTACACATAAGCCACACTAGAACCAAGTAATTCAATTTGTCAGCTGCTTAATCAAGTGTGTCTTCTAATGGGATAGCGCAAGTATTAGACAGCTTAGCTACTAAGCATCCAAACCCTAAACCCTAGTGTTAGCACGTATATTGAGATACTGACAAGATCACCAGAATGGGATGTGGTTTTAACATTGTTTACACACATTAAGTAGTATAGTTTAAACTCAAACTTAAGTAAATACAGCCTGCTATAACAGCACGCAGCTGGCAGTCGGATAACATGATATGACCATCAAATGCATATAGGAAGCGATTCAGACAACAGCTGCTGACTTCTGCTCCAAATATGTGGGTTATGAAAAGAAAAACATTAAGGGGACCATAATGTGCCTTTATACGGAGACACTCAGAGACAAAGTCAATACAGGTGTCTGGGTAGGAAAGCACCTTTTTTAGCACTTCAAATACCATTTAGTCTGTGGTATTTGTATATTTATTTTATAATATATTATGCATTTCTCAATTACTGCTGACTCAGTCAGCACTGAGAGTAAAGCACTACACAATCAGCACTGGCCTGCCTCCAAACTAATGCTCAGTGAACTTTGGTACAACACACAGCCAAATGATCTACAATCGGCCGTGCACCTTAGCTGGTTGTTTAAATTGTCTATGGGCATTCGTTAAACCGGGCAAACTTGGAAAAAGCATTTATTGACCTTTCTGCCAGGACGCATCACTCAGCCATTGATATTATAGCTCATTCAGGCTGCAGACTCTACAGACCCGGAAATGGGAGTGGCCTGTGACGTAACACATTTCAAACACACACCTGACGCAGTTACTCCCGGTAAAAGGCAACAAGGAAGGACCAATCCCATGTAATGACTGCGATTTGAAAATCCAAAGTACATCGAGTTAACCACTGAAGAAAACACTTGGAGAGCTTTTTTTTTCCAAGAACAGCACCGTGTCCTTCCGCGTTTGAAAGCCACACCCTGCTGTTAACAGAGCCGGTCATTACTGCGGTCAGAAGATTTGGTTACTCCCCACTGAGTCGTCATCTTTAAAGACAAATTTCTCCTTAACAGTTTCTTTTTAGTAACTTTTAAGTATTTTTATTTAATAGAGGGGGGATTCAATTCAATTCTTCGATGGGCGTTTCAAATCGGGCGAGTGTGCACATGTTCTCCGTTATCAGCTCTCTCATGTGATGGTAACAAATGTGTAAAATCCCAAACATTCCTGCTTTGGGACTCATTGTTACCGATAAGCATCGGACCCCGAGTGACTCACGCCCAGTGTCTCATCGGACGCAGGCGGGACGTGAGGTACATCACACACGGTGTAATCTGCTGTTTCACACGGGCAAGTCACACACCGAACCGCGCCTTCCCTTCCCCCGCATACTTACACACACACCCTTTCACTAAAATACCCACTCAACAGGTTCCTAAACTTTTCGTAATGATTACTGCATATACCAGGAGCTTTATCTGACCAAACTTCGCCCTCTCCTGGAAACAATCCGCCGATTTGAGTCAAAGTCACCTAAAGCTGAGACACGCCGTGCCCGCTGCACCTGCGAAGCGGCGATCAGTTCAGATAAACCCAACAGCGGTTATAATATAAAGCAGATCCCCAAAATGCGAACCCCGATCCACCGCATAAAACGTCACATTTTAAACTCAAATACAAATGACTATTTTGGTCCGATAAGTGTCACCCACATGACCCAATGAAAAAACACATAAAACCTCAGAAAGCAAACTGTGCGTTACGACTTATAAAAATTGTTTTCCCGGAGCAATTCTCTTTTTATGGTGCAGCAACTTCCGCAAACTCAGGTGTGTTCATGGGCCTTGACCTGCTTTACTTCACTGCGGTGAAAATGTCTCCCTCACTGCCATTTATTCACCAGCATTTCTATCCACTTTAAACCCACATAAAGAAGCCATTGTGACAACACCTAAGCCAAATATCAAATGACTACGCAGCCCAGAAGGTGCAAAATGGAAGAAAATTCCCACTGAGAACAACAAGTATCGACACAGTCACATTTATAAGCCAAGGAAGATAAACTAAATGTAAATGTAACGATTCATTTGTAGAAATCGTGGTCTCAACATATGCAGTTTAATCCAACAGCACCACATTAATGTGCAAAAACAGTAACAAACTCAATGTAAGATTATAATTTAGTTTGCTGTGTTTGTATCATATTTTCTTCAATACTAGATTAACTGGATGTCATGAGGCACCTTCAGCAGAGCTCTGGGAGCAAGAGACAGACACCACAGTGTGGTTGACTCAAGCTCGTTTATTTCCTCATCAGATTATATAGAACATAACAGGATGCACCTAAATCTGTTTCAAGCAATCAAACAGATGGACTATATTTTATTGTCATGTACGGTTAGAAACATCAGCTTCAGGATGCATTCTAGACTTCCTTATGCAACAGAGTATATCGTATTCAAAAGGAGATATCAAAACGCATTAACCCTTAAGGGGTGTTGACTGTATTCATTAGTGCGGGGAACTAAATAATCTAACACTCATGTAAACCAATAACTTTATCATCGACATAACCTGAAAATCACAGGGCTGCAGCCCAAGCCTATTAAAAACACCGCTCCAAATGCTTCATTTACCACGCATGCATGCATGCATTACTAGATCAGTAAACACTCGTGCGCCACGCGACATGATCGTATGAACTTTTGGGAATTTCGGGAAAGTCTCCCGTGATCCTCGCCACGAAATAAAAGTCACGCTTAGCACAGCAGCTAACTCCACTAGCCTGCTAACGCGGAGAGCTGGCTAACTTTGTTCGGCTCCCAAATAACGCGGCCGAACGGGGAAAACTGGAGGACAACAAAGAAAGCCAAGAGAGATGAGAACAAACACAAGTTTCCATGGAGTCTACCTTTGGTTTTGCTTTTGATCGAGTCCCGGTGTGAGGTCGTGGCCTATCGAAACGGGCTTCTCTGCGGTCAGTTTCAGATTTTCCAAGCGGTAGGAAGTGATTGTAATTCCAAACGTTTGCTGCTCTATATTTGGGCGTTTCAGCCCCGCGCTACACCAGACGCATTTGCCCTATTTTGTGAGCTCGTTTTCTAACGCGTGGTGCGAGTCTGGCCTCCTCGGGTGCAATAAAATAAAGAATAAGCCTGAGATGAACAAATTTAAACACTCTTTTTGTAAACCCACCAATCTATCTCGCTCCCCTTGTTCACTCCTCTCTGTGCTCGTCGTCCCACAGGGAAGCGTCTGACCCCTCCCTCCCCCGTTCAGCTTACCAAGCGCTGGGCGGGGACTCGAGTTTTTTAATATGCACCGAAAAGAAAACGCATTTTATATTACGAATCGAGTTGTTTCAATGGAAACGCATGCTAGAAACCACACATTTTGATGCAGGTATTGCGTTGGGCGACACAGTTTTTTTGTAGTCGATCACCGGTTTGTCACGCCACGACTCGACGATAAACGCCCTTTTGCTGCACCTGTGAACCTGTGATATTTCATCTCCATGCTTGGAAACGCAGACTTTGTTATTAATTTATGTGAAATAATAATGTGTAATCTAATAGTGATAGGATAAAGGTGACCCCCCCCCCCCCCTCGGTTTTTCTAGGATCAATCTCAGCATTTCATCATTATAACGTGACTGGTTGAACGAAACAGGTAAAAAGCTGTTGGTAACATTTTTAACTGAACTACTAAACGTTGTATAATAAACATTTTATACTTTTTATACTTCTTAGTATACATATTAATACTTTATTAATACTTTTATTTAAAGCACCAGACCTTCACAATAATCTTATTAATGATTCCAATTCAGTTCCTGAAATGTAGGCTAACTGAGGAAACAAGACATCAATTTTAAAAATTAGGATGATACACTAACTAGTACTATATTTATTAGATTTTATTTGGGTAAATTCTGCTTTCTGTCATTCTAATTCATAGTCCATTTACAATTTTCTTTTAAATTGGCCAGTTCTAATTTAAGTTCACACTTATTTACTAAAAGGGTCCCAATTCCAAAATTTTGACCAATCAAATTCATATCTATTTATTGTTCAAAAGCATTGTATAATTTATGAATTGCCCATCATTATTTAGTCTCCAGAACAGTCCCAATTGTCCATTTGGCGAAACTGTGACATGAAATAATTGATTTGAAATCTTTCAAAGGCTCATGAAGGTGTCAGTTATATTAGATTAATAGAGGTTAAATGGACCAATAAAATATCAATGAACTTACATTATTGATTTGAATGTTGCTTCTAAATTTGGCACTTAATATTCACCTCCTGAAGACAGAAGGTCAAAGGCTATCAGTTGGAGAGTCTATAAATATTATGGCATTAGTCAACTTTGCACATCATTTCCTATCAGCTGTTCACTATTCTTTTTAATTTCTGAATTAAGAAGAAAGAGTCTTTAGCTGACTGTAAATTTTAACTAGACTGACTCAGGATCAGTCATATCTGAACCTTCTAAGTCGAATGTGTGACACGCAGGACTCCACCCAAAGAATCAATCCCACGTTGATGTTGAGAAGAACCTCCCCCAGGACGGGAGTTTGTGGACCCAGGTGCTTAGAAGGTGACTCAGGGAAGTGCTTGACAAATGTCACGTGTCTTCTAGCGGCTAGCACATGAACCTTCAGTGAAACTCTTTGCTAGGATCAAAGGTCAGTCCTTTGACCCCAGGCTACGCAAATACATTCAGCAGCCATAATGTAGGGAACTCTGTGGTTGTCCACGCGATGTTGATTAACGGTGTTGGTTGAAGTCACTTGGCGGATTGTTAGCCATCAGGCATTTTGTTGCCAAAACTAGCCTCAACGAGTTTAGGGAGCAGTTTAACTGCTGGTCGAGTTAGGCTTACCATCACTGCAGCGACTAACATTCCCCCCGCCCTGATTCTTATTAGTGTTGCTTACAGAGCCTTTATTAAACATTTGAAAATGCAGGCTGCTTAACTCTGTCTTTTGGGTTGTTAGGATCTTTCGGGTTTATTTGTTTAAAAATATATTAATATGTTATGCTTCAGATTGCATTTTTGAAATTGTACCACATACAAGAACCATACCCACCATTAAGGAGCAGATTAATAGCTTCTAAATTAACTGGCCTTTCTCAGTAAGTGACTGCAGGGGGCGTTAGGATCTTTTAAACCATTCATTTGTTTTCCAGCTGTGGCTCACTGGTTTGGTGCAGTTAAAAACTGATTAAACTTTGTGTAGTGTACACAATGGCTCAATCTCACGATGTTGAGCAGAGCAGATGAGACATGAGGCTGGGTGAGAACTCACAGAATAAAAAGAAAGTCATGGCTCCATCTGGTGTCTTCCATAAGAAATTGCAGTGGGACTTCTAATAGTATTTTTAGGCTCACACACACTATGTATATGGTTGAACAAACACTATGAAGGCATGGCATCTGCATAGAGGCAAAGAAATCACCTTTTCTAAATAAAATTATAAAATGCATTAAATCTATCGAAACCACATAATATATTTGTATGGACTATTGCTAATAAATGTTAAGCATAAATGTATGTATATTTATTTACTTGTTTGTTTGTTTGTTTGCTCAGTTGTGATTTCTTTGGACTAATTGGGCGGGTTGTGAACGCGCATACACGTGCACAGGTTAAGTAACTGCACACCAATTCACAATCATATTGATTTTGCGGTGAAATTTGATTTTGGATTATTCAATTTACACGAACTGTATTATTGAATTAATGTCCATATCATTTTATTTTAATTTACTTACAAAACAACGTCGTTGTATCATTATATCGTATGTTGTATCTATCTGTATGTGACCTAATATTTTATCTAATCCGCGTTATCTATAGTAACGGTGGACGAGGAAAACTGTTGTTTTAGAGAGATTAGAGCACTCAGACGTCGTAATCTGGATTAGTCAACTGTCCACATAGTGCACGGCCATGTGTTTCAATACTGAACGAATTAAACATTGCATTTTAACACTAATGTTACTAATAGTACTCATGCACATAGTTAAATTCACATTTCTAAAGAGTATATAGTTACATTTAAGTATTATTTATAGTGACTAAATGGAATAGCATCTATAAAATGTGCTTTATTACATTTTGTCTGTTTCTCCTCAGTTTCACAACACAAGTCATGTTATGTGTGGAACAAACGTTATGTCTATATATGAAATGTATATTGAATAATATATGAAATGTATATTGAATAAATGCAGCTGTAAACTTTGAAGCTGTTGTGACAAAACATAACCAATGAAGTTCATGAAATTCATTAATTTTTACAAGTGGCTTCAGTGTCCAAATACTTTTGAGCCACTGGCTGTGATTATGTGGTTAAAATACATGCATTATACATTTTTTAAGAAGTTAACTCTTCATATCAAAAGTGTATTATTTTAAGATATCTCCAATAATTGTACAGCAGTCCAAATTTCTTTAAATTCTCACATGTAAATTTGTCATAATGATTAACTTGTTTTCCACAGTTTTGTTTTGTAATCAGTGAATCTCTGTATTTCTCATCCTAGGTGAAGATCATATTGACTCTCCTGACTCCACTGGCCTTCATGCATCCTCTGTGTGTCTTTCTTTAGAGCTGGAGAAACAGTAAGAGATCTCACAGAGCATGGCAGAATCCTTAATCAGAGAAACTTCAGTGTTTTCATTAAAATAACATTCCTTCTGTAGAAGTACTTGTGATATGATTATGCATCTGTCTAGGCCTCTGTAAATGACAAAAGGAAATAAGGTGTGTATTCACAGCACGTATCATCACAAATGCTCACAAATAAGAACTGATAGCCAGAATTTGTATACAATTTAATTAAATGTAATTTAATTGTTGAATATTTACAACCTTTATCGATACAGAAATTACAATAAAAATATCTAAGTATTTGTATTTTTACTTCACTGTAGTTGACATAAACAGTAATGTTTAGAAAAAAAACTGATTTACACATAAAAATGAAAAAAATGAAAGGAGATTGCATGGGTTTCAGAGACATTACAACGTTTTTCAAGCAATTTTCAGGCCATTGTGTTCACTAATTCCAGATCTTTCTGGAGTTGTGTGATGGACAGTTGGGCATTAGCAGGAATGCTAATAGTCCTGCTCCCATTGGGGAAGCATAAGACAGACTTAAAAGCATCACAACAGTAACTTTAGAGCCATTAGCCAATGGCTTACTATCCAAAACAAATAATACTGATTTATTACTGCCATTGCATGTAATACACAAGGACCATGCACATCTCAGTAGGTTAAAAAGTGCATTCAGTGCTTTATGATACACCGATATGAAGATTTGAGAGAAAATGTGTGCTAGACGCTGGTTTGTGAACAGATAAGGTTTTCATTTGTTTCAGTTCTGATTTTATATTTTTTAGATCATAGCTTAACATCATTTAAACTTCAAAACAAAAAAGACAAATGTAAAATAGATATATGGAACACAGTTTCCCCTCTTTGTCATAAAAGCGAGTGTATGAAAAGGTCTTTGTATGGAGAAACACTACGGTTTAAATAATTACATACATAATAGTTACAAGGTTGTAGTTTAAAGGAGCTGCACAGCATTTCACTCTTCACATTAAGAGTTGACAGTTGACAAACTGATTGTTTTCTCCCTTTCTCATATGATCTCAAAGTTAGCGAGACATCATTCGAACAAACTCTGTAGGGGAAAAATGAAAAATAGGTTGTTAATTGTTAATCCATGCGTAAATACCAATAATATAGAAAGCAGAACTTTACTTGAGGTGCAATATATGTAACTTTACCTCTTGTCTATATGTCTTTTCTATGTAGGTTTATTTTATTAAACCATTCTAGACTATCTGTACATACATTTAAAATGTATTTCAGAACATTTTTTAAACAAAATAAATCTTTTCAATGTTTTTGTACACATTTTTTCAACTGACTTTCTGGACCATACAATATTTAGCTGCTGTGCCATTAAATCTTTGCAAAAGCTCTCTTCGCATGTGAACTGATTAATATTGGCACCAGTGCTGTCCCGTAACCCATTCTTCAAAAACAGCTTCAGGCACAGTCTGCATCTCATTGTGATTGGTTCCTGAAACAATCTTGGCTGAAATATGCCAAACTGTGCACAGCTGCTTGTTCTAATCTTGGGTTCTGTTTAGACTAGTTTGAATGCATTGTGCAAAGATACACTAAAGAATGATCATTGGCCTTTATTTCTACAACTCTGGTCTTTGTTATTTATACCTTTGTGTTATTGGCACCGTAGAGGACAATTCTCACCTTCAAAGTCCACCAGCCCATCTCCATTGAGGTCAACATCCCTAAGGATTTCATCAATCTCTTTGTGGTTAAGCTGCTCTCCCATCAGCTTCTTCATGGCTTCCCTCAGTTCAGCCAGACTGATCTGCCCATCGCCATTGGAGTCAAACTGAGAAAGCAGGTTCAATTAAAACATCCAAAATAAAAAAATGTAAAAAGCGTATTGTTACATATAAAACAGTAAATGCATCTGTTCAACAGTCTGCTAAAAAAAGAAAGCAAGTAACATATCCATAAACTAAAGGTAAGGCACATTTTGTGTCCATAACTGTTGGAACAAACATGAAATGTTTACGCACAATCGTGTTGAAAGTCTACAAAGATTACATAAAAAAATCTGGAATTCAAAATTAATTTAAACTTAAAAATAGACATTTTAGAGATTGGAAAATTTTTAAATAAAACAACATGAAATATGAAATTCTGCATTATTTCTTGGTCACCAAATAAATTACATGTTTTTTGATACTGACCATTTTAACACTTCTGTATGAAAGATCAGAATTCCTTGCTTCCATTAAAACTGCTCGTTTATTCTCTGACTGAAACACCAACCTCTCTGAAAGCATCTCTCAGCTCTTTAACCCCGATCATATCTGCCGTCTCAGCCAACATCTTTGGTCCCATCAGGTCTACAAAGTCCTCAAAGTCGACTCTACCACCACCTATTGGACAAACAAACATGATCAGTGTGTGAATTGAATGCAAGCAAACTCATCCATACATCTTGGATGAGTGTCTCCTGTGCCTTCTCTATTTATTCTACCAATGTGTGTGTAACTAAGGTGATGAAAAATAATGAGAAGATCTCACAGATCTGCTGACTGAGTTCAATCAGCTCCATCTCTGTGGGCATGTATCCCATCGTCCTCATACACTCGCCCAGATCCTTACAGCTAATGAAGCCATCCTTATCTTTGTCAAACTCTCTGAAGGCTTCCTTCAGTTCTGAAGACACAGAGAAAGAGAGAGAGAGAACCTTCTTCAGCTGGGTGAAAACAATGTGAAATCTATGTCGAGCAAGAGGATTGTGAAGGATACAGGTACAGTGATGAAGATCATTTGTTAAAGGTACAGAATATGAAAATCCCTTATTTTTTAAACTCATGTTATTCCAAATCAGTAGCTCTTTTTTTCTTCTTCTGTGGAATGCAAAAGGAGATAAAGACGTAAAGGTGACCAGGACACAGGGCAATGTATAAGTTTTATGATGACAGACCTTTATATGCATCTTACCAAACTGACTGTGGGTAGATAAATATATATAGAGAGAGAGGGAATTGGGGTGGAGGGAAAGAGTCAATAAGGGAAATGTACTGTTTTGGTTGGTGGTTAAGATCAAGTTATCACTTGGAGCTTCCAATGATAAAATTAGTGATGTCTGATATATCTCTGTACCTTCAATTTCCTCTGGCCGTAGATCTCTGTCCTGATTATAGATTTCAATGAAACATACAAAGACAATTATTGAATAAATTAGGATAAACACATATGTAGCCACACACACATATACAAATAACACCTTATGCAAAAGACTGATAACATACAATATTATGATAGTGACTCAAACATATTGATTTGTTACAGCAAATAAAACAAAATGCAAAACAAAATGTTTTTGACTGATAATGTATTGTACTCAATAGAGTTCCTAAATAAACATTTTGTCCTTTAATGTAAATCACTAACATAATCATGCAAACGTTGTCCTAAAGACTGTTATTCAAATCTTTCCTGTAATCTGCTTTGCATTTGGATGGGGTTTTCTGAATTGTGAAGGCACAAGCCTTGGAAGCCAATTTACACAGTTGAGTGTAACAGAAAGCCTCACACATAGGCTCTGATTACCAGTGATCATGAGAAAAAACAAAGTGAGAGGCCACATAAAATGGGCCTCATTAATGTGTGTATCTTCCTTCCAGAAAATAATTAATTTGAGCCACAAGTGTCTCAGGATGTCCCACCAGCAGTACTCTTCACACACCCTAGCCTGTGGCAGCAGTGCCACCCTCAGCCCACAAGATCCTGAACTTACAAAACCACTGCTTGTACAGGTTGTGTGACATGGCCTCATCCTTGAAAACCATAAACAACACTATGAAATGTCAAATACAGTATCAAACAGCAGTAAAATATGGTATCATGAGCAATAAGGATTACCATGCTAAGCACACTGTGTTTTTTGCAGTAGATTACTGGCCACTGAGTGCTTGAAACCACAATGATTCAACAGACATTTAGAAATAAAATCTCTCTATAAAATTCTCTAACGAAACTCAACCACCCAATCGGAGCAAACCATAGAAAAAAGTAAATATTACACTTGATTTTTATGCAATTACAAAATCATTTACACAGTAATGTCAGTACTATGTTGGGTTGCTGGTTGAAGTCCAATCTGCCACTTAAATCAAAACCAGTTTAATATGACAGTGTCACAATATTATAAACTGCATTTTGTTTTATAAGGATAGGTTGGTGTGTTTTGTCAGCTATTTTTGTTTGTGGAAACTCAGTCATTAAAACATCATTATTAATGCAGAGCATACATACAAATAGAAAAATGAACAAGCATAAAAATGAATTCTCATCTAAACCACATTTACACATTACATAAGAAAGATAATAGCAAATGGCAGGGTGATTTAGAGTTTGATCTGATTGCCTGATCCTGTGTTTTGGCATTGAACAACCAGAACATATTCACACAGCTGGTGAGTATTTACTCTGATTACTACCATGAGCTGGCAAGCATGATGCAGGCAGCAGTAGGGTGGGGTCACTACGGTTACCAGATTACAAGGGTCCGGGTTGCCAGGCACCAAATGGAGTTGAGTGGAGTTCAACCAGCTATATACTAATCCATTAAAACATACAATTACATACATAGTCTGCATATAACAACACACACTAGTACATCTGTATGTTTATTATCCCATTTTATTTTCGATTCTGGGAACAGCAGACAATGAAATTGATAGGAAACAATAAGCTATTCTAAAACTATGTACTTTCCAATCTGTCAACAGGAAGATCTAAACAATGATATCAGAAATGCCTACACATTCACCATCTTAATATGGTCCTACACAAGAGATTTTTACAAGCTTCTCCTATAAGTAAATGAAACATACCACTGGCACAAGAAGGATATTACAATGATATTGGTCTCAGCTGCATATGCTTTGACTCACTATTTTAACTCAATCCACCAGGATTAAAATTACAGTCTTTATAACCTACCTCCTCATTTATCCATTTCTCTATTTTACTCTTAGCTAATATTACATTACATTACAAAGATTCTGGACAAAGGTTCTCCTGACAATGGCGACTCACATGGGGAGGTGATTGGTGGACGATGGCAAAGCATCCTCCAGTAACAATGTGGCAGGTGATGTGTCATTGAGGAAGTGATGGAGAGGACTAATGCAGGTTAACAGGACATGACTGTAGATGAACAAGAGAGACGATTGCTGGTGGTGATTATGCGTGTTTCGGTGCATTTGTAAGCGTGTATACATACGAGCTGAGCCTGAACGAAGCTCTGTCGGAGAAAGACACAGGCCGGGCCCACGATGTTATGCAGCACATTACAGTTCTGAACCAGAGCACATATCGGCTCCTCAAATTGCTGCCTGTCCCCCAATTCTTCATCATCATCATCCTCGGCTGCCGTATCACCACTGCCCCCTAACACGGCAGCAGCCAGCGGCACTCCGCTGCCTTCCATGGGTGGGACCCCCTTTATGAGGAATTATTTCATTATGCACCAAATAAAATCTAAGTCTGACCTTTAATTCATGCTTAAAACATGTTACATGGAAAAGGAATCTCTGTTGTCCAATGTCTTCATAAATCAACCTCTGACTGTGCTTAATTATGTGCAGTTTGCAACCTTGGGGATGACCTTGGTGAGAACACCTGCTGTGGTTCTGAAAACAGACTTCCTTTAATGTAACCTAATATAATCAAGATGATTCCACAACAATATTTTGAACTGAAAAAAACAAGTTAACTTGGATGTTATCACATGAAGCCCATAATAATTATGCTACTAAAACATTTATAAATTATATTTTAGTTTGATCAACTTAACTAGTACAGTACAGACATAGGTAAAATAAAGGTAATCATTTAAATGCAAACCAAAGTAAAAGTTAATCAAAGTTATAAAATACTAATGATCAAATCACTTACATTTTGACAGTGAGACAAACTGTGTTATTTACACAGTAAAACTTGCCAAAAGTTTGACAAAGGCCAAACAAGCATCAAAGACTCTAATCATTTTTCAAATCAATCTGCAACCTACCAAAAAAAAACAGAAGTCTCTCTACATCCTTTCTGTACTTTTGTCATTTAAACAACTGTCTTACCTTCTTCATGCTGCTCCTTTTAGATGGTTTTGCTCCCATCACTTGTATCCTCGACTCCTCTCTGCTCCAACTCTTTCTTGCCTTTTCCGTCCCTCCCCTGCCTCCCCCTGCCCTGCCTCCCCCTCCCCTTAGCACTCACTCATGGTTCCTGTGCTCAGATATTACATAAACAGTACGACACACAGGAACCCCATCAACATCCTCATCCCAAGAGTGGGCGGAGCTGTCTAAACCAGAGGTGAGGGGTAGTGATGTTAATACCACTAAGAACACAGGATGTTTTTGGAGCACTGAGACCTGTTCCTTCAGCCAGCAGTTTATTCAGCACACGCTAATCCTGATACTCTCATCTTGCATCTGTTGTACATTTTCACTCTCTCACGTTTTTTACATCCTCATTCTAATCGCACTTCTTGTTCTACTGGATTGCAAGTGACTGCTTTGACATGATGGAGTCTCATGGGGAGGGAGAGAGAGCGAGAGAGCATGATGGGACAACCAGGCAGGGGTAGGATAGGCTCTCATAATCCTCGACATAGAGAGACAAAGAGAAGGTAAAGAATCATCAGATGGTCTTTAGATGGGCCAGAAGATATATGAACAGATTCATGATAGGTCATAGAACATTTTAAACAAGAAAAACATGACTTTAACTGTGACAACATGTCTCAGAGGCAGATGGTATGGTCATATGGTGTTATTTGTCACAACAGGAACCTGTTATTAAAAAGCCTTTATAGGCTTTAAGACGGCAATTATACCTTGAAACAAATTAATCAATCAAATTAACGTATTTCAAAAAATATTTTATTATTTTAGGAACTTTTTCTTTTGTGATCTTTATCTGTCTGTAATCCGCAAACAGAAACCCTCAAAATAAATTTGTCCACTGAATTTACTATTTGTTTCAGAGAGAGCTTTCACAAAAACAAACTGCATGTAATAACAAACATTAGAACCAGCAAAACACTGCTGGAAATGAAAGGATTGAGGTCTGTGAGATTAGGGGGTGTAAAGGTGAGTAACAAAATGTTTTTCTTCTGCGATCTGTTGCCCTTCTCACCTCTTTCATCCAACAGTTGGATGAGATTTTGGTCCAGATAAAGGTATTACTGTATCCAATCCCACATTTGTGCAGTATTACCACGTAATCTCTTTAGATTACATGACAAACTGTAGTTCTCTCGCTCTCTTTATTCACAACAACGATATTACAAGACACAGTTGTGCAAAAATAGCCAATACAAAACAGACTGTGATTTATTGTAAGAATACGGTGATTAATAAATTCAATACATTCAATGAACAGTATAAACTAACACTCAGTGTGACACAAATAAGAGTGTTAAAAAATGTAGTCAATCTATTTTTAGGTCAGTAAAAAAAGGGGTGGAGGGCTTTTCCATCCAACAGCCTGCTAGAGTTATATATTTGCTTCAGCATTCTTTTTATTTGCCCCTCAGCAACTGCATTGTGTAAATCTAACCACAAGGGGACACCAGAGAAGAATATTTGATATCCACTGACGACACATTAAAAAGTGACGGGCCCCACACAGAATTTGGGCACTTGGGGACGTGGGGTAAATTTGCAAACGTTCAGGACGGATTTACATACGTGTACACTCTTACTGGTATCTGAAGCGTAATGAAATGTGCAATATCAGTGAAACATATCTCATGATATTGTTAATGATTTTGATCTCAAGTCTTATATGCTTGATATTAGCTTTGTAAACAAATAAATTGTGAATATAATAATATTTATTATATTTACGTATATAAAGAATAAGAATATTATTTTAGTTTTTTTAAAAACATTATTTTTATATCACTATTTGTGCCTGTTTAACATTTGGCATACCAATTCTGCATCACTGTATAACACAAGCAATCTGTTAAAATGTATTAATATTGATCAAGACTCTTCAAGACGAATAAAGAACATATAGAAACATATTTTAGCATCTATCCAGTTATAAAATTTACTGCGTGTTTAAAGAATACAGTAGCTTATCTCAGTCTTATTCTAGTGGCGATGCATGCACAATGTCTAAGCATTTGTAGGAATTGTGTGAATCTCAGACATGTCAATGATAAGCTGTTTCGTTCTACACTCTTCCTGTCTGTAAGTATAAGTAATTGGAAGAGTGCCTGTTTTTGATCTTGATAGCTTTGGTTTCACTGTTTCTAAAGTCATCTGTGTTTTCTTTGAGCTTTCAACCAAAGGTAATGGCCATTAGGAAGGATCATTTAGTCTTTGTTGTTCTTAAAACAGCTGTACTTTCCCAAAGCTCAACCGGAAGAGCATGACGCTAGCCACACCATGTCATGGGTTTGATTACCAGGAAATGCATGTACTGATAAACCTTAAGATAAAAGCACCTGCCAATGCGTAATATATAACCATTTGTTTTGTATGTAACCGAGTATCTGAATCTTATTAGAACTGTACTAGTGGTGAATACAATCAACAATTATTTATGGAGCCAACCAAAAGAGACACATGCAACAGACAGCATTATCAATCAACTACAGAGGGAAACAACAGAAGATGGCTTAGGCAGCACGGCTGTTACCTTGTAGAATATTTTTAGGTCAAATCATGTGATTTTACTGTCAGAAAATAAGAATGAAATTTCTGCAATACTTTGTCCAATTAAGACAAACTTGTTTTCACCTTAATCTGAGAATACTTGCTACATTTAGTGACAGCACCTCCTATTGGTCACAATAATCATAAAACATGATAAACATGCTTATCCTTGTCCAATGTTTTGGTCATGAGTACTGTTCCTATCAACTCCCCCCCTCTCTCAGCATCAGGTACCAACTGTTCTCATCTCCTGAGAACATTTATTTTTTATGGCCACACACACACACACACACACACACACACACACACACACACACACACACACACACACACACACACACACACACACACACACACACACACACACACACACACACACACACACACACACACACACACACACACACACACACTGTTTGTGTGTTGAAGGGTATACAATATGTGCATAAATGCAGGCAAATTGCTCTGACGTCAGAGAGTCACTTCCTCTCCTTTACTGCAGTATCAGAGAGTGTGTCTGACTCTAAACCTTGATTTATACTTTGGTAATCTGTGCGCTAATCAAGCTCCACCTTTACATTAATGGTGGATCAGCAGGGGTTAATCCCCACAGCACATTATTAAACTCACTCTAACATATCTATATGAATGTGCTTTTACACATAGACATACCATCACCCCAGACATACCATTACTTACACCCGCTTCTTAGGTATCCCATATACTCGCACATATGTGCACAAAATACAAGTCGTTGTCTGCCCCATGGCCATGACTGACACTACAATACTGCCACACATTTGCAACATAGACAATTCCTGTACAGACGTTACTAAGACAATTCCCATACAGAAACTTGCCCTGCGTCCCAATTAGCATATTATCCCATCATAAATATTGATCGAATTAAATAATAAGAATTAGAGTGTCTCAAATTGTAGTAGCTGTTGAAATGAGTATTCCTAAAGTACCCGGATGGTCTACCTTTTCCTGTGAAAATTAGACCCATTAACACAAAAAGGCTTACCTACAAATCATTCTGAGAGGGTGACGCTACACTGCATAAACTAAATAAGTAATGCTTCACCAAATGAATAACTTACGCTATATATTAAATGCTACATAAGAAAATAATGAATGAAGAAATGCTTACATACAAGGAGTTGTTATATTTTGATGTGTGTGATTGTTAATGATTACCATTGTCTATTACCATGCTATGTGTTAGTATGTCCCAGTACTTGCATACTCTTGCAACGCACTACAATGTAAATACTTTTTCATATTAAAAACAGTACATACTTTTAGGGTATAGTATAAGTAGGGGAACTGGGACACAGCATTGGAGTTACACTTTTAATGCTACACAATGGCACCTACATCTGACTTACAGACAGTAAATTGCAGAGCATCCCGTTTCTCTTCAAATAGCTTTTGTACCTCAATGTGTGTGTGCATGTGCGTGTATTGAATGTGTGTGCGTGCTATAGAGGAGATTTGGGTTGTCTGCTGTATATTGGTGGGCTGTCAATGGATTAAGGCCAAAACCCATGAGAAAAGAGAAAGCAACAGAAAGACTGCAAATGCAAGGAGAAAAAAGGTACCAAAGGCCAAACCGTTGCAAAATTACATTGTTTGCCATCCCAAAAAAGGTTTATTATTAAAAATGTTACAACAACACCCAGAGTTTTGGGCTTTGGGATATAGCACAAAAAATGTAAACTATTCTATTCTGATTTGTGATATGTTGGATGTACAGTACTTAACATCACAAAGCTATTTTCACATCTAGTGTCTGATGTGCTCAAATCTGTGATGCCCAAATCTATTCAGTTCAGCAGAGTTCTTGTGAGTGAATCCATTTTTAACAGGATCTGTTCTCGTGAGTCGTTAATCTCACCCATATAATCCTCCTCTTCTCAATCAATCTCTCTCTTATTCTTCTCCTTTCATCCCTCACTCTTTTCTTTCATCTCTCACAGCCCTTCCCTCTTCCTCCTTTTCTCCC
Organism: Chromobotia macracanthus; assembly: GCA_036877525.1. Taxonomy (NCBI): domain Eukaryota; kingdom Metazoa; phylum Chordata; class Actinopteri; order Cypriniformes; family Botiidae; genus Chromobotia; species Chromobotia macracanthus. The sequence goes on from JAZGTH010000019.1 coordinate 3,731,027, forward strand.
TCTAAGTGTTTTGTTTTCTTTGCTCCTGCTATCCGCCACATTGACTTGTACACTATTAATATATTACCCTTGCTCAGACTTGTGTCATTTGTAATTGCACAGATTTTTAGGTATTATACTGACTTCTGATGTGAAAAGTGACATTACTTTCTCTAATGTTAGGAAGACTGAGAACCCAGGTATAAGTCTGTGAGTAAATCTGAAAAAACGATGCAGTTAATTTGAAATGATCATTTACCAAGGTCTCTGGTAAGTACAAAGAGAATAAATTCACTCTCAACAGAACATAGTACACAGCTCACATTACTCAAAGCACAAAATCTGAATAGGACACAAATGTAGCTGCTTTTGAACAATGTAAGCAACAGCTGGAGCATATAGAAAATTTGAAGGTGTTTGCCACTAGTGACTTCAAAAATCTTTAATCAAACAAACCGGTTTCTGAATTCAGCTTCATGCCAAGATAGTTTTTACACTCCAGCTAGTGAAGCAGTTTTAAAAGTATGTAAAAAGTGAAATAAAGACATATATAAGATTCTATTTAGTGCACTATAAAAACATGTATCATAAGTGAGCACAGCTCAGAAATTGAAACAAGCAACTGTTGTCTTCCCCTATTTTCTTTCACGAAACCATCTCCATAAAGAAAAGAAAAAATGACTCTGATCTTTGATCCTCCAGCAGATGATGGATGATTCACCTTTAAACAGTTGACTCACCCCATAAAATAAATCATCATATTTTATTCACCTTCATAAACCATCCAAAACCCAAATGATTTTACTTCCGTGAAATCCAGAAGAGACATTTATTGACAATGTTTCTTTCTCCATGAAGTGTATGGTGACTGAGGCTACAGTGCACTAACATATTGCCTAACGTCCTTCTGTGTTTCTGTGTTTTATCTATTTAAAGGAATAATTCACCCCAAAACACAAAATAAGCCATAAACTGCTCACCCTCAAGGCATCCTAGGCATATACTTCTTTACTCTTTCAGCTCAACAGAATCGCTTAATAAGCTAAAAATATTAAACTTTTTCTTTTACTAATGTATCATTTCACTTCAGAAGACATTTATTTATCAACCGAGTTTGGATTATTTTTATGATAGATGGCTGCATGCACTTTTCAGAGCTTCAAAATCTCAGTCTCTGTTTACTGCCATTACAAAATCTGGGAAAAGCCTTTATTTTATTTAATATAACCCAGATTCTGTTTGGCTAATTTTCATTTTGAGGTGAACAATTTCTTTAATCGTTAAATCTCATTATGTAACTCTGAATTTATTAAATTCACAAAAGAACTTTCACAATTCATCAATATCTACAGTAATCCTCTCAAAACAAGTACACAACCCAGACACTACACAATCCTGATTAAGTCTTGGATAAATAATGGCACAATGCTTGTCTTTACAATGTTGATGCAAAGATAATTCAGCTCTCTGTGTGAGTAATGCTGTCTGTGAGTGTGATGTGTTAAATGGGGAATTGAGTGTTTAACACAAATTATTCAGGCTACTACATGCCCACGTTTCATTCACATTTAGAGACCCACACATGAAGAGATTTTAACATTATAAAAGCAATATAAACAATATTTAACAATATAAATGCTTTAATGAATATTCAAGGCCTAGATTTGTAAATCTATCAGACTTGTGAGTGAGGTTTATCTTTAACAATACACAGCAATACCAATAGCATAAGAAAATAAACAAATAAATAAAAACAAAAAATAAAACAAATGTATATTCTATCAACAAGCAATTTTACTTCTCTTGTATTTATCTCTTTCAGAGTGACAGATCAAGTGAAAAACAAGACAAATACACAGATTTTTTGGTCTCTCTCAAGTGAGAAACATCTTACTCCTTCTCATAAATGCATCATGAGGGAGAATGTAGCAAAGGCCAAAAACAGAAAAGTGACAATCAAGACTGACCAAGACTGAAGACATAACAGCTCATACACAAGCAATTGCACAGTTCACCTTAGAATAACCCAAAGCATTGTGAAATAGCAGTTACCTGACCAAAGACAGATGCCACAATGGGTCTGAGTTTCCTGCGCTCCGTCTCGCCCCTGAAGGGCTCTTCTTCAGGTTCAGTGGGTGAGTTCAGGCTGAGGGTCTTGGTTTTAGGGGGCCGTTTAATGCTTCCACCTGATGAGGTGCTCCATCTCCTCAGCTTCTCTATCTTCTTCCTAAAGGACCCCTAAATTTAGAGTAAAGAGAAGAACATTTGATGCCCAGAGTCCAGCAACATCGAAACATCTTACCATAACTCATGCAAAAAATAAATCAATAAATATTAAGGAACTTCCAAACCCTTCAAATAATGAGGGAAAATGAAATGGGGGACTTCTGTTTCTTTTGAAAATTTGGACCTTCAATGTATTCAATAAAAACAAATTAACAAACAAGTACAGTGAATAGGTCTACAAATGACTGTATACCAAGTATACTGACACTGACAGACTGCAAAACTCGTTCATATTACTGCCTGGTCCACCATGTTTTAATTGGTTCTTTAATTGGTTTGTAATTCATGCCTATTAGCAGAGTGACGGAAAATCTGACCAATCATATTGAAGAGTTTTACTACGGGTCGGCCTTCAACTTACCAATAGTAAACCAGGCAGGTCGTTCGGTAGGCGGGAAAAGTTGTTCTGAGAGCCAGCGGGTGTTAGCGTCGTCAACAGGTGTGTGTTTAATTAAGAACTGACTTAGTGGTGTAAAAACCGCTGATTTTATGGAGAACGTCCATAAAATCCATAACATCATCATTTTTACTCGAAAAAGTAAATGAATATAACAAAATGGCGGTGTCTCGAGACGCGTACGCGGTGCGAAGTTTCACAGTCCACGTTTATATAGAAAAGCAACTAAAACAGTCCAGACGGCGAGATTTTCTTCAGACAAAATGTGCTGGATTTTCTTGCAAAGGAAAGGAGAATGGAGGACAGACGACTGTGTTATAAGGTAATATTTCTGTGCGAGTATCTGTTTTTTTGTGAGTGTTGGTATGTCTGTACACATACACGTATACCAGTTATACTGAACTGCGTGTAATAGCCTTTATTTATAGACTGCACGCCAAGGTTTTTACTCCAGTGAATATTTATCAGGGTATCTTTATTGTGGACTTTAATTTTCTTATAAAAAGACGTCACACTTTGGCCAACATTGTCACATTTTAAGGTAGGTTAATTGTGACCCGCATTATCAACCTGCCAATATGACATAATTACAAATCAGAACCATTCAGCAAAAACAGCAAGAAGGTAAAGGGAATATAAAAACGTTATTTGTCAAGCAGAATTTCTAATAAATAAACTGATTAAATGACATATTAAACAACATTTGACAACTTGCCCCAATAAAAATGGACAACTTGCCCACCCCTGAAATTTATAAAACAAAGCTGTTATGAGAACCTCTCCTGACCCTTGCCTTACAAACATTGTAATATTAAAAATGTTTAATATTAGAATGCACCAAATTATTATTGTTGTTGTATCTTGTCTTTTCTAATAACATATATTGTTATTTTATTACTCACATATTTCATCTGTCACACTCAACATTTTTAATCTGTGCTCAGCCACACAGCCCAAAGCTCACGTACCTTTTTGACAATCTTGTCTTGGGGGATCTCAATGGTTTCCATGTTGCCTGCTTCCATTGACATTACAATCTTCTGAGATGGGCATTAATGCTTTTCTGACTGTTTGTTTCTGATGTTTACTCTGCTCAAATTCTGTTGCAGAAACGCTTTGAGTATTCCCATCTCTTGCCCCACCTCTCACACACACACACACACACACACACACACACACACACACACACAGTCTTTATCTCTTTCATTCAGTCTGTGTCAATCTCTTTTTAATACTGTCTGTACATCTCTCTCTCTTGCTGTCATTCACATGTACATTCTCTTTGTCTCCTCCCCTGCTTTAAAGATGCTTTCGTAAAATGATTGTTTTATTATATTATTATTATATTTAGTCATCGTCAGTTTCTGACAGGTGTTATTTGAATTCATAAGCAAGAACATAAGAAAGAATACTTGGAGAAAACACATACCACATTCGTCTGGTATTTGACGGTAAATGAGTATAACTAATTTCTTAGACTTTTTTTAGGCCTTTTTTGGCCATTTTGAAGACAATTTGAATGCCAACTTAAATGAATTTTTGTGGTTCCACAATAACTGCATTTTGTTGTCTCATCAGACATTAACCAGTTGTGCTGGCAGTGTGTGATTTGACTGTAGATGAAGAAAAATGATCTCGTATTCCTTTTCCTGATTTGCATCTGATTTAATCTTTTATCCTGTCTCCTGCTCTCTCTCAAATCCTCTTACATGTTCATATTCTTCTCTGTAATGTTTCGTCTCTTATTCCCATCCCGCCCAACACTGTTTATTGACATAACCACATATATGTGCTGTTGATACATAATATGGGACATATGAATTTTTGTACATCAAGACTTTTGATTAAAGGTTATAAACTTGTACATAGTAATAATGTGTACATTTCATTAGTCTGTATGTGTTAATCATTCACAAATATGGCACATGTATACAGAGTTAGATTTTGTGCAGTCTTGCAACTGTAAGTATTGCAACCCTACCTACCTAGTCAGCCATGATATAAATGTTTATAAGGTTATATTCTTGTTATTTGTTGGCGTATTCTTCTGTTAAAGCAATCGGTCTGCATTTTTTCAATTTGAAAATCATTTTAATGGTAGAGTTCTTAAAGTACTACAAATCCCATGATCCTTTGGAAAAAGAGCAAAAACGTTTTGCCAAGTTTTTCAGCGACCATTTTCTCCTGTGATTCACTTCACGTGACAAAACGTCCAACAAGTTCAAGCTACTTATTTACTTGCTAAATACTGTATACTGGCACTGTTGTCCCACATTTCATCATTGATTAGTTTACATTCTTTGAGTGACTTTAGTTATTAGTTGTTTACTTCCTCATAGCTTTTTTTATGTAAAATCATCAACAGCCGCCATTAATGAAAAGGAAATTATTGTCCTTTCCAGTGATCTAATGGACACAATGAATATGGTGATGCAAAAGAACAATTTCAACATTTTACACAAAATTGCTAAAAAATTAAATTTCCATAGATGAAATCTGTGTTTTTCTAAGTAAAAAATAAATGAGTAAAAAATATTTGGCCTTTGTCTCTTACAAAGTTAAGTACAAAGTTGTCTCTTACTTGCTAATACAGTTAAACCAAAGTCACATTAACTACTCATTCAAGCATCTGGATCTGTCTTCTGAAGTCTGTGCCAAATGTTCTGACAAGCAGCTGTTTAAATATGGGTAAGGTAGAGGTGAGGATTTTAACTTCTACTGACTAAGACAACACGCATCGCCCACATGTAAACAATGTTATGTAAGACCATCCACAAAGACATCTGATCCCTATGATCTGCATAGTACATTTAATTCCAGTCTCAAGAACCTTCTGTCACCCCACAGACATTCAATTAATAATCTGATCTGTTAAGATCAGCACAACAATCAAGGGCAGTTTAACTTAATAAGAGCCATGTTTAAGAGTGCAGGGAAGAATATGACTAAGTTTTATTGGATAGTAGGTAGGTATATATAGTGGGAACTAGGCTAGGAAATGAGATGACAATTAGGGTTCACCTTGGTTTTTATCAAATGTGATAGCATTTGTATTATACAACAATTAACTTACACACCGATATAAAACACTTGTTGTTTTAATGCAAATAAAGACTCAAATACAAAATGGTGAGTCCCTAATCAGACACTTCTAAAAGAACTTTCAGATATATTGTGACGTACACTACTGTTCAAAAGTTTAGGGTTACTTATTTTTTATCAATATACAATTTTTCAATTAATTGCGTTCTTTAATTTTTTGCCCCACGTAGAGAATCTTCAATGTAGTCACTCTTTGCCTAGAATTTGCAAAAAAATGTAGCCTTTGCATTTTCACCCTGTTCCTCTTAAAGCGTCAACCTGAGGTGCTTTTTAATACTGAAGGAGCTCCCTATGGTGGGCTGTTATTGGCTGCTTTTTCTGGATTATTTGATTGTAATAATGTATAAGTGTATCAGTGATGAGCCCCTTATCAATCCTCAGTACACCAACAACTGTATATTACTATCATGTATATCTTGTGAAAAATCCATACCCATGTCATCAACCACAAAAAAATTTACTTAAACGATTTGATTATACAAGGGTTGCAGAGATGACAAGCCAAAGACATCAGTAAACAAGAGAACAAAGAGAAATGAAGGGATAAGAAGAACAGAAGAGGGTCAGCTTGGAATCATCTCTAAAACAAGACGGATGATAACATTGGTTAAAAGACAAGGAAGGATAAACAAAAATTGTTAATGTTAATGCAAGAAATAATCATGCTTAATGATCATCACTTAGAGAATGTAAAAGACGTGGTTGAAGCTTTGCACTTGCAAAGCTTCAGTGCCATCTGAAAGCTCATATGGGGTTAATGTGTATGCTTATCACTGCAAGCAAGATGCAAGGTTTCACAAGTGTGGCAAAACCAACATATTAGATATATAGATTAGAAGGTAACTGTTGAAGCCAATAAAACCACAACGAGAATGATTATGCCCTTTATGTTGTGAAATAGGATGTTAGAGAAAAGTAGAAGTGCAGGGGCAAGATTGCTTAACTTAACCAGTACCCATATGTGAAAGTATTAATGTTGTAAGAACTTATGGGTGTGTACAGAGACCATAATGTTACCAATATTATCGGGAGATGATCTGTCAGAAACAATTACTGTTATGTCATCACGGCTATAAGTTGGGTAACGGCTGAGGCGAAGAGGCCAAACCCCACGGTGAAGACCTCTTCGAGAACTCGCATCAAGTCCTAGAGGACGAGCCCTACTGATTTTGGTCCGGACACCGCCGAGGACTATCGAGCAGCTCACAGCCTTCTCAAGTAGAAGGTGAGAATAAATGGTTAAATTGGCATTGTATTTTTAGATTGAGACGTTTGTTGGGTTATCCAGGTGGAATAGAAATAAGTCGGTGTACATAATTGTATATAACCCTTGTGCAAACTGTGTACATTAACTGTGTATGTCTTTTGTGCATACTGTCTATATTTTACAGGCATATTGTCTATACCTTCTGTGTTTTGTGTATATACTGCATGTAATGGGCATTGTATTGCTGATACTGTACAGTGTGTGAAACGCATTCTCAAGATTTTCACTCCCTACGGCACTTGGGTTATTGATGGCATGACAATTAAAGTGACTTGATTCAAAATCATCCATTTCATTTTTAAAATGAAAGGCAATATATTAAGCATCTTTCTGCTCCATTTGGATACTCTTTGTCCTCTAAATGGCTGCAAAATGCTAGTGACGCATGCACACAGTTTTAATACCACTGAAAGCATCTGTTTTGTACAATTACAGCACTGGGTTCACTCTTTTACAGCTTACAACATGAAGCATTCCGTCTGTCCATGCTACACTCCTTCTGTTCCCCAGTTTCTATCGTTTTCTGTCGCATGAACTTTTTGTAGCTACGGCTGCAGATGAAAACTGGGTCCGTACTCTTGTCAAGCATTTGAGACCACATTGAAAATCTGTGATCTCTTAAATCACGATAATATGGATCTTCAGATTTTGCCAACATTTGTCATGCCAGCATTATTTTATGGCAGCTCCAGTGCAAACTCTCATTTCAATATATTTCTGTATACCAAACACAGTGTATAGTGTGTTGGTTTTTTTTAATATATATATGTATATATATATATAATACATTATGATGATACTATATTACAATTAAATGTAATGCTGAATAGGTATGGGGCATGAGTGTAGATAACTTAATACAATCAGCTCTGTCCTCTTCTTTTTTTAGGATGTAGTAAGGGCACAACAAACTGTTGTCAGATTTTTATGGAATTCTGGACTCTTTTATAGTTAATAAATTAAAATTAAACAGTTGGTATAGTTGTACAGATCTACAAATATTCACTTGTTGTGTGGAAGTGTTGTCCCAATTTTCCATACCTGGTACAATGTATTTTAATAATGTTATATGTGGTTGGGATTAGTTTAATCTGAGCAGTAATGTTGTATGTATGTCTGTGTAGTTGGGGGTTAATCTGAGCACTGTGAGAGAGCAGAGGCAGGGATATGGGCCATGTTGTTTGTCTGTGATTGGGGGATTTTTGTTTTTAGTTCATTGTTTTGTTTTTTCACCAGTTGCAAGGGCACACTCTTTTTAATATTCTAGAAATCACAACAGCCTCAGAGGTAATCCAGCATGACTGTGGTTTAAACCCAGGGCCGGTTCTAGACGTTTGGAGGCCCCCACAGCCCTAAACCTGTGTTTTTCCCCTACTTATGTTCAATTGAGTACAATTTTTTTTTTTTTTTTTTTTTTTTTTTATAAATAAAAGGTTCTGCCATGGAAGTCTGTCAGCCCATAGAACAGAATCATAAAAAGTAAAATTTTAAACAGAGGACAGTCTGAAATATTACCACAGCAAATTTAGAGTCTCTACCTCAAACACTCCAGTGCCACCAACAGTTAAAAGTTTTTCTTGTGGACAAGTGGACAGACCACTAAACAAATTGGATGTTCTCTGTTTGCCACTGGTCACACTAGTCTGCTCTCCAGCCTCGTTCTGCGAGCTTGTAATTATACAGCAAAGGACTCATAAGTAACGGCAGGGACCACCAGTGGCACAACAAATGTGTGAGGGAGGCTGAATGAGGAGTTATGAGGAAATTTCTGCTGTGAGAAAAAAGACTGAATAATAAACAGATCAAGATTTAGGTTGCTTAACTTTATGCTAAAGACTTTGCAAGGTCAGGGAATCCAAAATGGAGTATAAATGGCTAGTAACTGGAAGATGATTAATGATTGTCAGTTTTGAGGAAGTATGTTATTGAAAATGGAAACAAAGACCTCGTGATTAGCAGTTGTGTGGATCAGAAATAATCACATGCATGGGTGGGGATCCACACTGGGACGTGTGACTTTTGGGCCCTCCCTCAATATCTTTACAAATGAGTGCCACTCTAAGTGATTATGATACAGACAAAAACAAAAGCTAGACTCTGGACTAGAAAATACAGATTATCAAATGCCCTTGTTGGGAAGTGTATTTCTATGAGGAATTTTTAACAGGACAGATGTTATTCTCTTAAAAAATGTCTATCCAAAATGAAAATTTCCTAATAATTTACCAATGACATCCAAGATGTTTTCTTCAGTCAAAAAGTTAAGGTTCTTGAGGAAAACATTCCAGGATTTTCTTTAATGCAATTCAACAGGGCTCATAGTTTTGAAGGTCCAAAATAAAGTTTCAGTGCAGCTTCAAATGCAAAAGCATGGAAATCACACGGAATCTTGCTACTGTTTATTTTCACATTGACAGTAAGCCTTGATCAGTTTATTGCAGATGGGCTCAAACACGTTTTTGTTTTTTTTTGTTTTTTTGGTCATTTCGTGTGACTTTAGTGCTTTCGGGTGAGTCTTAGTGCCAACACACCCGATATGATGGTAAAATAATAGTTTTTAGTTTTATGACACAAGTACAATACTTTGAATGCACTCCTGTCTTTATAATGCAATAAACCCATAATGGTTAATAATTTGCTGAGGTTTAACAACTGGATGTTGTGGGATATGACATGTATATCATAGTGTGTAACAAGGATTTATATTCTAGGGGTTGTGGAAGAGCAACAGACAGTTTGGATGTCAGTCTATTTTTAAAATTATTCACAAATACTGTGGGCATTTTTATTTGGAATAGTATTTCGTCAAGGTGAATATGTGATTTTAAATGTGTATTGTCTTCATGCTTTGAGTTTAATTCACAAATTGTTGGTTGTCTCAGCCTCTGCTTTTGCAGCTATTAATGTTTTAGTTTGTTTTAGTTCTGCCAGATTAATGAAAATTGTACTTTTGTTTTTATAGTTTCATTAATGATGTACTGATGTGTCTGCATTATTGAGGTGATTTAAATGGAAATCCTATGACATGACGGCTCATAGAAATAAAAAATGGTGCAATCCGACTTTTTTTATATGGGCATGATTTACCTATAAGAATTTTGTTCACTTAATTCAGAGGATCATGATGTCATTAGTGTCTGTTGTGGCCCTGATCGCACTGGTGGTCTCCGGCGTGCAGGCGTTTGTGTCAGTTGGTGGTAGCGGAAACACCCATGTTACCATTACAGCTCACGCAATCATGGGGAAGACCTTTGAGGTGTGTGAAGCAGTGGCTGAATCAGAAGGAAAAGATTTCAAACCAACGGTGAGTAGCTTGTGTACCATTAGGTCTTATTGTTATTATGTGTTATGGTGTAAATACTTTTTCTTAATTCCAGCCAGTTGGAATTTGTTGTGTTTAGGAAGGTTTCAGTGGGGTAAAAGTATTTTGGGGACTTTTGAAGAATGCTCACCACTGTTCCCTGTGGTGTGACCAGTGTTTTCGAACTTTGGAGCTTGTTATTTTTATATTACTTAAAAATATTCCATATAATTTCAGTGGTTATATGATACAGTTTGTGTAACGTGCCGCGGGCTGACAGGAACACTAGTCTGCAGGACAGGAGCAGAATGAGGAATATCCAAAAACAAGCTTTTTTTTTATAATCCACAGAAACTTATGTAAACAGAAACAGAATCACTCATGTACAGAAACGATAACTGACCAAGATCTGAACGGAAAGGGGAACTAAATAGTGCAGATGATGAGGAGCAGACAGGTGATTGGAATTAACTAATGACTAAACAAGAACAGGAAAATGACTAAATAAGGTAAAACAGGAACTTAACCAAAACAAAGACCAGGGAAATCAAAAGAGAGAGACATAAGGGTCCATAACTGTGACAGTTAGGTTGTGTGATCCTTTAAATGTAATATGATTTTTGGTCTAAATGGGACTGAATCAGTCAATTCACTTTTTACTAATTCGCCCAAAACCCCAGAATTACATCAGAAAAGTATAATAAAAGCTTTTCCAATGACCTGTACAATAACTCTGCGGAATAGAATGAAATACAAGTCACTTTTCAACAAAAATCTTTAAGTCTTTTAATGTTGTGCGCAAAAATGATAAAGGGATTTTCGGGTTCCTTTAATCCACAGGGAACATCAATAGAAGAACTGCTGCGTGCCTGTCTGGGAACAGCCACAGGTGAGGTATCTGGAGCCAAGTTCCGTACAGCATTGAATCAAATCTACATGCAGAACGGCCTTGTGGACCATGACTTCATGAGCAGCGCACCACACCATTTCAATAACGAGGCCTTCCGCGAGGGACGCAACCTCATCATCCAGGGAACTGCAGCCATTAAAGCTAATGTCCGCACAGACAACCTTCAGTCTGCCCGAGAAACACTGGGCCGAGTGTGTCACACACTTCAGGTGCAAAAGAAAGGGATAATATTTTTTATTTCTAAATTAATCAAAGCAAAAACATAAACATTCATTATGAATCTTTTTTCAGGATTTTTACAGTCACAGTAACTGGGTTGAATTGGGTAACAAAAGTCCATATGCCAACCTCATCAGACCTGATCTCACGATTGAGAACGTTGCAGGTACAAACTGTCTTTGGGTGTGAAGATGAGTCATTTGCGGGAAAAAGGTAGATTGTGAAGGTGTGTAAATTTTTGGGCTTTATGGCCCATGAACATTGGCCTGTATGGCCAATGTTCATGTGTCTGAGGAGGTAAGAGGTCAGATTACCTGCTGCATAACTGATAAGTATGAATGGGTCACGCCAACAAGCAAATACTGTATTGCATGAGATTATTCTGACTGTGAGATTAATCTGACCTGCTAGAACGGGTCATAAACAGAAGTTACTGTAATTACTAAAGTTACTGTAGTTGTCTGAGCATGTTTTTATTGGTGTATGCCGCTGTACAATTATAGAATATGTTCATGTTTTTATATTCAGATGTTACGATGCCAACATGCAGTGACTGTGCCAGTGGCACCTGCCCAAACCCGCTACTGCCTGCCATTCTGAATGGGAAGTATCTCACTTCAGGATACATGGGGTTGTTCTCCCCTGACAAACCTCAAGGTGAGGAGAAAGTTCAGAGGTTACAGTATAAACTCGCACACAAATACTGTGAAGCCTTGTTGCATGAACTGCCTTAAATGGCCTGAACTCGTTTTTTAAACCCTTATTTTTACTATTATTATTATTTTTACTATTATTATTAAACTCTTAATGCTTAACTTTATCTACATTACACAGTAATTTTTTTGCACAGCACAACATTCTGATCTTGACATTACATTACTAAGGTATATGTTTTTCATCTGTTTGTAAAAGGTAAATGTAGTCATGGTGGCGACACTGACCTCAGCAGTACCCAGAATCCTCGGGGAGGGATCAGTAAAGATGAGCTTCATTCTTATAATGCTGATATGCACAATACTGCTGTAAACCTGGCAACTGTGGCCACCCTGGAGTTGTTAGAGGACATCCGTGGTGCTATAGGCAACAAAGATTACCTTCGGTATGGGGGTAGAAACCATATATACTCACCTAGGCAATCTGCCATATACTGTCTAGGCAATCTGCCAAGACACAAGATTTCTGACACGTAAAGTTGCATGTTAGTAATTATGCAGGTTCTCTTTGTAGCATTTCCCATTTTTAATTTGCTAAAAGCATCTGCTAAATTAATAAATGTGTGATCATGCGGTGAATTTGTTGCGTTTAAATTATCAATTTGATTTTATTTAAATAGCAAATATAAATAAATGTAAAAATAACTTTATACAGTGTTGCATTACTTCAAAGCAGCTTTACATATAATGAAAAATAAAACAACAAACATCAAATAAAGGGTGAGAAAATGTTTTTTCAACATAGTACAATGGAAATATGTTGTTTTTGGACATGTAGCATGGTAACACATTGAAGTCCTGTGAAGTATAATGTGAATTCCATAGAGTAGGAATATTGCAAATATTTAAACATGCTAACATTTGCCGCTTGTTTCTTTCTTCGTCAGGCTGATGGGTATCGCACGGTCAGCAGTGCTGGCTTTTGTGATTGACACTACAGGCAGTATGGCAGATGACATTGACGAGGCCAAGAGGGTCACCTTTAACATCATTGACAGTAAAAAAGGAACTCAAGATGAACCATCTGAATATATTTTGGTGCCTTTTAATGATCCACGTGAGTGCAAAACCATCAACAGATAACAAATAAAAGAAGTGTTGTTTATTACACTGTGATTAGATATAGTGCAAAAGAAATCTGATCTACAGGTGCCAAAAGTGCCATGGTACTCCCTCTTTGCTGGATTTGTTCCGCTGTAGTGCCATGATATTTTTGGAAGTGCATCAGAGTTTTAGCATCTGATGTCATTACTGTACCATGGTACTTCTGCAGTTCTTGGTACAGTTCCAAGTAGCACAGTAATAGATTCTGTCTGAATTTGTAGAATTTGGACCACTAATAAGGACTACAGACCCTGATGTGATGAAGTCGGAGATTTCTAAGCTCAAAGCTTATGATGGTGGGGACATCCCGGAAATGTGCCTGTCAGCACTTCAGGTATTGTGTTGTGTCCCATTAGATGTGAACAGCATCAAAAATAGAGCCCACTCAGTAATTTTGTTGACCAGATTACATTGCATTCAGCTACTCTAAGTTTACTGTATGAAGATCTTTTCTGGGTTTGTAAACCCATATTACTGTGCTTCATGAATATAATAAAGTGCAATAGATCATTATAAACTTGAATCACCATGTACCCAATCTCTCCTGTTCTCTTCTCCTTTCTCACTTTTGGCCGTTCCCACAGCTGGCTTTGGCAGGTGCTCCTCCCTCCTCGCATATATATGTATTCACAGATGCTCCACCTAAAGATATAGGACTAGAGAAAACCATCACTGCCCTCATCCGCAGCACTAAGTCAACGGTAAAAAAACACTGAATTTACATTTAAATGAGTAGAATCTTATGTTGTAACCAAATATTCAAACATGTTATAATTTATTAATATTTAGTTTTGATTCTACAACACAAAAGCATGTGATGTAAAAAGTAGGACATGTCTGGTGAACTTTGAGCTTTAGAGAATGTAAACAGTAGAAAATGTACTGGCCTCTCCTGCTTTTCAGCTGTCCATCTGATTTCCTCCTGTATCATCTCACTGCGTCTCTGTTCAGGTGTCTTTCTTCATGACTACAATGGGGCGGAGGAGAAGGGCACTGGCGGCACAGCCACGCTCACAGTTTCAGGTGTATTATGATGTGGCTTTGGCCTCTGGAGGTCAAGCCATCGAGGTCTCTAAGTCTAGCCTCTCTCAAGCCACTGACATCATTGTTGACACCTCTACATCAGCGCTGGTATGATGTCACTCTGAAACTCACTGAAATCCAACTCATCTTCTTTATGTAATGTGCTGTTGACTTTCCATGGCAGATCTGTCGTGAGCTACTGTATTAGTCCTAATTGTCCTAAAAAGTTCTAAAAGTGCGATTTTAGTTGTCATTTGTAAAAAAACAAAACAAAAACGTATCATAGTCGGTCTCCATACGTTGTTAAACTTTTAAACTGAAATATTAAGTAAAATAAAAGCTTTTTAAGCAAATAAGTACTGTATGTTATTCACTTTGTATTTTTCACAATGACAGTAACATTGACTCTAATCTGATATTCCAAAAATGTTCTTTACCTTTTTACAAGTACTTTTCATCTTTTTGTCAGGTAACAATTCTGCAGCGTTCTAGGAATCCAGGACGTGTTGAGAGTTTTCCCTTCCTGCTGGATCGGTCTGTTTCTAATGCTACCATCTACATCACAGGAAGTGGCCTTGCGTTCACACTACGCAGCCCTTCAGGTAAATTCAGAGGCCATTTTGGTACAAACTGATTGTATCACATTCAGCTGTACTGGTTATTGTATGCACAGTAAACGCTGCCCCACTGTTGCCTGATGGAACTTGCTGCTTGCTGCAGGTGCTTCTCAACCTAACACAATTGCCAGTGGGATTTTGGGAACAATTCACAAAGTAGGAAACTTGCAGCGAATCCAGCTGAACGGAACTGAGATGGGTCTGTGGGACATTGACATGATGTCAACGGCATCCTATAATGTGAAAGTAACTGGTGAGCCATCATTTCGTGGTGTAATAAATCAGTGCAAAACTAAACTGACTTTGGCAGCTTTTCTTGAGAATATTCTAGCACCCAGTAATTTTATTTAAATGTATTCATTTACAACCCCAAATCAGAAGAAGTTGGGACAGTATGGAAAACACAAATAAAAAAAGTAAGTAGTGATTTCTAAATTTACTTTGACTTGTATTTCATTGCAGACAATACAACAGCACATTATTTAATGTGTTCCTCATGATTTTTATTGTTTTTTTCTTCAGAAAAACAAAATTCCTATTTTGGTTCTTGCAACACATTTCAAAAAAAGTTGGAACAGTAAAGCATTTACCACTTTGTAATGTTGCCATTCCTTTTCACAACACTTAAAAGACGTTTAGGGACTGAAGACACCAAGTGAAGTGTTTCAGGTGTAATTTTGTCCCATTCTTGCTGCAAACAAGTCTTAAGGTGGGCAACAGTACTGGGTCTTCTCACACATTCTCTATTGGAGACAGTTCGGGACTGCAGGCAGGCCAGTCAAGTACCTGTATCCTCTTCCTCTGCAGCCAGGACTTTGTAATGTGTGCAGAATGTGGTTTTGCATTATCTTGTTGAAATATGCATGGGCGTCCCTGGAAAAGATGTCTTCTTGAAGGCAGCATATTGTGCTCCAAAATCTCTATGTACTTTTCAGCATTAATGTTGCACTTCTGTGATGGCACGTTACCTTTACCAAGGGCACTGACACAACCCCATACCATGACAGACCCTGGCTTTTGGACTTGTTGCTGGTAACAGTCTGGATGATCCTTTTCTTCTTTGGTCCGGAGCACACTGCGTCCATTTCTCCCAAAAAATACCTAAAATACTGATTCATCTGACCACAGTACACGTTTCCACTGCGTGATGGTCCATCCCAGATGCCTCCAAGCCCAGAGAAGTCGACAGCGCTTCTGGACACTGTTAACATAGGGCTTCCTTTTGGCACAGTACAGTTTAATTGGCATTTGTGGATGTAACTACGTATTGTGGTACTTGACAAAGGTTTGCCAAAGTAGTCCTGAGCCCATATGGTGATATTGCTTATAGATGAATGACGATTCTTGATGCAGTGCCGCCTGAGGGATCGGAGAGCACGGTTGTTCAGCTTAGGCTTGCGCCCTTGTCCTTTATGCACTGAAATTCCTCCACATTTCTTGAATCTTTTAATTATGTTATGCACTGTTGAAGGTGAAATAAGCAAATGTCTTCCTATCTTTCTTTGAGGAACATTGTTTTTAAACATTTCAATAATTTTCTCACGTATTTTTGGCAAACTGGCGATCCTCGGCCCATCTTTGCGCCTAAAGGTCTAGACCTTTCTTGGATGCTGCTTTTGTACCAAATCATAATTACAATCACCTGTTGACATCACCCGTTTCAAATCACATCATTATTTAACCAATTTACCTGATTCCTAGCCCTAAATTGCTCCTGTTCCAACTTTTTTTGAAATGTGTTGCAAGAACCAAAATAGGAATTTTGTTTTTTCTTCAAAACAATAAAAATCATGAGGAACACATTAAATAATGTGCTGTTGTATTGTCTGCAATGAAATAAAGGTCAAAGTAAATTTAGAAATCACTACTTACTTTTTTTATGTTTTCCATACTGTCCCAACTTTTTCTGATTTGGGGTTGTATTTTTATACATTTTTTCTTGTTTTACATAAGGTGGGTCACCTAATGGAAGCTGACAAATTGAGATCACATGATCAGCCTTTGTCTCTAATAAACCTCCCATCGAGCATTTTTCCTCACAAAAAAATTATTCACACCACTAGGTGTCAGTATAATTCACATGCCTTCCATATCATCAGTACTATTACTGAGTGCACCAATAAATATTAGATCCAAATCTCAGTTTATGTTGTTCAGGTGATCTTAGTAAAATTATTGATGAGGAGTCTTGATGATAAACTTGGATTTGGGGCACTCTGAGGGTTGTGCCAACTGTTTTGTGTCTTTCAGGTGTGTAAAAAAAAAAAGCCAAAAGAGCCATTTTACTGCTTTTGTTTAATTTAAACGAGCTGTTTTTCAGGTCAGAGCGCAATAACATTCATTTATGACTTTGTGGAGGAATTCAAAGGACCCCATCCTGGATATGCCGTCATTGATGGAAGACCACAAGCAGGTTTGAACCATTCTCATGTTTAACTATAAAATCATTTATGTAATAATAAGATTATTATCTGTCAGTTGAACGTTTGCTCTTTATATAGGCTTTCCCGCTAAGCTATTGCTAACGCTGACTGGAGACAAAGGTCCAGATTTTCTGGAGGTGCAGGAGGTTGCTCTAGTGGAGGTTTCTGGGCTCAGAGTGTCTAATGGAACTGTAAGCAAAATGATGGATGGAGTTTTCCTGGTGACCGTGAACGAAGTCCCAGAGGGAGAGTTTGTGGTATTCCTAAAGGGGAAAGACATGACCACCAATAGCCTCTTCCAACGACAGACCACCACGCAGATGTCTCAGTCCAAACTCGCCATCAAGGTTAAAACTGCATGCCACTTATTTTCAAACAAATATCTAGAAATGAATCTACAGACATAAATGTAGTTTGGCTAAATTTTGTAGATGAATGCCGATCCATAATTTTATTTTATACATGCAATCATTCATGTCTGTTTTGCTTTACCTTTCCTGCCACAGCTAATGGCAGATGGATCCATGCAACCTGGACAAGAATTTCAGCTCAGTTTTATTTTAACAACTAACGGAACTGGTGGTGTCTACACAGTTCGTGCAAACAATGACAAAGACTTTGAAATGAAGCATACTTCAGAGTAATTTCTCTACCAAACTCTTAACTTTATTGCATAACTCTTACATTAGCTTTAATGAATTCTTCTGTTTCATCATCATCACAGGCTCACTCTTGTGAGTGGAGGCAGTGCACAAGGAAATGTGTCTCTCACTCCACCTGCTAACACTGTCTCAGGCACAGAAGTCACTCTCACTATTGAGGCAGAAGGTCCGGGAGGAGCTGATTCTAATTACGCTGTGCTTCGCCTTTCAGTGGTTGCCAAGGTAACCTCAAACATAATGACAGTGGTGCTAACATGCTTTTCAGGTGATCTAATCAATCCATGTTGTTGTGTACACAATTTAGTAAGCTTCTATCAAATGATAGATTAACATATTGTGGCAGTTGTGGCCTGCTGTTTAGTGAGTCAGGCTTGTAATCAGAAGGTTCCTGATTCGATTCCAGTGCTGGCAGGTAGCAAATTAGGTGCACTTAAGCAAGGCACCTAACCCCTATTGCTCCTCGGGCACAGCAGTGCTGCCCACTGCTCCGGGTATGTGTGTTCACACCTGTGATGGGTTAAATGCAGAGGTCACCTTTCGGGTATGGGTTTCCATACCTGACAAATATGTCACTTTCATCTTTCATATGCTATAGTGCTGTAAACTTTAGTGTTTTCTCCCCCTATGAAAGTTTAAAAAGCCATTCAAATTGCTGGTTATTGACCACACTTTTACAAGTTGGTAAGGAGTAGATTATTAAATAAAAACAGTAGCAATTAACTGTGAATAATATAATCAACCTTAGTTAATCAGCATTATTCTGTTTTGTTTAGGAGATGTTTACGGTAATATTCTTAAAGCTAAAGGAGGGCTAAGTATGTGTATAAGGCACATTTTTTCTTATAAGCTTTGGTTTTATTTCTCCCGTCTAGGTGACTGACTTCATGCCTCCACAGTGTGATATAGTTGGTGTACAGGAGAATTGCTCCTCCTCTTCTTGCAGCTCATCAAACTGGGAACTGTCCGTCAACATCACAGATGGTAATGGCACAGGTATCGAGAGCATTACTCTTCAGCAAGGCAATGGAAACTTCACGCAGAATCAAGTGGAAGATGGTGGTGTAACCGTGGTGATGGGTCATTATGAGGCCTCATGTTGTTCACCTTCCATGACTTTATCTGCAGTCGACAAGGCAGGAAACGTTGGTAGATGCACTTACAAAATAGACACCGGCGAGGGCACCAATAAGGGCTCCACCCTCGCTAGCAAGATACTCCTTCTGTGGGCGTGTCTACTTGCAACATTCTTAAGTTTGCTACGTGATGTCTTTCCTTTGCTATAATAATACAGGATCCATCTAATTAAATGCACAAAACATTATTACTTTGTATAATAACATATAGTAACTCAAACAGCTGTGCAATAGTTTAAAGCAAAGTATTTCAATGCAGGAGTTATTAACTTATTTCTGTTTCCATACATGAGACTGTGTTAATGAAGAACGATGCTGGTTTTTCAAAACCTACAAACTTCAAAGATTTTATGTAGACAGATAAATTGTAAATCAAGGAAGTGTTGTTCATTAACATGGGTTTGATTTTTATATTACCATTTAACATACTATTCTTTATAAAAACCTTCTCTGTAAAATTTTTGTGAGGTAACTTAATGTGCTTTAGGAGGCAGAATGTAAACAAACTAAGTTTAATTAAAGTCTAAAATACTGTGATAAAACTACATTAGATTACACCAGTAATTTCAAATACATTCAAATAAAACTCTTAAGGTCATTTGAGTGAAAAACTTCATTTATTTTTTCTTATATATTGATTTGTCATGTTTCATTCAAGCTTAGTGAAATATTTGAACAATACAAATGAATATTGCAAATAAAATGTTTTTTTCTAATTGATAGTTTTGACAGTTTGTCCTATCCAGAGTAAGCACAGCACAGTGTGAGCATAATGTATTAAGTAATGTATAAGAATATGAATATTGTCTCATAAACAGGGTTAGGGCACTTATAAACACACAATTGTGTTCATCATGTACTACACAGGACAGTTAAACTGTTTACAGCTTTACTGCAACATAAACAAGAGGTCAAGTACAGAAATATCTGAACTCATTTCTATTGAAATCTTTATACATTTTGTCTTGCGCTTTATGCACCGTAATCAATTTTGTTTGTCAATAGCTTTTTGTAATGCATATTTCTATATAATGCATGTTTCTTCATAACTGTTTACTTGTTATGAAATAAATAGATGTAAAAACACTTTAAGAGAAAGCCAACAAACATTAAAAACATAACACATCTCCATACGATGCCCGTTTCATGGCTCAGAATGATGTGGTCATAAAACTTTATGATTTTTTTTTTCGAAAATGGTGATTTTTCTTTACTTTATAATAATGATTTGTAATAGTAAATGAATAAACTTTATTCCAGCTAACACACGACGTACCAGATACGTCATTTATGGCCTACTAATGGACAACGTAACTGCAACGTCACAGGCACGTGATTTCATTACCATTAACAATTCACAACATCGACTTTACGATCCCTCAACGTTGTAAATTGAGCAAAAACTGTCCAGTTATGTGATATATTCGTCCAGTTTTGTAATAGCACGACTTACTGACAGTCTCGGGCATGAGCATGTCATCGAATAACCATTAAATGAATTCACAACTTAATCTGGTAACATTTGCTAGTTAAACACGCGTGTTGAAAACATTTGCAGTCACAACACTGGACAAATAAAACAGACTGAACACGACGTGTGCTGCTCTTTAATGTAGTTCTGTAAGGGAACAACTAGCCATGTTTTCATTTCACTTAAATCAGTGTCTTAGGAGTTATGAAAATACAAAACATTTTAAAATGAGATTTCAACATCATTTAACAGCATTTTGTGTGACGGCAATAATATCACGTTTCTTGAGCTGCTTTTTTTACTGACGGAAAGTTCGTATGAAGGAAAATGTCTTTTGATCAGGTAAGACATTTAATACTTCTCAACAAATAAACGACTTTTATTAAAATGTATTAAAAATAGACGCGCGAAGTGTGTGTATATGTCCTGTAATGTTTATGAAATTATTTTAATTATTTAATAGACTATTACACGCCACCGATAGCGGATGAGAGGAGAGTTACCATGGCAACCGGAACAACCCGAGGACAGTCAATTAAGTGACAAAACACCGAGAACTGAAGAATAATTCATATTATTTACCTTCTAGTTAAAGTGTTTCGGTTAATATGTATTCCTCTGTAATTATTTAGTTTATTTTATACTGTCTGCTTATGTACATTTAAAAAAAAACTTGCAAGTGTCCTAATTGACATTTAAAAACGTGTTGTGTTAGCTGTTGCTAAGGATACGTGTAAACGAATACGATTTTGGCGCTATTCAAAACTATCTGTTAAAACTATCTAGTCCAGATCGCGTTCACGCTCGTCTTCCGCTGAATGAATCGGAAGTCCCGCAGGAAACGGTTTGAACAGCACCGCAGCATTTACACTATTGATCAATATTGAGCTCTTTCACTCAATTGATTGTTTGTGAGGATTCCGAGTTGTGTTACTCACTGAGGATCAGATCAGTTACAGTAAACTATAACTGAATCTGCCCTCGAAAATGAATCCTTCCAGTGGCTTCCAAGGACCGCAGACTGTCTTTGGACAGCCAGGTGCTTGGCCAGGCTTTGTCCAGCTCTCAGCCCAGCCATCGTTTGGTCATTATACTGTCTTTCCAGGTCCGCAGACTGTTTTTCAGGCTACGAGCGGTGCAGATCAGACAGGAAACATATTTCAGTTTACCCTGCCAACTAGATCTACTGGTCAGCCAAGCTTTGGTCTGAATTATGGCGTGACCCAGGGACTGAGGCAAACATCTTCATTCCCCTGTGTAGGTTCAAGCCAGCAGTCGGATTGGGCGATCCTGGGATACAGTGCAGCACCACATCAGTCCACAGGACAACCTCAGGTGCCCGTGTTTGGTCAGCGCTCTGGGTTTGTCCATCAACCATTAACCATTTTCTATGAGTCTTTTGCGTTTCAGACCAGCTCTGTCCAAGGTTCCGCATCGAGCGCTTCTGTAGGCGGCAGAACCGAAAACCCAGACAAGCTCTTCAAAGGCGATGGACCCTATGTTCTGATCAGGCCAAACAAACCCAGTATAATGATCAGACGTGATCCTACCGGCTTACCTGCCCAGCCCTCCATCAGCGGAACAGGGAATACTCAGCTTGTAGATCCAAAATCCATGGGGTCCACAGCGTCTTTGACTAGTGCGGTCAGTGACGCATCTTACGGTCCGCGCTCTCCATCCGAAATGAGTAAGTTATTCCTTTTTTACATTCAGACCAGCATTATCAATTTTCTCGCTTTAAAAATGTTCTAAAATCTTACTGTTACTACATTTGTTAACGTAACTGACATTATTGTTTTCTTTACAGTGCCTGACATGGACACACTTAGGCCGTGTGCTGGAAATCATTCTCACTTGAAGGAAGTCAGTGAGAACAGCCAGCCAGAATCTGGTCCTGGAACATCCGAGTTGTCCATCAACAGCAGGCTTCTTCAGAGTGAACAAGCACTCTACACTGGCAGCTTCGTCACTAAAGAGTAAGTTCAGACTTAGAATTGCTGTGTAAAAACCGCCACTAATGATATCTCCAGCTTTCATGTGCATGTGTCTTGTATCAGGGAAGTTTCCATTTGATGGTTTTACAGTTCTTAAGCTAATTATATATTGTTGGGTTTTGTTTTTTGTTACAGCCATTGGAGCGGTAGTCCCTCTGCTGCTAAGTCTGTTTGGTCTGGTAGGAAGCTGTTTTCAGAGGAGTGCCGCGTAAACCAGCCAGTCAGCAACCTGCCACCAGCTACTCAACCTCTAGTTGGTGAGGTGGCCGATTCAAACATGAAATGTGCAGGAAACATTTATATTAGTGACAGTTGAATGAAATATAAATGTACGCATTTGTACTGATGGGTTGTAAGAACATATGTCGTGTGTGTCATATTCTTGCTCTGATTTGTTCTCAGCAGCTTGTCCTCAGGAGGTGAAGGCCACACCGGAGCCTTATTACAGCCATCGGGATAAATCCAGTCTGCTGGCACAACCACAGGTAAGTGTAAAACTGGATGGCATGGTGGAACATGGAAAGAAATCCCAAAAACAGAATCCACCCAGCTTGCTATTCCTTAGGTCTTCCAGCCCATACCTGCCAGAGAGCCAGATAGATCTATATTGCTCAATCCAAAACCAGCCTACACAAATCAGGTGAGACACTTCTGTTTGTCCCATCCCATCAGTTAAAAATCCAACAAATATTTTAGTAGCAGCAACAGAGTGCATCATTTTCACACTGGCAGGCTGTCTTGGGCATGGACCTTAAAGAATGGCAGAAGGTACGCAGAGCAGTGAAGAAGATGCTGGATAAGGAGATGACTGCGCTGGCACAAGGGCGGTGGGGTGATGAGTTAAATTATCTTTGCAGGTTCATCAGAAGGTACAGTATGAGGAGCTTTCTTCTCTTTTCTGTGTGTAAATAAAAGAAATATTCGAAAATAAGATATGATATAAAGGTTTAGCTGTGTTGGCTGTGTTGTTTTACATTTTATATAGAGAACAGTTGCTTAGTGCTTGCAGAAACAGCATTTACACTACTTTTACTTTTATATTTATAGGCAATTAATGTCATTCATTGGAGCACAGATACAGAGGCAAGATAATACCTATCCGTCTAGCTCTGCATCTTTTTCTCCTGTCTGGCCCATAACTGCCCCGCTTGTGCCTCCTATGGGTGCGACTACCTGCACACGCCACGGTCCAGCCACCTTCAACACACAGGTAGTTATGTCAGAGCCAGAGAAACTGCTTTTTATTACAAAGCTGCATGAAACGCATGACAAAATGCTTGAAAAAAACGCATGAAATCTCTTTTGTTGTATTTGAAGCAACCAGAATTGTACCCTAATGAGGAGATGGCCACATGTAGTAACACACCCAGGCTATCACAAGATACGACAAATTCTTCTATATTGCAGTGAGCAAATTTTCTCTGTTCTAGATTTAATCTGTCAGAGCTGTAATATTTGCAGAAACATTTGCAAATCATTTGTCATTTGTGTGTTTTTATTTGTAGGAATTTATTGTCATGTATCGGAGCCCAGAAGCAGAGCAGGATAGTCGGCTACCCTGTTCACTCTGCTTCTTTATCTCCTGTCTGGCCCTTAACCGGCCTGTCTGCACCCACTATGGGTTCGACTTCTTCCCGCAAGCGTCGCATTGCTGCCACCTTCAGCTCAGAGGTAGTTATACCAGAGCCCACAACGTAACTGTTTTCAGTTTTGTAATGTTCACTATAAATACATGAAATTTCTTCGTCTTGTATTTGCAGCAACCAGAAGTAGACCCTATTGAGGAGATGGCTGCACCTTCTAAAAAACCCAGACTGTCAGAAGATGCAGCACACACTCCTGTCGTGCAGTGAGTTCAGCTTATTCTTTCTCTTCTAGATTAAATTTGTTTAGTATCAACTTTAGTTGTGAGTTTTTCAGTAGTTACAGAGCGCAGTTACTTGAATGTTTGAATGCTGGATTGTTTGTAGAAACAGTACTTATATTCTGTTTATAGGAATTTATTTACATCTGCTGGAGCAATAAGGACGTGTCAGAACATGGCCTATCCTTCTCACTCCTTAACCGGCCTGTCTGCGCCTCCTATGGGTCTGACTGCCTCCCGCAAGCGTCGCATTGCTGCCACCTTCAGCTCAGAGGTAGTTATACCAGAGCCCACAACGTAACTGTTTTCAGTTTTGTAATGTTCACTATAAATGCATGAAATCTCTTCGTCTTGTATTTTCAGCAACCAGAAGTAGACCCTATTGAGGAGATGGCTGCACCTTCTAAAAAACCCAGACTATCAGAAGATGCAGCACACACTCCTGTCGTGCAGTGAGTTGAGCTTATTCTTTCTCTTCTAGATTTAATCTGTTTAGTATCAACTTTAGTTGTGAGTTTTTCAGTAGTTACAGAGCGCAGTTACTTGATTGTTTGAAAGCTGGATTGTTTGTAGAAACAGTACTTATATTCTGTTTATAGGAATTTATTTTACTCTGTTGGAGCATTAAGGATGTGTCAGAACATGGCCTATCCTTCTTACTCCTTTACCGGCCTGTCTGCGCCTCCTATGGGTCTGACTGCCTCCCGCAAGCGTCGCATTGCTGCCACCTTCAGCTCAGAGGTAGTTATACCAGAGCCCACAACGTAACTGTTTTCAGTTTTGTAATGTTCACTATAAATGCATGAAATCTCTTCGTCTTGTATTTGCAGCAACCAGAATTAGACCCTATTGAGGAGATGGCTGCACCTTCTAAAAAACCCAGACTGTCAGAAGATGCGCCACACTCCTGTCGTGCAGTGAGTTGAGCTAATTCTCTGTCTTCTAGATTTAATCTGTTTAGTATCAACTTTAGTTGTGAGTTTTTCAGTAGTTACAGAGCGCAGTTACTTGAATGTTTGAATGCTGGATTGTTTGTTTGTTTGTAGGAATTTATCTTCATCTGTTGGAGCACAAAAGCAGCGTAGAAAATTTGTTTAACGAAGGTACAAAATATAACATTCCTTTAGCGCAGTGAGTTTAGAGCAGATTTTTCTTCTACTTTTATTATTTTGTTTTTAGTTACTGAAACTAGAACTTGATGCATTTGTCAATATTATTAAAGTCTGAATGTTTGCAGAAATTATACTTCTGCATCTTTTACATCTTTACTGTCTTCTGGTTTCAGAGCGCACCTTTGGAACAGGCCCTAAAAAAGCTCAACATTTTCAATTTTCTCGCTTTAAAAATGTTCTAAAATCTTACTGTTACTACATTTGTTAACGTAACTGACATTATTGTTTTCTTTACAGTGCCTGACATGGACACACTTAGGCCGTGTGCTGGAAATCATTCTCACTTGAAGGAAGTCAGTGAGAACAGCCAGCCAGAATCTGGTCCTGGAACATCCGAGTTGTCCATCAACAGCAGGCTTCTTCACAGTGAACAAGCACTCTACACTGGCAGCTTCGTCACTAAAGAGTAAGTTCAGACTTAGAATTGCTGTGTAACTGTAAAACCGCCACTAATGATATCTCCAGCTTTCATGTGCATGTGTCTTGTATCAGGGAAGTTTCCATTTGATGGTTTTACAGTTCTTAAGCTAATTATATATTGTTGGGTTTTGTTTTTTGTTACAGCCATTGGAGCGGTAGTCCCTCTGCTGCTAAGTCTGTTTGGTCTGGTAGGAAGCTGTTTTCAGAGGAGTGCCGCGTAAACCAGCCAGTCAGCAACCTGCCACCAGCTACTCAACCTCTAGTTGGTGAGGTGGCCGATTCAAACATGAAATGTGCAGGAAACATTTATATTAGTGACAGTTGAATGAAATATAAATGTACGCATTTGTACTGATGGGTTGTAAGAACATATGTCGTGTGTGTCATATTCTTGCTCTGATTTGTTCTCAGCAGCTTGTCCTCAGGAGGTGAAGGCCACACCGGAGCCTTATTACAGCCATCGGGATAAATCCAGTCTGCTGGCACAACCACAGGTAAGTGTAAAACTGGATGGCATGGTGGAACATGGAAAGAAATCCCAAAAACAGAATCCACCCAGCTTGCTATTCCTTAGGTCTTCCAGCCCATACCTGCCAGAGAGCCAGATCGATCTCCATTGCTCAATCCAAAACCAGCCTACACAAATCAGGTGAGACACTTCTGTTTGTCCCATCCCATCAGTTAAAAATCCAACAAATATTTTAGTAGCAGCAACAGAGTGCATCATTTTCACACTGGCAGGCTGTCTTGGGCATGGACCTTAAAGAATGGCAGAAGGTACGCAGAGCAGTAAAGAAGATGCTGGATAAGGAGATGACTGCGCTGGCACAAGGGCGGTGGGGTGCTGAGCTAAGTTATCTTCGCAGGTTCATCAGAAGGTACAGTATGAGGAGCTTGTTTCTCCTTTCTGTGTGTAAATAAAAGAAATACTTGAAAATAGTAAATGAGGTTTACCTGTGTTGGCTGTGTTGTTTTACATTTTATATAGAGAACAGTTGCTTAGTGCTTGCAGAAACAGCATTTACACTACTTTTACTTTTATATTTATAGGCAATTAATGTCATTCATTGGAGCAGAGATACAGAGGCAAGATAATACCTATCCGTCTTGCTCTGCATCTTTTTCTCCTGTCTGGCCCATAACTGCCCCGCTTGTGCCTCCTGTGGGTGCGACTACCTGCACACGCCACGTTCCAGCCACCTTCAACACACAGGTAGTTATGTCAGAGCCAGAGAAACTGCTTTTTATTACAAAGCTGCATGAAACGCATGACAAAATGCTTGAAAAAAACGCATGAAATCTCTTTTGTTGTATTTGAAGCAACCAGAATTGTACCCTAATGAGGAGATGGCCACATGTAGTAACACACCCAGGCTATCACAAGATACGACAAATTCTTCTATATTGCAGTGAGCAAATTTTCTCTGTTCTAGATTTAATCTGTCAGAGCTGTAATATTTGCAGAAACATTTGCAAATCATTTGTCATTTGTGTGTTTTTATTTGTAGGAATTTATTGTCATGTATCGGAGCCCAGAAGCAGAGCAGGATAGTCGGCTACCCTGTTCACTCTGCTTCTTTATCTCCTGTCTGGCCCTTAACCGGCCTGTCTGCACCCACTATGGGTTCGACTTCTTCCCGCAAGCGTCGCATTGCTGCCACCTTCAGCTCAGAGGTAGTTATACCAGAGCCCACAACGTAACTGTTTTCAGTTTTGTAATGTTCACTATAAATGCATGAAATCTCTTCGTCTTGTATTTGCAGCAACCAGAATTAGACCCTATTGAGGAGATGGCTGCACCTTCTAAAAAACCCAGACTGTCAGAAGATGCAGCACACACTCCTGTCGTGCAGTGAGTTCAGCTTATTCTTTCTCTTCTAGATTAAATCTGTTTAGTATCAACTTTAGTTGTGAGTTTTTCAGTAGTTACAGAGCGCAGTTACTTGAATGTTTGAATGCTGGATTGTTTGTAGATACAGTACTTATATTCTGTTTATAGGAATTTATTTTCATCTGTTGGAGCAATAAGGACGTGTCAGAACATGGCCTATCCTTCTCACTCCTTAACCGGCCTGTCTGCGCCTCCTATGGGTCTGACTGCCTCCCGCAAGCGTCGCATTGCTGCCACCTTCAGCTCAGAGGTAGTTATACCAGAGCCCACAACGTAACTGTTTTCAGTTTTGTAATGTTCACTATAAATGCATGAAATCTCTTCGTCTTGTATTTGCAGCAACCAGAATTAGACCCTATTGAGGAGATGGCTGCACCTTCTAAAAAACCCAGACTGTCAGAAGATGCAGCACACACTCCTGTCGTGCAGTGAGTTGAGCTAATTCTCTGTCTTCTAGATTTAATCTGTTTAGTATCAACTTTAGTTGTGAGTTTTTCAGTAGTTACAGAGCGCAGTTACTTGAATGTTTGAATGCTGGATTGTTTGTTTGTTTGTAGGAATTTATCTTCATCTGTTGGAGCACAAAAGCAGCGCAGAAAATTTGTTTTACGAAGGTACAAAATATAACATTCCTTTAGCGCAGTGAGTTTAGAGCAGATTTTTCTTCTACTTTTATTATTTTGTTTTTAGTTACTGAAACTAGAACTTGATGCATTTGTCAATATTATTAAAGTCTGAATGTTTGCAGAAATTATACTTCTGCATCTTTTACATCTTTAGTGTCTTCTGGTTTCAGAGCGCACCTTTGGAACAGGCCCTAAAAAAAGCTCAACATTTTCCTCAACAACTCCAACAAGCGCAACCACAGCTTCAAGTTCAGCTCAAGCTACAACAACAGGGCCGACCACAGAAAGCACAACACTATCCTCAACAACAGCTGCAACTGTAGAAACAACTACTGCATCTGTAACAAGCACAACTGCAGCTTCAAGTACAGCCTCACTCACAACAACAGAGGTAACCACAGAAAGCTCAACAATTTCCTCAACAACTCCAACAAGCACAACCACAACTTCAAGTTCAAGCTCAACATTCCTACAATCAACAGGGAATCAGCTTCAAGTCCAGAAGCTAAACAAAAGCACAACACTATCCTCAACAACAGCTGCAACTGTAGAAACAACTACTGCATCTATAACAAGCACAACTGCAGCTTCAAGTACAGCCTCACTCACAACAACACAGATGACCACAGAAAGCTCAACATTTTCCTCAACAACTCCAACAAGCGCAACTACAGCTTCAAGTTCAGCTCAACCTACAACAACAGGGCCGACCAGAGAAAGCACAACACTATCCTCAACAACAGCTGCAACTGTAGAAACAACTACTGCATCTATAACAAGCACAACTGCAGCTTCAATACAACAACACTCACAACAACAGGGCCGACCAGAGAAAGCACAACACTATCCTCAACAACAGCTGCAACTGTAGAAACAACTACTGCATCTATAACAAGCACAACTGCAGCTTCAATTACAGCTCCACCCACAACAACAGGGCCGACCACAGAAAGCTCAACATTTTCCTCAACAACTCCAACAAGCGCAACTACAGCTTCAAGTTCAGCTCAACCTACAACAACAGGGCCGACCCAAAAGCACAAATTAGGGGAAATAAATCAGCAATTGCAAAAACAAGAGCAGCACAGAGGAGCAGCTTAGAAATATAAGGAGCAGCTTTTACAAAATTGAGGAGCAAAAAACTTATATTAAATGTACATTTTTAGCTGTTATAAATTGTATAAACATACACTCATGACCTCATTACAGTATTACTTTTGTTTAAATTTGTTAAAATTACTATTATTTTTTACAGTGGATAAACAGAATGCTTTATTAAACAGTATTTTTTTTTACTTTGCTTCATGTTGCATGTGTTGTTTGTTGACATGTTTCTTGAGATGGGCTGATTGAGTAAACGTTTACCACATTCCCTGCACTCAAATGGTCTCTCCCCTGTGTGGATTAGCTTGTGTCTTTTAAAATTACCCAGATCCACAAATCCTTTCTCACAATGGGGGCAAATGTAGCGTTTCTCTCCTCTGTGCACTTGCATATGCATATTTAGAGCAACTCTATGTTTAAACTTCTTCCCACACTTCTCGCCAGTATGCATACGCACATGTGTAGAACGGTCTGCTTTAGCCAAGAACCTCTTGCCGCAAACTTTGCAAGGAAAGGGTCTTTCTCCAGAGTGGAAGAGCTGATGTTTGGTAAGAGTAAAGTGATAAACAAAACCCTTTCCACACTCCTCACACTGACACCGTTTCTCCTCTGCATGAACCTTTACATGCTCGGTTAAGACCCCTAACACTAGGGAAGGCGTTTCCACACTGGGAGCAGGTATACGGCCTCTCACCTGTATGAAGTCTCATGTGATTCTCCAAGGCAGATGCATTGCTAAGGACCCTTCCACACTCTGAGCATTGGGTACTTTTATGCAATATTTTACTAGAAGCTTTTGATACCGATTGACTTCCATTAAATGAGGAAACATTTGAGCCGGAAAGTGTCGCTTCACTAATGGAGTCATTTGGAAGCCTGTCTATTCTCTTATCCCTGATGTTGAGTGTGCTGTCCTCATCTGTTGGATTTATTGTTCTGGATCTGGAACAAGTTTGTTTCCTTAGTCTAGAATGAAGTGTGGGACCATTGCTTTCGAGTCTTTATCGCTTTTCGCTGTGGTAGCTGATTTGTTCTCTCCAGTATGAACCAAAGCTCTATGGCAAGGGGGAAACTACCCCTCTATTTCTAAAGTGGTCTCTAAAGGTACAGTGGGTTCCCTCCCTAAACCATCATTAGAATGGGTGGAAGCTGCAGCTTGCCGGTCCTTTGGTGTTAGAAGAGGTGCAAGTTGCCCAGATGGATGTGACTGATGCATAGACGACTGCTCTGGGGCATTTTGCGGCGTTATAACAATGGGTGAGTGTAAATGCAAAGTATCCAGAGAGTCGAGCAAGCCTGGGGTGTTATTAAGTGGAGAAAAAACTGGTCTGAAGAAGAGAAGTGATCAGATTGTGTTGAATATTGAGATGGTGAGTGTTGCATTACTTCAAAGCAGCTTTACATATAATGAAAAATAAAACAACAAACATCAAATAAAGGGTGAGAAAATGTTTTTTCAACATAGTACAATGGAAATATTATGTTTTTGGAGATGTAGCATGGTAACACATTGAAGTCCTGTGAAGTATAATGTGAATTCCATAGAATAGGAATATTGCAAATATTTAACATGCTAACATTTGCCGCTTGTTTCTCTCTTCGTCAGGCTGATGGGTATCCGCAGTGCTGGCTTTTGTGTGTGACACTACAGGCAGTATGGCAGATGACGTTGACGAGGCCAAGAGAGTCACCTTCAACATCATTGACAGTAAAAGATGAACTCAAGATGAACCATCTGAATATATTTTGGTGCCTTTTAATGATCCACGAGTGCAAAACCATCAACAGATAACAAATAAAAGAAGTGTTGTTTTATTACTCTCTATTACTGTAGAAAGAGTGATTAGATATAGTGCACATGACAGTAACATTGACTCCAATCTGATATTCCAAAAATGTTCTTTACTTTTTTATGAGTACTTTTTCTCAGGTGACAATTCTGCAGCGTTCTAGGAATCCAGGACGTGTTGAGAGTTTTCCCTTCCTGCTGGATCGGTCTGTATCTAATGCTACCATCTACATCACAGGAAGTGGCCTTGCGTTCACACTTCGCAGCCCTTCAGGTAAATTCAGAGGCCATTTTGGTACAAACTGATTGTATCACATTCAGCTGTACTGGTTATTGTATGCACAGTAAACGCTGCCCCACTGTTGCCTGATGGAACTTGCTGCTTGCTGCAGGTGCTTCTCAACCTCACACAGTTGCCAGTGGGATTCTGGGAACAATTCACAAAGTAGGAAACTTGCAGCGAATCCAGCCGAACGGAACTGAGATGGGTCTGTGGCACATTGACACGACGTCAACGGCATCCTATAATGTGAAACTACAGTCATGTGAAAAAATTAGGACACGCTTTGAAAGCATTTGTATTTTGTAATATTTTTTAATATGGTTATTTAGTCTCAATTTTAACAATACAGAGAGATTAAAGTAATATAACTAAACAATTAAAACTGAAGAAAAGTCCTTTCAAGATCTTCTGTAAATGTAATTCTACAAAAATGCCTATTTTAACTGAGGAAAAAGATAGGACATCCTAGCCCCTAATAGCTAGTGTTACCTCCTTTGGCTGAAATAACTGCAGTGAGACGCTTCTTGTAGCCATCTACCAGTCTCAGACATCGGTCAGGAAATTTTACCCCACTCCTCAATGCAGAATTTTTTCAGCTGTGAGATGTTTGAGGGGCTTTTTGCATGTACAGCCCTTTTCAAGTCACCCCAAAGCATCTCAATGGGATTCAGATCTGGACTTTGACTCGGCATGGTCCAGTTCTGCTTCAGCTTTGATTTTCAGAATAAAACTACATTAGGTTACACCAGTAATTTCAAATACATTCAAATAAAACTCTTAAGGTCATTTGAGTTAAAAAAATCATCTTTTTTTATTTCTTATATATTGATATGTCATGTTTCATTCAAGCTTAGTGAAATATTTGAACAATACAAATGAATATTGCAAATAAAATGTTTTTTTTCTAATTGATAGTTTTGACAGTTTGTCCTATCCAGAGTAAGCACAGCACAGTGTGAGCATAATGTATTAAGTAATGTATAAGAATATGAATATTGTCTCATAAACAGGGTTAGGGCACTTCTAAACACACAATTGTGTTCATCATGTACTACACAGGACAGTTAAACTGTTTACAGCTTTACTGCAACATAAACAAGAGGTCATGTACAGAAATATCTGAACTCATTTCTATTGAAATCTTTATACATTTTGTCTTGCGCTTTATGCACCGTAATCAATTTTGTTTGTCAATAGCTTTTTGTAATGCATATTTCTATATAATGCATGTTTCTTCATAACTGTTTACTTGTTATGAAATAAATAGATGTAAAAACACTTTAAGAGAAAGCCAACAAACATTAAAAACATAACACAGCTCCATACGATGCCCGTTTCATGGCTCAGAATGATGTGGTCATAAAACTTTTTTTATGATTTTTTTTTTTTTCGAAAATGGTGATTTTTCTTTACTTTATAATAATGATTTGTAATAGTAAATGAATAAACTTTATTCCAGCTAACACACGACGTACCAGATACGTCATTTATGGCCTACTAATGGACAACGTAACTGCAACGTCACAGGCACGTGATTTCATTACCATTAACAATTCACAACATCGACTTTACGATCCCTCAACGTTGTAAATTGAGCAAAAACTGTCCAGTTATGTGATATATTCGTCCAGTTTTGTAATAGCACGACTTACTGACAGTCTCGGGCATGAGCATGTAATCGAATAACCATTAAATGAATTCACAACTTAATCTTGTAACATTTGCTAGTTAAACACGCGTGTTGAAAACATTTGCAGTCACAACACTGGACAAATAAAACAGACTGAACACGACGTGTGCTGCTCTTTAATGTAGTTCTGTAAGGGAACAACTAGCCATGTTTTCATTTCACTTAAATCAGTGTCTTAGGAGTTATGAAAATACAAAACATTTTAAAATGAGATTTCAACATCATTTAACAGCATTTTGTGTGACGGCAATAATATCACGTTTCTTGAGCTGCTTTTTTTACTGACGGAAAGTTCGTATGAAGGAAAATTTCTTTTGATCAGGGAAGACATTTAATACTTCTCAACAAATAAACGACTTTTATTAAAATGTATTAAAAATAGACGCGCGAAGTGTGTGTATATGTCCTGTAATGTTTATGAAATTATTTTAATTATTTAATAGACTATTACACGCCACCGATAGCGGATGAGAGGAGAGTTACCATGGCAACCGGAACAACCCGAGGACAGTCAATTAAGTGACAAAACACCGAGAACTGAAGAATAATTCATATTATTTACCTTCTAGTTAAAGTGTTTCGGTTAATATGTATTCCTCTGTATTTATTTAGTTTATTTTATACTGTCTGCTTATGTACATTTAAAAAAAACTTGCAAGTGTCCTAATTGACATTTAAAAACGTGTTGTGTTAGCTGTTGCTAAGGATACGTGTAAACGAATACGATTTTGGCGCTATTCAAAACTATCTGTTAAAACTATCTAGTCCAGATCGCGTTCACGCTCGTCTTCCGCTGAATGAATCGGAAGTCCCGCAGGAAACGGTTTGAACAGCACCGCAGCATTTACACTATTGATCAATATTGAGCTCTTTCACTCAATTGATTGTTTGTGAGGATTCCGAGTTGTGTTACTCACTGAGGATCAGATCAGTTACAGTAAACTATAACTGAATCTGCCCTCGAAAATGAATCCTTCCAGTGGCTTCCAAGGACCGCAGACTGTCTTTGGACAGCCAGGTGCTTGGCCAGGCTTTGGCCAGCTCTCAGCCCAGCCATCGTTTGGTCATTATACTGTCTTTCCAGGTCCGCAGACTGTTTTTCAGGCTACGAGCGGTGCAGATCAGACTGGAAACATATTTCAGTTTACCCTGCCAACTAGATCTACTGGTCAGCCAAGCTTTGGTCTGAATTATGGCGTGACCCAGGGACTGAGGCAAACATCTTCATTCCCCTGTGTAGGTTCAAGCCAGCAGTCGGATTGGGCGAGCCTGGGATTCAGTGCAGCACCACATCAGTCCACAGGACAACCTCAGGTGCCCGTGTTTGGTCAGCGCTCTGGGTTTGTCCATCAACCATTAACCATTTTCTATGAGTCTTTTGCGTTTCAGACCAGCTCTGTCCAAGGTTCCGCATCGAGCGCTTCTGTAGGCGGCAGAACCGAAAACCCAGACAAGCTCTTCAAAGGCGATGGACCCTATGTTCTGATCAGGCCAAACAAACCCAGTATAATGATCAGACGTGATCCTACCGGCTTACCTGCCCAGCCCTCCATCAGCGGAACAGGGAATACTCAGCTTGTAGATCCAAAATCCATGGGGTCCACAGCGTCTTTGACTAGTGCGGTCAGTGACGCATCTTACGGTCCACGCTCTCCATCCGAAATGAGTAAGTTATTCCTTTTTTACATTCAGACCAGCATTATCAATTTTCTCGCTTTAAAAATGTTCTAAAATCTTACTGTTACTACATTTGTTAACGTAACTGACATTATTGTTTTCTTTACAGTGCCTGACATGGACACACTTAGGCCGTGTGCTGGAAATCATTCTCACTTGAAGGAAGTCAGTGAGAACAGCCAGCCAGAATCTGGTCCTGGAACATCCGAGTTGTCCATCAACAGCAGGCTTCTTCACAGTGAACAAGCACTCTACACTGGCAGCTTCGTCACTAAAGAGTAAGTTCAGACTTAGAATTGCTATGTAACAGTGTAAAAACCGCCACTAATGATATCTCCAGCTTTCATGTGCATGTGTCTTGTATCAGGGAAGTTTCCATTTGATGGTTTTACAGTTCTTAAGCTAATTATATATTGTTGGGTTTTGTTTTTTGTTACAGCCATTGGAGCGGTAGTCCCTCTGCTGCTAAGTCTGTTTGGTCTGGTAGGAAGCTGTTTTCAGAGGAGTGCCGCGTAAACCAGCCAGTCAGCAACCTGCCACCAGCTACTCAACCTCTAGTTGGTGAGGTGGCCGATTCAAACATGAAATGTGCAGGAAACATTTATATTAGTGACAGTTGAATGAAATATAAATGTACGCATTTGTACTGATGGGTTGTAAGAACATATGTCGTGTGTGTCATATTCTTGCTCTGATTTGTTCTCAGCAGCTTGTCCTCAGGAGGTGAAGGCCACACCGGAGCCTTATTACAGCCATCGGGATAAATCCAGTCTGCTGGCACAACCACAGGTAAGTGTAAAACTGGATGGCATGGTGGAACATGGAAAGAAATCCCAAAAACAGAATCCACCCAGCTTGCTATTCCTTAGGTCTTCCAGCCCATACCTGCCAGAGAGCCAGATCGATCTCCATTGCTCAATCCAAAACCAGCCTACACAAATCAGGTGAGACACTTCTGTTTGTCCCATCCCATCAGTTAAAAATCCAACAAATATTTTAGTAGCAGCAACAGAGTGCATCATTTTCACACTGGCAGGCTGTCTTGGGCATGGACCTTAAAGAATGGCAGAAGGTAAAGCGCAGAGCAGTGAAGAAGATGCTGGATAAGGAGATGACTGCGCTGGCACAAGGGCGGTGGGGTGATGAGTTAAATTATCTTTGCAGGTTCATCAGAAGGTACAGTATGAGGAGCTTTCTTCTCCTTTCTGTGTGTAAATAAAAGAAATATTCGAAAATAAGATATGATATAAAGGTTTAGCTGTGTTGGCTGTGTTGTTTTACATTTTATATAGAGAACAGTTGCTTAGTGCTTGCAGAAACAGCATTTACACTACTTTTACTTTTATATTTATAGGCAATTAATGTCATTCATTGGAGCACAGATACAGAGGCAAGATAATACCTATCCGTCTAGCTCTGCATCTTTTTCTCCTGTCTGGCCCATAACTGCCCCGCTTGTGCCTCCTATGGGTGCGACTACCTGCACACGCCACGGTCCAGCCACCTTCAACACACAGGTAGTTATGTCAGAGCCAGAGAAACTGCTTTTTATTACAAAGCTGCATGAAACGCATGACAAAATGCTTGAAAAAAAACGCATGAAATCTCTTTTGTTGTATTTGAAGCAACCAGAATTGTACCCTAATGAGGAGATGGCCACATGTAGTAACACACCCAGGCTATCACAAGATACGACAAATTCTTCTATATTGCAGTGAGCAAATTTTCTCTGTTCTAGATTTAATCTGTCAGAGCTGTAATATTTGCAGAAACATTTGCAAATCATTTGTCATTTGTGTGTTTTTATTTGTAGGAATTTATTGTCATGTATCGGAGCCCAGAAGCAGAGCAGGATAGTCGGCTACCCTGTTCACTCTGCTTCTTTATCTCCTGTCTGGCCCTTAACCGGCCTGTCTGCACCCACTATGGGTTCGACTTCTTCCCGCAAGCGTCGCATTGCTGCCACCTTCAGCTCAGAGGTAGTTATACCAGAGCCCACAACGTAACTGTTTTCAGTTTTGTAATGTTCACTGTAAATGCATGAAATCTCTTCGTCTTGTATTTGCAGCAACCAGAATTAGACCCTATTGAGGAGATGGCTGCACCTTCTAAAAACTATTAGAGATGGCTGCACCTTCAAAAAAACCCAGACTGTCAGAAGATGCAGCACACACTCCTGTCGTGCAGTGAGTTGAGCTAATTCTCTGTCTTCTAGATTTAATCTGTTTAGTATCAACTTTAGTTGTGAGTTTTTCAGTAGTTACAGAGCGCAGTTACTTGAATGTTTGAATGCTGGATTATTTGTTGATACAGTACTTATTCTGTTTATAGGAATTTATTTACATCTGTTGGAGCATTAAGGATGTGTCAGAACATGGCCTATCCTTCTTACTCCTTAACCGGCCTGTCTGCGCCTCCTATGGGTCTGACTGCCTCCCGCAAGCGTCGCATTGCTGCCACCTTCAGCTCAGAGGTAGTTATACCAGAGCCCACAACGTAACTGTTTTCAGTTTTGTAATGTTCACTATAAATGCATGAAATCTCTTCGTCTTGTATTTTCAGCAACCAGAATTAGACCCTATTGAGGAGATGGCTGCACCTTCTAAAAAACCCAGACTATCAGAAGATGCAGCACACACTCCTGTCGTGCAGTGAGTTGAGCTAATTCTCTGTCTTCTAGATTAAATCTGTTTAGTATCAACTTTAGTTGTGAGTTTTTCAGTAGTTACAGAGCGCAGTAACTTGAATGTTTGAATGCTGGATTGTTTGTTTGTTTGTAGGAATTTATCTTCATCTGTTGGAGCACAAAAGCAGCGCAGAAAATTTGTTTTACGAAGGTACAAAATATAACATTCCTTTAGCGCAGTGAGTTTAGAGCAGATTTTCTTCTACTTTTATTATTTTGTTTTTAGTTACTGAAACTAGAACTTGATGCATTTGTCAATATTATTAAAGTCTGAATGTTTGCAGAAATTATACTTCTGCATCTTTTACATCTTTAGTGTCTTCTGGTTTCAGAGCGCACCTTTGGAACAGGCCCTAAAAAAAGCTCAACATTTTCCTCAACAACTCCAACAAGCGCAACCACAGCTTCAAGTTCAGCTCAAGCTACAACAACAGGGCCGACCAGAGAAAGCACAACACTATCCTCAACAACAGCTGCAACTGTAGAAACAACTACTGCATCTGTAACAAGCACAACTGCAGCTTCAAGTACAGCCTCACTCACAACAACACAGATGACCACAGAAAGTTCAACATTTTCCTTAACAACTCCAACAAGCACAACCACAACTTCAAGTTCAGCTCAACCTACAACAACAGGGCCGACCACAGAAAGCTCAACATTTTCCTCAACAACTCTGCTATAGTAAACAACTACTGCATCTGTAACAAGACAACTGCAGCTTCAATTACAGCCCACCACAACAACAGGGCCGACCACAGAAAGCTCAACATTTTCCTCAACAACTCCAACAAGCGCAACTACAGCTTCAAGTTCAGCTCAAGGTACAACAACAGGGCCGACCAGGCACAACATTTTCCTCAACAACAGCTGCAACTGTGGAAACAACTACTGCATCTATAACAAGCACAACTGCATTCAGCCAAAAGAGCTCAACAAAGAGGTACCACAGAAAGCTCAACATTTTCCTCAACAACTCCAACAAGCGCAACTACAGCTTCAAGTTCAGCTCAACGTACAACAACAGGGCCGACCAGAGAAAGCACAACACTATCCTCAACAACAGCTGCAACTGTAGAAACAACTACTGCATCTATAACAAGCACAACTGCAGCTTCAAGTACAGCCTCACTCACAACAACAGAGGTAACCACAGAAAGCTCAACATTTTCCTCAACAACTCCAACAAGCGCAACTACAGCTTCAAGTTCAGCTCAACCTACAACAACAGGGCCGACCACAGAAAGCACAACATTAGGAGGAGCAGGGAAATAAAATAAATCAGCAATTGCAAAAACAAGAGCAGCACAGAGGAGCAGCTTAGAAATATAAGGAGCAGCTTTTACAAAATTGAGGAGCAAAAAACTTACATTAAATGTACATTTTTAGCTGTTATAAATTGTATAAACATACACTCATGACCTCATTACAGTATTACTTTTGTTTAAATTTGTTAAAATTACTATTATTTTTTACAGTGGATAAACAGAATGCTTTATTAAACAGTATTTTTTTTTACTTTGCTTCATGTTGCATGTGTTGTTTGTTGACATGTTTCTTGAGATGGGCTGATTGAGTAAACGTTTACCACATTCCCTGCACTCAAATGGTCTCTCCCCTGTGTGGATTAGCTTGTGTCTTTTAAAATTACCCAGATCCACAAATCCTTTCTCACAATGGGGGCAAATGTAGCGTTTCTCTCCTCTGTGCACTTGCATATGCATATTTAGAGCAACTCTATGTTTAAACTTCTTCCCACACTTCTCGCCAGTATGGATACGCACATGTGTAGAACGGTCTGCTTTAGCCAAGAACCTCTTGCCGCAAACTTTGCAAGGAAAGGGTCTTTCTCCAGAGTGGAAGAGCTGATGTTTGGTAAGAGTAAAGTGATAAACAAAACCCTTTCCACACTCCTCACACTGACACCGTTTCTCCTCTGCATGAACCTTTACATGCTCGGTTAAGACCCCTAACACTAGGGAAGGCGTTTCCACACTGGGAGCAGGTATACGGCCTCTCACCTGTATGAAGTCTCATGTGATTCTCCAAGGCAGATGCATTGCTAAGGACCCTTCCACACTCTGAGCATTGGGTACTTTTATGCAATATTTTACTAGAAGCTTTTGATACCGATTGACTTCCATTAAATGAGGAAACATTTGAGCCGGAAAGTGTCGCTTCACTAATGGAGTCATTTGGAAGCCTGTCTATTCTCTTATCCCTGATGTTGAGTGTGCTGTCCTCATCTGTTGGATTTATTGTTCTGGATCTGGAACAAGTTTGTTTCCTTAGTCTAGAATGAAGTGTGGGACCATTGCTTTCGAGTCTTTATCGCTTTTCGCTGTGGTAGCTGATTTGTTCTCTCCAGTATGAACCAAAGCTCTATGGCAAGGGGGAAACTACCCCTCTATTTCTAAAGTGGTCTCTAAAGGTACAGTGGGTTCCCTCCCTAAACCATCATTAGAATGGGTGGAAGCTGCAGCTTGCTGCTCCTTTGGTGTTAGAAGAGGTGCAAGTTGCCCAGATGGATGTGACTGATGCATAGACGACTGCTCTGGGGCATTTTGCGGCGTTATAACAATGGGTGAGTGTAAATGCAAAGTATCCAGAGAGTCGAGCAAGCCTGGGGTGTTATTAAGTGGAGAAAAAACTGGTCTGAAGAAGAGAAGTGATCAGATTGTGTTGAATATTGAGATGGTGAGTGTTGCATTACTTCAAAGCAGCTTTACATATAATGAAAAATAAAACAACAAACATCAAATAAAGGGTGAG
Source organism: Chromobotia macracanthus (assembly GCA_036877525.1). Lineage (NCBI taxonomy): Eukaryota > Metazoa > Chordata > Actinopteri > Cypriniformes > Botiidae > Chromobotia > Chromobotia macracanthus. Next base: position 3,771,602 of record JAZGTH010000019.1, read on the forward strand.
AAAATGTTTTTTCAACATAGTACAATGGAAATATTATGTTTTTGGAGATGTAGCATGGTAACACATTAAAGTCCTGTGAAGTATAATGTGAATTCCATAGAATAGGAATATTGCAAATATTTAACAACATGCTAACATTTGCCACTTGTTTCTCTCTTCGTCAGGCTGATGGGTATCCGCAGTGCTGGCTTTTGTGTGTGACACTACAGGCAGTATGGCAGATGACATTGACGAGGCCAAGAGAGTCACCTTCAACATCATTGACAGTAAAAGATGAACTCAAGATGAACCATCTGAATATATTTTGGTGCCTTTTAATGATCCACGAGTGCAAAACCATCAACAGATAACAAATAAAAGAAGTGTTGTTTTATTACTCTCTATTACTGTAGAAAGAGTGATTAGATATAGTGCACATGACAGTAACATTGACTCCAATCTGATATTCCAAAAATGTTCTTTACTTTTTTATGAGTACTTTTTCTCAGGTGACAATTCTGCAGCGTTCTAGGAATCCAGGACGTGTTGAGAGTTTTCCCTTCCTGCTGGATCGGTCTGTATCTAATGCTACCATCTACATCACAGGAAGTGGCCTTGCGTTCACACTTCGCAGCCCTTCAGGTAAATTCAGAGGCCATTTTGGTACAAACTGATTGTATCACATTCAGCTGTACTGGTTATTGTATGCACAGTAAACGCTGCCCCACTGTTGCCTGATGGAACTTGCTGCTTGCTGCAGGTGCTTCTCAACCTCACACAGTTGCCAGTGGGATTCTGGGAACAATTCACAAAGTAGGAAACTTGCAGCGAATCCAGCCGAACGGAACTGAGATGGGTCTGTGGCACATTGACACGACGTCAACGGCATCCTATAATGTGAAACTACAGTCATGTGAAAAAATTAGGACACGCTTTGAAAGCATTTGTATTTTGTAATATTTTTTAATATGGTTATTTAGTCTCAATTTTAACAATACAGAGAGATTAAAGTAATATAACTAAACAATTAAAACTGAAGAAAAGTCCTTTCAAGATCTTCTGTAAATGTAATTCTACAAAAATGCCTATTTTAACTGAGGAAAAAGATAGGACATCCTAGCCCCTAATAGCTAGTGTTACCTCCTTTGGCTGAAATAACTGCAGTGAGACGCTTCTTGTAGCCATCTACCAGTCTCAGACATCGGTCAGGAAATTTTACCCCACTCCTCAATGCAGAATTTTTTCAGCTGTGAGATGTTTGAGGGGCTTTTTGCATGTACAGCCCTTTTCAAGTCACCCCAAAGCATCTCAATGGGATTCAGATCTGGACTTTGACTCGGCATGGTCCAGTTCTGCTTCAGCTTTGATTTTCAGAATAAAACTACATTAGGTTACACCAGTAATTTCAAATACATTCAAATAAAACTCTTAAGGTCATTTGAGTTAAAAAAATCATCTTTTTTTATTTCTTATATATTGATATGTCATGTTTCATTCAAGCTTAGTGAAATATTTGAACAATACAAATGAATATTGCAAATAAAATGTTTTTTTTCTAATTGATAGTTTTGACAGTTTGTCCTATCCAGAGTAAGCACAGCACAGTGTGAGCATAATGTATTAAGTAATGTATAAGAATATGAATATTGTCTCATAAACAGGGTTAGGGCACTTCTAAACACACAATTGTGTTCATCATGTACTACACAGGACAGTTAAACTGTTTACAGCTTTACTGCAACATAAACAAGAGGTCATGTACAGAAATATCTGAACTCATTTCTATTGAAATCTTTATACATTTTGTCTTGCGCTTTATGCACCGTAATCAATTTTGTTTGTCAATAGCTTTTTGTAATGCATATTTCTATATAATGCATGTTTCTTCATAACTGTTTACTTGTTATGAAATAAATAGATGTAAAAACACTTTAAGAGAAAGCCAACAAACATTAAAAACATAACACAGCTCCATACGATGCCCGTTTCATGGCTCAGAATGATGTGGTCATAAAACTTTTTTTATGATTTTTTTTTTTTCGAAAATGGTGATTTTTCTTTACTTTATAATAATGATTTGTAATAGTAAATGAATAAACTTTATTCCAGCTAACACACGACGTACCAGATACGTCATTTATGGCCTACTAATGGACAACGTAACTGCAACGTCACAGGCACGTGATTTCATTACCATTAACAATTCACAACATCGACTTTACGATCCCTCAACGTTGTAAATTGAGCAAAAACTGTCCAGTTATGTGATATATTCGTCCAGTTTTGTAATAGCACGACTTACTGACAGTCTCGGGCATGAGCATGTAATCGAATAACCATTAAATGAATTCACAACTTAATCTTGTAACATTTGCTAGTTAAACACGCGTGTTGAAAACATTTGCAGTCACAACACTGGACAAATAAAACAGACTGAACACGACGTGTGCTGCTCTTTAATGTAGTTCTGTAAGGGAACAACTAGCCATGTTTTCATTTCACTTAAATCAGTGTCTTAGGAGTTATGAAAATACAAAACATTTTAAAATGAGATTTCAACATCATTTAACAGCATTTTGTGTGACGGCAATAATATCACGTTTCTTGAGCTGCTTTTTTTACTGACGGAAAGTTCGTATGAAGGAAAATTTCTTTTGATCAGGGAAGACATTTAATACTTCTCAACAAATAAACGACTTTTATTAAAATGTATTAAAAATAGACGCGCGAAGTGTGTGTATATGTCCTGTAATGTTTATGAAATTATTTTAATTATTTAATAGACTATTACACGCCACCGATAGCGGATGAGAGGAGAGTTACCATGGCAACCGGAACAACCCGAGGACAGTCAATTAAGTGACAAAACACCGAGAACTGAAGAATAATTCATATTATTTACCTTCTAGTTAAAGTGTTTCGGTTAATATGTATTCCTCTGTAATTATTTAGTTTATTTTATACTGTCTGCTTATGTACATTTAAAAAAAAACTTGCAAGTGTCCTAATTGACATTTAAAAACGTGTTGTGTTAGCTGTTGCTAAGGATACGTGTAAACGAATACGATTTTGGCGCTATTCAAAACTATCTGTTAAAACTATCTAGTCCAGATCGCGTTCACGCTCGTCTTCCGCTGAATGAATCGGAAGTCCCGCAGGAAACGGTTTGAACAGCACCGCAGCATTTACACTATTGATCAATATTGAGCTCTTTCACTCAATTGATTGTTTGTGAGGATTCCGAGTTGTGTTACTCACTGAGGATCAGATCAGTTACAGTAAACTATAACTGAATCTGCCCTCGAAAATGAATCCTTCCAGTGGCTTCCAAGGACCGCAGACTGTCTTTGGACAGCCAGGTGCTTGGCCAGGCTTTGGCCAGCTCTCAGCCCAGCCATCGTTTGGTCATTATACTGTCTTTCCAGGTCCGCAGACTGTTTTTCAGGCTACGAGCGGTGCAGATCAGACAGGAAACATATTTCAGTTTACCCTGCCAACTAGATCTACTGGTCAGCCAAGCTTTGGTCTGAATTATGGCGTGACCCAGGGACTGAGGCAAACATCTTCATTCCCCTGTGTAGGTTCAAGCCAGCAGTCGGATTGGGCGATCCTGGGATACAGTGCAGCACCACATCAGTCCACAGGACAACCTCAGGTGCCCGTGTTTGGTCAGCGCTCTGGGTTTGTCCATCAACCATTAACCATTTTCTATGAGTCTTTTGCGTTTCAGACCAGCTCTGTCCAAGGTTCCGCATCGAGCGCTTCTGTAGGCGGCAGAACCGAAAACCCAGACAAGCTCTTCAAAGGCGATGGACCCTATGTTCTGATCAGGCCAAACAAACCCAGTATAATGATCAGACGTGATCCTACCGGCTTACCTGCCCAGCCCTCCATCAGCGGAACAGGGAATACTCAGCTTGTAGATCCAAAATCCATGGGGTCCACAGCGTCTTTGACTAGTGCGGTCAGTGACGCATCTTACGGTCCACGCTCTCCATCCGAAATGAGTAAGTTATTCCTTTTTTACATTCAGACCAGCATTATCAATTTTCTCGCTTTAAAAATGTTCTAAAATCTTACTGTTACTACATTTGTTAACGTAACTGACATTATTGTTTTCTTTACAGTGCCTGACATGGACACACTTAGGCCGTGTGCTGGAAATCATTCTCACTTGAAGGAAGTCAGTGAGAACAGCCAGCCAGAATCTGGTCCTGGAACATCCGAGTTGTCCATCAACAGCAGGCTTCTTCAGAGTGAACAAGCACTCTACACTGGCAGCTTCGTCACTAAAGAGTAAGTTCAGACTTAGAATTGCTATGTAACAGTGTAAAAACCGCCACTAATGATATCTCCAGCTTTCATGTGCATGTGTCTTGTATCAGGGAAGTTTCCATTTGATGGTTTTACAGTTCTTAAGCTAATTATATATTGTTGGGTTTTGTTTTTTGTTACAGCCATTGGAGCGGTAGTCCCTCTGCTGCTAAGTCTGTTTGGTCTGGTAGGAAGCTGTTTTCAGAGGAGTGCCGCGTAAACCAGCCAGTCAGCAACCTGCCACCAGCTACTCAACCTCTAGTTGGTGAGGTGGCCGATTCAAACATGAAATGTGCAGGAAACATTTATATTAGTGACAGTTGAATGAAATATAAATGTACGCATTTGTACTGATGGGTTGTAAGAACATATGTCGTGTGTGTCATATTCTTGCTCTGATTTGTTCTCAGCAGCTTGTCCTCAGGAGGTGAAGGCCACACCGGAGCCTTATTACAGCCATCGGGATAAATCCAGTCTGCTGGCACAACCACAGGTAAGTGTAAAACTGGATGGCATGGTGGAACATGGAAAGAAATCCCAAAAACAGAATCCACCCAGCTTGCTATTCCTTAGGTCTTCCAGCCCATACCTGCCAGAGAGCCAGATCGATCTCCATTGCTCAATCCAAAACCAGCCTACACAAATCAGGTGAGACACTTCTGTTTGTCCCATCCCATCAGTTAAAAATCCAACAAATATTTTAGTAGCAGCAACAGAGTGCATCATTTTCACACTGGCAGGCTGTCTTGGGCATGGACCTTAAAGAATGGCAGAAGGTACGCAGAGCAGTGAAGAAGATGCTGGATAAGGAGATGACTGCGCTGGCACAAGGGCGGTGGGGTGATGAGTTAAATTATCTTTGCAGGTTCATCAGAAGGTACAGTATGAGGAGCTTTCTTCTCCTTTCTGTGTGTAAATAAAAGAAATATTCGAAAATAAGATATGATATAAAGGTTTAGCTGTGTTGGCTGTGTTGTTTTACATTTTATATAGAGAACAGTTGCTTAGTGCTTGCAGAAACAGCATTTACACTACTTTTACTTTTATATTTATAGGCAATTAATGTCATTCATTGGAGCACAGATACAGAGGCAAGATAATACCTATCCGTCTAGCTCTGCATCTTTTTCTCCTGTCTGGCCCATAACTGCCCCGCTTGTGCCTCCTATGGGTGCGACTACCTGCACACGCCACGGTCCAGCCACCTTCAACACACAGGTAGTTATGTCAGAGCCAGAGAAACTGCTTTTTATTACAAAGCTGCATGAAACGCATGACAAAATGCTTGAAAAAAAACGCATGAAATCTCTTTTGTTGTATTTGAAGCAACCAGAATTGTACCCTAATGAGGAGATGGCCACATGTAGTAACACACCCAGGCTATCACAAGATACGACAAATTCTTCTATATTGCAGTGAGCAAATTTTCTCTGTTCTAGATTTAATCTGTCAGAGCTGTAATATTTGCAGAAACATTTGCAAATCATTTGTCATTTGTGTGTTTTTATTTGTAGGAATTTATTGTCATGTATCGGAGCCCAGAAGCAGAGCAGGATAGTCGGCTACCCTGTTCACTCTGCTTCTTTATCTCCTGTCTGGCCCTTAACCGGCCTGTCTGCACCCACTATGGGTTCGACTTCTTCCCGCAAGCGTCGCATTGCTGCCACCTTCAGCTCAGAGGTAGTTATACCAGAGCCCACAACGTAACTGTTTTCAGTTTTGTAATGTTCACTGTAAATGCATGAAATCTCTTCGTCTTGTATTTGCAGCAACCAGAATTAGACCCTATTGAGGAGATGGCTGCACCTTCTAAAAAACCCAGACTGTCAGAAGATGCAGCACACACTCCTGTCGTGCAGTGAGTTGAGCTAATTCTCTGTCTTCTAGATTAAATCTGTTTAGTATCAACTTTAGTTGTGAGTTTTTCAGTAGTTACAGAGCGCAGTTACTTGAATGTTTGAATGCTGGATTGTTTGTAGAAACAGTACTTATATTCTGTTTATAGGAATTTATTTTACTCTGTTGGAGCATTAAGGATGTGTCAGAACATGGCCTATCCTTCTTACTCCTTAACCGGCCTGTCTGCGCCTCCTATGGGTCTGACTGCCTCCCGCAAGCGTCGCATTGCTGCCACCTTCAGCTCAGAGGTAGTTATACCAGAGCCCACAACGTAACTGTTTTCAGTTTTGTAATGTTCACTATAAATACATGAAATCTCTTCGTCTTGTATTTGCAGCAACCAGAAGTAGACCCTATTGAGGAGATGGCTGCACCTTCTAAAAAACCCAGACTGTCAGAAGATGCAGCACACACTCCTGTCGTGCAGTGAGTTCAGCTTATTCTTTCTCTTCTAGATTAAATCTGTTTAGTATCAACTTTAGTTGTGAGTTTTTCAGTAGTTACAGAGCGCAGTTACTTGAATGTTTGAATGCTGGATTGTTTGTAGAAACAGTACTTATATTCTGTTTATAGGAATTTATTTACATCTGCTGGAGCAATAAGGACGTGTCAGAACATGGCCTATCCTTCTCACTCCTTAACCGGCCTGTCTGCGCCTCCTATGGGTCTTACTGCCTCCCCAAGCGTCGCATTGCTGCCACCTTCAGCTCAGAGGTAGTTATACCAGAGCCCACAACGTAACTGTTTTCAGTTTTGTAATGTTCACTATAAATGCATGAAATCTCTTCGTCTTGTATTTGCAGCAACCAGAACTAGACCCTATTGAGGAGATGGCTGCACCTTCTAAAAAACCCAGACTGTCAGAAGATGCAGCACACACTCCTGTCGTGCAGTGAGTTGAGCTAATTCTCTGTCTTCTAGATTAAATCTGTTTAGTATCAACTTTAGTTGTGAGTTTTTCAGTAGTTACAGAGCGCAGTTACTTGAATGTTTGAATGCTGGATTGTTTGTTGATACAGTACTTATATTCTGTTTATAGGAATTTATTTTCATCTGTTGGAGCAATAAGGACGTGTCAGAACATGGCCTATTCTTCTCACTCCTTAACCGGCCTGTCTGCGCCTCCTATGGGTCTTACCGCCTCTCGCAAGCGTCGCATTGCTGCCACCTTCAGCTCAGAGGTAGTTATACCAGAGCCCACAACATAACTGTTTTCAGTTTTATAATGTTCACTGTAAATGCATGAAATCTCTTCGTCTTGTATTTGCAGCAACCAAAACTAGACCCTATTGTGGAGATGGCTGCAACTTCTATGAAACCCAGACTGTCAGAAGATGCAGCACACACTCCTGTCGTGCAGTGAGTTGAGCTTATTCTTTCTCTTCTAGATTTAATCTGTTTAGTATCAACTTTAGTTGTGAGTTTTTCAGTAGTTACAGAGCGCAGTAACTTGAATGTTTGAATGCTGGATTGTTTGTTTGTTTGTAGGAATTTATCTTCATCTGTTGGAGCACAAAAGCAGCGCAGAAAATTTGTTTTACGAAGGTACAAAATATAACATTCCTTTAGCGCAGTGAGTTTAGAGCAGATTTTTCTTCTACTTTTATTATTTTGTTTTTAGTTACTGAAACTAGAACTTGATGCATTTGTCAATATTATTAAAGTCTGAATGTTTGCAGAAATTATACTTCTGCATCTTTTACATCTTTAGTGTCTTCTGGTTTCAGAGCGCACCTTTGGAACAGGCCCTAAAAAAAGCTCAACATTTTCCTCAACAACTCCAACAAGCGCAACCACAGCTTCAAGTTCAGCTCAACCTTCAACAACAGGGCCGACCAGAGAAAGCACAACACTATCCTCAACAACAGCTGCAACTGTAGAAACAACTACTGCATCTGTAACAAGCACAACTGCAGCTTCAATTACAGCTCCACCCACAACAACACAGATGACCACAGAAAGCTCAACATTTTCCTCAACAACTCCAACAAGCGCAACTACAGCTTCAAGTTCAGCTCAACCTACAACAACAGGGCCGACCACAGAAAGCACAACACTATCCTCAACAACAGCTGCAACTGTAGAAACAACTACTGCATCTATAACAAGCACAACTGCAGCTTCAAGTACAGCCTCACTCACAACAACAGAGGTAACCACAGAAAGCTCAACAATTTCCTCAACAACTCCAACAAGCACAACCACAACTTCAAGTTCAGCTCAACTTACAACAACAGGGCCGACCAGAGAAAGCACAACACTATCCTCAACAACAGCTGCAACTGTAGAAACAACTACTGCATCTGTAACAAGCACAACTACAGCTTCAATTACAGCTCCACCCACAACAACACAGATGACCACAGAAACCTCAATATTTTCCTTAACAACTCCAACAAGCACAACCACAACTTCAAGTTCAGCTCAACCTACAACAACAGGGCCGACCACAGAAAGCTCAACATTTTCCTCAACAACTCCAACAAGCGCAACTACAGCTTCAAGTTCAGCTCAACGTACAACAACAGGGCCGACCAGAGAAAGCACAACACTATCCTCAACAACAGCTGCAACTGTAGAAACAACTACTGCATCTATAACAAGCACAACTGCAGCTTCAAGTACAGCCTCACTCACAACAACACAGGTGACCACAGAAAGCTCAACATTTTCCTCAACAACTCCAACAAGCGCAACTACAGCTTCAAGTTCAGCTCAACCTACAACAACAGGGCCGACCACAGAAAGCACAACATTAGGAGGAGCAGAGAAATGAAATAAATCAGCAATTGCAAAAACAAGAGCAGCACAGAGGAGCAGCTTAGAAATATAAGGAGCAGCTTTTACAAAATTGAGGAGCAAAAAACTTATATTAAATGTACATTTTTAGCTGTTATAAATTGTATAAACATACACTCATGACCTCATTACAGTATTACTTTTGTTTAAATTTGTTAAAATTACTATTATTTTTTACAGTGGATAAACAGAATGCTTTATTAAACAGTATTTTTTTTACTTTGCTTCATGTTGCATGTGTTGTTTGTTGACATGTTTCTTGAGATGGGCTGATTGAGTAAACGTTTACCACATTCCCTGCACTCAAATGGTCTCTCCCCTGTGTGGATTAGCTTGTGTCTTTTAAAATTACCCAGATCCACAAATCCTTTCTCACAATGGGGGCAAATGTAGCGTTTCTCTCCTCTGTGCACTTGCATATGCATATTTAGAGCAACTCTATGTTTAAACTTCTTCCCACACTTCTCGCCAGTATGGATACGCACATGTGTAGAACGGTCTGCTTTAGCCAAGAACCTCTTGCCGCAAACTTTGCAAGGAAAGGGTCTTTCTCCAGAGTGGAAGAGCTGATGTTTGGTAAGAGTAAAGTGATAAACAAAACCCTTTCCACACTCCTCACACTGACACCGTTTCTCCTCTGCATGAACCTTTACATGCTCGGTTAAGACCCCTAACACTAGGGAAGGCGTTTCCACACTGGGAGCAGGTATACGGCCTCTCACCTGTATGAAGTCTCATGTGATTCTCCAAGGCAGATGCATTGCTAAGGACCCTTCCACACTCTGAGCATTGGGTACTTTTATGCAATATTTTACTAGAAGCTTTTGATACCGATTGACTTCCATTAAATGAGGAAACATTTGAGCCGGAAAGTGTCGCTTCACTAATGGAGTCATTTGGAAGCCTGTCTATTCTCTTATCCCTGATGTTGAGTGTGCTGTCCTCATCTGTTGGATTTATTGTTCTGGATCTGGAACAAGTTTGTTTCCTTAGTCTAGAATGAAGTGTGGGACCATTGCTTTCGAGTCTTTATCGCTTTTCGCTGTGGTAGCTGATTTGTTCTCTCCAGTATGAACCAAAGCTCTATGGCAAGGGGGAAACTACCCCTCTATTTCTAAAGTGGTCTCTAAAGGTACAGTGGGTTCCCTCCCTAAACCATCATTAGAATGGGTGGAAGCTGCAGCTTGCCGGTCCTTTGGTGTTAGAAGAGGTGCAAGTTGCCCAGATGGATGTGACTGATGCATAGACGACTGCTCTGGGGCATTTTGCGGCGTTATAACAATGGGTGAGTGTAAATGCAAAGTATCCAGAGAGTCGAGCAAGCCTGGGGTGTTATTAAGTGGAGAAAAAACTGGTCTGAAGAAGAGAAGTGATCAGATTGTGCTGAATATTGAGATGGTGAGTGTTGCATTACTTCAAAGCAGCTTTACATATAATGAAAAATAAAACAACAAACATCAAATAAAGGGTGAGAAAATGTTTTTTCAACATAGTACAATGGAAATATTATGTTTTTGGAGATGTAGCATGGTAACACATTGAAGTCCTGTGAAGTATAATGTGAATTCCATAGAATAGGAATATTGCAAATATTTAACATGCTAACATTTGCCGCTTGTGTCTCTCTTCGTCAGGCTGATGGGTATCCGCAGTGCTGGCTTTTGTGTGTGACACTACAGGCAGTATGGCAGATGACATTGACGAGGCCAAGAGAGTCACCTTCAACATCATTGACAGTAAAAGATGAACTCAAGATGAACCATCTGAATATATTTTGGTGCCTTTTAATGATCCACGAGTGCAAAACCATCAACAGATAACAAAATAAAGAAGTGTTGTTTTATTACTCTCTATTACTGTAGAAAGAGTGATTAGATATAGTGCACATGACAGTAACATTGACTCCAATCTGATATTCCAAAAATGTTCTTTACTTTTTTATGAGTACTTTTTCTCAGGTGACAATTCTGCAGCGTTCTAGGAATCCAGGACGTGTTGAGAGTTTTCCCTTCCTGCTGGATCGGTCTGTATCTAATGCTACCATCTACATCACAGGAAGTGGCCTTGCGTTCACACTTCGCAGCCCTTCAGGTAAATTCAGAGGCCATTTTGGTACAAACTGATTGTATCACATTCAGCTGTACTGGTTATTGTATGCACAGTAAACGCTGCCCCACTGTTGCCTGATGGAACTTGCTGCTTGCTGCAGGTGCTTCTCAACCTCACACAGTTGCCAGTGGGATTCTGGGAACAATTCACAAAGTAGGAAACTTGCAGCGAATCCAGCCGAACGGAACTGAGATGGGTCTGTGGCACATTGACACGACGTCAACGGCATCCTATAATGTGAAACTACAGTCATGTGAAAAAATTAGGACACGCTTTGAAAGCATTTGTATTTTGTAATATTTTTTAATATGGTTATTTAGTCTCAATTTTAACAATACAGAGAGATTAAAGTAATATAACTAAACAATTAAAACTGAAGAAAAGTCCTTTCAAGATCTTCTGTAAATGTAATTCTACAAAAATGCCTATTTTAACTGAGGAAAAAGATAGGACATCCTAGCCCCTAATAGCTAGTGTTACCTCCTTTGGCTGAAATAACTGCAGTGAGACGCTTCTTGTAGCCATCTACCAGTCTCTGACATCGGTCAGGAAATTTTACCCCACTCCTCAATGCAGAATTTTTTTCAGCTGTGAGATGTTTGAGGGGCTTTTTGCATGTACAGCCCTTTTCAAGTCACCCCAAAGCATCTCAATGGGATTCAGATCTGGACTTTGATTCGGCATGGTCCAGTTCTGCTTCAGCTTTGATTTTCAGAATAAAACTACATTAGGTTACACCAGTAATTTCAAATGCATTCAAATAAAACTCTTAAGGTCATTTGAGTGAAAAAACTATCTTTTTTTATTTCTTATATATTGATATGTCATGTTTCATTCAAGCTTAGTGAAATATTTGAACAATACAAATGAATATTGCAAATAAAATGTTTTTTTTTTAATTGATAGTTTTGACAGTTTGTCCTATCCAGAGTAAGCACAGCACAGTGTGAGCATAATGTATTAAGTAATGTATAAGAATATGAATATTGTCTCATAAACAGGGTTAGGGCACTTCTAAACACACAATTGTGTTCATCATGTACTACACAGGACAGTTACACTGTTTACAGCTTTACTGCAACATAAACAAGAGGTCAAGTACAGAAATATCTGAACTCATTTCTATTGAAATCTTTATACATTTTGTCTTGCGCTTTATGCACCGTAATCAATTTTGTTTGTCAATAGCTTTTTGTAATGCATATTTCTATATAATGCATGTTTCTTCATAACTGTTTACTTGTTATGAAATAAATAGATGTAAAAACACTTTAAGAGAAAGCCAACAAACATTAAAAACATAACACAGCTCCATACGATGCCCGTTTCATGGCTCAGAATGATGTGGTCATAAAACTTTTTTTATGATTTTTTTTTTTTTCGAAAATGGTGATTTTTCTTTACTTTATAATAATGATTTGTAATAGTAAATGAATAAACTTTATTCCAGCTAACACACGACGTACCAGATACGTCATTTATGGCCTACTAATGGACAACGTAACTGCAACGTCACAGGCACGTGATTTCATTACCATTAACAATTCACAACATCGACTTTACGATCCCTCAACGTTGTAAATTGAGCAAAAACTGTCCAGTTATGTGATATATTCGTCCAGTTTTGTAATAGCACGACTTACTGACAGTCTCGGGCATGAGCATGTAATCGAATAACCATTAAATGAATTCACAACTTAATCTTGTAACATTTGCTAGTTAAACACGCGTGTTGAAAACATTTGCAGTCACAACACTGGACAAATAAAACAGACTGAACACGACGTGTGCTGCTCTTTAATGTAGTTCTGTAAGGGAACAACTAGCCATGTTTTCATTTCACTTAAATCAGTGTCTTAGGAGTTATGAAAATACAAAACATTTTAAAATGAGATTTCAACATCATTTAACAGCATTTTGTGTGACGGCAATAATATCACGTTTCTTGAGCTGCTTTTTTTACTGACGGAAAGTTCGTATGAAGGAAAATTTCTTTTGATCAGGGAAGACATTTAATACTTCTCAACAAATAAACGACTTTTATTAAAATGTATTAAAAATAGACGCGCGAAGTGTGTGTATATGTCCTGTAATGTTTATGAAATTATTTTAATTATTTAATAGACTATTACACGCCACCGATAGCGGATGAGAGGAGAGTTACCATGGCAACCGGAACAACCCGAGGACAGTCAATTAAGTGACAAAACACCGAGAACTGAAGAATAATTCATATTATTTACCTTCTAGTTAAAGTGTTTCGGTTAATATGTATTCCTCTGTAATTATTTAGTTTATTTTATACTGTCTGCTTATGTACATTTAAAAAAAAACTTGCAAGTGTCCTAATTGACATTTAAAAACGTGTTGTGTTAGCTGTTGCTAAGGATACGTGTAAACGAATACGATTTTGGCGCTATTCAAAACTATCTGTTAAAACTATCTAGTCCAGATCGCGTTCACGCTCGTCTTCCGCTGAATGAATCGGAAGTCCCGCAGGAAACGGTTTGAACAGCACCGCAGCATTTACACTATTGATCAATATTGAGCTCTTTCACTCAATTGATTGTTTGTGAGGATTCCGAGTTGTGTTACTCACTGAGGATCAGATCAGTTACAGTAAACTATAACTGAATCTGCCCTCGAAAATGAATCCTTCCAGTGGCTTCCAAGGACCGCAGACTGTCTTTGGACAGCCAGGTGCTTGGCCAGGCTTTGGCCAGCTCTCAGCCCAGCCATCGTTTGGTCATTATACTGTCTTTCCAGGTCCGCAGACTGTTTTTCAGGCTACGAGCGGTGCAGATCAGACAGGAAACATATTTCAGTTTACCCTGCCAACTAGATCTACTGGTCAGCCAAGCTTTGGTCTGAATTATGGCGTGACCCAGGGACTGAGGCAAACATCTTCATTCCCCTGTGTAGGTTCAAGCCAGCAGTCGGATTGGGCGATCCTGGGATACAGTGCAGCACCACATCAGTCCACAGGACAACCTCAGGTGCCCGTGTTTGGTCAGCGCTCTGGGTTTGTCCATCAACCATTAACCATTTTCTATGAGTCTTTTGCGTTTCAGACCAGCTCTGTCCAAGGTTCCGCATCGAGCGCTTCTGTAGGCGGCAGAACCGAAAACCCAGACAAGCTCTTCAAAGGCGATGGACCCTATGTTCTGATCAGGCCAAACAAACCCAGTATAATGATCAGACGTGATCCTACCGGCTTACCTGCCCAGCCCTCCATCAGCGGAACAGGGAATACTCAGCTTGTAGATCCAAAATCCATGGGGTCCACAGCGTCTTTGACTAGTGCGGTCAGTGACGCATCTTACGGTCCACGCTCTCCATCCGAAATGAGTAAGTTATTCCTTTTTTACATTCAGACCAGCATTATCAATTTTCTCGCTTTAAAAATGTTCTAAAATCTTACTGTTACTACATTTGTTAACGTAACTGACATTATTGTTTTCTTTACAGTGCCTGACATGGACACACTTAGGCCGTGTGCTGGAAATCATTCTCACTTGAAGGAAGTCAGTGAGAACAGCCAGCCAGAATCTGGTCCTGGAACATCCGAGTTGTCCATCAACAGCAGGCTTCTTCAGAGTGAACAAGCACTCTACACTGGCAGCTTCGTCACTAAAGAGTAAGTTCAGACTTAGAATTGCTTAACAGTGTAAAAACCGCCACTAATGATATCTCCAGCTTTCATGTGCATGTGTCTTGTATCAGGGAAGTTTCCATTTGATGGTTTTACAGTTCTTAAGCTAATTATATATTGTTGGGTTTTGTTTTTTGTTACAGCCATTGGAGCGGTAGTCCCTCTGCTGCTAAGTCTGTTTGGTCTGGTAGGAAGCTGTTTTCAGAGGAGTGCCGCGTAAACCAGCCAGTCAGCAACCTGCCACCAGCTACTCAACCTCTAGTTGGTGAGGTGGCCGATTCAAACATGAAATGTGCAGGAAACATTTATATTAGTGACAGTTGAATGAAATATAAATGTACGCATTTGTACTGATGGGTTGTAAGAACATATGTCGTGTGTGTCATATTCTTGCTCTGATTTGTTCTCAGCAGCTTGTCCTCAGGAGGTGAAGGCCACACCGGAGCCTTATTACAGCCATCGGGATAAATCCAGTCTGCTGGCACAACCACAGGTAAGTGTAAAACTGGATGGCATGGTGGAACATGGAAAGAAATCCCAAAAACAGAATCCACCCAGCTTGCTATTCCTTAGGTCTTCCAGCCCATACCTGCCAGAGAGCCAGATCGATCTCCATTGCTCAATCCAAAACCAGCCTACACAAATCAGGTGAGACACTTCTGTTTGTCCCATCCCATCAGTTAAAAATCCAACAAATATTTTAGTAGCAGCAACAGAGTGCATCATTTTCACACTGGCAGGCTGTCTTGGGCATGGACCTTAAAGAATGGCAGAAGGTACGCAGAGCAGTGAAGAAGATGCTGGATAAGGAGATGACTGCGCTGGCACAAGGGCGGTGGGGTGATGAGTTAAATTATCTTTGCAGGTTCATCAGAAGGTACAGTATGAGGAGCTTTCTTCTCCTTTCTGTGTGTAAATAAAAGAAATATTCGAAAATAAGATATGATATAAAGGTTTAGCTGTGTTGGCTGTGTTGTTTTACATTTTATATAGAGAACAGTTGCTTAGTGCTTGCAGAAACAGCATTTACACTACTTTTACTTTTATATTTATAGGCAATTAATGTCATTCATTGGAGCACAGATACAGAGGCAAGATAATACCTATCCGTCTAGCTCTGCATCTTTTTCTCCTGTCTGGCCCATAACTGCCCCGCTTGTGCCTCCTATGGGTGCGACTACCTGCACACGCCACGGTCCAGCCACCTTCAACACACAGGTAGTTATGTCAGAGCCAGAGAAACTGCTTTTTATTACAAAGCTGCATGAAACGCATGACAAAATGCTTGAAAAAAAACGCATGAAATCTCTTTTGTTGTATTTGAAGCAACCAGAATTGTACCCTAATGAGGAGATGGCCACATGTAGTAACACACCCAGGCTATCACAAGATACGACAAATTCTTCTATATTGCAGTGAGCAAATTTTCTCTGTTCTAGATTTAATCTGTCAGAGCTGTAATATTTGCAGAAACATTTGCAAATCATTTGTCATTTGTGTGTTTTTATTTGTAGGAATTTATTGTCATGTATCGGAGCCCAGAAGCAGAGCAGGATAGTCGGCTACCCTGTTCACTCTGCTTCTTTATCTCCTGTCTGGCCCTTAACCGGCCTGTCTGCACCCACTATGGGTTCGACTTCTTCCCGCAAGCGTCGCATTGCTGCCACCTTCAGCTCAGAGGTAGTTATACCAGAGCCCACAACGTAACTGTTTTCAGTTTTGTAATGTTCACTATAAATGCATGAAATCTCTTCGTCTTGTATTTGCAGCAACCAGAATTAGACCCTATTGAGGAGATGGCTGCACCTTCTAAAAAACCCAGACTGTCAGAAGATGCAGCACACACTCCTGTCGTGCAGTGAGTTGAGCTAATTCTCTGTCTTCTAGATTAAATCTGTTTAGTATCAACTTTAGTTGTGAGTTTTTCAGTAGTTACAGAGCGCAGTTACTTGAATGTTTGAATGCTGGATTGTTTGTAGAAACAGTACTTATATTCTGTTTATAGGAATTTATTTTACTCTGTTGGAGCATTAAGGATTGTGTACGACTGCTCTGGGGCATGCGTTATAAGGGTAAGTGTAAATGCAAAGTACCAGGAGCGGCAAACTGGGGTGTTGGAGAAAAACTGGTCTGAAGAAGAGAAGTGATCAGATTGTGCTGAATATTGAGATTGCATGAGTATAGGTTGTGGTGGGTTTAGAGATGGACCTGGAAGTGAGGGGAGAGGTTCCTGAAGAGGTGTAACTGGAAGATGGGGAGATGTAAATGGAATAGGGGTTGACAGAAAAGAGGTTTGTGTTGCTTGAATCACATTGTGTTGTGACACCAAAGGAAACTGGAAAGATGAACTCATCTGTGGAAATGTATCAAAACTCTGGGCTTGAGGTGGAACAAGACTGGTTGAGAGCATCTTATCTTGGAGTGGTATAAGTTTATCTGGAGCTGCAGTGACTGAAACCTGTTCTGATGCCATTGGAGCATATACTAGTGAAGTCATCTATTGAGCTGATGATATAATGGTCTGTGGTGAAAAGATGGGTAGATGTGTGTGATGAGAAGAGCAATGGGCTAACAACTTTGTGGACTGGTTAAGTGAGCCAGTGTTCACATGTGTCTGAACTTGTTGTCTGGAAGATCACAACTGTGGACAAAGAAAGAGGAATTTAAAAGAGGAAACCGTTTCTATTTCTAGAAATAGAAACTATTTCTAGAAATAGAAATATCTCAATGTTCTGACCAATTTATTAATAACTCCTGTACCCCTTTTCCACAGTTTCCTTATTTGGCTCTCTGCGCACCAGTATTGGCTCAGCACCTTCTTGCTTTAGTAGATAGTATCCTGGTGCATAATTATCACATTCAGTCTCTTGGGGCTAAAGACACAAAATATAAAGTTAGAATGTATGCAAAGATTCAGCATTAACCATTATCATCCTATCAACATCAATTAATAACATGTGATGATATACAGGCACTGCCTTTCTTATAGTAATAAAAAACTAATTCTTATTAGAGTTAAAAACCTTCGCATGTTTTCTACCAGCTACCTGTTCTCACCCTATAGCATTTTTATACTAGATTGTTTCCAAATGTTGTGAACTCTGACAGAGAGGGCAGTACGGTCAGGATTTGTATGTATCTGACGCACAGTTAACTTGAGGGAGGGAGGAAGAGATTTTCATTTTTGTTATTTCATACCTCTTGTTTGATCAGGAGCAAAGCAAGCTGTCTCCTCCCATCCTCACTGGTGCATAGATCGGCGAGTTTATCACTTGTAATGTCACCCACATTAAGACGCTGTCCTGTACAGTGATGAGGGCTGCAGCCCTGATCAACCAAAATTGGCTTTTCTGTTAATAATAATAATAATAATAATAAACTTTATTTTACAAAGCACATTTAAAAGCAGCATCTTTACACAAAACCAAGCCATACAAAAATAAAAACAACAAAACCAAGATAATGGGGTTAAATAAACAGACAAAAAAGTAGTAATACATTCAATAGTAGTAGTAGTAGTAATAATAATAATGTTATAAAACTAAACAAAATAAATGTGTGCATCGACAAAACTGGCAGAAATCACCTGTTAAAAAAACATTCAGGTCGCACATTTCTGCAGCCACCTGTTATTACCAACATCCCTTTAAAACAGCAGCTGTTTATGAATAAGGCTGCATATTTAAAAGCAAAAGGCAGGAAGGTAAAAACAAACTTTTATATACTTGTTCCTGTGTTTGTCCAGGAAGTGTTTAATGCACGTCATAAGCCACAAACATGTAACGCTTAAGCGAACATCAAAACGCAAAAGTCTTGCGCATTATGGCTGTGAACTGCGCTTGAAATACGTCATGATGATCATGACGTCATGAACGTTCACGTTGGGCATAGTCCCCCTGGGATTCATTTCATGCATTTTATGCATTTCATGCATTTAAACAGAAGCACTTCTTGTCTCTTTGACAGTGGCGACGAAGACAACGACAGCATCCAGGGGAGGGCGGTGTATGAAACTTCCGTACTGAATCATTAAAACTTTAAATCGCTTGCCGATGCTTTGTCAAATGCACATCACAATAAATGCGGCGACCCCGTCTGTGATATTGTAAAGTAGTGCCAGTGTCTGCTATACCACCTCTACACCATTCATATGTATATGTATGTTTATTTATGCATATTTATGCATTCTCATTTTTCCTTATTGTATTGTGTTGTGATTCTTCATTTTTTTCCACAGTCTCTGTTTTAAAAAAATAACTTTAATTTTTCTAATATACAGATTGCTTCCTTGTTCCTAATTTGCAGTTTACTGAAGCTTGTTTTTGTGAAACAAAAAGCCAAAACAACGCTGTGTGAAGATCACATCACGTTTGTAGTTCTCTAACTTCCAGCCGTATGTTTGCCTCAGGAAGTACTTCCAGTTATTGCACTGCAGGACAGCAGCGCTTCTGGATCAACGCTGACGTTTGTCTTTCATTCTTCTCGGTTTAAGATCTAGTTTTGTAATGTTTAAATGTGAATATAATAATGGGTCTTTAGTGTTGTGAAGCTTTGAAACAGGAGCACGGTAACCCCGCGGAGGTCGTTGTTTGTGTCGCTAGCCTCGCTAGCAATGCATGTGCTACACTAGCCCCGATCCGACCATTTAAAAATGATTTAGTAATCATTAATCGTGAGATTACATAGCAAATAACCCCAAATCTTTTCCGCAGCTCATCGCAAAACACCTGCAAGCCAAAGCAGATGATGTGACAGTTTGGTTAAAACGCGAAGCGAGGAGATCTGGTTTGTTTATCGGCTACTAGGAAAGTAGCTAAACCTAGATTGGTGTGGATCGGCCTTAAACTCGACATTATGTCCGATCTCGTACATACGTTTCAGTCACAGCTGTCCGGAGTCATGGAGACTGTTTTTAAAGCTGCCATATTTGAGATCACCCGGCTGGTGGAGGACAGTTTTATGAAGGAAGTGTCCCGTAGTCGAGAACAGGTGGAGACCCTGAAGAAGCGGCTGCAGTGGAGCGAGTCCAGGTGGAGAACTCAAGAGCCCGGAGTCAGGAGGTGTGCAAAGTGCTGCAAAGTGAATGCATCTCACGAAGGAGAAAAAACACCACCACCATCATCAGGTTTGTTTCCAGTCTTCTCACTTTTTGAAATGTGGTCCATAGTCAATACGATTTGTGATGGTAGCCTACAAAATGTATCTTAGCATTTTATATGGTGTAGGGCTGTCATTTTTGACAGTGAATACACTTTGAATGCTTGGTAGCAGTTGTAAAAAAAGTTGTAAAAAGTCCATTATTGTTAATTATTTCAGTAAGCAAGCATGTTGACATTGTTTAAGCGCCAGTTTTATTAAATCAATGTTAAAGGGCTGTTGCTTGTTTTATGTACATACTATGGACTATGGACCTTTCACCACGTGTAGAAAACGACCGTGGTCTCAAACAGGAGACTGGTGCAGAGAGGAGCTGGGGAAGCTGTGAGCTGGAGACTGACACACTTTCAGGAAAGGAAAGATCAGAAGACCAAACAAATGACACAGCTGAGGTGTGTAGGTTACTGAATAACATCTTTTTCTAATCTTATCTAATCTTATGATCAATTTCCTGTACAAAAGTGACTGTATCTGGATCTGAATTCAGTCATTACATGTCTGTTTAATTTGTGATCAAATTATATTGCATTAATTTGCAGTTTATTATCTACTTTCTGTTTGCATGCTGTCTGCAGTCTTCAGAAAGAGAAGACGGGAAACTGGACTGCATACTAAAAGAGGAGGCTTTGTATATCACCACTGATAATAAGGAGCTTCAGAAAGGGTGGACGCTGGATACTGAAGGTGTGGTTCAAACATTTGATGACTGAACAATTGGAGCAATAATCTAAAAAAATAGAGACTTTGTTACATGTCTGAAATGGCATCAGAACAGTCTTTTCATGCTGTGGCATTTGTGCTACTGATTTCAGTATGGCAAATTAAATATCTTACTGTTCTGAAGTTGCCAGTTATATGTGTCTTACTCCAGACCTTTTATGTCTGTTGTTGTCTTTGTAGTATGACCACACACACTCAAAATATTTACATGTGAACAGCTTACAAACACTGATTCTGTTGATTCACTTTATGATGGATTCAAAAGCTAAGGTAGATGCTTAGGTTGATAAACAATTATTTTCAGCTGGTCTGTTTTGAATTCTGCTTGCGTCAGCTTAACATAAACCCATGTCACTGATTGTCATTGGTATTGTTCTTTCAGTGGCTGAGACTTCTGATTTCTCGGCCCACAACTACAGCGAGCAAGAACTGCAGCAGATTCAGGAAGACTGGAGCTCTGGACTCGGTCAGGCTACTGATAATGAACCTTATGCAAGTATTGCAGATGTCCCGGGTCTGTCGTACCGAACACGCTACAACACAGAGGAGCAAGCTAGCTACAATAAAATGGACATAGGAGACCTCAATGGTCTTGGAGAGAGATCTGAAGAGTTATCAGGTAATTTAGTATTGGTTGGGCCCATTCAAAATGACCTAAACGTTGCTTTGGAAGGTGAAAGACATCATGGTAGCTCCTCAGTTAAGAGTAAGAGAAGAAACAGAGCCTCTTTGCCAGCACAGGTTAACCCAGAAATGGAAAACATGGATAGAGACATGCACTGTTTACTTATTAATGAAGAAGGCCATTTGCAGGACATGAGTGCCCTCACAGAAGTTCATGGTGGGATTGCTGGAGACGCTGGTCATAGAGGACACTCACTTTATGTTGGAGATACAGCGGCTGATGCCACTGGAGTACTTTATAAGGACCATACATTCAGTCACTCTCTAGAGCTTAATGATGCACAAGTTGGAGTCAGTGAGGCTTCTCTGAAAGGCTACCCAGTCTCCCACCGAGCTGTTTCCACAGGCGCGTACACCTGCAACCAGTGCGATAAGAAGTTCACTCAGGCCTGCAATTTAAAGGTTCATCAGCGTGTTCACCAGCGGGATGGTCTCCACTTGTGCAGTCACTGTGGGAAAGGTTACTCGTCCTTCAGTGACCTACGCAGGCACCGATGCAGCCAGACCGGAGACAAGCCTTACACCTGCACGCTTTGCGGGAACAAATTCAGCCGGCTGTGGAACCTCAAGCTGCATCGACGCATTCACACGCAGGAGAAACCACACCAGTGTACTGTGTGCAATAAAAGCTTTACCCGGGCAGATATCTTGAAAGTCCATCAACGTACCCACACAGGAGAAAGACCGTATTGCTGCGGTATCTGTGGACTCAGCTTTAAACGGCTGGACCACCTTAGGTCACATCAGCGCAAACATAGTGCTGACCTGAATAATCAATAAACGAAGTTTTACCATCTTACAGTGTTGTTTTAAATGCTGCAGTGTAACATGGTTATAGAATTACTTTCAGTAATTTCCATCTGTGTTGACAGAGATTGTTACTATGTTATGTTAGTTATGTTACACCTTTATCATTTGATCTTTTCTGGAAAAAAAAAAATGTAGCTGTGTTTTAAAGCTTTTGATTTTTTGCTATTTATCTAAAATAAATGAAGCTTTATGTTATGGATAATGTGCCTACCAATGAAAATCCAGATATTGTTTATTTTGAAATACAGATATGTATCTATTGACTGTCTGTCTCCAGAGGTGGGGTAATAAAAAATTAACATGAAATATTACAATTATTGTCATTAAATAAAAACATGTCGTTACATTTTGTCATTAAGGCATGCTCTGCATCACCACTCAAAAGGCAAACTTAATAGGCACTTACCATGTTTCTCTGGTGGTTGGTTGATTAAATTTGCTTGCAACAAACCAAATGTTGAATTTCCTAAATATTTTTACCATTTCAGAATTTGTCGAGATATTTTAATTTTATTTAATGAAGTTTACAAAATGTTACAGCAGCGTACGCCTATAATGCAAACTACAGAGCTTTTGACTACCATACTGTGTTCACAGTATGTGAATATGACCATGAGGGAGGAAGTGGTTGAGGCTGTCTGGTTTTTATACATTTTTTCATTATTTATTCAGGTATTAGGCAACATTTGCTGTCAGAAAAGAGGATATTTGCAGAAAGTTAAGCGTTTCATCGTTTTCCTCCTGAGTAATGATGTCCATCGAGGCCACCGTACAACTCGTGACGCCATTCACAACATTAGCGGACTGCTGCGCTCCGTTGTAACATGCTGAATGATTAATAAAACATCGTTTACATTTACAAATATAAAAGGTGGTGTGCATTATAGTCATCTCCACTCCATCCGACGAGTTTATTATTAAAAAATATTTTGTCTGTTGGCGACTCGTATTGTCAAACAGATGCGATGAGCCAGATGCTAACACTGCTCGTTATCCTGCTGGCATTTTAGATCAACGTTTGCTCGACTGTGTGTTTATTTATCATTTGTTGGAGCTAAGTTTGCATGTTTTGGAGTCTGAAATTATGATGTCAACATGCTGATGTGTGGACTCGGCGCTCCTATAGAAAACAAATACTTTTACTAAAAAAAAAATCACACGTCGAAAACAGTAATCATTCATGCGATGATCGCTGTCAGATGTCTCTCTAGGCGATCGGCTATTGATTAATCGGTTTGTGGGAAGATCAGACGGGAATGACGGACGCGCTCATCCTGGCCTTCCAGACCCAGCTGTCTGCGGTCATGGAAACCGTTCTCAAGACATCCATGTACGAGATCACAAGGCTGGTGGAGGAGAGCTTCTTGGAGCAAGTGGATCGAGGGAAACGAGAGACGGAGGTATTGAGAAGAAGGCTGATCTTGTCGGAGGCCAAACTGAGGGAACGAGAGAGGTTCAAGAGGGTGAGATGTGTGGACTGTGGTCGGACAGCGGTCTCCAAGAGGAGGATATTAAACAGAGGCCCTGAAACACCAGGCAGTAAGTATAGAGGAGGTATTGTAGAAAAAGACTCATATGTATGCATAAATTAGGCAGCATAATTTATCCACTTTACATTATTTAGGTACATTATTACTTAATATGCCGCATTGTTTTAAATCCTACAACCTCAATTCAAAAAAAGGTTGGGACGCTGTGTAAAATGTAAATGAAAACAGAATGCAATGATTTGCAAATCTTATATATTTTATTCACACTAAAAGAAAGTTGAGAGGTGTTGCTGCCATGAAATTCAACATGAGCTAATATTTTGCATTTTTACAAGTCTCGCTTTCAACATTTGATATGTTGTCTATGTTCTACTGTAAATAAAATATGGGTACATGAGATTTGCAAATCATTGCATTCTGTTTTTATTTACATTTTACACAGCGTCCCAAAATTTGGGTTGTATTTCAGGTAGCTACAAAGAGGAAATTTCATTTAGCCAAATCTATTTTCCCAAATATAATCACTGAATATAACTAATATATTAGTGTTGAATTGTTATTAGTATTCAACACATGTTAGTTGCTTAGTTGGTTATGTTGTACAGCACGTTGAATGTCTGCTATAGATCGAAGCCCACTCATATTTCTTCTTTTTTGGAAGGTTTGGACCAACCCCTTGTTTTGAAGCAGGAGAATGCCTCTGACAGTGGCTGGAGAAGTAGCACCAAAGAGAGCACAGTGTCAAACCAGGAGAAGGCCTCAACGGTTCTTGAATCTGAACTAAATGTGTGTGCAATACAATGTTTTCCAGCTGTTATGAGGTGGCCCCAAAAGTGTTTAGAAACTAAAGACACACAATGTATTATTGGCATTGCATTAGATGATTAAACACTACACCAGAGTTCCACCTGAATCAATATTTTGTTATCTAACTTGCATTATGCAAGTGTATAATATGAAGTATTATATATATATATATATGAAGTATTTTGAAGTTTTCTGTGGTGGGTGGAGATGTTTTGTTTAAAGATGTTACTAGATGTCACTATCATTTAAGATAAATGTGTGTTTTGAATGGTCTCTCTATGTACATTCTATCCATGACAGGTTGCTCAAGTGGATGGGCCTAAAGCTGGAGAAGTAAAGGAGGAGACCACAGAGGCTAGAGACACACAAGCCTGTCTAGTAGTACGTTCTCAAATACACAAACGGAAAGATTCTTCAAGCAGTGTGGAAGAGACCAGTGGACTCCGCAATACAGATTTTGACCACAGAACCCTAAAGGACAAACCAAGTGGTGGTACATCTTGTACTGAAAGGTCTGAAGATGAGGATGAGATGATGCAGAGAAACCACCCAAAATGGTTAGATTCCAAAACAGATTCTGCAACATGCACATCTTCCCAGCCAGAACCAGTACGAATTTCCCCATCTTCTCAGGAGTCACTGGTGTCGAGACTGCAGATGGGCAGCCTAAACTCAGGGCCCATTAAACAGGAAGTTGTTGTGATGCTTCCACCGGACTGGGAGGAGATGGAGAGCATCACGCATCAAAAGGTTTCTGCTGACAACATTGCTAAAAAGGTACAGCATGGAGATCCACTCACCACTAGGCCTCAAGTGGAGAAGCAAGGTCCATGCCCTGGACCTCCGGTTAAGGTTCAGTGCTTTGCACCTCAAGCCATGCACCATCTGCAGCCAGCCAGCCAGCCATGTAGATCACCAATTAGGAAGAACCAAAAAATTGTTCTACATCCCAGTGAAGTTGTGTCAGATCAAGGTGCCATTCCTGTAGTCAGGGTACATTCTGTCTGCAAAGGCCTTCCTGCACCGAAACCCTCTCATGTCCGTCAGTACCAGGGAGCTGGTACAGGTGAAAGAAGTTTCAGCACCATAAACCCAGGAAGAAGTCTCCCACAGGTAGTCAATATAAGGGTTCAAGGGGACATGCGACAACATTCGCAGAAGACAGTACACAATTGCAATCAGTGTGGAAAAGGCTTCTCTCACCTGTGTCACCTTAGAGCTCACCAGCAGATCCACACAGGAGAGAGGCAGTTCTGCTGTACAATATGCGGTCGAAGCTTCACAAAACTAAGTAACTTAAAAGCACACCGCAGGGTCCACACGGGAGAGAGACCCTACATCTGCACGGATTGTGGGAAAAGATTTACCCAGAAATGCAACCTGAAAAGACATCAGAGAATTCACTCTGATTTCACCCATGCCAATATATGACAAGAAGCAGAACTATAATAGGGGTAGATTTAGTCATTAAAGGAGTACGCTTATCATTTAGCTGTTTTACACAGTGTGCTTATCTGCATTCTTGATGTCATAACATTTTGGAAATTGTGTTAAATTTTAAGCCTGATTTTATTTGCTGTGCTACACAAAGTACTGGATCACTCAGGGGTAATTAGCTATCATATAAGCAGGGCACCTTTTAACTCCCTCATATATGTACACACACATGGTTGGGGTCTTAAGTGTACAAACACCTTGCAGAATCTGCAAGAAAAAGCATGCTTCACTCAATCACTCATACACGACTATTACAAAAGGTGAAAACATTCACTTATCCTCAAGAAGGCAACATGGTACGTTAAGAGCCAGTTGTATGTAAACTTTTGAATGGGATGATCAGTGTCATTGTTATTTTGTCGTCTGGCAAACATGCAAAAGTCTTATGTAGTTTGGGCTATTAAAAACACTTGCTACGTAGATCATGCTAGACTAACTGGGACTTGTCACAGCACTTATGCATTGTTTGCCCTTTTGTTTATTTGTTTACTTCCATTGTTCTCATTTGTAAGTCACTTTGGATAAAAGCATCTGCTAAATTATTAAATGTCATTGTAATCTTCAAAAAAACAAAAAACTGATCACTCACCCTATTAGCAATTATTTTAGCAGATTTTGAAAGGCATATATATATATAAAACTTATGACCCCAACTGTGTACGTGTATATATTGTTCGTTTCATGGCAGTTAAGCTCATTTCCTCCCACACTGTCATTACAATAATGCAAAAAATACAAAATTATATGATTCATTTTCATGAGATGTGCCCACATTTGCATTTTTTTCAGGAGTTTGGAAGTTCCTCTTTTCTAAAGTTCTATTTGTCTTGAAATGAGACACTTTTTTCAGACCTTTGTCACGAGAAAACAATTACTCAAGGATATTCTGTGAAATTAACTCTGTTCCGTTTACACATTCAGATGTGTAGCATTCACTTTGGATTGGTGCATATGCTTACTACTGTGACCGCATTACGGGTTTCAAAGCGAACTTTTTTACAGAACAGGTTTCTCTGTGTTACATGCAGGACATATTTATGCATTTGTTTTTAAGACTGGCTAACTTATTTTTAATATCAACAGCTATCGTGAAACATTTAAGAAACACTTGTCTGTACAAGGATTAGATTCTGTTGCTCATGCATTAATGCCTTATGGTTTAATTTAGCTAATGTATTAAGATATACCGTATGTGCTGAGGTCTGACAGGGTTATGTGTTCAAGTTTAGCAGAGGTCGCAAATTCAGAACTAGGCAGCGGTAACCCATAAATGCATTGGCTAAATGTAATAACATGAAATGGTATAGTCCTAGAGTCCTTTAAACAAGGAGACTTTTAAAGTGTACAGCTGGTACAGTTTGTATTCAAGCTACCTTGTCTGTTTAGTAGTTAAGTATCTTTATCATGTTTGTTAACTGCCACACACTGTTACATTGCATACTGAACCCATCTCATTTTAAATGGACCAAATGTTTCTCCAAATAACGTGCTGTCATGTGTTTTTAGTTTTTGTCAAATGTCATTGTGTTATGTTCAGGTAAAAATGAATTAAATGTTTCTCAAGCCATTTGGTAGTATTTACCTGTGTGCAAGTGTCATGTGTCTTTATTTAGTGAATTTGTGTAAAACTGTCAGATTCTTGCTTTTTATTGCAAAGTGAACATTTAAAATGTAGACCTGTGAGTTACTATCACATTTTTTGTGATTCTTTTGAGTGAATAGCTGAAATTATGTTAATATCAAAAAGGCTGTACCATATTTTAGATCAGCTTTGATTTAGTTTGATAAGAAATATTAAGCCACTGAAATTTCCGTTATGTAGTTGTTGGGAAACATTTAGCACACATTTGGCATATTATAAGAGGCTATAATATTACAATGAGGCTGTAACCTAATATATTAATATATTATTGCGCCTCTGCGTTTGTGTTGCCGCTGGTGAAGAACTACATTGTCTGGCGGAAGAATATTATTTTGTCATAACATGGTCATGACATTTGTGTTATCTTATGAAACCTCTGGTAAATGGAATACCCGTTAATAAAAACAATATTATTTAATACCTAAAATAATATTGGTTTACAGTGAATTTTTAAAAGCTAGATGGCGTTGTTAGGAACTATGGTATCCCATAAATATGTTTTCGCAATATTCAATGTGTGATGCTCCTCCAAACCACTTCGGGGCGCTAACACACGGCACGAACAATATTTCGTGCATCCGGTGAATACTGTAAACTTCAATGATCATATTGCTGTATTACTAACCTCTATATCAAGATCATAAAGCGGGGAAGGTCTGGGAGATCCGCTCGGCGAGGATCGTTTTAATAAGGTATTTAACACCTGAACAGTCCAATATAAAGCCCGAGGACCGGATAGTAAGCTTGCTATGTACGGTAAACCGAGTAAAAACAACCCCATACATAAACAGACTTGTTTTTAATAATATAACGTGTTGGAGATGATCAAAATCATATATGTTGCATGTGGCGTTAAATACAACAATCGCAAAACGCCCACTTGGTGTTCATCTTACTTACGGCAATATGAATAAACGTTGCTTTAATATGCGATAGAACTGATGTTTTGACCACTTTTTCAGGGTGATTGTTTTCCTCTGGTTCATAATCGTGAAGACGTGCAAAATCCAAACCGCATCCCTGGATCAAAGGTGTCCTCCAGGCGACAGGACAATGTCAGAAGCGCTCTTCCTCACATTCCAGTCTCAGCTCTCTGTTGTCATGGAGACCGTCCTCAAATCCGCCATGTTTGAGATCACCAGGCTGGTGGAGGACAGCTTCCTAGAGGAAGTGGGTCATCGAAAACAGGAGGTCGAACTTTTGAGACGCAGGCTGCAGTTGTCCGAGAGCAGACTGAGACAGAAGGAATGGGAGCATAGGAGGAAAACCCAGTGCCCAGATTGTGGATGTGGCCGGACTGGAGAATCCAGCGACAAAGAGGAAAGCCAGTCTGTAGAGACGGTCCATGGTAAGTTAAAACACACAGGATCTGAAATGAACTATAGTGGTACAGCAGTCAGAAGAGATACTGTAAATGTTGTCCATATGACAATTAGGCTATTCTGAAGTATTCTGAAGTCAATGTTAGAATAGCGTTTCTTTAAAACACTCCTCTTGTGCGCCACAGTAAAAACAGCACACAGGTTTACACTGGTGCAACCTGAGAATCAGAAAATAGTCATTTTTAATTTGGTGTAAACTTTTCCTTTAAATTATTTTGTTTTGTATCATGTGGTGCACACTTTCTGCCCAATATTCAGCTTTTTGCTCTTGAATAATGACATTTTAACCTGTGCATACATTTTTTTACATTTTACCACAAGCATTGAATAGTAGCTTGATTATTGAATAGCTTAAAACAAACTAAACTAATAAATGCTTTAAATAATTGAGTTTTTTTCTTTTGGTACACTCTTTGTTTAGGCCCAAGCCTGAGAGACCAGTTAACCAATGAACCTCCATTGACCCCAGATGTGTGGAGAACTAGAAAGCAACTAGAGTCTAAAATACTCACAGCAACACATTCGCACTCTAAGGACAAGCATGATGTTCACAGGCAGAGTGCTAAAGAGATCACCACAACTAACCCAAATGCACAAATTCCTCAGGACGTTGTGCAAAGACTTCTGGAAAATGCAGCCGTTCACAGTGAGTCCACTAGTGACTTGAAACCAACAGTGAGAGACAAATCTGAAAAGGATTTTACACTTAATAAGGAAATGGACTCAAACCACTCAAGACTGTTACAAAGTCCATTGGCTCAGGATGGGCAAGAGAATTTGGAACCGTCTTCACCAAACATAGTAAAATCAGAGACAGAGCTGGATTTTCTTTCTGTCAAAGAGGAGGAAGAGATGATTCCGGTGTGGGAAAACGTCAACGGAGATGACGGTTGTCTTGGAGCAATGGCTGATGATCCGAGTCAAGGAGAGCTCAGAGGATCTTGTGATCAGGAGGAGATACAGGTAGAAAGCTTTCCAGATCTAAACTCTCTCGACATGCCAGATGCCACCTCATATTTCACACCTTATTCAGTGAACACATTGGTACATCAAGGTATTAGGGCACAACATAGTCAGTTATGCACAACAGATCTGGTGCTATCCACCACACCAGAGAGGTCAAATTTGTTTGTCCAACGAGAAAATGGACAAAGTTGTAGGGGACAAAATGATTCTGAAAGGTCCGTCCTCTATTCTCATGATGTTGTTTGTCCAGGCGAGAAAATAATCAGCCATGCACAATACCCAAAGCGTTTCTCCCAGGACAAACACAGGATGCCTGAACAAATCCATGCAGAGAGATCCCACCATTGCACCCAATGTGGGAGAACTTTTGTAAAAGCATGTGACCTCAGGGCCCACATGCTGATCCACAAAGGCAAGAAACCTCTGAGCTGTCCCCAGTGCAATCAGACCTTTGCGTACAACTTTGAGCTTAAGGTTCATCAGCGACAGCACTCAGGGGAAAGACCTCACGTCTGTCCGCACTGCGGCAAGGCCTTCGCTCGGCTTAGCAACTATAGACAGCATCAGAACATCCACACGCGGGAGAAAGTCTTCAGCTGTACTCAATGTGGGATGAGGTTCAATCGAGCCACCAACCTGCGAGTTCACCTCAGAAGACACAGCCACGCAGGGAAGACTTATAATTGCCCTCAGTGTGGAAAGAGCTTTTTGGGTACCAGGCAAATGAAGGCTCATTTACTGAAGATCCACGGAAGAGGAGGGAAATAAATCCATGTACTTTTCAAGACAAGAAACTCAGCCTTTTGAATTTGATTTGATATCAAATTCTGTTTTAACTGGTTCTGAATTGGTCTAAAATGTTGATATTGAAATGGTCTGCCCTGTGGCCAGTCAGCATGTTTGTTGTTTGAGAATGGACGCTTCTTTATGGTATCTGAAAAAATCTATACCTGTGTGCAGGGATGATAACACACCTAAATTCAATAGTCAGAGCTCTGAAACAGCTAGAACTCAAGAAGACACAGCATGCTTGGAAGATCAATCAGAAGACCACTGTCTCACCTTACCAACTATTCCACAATCATTGCCACCTCAAAGACACATAAACAACACCTGGATAAATTCTTATGCATGGTGTCGTAAAGCAATACATTTTTAGTGCAGGAAAATAATTAAACACTCCTTCAAATTAAGTTGTTACTTAAATAGCCACAGATTGCAGTGGTTCCTTGTAATTTCAACACACCTTACATGCATTTAGAAGTTGAAGTGATTGAATTGGGAATTATTTTGCTGTTGTATTAGCAATGTATATTAGCTGGTATAAATGATGTATTTCATGTTTTTGTGTATGCCCTCCAACAACAAAGTTCTTATATTTTCTGAAGATGCAGTGTGAAGCAACATCCTCTTTTCTATCTACACTATAGAGAAAATGTTTCTGAAAGAAACATTTCAAATATACAGCATTTTGAAAGGGAACTGTCATTAACCTTTTAGAATAACTTAGAATTCACCAGAAAGGTACCCTGACCTTCACCTAAATTGTGATTTTTGCCTCAGTGTTGACAATATTTGTGGTGTTGTGTTAACAAAAGTAAATGAACAGGTTTAATGACTGATACCACCTCTGTAATTAGCAAAGACTGCAGCCAAACACGTCCAAGTCATTGTCACACATTTTTCTTATGAAACTGCTTCATGTCATTCCAAAATGCCATTTCATCAACTTCAGTCAACGTGTTGTTCAGTGTTTTAGTTTGTCAATTTGTGGTGGATTGATGGACAGTGATGTTGAACAGTGCAAGATGCCTCCTGCTACATAGCTCACTGATAGGACCGGCCTCAAATGATCTCTTAAATAAAGGTCATTATCTGATGGATTTGTATCGCTTTATTCTCAACAAAAGCAATGAGTGTTAGCACGTGTTCTACAAAACTGAACAATTTGATGATTATTTGCTGTTTCTTCTGACTTAAAATGAAAAACAAATAAATTCCAATGTTGAACTAATGTAAAAACCCTTTAGTAAATTCATACAACAATTTCTATATATTTCTTTAAGGTTTTTAATACTTTATATTTAATATTATAATGTCTGTTATCTAAACATGGCCATACACATGAGTATACAGTGAGTATTTCATTCATTCAGTATAAAAATATATTATTCTACAAAGTATGAAGTTAATAAATGCTTTTCAAATATGAATAATATAAAATGGTGATTTTCTTATTTTGGTGTTGTGTTTGTTGTAGATTGGCCAGAGCTTGGCAGAATACTCCACCACAGACCAAGGAAATTTGTACTCCATAAACAAACAGAGAACATTCAGTGTAAGCAATTATGCAAAATGAAGGCAGATACATTTTAGGTTTCTTAAAGGTCATCAGATTACTCATGCCATTTGTTTCTTGTTCCTTCAACAGGTAGTGGCTAGGGAGATCCTGACACAGTTTCAAGTGTGGCAGAGGGCATGCTACAGCAGGAATATTGAGTGGGCTCCGATTACAGCCAAGGTTCAATCCACTCGATTCTATTTGATTCATTTCAGTTACAGATCTGTGATTGTAGCTCAGGTGATCTGCGTGCGTGAAGATAAAGAGGGTAAAGTGTTCTTTCCTTGCACAGATCATTTCTGCACTGCCGCAGTTGTACGGAAGGGAGACAGAGGTGATTTTACGATGTACTAAGATGCTGCACAACCGCAGGGATTATCTTCGAAGAAGAGCAAAGGTCAGAGTTCATCACTTTATTTAACAAGCATATTATGCAGCATATGAGTAATATGCTCAGCATATGAGCATATGACTTAGAATTATGTATATGTGAGGCAGGGCTACGTGATTTGGTAAGAAATCATGATGATTATAGGCACGTTATAATTTCAAAATGGGATAAAGAATTTATCTCTGTAAAGCCTGCTGTATCAAACGTGATAAATTACTTTCTAGGTCTTCTACAATCATCTAAATATCTCTTCCACTCTGGTGGATTATCTGTAGTAAGTAGATGTAGCCTTTAAGTGTCATTTCCAGTATGACAACACAGGATTTTTTGGAAATTTCTTGGAAATCTTTGCTGATGTTTAAAACAGTCACAGTTAGAAAAATTTCAAAATCAACGTTATTGGGTTATTCTGATCTCAAATTTTCATTGTAGTTGAACACATTTCACATAGACTGAAGTACCACGATTTGAACGAGCTACCACTTTGTTGCACACCGCCCCCTTGTAATATCAATTTTTGATTTACCCATCACATAAAAAAAACTATTTAGAGTTTTAAGATGATGCTCCAGGCTCAAAACAACCCTGAAAAGGTCAAACTTACCTAATGTTTTTGCTGATATCTTGTCCTCCCTTGTCAAATGTCTGTTACACTCACCGAATGGAAGAGGGGTGACAGGTGAAACATCTGCCTCTAACATCTGGGCTCTGTAGGTGAACTCCAGAAAGTTGCTCAATTACACAGTTACCATGTTGAAGGCCAAAAGCTAAGCTTGAAGTTGAGTCCATGAGGTTGATAGCGCTAAGAGACAGCCTGACACTCTTTGTTTATCGATTGTTTTTGTAAATGAAACTTACGAATAGTAATCATATAGGGTCCTTTCGCAATTCAGATGTAACCAGTTAATTTTGCAGCCTTTATAATTACGCATATTGAATTTCAAAATAAAAGTGAAACATTGTTTTAAGATGTTATTTTTCTCTGCTACAGGAAACTGCTGTGGAGAGAAATTTTTTACCTATGGGCCCGAGATATCTTGTACAAGTACAAAAAGGTGATGTTCAAAATGTAAACTAATGTAAATAAAATTCAGTTATGTGTGACATTCTCTGTAGTTTCATTGTTTGTAGTTTGTTTTCTTTAATCTTTTACAAAGTATATGTCAGGTAATGTACAGTATCTTGGTATGATGGATGCCCTTCATTGAGGGGCAGTTAGATTGTTTTAGAGGAAGCATGAAGAACAAAGATTAAGATTTGGGGTTAAAGTAAAAGATTGAGTACCTTTAAAAATGTGCATTATATTAAATTTAAGATTAACATCTTGGGTTTAGTATACAGTTAGGCGTTCAGTATAAAAATGCATTTAAAAAATGTGATATATGTATGTACTTTTTATTGCATGCAAAGCATGAAACACCTACAAATAAAATTACACACAGACAAAATAAGGACTAGGAATATTTGTGCTACATTGCAACCATAACTTCTCACACATCCTGCACGTTCACCTCGGATAAACATTCACAAGAAAGGAACGAGTTCATTTCTTTCGTTGCTATTATTTGTTCGTTTACAATGCAAAGGACAAACAACAGCAAACCCGATTAAAAAAGTATATTATCTCGTACAAAAACGATGTGGTTCAAGCAGGAATCGGGTCACACTGTTGCGTGTTTCCCGTCGGTCTGTTATGCGGTTGCGCCGAGAGTCCCACAGGAGCGAGAAAAGACGAGTGCGCCTGTCTCAAACCAACAACATCATTTATTTAAAGGTAAGATGTCTTCATGTTATCTGTTTTTTTTTTTTTACTTTGGATGTGTACACCATTACCTGGTCGTTTGCGCTTGTGTCCAGAATTTGCACAATCGCCATCAATAAAACGAGCTTTGTAAGTACGATACAAACTTTCTTATCAACGCGGCAAACCTGGATCTGATCATGCAAAAGACGTGAGCGTTTGATCTTAAAGTTAACAAAACAAGACGCCGATCGATGGAGTTACTGAACCCGGGCCAGTCTTTCTGTGTTTGTTTTTGGGTTTTTTTGGTTATTTATAGGTCAGTTCTCGCCCTTAGCTTGGTTGCTTTAACGGGCTTTTAAATGTTCAGTCGTGAGACACGCACGCGTACATGTAATTTATATATATTTCGCTTTATATATAAGGAACTAACCACCAAGCAAACACGATGGAGGTGGAGGATGCCCTGTCTGCAAAGTTCAGGACTCTGATCGAAGGACTCATGGTGACGACAACCGCAGAGATAGTCAAAATGTTCAGCCAAGTGCTGATGGAGACCCGAGTGGAGATCGGCCGGAGCTGGAGGGAAATCGACTTGCTAAAGCAACAGCTGGAGGAATGTGAGCTGGAGAAGACAGAGGCCATCTTCAGGGCTCAGAGGTTGTCTGATTTCAAGAGAGAAGATGATGAAGTGGAAGTTTCGCATATGTTTTCTCAGCCTGACTCGCAGAGCAACAGCACCGCTAGGCCACAGGCTGGGGTGAGTGGACACGTGTTGTTGATTGTGTGCTGATCTTGGTTTTTCACATTGTAATGCATTGCACAGCTTACACTATTGCACAGCTTACACTATTGCACAGCTTTCACTATTGCACAGCTTTCACTATTGCACAGCTTTCACTATTGCACAGCTTTCACTATTGCACAGCTTGCACTATTGCACAGCTTGCACTATTGCACAGCTTGCACTATTGCACAGCTTGCACTATTTGTTGTGCTAAACCTTTACAAACACGAACAAATACAGTGTTACCGAGAGGTGTTTTAAATGCTCCTTAAAATTTGGTTGAATCATTCAAAAGTAATGAGTTTAGACTTGGTCACCTTTGAAATGGGAAGACATGAAAGAGTTTGGATTAGTTTTGGCCAGTATGTTTGATACTGTTGAACTTTCAGACTGCTGTGAAATGCCATTTCTGCTCCTTCATTTGTAATAATCGCTATTTTGCATGTGTTACAGGGTTCTGAAGAAAGAGCAGAGATTGTCTCAGTGGGGAACAGAGGTGTCAGTCTGGGGAATGCTAAAGCTAGTGGACCAGACGAAGCCCAACCAAGCAATACGGGTACAAATTATTCGCAAAAACGAACCTTTTATTCCTCAAATCGATTTTATAAAATACTTGTAGAGTATGGTTATGTTTGTATAGAATTGTAAACGTTATGTATGTATAGCATATGTCCACGGACATATTTATAATGCACTGTGACTTGCTTTTTTTAGTCATACTGTTAAGACTTAAGACTTTAATTCTAAAAATAAAACATAATGCAAAATTACAACCACAACATATGCTGCATTTTTATACAAACCTACATTTGTGTGTGTGTGTGTGTGTGTGTGTGTGTAGCTGCATCAGACCATCAGATTAAGAAAGTCTATGTGGCAGAAAACAGCCCATGCCACAACAAGGAGACCCACGGCACACAGACTGTTGATCAACTGAAACTAGTTTCTCCAGCTAATGTGTCAAAAGTTAAAGGGGAGACATCATCAGCGGACAAGACTGTGCCGCAGCCCACATCCAATACCATTGCCAATGGACCATCTTCAAGCACATTAACAGTTAGCCTGCAGTCAAAGGAGATGAAAGCTATTGTGAGAAAAAGAAAATTAATTAAAAAGAATAAGCATGCTAACAATATCATTAGCGTTGCTCGGGCTCTTCGAGACAGACAGCACCTCGGCATGCACAGACGTTGCCTGTGTTGTCCGTCAGACGAGTGCTACCTGCAGCTGAACCCCGCCAAAGCCCATCACCAAGTCCCCACTGTATATATTTGCCGTAAATGTGAGAAACGGTTTAAAACGCACATCTTGTTCAAGAGTCACAAGTGCTCAATGCCTCAGAGTTGCAGTAGATGTGGGCAAATGTTCAGTACTGTGCAGGGGCTGTCGGCACACATTCGAGAAGTCAGTCCTCTGAGAAGGCCTCAGTTTAGCTGCGGTCACTGCGGCCAAACATTTACCACGCAATGTGCTTGGAACCTGCACGAAAGGGTCCACACAAACGGCACATCTGCGCAGAATGTTAAGGAGAACACCGTTGATGCTATGTCCACCCATGCCATTAGTGTGCGCAAGGACATTAAAGCTAAATTGGAGGTTCGTCTTGAGAGGATTTCAGATTCCCAGCTGGAAGCTGCTTTGTGCACAAAAAATGCTTTGCAGAACAACCCAACGAGTTCAGAACCCGCCCAGGATTTGTCTGCAGTGAGTGCAGTCTCTGGGCCTGTGTGCGATCCTGGTGCGGAGTCTGCATTGGTGAATGTGCCCGAGACCAGCAAAGCACAGGAATCATCACTCAACAGTGTGCCCGAAAGTGTATCAGAAAGCCTTGATTTAGGACCAGGAACCCTTGCAGATTCCAGTGTTAAAAAGTCACACGTGAGGAAAGTATATGCAGTGATGTCAACCTCTTCTTGCCTGATTCAGATGAATGAAGACGCAGATAGCTTACAGTCACAGACGTCTCATGGATCTGATGTAATAATGGATGAAGGAAAACATGCCAGTGAAAGTGATGAATCAGGAGTGGGTTCTTCTCCAAAAAAGCGAAAAATGTCAGGTAATGATTAGAGAAGGTTGATTGAACAAGATTAGGTGACTGGATTCTTGTGCAGATCAGTTTGTGAAATTTGAAAATCATGTTTTTCATCTAGAATGTTCTCATGATGCATACAATGGTGTGTTTCCTGTTGAAAAAATTCTGAGGTGCAGAATCAATAAGGTAGGACAAATTAGTTGAGATCCTTTTAACACACTGTCCTATTGGCCTTAAATTGTTAATTAAGCTGGAAAAAGAATGCTGTCCTTCTTTAACCTCTGTTTCTTTTTAAAAGGGAAGAAGACAAGTTCGGGTCAAGTGGATGCCGTGCTCAATGTGGTAAGTTTCCCCCCACCACTGTATGAACAATGTTTTCAAAACTGAAAGTACCTCTTTCCAAAAACATTAAATCTACAATGTAGAATAATCTTTTAATATTGAAAGCAATTTATGCAGCCATCATAAGAATGTTAAGATGTCAACCAACTTTTTAACTTGTAAAATTAAAAGCTTGTTTCTTTAATGTCGTTCAATGTTTCGTTGTTTGTTTTTTTTTTTGTCAGTGGGGCAAAATTTCAGAACACATGGGAGCCAGCGGAGAGCTTTCCAGGGTATTTGGATGACAAGAATGAAGAACCAGAGGAGAAAGAAAATGATTAAAAAATTATATGAAAATACACTGTAAAAATGCATGCTTCGCAGTACAGCTAATGTAATGAACATTGTTGCCATTTCTGCTATAATATATTTTTTTGAAACGGGTTCTATTTGTTTTACTTTTCTTAGCCAATGAAAGCTACCTTATATAGCTATGTAGTAAAGTCTGGCTTTACATTTATTATGTGGGTTTTGCGTACCTGAGATTAAAAACTTTTTTTGTAGCTTGTCCTTAATGGTGGTCGGTAAATAATTTAGTTAATGAATTAGATGTGTCCATACTATAATTTCCCTTTTGTTCACTTCATTATTTAAAAGTGTTTGTGGTGAACTTTTATTTGACACTGCTATTGGCTAAAACATATGTGACTTAATGTCTTATACTGTAAATAAATTTAGTAGCACAACCCAGTTAATAAGTGTCTTTCTGCTGTCAACTTATGTTAGTCTACAGAAGAATACAAAATTAAGTGGAACATGTATTAAAACACCCATAAACTTGAATAAACAGTTTTCGAACCTCTAAGGCCCTTAAACTTCCTTCATCATAATGACCACCATTTTTAAACAGGTATACGCAGTTCATGCTAGGAAATTCACACGAACTGACCATAATTCTTATGGTAATTGTTTCCTCAACAGTTATGGCATGCTATCTCTGAATCTGTGCACTGCAATGTTTAAAAACAATGTCAGATCTTGAACTTCTATGTATCTGTTGTCTGGGGTGAGGTTTGGCAAGAAAATGCTGCAGGTTGTGGCTTTACTATATAGTTTATTGTATACAAGTTATAAGCTATATACATTTTGTATGCAATGCTTTCTTTGGCCAAATAACTTCTTGCGGCAAAAGGAGATGTTATACTGATAATGGAGTCTGATCCCTGATCATCTTTTCGTGTCTGAAATGTTGTCAGAAATGGCTTTCATTGCCAGGCAAAACTGATCCCAGTATAGTAGCCAGCAGTGAAATGGGAGTAGAAAAACAAAAAGCAGATTGACTTTATCTGAATGAAAAGCTTATTTACTATATGAAAATCCTTCCTTGAGTTTTTCTTAAATGTTTACATTTTTCTTACAGCTATATTTCATATATGTATATATATGACCAAGGTCATGGGTTTTAATCCCAGGGAATGCTTAACATGTTTAGTGTAAATGCACAGTAATGTTATTTTGGAAAAAAGTATCTGCAAAATATGTACATGTGGTGTTGAACCACTGAGAATGTATATTCAGTCAGAGACCAAGACATTTAAGTCAAGCCATTTAGACCAGGAGCTCAGACAATGTAAACCCTGTTTTCATATAGACCAAGACCAGAACTAATGACTCTGAACATAGTTCATATGAAAGTCATTACATTGTCCATGACTGGGCAGGTTACAGTGAACATGATGATGTCATGGAGACTTCAAATTCCAAACACCTCAAATTCTGCCAGGGTTATCCCCGTGGTAGACCTAAAATATCTGAATAACAAAAACAGCGGTTAACACAACTAATATGAGCTAATAACTACTGATAAACAGCTGGATTAGCATTGACCTGTAATTGGCTGAAGTGGATCATCCAACTCAATAAAAGGGTTTTGGAGAACCAGGGCAGAGCAGATCACTGCTGGTCTTAGAAGCTGGTGGGTTCCAGGAACATTTTGCGTTTGCATTGAATAAGGAAAATATATTTCTATATATAGTATGTTTTTTAAAATTCAGGCTGTTTTCTAATATTTGTTGTTAATGCTATGCTTTCAGGTTGCAAAATGAAGCTCTTTGTTATAACCTTTATGTTAATGACAACAATTGCTCAAGTAAGTATTGATTCTATCATGCTTTGTCACCTATTCATTTTTTAACTTTTGTCTATTTGTGATTCATCACAGACATGCTTCGTTAATTCTGATTTCTTTCATTCATTTAGATCACTTTTGGGAAGGTAAGACAATTCATATATATTATATAATATATATATATATATTTTTTAATTAATAGTCACACAATATACTGTAATGGATTTTAGAAACTGCGTCTGATTAATGGTCTGAATGGAGGTCTGATCACTGGTGTTAATGGAGTTAACCCTGTCCTGATGGGTGGTCTGAACCCTCCTGTGCTTACTGGTGGTGCTGCTGTTGTGGGACAGCCACCATTAACGCAGGTAGAAATTGATAATTTGTCTGCTGTTACTGCACTTGTGTGTTCCACTAAGATAATGTTCCTTCATATCTGACAGATTCTGCCTGCCGCTGCCCTCCCCCCATATGTGCTGCAGCCTTCACCTGTGGGTGGGGCTCCCTATGGCCCACCAAATGTTGGACCTCAGTTGCCTTTCTCTTACTTTTCTTCTAATGGGATAGCAGTTCAGTATACATTCATTTCTACCTGAGGGAATGTTATTTGAGATGTATTGGTCTTATTTGTTGATGTGTTTCTGCTCTCTGTTTGGCTACTCAGGGGTTGCCGTACTACATTGGTGGGCCCCAAAATCAACCAGCCATAATTCCTCCTCAGCAACAAGTTGGGGTACAATAACATTACAACATTAAATCTCCTTTAGTGGACTATATATGCATTATACTTACTCCCCAATGTTTTCAGGCTGGGCAGAATCCTCCTGGAAACACTCAGGCTGTACCATCAGGCCCGCTGTTAAGATTTAAGGTCATTTTTAACACAATATGAATATTGTAAAATTGAAATGATTAAAGAAAAAGGAATATGATGCTACAATATGAATTATAGAAATTAAAACTTTTACCACCAAGTTCTTCCATAGATTAAATTGAGTTAACTTTGTCAATTGTAAATATTTTGAATGCCAAATTATTTTTAATTAACTAGTGCATATGACTCAGTTTTCATGCTGAGTGGTTTCAAATTCCATTTCTGTTTTATATTTCAGAGTTATAAATTCCATTTCTGTTTTATATTTCAGAGTTATAAATTCCATTTCTGTTTTATATTTTAGAGGTCTTCAGGTTTTTTCTTTGACTGGCACATTTTCCTGTTTTTTTATTTAAGTTACTGTGACATTTTAGCAGTGTGTTACTGTACACAGCATTCTAAGGGCAGAGTACTTGCCACATGCCATTCTGACATTTCTGTGTTCCATCATTCTTCATTTCTCTCAGCGTTCTTACTTGAGAAGAACAACTGCTAGAGCTCCTGTCGCAGTCACCCAGGTGAATATCAGTCTTTGTAAAATCTAATGAATGCATTTTAATGTAATTCTGACTTTGTTATCTGCATACTACAGATGACAACTCAGGTGAACCCTACCATACCTGGAAATACTGTTGGGTAAATCTGAGTGAAGTACATGCATGAGGTGTGTTTTATACATTATTCATTCATTGAATGTGATATTTATCAAATAAATAAATACTGGACAAAAGTCTTAGTACTCTTATTAAAATGATTTGAACTGTTTCTTTGTCTCTGTTGACAGATACTTTCATGAGGTCCCTTCTTCTCAGCAATCATAGTTTAGGAAATTAAAAAATAATATACAAATATTAAAATAGCTTGCTTTACATGAGTATACTTGATGCAATTAAGTCATTGTTGTCTAATGCAATTATTTTCTCAATGGATAACATTTCTCATAAATGTTTTTATAGAATTAATCTGTCTATATAAAATAAAAGTCACTTATCCTCTATCAGTATTGTCCCCTGAGATTTTTTTGCCTTCAGTGACAAAAAAGCAGTCTGTGATGCATCAATTAAAGTGGAAAAATATTTTAATAAACACAATCCCCCACAATCTCACACAGACTGTTTCACAGTCACACACATCTTTAAAGTATAGATTTCTACATTAGAAAAATCATTAGAATTTAAAGTAAGTATTATAATTATGCATAATTGTTCAATTACGTTTTTTGAAAGTTGCACAATTATGTTATTTTAAATAGTCTAAGAAACAGTCAGAGTAGTACTGAATGAATATGGACAGTGGACAGTGAACTACCTATTAAAAAATACACTTATAATATCAGAATGAATATCTGTTCAGTGTATTGCACACCTTTATTTCTTTATTTAGAAATATTTAGCCACTAAAAAATGTAATAATACAATACAATATGGTGGTGACCACATATGTAATTATCATTATTATTTTAAAGAGAATGATTTAAAGATTATTAGCCAGCCCATAATTTTCTGTTTACCTCACAAAGCAAACAGATGAGCAGAAACTTAAGAAAACACAATGGCAAAGTTGTGGTTGTTTCAGGAGGGTGTGTGTCACCACAGAAGACAAAAACATGTATCACTCCAACCAATCTGCCATTAAAAACACCCAATGAGCAATGTGAGTTATATGGACATGCTTTATTACAACTACAGCAATCTGGCTTTTAAAGAGGCTTCAGTTTAAAATTAAGGCCCTGTAATGTAAGCACCTTTGTGACATTGACCAGGTTAACTCAAAGGTCAGCACAATGCTCATTTCCTCTTATCAAATGAAACCAAACACTTTTGATAAGTTTTGTCAGTTCCAGAGTGCATGCTGTCATTACAACAAAAAAGACTAGGAAATACTAGAAGTACATTCCACGACAATATAATTTATGCAAAATTAGTTGACTTTGTTATGTGCATTTCTGTATCTGTTTACATTACATTTACACATATGGCAGACGCTTTTATCCAAAGCTACTTACAGTACATTCAAGCTATACAATTTATCAGTACATGTGTCCCCTGGGAATCAAATCCCCAATCTTTTGTACTGCTAACATAATGCTCTACGAAATGAGCTACAGGAACGTTGTACAGGAACAGTTTTTACTTTGGTGTGCTGAATTTATCTCAAATTAATTTTGCTCTTTGCCTGTTGATGAGAGTACAATCATTGGCCTGTCTCTGTATTGTAAGACATGTTATTGTTATGTTGCCATCTACTGGCAGTAAGGTGTTTGGTGTTGCTTAACAAACACAAAGATGTCTAAACTGTAAAACATTCAAGCCATTTTAGCCTAATTCCTCTGTCTGGAATATTCAGCCCCTTAAGGCATAAAATTACTAAATGGTTTTGCTACACATTATCATTATTATTTTAAAGAAATGATTCAATCTGTTTACCTTGTTTCTCACACTCAGACCATAATTTGTCTCTTGACGTCACAGAGCAATTTTTTTTAACCTCAGACTGCTTATTAGTCTGAAATAAAGCTCAGTTGAGTATTAGACAAAAATACACTTTACAACAGATTTGTCATTAAAACCTTATGAGTAATATTATATCAACATATAACGTTTATCCATTTCAATGATCATTCGTTTTTACATTTCATATATTGTCTATATTTATATTGGGTATATCTGTATCTATTAAGCATTACATAATGTCTTAAATAACAATGAAAGTAATTATGAACTGTCACAAAGCCTTTGTTTTGAAAGGAAAACATGTTTAATTAA
The DNA here is from genome assembly GCA_036877525.1 of Chromobotia macracanthus. Lineage (NCBI taxonomy): Eukaryota > Metazoa > Chordata > Actinopteri > Cypriniformes > Botiidae > Chromobotia > Chromobotia macracanthus. Next base: position 3,814,892 of record JAZGTH010000019.1, read on the forward strand.
TGTCATGTATTTATTTAAACATAACTTTAATATATTTAGTTAAATTAAATATATATTTAATTATATATATAATGGCTCAAAATAGTCAATGTTGAAATTTTAAGGGTGCTTGCATTACCTCAGAACAGCATCAGGACAGAAGAACTCACGACTCCACAAAACACGTGTCATCATATACACACACAAAACAAAGAAGAAATTAATGAGGGCAATAAACAGCTAAGGTTTTAAAATCTTTGACCATAATGATACGTTCTATGTGTACAGGCAATTTGAGACACGACGTACAGTAACTACAGTCAACCGTACATTATAAATGGGCAGATCCTAGTTTAAAAGCAAAGAGGATCTGCTCTAGCATAAATGCACTGTTACATTCTTAGCAATTTCTGAAGATTGTGCTTCTCTGTTTTGGAAGGTGACTGCAGTATTCGTTCATCCTCATTGAGTTTTCATCCACAGCTCGTCAAGATGAAGTTTATTCTTTGCTTAGCTGGTCTCCTCAGCATTTGTGCTTGTGTTCCTGTAAGTGCACATCTATAAATAAAGATATACATTACAATATTGCATTTTATGTGTATTGAACATATATAAACAAACTGTTTTACTGCTTTTACTTTCTCAGGTCTACCAACCACAAATTGGAATAATTGCAAGTAACAGTAATGAGGTAATTTTCTTTTAATCCATTTTGTTCTGAAATGACATCACATAACATTGTGTTATTCATGCTTTTAACAAAGCAACATTTGTTTTTGTCTAGATTTTGCGTCTCAACGGGCTTAATGGACTCACCCTGGCAGGTGTTGGTTTGGGTCAAGCACAGGTAATTCAACTTGTTTGATCATTTGGAGGTAAATTTAAGAAGGAATTAACTGGGACCTTTGTGTTGTATGATTTTAACCGCAGCTCTATCAAGTCTGTATGAATTATATAATGTATATGAATTACATATGAATGATTATTTGCTCCTTAGATTTGGATCTTAACTGTAACTGGCTCTTTTGCTTTCTTTTTATGCTTCTTAGGGTACATCCTTTCTCTCTCCCTTCCTGTTCCAACAGCAGCCACCACCATTGTTGAACTTTAACCCTTCAGTTGCTGGTCCCTTCTTACCCCCTCAAATAAACCAGCTGAATCCAGCCCAGCTGCCCCCATTGCAGCAGGAGCAGCCGATAACTCGCATTGGTCCTAATAATGGTTTACCAGCACAGAATCTCCCCCAGGTACATCACACAATCATAATTTTCTCAAAATTATGATCCACTGCTGAATTAGGAATGTTGATTCATGTTTATTTTTTGTTGTTGTTTGTGAATGTAAAAGCAATGGTAAAGTCACATATTGCTTACAGGGCTTTCCATACTTCCTCACTAATCTATATCCCTTGAGAAACAATCCTGTTTGGCTGCCACCCAACCAAAACACTGGCCCAAGTATTCAAGAACAGGGTGCTAACCAACCAACACAGCCAGTCCAGGTACTATGAAGTCTCAAATTTTCCCTCCTACAAATATGAAAATTGTTTAGCCTTAAACATGAACCTTACAGTGTTATAATGAAAGCATCTGAGTTGTAGTGCTGATTAATGAGCTTCATAAAGGAGATTTAAAGTCCATAGTGACACATATGTGTCATCGTCTTAGATTTTAAGGCTAGTTTTAATTTCCGTTTTTTAGAGCAGAGGAAAAGCAGTAGACCCAAGTGTAACTGCAGAACCGGATTACCGTGGCGATCGGCCTGGTCCAGGAACTGTCGAGGTAATTTAACAGTAAACCTGCATCTGTCCACCATTTTACAAGAAAAGTAGTGTTGTCTGTGCTTCTTTTCTTTCTTATATATAAAACTGCCACGTAGAATAATTGTTTGGATCAGCTGAATTTAATTAAAAATTGGCAAATAGATTGTTTATTAATAAATCCTGACTCCATCACAGGGGCATCCTGGCTTCTCATTGTTTGGGCCATAGTTTCTCAGATGATTCTGTTGTTAACAAGGTAAATTATTTTTCATAAACGTATATTATGATGGGGCATAAATGAATATATTTAATCGGTTGTTGGTTTTCCAGATATCCAGGAGATATTCCTCCAAGAAGATATTTTTGTTCACATGCACACATCAAAATGTCACCAAATGAATAAATAAACTGATACTCTGTTATTTGGCATTTGCTGTTGGTGGTATTCTCTTCCTCTCTTATTTAAACTTAACAAGAGCATTGCTTTCCATATATCAACAATAAACCATAAAACCAGTGATGTACAACATTATACCTCTGTTGTGTTGTATATCACTGATTTTATGTTTATTATTAATGATACACATAAGAAGCCACATTGTTGCTGCTGAGAGTTTTAATGAACAAATTCTGCAGTACAAAAAGCAGAGAAACAAGCATTGTGTTACTAAGCAATAAATTATCTATACATTTAATCTAGTATCTAAAATATCTATACATTTATCTAATATCTAAAATATCTGTTCATTTCAGCGCAGTACTGAATTAGGTAATAGTTAGTTGTTCTGTCACCTGTGGAAAGTACAAAAAGAGGTTAGATCAAGTTAAGGTTTGATTTTTAAATTGTTAAAATACAGTTGCAATCTGTCCTACCCATGTGAGTATTATATGCTTCACTGTCAGCTTAGCGTGACTCCTAATTACTATCAGACTCCGCCTGTAGAGTCAGAGCCAAAAACATTGTTGTGTAAATAAGGAGAACATGAGTCTACACTGCAAAATGTATAATCAGATCTTTCAAAATCACACAACAGCAGTCATGCTTAACTCCAGAACAAAACACTGACCTTCATGAATGAGGGGAGCTGCAAAGATAACCAGTGCATTAAAAAGATAGCACAAAAAATGTAGATTATATGTAAATACTTTTGAGAAAAGCACAGTAAGTAAGCTATGAAAAAAATACTACATAGTTTATTAAATAGCCTAAATGATATGAGTAAATGTTAGTCTTGATTACTTACAAGCTGTGTAATGCCATACTCGAATGAGATTTTTTGCTGTGGGAAACAAAGAGGCAATAGGCCGTAGTTATTTTTTTAAACAACTTTTAGTAGTAGAATATTCACAAACTGCAGGTCAGTTAAACCTACGGTTGCGGTTGGGTTATAGATGAGCTTCAAATAAGGCTGTTAAATAAAGACAGGATATTTTCAGAGAGGAATTTAGAAACGTATGCATTTTTGATATATTGTTGTATATTATAAAACATGACGAATGTTCAAAATGATGTAAAGGCTGTTACCTGAGGGCCACAGTCAGAGTAACCGTAGTACTGAAAATGAGCAGATACATAAGTAAATAAATTACACAACAAAATAATTTACCTTATCCATGTTTAAAATCAAAAATAAATTTACCCCCATTTCCTGAGGCCTATTCACTCCTCCCTGTGAATTAAACATCATGTACATTAACTGATCATAAAACATTATTACACAGTATTATGTCTATAAAAGGGACTTTTAAAAATGACATCTAAAACTTTGCTACCTTTGGTGGCTGTTTCTGCTCTCTGCCCTGGAAAACAATCAGGTTTATTTGAATGTCATGAATGTATCTGCTGGCTTTTAACAGGTCATTTTGGAAGAAAAGATTTGTAAGATTTTATATCTGGAAACTGAATAGTAATCTTTATGAACCACTCCAATCACTCACTTTTGGTAGGAGAAAGATATTCTCTCCCTGGAAACAAAAATAAAACTGACTTTAATGATTTTATTGCGTTTTCATATTTTAAAACAACTGATATTAATTCAAATGACAATTTTACCAATTTAGAGACATTACCTCCTTAAGATGGTAAGTGCTAGCATTCTGTTCAAGAAAAGAAAAAATCATTTCATAAAAATAATTTCATTTTGATTGAATTTATTTCTTTATTTCACGACAACGAAAATTGAACAATGAAAAATAGAAATAGTTTTTCTCACCTCCAAAGTCACATTGTCAGCCTATATGTTAATTTCAGTGAAATTAAATATTACACACACAGTTAGAAATAGTCACATAGTTAGAAATGTCAAACAATTCAATGTCCAGGTTTGTTTTAACAAAAGGCTATCACAGTTTTACCTTGAAGATTGGGAGGAACTGTCTGTTGTCCTAGAACATGAATTATTAACAAAACTAAGTTATAACGTTAGCAAATAATCCATATACATGGGTTGTTCAAAAAGCAAAGACTTACCATCATGTCAGGATTCAGAAGTTTTCCAAAGGGTTGATCCGTTTGATTCTCTCTACCGCCACCTGCTGGACGTTGAGGGGGATGCATTGGCATTCTATCTGGCTGTAGGCAATTAAAAGGTTTTAAATCGTTTTTAATAGTACATTGTAAATAACTTATAGTACATAAAGCAACCAGTCTGGTTCTAGTAGCAAATTTAGTTGTCATACTAAGTTAAATTATAATAAGTGGCATGTTTCAGATAAAATCTTAACTGTAATTAACTGCTATGGTTCCTAAACAGATAACAGTATTTGTAGATGAGATGTTTAACTTCATTAGTCTTACTTACTCTGAAAGGTGGTCTGCCGGACCTGCCACTCCTCTGTGGTTTTCCAGCTGCCCCCCATTGTCCTCTTCTCCATGTTCCCTGGTTCAGATCGGACTCTGGTCTAGTCCACAAAGACTCTTCACCCTACAGCAAACAAAGCATAAAGACAAGCCTAATGTGTACATGAGATTTTCTTATTATACTCTTTTTGAATATAATTTTTTAAAGCTAGGGTCAATTTTATGTTGCTCTCTTACCCTTTTTCCTTCATTTTGTCCAACGAAAGCTTGTCCAAATGGAGATCGACCCTGATTTGGTTCCTCAAGTCGTGCATCTGAATTCCATGGGTTCCTTTGTTCTGGCTTCAGTACATTAATTAGTGTTAACTGACATGTTGAAATAAACATTTTCATAAATTTTTTAATCATTTTACGCTTATGCAGTTACTGTACAATAAGATGTGCAGTAGAGTTACTGTAAAACATGTTAAAAACATACAAAAGCTGAAGATCCAAAACTGTTGCGATGCCATCCTGGTCTTATTGGTTTTCCATTTTCTGGTCGAGGGTCTTGGAAATATCTCTCTTCATTCAATGGACCACGTTGGTCCCAGTGATCTTTGTCACCAGGCTGAAAACATTAATGCATAAAAGTCATCAGTCAAGGGCTGAAGAAACTTTAAGACCAAATCAACAAAATCAACATTGCAGAGTCCAAGAATTGTAACAAAGATACCGTCAGTATGAAACTGACAAAATGCTACTGTCTCATAATTTTAAGTATTTTATATTAAGTTTTTTATATAGTTTTTATATAGTTTTTATAAAGCATTTTACTCACTTTAGCTGCCACCACAGCACACAATAATACCAGCACAAACCACATTGCACCTGTAAAATAATATGTTAAATTCAGAATGAAGTATAATTTAACAGATTGTTATAATGATGTGCTGTATGTATCTGTTCTGTTACCTTCTCAGAGCTTCCAGCTGTTTCCTCTTCTTGGTCTTGCTTCTGTCTTTATAGACCTGTTGGTTGAGCAATCACCCTGGTTATTTTAGTTTGCTTTGTTATGGTCAGCTGTATTAGTATCAGTTATCAGAGAAATTGTTAGTCACAACTACTAATATTAAAACTTATAAGATAACATATTGTAGGCCACACAGCCATATTTGTTTCATAACGGTCTCTATTTTCTTGATTTCAAAGCATGTGTATTGACTTTTTAACAATTCTTTTTCTATTGCAATATCATCCTGACAGATTATGCAAAATCCCAGAGGAGTGTCGTGCAGGATTGCCGCTGATTACTGATTGCCACACTAATTTGTTGCACTAAGCCCAACTAATGTTCAAAGATCCTCCTGTCTGATGGATTTAGCAACAGTAATCAGGGCGAGCAGGCTATATGACCCATAACCGATGAGTCAACTAATGCAATGTTGCGTTCCCAATGCAAAAAAAAAAACAAGCACCCCAGAATCACTTAATCCCTGGAAGTGGGCTATGGTTTTTTAAGAACAGCACACCGCTGGATGGCACGATTGACCAATCAGAATCAAGTATCCTAGAGCAGAAGTTCATGAGAAATGAACTCAAATCATCTAAAATTAATCATACTCAGTACATGAAAAAAATAAAGCAATTACAAATTGCATCCATGATCTCTTGATTCTGCATTCTGAAACATATGACAGAAATATTTTACAGAAACTTATCAGAGGTACCTTGCAGTATTAAATTCATTGAGCTGTTTGGATTATTAACAGAGTCTTAAGCATCAGGGGAAAACCTGAATCAGGAATCATGTAGTTCTTCACAGAACCATAAAGATAGTTTTGTATTTTGCATGCCTTCTTGGCCTGACTTTGGCTTTCAGTGCTTAAGTAATTTAATTACAGTAAATAATATAACAGGGATAATAATGGTTATTAGAATTAGTTTGAAGTTATTCACCAGCTGATAAGGATCACTCATTATTGAACTGAACAAAACAATTAAACTCATCTAAATTGAACATGAAATCAGCTAGTTGATTTAACTGACTTTGCCTGTTGTTTTTCTGTTTATGATCAGACTGGATCTTCCCCTCCTCTCCAAAATGACCACAAAAACAGATTCTTGATGATCCTTTTCTCTGATATTTATTTCATCCATAACAAAATATATAGTAAATATAAAACAAATAAAAAAACAAGCTAACAATTATAGTAACCTCTTTCATAGCTGTGCCTTTTGCATTTTGACTAAAAATACATACATACATACATACATACATACATACATATATATATGTATATATATATATATTTTATCCAAATTAATTTCTTAGAAGTACAATCAGTTGATGGGAAAACTCATATAATGAAAACCATGAAAGATAGAAACAAGGAAATAATGGACAACATAGACCTTAAACTCTGGGAAACAAATATATGATGGCAATGAAATTCCTTTAATTAACAAGAAACAGGATATTTTGACAGCAACAGAATTTCACATGACATTCTAGATAAATTAAATGTTTGCAGACACAATAAAGATAATTAATTATTATCATAAACATAAAATCTCAGTCACACCCACCCTTAATCTTTTGTTTTATGTATTGCAGAAACTCAGTTTAAGCTGAGTGTGTCTGCTCCTAATATACATTAAGAGTAGAGACAACCGTGTGAATCCTTTTCATATTTCCTAACTGTTAAGTAACTGTTAAGTCCAACTTGCCAAATACTGAGTGATGATAAGGTTTGTGAAACAATTACAAAAACTAAATATTTCAAATATGTCACTGTATAGCATCTTCTGATTGGCTGGTTGCAAGTTGATAATGTGTTTATAAAGCATCTGTCACAGCTGTTCAGATACCATACCTGCATCAAACTTACTTAGGTGAATTTGCCACAAAGATAGTAAAGGTAAAATTGATCATATGCATTTTTACAGTATGCAGATACTTTTACTTAAAACAATTTACATTTAAGGAACACAGAATTTATTCTTTTTCTATTAAATCACAGGTTACCAAGAACCATGAAATCTTTTCTCATTGTTGCCTGTGCCATTGGACTCTGCTGTGTTGTGCTGGTGAGTAACATTCTCTCTTTATTTCTAATATTCTCTGTTTTAACATACAGTTTATGTAACTCTTTATATAGCCCAAACCGATACAAAATCGAATGAAAAAATCATTTCTGTCAACAGGCAGAAGATGAGCAACACAGAGAGAAAAGATCATCAAGCCGGTCCTCTGAGGTCTGTTCAAATATAAAACCATAGATGTTCTCTTGATTTTTGCAGTTTGATTTATTCTGTTCATTAATCCATATGGTAATTGAGCAAAGCAGTGCAAGATAGTTAAACAACAATTACATGCATTGTGATTATGTGTGCTTGGATGCATTTGTATCTCTTTGTGTATTTTGAAAATCTGTATTACATAAAGCACTAGTACTATATATATATATATATATATATATATATATATATATATATATATATATATATATATATATATATATATATATATATATATGTATATATATATATATATATGGAAGTTTAACACTATGTTCTCTTGGTATTACTACAGAACATGGGGGGATACGGAGGCTACTACAACCCATTCCAATATCAGCGTCCCTATCCATATTACATACCCAACCGGCCACCCCAAAACAGCAACCCCCTCCTTAGCCTCCTTCCATTCCTCCTACAACTGGCATCTGCCGCTGCTCCAGCACCTGCCCCAGCACCTGCTCCTGCTCCGGCTCCTGCCCCAGCACCTGCCCCAGCTCCTGCCCCCTAAGTCCCCATAAAGTTGAGGATACGAGTAGTTGCACCTTTATTCTCGGAGTGTTGTAATGCTTGACTTGCTACTCCTGTTCTTGGTGTCTTACAAAATAAACATACTGCATAACTGCATCAAATATTTGTTTGTTTATGTTTGTTTATTCCCACAATATACTCATTGTGTAGCAAAATGTATAATTATGGTGAATACAGAGAAGCTTTTTTGATCATTTATCATGTTCAAATTATGAAAATTATTATTCAAGTGCAGAACTTACTAGTTTAAATTATTTTTTTTCTATTTTGTTTGTTTTTATAACAATACATCAGAGAGTTTCTCCTAAAGTTCTGTCATTTTATAATTTAGCTTTCTAAATAAGCTTTACAAGACCCAAGACTCTATAAATACTGTAAATAAAAACTGTAAATAGCAAATAAAACCAGGGAAACATCAGGGTGCGTACTGATGAAGTTGGCTGACATTTTGAAGGGCTGGATTTTTCCCTTTTTTGTGTTGTAAGTTAGCAAAATAACTGAAATTGCTTACAACACCTTTTAATTTACAATTAGTTGCTAATCATTTAGCTGCTCATATTATGCAACATGCCAATCAGAACAGTACATTTATTGAAGGATAATTCCCTGGAGCAACCTGCAGTGAATTATTATTTCAGGTAACTTAAGAATATTCTTCAGTAGTAAAATGAACCGGTTTTATTAAAATTAAATTACTATTAAATAAGACTATAGGATATTAACCGGACTACTTTAAGCTAAATACAGTCATATTTAAGGAAGAAATGGCATCTTAAATAACAACTGCATGCTTCCACTGCACCCTACTTTTAAAAGCGGATGTGTTCAACACATCCTACAGTATTGACTTGAATAGGCCTAACCACTGTGCTATACCAGTCACACCTCCACTGTCCTGTAGTGTTGTGCATGTTTTGTTTAAGCATAAAGCAGAAAATAATGATCATTAAGCCTCTCAGAATCACAGCTTTCTGTTTTCACATAGTGCTTGTGTGGTTCTGAGTTCATGCCAACCAAGCATCAAGCAAAGTCTATATTTTCCCATGAATGCAACTTCTGAACTGATAAATGCTCTTCAGTGAGTGTGGATGAAGGTACAATTACATATCGACATATCTGTACCCTCTACCATCATCAGGATACCAACTGGCATGTTATTATTTGCTAGTAGTTTAAATACTGTTGCAAAAGACCAAGACTAATACAAACACCTGTCTGTTTCGCAGAGATTAAGCCATATGCAGCCAAGAGTCTCGCAATAAAAACAAGGATTAGTAAAAAGAAATTTGTATATCCTCTGAAGCAATGCCTTCAGGAAGGAAGTCAGGATTCCTAAGAGCGGATTACAGTTGCATAAACTGACAGCTATTTTGAGGGGATTTTCTGGATTAAGACATGACTAAACACTGTCATGTTCTGTCAGATTAGGTTTGTGTACAGGACGAGTAAAACAAAAGTATGCAATGAAACACTTCGATGAGTCGATCTAAATGCATTAGCAGGACAGATATCGCTCTCTTTATTCTCAGAACACTGAGAAGAATCAATGACAGGCAAGCAGGTAAGTACATTATGTATGTATGTATGTGTGTATATGTGTATCTGTCTGTCTGTCTATATATAAAGGTATGGATACAATTGATTCAATTTATCTTAGTATTTTAAAATCCTTTGGATCTTAATTTTAATGTAACTAAATGTGTGCTAATATTTACAGTAATAAGGCAATCCAGGAGGATTCCAGGGCCAGTTTGTCTCAATGTTTTGGTCATATCTTTTATTGTCAAATATTTAGCACAAAATGTATTTAAAAAATTGGTCTTTCTTCTGCTCATGGGTGACCCTGTGTGGTTATCTATGGTATTTGCATGTAGAACAAACTGCAGTCTTATGTGGTTTTTATTAGTCCTTTCAGTATGTAGTTTAAAACACATTGTCTGTTTAATATAAATTGCATTGTAATTAATTGTCATTATTGTTAACTGTACTATAATTTCAGCCCATATTGTCTTATATCAACTTTTGTCTTCCTAAATAAAGGTAAAACAATGTGCCATCCCAAAATGAACAGTCTCATATTACTAACCACACTGTGGCTAATAACCTCCGGGACTGTAAGTAACTTCAGTTTTTGAATGTAATTACTGGTGCTTTCACTCATTGTTGTTTATTCTCTTTAATATTATTAATCCTATTACCTCGTCTTATTTTTGATGAGTTGACTGAGCTGAGCTGCCCAGTGTGTAAGACCTAAATTAAACAACATCTTTTGATGGTTTATCTCATATATCATCATGACCTCATTAAATGTTAGCATTATTTCCAGCTTTGCAGCCGTCATCATCGCTGGAGCTCCTCTGGGAGTGATGAGGTAAATCTATCTTTAATACATATCAAAGTAATTGCTAAATATAAAACAAAATATAAAAATTAACATATCACACTGGAGTTATATTAACTCAGTATATGCTTTTAATGTCTTACACTAGAGGATCAATCCGTACCACTTTTCTGCAGCCCATCCATACTTCCTGAGGCCAGTTCCACCTGGACCTCTGTTCTCACTATGGCCACTATTAATTGGGCTGGTTCCCCATCTTGCCCTGGCTCCAGCACCAGCCCCGGCTCCAGCACCTGCCCCGGCCCCAGCACCGACACCAGCACCCGGCCCCACATTGAGCCCCACCCCCAACCGCGGAGATGGACGCTAGAGAAATATGCAAAGTAATATGCTCCTGACATGATCATTAACATTAACATCAGCCAAAGCATTAAGTCTCATATCCAAAAGCTAGCTGCTCTTGTTGTGAGAACAGCTCTTAATATTAAGCATGTGTGCAGATAAAATACTAATAACAATATTAAAATATTTTTTACATTTCGACAATTCAGATGATATCATGTAAATTTTGTTTAATATAATGGTCAATGTATTCAACTCTAACACTATGCACTATGTACTGTATGTATGTACTGTATATTGCAGGTGGCAACATAACATGGGGTGGGTATGTAATTTTAAGATTTTGAGATTGTCTTGGGTGGGACAACAACTCCTGAGTCACTACTTATTAACCACAGCAGTCTGTCTTCACGTGCCTTCATAGATCTAACCTGCTTCACAATGGTGTTCAAAAGACTGGTGGGGGTGCATCATAACTACAAACGTTAGCACATTTTTACTGTAGTTTTTAATTATGGGGTCTTATTGAAAACATATCTGGTCATATTTGGGGAATTGTTACTGTGGGAATGACAAAATGATATCTCTCACTAGCTAAACCTCTCCTAAGGTATCTTAATTAAGCTTGAACTTTGGAAAAATGAAATCAGTGGGAAGCAAAAGTATTCCAACCTAAAATGGCGTGGGTGATCACGTGGTCCTGATTTATTAAAATAAACATATTGTTTCAATAAAATATTTGTCAATATTCTTATGTTATTTTGTCTGGCTTGTAGGCTGTCTCCAAAAGTTTTCTTCTGAACTCAGACTCAGTTAACTTCAGCTATGTATCCCTGTGTTGATAAAGTGACAGAATTATTTAGCTGGAGGAAATCTTTTTGTCCATCATCTGTGTGTCACATTGTCCAGCATCGGAAAGCATTTTGATTTAGTACTACATGTCTACAGAGAGAGAATACAGCACTTTTAATTGCCTTTATATTGTCATATTCAGAGTTAATTCGTCAGCTTAGTATATTTTATATTTAGAGTCAATTTATATTCAATCTTTTGATGGAATCTAACTGATCAGTCTAATAAAAGTTATATGTGTTTGACTCCTCTAGACTAGTTTTCCTATGTTGTTAACAAAAACCCATTAAACATTCCTAGATTAACTAAAATAACGATTTAACCAAACGTCATGTTAAAAGTTTTCTTCAAAACCTGTCCAAGCACCTCACTCTAATTTGTTTTAAACAGTTTAATTCTTTATACAGTAAACACCACTGAGTTCAAACACAAAGAAGCAAACTCTGTTCCCGTTTTCAACATTAAATGTGTTTTATTTTGTTACAAAAGTTTGCCTACTGAAAGCTACTGATACCAGCAATTACCTCAGCTGTTATGATTATAACACCTGAGAGACGGGCAGACAGCTTCTGACTACAGATCATTTTCTCAATGACCGGCCTCTCCATCTGTGAGGTCATGATAAAGTCTAGCCAGGGATGGATTGGCTAACTGCTAAGCCTGAGACACAATAAAAGCAAGGATGTTCTCCCGAAATGATACTGAACTCAAATCCACAAACTACCTGCAGCTAAGGTGAGTAAAAGTTTCTGTGTGTACCATATCATAAGTCTAAACTGGTTCTGTTTTGTATGTTATTCCTCATAATTAAAGGAAATAATCTGGACTTCTTCATTAGTTGTACCAGTCACATCACTTGTTTTTATAGGGTTGGTGATTCCATAAGCATGTGGACATCTCTCCTGTGTCTTCTTCTGGCTGGTGCAGTATCCACAGCACCAGTAAGTACACATGCTTTACTAAACATCAAACTTTTGAGCATGGATATCTTTATTATGTGTGTGGTTTCTCCACATGCTGAAACCAATACTTTTTTGTGTGTTTGTCTTCAGCTGTCTCCGTTTTTTAATTTTCTCCCTCATTATGGCAACCCGGCACAGGTGGGGCCAACCACTCCGTAACATTATAGACTCTTCTATATCCATACACTGCATGACATTCCACGGAATCTTGTGCGTTAACCATAATCGGTGCATTGCACCCAGCTGTATAAGAAATAGCTCTGTAATTTTACTTTCATGATGGCATGTTTGTCCATGACATGTTTTTATATAATTTATAGGTATAACAGACTCAAATAGCAAATCCTGGGGTTGCTACAGAACATGTATTGAACATACTAATTATAACTAAACATGTTCCAGTAAAAAACATTTTCATGTGATTTGAAGGGAACTAACGGTGTCTACCCTGGCTTGCCATCACAGCCACATCCTGGTATAAATGCTCCAATCAGCATGGAAATCGTACGAGCTATTTTTGCTGTTTGTAAATACTTAAAATACAACAGTTCATAGCTCTGCTGAGCTATATGCTGTGTAGCCATGTAAAAGAATTTTTGTCTAATAGATTTTCCCCCAGAGGTTCCCAACTAAACCAGCAGGGGGAGCAACTGGCACACAGGTGAGCTTGTTATTGTCAATCATGTTTTGTAATTTCAGGTGTGTAACTTCATTGCTGCTGTGTACATTGTGTTGAGTCTCTCTCTCTCTCTCTCTCTCTCTCTCTCTCTATATATATATATATATCTATTCTTAGACATTCCCCACACAAGCTTTCATCAAGTACTCTCTCCCGAAAGCCCCGGGCAGAAAAAGTGTGGAAATTGTGAGTGAACAGACAGGAGGATGATCTCAGCACTAGCACTGACTTCACAAGAGATGTTTAAGTATATGCTGTTCGAAATCAACCCAGAGCAGCTTCAGTCTTTGCTTTTTAAATAGTCTCTGCTAATGTGTAATTACAAATGATTACAGAGACAAAAATTACCGCTTCAACCCACTGAAGCTGGTGCAATTAAATAAATGCTGCTTTCGTTTCTTCTTTCTGTGCATTTCAGTTTTACCCGTACGACTTTGCTCAGCACCAGGTAATTATTAGTTTCTCGTCTTGTACGTAACTGATACTTACAGTTCTTGTATTTATGGGGGTAGTAGTTGTAGTTATTTTTATTGTTTTAATTTCAGGATCTACCAAATGTGCCCCAGATTCCTCAGCTTCCCAGTGTATGTTCTTTGCTTAATATTTAAAAGACTGATTAAAAACTTTATTCTAATATTCTGCGTTTTTAAATATCTAGATCTTCCCCTATGATGAGTATATACCTCAAACAGCTGCTGAACAACCACCCATTGTGAGACATTTTTATTACATCTGCCTTCATAATTGTATAATATTTGTAATAATATTTATAAATTGATAACTTTTCATTTAAAGGGTGAAATTGTAGGCAAACTATGAGCTCTTTAATTGCTTTTTTTAACACAGGTCCCCCCATTCCAAGATGGTCCTCAACAATCCCATGATCCTCAGCAGCAAACCCAGCAGGAGCAACAGGCCCAGACAGGACAGGTGTGTGTATGTGCACACGTTTGTTTTAAAGCCTTCGAACGCATGTAGCTCTACCAAAACACAACCTACAGTAAAGCTCTGATTTGACAACGTAATTTCTCCTTTAGTGCCGCGTTTAGCCAGTATGTGTTTGAGAACTGAATGGGAACTTTAGTTTGTTACTTGTTTGTTAGCAGCTGTTGTGCAGTAACAGCAGATTCTGTGTGCCACACACTCCACACTTCTCCACTATTGAGATAGCTTGAATTCATTAACAATGCTTGTCCTTTCGCAGGTGCACCCATGAAGAGCGGTGAGATACTGATTTGGCATATCTGAATTGTATTTATGCATTATGAATGTTTGGACTTTCACAAAATAAAAAGCCACACATTCTTTTTTAATGTGATTTCCTTTGCCCACAGTCTCGGAGGGAAATACCTTCAAACCGCTGGAGTCTGGAGCTGGTTCTGTCTAATAATAATCAGAATTAGTACATACTTTTTCTGGGGAAATAATTTAAAATAAATAATTTAAAATATATTATAGAGAACCTCTTATAACTTCTTTGACACTGAGGTACAAATAAAAATGTGCTTTATTGTCATATTCTGTATAAGACATGAACTGTATATCAGAGCAGTTCTGAATTTCTCATGTATGCCTACAGTTAGTAATAAAGCTGATTTAACAAAAATACAAAAACTGTTAGATCTGGAATTCTTTATCTGTTCTAGGAATTTGGTTCAAAGCTCAAAGTTCAACAACTCAAAAAAATTAAAACATCGATATTAAATGTTCCAAGTGAAACCAAGAAAGATTCTGTTACAGCAAAAACATTTCAGTTCATTTATTTGTGTACATCTTAACATTTTTACAGCACATAATGCACAGATAATAATTTTCTTGCACAATTTATAACTATACTGCTAAGTACATAAAACATCAATTTATAAACATGCATCACAGATGCTTAATAAACTCCAGAATGTCTTACAGGTCCAGCCTGAACGTACTACAGTAAAATATGATTTTATGATTAGAGTTATTAAAATCAGGTAAATTGAGGAGACCAGATAATATAATTATTATAATAGTCTGTTTACATAAATACAAACAAATCCCACAAATGTTACCAAACAGCAAGTTACAAGCCTTTATCTTTCCATTTGTCAGATGAAAGACTGACACACCTTACTGAAGCTTCCCTTAAGCAAGACATATCAGTCCGTGTAAGGTTTCAAACCACAGAGTGAGGAAAAAGAAATGGAGATGACAATTACCGTACAGAAGCTGTCAGTGTGGTCACAACAACGAGCAGCCACAGGATTTATAACAAAATATTTCAAAGAAATAGCTAGAGAAGATTAAGTCTCCAATTAAGAGTTCAGTAGAAATTGTGATTTGAGCTTTGATGTGACTGTAAAGATCTACTTTAATGATCAAGATCAATTTGGCAGGCGCCAATAACCCCTACTGTCATGTAAAAAGGGCCCGTGGAAATGCTTTTAAATAATAAGTCATATACATCCAACTTATCCATCAGATGCTAAAGACAGACACATTCCCGTCTGGGCTAGACATCATTTCACTTTTCCTTTTTGAAGAACAGTGAACCAAGGAAAATTTCACAGTCTATAATTATACATAATAGGTCATTAACATTTGTAATTCCAAACCCGTTTTTAAGAATGCTTTAAAGGAAAAAATAGATTTCACATTTTTGCTGAGATGTGATTGGCTTGTTTCAGGGTCTGCTAAGTATATATTGCAGATGTTCGCAGCAGTTCTGCATTCCACTTTAAAATCTGAGAAGCCAACCACTTGCTCTTGTGACTTTCAAGAAAAGGTAAGTTCTTCACAACTTCCTACATTACATTGCTTCTTGTGTCGCCTGTCCCAAACTGCTTTCAAAGTCTAAACCTAATTGTAAATTGTCAATAAACATAATTGTCAAAGGGGAAAGAAAACCTATGTACCTATTATATATATATTCTCTGAAAGTTCAATTTTGCCTTGTTACTGTAAGTAAACATATCTTTTTTAAGGATACGTAGATGCTTGCATATGTCGGGAAAAAAAACGTGCTGATTAAGTATATGTTTATTGCAGTCAGGCTGGCAGTTCAGTATTTTGTGTGTAAATTGTTTTAAAATGTTTCTTTATTTCTGTCAGAGGTGCAATATGAAAGCCGCGGTGCTCCTGATGTGTGTGCTGGGCTCCACACTAGCTGCCCCTGTAAGAACTTCTTTTCTCTACATCTTAGTTCAGACAGCATAACAGCTTTAATGTTGAAGAAAGCTTTAATGTTCTTCAAAGCACATTTTTGATGTCTTCCTCTGCTTTGTATGTTTTAGGCCCTTGACAGTGATGAGGTAAGACCTCCTGTGTGATCAGAATAAATATTAATATGCAGCTTAATGTACTTTTTTTTTATTGTGCGGTCCTTCCTGCAGCAGACAAATGTTGAAGATGCTAAAACAGCTTTACAGTTGATGGAACTCTACAGACTGATAGGAAAACTACGACAACAGGTTGGTGACTTCAGAATGCCTACAGAGTTAAAGAGAAATGACAGATAAATGTCATAAAAGACAGCATTTAATAATGTTGAAAACAAATAGCAAAAATTACAATGGAGCTAAGGACACTTTCTGTCTCACACAGGCAGCCCCCGCTGTGCCTGCACAAGTTGGTGTAAGTTTTTAGTTTTCTAATACATCATATATCATAGAATATTAGTTAATATTTGTGCAGTTTTGGATTCACAAAATTGAGCTAGATAAATGGTGGTCAGTGAAACCATCTCGCTCGTTATTTTGTATACAGGCACAGTCTCAGGTTCCACCTCAAGGACCCCAGCATGTCAGTAACGTAACATCTGCTCACCAGAATATGTGTTTTGGACACTGGTCCTATTATGGGATGCTGTCTTGCTGGTTTTCTTATAGCTTAACCAGCAAGTCTTTTCCAACCAGCACATCTCCCTTGGTTAACCAGCTTCATCAGAATAATCACGCTTGTTAACCAGCATTTTATTTATTGGTTAACAACATGGCTATACTGATCTACCTGCTTTATAGCTATGCTGATCTTTTCAGCAGAAGCATCAAAGCGATTGCTAAGACTTTAATCTTTTCTAACCTCACATGCATGTTTTTACTGTTTACTGTAGGACTTCTTCAATCCTGCACTTATTGCACCCAAAGGAGATGGATCAGATGAGGAAGAAACAGTAAGATATTTAATCTTATTTATTAAAGAGTTCACTCTGTTTTTTGCTATTAAATAATTCACATAATATGATTAAATATATTTAAAACTGTGTAACATCAGTACAAACAATTTGATGATAATTTGATATTTTTTTGAGTGCACCTCTAACAGCTGTCTGATCACATAGTGTAAAACGTCATTATATTATTAGAGTTTCATCAGGCTTCTCTTTTCTATTCACCCAAGTCATTTCATGGAACTCCAGTGAACTCGGACGAGGCAGAGGCAGCAGAAGAGGCTGAGGCAGTGGAGGTAACAGAAGGGGCTGAGGCTGTAGCTGAGCCCACTGAAGCCACCCTAGCTGTCGATGCCAGTACTACAAATGACATTCTGCCTGTTGATATTGCTGTGGAAGTTCCTGATGCTGCTGGTGTCCCGGCTCCTGATGTCACTCCAGCTCCTGTTGCTGCCGAGCTATCCGTGGTCCCCCAGGAACCTGTTGTTGCCATAGAAACTGACACCAATGTGGTGGGCCCTGAGGTTGCCACTGGTGCAGAACAGGTGTTGGTGCCAGAAGCTCCTGATGCAGTTCTGTCCGTGTAAGTGACATGATTACAAGCCCCGCCACTAAGAGCAAAGCCAACCAGTCACATTGCTCACATGAAGATCTCACCTCTGTGGCCACATTATAGCACAGGGACTGTTTTAGACCGAGGGTGTGTCTAACTAGCCTGCTGAAACAAAATCTGGCACATTCCTGTTGCATTGTGTGAAATTGTTGTGAAATCAGATGTGTTTTTCTGTAATGACTTCATTGAGCCAGTTCTGTGTTACTTGTTATATGTGGTTTTTTCTTTCTTTAAATAAAATGTCTCTGCAGTTTAATACCTCTATAATGAGCTAAACTGTGCCTGTGTAGCTTGTGGGGAAAAAATAAAATGTGGATGAAAACAAAAGTTTCATTTTCATGAGAAAAACAATCATTGGAAGGCCACTCTACAATCTGCAAATGCACCAGGCAACAAAAACCTTAAAAACACACGCAGAAACAACATATCTAACAACATATACAAAGACCTCAATATCTGTTTTGCTTGTTGGCTTGTAATAAAGCTGTGTGTGGCTTTGAAAGGCAATAAGATCGGCAGGTTTGTTTTAATAGGATAAAGCAAATCTGTGGAAGAGTGCTGACTAGGCCAACAGGCCCATTCTTTCTCTCCACCTTCTGGCTTACACTGTATCAAGCATATAATGTGAAGACTGTAAAACTACAACAAAATTAAAGTTAGTTAAATCAACATCAACACAAACAAATGTAGCCTGTCAGACATGCCTTATGTTAGAGGCACTCTGGTAATAGGTAATCAATTTAAACATCAAATTAAATATGGAACAAAAGAAAGAACAACAGACTGACAAATTCACACTGTAATTGCATTAATTACAGTTCTCACTCACGGACTTTGTTTTGCTGGAGGGAATATAAATGATGTGCCTTTCAGAAAGAAAGGGATGAGGGTTTATCATTGTCACTCTGGTCTCTCATTAATCTCCAAATCCTTCTCAGGGTCATTGAAGTCTGGGACATCATTACAGAGCACAACAAAGCAAATGAACCAACAGCGTATGACACCTTTGAAAACTGTCTGTAATTTAACACTATCTTTCATTTGATTAGTTATCGGAGGTCTGTAATTCTGTGCTGTTTTGGAGATTCATCTGATCTTGGGAGAATGGGAAGGGATTTTGTATGACGGAAAACAACCGGTGAGTGTGGCCTAAATTTGTGATCATTTTCTGTCTTTTAGGGTATCAACTGCAGCTCACAAAATGGAACGTGTAAAATATAAACCTTTGGCCTGTTATTTTAGGGGAACAGGAATGATTGTTGTACCTGCATCAGGAGGTATTGCAATACCACCCCAAATGTCTCCAATAATGGAGGTGGACACAGAGGAGGACCAAGAGGACTCGATTCCTGCTCCAAATGCAGGACGCTTGTTTAACATCAACTACAACAACAACAATGACAAGTAATCAGGAATCCATTATTATACATACACACTATATGCAGTTTTTAACTATAACTACATGTATATACTGGATATATTTGTGTTTGTATATACACGTAATAAATATTAAATAAAATGTTTTTATATCCAGATGTGGATACAGTGTATCTGTGGCTATTATGTGTTTTTGTTCTCCGTAGGGAAGAAAAGAAGAACAAGAAAAAGGCGAAAAAAGACAAGGAGAAGAAAGAGTACGTATTATGTCAAATATTTCTTGTGTGCAATAATGTGATTTCAATGGTATCCATCAATAATAACATTTCTTGCCACTGCTTGTAATGACATTTCTTGCCATTGCCAAGGAAAAAGGAAAAGAAAAAAGAAAAAAAGGAAAAGATGAAAC
Organism: Chromobotia macracanthus; assembly: GCA_036877525.1. NCBI lineage: Eukaryota > Metazoa > Chordata > Actinopteri > Cypriniformes > Botiidae > Chromobotia > Chromobotia macracanthus. The sequence goes on from JAZGTH010000019.1 coordinate 3,834,959, forward strand.
AAAAAGATGAGAAGGAGAAAGAAAATGAGAAAGAAAAAGAGAAGGAGAAAGAAAAGGAGAAAGAAAAGGAGAAGAAAGAGGGGTTGGTCTCACAATGTTTGTTGTTTCTGATGTTATTTTCAAAAGTTCAAAGTAATCATTATTGATCACTGTTCATTAAACTTGGTTTTCTCAAGGCCTAAGGAGGTGTTTGTGATTAACCCAGCGGGACTTCTGTATTATCAATGGGTGCTTATAATCACCATTCCTGTCATGTATAATTGGACAGTGATCATAGCAAGGTAAGAATTCATGTTTCAGGTGACCATGAACATCATGAGAGCAGAATACAAATGGAATATATTTCATATTAATCTGTGAAGAGTCTTGGTGTTTTATTGATTACAGTAAACAATAATCCATATTCATTTGCTTTTATGCTTTATGCGTAGAGCCTGCTTTGAGGAACTGCAGCATGAATATCTACTGATGTGGTTCATCTTGGACTACACCTCTGACCTGCTTTACTTAGCTGACATGGCCTTCAGAGCACGAACAGGTGAAGTTTACAATTGGTGATGGGTTAGGGCTTCTGTCAATGAAAGAACAGAGGTGAATCGCTGATTTATGTCTGTGAAGAAACTGATTTCACAGTAGCTTTCTTTAACCAGGTTACCTGGAGCAGGGCTTGCTTGTTAAAGATGAAAAGCTCCTCCTTAAGCGCTACACAGAAAGTATCCAGTTTCGTATCGACATCGTCTCTATGCTACCCACAGATGTCTTCTACTTCGTTTTAGGGTTAGACTATCCAGAGATCCGCATTAACAAGTTGCTTCGATTGAACCGCATGTTTGAGTTCTTTAAGATCTCAGAAACGATGACAAACTATCCCAACATTTTCAGAATCTGCACCTTAGTCATGTACATCATCATCATAATCCACTGGAATGCATGCCTCTACTTCTCCTTCTCCAAGTCCATTGGGTTTGGATCAGATCCATGGGTGTATCCCTCTCTCACCGAACCAGAATTTGGAGAGTTGTTGCGAAAATATTCTTTCAGTCTCTACTGGTCCACACTTACCCTCACCACCATTGGAGAGACACCTTCCCCAGAGCTAGACTCTGAATTCCTCTTTCATGTAGTTGACTTCTTGGTGGGGGTTCTGATCTTTGCCACCATTGTGGGTAACATTGCTACCATGATCTCCAACATGAACGCGGCCCAGGCTCAATTCCAAGCAAGAATTGACAACATTAAACAATACATGCATGCACGTCATGTTAGCAAGGACTTAGAGCATCGTGTTATCAAATGGTTTGATTATCTGTGGACCAACAAGAAAGCTCAAGATGAAAGAGAAGTGTTGAGGTACCTGCCAGACAAGTTACGAGCAGAGATAGGCATGAACGTGCACTTAGATACCCTCAAGAAGGTGCGGATCTTTGCCGACTGTGAGGCAGGGCTTCTGATTGAGTTGGTGCTGAAGCTTCGTCCTCAGGTCTTCAGCCCTGGTGACTACATATGTCGCAAAGGCGATATTGGACGGGAGATGTACATCATAAAGGATGGTAAACTTGCCGTGGTGGCCGATGATGGTGTCACTCAATTTTGCGTCCTTGGAGATGGAAGCTACTTTGGTGAAATTAGCATTCTGAACATAAAGGGCAGCAAAGCTGGGAATCGGAGAACAGCCAATATTCGAAGCATAGGATACTCAGATCTCTTCTGCCTTTCCAAGGATGATCTGATGGAGGCTCTAACAGAATATCCAGATGCAAAGGCTATGCTGGAGGAAAAAGGGAGACAGATTCTGCTGAAGGATGGTTTACTTGAGCTGGACCCTACAAAACTGAAGACAGATGAGAGAGACTTAGAGGACCGTGTAAACAGAATGTACAGCACGCTGCAGATCATGGGGACCAAGGTAACAAAGCTGATAGCAGAACAGGAGGAAACACATAAAAATATCAAAACACGCCTTGTACAGATAGAACGCTATGCTGGGGAAGATGTGGAGGATGAAGATGAAGAGGAGGAGAAGGAAAAGATGGAAGAAACAGTGGAGGAAAAGGCGGAGCATGTGACAGAAAAGGAAAAAAAAGAGGGAGAGAAAGAAAAATCAGAAGAAGAGAAGAAAAAGGAGGAAACGACCAAAGAGGAAGAGGGGGACCCATAGGATGTCATGAGACGTTTCCTGAGACAGCAAAGCAGCCAAAGTCTGGAAAAAAATCTTGAATGGGACAGTCTATACAAATTAAATTATTCAAATGAACCCTGATGGATGAATTAAGTCAAAAAGTATTGTGTTGTGTAATGTCTTATGTTTGTTCATACATCTAAACAAAAATAAAATTTCCAGTCTTTCTTTTCTGTTAGATTGATGTAAAGATGCTTCTGTCTATAACAAATACATGAATAAAATCTCAATAAAATTATAATAGCCATTAAGTACATTACAGATTCACCTCATAGATATTAAAGACATTTCTAAAGACAGATGTATGTACTCTTAACAAGCGGTGTGCTTGATGGGCACAAGGGTGCAGCAGAGAACCAAAAACGAATGACCCCATCCACTTCAAATTCTGAAAATGACTGCACTGTGTAAAATTGTAAGTCATGTCAAGTCTTGTATTGGGATCAGTAGTCTTACAGCTGCTTCTGATCTTTATTTAAAGCACAAGTTTGTAAACTTGCATTGCATGAATGACTTATTTCCCCCCTACATATTTCCTTTCCTTTGATATAACCTAAACCAAATTCTGTTTTAATGAAAGATGGGTGGATGGGATAAATAAATAAATATGAATAAAAAACAGTAAATTAATAAACGTTCCCCTGCCTCTTTCCCAAACTCGAGTCGATAGCATGTTTGCAAGAAGCCTCAAACAAAGTAATGCTTAAATATCACCACATACAGTCACAGTTTTACACTTTTTAAGCTATGATCCTCTGACTGGGTTACTTAATTATGATCTTCATGTTTCATGCTGGAATAAGAGTACTTAACATACAGAAAATTCACTGTTAACTTGTCACTTCTAATGTAAGCGATTCATTTGGATTCTTAGAATATGCAGATTTTGAATGCTATCGAAGTCTGCATGTTTTATTAGGGTCCTGAGAACACAGGTAAACGGTTTTCTAAAGATCTGAAGAGGCAGAATTTGGACATTTGACAAAAGTCATCTTTGGAATAACCGATCTACTCATCCAGGTGAAGAAAACAGCTTCCTCTACTACCAATGCATTTTTCCATGCATTTTATATAAAACATTTTCTATCCATGTGCTCCTGTGGCTTTCTTAAATGTTCTTTTTGCTGCATTATTGATGATGTAATTGGAATTTGTTGGTTTGTAAATCCACATGGAGATATTTAAGATGATGGAAAACATTTCGTGTTTCATCTCCCACAAGTCCTGAATTCAATTAGGGATGATTAGGGGTTATTTTCAGGGGGGCATGCATGGGGGGGATATCTCATGTATTGAGAGGCCAAATTGTAAATACTAATATAATGTCTTATTATGTTTTGTGTCCCACCTGTTTCCTTCACTGCCATTTGCTGTCACATGTGGACATTTAATTGTATTTGCTCAGGGAGGTGATGGGAAAAGGAAAGTTTCAGGAAAAAAGGAAATAAAAGAACAGAGGAAATATGTCTCCCATGGGAAAGTGAGATAAAAAATAAGCTATTGCCTGTGATGTCAGCCATGAAAATGGTCCTCAACTGTTTAGTCTCTGGAGCAGCAGGAGCTATGCATTTAATTAATTAGACCGAGTCTGTCACTTGTGGAGACAAAGGAGTAAGAACCATATGACTTTATTTCAAGCACTGAGAATTCTTTGAAGCATCTTTTTGTTAAATTAACTTTACACAAGTGTTTAGAGTGTAAATGGGATGGTACACCTTTGTTATTAGTTTGGAAAGAAACAATGTGATAATTATGAAGTGGGAGAAAGACAAAAGAAACAAACAGACAGAAAATGGACGGTTCTACGCTTTTAGCCTCATCTTTGTGAGTATCCTCCTACCACACACCAAACAATAACCAGTGGCCACAGAGCAATCATTTTATCATTTTGTCACTCATCACAGTGACAAAGCACTCCATCCGTAAGGGCACAGAGCAACCTCTTAGAGGAAAATGACTGGAAGAGTCAATTGAACCTGTTGTGTGAAATTTGTCAGAAAGGAAATGAAGCAAAAAGTCAAAAAGTCAGACGGGAACACTGTGCTTGGCACAGCTGTTGATTTGAGCAGGTATAACTTAGCTCACATGAGAACAGTGGCTGCAAACATGGTTCATGAGTTCCCAATAAAGTCTGTCCATAATTTTCCTTCCTCCGGCTTTATCTCCTTATATGGTGTAGAGTACGTGTGCCGTGTTATGGCGCCAATTTCAAAAAGTTGGAAAAATGGATTAAAAGCATGTGTATGTAATTTTCACCACATTTTTATAACAATAATAAAGGCGAAGGTTGATGACGACATGAAGCAACGTGGAATGATGGGAGATGTTGTTTGTACAATCCAGTTACAGATAAAAATGTGTTTTAGGGAATCATGTTAACGAATGAGGTAATGAATGCAATTTTTAATACCTGTATGTTTGATCACATTATTTTATGTATATCTAATTAAATAAGCCACAAGGAATGTAAAGATTAATGCTAAATTATTACTGATATGTGACTTGATATGTCAAAATAATGGGTGGACCCTGCACAGTTTCACGTGTTCAAAATAATCAAACTAAAAGTACATGTTAATGTACCCACAGTATTTGCACAAAAAACTTTTACTTGTTTTTGGAGCTTGACAATTCAATAATCACCACTGTTTCTACAGATGAGAAAACACGGGAATGACATGAAGGTGAGTAAATGATAACATCCATTTTGTTTAAATTGGTAAGTTTACAAACAAAACTGAATTTACCCCAAAGTTTTTTTGGATGTCTCAGCATTTACTTGGCCATTTCTAGTGTGTTAGTGTGTAACTAACCAGATTAACAATATACTTTGCAATAACCACATATTTGCTGTTGACTGGAAAGAAACTGACTAACTGGAAGTGACACCTTAGGTCACTACCACCACTCGAAAATCTGAGGTACAGACTATTAAACGGCCTTGTATTTGAGAATGCATGCAGTGTTGCTAGAGCTCACTAACAAAACAAATGAGATAAAAGCAATTTGCTTCAAAAGGAGGCAATCTTATTTAGTTCAACATAAACTTGCATACACATTAAAGAAAGCTGTTGTCTTATGGGCCAGTATTCTGAAAACTTGCCCAAGGTTGCTTATGATAAGTTGATATGGCAAGCACTGACTTTATGGCTGTATTTAAATCTTTACACTTATTAGAAAAAGGTGTGCACATAGAAGTTGGATTTACTCCTAAAAGCCGCTAAGTAATGTACTGAAAGAAATACAGTAGGCTTAAACAATATTTACTCATTTACAGTACATTGCCTTACATCAATCATCATTCCACGCTCCTTCACAGAGTCATCAGGCTTCGTCTTTATTATTGTTTTGAAAGTTTAAAATGGGGCTTTCCACTAAAAAAAACCCCATTACTGTCACTTTCTCACATTCAGATCTACGGCCGCTAAGGCTGCTAAGTAGTGTACAGAAAGAAATACAGTAGGCTTAAACAATATTTACTAATTTACAGTACATAACCTTACATCAGTCATCATTTACTCAACACAAAATTTTGCACACAAAGAGGATGGACCACTTTTACAATATTGTTATGGTGCGTTTGTCATTTTTTGAAGCTTATAGAACTTCAGTCCTCATTCACTGTAAGTGCATGGAAAAAAACAGCACAGTCCTTGGAATTTGTTCCATGGAAAAAGTAAATCAAAGGTGGTGAGTAAAGTTTGAGTGGCACCCTTCTTTTCATAAGTGTTTCCCACACTTCATAAGTGATTACTTATGTCTGTGTAAAAACTCTAAAAAGGCTCTTACATTGTATGTAGAGTTTAAAGTGGACTTTGAGATGACAGTGAAGTCATCTGATTTAAATCACTACCTACAGACCACCACAAAATCTTCTTTTAAAATGCTTTTCAGGTTGAAATGATCACTGACCATAGTTTGCTGAAATGTGGGGCCGATGCCATTTGATTCCATTGTTGTACATTGTGTTTAATCCTTTTGTATTTAATAGTCTGAGATTGCTCTGCTAATTGAAATCTGACAGTCTGTTTGTCTGACTCGCTCGTGTGTAACCTAAACTCTTTTACACTGATTTCCCTTACTAAACAACACACTGTGCTCTGTGATCTCATCTTAATTTTCATAATTGCCTGCAATTGTGAATCTCCCTCGATGCCCATTTTCTAAGCATGTGCCAGTTCCCTAAGCATGATAACACTACCCATGGTGTAGTTTAATTAGTCTTTTCAATGGCAGACACACTTGTTGTCATACTCCAAGCGTTGCTATTATCACGGTATGCTAAATTAAGCATCTTATCAGGACTCAGTGACATTTGCATCACAGTCTTTTCCTGTCTTAGTTCCCAGAGTCTGTGATGTAACCTTCACTGGTCAGAATGCCAGGACCTTGCCAGACCGATGAGCCACTTCAACATTTATGAGCAGAAACTGGGGAGAAATATGTACATAATTACTTGCAGGACTTCTGGAATGCCATGAAAAGCAATTTTTAGCGTTTTTAGTTGAATGACAATATTACCTATACATTTTCATTATAAAAAAGGATGTTGGGCAAGACAATAGAATAGTAGATGGTCAATAGATATCAGTACTTGAGTTTTACCTAGAAATGTTATTTGTGAATAAAAGACATACAGTGTGAGATTTTGCAGGTCTGAGATTTATTCTCATTTAAGAAAACTTATTTTTTCTATCACAAGTTATATAATTAGCATTACAAATTTAAAGTTGATGTGAGGAATTTATTACTTAGTTAAAACAGTAATTCTGTTTGTTACCCTTTTGATTTATTGACAGCTTGCACTTGAGCTGGCATGATTTGTGCCAAACCTGATGATCCATGCATTATCCCCGCATGATCTAAAAGTTCCAAAGAGCATTTTGTGTGCCTCAGTGGAAGCTAGGGAATCTGACCTTTTGTACAAAGGAAGTTGACATGGTCATATTTGCTTAAATTTGATTACTGACCTAGAAACAGTGCAGAATATTTTTTATTTGATTTGCGTCATACGATTTCATTTTATATTTATGATAATCCTGTCTGTTTATTTCTAGGTTTAAATTAGATTTTTGATTCTAGATATTAAGTGAGCTGTCAGTATTACTGTCTGTTATCAAGGAGGTCTTTGCCCTCTTCTTCGAGATTTTGTTGTGATGGACCATGTTTAAAACACAACACATCTACCCCATGATTTTGATCGTAATATCTTATCCTGGTTCTGCACATTTAGATGCTTCCATCTTTGAAAATGCATTGTGTGATTGCACAGGGAAAACCTGCCATTCATACTTTGAGTGACAACCATGAAATCTTGGTGATGACAATGTCGCTCACATTTAGTTGCGTGTTTCTGTGAAGAAGAATTTGAAGATCTGGTAATGTGTTCAGGCCTTTGTGCTATGAGGTCGTCATGGAAATGAAGAATGAAGAGAGAATGGGGGAAACACAGTTACAGTAGTACAGGCTGGTACTTTGTCTGTGACTAAGAACGTAGAAGTTCTCACTTTTTGTAATTTGTAAAGCTCTTGAAAGAATTTGTATTGGAATTAGACTTAAAGCTTGAAAAAGCTTTCTAAAAGCCTGCTGATGACAGCTTGGTTGCCTGTTTTGTTACTACAGGCTATAATTTCACTAGGGACAAAAAATGTGTTTGTTTGCCACTAGGTTTCAAATAATCATCCAGCCTTGCCCGATGCTTACATTCTTTGTGATACAGAGCGATACTGACAGTTTAAACAAGATAAACAGGCTTCTCTCTCTAAAACATCACTTTGGAAAGCACTTTACAAATTCTGTGGCCTGACCAGGAGACAAGATTTGAGGAGACAAGATCGTCCTGTCCTATTTGCTTTTAAATGTATTCACCCCAAATGATATTAAATATTACAATTCTAAATACATATTTGGAACAATAGACTTCACTTTAAAAATTAAAATGCACTTTAAAATTCTAAATGCTTGAAAGATATCAGTTGAAAAAAAAACAGAAAATCAAACAATACCAGCAACCTTTCCAGTGGAAGGAAAAATAAAATCTGGATTTGAATGACAACTTGTCATTTTCTCTGTGAGCAGCAGGTTCATATATGTGCAGGGGTTCTGGGGCTTGACAGCTAAGAATGACATGGTGTAGAAGGAGTTTATTAACATGACAGCAGCTGGATGCTGGGAAAACCAGAGTTCTGTGTTTTATTATGTTCAGATATTCTGCTTATATGAACACAACATTAAAATAAAACCATAAAAAAACTCAGCAAAATCTTGCTGATTTTAACAGCTACTCATCTTTTCCATGATTGACCAGAAACAACCACAATGCTGTTATTTTCATGCTATGCAAACCCTGTCATGAGGCCAAGAAACTTTGATTTGTTTAATAGCTACTCCATGTGTTGTTTTTTTAAGTCACTTTTTGAATGTTTATTTTCAGAACGCTCCATCATTATCGCACTTGTTTTCTGGACCTCTGGCTAAAGAATGCACTGTGTGAGACTCCAGAGACATACTGCACACCACATTGGAAGTTGCTTGTTTCATGTATGTGCAATGTGAAATTAACATATCTGGCTTGTTAATACTTGTGTGTGGTGTTCAATGAACCTGTCTGAAGGACATTGTTGGGTGTGTTATGAAGTTACGCTGTCCATAATCAGCACATGGTGCCTCTGAGTCGACCGTGTGGCATTCCATAGAGATTCCATAGCTTTTCTGTCAATCCTTGTTTCTGAGGAAACAAATTCATTTGCATTTCACAAAACAAATATTCCCACTTCAATTTTGTGGTATTGTCAGTCAGGTCTGCAATTGCTTAGAATCAATGCTCACAGAAGCACAGCGTTTCAATTGATTTTAACAAATTTCTGAATGCACACCATCAAACAAACCTATTTTTTTTCATCACAGGCAGAGTTTAGAAAATTACATTCACTTATCCTGTTCTCTTTTTAAAATAAGAATACTGTTTTTTTTTAAACCTGCAAACTACCAACATACTGTAAAACAATGAATTATTTTCCCTTCTAGCTGGAAGCGAGTTTATCACATTTGACAAGTCAATGTGGGCTCTGGTAAGTTTTTATTTGGTCATTAATGCACTATTTATTACCTGCTTTATTCTGCGCTCAGATAGAAGGAACCCATGGGATTGTTTGTGTATATTGGTTATTATCTTTTAGTGACCCTATTTCAGAAATGGTGGCGGGTGAAGCCCATGAGGGAACTGTGTGTTTTCTCCTAGTAGCTGTGAATGTGACTTGATGTGATAATTGAAAGGAGGGGAATCTAACTGGTGACTTAAAATGTAGCAGCCCATTTTACCTACGTTTTCTGCCGTCATTAAAACAGTGAAGTGATCATGCCATGTTGCCCGATGTTAAGGTCACTCTACATGTAGTCCATGAGCAGAAACCTTCATGAATCTTTCAAGAATTGACTGACATGCTTGTGGCCCAAATGCACTTCGCAAGGAGTTACACCTTCTGCATTTTAACACTGAAACAACAGTGTTTTTACAAATTGAAGCAGTTGGGTGCCTAGGTATTCAGGCTGTACTGTATCAGATTATATAGAATATCATTAATAGCTCTTTTGTGGTGAGATTAAAGCTACTTTGACACCTTGCCTTATTTCTTGAGAGATCTTATTTCTTGAGATCTTCTCAAGAAATAGCATTTTTTGGAGCCCCCAGCAATTCCCAGAGTCACTTTCTTTTTCTCACTCCATTAGCGATTTAATAATTTACCCTTATTGTGTTGGTATGACCAGGTAGAGAAATGCTCTTGTGAAGCTGCTCCATTACATTCTTCTGTGCTTAATTACAATTCTGGAGGCAAAAACTGATTACCCCCCTGCCGTTTTTTTCTCCAGTTGGTGAGAAGGCAAAAAAGATTACCTGGGTTATCATATGCATGGCTTTACGTATGTGCAGCAAAGTATTAAACATGACTATTCTAATGCAGTCGAGCTGGTGACTATGTGTAAAAAGTGTTGTCATTTGTAAAATATTAAAACCAAAATGTTTGACAGAGAAGTTGAATGTAGAATCTAACCACAGAATGTAACCACACGTTAACTGTTTAAAAAAAGGGGCGAAAATCCACACATTGTAGACTTGTGTAGACATGTAACAGATGACTGTTATTTAGGTAACATTAAATGTTTATGGGGGTCTAAAGCAGATGCATATGAAAATCAGGAAACCCCATTCCTGGCCCTCTGAATATCTGCGCACCCCTAGTTCTTTAGAAAGTAAACTGTCTGCAGGTAAACTGAAGGTAAACTGTCAAACCCAAACGCATAATAAATTTAATTTGTTTTTAGTTTCTCCTACTAGCAGCCATGTTTCAGAATGTTTTGCCACTCAGTCTGACCGTGGGGACCGTGGTTTTGAAGTAATGTCAGAGCATACCCTCTATACATAGTTTGTTGGGAAATCTTTTAGTAAGACACAGAGAACAAACTCCGACCACTAGAATCCGATCACTGGAATGCAATGTATGTTGTTGTTACTGTGTTGCTTGTTATTAAAAAAACATTTTAGCCATAATTTGAAAGAAATGTGTGTATAGTTCTTTTTTTTTACTAAATGTTGTTTCAGACTGCATTTAGTTACCCAGTGTTTTCAAGTAAGTTGAGGCAAACGTCCTGTGGTTCACATGCTTGAAAACACAGTAGTTATGATGGTACGACCAAATTAATCTTTAGTTAAGTCACATTGATTATTAGCATAAAACCATGATATTTAGGCTGAAGCCATTAGGTTGCATTTAATATGAATGGGAAATAGGTTGTTATCGTAAAATAAATCCCAACGGCGTGATCAACATGCCTTGTATGATTCTGATGAGGTTTACTGTGCAATAACGACTGACTGCATAATCCTGCTTATTGTTTGGCTTCTTACCACATAACTAAGTGATTAGACACAAGATATTGATTTGATATTTCATTCGTTATTATTATATAACCTGAAATATTTAAGTAGTAGTCATTTAATTCCTGGATGTGTAGTGGTTATTGATAAAAATCCTCTTGTTGGACTGCACAATTGACACATGCTTTACAAAACAATTGTACATACGAGTGCCACACAACATTACATTTTGGATATTGATTTTTAAAAATAATTTATGATTGAATTATTCACATTCACATCTGTTTGTATTCATAGGGTATAAACTCCTTCAGTGATTAAATAAATACAATTAATGGCTAGGCAGAATCGTATGGATAATGAATGTATTTCTTCTCTATCTTTAATTGGCCTGAACATCTGTTATGTAACACAACTCCTCATAAATAAAATCACAATAAGTCACTCAGTCTTACTCGAGATGCTTAAACACACTTTTCCGGTGTATTTATTCCCATTATACCTGTAGTTCAGCTAGTTGAGTGTGTTGCTAATAATGTCAGGGTCATGGGTTTGAATATGCATGAACGGTTAAAAAGTAAACCACATACACACTGTACTATGCTTTGGATAAAATGCATCTACCAAATGTATGGTTAGGTCAACATTACAAGAACGTATTTTTGCTTTCACTTGAACTAGTTTGTTATTATAACCACAAAATGTGCTTCACTTTAAACAGGATTTCCTGTGTAAACAAGGCATATTGTTCCATCCGTTTTACATTTCCCACAAAACTTTCATTAAGCTCATGGTTTACAAAAACAAAAGTGTAACTGCTGCAAAGAGGGTGATTCATATCTTAAAGCAATTAGTCTGATTAAACTGTCTGGTTTAGTATAGTATGTACATAATTAATTTTTTTTTTCCCACAATGAGAGTTATGAAAATTATTGCTTCCATAGAACCATGAAGGAATATGGCAGTGACGGTGTGTTTAACGCACATTGTTGTATGTGTCTAATGCATTTTTTGTGTATAACTTGCATGCGAGGCAACCAAAGGTCTTTTTCAAATATTGCATAACAAAATATATTGTACATAAGAAAATATATGAGAATCTTTGACCGTATACTATATAATGGAATAGATCTGCATTTTTAGAAGGTGCTTTTCTCACTCCACATAATGCCTTTCCTTTACATTTAGTATAACAATCTGTTTCTGTGTCAATAAGAACTGATGTTGTTTCAATTCTGTTCCAGTGACCATTAACCCGTTTACTAAATGCATTTATCTATTGATTCGAATCAGAATCCAGTCCCATTTGTCCTTGTCATCGGTTTAACTCAGCATTGTGAATCGATCCCTTTCTCTCCCTGTAGCACTAGTCAGATCAGCTGTCACATTGTGCATGTCACCGCGTCTGACTGCGGAGTCTGTTGCGCTCCCGTTGCTGCGTTCAACAGGAGTAAAGAGACACATTCACAAACTTAAACGCGATTTAAATATCGATAGAGGATCGATCCACACTGCACCGATACCCACCAAATCGACCACAAGTGCCACGGTCCCATTTTTTGCCTGTGGAAAATACTCTCTCTCTTGCGCGTTTGGAGAGGTGTACACCGCGCCGTCTCCACACTCTGAATCCGCTTTCATTTAAATACTTATTATTATTATTATTATTTTGTTTCACAAGATTTCACAATCTTACTTCACAAGATTGCGGAAGGTTTTCGCCATGGCACCGCCACAAAACGGATCTAACCTAACGGGGAACTTTACAAACCAGTTCGTGCAGCCGCCGTGGCGCGTCGCGCTCTGGTCCGTGGCGTACAGCTCCATCCTCGGCGTCGCGGTGTTCGGCAATCTGATCGTGATGTGGATCATTCTGGCGCACAAACGGATGCGAACCGTCACCAATTACTTTCTGCTCAACCTGGCGTTTTCTGACGCGTCGATGGCCGCTTTTAACACGTTGATTAATTTTGTTTATGCCACGCACGGAGATTGGTACTTTGGAGAGTCCTACTGCAAATTTCACAACTTTTTCCCCGTCACTTCTGTCTTCGCCAGCATTTACTCTATGAGCGCTATAGCGGTGGACAGGTAAAGTGCATTGAAGTTTACATTAAATGACGTGAAAAACTTGAAAATGACATGCATAATAAAAAAATGCATAAATTAAAAAAAGCGTAAATGCATAATAAAACTTAAATTGGTAATGCAGGGTCGGATAACACCATTTGGCACGTCCGCAATGGCCCTAGACTCAAACAAAGAGTCTTCACTGGGGTTTTTTGATACTGTATTGAAGTATTGAAGTGTATCACCATTGTTTTATTACATATTGACACCAATCATATAATAATAATGCAAAGTGCACCGTTCTGTACTATGCTACCCACAAATGAAATAATTGCACGTTTTAAACAGTAACAGCAGGAAACAACCAAGTCAAGGGTTTTAAATATTAGATTAGCATTGATTATTGCTAAAGAGCTGGTGTAACTAGCAAAAACTGATTCTGCTATCTCAAAACAATGTCGTCTGATAACAACACACTAATCCAAAGTGTTGTAAAACAATATATAATGTCACAGTTAATGGATTTTGCATTTTAACCTCAAACTCACTGATTCAGTGATAGTTTTCTGTCCATATCCTGTACAGGGGTCCTGAAAATGACAACTGCTCCCCCGTCCTCTTATTTGAAGGAGTTGGTTAGGTAACTCACCATAATTCTTCCATTAGGTATAAATTCACATACATTTGGCAAAATCGGTCAAAGTTGGTTTAACTATGTATTTACTGCATGTGTTCTTCAGTTTGATTGTGATTAGTGTGTAAACAGTCTCGGCTGAGATAAATGCATCAGGCAATCCGTCATACAGAATGCATGATGTGTTGCAGTGAGTGGCTGAACAGTGATTCTGGATCGGTGGATCTGCTAACTAATTTACTGGACCTACAGAGTTCTCTGCAAATCAATATCCATTCTGTTAATGGGAATCAGCAAAAATATATTTTAAAGCACTTTACCTTATGTGTGATTAATTAATTATCATCTGTGGGGTCATTGGATCGCTGTTCTGGACTATATTGAGCTGAGATAGTGAACCACCCTGGACAGGTGGCCAGTACATCACAAGACTAAGCTGCCAGATGTCAGGTTTAAAATTCAGGGAAGGGCTGGTTAAGTCATACACAGAAGCATACGCTGATAACATTCACTATGAAATGGATACACACCAATATGATTCTAAGTCAATTCTTCTTCACCCTCTATGTCGTCTCACCCAGTGGAAAGACTGAATTGGGAAAGACAAATGGCTTGCATTTAGCACTCATTGATCTTGATCCTTCCTTGACTAATGAGATGCAGGTCTTTAAAATCAAGGACTTTAAAGAACAGTGCAAACCAGTGTGCACGAACACAACAGATTGCAACTGTCAAAGTAAAATTCATAGAGAACTTGTTTTTTCACAAAATCACATCAGCCTGTGAAAACAGCCGTACCATGAGCTTTAATGTGATTAATGTGATTTTGTTTGTCAAAATTCTGTTGAGGAACTACACGAACCATAATATTAATAAAAAAAATTTACATCCACCAATCAGAAAAGTCGCAGTTACCATGGAAATGAGAACTACTCTGACAGAGCTTAGCAGCTAATAGCAAAGCATTGCAAAAGATTTAATTGAGTTACTCTATGCTTTCAAACAATGTTTTTAACCTTAAAATGTATTGTGTTTTATAATCATGTCTATAATTCAAAAACTTTATCATCTCATAATCGAGGAATTTCATTTCAAGGAATAGAACTGTTCACTGAGGAGTTTTCTCACTCCGGCATTAACTAAATGAATTGGAAAAATACTTCTGGAACCAAGGCAACTAAAAATGTGTTGCGCTCTATTGTTAAAAAAACATTCCTTTATTAAAGGCAGGATCTGATATGAGATCTGCGGTATAGTTTATTTCATACTTTCAGTGCTCCACTGAGAGTTGAGTCTTTGCCACAGGCTCCCTTTGGGACTTAAGAGATGTTAGAAGTTTTTCATTCTTTTTCAATTTTCAGGGTCTTCCCTCTACATAGGCAGAAATAATCTCTAGTTGAATTTTTTATCTTGTCTTCTCACCTCTTCAGATATCATGCTGTGCTATCTAATCATCATTCCACCTCAGCTCCCTGCTGCCATTTCCTCATTGTTCCTCTGATTAGACTTTGTGCAGACTATTAAAATCTCACTAACCTCTTTTACTTTTCTTTGAAAATAATGAGCATTAAACAGGACTTGTGTACTTCATCAACAACCTTTCCAGATATGGATGATTAGTTCGGTACAGAACTCAAGTGTATATATATTTGGGGCTTACTGTGTAATTTTTGTTTGCAGTTTGAAGCAGTTATTTCTGTATGAGTGGATTTGCACTTAGGAGAGATGAATGGTTAATAGAGTTATGCAATAACTACAGATTAGAATGAATGCATGGGTAGTCATATAGAACTAGTTAAGTAGCTGTATCTTTTGACCCATACCTTACACCTGGTCCAATAACAAGTGGTCAACCAAGATTGCTGCAAGATCTTTTCAAATGCAATGATAGGATGTCCAACTTGCTTATCAATGTATGTATGCGTTCATGTGCTGAAGGAGGCATGGCTTTGGAGAGTGCTTTGAAGGGGATCTTATGCGTTCATGGCTAGGTTGCTATTATAGATCACTTAAGACACATACCAACAGGGTCTCACTAATACCAATATTATGAATGTGTGGCTTAGTAGTGTAACTTATGAACTCTGAAAGTTTCTGGCACTGTACAAAAATAATGGAACCGTACAGTTTAACTTGTTGAGCTTTGGGGTTGAGACTGTTATCTGAAATGCGTTTACCAAATAGACTATTAATTCACATGAATGAATATCACTCTAAAATAATCCATACCAAGCCTTTTCAGTCAGTTTAGCAGGTGAGTCTGATATTGTAATTGATTCTCATCTTCTGTTTGTATGAAATAAAAAAAATACTGCTAAAATTTATGAGCCAGCTTGACCCACTTTGCATCACAAATCTGCCATGATGGTGATTTAATCTGAAAAGTGGGTTTGTTTCGAGGTTGTAACTATAACAGAAGTTTACAAGGATTTGTTTTACCATAAGAGGAGAAGCAAATTGAATTAAAGAGGTCATGTTATGTGGAATAAAAAATTTAATTCAGTGCCTTTACAGTTTAGAACTATAATGGACTCCGCAGCAAACCTACAGTTTATAAGAACAATCCTCAAGTATCTCATTTCACATTCAAAGAGACTGTTTATATTTATAATAACTACATTATGAAAAATTGCAATAACAATCTTTGATGTAACCCCTTCGAAATGAACACTTATTAGTCCTTTTTTATCTGGAGCATCAAAGGTGTTGTTACTTTGCTGTGTGTTATCATCTATGATTAGATGAAGCCACCAAAACATCAACTTGAGGAGAATAATATCAGACAAGAGAAGACCAAAAGCAGTCAACAATATTTTTCAGTTATTTCCTGTTCTCAAAATGTCACTGTGCTTATGGCTCCAGGCCACATATCACAAAACCCACATTTGCTGTTGTGTTAGTTTGCTTTGCTGGTAGCCATTCACTGCCCTTGTGCGCAGAATACTTGTGACGTTTGCGGGAATTTGCAGTGGGTCAGTGTGACTGCGTGGTGGCATTTGGGGGAAAGTGTGAGATGTGTGTTGACACCACTTGCCCAGACAGTGTTTTCCGGAAAATAAATGTTTAATTTCACCGGCGTTGGCATTGCTGACAAAAAAATTCCATTCTGGTGCATTCTGTGGTGTTTATGAATCTTTAATACAACTATAATGTGCAACATTCTTTTTGAAGAACAGTGAAGGCCGCTGGGTTGAACTGCAGTTTAAACGTTTTGTCATTCATAGCATTACGCTCAAGCGTGTTGTTAGTGAGCCGAATTATTGTAAATTAGCAGTGTTGTGTAAATGCGGCTAATAACTCCACAACCCATCACAGCGCAATATAATTACAGTAGCTATTTTTAATTGCAGTTTATTAATTCCTCTAGATTTGTGAATGTTTTCAAACACATGCTGGGATGTGCATGGCTGTTGCATGTAATACGCAGTGTATTTTTCTTTTTTCCGGCTTCCTGTTGTTTTTCCAAGACACTTCCATAAGTGCTTTCATATCCATGCTGTCCATATCTTGAAATAACCTTCAGGGCCTAAAAGAATAATTGTGGCTCTAACAAGCCATTCACTGCCTGCAAGAGTCCTTATCAAAGCAAGTAGCCTACTTTTGCTCTTGAATGATTCTGAATATGTTAAATGCAGAGGGCACTCGCACATTACGGTGTCATAGTTCAAAGTTCAGTTGTATTCAATGGCTTATGATTGGCGCCACTCAATTTTTCCAAAAGACGATTCATTAAAGGCTTATTTGTTAAATTCCTCTCACTGCTGTACTAATGTTATGCAATTTTTCCCTTGTTGGCTGTAAAAGAACTAGTTCCCACCAAACTTGGAATTCTGTTGTTGGCACTAAATAGGAGAAATTCCAAAGACTGTGCTGTTTTTTTTTGTGCAATTACCATAAAGGGAACTAAAGCTTTAAAGCATCAAATACAATGGAGAATAAAAAAATAAAGGTTGCCCCTATGACTTGTGCACCATATTCAAGTTTTATGTTGTTTGGGTAAAATATTGACAAACCCATCCACTGAGTGAAATTAACATAAAGAAAATTCCAGGGTAATTTAACCCAATGGCTGGGTTTGTCTATGTTTTACCCATCCATGAGTTCAAACCGCCCAGCATTTTTTAAAGTGTGAAATATAAAGATATGCAGATCTAAACCCAAGCTAACCAGTTTCCATTTGTGTTCCAAAGAAGAAAGCCAAACAGACTTGGAAAGACATGAGAGTGAGAAGACAATGATATAATTTTTTAATTCGTAGGTGAGCTAAACCATTAATGACATGTCCAGAAGCTTCTGTTCATGGCATCCTAGGCTGTAACATTCTCATGAAAGATTTAGTCCACTCCTGCAGCAGTGCACATACAAATATGCCTCTCTTTGATGTGACCCATTATCAATCTGCTATTAGATCATTACACAACTTGGAAATTGAAAACTGCCCAACCGTGGACTGTCTGTGATGCACTGTCACTTTGATGTTGTTTAAAACTGTGAAGCACACTGTTTTGATTTGCGTATTCAGGTGTATTCGTAAGCTCTTTAAACTGAGGGATGAGTCTAAATCATGATCTGTTTGTGTTGTGTAGGTATATGGCCATTATCCATCCTTTAAAATCACGGCTCTCAGCCACGGCCACTAAGGTGGTTATTGTGTGCATCTGGGTGCTGGCTGTGGTTTTGGCCTTTCCTCTCTGTTTCTTTTCAACCATCAAGAAATTACCCAAGCGGACCCTTTGCTATGTTGCCTGGCCCAGACCTGCAGAGGACCCTTTCATGTGAGAGCTTTATATTATTATTATCTGAGTTCACTTTTATGTCTTAAATGTTATTGTCCTAAGTCTGAACGTCTCAGGGCTCCTCTCTTTCAAGGGGTCAGACTGTGCATGAAAAGTCAGAATAATCTTTTACCAGTGAATCTTTTGTCAGTAATTATCAAAGTGCTATTTTCAGTGCTATTCAGTTACGGTTTTTAAATTTCCAACCATAAATTCTATTAAAAAACTGTCTGGGGAACAAACATGATTTTACATATTCAGCCGACAAATAAGATGTAATACCAATGACTTCTAAACAAGATTTGTCACTTTTGTCAGCCCAATATCAACCACTGGTTTATTTGTGACATTATAAACTAAATATCAATATCAAAAGTTATTTAACATAAACGGTGACATTACATGAGAAAATATCAGTTTTTTTCTATAAATCCCTCCCATTCAGTGATGAAAAACTTAATAGTGTAATATGTACATTTGAAGGGTGCTGATTTATATTTGGCAAACTAATGTACTTAAATTACGATCAAAAGAAACTTGAACTCTCACCCCGCTTGCCCGAATATGGACCTTGTATGGCTAATTGATGATCACTGGGTGCTTCTGAGCTCACAGCTGTAGTCTCATGTACCAGACAGTGCAGCGATTTCATAATCAATCAACCATGTAAAAATGATTGACGGGCCAAATTTGCCTGCAGGCCACCAGTTGAAAGGCCCTGACATTTACCGTAGAGAAATACTGTTACTGTCAAACTGTTATTGTTACTGAGATTGCACCGTAAGATTTTTGATATTAACATGATTTTGCTATTTAAATAAAATTAAATTTGCTGTTATCATTGCTATTATCATTGCTATTATCATTACATTTTTAAGGCAAAAGTGACTCTGCGACAGCTGCAGCGAGTGTCTGCAGCCAAATAATTGACTTTGTGATTAATCTTTCATCCGACATCAGTTCTCGCTGTGACTGAAAGTTTGAACCCCATTGGGCTTTACCAATACCTGTAGGTCACATTGTACAAACTGACAAGCAAAAATTGCATATTGTGCATCTGTCAAATATTGGCTTGGTCAGTCTGTTTAACTGGTTTGGCAGCACCGGCACCAAGTTTCTTTTTCTGGCTACAGGTATCATGTCATAGTGGCAGTGCTGGTGTACGTTCTGCCCCTGGTGGTGATGGGTATCACCTACACTATTGTTGGGTTGACACTATGGGGGGGAGAGATTCCTGGTGACTCATCCGACAACTACCAAGGCCAGCTGAGAGCCAAACGGAAGGTAAGCAAAAATAAAACAGTAACTATATTTAACAAAGTCAACAAAGTGTGTTATTTAATTAAATGTACAGAAATTACACTCCTTAACATGTTTATGCTTCTGTTAATTCTATATTTTACTACAAAATGTTTAGAATAGAATAGAATAGAATAGTTCCTTCTAATTTGCTCTTTTTTTATTCAAGTGGAACATCCCGCCTCCACAAAAGAGCACACTGCCAATTTTCACACTTACGCTTTAGTTTGACTCTTGTGACACATTGATCAGAATGGAATACTAGCATGTTACTTACTGCTGCTGTGCACTGTATACCATATATGGCCCACAATTTTATGCTTGTAAATACATTATGCAGTTACATTATGCAACAATTAAGATTTCAAAACACAGTAGTATAACATTGCACTGTGCTCTGTTGAATACTGCATATTTTGGCCAAATGTATTCTTATTAAAGCATACAGAAATTTAGCATGCAATGCACAGTGCACATACTATATAATGCAGAAATAGTAAGTGTAGTATGCTAGTCTGAACCATTTAACAGTTCCATTGTTTGTGGCTCAAGCGCTAGTGAACTACAAACCGTATATCTGTCAATTTGATTCCCGAGCCTGCCAGTCTGTAAAAACCTGCCTGCACTTCCTCACTGCTGCTGTGCTAAAAAAACACACACAGGCATACGAGCAAACACATCACGCACACTCACATTTAATGGATCACTGCTGCACTATGTGGGATCAATAAGATACAAGACAAGAAGTTTCTGTAAAGAAAAGTGAAAGTGATGTCCAGCCCAGCAGGACATTTGGAACACATGCGGGAGCATGTGGATGGATGAGAAAGCCAGACAGTGAACAGATCTGATGCTGCTGTTATTTAGTTAGTTTAGTTTTGTTTTAGCTTGGGTTTTCATACACCACAACAGTGCGCCTTCAAAGTTAGTAGTATATAAAGATTCCTAAAGGAGAATTTCATTGTTCTGCCGTTGCAGTTTCGTTGCTCAGGAGCCTTTGAGTTCTCTGTTGTTTTATTTGTGTGTCATATATGTCAGAGAGATGTTTTTTTCTGAAATTTCAATTTAATTGCTCAGTTCAAAAAGCAGTTGTTGACATACAGTGATATTGAGTTATTCAATTAACATAAACGGCATCGGTTTTTTGATATTAGAAGGATTAGAGGGAAGTTTTGAAAGAGTTCATATTAATTTTGATTGCTGACTTTGGTATCATGGGTACAGAATGAGATTACATTTATTTACATTTATGAATTTCGTAGACACTTTGATCAATTTTATAAACACGTATGTTTCTTAGGAATGAAACCCATGGCCATTACCTATGCACTCCTAACACAATGCTCTACCAGTGAAGTTACAGGAACATATTGTTTTCTCATGTTTTCTTGTGAAATCTCATCTAAAATATTGAGAAAATGCATGTGATATTTCTAGTTAAAATCAAAAAAGAAGGTGTAAGAAAAAGTCTCCATTTGGTCTCCATTCAACTCAGTTCTATCTGAGAGAAGCAATTAAGACATTAAAGAGATCTCATGTGAGATTTTTTCAGTCCAGGGGGTTAGTTCCTGCTTTGAACATTTCAAAGAGGATGAAACACTCAACATTGGCTTCTGCACTGACAGCAGAGGATGTTCGGTGATAACCTTGACACAGTAATGGGCATGTGTGGGGAAAAGACAGTGTCAACAAAAATTAGCATGTTGAACTGTAAGATTGTCTCGTTTTCCACTAGCTACAATGCAAGAGTAGATCACCCGTTGCATAACAATAAAGCTCACAGGTTTCTCGTAGTCAGTTAAGTGTTTCATGTCGTATCAGATGTTTCTCCTAGAATACGTTTAGAGAAACAAACCCCAAAAAGACGATTGTGTATATTAAAATAGCACAGCGATCTGCCATTGAGTGAGATGAAATAGATTCGACAAACAGTTGCAGAAATCAACAGTCAGTGAAATTCCGTTACTGTCTTTTATAGTTAATGTAGCCAGCATGCAGCTCTCATCTAAATTAAAGCCAGATGGTCCATTAAGTTAGAATGATATAACTCTCACCCAGCTGAACTGCTGAACTACTTTAAGATTTTACGAAGAATGAAATGCATTATTTAACCATGCAGGCAGTATATAAGTTTAAAAGAACACAAAGCAACTGTTTGCTTTACAGAGAATTTATATTTGGACAGATTTTGGTTTTCAACCCATTATAAAGGCTTTGATGAGACTCTGTAAGTTCTGGAATACAGCCGCTCACTGGCTTAATAGGCATTATATATATTCTACTTTCCAATCAATAGCATTCAGTACTGTCGGTCTGCCGGTTATACGTTTCATTAGTGGCTGCTGCGATGGCTCTGTATTTTGCTTTACAGCACATCTTGCTCGCTCCCTACGGTTTCCCCCCCACCACATCCCTTTCTTCCATTAGTGACTAGATTGGATGCTGAATATATGTATTTCAAACCAGTTAGCTCTCGCAAGTCCCATATGGCCACACTTTATCTGATGTGTAAAGGTGATTATAGGAATCCAGCAACAAAAACATCTTTCTCAGCCTTTAGAAAGCCCTCAATAAAGGTTCAGGACATTTTCATTTTCATTGTCAGTTTAAATGGAAGTCTGCGAGGATTTGAGAAGCTGGTGGGTAAAAGTACTTATCAGTGGTTGAAATGGTCGATTTTTATTTATTTATTGTTTTGAACATGAATGAATGAATTTTAAAAATGAACAGTCTTGTTATGGATATGTGAAAAGAACACAGCATAATATGTACTTTCAAACTAGAGAATTGTTTTTTTTGTAATTTAATTACGAAGAAATAAAAGTATGGTAAAGCTGTGACTCAGCTGTAGGTTTTTGTAATCATAGCTGTGCTAGTTTCCAGTATAGCATAATTCCATGAGTGACGTTGCTTTTTTTGCAACAAATTAAAGGGAAGTGTATTGAAAAACATACATTGCAGATAAAAGCCGGGGAAAAAACTCAGGTTGAGCCCATAGCACTTGAGCAGAGCATCGCATAAAACTATTGGCTCAGACTGCTCAGATTGTTCTGTAGTCAGTACAACGACTGCTGAGAGAAACCTTGTTCATAAGAGAACATGGATGGCCGACTTTAATAAAAAAAAAAAAAACAAAACAAAAAAACCCGAAAGAGTTTCATTTGGGATTTTCAGAAGAATTGCTCACTTGTGAAGTGTAAGAGTCTGTAAATAAATCTAATCTGAGCCTGTGGAAAGTGATCGTGTGAGCTGGAGATTAGAGGGCTTCATTGATGGGTTTACCTCCAGACTGTGATTGTGTCATAATGGCTGCCCTCACTTTGTTCTCAGGGCATGCTTTGCCCTAGTTTTTGTGTGTGTGTGTGTGTGTATGTACAAACCTATATAATGGCAGAGGGAGGCTGAGCCTTATAAAAAAAACTGTATCAAATAGACTACTGAAGTGATGAACTGTTGTATACAGTTTACTTACAATACAATACAAATATTCATAACTAAGATGTATATAAATTTTAGTCTTACAGACTTAAGGACCCAACCAGACTCTTAGCCAACCTATAAAACCAATCTTAAAATTTCTTATAAGAATAATTTACATTTTAAAACACTAAATAATTTTTTTTCTACATGTAATGAGAATTTAAAAAGTGAAAAGTAATGAAAAAGTTTCTATAGATGATTCTTGGAAACCCACAATAGAATATATAACAAATTTTACCTCTTTCTTTCATATGTGGTAGCACAGGTGAAATTTAGTTACTGCAGTAAGTCTAGGAGATGCTGACAGGATATGCACATGAAAAGATTTCTGGCAAACAACGGGGATAGAAAAAGAAATTTGCCTCTTAAAGGGTAGTTAACCAATGATTTTTATTAAAGGTAACCTTTTAAATCAATTAACTTTGCCTAGCAAACCAAGAACCATTGTAATGCATCATATGTGGTTAGCGAAACAAAGAGGGAGAGAGACTTTCATACTGAGCTAATAATGTTGATGAAGACTAATCTTTGAAAGACCTTATAATAAGTTAATAACTCAACTGCACCGTATATAAATTTGCGGATGGAAGATGTTCCTTTACACATAATTAAATAGATGAAATTGGGCTTGGGAAACTGACAGTGTTCCCCTTTCTCTCTATATTTTGTTAATTATTATTAATTTTCATTAATTAATTATAGCAAGTACAGCAAATTGTACATGGTAATTTGGCTACATAAATGTTATTATTAGCTCTGTAGGAAATTAAACATGATAATACTTTTAACAAGACGAACAGAATAACAGAGCAAATGTAACTGTGGGTGTGTAATTGTTGTGCTACATTGTTGTGCTGTTTGCCATCTGACATTGTGCATCAAGTGAATTATAAAAGAATATGAGAGAGCATTCTGTCGAAAACCCATTTAACATTCCTAGAGCTCGCTGTGGATAATTATAATAAAAATTTTAGAGCACATAGCATCAATCCAGCGCTGCTGAATGACAAACACTGCTACATGCATAGTTTGTTAACAACAATCACAAAACCACACGTGTGAAGTTTTGCTTATCTCACCCATAGCAGAGTGCTAACTGCCACAAACTGTATCACAATCCATTTCCATCCATATTTGCTTTGTGGCTACAGAAAAAACAAAAGATCCTGTTTTTAAAGGCTGGAACATGATTGGTTGTTACCATTCGCAAATTAAAACGTCTTGGTCAGAGTTTTAAAACCAGCACACCTCTAGCACATTCTTAAGCTTGTATACTGACAGTCGGTTTAACACTGGAGATCACAAAGTCTCTGTATTGTTGGCCGCTAGTATGCGTTCTTACCGCTGCCTGCCGTAATGGTATTGGTGGACTGCATATTTGCTTTTAAAAATCACAATCACAAATGAGATGTTATGTATGCCATTAAAAGTGAGATTTCATTCAAATTTTACCAGGAACTTCTGCCACTAAGAATGAGAATTCTGGGAGAGATACCATTTAACTATATATCAGACATGCATGCAAAAATCTCTTTTATAATGCTGACAGTTTTTAACACAGTTGTCCACACATAATTAAAATCAAATTGTGTAA
Organism: Chromobotia macracanthus; assembly: GCA_036877525.1. NCBI lineage: Eukaryota > Metazoa > Chordata > Actinopteri > Cypriniformes > Botiidae > Chromobotia > Chromobotia macracanthus. The sequence goes on from JAZGTH010000019.1 coordinate 3,859,865, forward strand.
AACAGTGAAATCTGTTGCAGTACTTATTTAACTTTTAACTTATTTTCTGTCTTGTCAACACTCGACTGCAGTATCTCACAGGAGATGCGTGACCTCTGCTGTCTTCACTTCTATTGGTAGTTGCCACATCGTGTCACGTCTCGTTTGCATATAGTTACGCAATTCTCTGCTTTCACTAGCCCCGCCCACATCAATTTTTCAGCAGCCACTGTAAATCATGCAAACTCTCATTGGAAACAGTAAATTCTGATTACATTACGACAGGCTTTCAGAAAGATGTGCCACAATCTGCAGGCTGTTATCTGAAGCAAACAGCAAATCACTGACACAGAGCACAAAGACAGACCTCAGAGCAAGAAGCAAGAATATTCCCCACACTCCTCTTAGATAAATAGCAGGACTGTGATTCATTTTCTCCACAGGAGCTGTTTTTAGCTGTTTTTTATTTTCTCCAAATAAGCATTCAGAATGATTTCAGCGCCGCTTGCTGAAGTGAATACATCAATGCACCATTACAGCCAGTGTCAAAGCCTTTTTGTCAGCTGTCATCTCCTTTTACCCAGATCTGTTTTGTGAGTCTATGTGTGAAGACAGTGAAAGTGGCTTCTAGTGTTTCCGTTCAGGATATATGGTACCGCTAAGATGTGTTTAGGTTTTAATCATTTAAGACTGACTAACCTGACAAACTGAATTCAATGGTCAGTTATATCACATATCCATACCATATCCAATTTTTTTGCAGTTAGTGAATTGATTTTAGTAATCCAATAATAATAATCCAATAATCCAATTTCCTGCCATACAGCACACTGACAATGTAAAAGGTGTATAAGTATGTCAGTTAAAAAAACAGTTTTTCTCCCAAAAAAAACACCCAAATTTTTCTGTGTAATACAAAAGACAAAATATTTAATTTTTGAGAGAACTTGTTGTGCAAGGATGGCATGCAACACAATCTGTGGCAAAATCACAGAGTGAAATTATCTTGAAAAACAGGATGTGAATATGGCTTTTAAAGTGTATTGTATGAACTTAAAGAGTCAAATCAGATGATTATAATGCATATATCATCTCTGGTGGAAGCAATTATGTAATGTGCTGACACATATTTTGGTCTTGTGGACTGTTTCTTTGTGTTACATGCTTTGACAGCAGTAATTCAGATCTTATTAGTAGATAATGGATAGATCTCATTCTTACAAACTAACCTGCACAATAAAAGTATTTTTTATAACAGGGCTTTTCAGCTCTGGTCCTGGAGGTGACTGCCCTGCAGAGTTTAGTTGGAGTCCTAATCTAACAAACCTGAACAAACTGAGCAAGGGTATCAGCATTACAATCCAGTTTGATTGGAGTTCAGTCTGGTTTTGACTCAGGATCAGAGTTGTATTACCCTGCTGTTAAGTGTCCATTGTAGAATTTTTATATCTGAGGTTTTGGCTTACAACCATGTCTTCAGACAAGAAACAGCATCTGTTTCTTACACTTTGCAGAATCAATGCTAATAAGGATGAAACTGGCTGAGTGTCAGTCAAAGTCAGGAGCGAGTTTATTTCCCCTTACTGCCAGTCTGGAATGATTTAACATCCCATTGTCTCATTAATCTGCTGGGTATGTAGTGCAATCACAGAATATGACAATTGTTGATTGCAAAAACTTTGTCTGAGAAAGACTTTTGTTGAATTAACCCTTTAACAAAAAAGGAAAATGCTGTCATCATTTACTCGGCCTCAAGTTCCGAACCTGCTGAACATTTAAAGGAAGCTATTTTAAATAATGTTTGTATCGAAACAGTTTTGAGGCACCATTGACCATAGTATTTTCTGCCTACTATGGAAGCCATGGGTGCCCAAAAACGGTTTACAAACATTCTTCAAAATATCTTCCTTTGTGTTCAGTAGAAAGAAGAAAATTATAAAGGTTTGAAATAACTTGAGGGTGAGAAATGATGACAGAATTGACAGCGATATGACTAGATCATAGATTCAAGATTATTAAGAATATCAAGATTAACCTTTATGTTTCACACGTTTGAATGTATAGTTTTGTTCAAAATGTTTGAATGGCACTGTGCCATGTAGATTTACTATTATTAATGTATTCTTTGATAATTAAATTTTTTTTGACCCTCACTAAATAACTTGGACCTGCAGTTTATATTTCAGAAATTGACTTTGTCCCTGGAGCCAAATCCATGGTGTCAGAAGCAGTTAGTCACGTTTCCCTATTAGTAGTGCTACCATTATATTTAGGGGAGTGTGTTGACTTAATAGTCCCATGACTTCAACCTCCAAGGGCTGCAGTGAGAAAAGGGCAAATTAGTCAGCAGTATTAAACAGACTTTCTGCCCCTCTTGGGAATGAAGAGCCACTTTCCTGACAGGTTCATCTTCAGGTGCCTCCTACCTGTCCTTCTCAACACATCGATTTGCATTTTCACATTCCTTATGCATGCCGACAGAAGACAAAACAACCCTGTTGTTCACGCATACCGCCTTCTTGCCCTGATACGGCAGTCCCCCAAGAACTATTGAATAATTCAGATATCTGCATAATCAGACGTCTTTTGTGTAGTTCCTCTAACCTGATATAATGAATTTCCTAAGATGTTTTAGACTGTTTCTTGTTTTATTCTTCAACCAAAACGGTTAGAGCGTTGCTTTCTTTGTTCCCTCTCTTATGACACCAACTTTATCAGCGTATTGATCAGAACTTCATAGCAGACCATTGTCCTCTCCTCATTCTTCAACATCGAGAAAGATCTACAATCTCTATTTGCCAGAGTTGTCCACTCTCCATTCAAGTGACCATCACAAAAATGACTTCAATTCTAGTTAAAGTCAACTTTGCTTTTTCTCAATCTCTGAATCAAAGAGGCAGGGCAAGATAAGAGAAAACAAAACAAAGGACATACGGTCTTGTGGACTCAAACACGGTCCAGGCTCTTCAGCTCTGAGTATAGAAGCTTCTGTCTTGAGACTTATCAGGAGAGAAACATTGGGTCAGAGGTGAGCGTGAGCGGCAATCATATGAGCTCTCCCTTTACCCCAGGACACCATCTCACTTTCACCTCCTGCCTTAGATCTGTCTGTGAGAGCCGTGTCTTTGAAATGTGTTGGAGATATTCTGGGAAAATTTGGGTAAGGAATACTGATGATATGTTCATAAACAAAAACATTACATATGGATTATTTGATAAATCAGAGCTACAAAAATATATAATGATGCAAACATACAGTAATATGCACACTGTGTTACTGAACATATTAGTGCCACACGAATGACAGAGAATTTAATTTTCAGGCATTGCATTTTAAAATAATTACGTGCTTTAAAAACGTACGTTTGGAACAAGTTGCCACAATAGAACTACAGCAGCTGTTTGATTCGTCAAACATGTAAACTCATCCTTGTGGTAGTCAAGTCCCAGTTTGTTAGCAATTTGCATGTTAAGGCACACAGCAGTTTCAAAATTCAATTTCTGATGGACGACTGTGTTTAACTTGTGCATCAGAACAAGACATGACAGTCTGTTAGAGTACGGTTAACCTCATTTTGCTTGTAAATTAAAAATGCGCTCTACAAAAACACAACGTTACAGAGCACGTTAGCTTTCTGGGTTGACTATGTGTGGACACAGACAAAACAACTTCAGCATCTGGATGAGGACACAGCTGCATGTGCGGAAGACCTGTGGATGCACGCAGAATAATATTCGACTTTCCCTACACACAAACCAAATACTTGATTATGATAATTAAATGTTATCCTACATTACACTGATTCAAGTGTTAATATACTTTAGAGTTGCTGCTTCAGTCTTTGAAAATGCGCTGCAACGATTTAATGTTTTTTTAATGACGACTCCCTAATGATAGGACACATCAACAACTGCATTCAGAAATAAGGCTGTGGAATTAGATAAACAGTGACATTTAGTTTTAATGTGGCCTTTTTCTGCTGGTCATACACTGAAGCTGAACATAGGTCTGCCACTTTAAGCTGCCACTTTTTAATGTTGTCTGTTATTAGATATTGTGGCATGTTTTTTATTTCCGCAATAATGAATCTGTGTAAACAGATAAAGAGAAACTTGATTCCTCATGATATGACCTCATGATATGATATGAAGTGGCTTTGTCCAGTTCTCATTCACACACTCGCTCACACGCTCGCTCACTCATTCATTCACACACTCACTCATTCATTCCTGAGGACAACAAGACATCTTACTCCCCACTGAAGTGGTCAAAGAGCAGCTCACGCTCTGCATGACAGCATGAAGAATGTAATTAAGTTCATTAGTGGAGTGAGGCGAGAGGCTCCTTCAATCAGACGTTGGCTCTGGAAACAATTCACCTCATGAAGAATGGGAAATGGATTTGTTATGGCAGAGGCCCCTGCAGGCACACCACACTCTCCCTACAGAAGGACACTTGCTTGAAGAGAGAGCACATATTTTGAGGACAGAATGAAACTGACAGGATGGAGAACCACACAGTGGCGTGACACCAAACGAAGTTTGACAATCGTCAGCAGTGCAGTGAGTGTAAAAGCTTCGCATGACAAACAACAGTGCTGATTTCATACATGATAGAACTTTATTTCCATGTATAGAGGGGAACGGGGCTAATTGTCACAAAAAGATATTGAGCATTATTGTCCAGGAACAGATATAGTTCCCTGAGCACATGTTGATTCTTTGCAATAGTATGCTAAAATAGTGGGACATTGTCACACTGTAAAGTGTAGGGTAAATTGCAATGGGAAACAATGGCCCATGTCTGTTATAACCTTTCAGCACACTGTATAAATAAAAAAAGCATTGGTTAGTCAGACACAAAACAAGTGACAACTTATACCAACATGAAATGTACAGTATTGAAAATTACCGGAGAAATTGTCCTGAGAACACAGTTCACAAAAAAATGTGATTTTAGAAATTTAGAAAAAAATATTCTGTGGAAAGGACGTGTGACTACTTATGACTGATGTAGCCCATATTTGACAATTTCCCCCAGTGGGACAACTAGCTTCAGTCATCCTACGTCACACCACAGAGCACAAATGTGCCATGTTTGCTGAGAGCACAAAGGACGGCAGCAATGGCTGGTGTCCTTGTTCTGCTGGTAATGTGTTGCCTGAGGTTGTGTTTCTTGCTTTGCTTCCACAGAGTGTGTGAGATTGCTGATGGCACGACCGGGCTTTTGCTATCTGATGTTGTTGGATGCTTTTGGGTGTGCTGTATGCTGTGAGATTTGAATGACAAGCAGTGTCTTAATGAATTAAAGTTATGAATACAAATACAGCCATATAACTGCTTGTAACTTGATTGGTGCTCCACTGTTGCAATTGTAAGGCATATGCATCCTGCCTCCCAGAATTCCTTGTTTTATCTGATGTTTCAGCAAAATCACAGATAAGGATACAACCGGTCCCATTACGCACTGCACCAAGCTCGCAAAAATATGCATACAGTGAAATTATATACATTGTATAAAACCCAGTTTTGAACTTGATTCGCACCGCACAGAATATCAAAAAACATACTTCACTGGCATAGCCTTTGCTACTTTTTCATGGCTTTGTCTGGCTCTACAACAATATTGGAGCACAAATGTATCCTGCACTGTGTTCAGTGCTGTTTGCACTTGGGTCCAAATAGCCACTCTGAAATACCTCTTTCACCCACAATCACTGTGTTTTTATTGTCTTCTTTGTCTCAGCTTTCGAAGATGCATTGTTTATTTTCTCTTTCAGTTCTTTTCAACCAAGTTTAAGATGCACAACTGACATGATCTACCAAGCTGCTTTAAAACGTTATGTAGTGTGCAAAGTGCTGTACAAATGAACGGGAATGTAATATTTCACTTTGTGTTTCCAGGTGGTGAAAATGATGATCATAGTAGTGCTGACTTTTGCCATCTGCTGGTTACCGTACCACATATATTTCCTTATTACTGGTTTAAACAAGCAACTGGTCCGATGGAAGTTCATTCAGCAGATCTACTTGTCGGTCATGTGGCTTGCCATGAGCTCCACCATGTACAACCCCATTATCTACTGCTGCCTGAACAGCAGGTAACACGCATACACATGCTTACACCACATATATTCCCAAAGGTGAGTGAGTGAGAGCTCTCATTCTCCCATCTAGTGCTACAGCAACAAAAGACTGATGACAGAAATGCATTTTGTCATAGCAACATGAGTGCTGTTCTCCGTCTTAGCATGCAGTAACGAGCACCCTTGAGATGCTCTTCTTCCTGTGAAATATTAATCGTGAATCAGTGATTGAAATAGAGGAGTCTTTAATTATCATTTCAAATGAAGGACAGGAAACAGTTGTGCTGAACACATGCTGTTTATTTGCTTGTTGAACACCTCACCTGAAATTCTTAATACAAATGAATGAACAGATACATGTGGTTAACTAATACATGTACCTACACCAGATATGACAAACCAGATGTTATCAGTGTGTGTTTTCCCTGTCAATCAAACCTATGAGTTTAAACTACATGCACCTATTCCAATACACACATTCTTTCATACATATTTTTGTCCTCCCCCGAATAAAACAGAAGCCTCAAAGTAATTTGCATCAAAATAAAGTTGCAGAGATGCAACTTTTCTCAATGCATTTTAAAGATGGGCAAGTTCATAACCAAAATGCTGGAAAGTATTTACAGAAACAGATTTTCATCACCACTTCACTACAGTGCATGGAACCTGACAGGAACGTAAAGAAAGAGGAGAAAACAGAATCCAAAAACACTTGAAATAAGTCAAGTGCATAATTATGGCAGCAACAGGTATGCAATACAATATTAAAATATAAACAGTTTTATACAATTTTAAAATTTAAAAGTTGAGTGTGTGTTTGTAAGCTCACACCTGCACAATGAATTTGTTATCTGAATGCATGCAGCTTTATTTTACAGACATCCTCATGAGAAACAATTACTGATTGGCCTTTTGTTGCTTCTGATCTAATATAAACAATATTAGCACTAACATCATAATAGTAATAATTGAATAAACAAAATTTGTATACCAATGTAATCTGCTGAACATAAAGTAGAATAAAAACTAGCGTTGAGCGTACAGCTGATTGGTTTGTGGTTAGCGAACCACATTTTCCTTCAGCCTTTCCTTCACATTTTCCTCCCAGTGTAAACAACCTTGAGCTTCTTTGGGTGTAGACACATGTAATAGAATAATCACACGATCTATGTCATTTTTCTTTGAAAGAGGGAAAATTATTGGCATAATATTTGTGTCTAAGGTTGTGTCACCATAGATGAAAAACATAAATTGAAAGACTGGGCGCAAGAAATCTGATCCTGTTTGGTTTTATTCATTCTAGAAATGACATTAGTATCCCAATCTGTAACCATATGTTTTGCAATATCTAGAAAACTAGACATGACAGGATCATAATCATTGAGTTGAACATGGTGTTCTGTGTGTTCAGCACCCAACAGCACCATTATTTTGTTATGCAGTATCTTGGATAGACATTTTGTTTAATGAATTGTAGTATTTGAAAAGATATTTTCCTTTTTGTACTTGCTGTGAAATGGCAGCCATCTGGTAAACCATTACAGAATTGATGTTTGCAGGTTAATGCCTGAGTGGTCAAATAGGAACAGTCCAACGAACCTTACACAAATGTTCACTCAAACTTTTGTCCAGTTCTTCAGTCTGATCCTGCTTTTGCTGTATGTTCTGGTATCAGGTTTCGGGCTGGCTTCAAACGGGTGTTCCGCTGGTGCCCGTTTGTGCAGGTATCCGACTATGACGAGCTGGAGCTCCGGGCCATGCGGCTCAAAGTAGCACGTCAGAGCAGCATGTACACGCTGTCGCGCATGGAGACCACCGTCGTTGCTGTGTGCGACCCCTCAGAGCCCCCCGCCCACCCGGCCCGGAAGAGCCTTCACAACCATCAGCACAATGGCTGCTCCAGCTCTGCCAAGAACAAAGAGGCTACATACCCTCAAAGTGACCCGAAGGAGGAATTCTGCTGAGATGGACTTTGATGTAAGATTCATACTGAAGTATCAAGCACAACAATTAACAAATGAGAAGATAAACATGGACTTTCTTAGTTGCCGTTTTCATCATATCACTAGTTTCATAAGCAGATGTAAAACACATAACATGATTATATATATTTTACAAATGTGTCTTCTGAAAGTGAAATGTGTTTTTGCTTTGGCAAAAACAGTTGCCTGTATGGAAAAAACTTGGAGAACCATCACCAGCCCTGATCATGTCATAGACCAACATGGTCCTGCATCTGAGGAGCACTTTGTTCAATCCAGAAAGCAGAAAGAGAGGTTTCTCTTTGATGCCAATCAGGTTCTGTTCTCTTTCATCATATGGTTAGCAAGATTAGCATGTAACTTGAAAGCCAAAGGTTTCATTCCTCCCAAAGGCTGAACATTCTGTTTTTAAATCTCATAACGTATAAAAGAGTTCAGGCTGACCTTGCTCCTGATGAAGGGAAATCAGGTGGTACAGCTTGTACCTCTTGTATCACACCAGCCACAGAGAATTTGCAATCTTATATTCTCCTGATATATCTAAAACACGTTTCTGTGACCATTCTACTAATTGTAGAAGACAACGGTGCTGTCTACAGCAGCATACCACCATGTTGCTTGTATGCAGTGTATATACTGTGTGCAAAATACAACATTTGCTTGGATGACCTACACATTCAGTCAAAACTTTAGAATTACTTGACTGAAATGTGTCATGATCTTAACAACCTTTCAATCTGAAGGCGTATGCCTTAATGTTTGAAATTAGTTTTGTAGACAAAAATGTAGTTGTGCCAACCTCTTAAAATCTTTCATAACAAGGCACAATTTTGTTGTAAAAAATAATGATGAAAAGAAGCCAATAAGAGCCCAGCATAGATGGGAAGGCCCTAAATACAAAAAAGCATCTCAGGATGACCCTTTAAGAGCAAAATGTTATTAATCCTAGACAAAAGGAGGTTGCTTTGAAGAGGATTAAGGTTATATAATGTGACATGTTTTTTTTCTTTTGGGTTTTTTGGAGACTTTTTTATGTTATAGTTTTGGGACTTTATGAGTATGTTATTATTTTAATATGTGTGGGGAAAATAATAATACAGAATGACTAACTGATTGGAGACAGGGGTTAATATCACACTTTTTTTACTGTAGTGCTACTAATTCTGTATTCTGGCACATACATTATAAATATGGCTGCAAAACTAAAGATTTGCACCATTATTCCAAAAAAATGACAGTTGATTGAATGCCCATTGACCTTTTACCAGAACTATTAATGGTATTTTAGTCACATAGCACTTTATATATTTATGTTTTTGAAATGAGACAATGCTAGACCAAGTTTAAAGATAAAAGCTTTGGCTATAATGGAGGAAAGGCATCTTCACACCTGGATGAAAATACACGATTTCTTAAGACACCCTTATAACGGTGTAAGTGTCCCATTTATATTTCTGTTTTATCTTGTCCTAAAATCATTTTTATAATCACCAGGGTAAAATCACTAGTCCTATAGGAGACTGATGCTGTCGGGAAATCAGTGACAGGAGTTCGCTTTTTTTGTCTGCTGAAAGCCGGAACCACAATTTGCGCACTTTTCAGCGATGGCAGTGCAAATGCAAGACATGAGAAAGCATTATCCAAATAATACATTTGAAAAGTATTTACATTAATCTACAAAGCAAAATGCGTTCTTTCCTAGAACCTCAAAAACAATTTTCTGGGTCCTTTCAAAATTCAGAACCAACATGCAGTTTCCCGCAATATAATGTTGTCTGTAGAAGGTTCATACATTTAAGTGCCCATAACGACAGACTCAGAAGTGGTATGTTTACATCCCTGTGTACAAGCCGCAAGAAACACACTCACAGAGACACTCTGACACACGCAGACAAAAAAACACAGTCATTTAAATCATCATAGCGTTGCGGTTTATTACACTGATTCGTAAAAATGCTGCCTTTTCACTCTCAGTGGGTGGATATACAGCAGAGGATAAATTGTTTTTCTCTGTTAACCTGCTTTACATGCAATCGTTCAGTAATCCGCCAGTAATAAGCAAAAGACAAGATCTGTGCTTGGCCTCGGGCATTGATTGGTTGGGCCTGAGAAGTGCTAGCCTTAACCTTGAACTCAAAGTTGGACTTTGGAAACATGTCTAGAGGCTTTGTTGTGCTCACCCTCACTACACCACCAGTTGAAAGTTTAATAGACTTTTTCCAGGTCAGGGAGGCAGCTGTGACCCCACAGTAAGGGAGTGTGGAATTGGATTCTTCACAGTTTTTTGTGCATGCAAACATTCATACACACTGCATATATTACATTCACAAAGTGATTTTGCATAAGAAGAGCATTTTACAAAAAGCTCTATTTAAAATAAAAAGAAAAATTCCAGTATTTGTGTGAGTGTCTGTACAAATATAAAAAATGCATACATGAAAGTTTATTTAATTCCTAAAAATTTGCATAGATAGCAAATCATGAGTTTGATAATCATTTTAAATTAACATAGATTAATAAGTTTAATAATTAATAATATGGAAAATTGAATACAATTTAAAGATTAAGTACTTAAGTTTATATACAAATGTAGTTATATCTCACAGGTAGACACATTATCAAACGTATACCAACGTTGTGTTTTATTCTTTTCTTGTCGCGTATCAAGTCTTTCTAATTCATTTGTATCCTTTATGTGGCTTTCCATGATGAGGCTGTTTTTATTAATGTATGTTTATGCATAACTTAAATATTTTTTAAACAAGCCTGTAACATGTTTTTGTGTGTGGGACAATACTTACCTACTGAATGTGCTGAGACATTTTGAAAGTATTAATTATGAATGTAGGTTACAACATGGGCATGTTTCGGTAGTTTTGTACATGCTTTTGCTGTATAGACTTGTTTAATTGCATTGGAAAAACAACAGAAAATGATATGACGTGACATTAAAGATGATGATAAATGTACAGTATACATTACATACAGTATATAAATTGGCAGTGCTGTATCTCTAAACATTAATTTACAGTGTATGATCACACAGCCATTATCAATGTCAGCTGTAAACATTTGTACATTTCTATGTATTAAAGCACTGAAGCATGTACTCATCGCCTTACAAATGTGTTCTTGACATGTTTTTATAAGTGTAAAAATACATTTTATCCTTAATGTAAAACAAACAGCAATTCTAAATCATTGTTTATCTTTAATTCACGTTAGAATAATGATGAGTGGAAACATCAACCTTTTCTAGATTCTGAATCTCATTCGCTGTGTTCATTTGTCCTGTTTATTAGTCAAGGCAACTCTTTTGGTAATACCTGTGTGTACAAAGAGGCAGATGTTGTTTTTGTGTAAACATGCATAATTGTGTTGTATATAACGATCTGTTGGAGGTCAGATTAGATGTGCGGTCTGGCTTTATAACAGTTTAACACACATATCATTTAGCTTTAATATGTGTAGTTATGTAAGTTTACCACTTTGTACTGTTTGTGGTGGTAGAGGCAGTTAGTACAAGTATTAGCAGAGTACAGTATTATTATATTCAAATAGATGAGATTTGTTTAGAAAGGTAACATTTAATTTAAAAATGACTATTAGTTGCATAAATATATACTTCCTAAATTATTGATAGCATGTAACAAATTAAATTTTTAACTGAATGTTTCAGCAAGTTATATACAGTGTACGAATTACTGTAAATGTATACAACAATTCATATTATAGACAAAGGATAAAAAACTGTGGGTTAAAGCTCTCTTCTTAAAAATAACTTGCTGTTTGTTTCAATTACTGTGCTATCTTGCAATTAGATAATTTTATTGTCTTGACTTGCCTGTGGTTCTGTTTTTAGAATGTGTTTGAAAAGTTCTGTACTGCCCGTATTTCTTTTTTTTAATATATTAACTACGTGTTGTTATAGACAAACTGTGATTCAAGGAAATAAATGTGTTCAGTTGTTTTGAGAAAACAAATGTGAGCTTTCAGTAGCATTTGAAATCCTATTAAAGACCTATATTTCTTATGTGAGTCAATAAAAAACAGTCTCTGCTGTTACTCAGATGGAAATAAGGTCAACTAACCGAGGTAAAGTGAAATTCCCTCCAGACTCCATGTGTTTGTGAATCACACGACAGCAGATGGAGAGCCGCACTCTCTGATCTCAGAAGACTAGCCAGAGTACTTATATAGCTCAACATCAGTCATGTGTGTGCAGGATTTTTGTTCAATCCGGTGTAACTCAAATGAGACTAATCCCCAACCCTCCTGATAAGACTTGCTGTGTATCTCTCTGGGCTATTCCCTGCTGTCCTGCTCTATTTGTAGAGTAACATTCCCACAGTGGGAATGTTACAGTAGATGAGTTGACCACTGATCTTCAAGAGTGAGTTTAAAGCTTTGTAGAGACAGTTTTAAACACGGAACTGTAACAAAATTGCAAAAATATTTGTAATGTGTACATATTTATCAGTGTACACTTATTTTCAGATGCCCTGGAGAGGTTCAGATGAGCTAAACCTTGTGTGACAGCGTGCTCATCCCTACTTACTGTACCTACTGATAAAATGATCAATCAGAACTTTATTTATGCTCTCAAATTTTCACTAACAAACAGGCAAAAAGTGCTGCAATAAACTGTAGTGCCGGCCAAGTGTATGAGAAACAGAACTAGGAACTAATAATCCATGATGATGATTTGACCGAATTTATGATAAACAATGAAAGGGAACACTATGGTGCTGGTATCCTAGTTTGCTGAGAAAATTAACCAGCACAGTTACAAATATCTATAGAGTTACTATCTATACAGTTACTAAATATCTATTAGGTGGATTGCAAGTAGAAATAGCTAAATACAGAGTGATGTATTAATAATAGTTGTATTAAGGCTGTGGAATAATGATCATGGAGAAATCAAATGTGCTTGCGGTAAGACACAATATAAACTCAAGGGCCAATTTGAAGGTTCATCTTTCTGAGTGCATGAGCTGTTTGATCTTCTCATTCCAGAAGTCAGGCACTTCACCAACCCTCAATCAGTTTGTCCTTTGGTCGAATGGATTTACAGCACAAAGCAATATACTTTCTAAACATCTGCACCTGCTGCAACAGATCTGTGGATGCCATAGCCAAACCGACCAGACAAGCAGATTCATTTGTGCCACATGAAGGCTGTTACTAACTGATGAAGGAATATACAAAAGAAGTATCAGTGTCCTTGTGTTATATGAGCAAAAACTCCCACAAGGTATTTCACCCATTAAAGGAACTGGTCCATTCTATGCTACTGCCCCTCTTACCTGATCGAGACCTTGGAAGACTTCTAGTCGTACATAATAATCGCCCTATCTGTGGTACTGGTTAGCATTTTGTCTGTGCCAAAATCATCAATTAGTCATGCGTTTCTCTCACAGACAGAGCTCCTACCCTCATGAGTTATGGAGAAAGCCGTGTCGGTGAAGGGTAGTTGTAATGAGATCCACACACAACAGAATTCTTTAAAATGTGGTAGAACGTGTGGAGCCTGCCCAGGCGAGGGTGTTAAGAGAGACCCCAAACCAATGTAATGCAATTAAACTACAGATTAAACTGCAGATCAATAATGTTGCAAAAAAATCTTTCCAAGGGATAATGTTGCAGGATTTCAGTATGGAATTTTGTGACTATATTTTACAGTTCCTAACTGTATATATCTTTCTGTTACTATAAAAAGCCACATGATGATTTAAAGATTTCATTTTCATCACCAGTATAAGAACATTTTACTTTTTCTTATAAATACCATTTGTATAAAATATTTTACAGTAAAATGGTTTATCTTAAGTGACTAAAGCTAACCTGTTTATTAGTTAGTAAACTGTATTCATATAATGTTTCTATAGAAAAGATTAAAATCTGAGCCATGGAATAAAGGAATACTGTATGAGTCATTAGCCACCCTACTTCCAACATCCGCACGCACATTGTTTATGCCACAGGATGCCAACACACAATCTGTCTGCTGTGAGCTGTTGGACATGGCAGGGGAGTTGTAGTGATACCGCAGCTCTTAATCTCGTGGGAGGAATTCGATCTGATAATAGCTGTATAATGACCAAAACACTCATGTCGCATCACAGGACCAGGTGCACCATATGTACCATATGTTCCCATTTATCCCACATAATCCCATTTTGGAATGAAAACCTATTATACATTCCAGAGGAATTTCAGCAATTGAACTCAAGCAAAAGGCACATGGTGGTCTGTACCTTATACTGTACCTTAATATACCTTTTAAATTTGTATTTAAACCTTATGGTGTGTTTTCAATTGCTCCAATTGTCTGTAAGCTTTATTACTCTGCCATGAGCAGTGTGAAATCAGAAAGCACATTTGGAAATATGAAGCCTGGATCACCTGACTGCTTGTGCAGCACCTGCTTTAGCATTCATTTCAGGGCTATAGGGTTAAATACAGCTTTACTTTGTCACCAGATGTTTGGTTGTGTATCGTTACAGTTCTGTCAGCTGGGTTGCTGTAGACAGTTTTTTATGACAATGCCACAACCTCTGGTCCATCTGTTCTTGCGTTCTTGTTGTTGTGTGGGTGAAACTGTGGGAAGGTGAGAAAGCATGTGATAAAAAACTCTGCTTTTAATGTCTTCTTTTAAAGCTGCTGTATAATTTCTGTGAAGGAGATTATTATTTCTGCCTAATATTTAACATTCTCATATCCCTGCTGAATCCCTGCAAGCTGTTGTGAACATGTAATGCTATACAATAATGAAAAACTCAGCTGTTGCAGCACATATTAATGATTATGTTACTGCTTATGTGGTGTAAGGTATCATTTCATTTTGTGGCAGGTGTGACACGCTTAGGGGTGGACAGATTCAATAGAATTAACAAGTCATGTCTTCTATCACTGGCTTAGATGTCACCAACCAATAACTGGAGGGTCTGTGGATCTCAGAAACATGGGTGTAGTTCCAACATTTCTGGGTGGATCTGAAATGTCCTTATATCTTTAAATTTTCTAACTGAATTTCACAAGATCACTTGCCCATATAGACGTAACTTGAAGTCCCAAGACTCGATTTAAGATCTGGGCTATTATAATCCCTGGACTACTGAATTGATAAAACAGATTGGTGGAGGGATGCCAGTGTTATATTGAAAATCAACTCCCACACTTCCGATTGGTTCATAAACAAAGCACGCCGCTACCTGATTGGTCTTTACCTGTGAAGCTCGCCCCCATAATTCTAATCCTAACCATAGTAGAGAAAAACAGGGGAGTTATATTTTCATGTGTAATTTTCTACTACACCAGAATAAATATCATAAAAGACAGGTAGGCGGCTGCTTAAATACATACAATCAATGATTGACAGGACGATATAATCAGTCTTCTCCCGAACCTGCGTTTAGAATTTCATAAAGTCAAATGTGTCATTGTCATATCTTAGGAAATTTAATACTGCATTCTTTGAAAATCTATTTGCAGCTGCCTGTTGTATCATTTAGCATCATTAGTTAGTTTGGTGGCTGCCTGAAATGAGTACTTGTTATTGATTCTCATTTCCATTATTCTCGTTTCCAAAATTCCTCCATGTTTATTCATTGACTTCAAAATGTAATGAGCTTTGAGTAATAGTTTTGAGTTATTATGGCACGACCATGTTGCAAAGGTGCCTCGTGTAATCTACAGAAGCCATTTGGGGAATAAAAAAGTCAGAACAATATAAAACCTTCTATACCCGTGTTTACTTAGGCTTCATGGCGTGTTTGTCATTACTACCTTCTCGCCACTTGATTTGTTTTGATTATCTGGAAATGGATCAAGAAAATAGGCTGTTAAATCAACAAGAAGGAACCGTGTTGGAGAACACAGGTTTGCATGGCCTCCAGTATCTCATATTATGTCCTTTCTTCTCACATCAGCTGAGGAGCAAACACGCAGGACATTCACAATATGTTTATAATAATACCAATCAAATCACTGGACTTCTCACTGCCGCAATCATGTCAATGATGCTTTCATGTTGTGCCTCTTGTCCTTTACCCATCAGTACCCTGTTGCTGAGACTCTGATTACAAGATCTGTTTCAAAAACGGCTGTACTTCTGTTTCTCAAATGATCCAGCCTTCAATACAATGTGGATTTCTGTAGTGAAAAAGCAGTTTGTGGAACCTTTGTGAGCTGATCAGTTTCTTTTCTCCAATCAGCTCTCTTTTATTTTATCGTACATTGACTGAGAAGGTAAAGTGTCTATTATTTTCTTCACAGAAAATGCTTGCAGTGATCAGAGACAGTACAAGGGGGAGTAGAGTAATTGCATATAGAAATGTGAATGGGAGAAATCACAATGCTCATTGTTTGGGCTGTAGGCAAGAAAGCCTGCCTTGCAGGTAAAGAAGCCTATAGTTATTTTGAACTATAGGCTTCTGAATATGCGTAAATGTTAACTATACCAGTCTGACACTAATACACATTTTCTGTGATTTAAGCAAAATAAGCTAAATTTATTATATTTTCTCAGACTTTTAGCTAACCTTTTTCAATTTTTTTTTATTTATTGATGCCATAGAAGAACCTTTCAGTCAAAGGTTCAGTTTCTTAAAAAAAATTCTTTCTTACTTTTATAGTCTGTAGAATCTTTTCCACTACAAAGAACTTTATGTGCAACATAAAGGTGGAGGTTTATTATGGGAACATAAAGCCAGACACAGAACCTTTATTCTTAAGAGTGTAAAGTAGAGCTGTACCTAATAGAAAAGAGAAACAGAAAATAGTAAGGTGCTACCAAGATGGCTGCCGAATGAACTGACATGCCTTAAGGGACATTGCAAAGATGTTAGGAGGTGCAGATGTTGACATCATGGCTTAGCCTGCTTTCATTTATATTGCTGTGTTATTTCCAAAGTTTCCTCTGAGAACAAACCAGACTGTACGGAAAGCCATCTTTCCAAGTTTTTCAAAAAGTGCCATCAGGAACACCTCATCAAATCATCCTGCCCTGTGGAATGTTCCAGGGTAAATATTAGCCTTTAAGCTGTAGAAGATATCTGTGCCCTGCATTCACCTCACGCTACCTCTGGCTAAACAGCCGCCAACAGAACCGCAGAGGCACCACAGGACCCGACTGCTTTTTTGTGAGCAGTCCTCTGAATGAAACCACAAACTGAATTAAAAGGGAATGACGGATTGAAATGACAGAGTGAAAGATTGCTGGTGCAGGATATGGCTGTTTGCTGTGAGTTTTCAACACTGTTCCTGGAATGGAATGGGTGAAATGGAATTTCTTTGTGAAAAAATTATTCGGTGCAGAACGTCACACATATGGACCTATTTACTGACAGGCATCTGTAAAGACCCCAAAACCCAAAAAGAACCCCCTTTAAAACTTTGTACATGGAAAGGTGCAGCGCTTGTAGCTTGTTCTTACAGCTGTTGTTAGGAATTTAAACTTGTCTTCCACATTAAGAAAATAACATAGCAAGCAACTCACAATTTTATGTTTTGAACAAAGATGGTGACAGAAAGGCAGAAGGTACAGATTGCAGCTTTAAATATTGCACTAATGTTTTATTTGACTGTCCCGTGTCTTAACAATGCAAGACAACATGGTTCCAGTGACAAGCAATTTGCCTGTCCAGAATGAAAGTGGAAATGCTGTGTGATCACAAATCACATATGAGCAGACTATAGCTGATGTTAACCAATTAACCAATCAATTTACCAATCACTGTGGGTGGGGCTACCCATCGCAAAAAAACCCCTAAAAAAACGTCCTGTCTCTTATCATCTGTAGCAGCTGCTTAGATGAAAACAAAAAACTCAGATTCATATGAAAGAGATCTCTTTAATAGCTTTTTGTGTTATTCCGTCACACTGATTTTGTAAATGTATTCATACTGACATTTATTTGAACATGTATTATGTCAATCAACTTTGTTTCATTTGATTGAAATTCAACAGATGTTAAATCAACATGCTAAGTGAAGATTTGTTAAGGCACAATAGATTAAAGAGACTTTGGTGAAACATCACATTTGGGCCTTTCATTCCACTGATCTTTTTAAATCGGGCGTGCATGATCATAGGCCAGATATCTCTGAACAGACTCCTCAGGGTATACGACACACATATAATTTAGCAAAATTCATATGTGAATTGCTTGTGCTTTAAGTTGTGAGAAATCTAGTGCATTTTTAAGGAGTTATCTCCAGACTTCAGATGTACATATTCTTTGACTATAATTTAAATTTACGATTGTTCAAAACACGGCATGGAATTTTACGCCTGCTTTTTTTTTACTTCAGGTCACTGGAGAAGGAATCAAAGTCCATGTAATGAAAATCTCTTTTAAGCATGGGTGGTTTTCCCCACAGGGGAAGCAGCTCAATCTTCTGGATTCATCTTGCCAACGTTCGCAAGCTTCTGCTCTTGGTAAGTACCTACAGCTTGGAGCCCTACCTGACAGTTCCTGCACTGTTAGGATCTTCAAATGAATTTTCTAATAAACCATTCTTAGCTGAATTATTTTTAGATTGTGTCTGGTTATTACTTCTCATTTCTGCCAAAGGCTGTAGAAGCAAACTGTTGGGCAGGGAGTTGTTCCTGGAGTTTTATAAACCATAGCAATTATTGCAGTATACACTCCGCAGATGCACAGGCTTGCAGAACTGCCTCATCACTCAAGAACAATAATTGACTGTCCAAAAACACTTAAAACTTGGAAACAGCACCAATGAACAGGACATCACCAATAGCTCCAAGAGCAATTCATTTCCTCTTATATCTAACATCTAAGGACTCTACGGATGCGATATCAAAATAACTTTTTAGGCAGAATTTGAACAACGTATAGTATTTCTGTGCCACCTTGTATTTTTGTGTTTTTTATTAACTTGGAAGTTTGGATGGCTTTTTTTGTATAGTGCAATACATATTGTTCCAAAGCAGCTTTAAAGCAGCACATTTATCAATGTATAGAGAGTAACAGTAGTCAAATGTTTATCATGTTCATTAAATCAATTATTTAGACATTTAATATGTTCATAAGATGATGTTTGCATTGTAAGGATAATGATTTCTTTTATAGTCTTTGAGATCTTGGAAGGCTGCAGCGATGCAGGCAGTGGTCAGTGAGGTGTGCTTTACTGTCTGGCTGTTTAGACTGTTTAGTGGGCAGAATGAGACTGAATACACTAATAATCTGAAACACTCCTTTAAACAACATTTTTATAAGAATGTAAAACTTTAATTTAATTCCACTTGACCGTATCTTAAAAATACGTTGCAGGGATGGAATTAAATGGAATTATGCAGCCTTTTAATAAATAGTCTACAGTCTGTATATTCATCAAGACATAAATGTAACATTATGTGAGTGCTCAAGCTTATTATCTCTTCATCATTTACTGCATTTAGCTGCCACTGGTGGAAATGAGAAGGGATGTGCAGTTGTACAGGAGGGTCATTTCTGTCTTTCATTTTCATGCCCCCATCTGTATGTTATTTTTTAAATTGCATAAAATATGAATCCCTGTCTATGGCTCTAGACATTTAGCACTCGCCCAAAACTCCATATACTGTACAGTAGGATAAGTGGTAAAAAGAACAGATGGGTGAATAAAATATAAAGCTCACAGTTTTTTTTTAAATGATAGAAAGCATATTAGCTGTTCTTAATATCCCAATATGGCAATTATGGGGTTGAATCATGGTGTGAATTTTTAATTGTTTAAGTACTTTGGTTTGAGAGGTTGGCATTTTTTTTTGCAAACCTCTTTTTAAAAACCTAACAATTAATTGAGAAAAATATAGTATGAAGTAAAATAAATAGTAATAGTAAAAACATAGGTGCAGTGTTTTGTTTATTTGTTTTCCTTTCTCTACTAAAATGGTTTAAAATGGTTTTCTTAGTAATGTTGTTTTAATTGGTGATCTTTGTGTGTTATTTCCATATTGTTAGTGATCTGGCTAATGTTTCTGGTTAATTATGTAAATAATTCTTGTTTTTGAATTACAAAACAGACATTTCGGTAAACGCTGCATAACATGAATGACCCGTGATGCTCATGAGGTTTTGTACCTTGTAACTTCAGACTTGTGGATGTGGATGATGAAGTTGGATTGCGGAATGATTACAATGTTTTTTTTAGTTGAGTGATAACTTTCACTCGGCTGTGATACTAATGTGTTTGAAATAACTACGATGAAAGTGTTCTTGGACCTCATACACTATATCTTTAAAAGCATCTGATATTGGACATTAATGCTGTGATCTTCTGGGCGGATCTCTGTAACAGCGGTGCTTCATGCTCTGCTTCCTTTGCTAAAAGGCCAGCTGTGATTTGAACGCCTACAACATCCTTTTAAATGACACCCTTATAGGCACCTTCAGAAAATACATGTGCTGTAAATGATCACATGCTTATTGCAGAATATATTGTTTTAGCTATAATTTAATGTGAGAAATAATGGTGGTGGAGGTGTGTGTGTGTGTGGTGTGCATATACATGTTAGGTGTGTGCTGTTTTTCATGTGCTATGAAATGATGGAAAGCCAAAATACATCTGTATTAGCATATATATTTAGCCAATTCATATTCTATGAATCTGGAAGGATAAACAAATATACCTAATATACAGAGCCAAGATGTGCAACAATCTCTCCTTACACATTGCGTTAAGTCAAACAGAATGGCAATATCTGTGTGGAAATACAGATATAAATGTTCTTACAGTTCTGATGTGAAAAGTACAATCATTTTTAAAGCACACTTCAGATTTTGCTTTCAATGACAATCTGCTAGAATTTTCAAGGTTTAATGGATGGTTTGAGATGCTATGACATACTGTAGACCTCTTTTATGTGTTGATGTTTCCATAGTTATCATGTGGAAATAAAAAAAATAAAATAAAAATCTGCATTTTGGATTTACCATCATGCTGTTCTATATATAAGACAGTTGATGGTGACTTGGGTCTGTTAAACTCCAAAAAAAGCATTCTTTACTGATTAGCTTAGTTACAATTTGTGCTCCACATACAGATGACAGAAAATGAGTGTGGAATGACGTCATTTGTTTGTTTGCAAATTATTCCTTTAAATCTATTTTTTCTTTAAAGTTGAATTGAGTTAATGGGGCTTTTAAATGCAAATTACTAAAAAAGGAAACTAGAACTGAGGTAAAGTTTTTCCAAAAATCTTTTTTTTTCCAAGTTTTTCCAAAGTGTCCCAAAAACATATCTTATTGTTATATCTGCTTATTTTTGCAACTGCAGTCAATAAAGTTGCACTCTTTGGAAAGTTTTGCAAAATCCCACTAAATTCCCAGCATTTCTCCAGGGACAGGACTCTCAACTCTCTTCGGCTGTGATGAATGCTCTTGCCTTCTGCCTTGGTTTACAACCTAAATGCTGAATTTAATCGAAAAACTGCATGTGTAATGAAGCCGCCCTAATTGGTAAGGCAGCTCATTCCTACAGTAACCGTCAAATGAATCCTGTTAAAACGGATGGGTCGCCTTCACATACGATGCTATTGTAGTCATGTCACTCTTTATTAAGTTTAAGATGGCTTTAGGAAGAATTGAGTTTAGAGCTGTTGAGGGCCCGTGCCCCGTCAAATTATAGAAGACAAAGCTGATAGATTGTGAGCCACACAGTCTGCGATTAGGAGAATCTACATACAATATTACAGACTGGCAACATTATGGAAATTGTACCCCCTCATGGCAATTTGTCAAAAGAAGTACATAGAATTGGTTTGTGTTTGTGCAACGTAAACACAGTCGCAGTGTAAACCTTAAACACTGCTATATTTGAGCAAAATTGGGGATTAAAAATTACAATAATGGATGAATTTCCTGAAAATTCATTAAGAGTGTTGCAAAACAAATATATTTGGATAAAAGACCTCAATAACAACCATGTGCTCAGGGAGCATATTCTAATTTCTGATTTTTTGTTCTTATAATGTTGGATATCATTGAAAATAAAAATGACATCGCCCTAGTGACTTATCAGAGAGAAACACCTTACTTGTAAAGGTTATCTGCAGTAGCAGGAGATGTTGGGTGAGAGCTGCAAAATGAGGCAAAGGCGCATTCAGCCGCTGATTCTCATGCAGTGCAGATGATAAAGATGGAAGAACATCCAATGGAGATGTTTAGTGCAGCTGAAAGCTATAGACTGTCTCAATGCTTTAGGGCATAATGGAACTGAGTTTACAGACTGGGGCTAAGAGAGGTCTGGGGCATTCAGTTTGTTTGTCCTATTCAGAACCTCCCCCACTCTGGATGAGTAGAAATTGCCTCAGCTTTTAGGTTAATTTTGAGCAGGGTATTGCTGGAGATGGTAATTCTACCACCGATGTTATCAATATAAAAACCTCTTGCAGACAGAATGCATTACAATTCAGTTTATCACCTCCAAACATGCCTTAATGTTATTTGCACTTATTATTATTCAGCATACGCATAAAGGTTTGTGAGTAATTAGAAGTAAATATTAAAGAGAATTCTTAGCTGACTTTTTGTGTTTTTGTATTTTTTATGTATTTTTCATTTATTCAGCTTGTTTAAATCATTTTGTCAGTTACCATGGTAGCACGAGGTAAAAATGGTATTAATGCAACGCCACATGAGCACACTTTGGCCCTGTCCCAAAGGACACACCTGACGTGCCCTTGCAGTCTTGCAGCGCCTGCCCCGTACATGCACCTGTTACATCCAAAAATGTGCAGGGTTTCCCATTTAGTCATTTCAGATTTCATAAGTGTACTGAAGCGTTACACTTCCACCTGAATGTATATACAATTGTCACAAAAGAATGGACTTAGGAAGAAGGCTAGACCATAAAAAGGTAAGACCATACAACTGCATGCATATGATAACATAGATGTATGCATAAAAAGTATACTTTTACTTTGGGCTTACTGTGTTTAATAATCCTAAAAGAATCCAAGAGTATCAGCAATCATTACTCTCGATTCTGTCTGTATTACTCATTGTGGTATACTAAAACATTTGGTTTTATACATAATCCTGCTTGTTTGACACTGTTCCATTGAGCTATGGTACTTAACCTAAGTTGCTCCGGGGAAACTCTTGCCTCAGTTAGTGAACTATTGCAATTACGGCAACAATGTAGAGCTCAATGTAGAGCAACCATCAGGTAAAGAATAAAAAATTGAATGCTGGCTAATTTGGTCTGCTGGTGTGCTATAAATGCAGATTTCAGGGTGATAAGCTATAGTGATGTGAACATATGATAAAGCAAAATGACTTTTGGTTTTATGGGTTTTAAATCTGACATATGGTCAAATATGATTCCAAAAATTAGTTCGTTTTTAAACAATTTTTCGATACAGGAACTAAAAAATAGTATGTTGTATTTTTGAACTGTGTTCAGTCAGAACATTATGCATAAAACATTAACAGGAATCATTACATCATTATCATTGTTCATCTAACTGAATTTTATGTTTGACTACTCAGGCTTTTCAGAGCAAAGAACAAGCTGAGAGATGCATCTGGTTAGTTTTAGTGAGTAAAACCTTTTCCCTCATCCACAAATGGATCAAGCATCACCGACATCTTCACATAGCAGCAGATAACAGTTTTTAGTCCTGTTATAAATAGGGTTACGCTCACAATTTCAGATCTCTGAGGAACTTACTCACAGTTCCTGCATGAACTTCAACAACTGGTTCCACCAGTAATTCCATCATTAGGGAAAATCTGAGGTACTTAAAAAATATATATTCCTGGAATACATAAATATGTTATTTTGACTTAATTTGGAATGTGTTTTTAGATGTTCTTCATGAGGGCTCTGGAGAACCCTGTCTGAAGAACCCCAAATGGTGCCTTATGTGTCTTTTAATATTTACAATGATATAGATCAATTAATAAAAAGAAACAATGTATAATTAATTGCCTGTTTATAAACTTTCATTACATTGCTGCAGAACAGATGAGGGTAGTGATATAATGAGCCCTACTCATTTATGGAAACATCTTAAGAAGACTAATGAAGAGGGGCTTAATCTCATGGGTTATCTGTAATGTTGTGCATGGCAAAGTTTTAAATGACTGCTTGCAGGGAAATACAGTATAACATTGGGCCTCATTCCTATATTATTGCTCTATTCAGATTCATTACTGAATAAATGACTTTATATACAGTGAAACTTATTGAAAGTACATTAGAAAAAACAGGGAGTGTATTCACATCCCATTTGTGGAAAGAAAGATAAATATTCACATGCAAGTTATATTACTACAGGAGATATCTGACAGTTACATTATTCTCTGGGGCTCAGACTAATTGTTGGTTCTTGAATGATGATGTGTCATATACAGTGATACAGAAATGACAAGAAATAAATGATCCAGTCTTCTAAGGTACGCCCTTTCCTGTTAAAGCGTCAAGATCCTAATTAGGAACATTTTCGAGTTTTATAAATGTTTATGTGTGCATGCATTTTTAAACATGAAACGATTGCTTGATGTAACAGGGGGTGAAATCTATGAATCAGTAACCTGTGGTAGTCCAAATTGTTTTTTTTTTTGCTTTCAAATGGTTTCTTAAATAGATGCTGTTACAGTCAAACAGTTCACTGTATAAAAAAGCTTATAAAATATAAAAGCTAATAGTCACAGGGGAAATTTTATTCCTCTCTTCAGGCAATGTTTGGACTCAACGTGACAAATCAACTTTCATATGGTGCACAGCAAACGTGTCAGCTAGCAGTTCTCACAGGATAACACTTCTAAAAATGATGAAAGACTAACAGACTGCTGTGCACTGTCAGATTATGTGATACGTAGATTGTATTAAGTATTGTAATATTATTATGCATTACATGACAGTTAGCCCTCTTATTTGACTGGCCAAAAGATGTCCCAAAAGTTCTGATATTTAGTATAACAGCACTCGTGCTAGCATGATAATGCTTAAATATAGAGCATTGATAAAGCTCTCCTTTCTCCATTATCTTACCCTGAACATTTTCTCTGTTCTGTTTCATTTTGAAAATGACGTATGTGCCTGCAACACAGTTGCCTATACTCTCAAGAATAACAAAACCAACTGGCGCTTTCAACGCTAAAATATTTTTTGATATGTCAGAGCTATAAAACATATCCCCTATATATTCAGCCGCACTGTTCTCTCTCCATTCACCACACCATTAGAAAGCACAGTATCTCTTGGATATGTTGTGGATACACAATCTGAGAGCATTGCCGCCTTTGTAAATTCTCCTATTTGGCTGGTTATAATTAATACTCCATATTATCTTTTTCTTGTTTTGTGGCCACTTATACATAAATCTATTAATGTGTTTTAATCAAAGAAATGGGTGTCTTAATAGCAACCTGTGATGTTGAAAGAAAGGGAAGCCTTAGGCACAAAACACTTATTTACCTCCAGTTTTGGCAGAATCAATAAGTCATTAAAGGTTTCCTACAGCCCTAATAAGACATTCACTGAACTACGAGACCCTCTATATATTTATCTCTCTCCAACATTGTGTAAGTGTTTTCATGCCTTATAGCTCACAAAACATTCATTTCAGATCAGTGAATTGGATGATGGGATTGAAGCGACATCGCAGTATTGAGATTAAAACAATTTGCTTGTTGGTCCATTTATGTTTTATATTGCATTGCTCTGCCATTGACCCATGATTACACTGGGGCCCTAGTAGCTCTCGACAGTCATTTTCCCCTTAGCCTTTTGTTCAGACCGTGACACTAAACAGTGCGCTTGAGTCATGTCAAGTGGAGGCTTCATTCTCGACACACTGTATCGCCATAATAAACATTTCAAAAAGAAACTAGATTTATGTGGCCACCACATTATTTTTTTACTAAGCATATATAAAATGAGCACCAGACAATTTAATTAGAAAAACTGATGTTCTGTGTAGAAAAAATGATATGCTTTTAATATCCATGACTCATGAAAGGCTGCTTTCTTACATAAAGCACTTTTCTCTTTTCTACATTTTGAAATGCTGTGGCCTGTTTAGAGAATGAATCGGTGCAATGTGCTTCACAACAGCATCTCTATGAAAAGCATGAAACACTTCATAGGAAATTCACATATATACAGGCCTACTGTAGCCCAGTCTTGTCAAGGTTTCAAATTATTAAACCAACCAGCTGTACTACAATGTGAACAGAAGAAAGTTACATAAGTTTATGGGTTGTTTTCAAAATAAAAGCCTGTTTGACAGTGGCATCACTGTTTAATGACAATTTACAAAGTTTATCATTACCCAGCCATCTGTACTTATACATCCTGCTATTATTCTATCACACAAAGCTGCTTAATAAAATACAAAATTATGCAGCCCATTTTGTTCACCGAAAGAGATACCATCACTGGATTTACCTTTTCGTACCTTATAGTTGCTCAGAAATAAACCCTTTCACACTAGGATATCAAAAATGCTATTTAAGTATAAATATGCCAATTATCATTGCTCTACATATGTATAATAATATTAAATATTAACAGCCTGCTAATATTGCAGTCAACGTGATGCCAGCTGAGCTGAGTTCGTCTGACTGTGAGCTAATGTCTTTTCTTCAAAGCAATGATTAGAGGCATCTGTTACATTGTGAACAGCGATATGTTTATCACAGTGTACTTCTACTGTGTCTGCAATTATTTGTGAATGAATAAATGAAACTGGATGCTAAAGAATGACACTGTATACTCCCAACACAAACGTACATCAACATAACATTGTACAATAACATTGATTTTGAACCACTATTCCGCTATGCATACCTCTACAAGCTGAGTAAAAATGTTTTACAAAAATGATTGCTTTTATGCTCATTTTTGAAAAAGATGCACTTATTGGAGGTTAACCATTTGGTTTAATAATACCATGGTATTAAAACCAACCAGATATATGCAGTAAGTACAGTAATGTTAAAAACAGTAATGTTTCTGAGCATAAAACCTGCAAGGGTTGTTGATAAACCTCATGTAAAGGCGACAGGGGCTGCATCTGTGTTTATTACTTTAAACATTTATTTATTTTGACTTTTAGTTTGACATTAACCTTTATGTCCAAAGCACACTGGCGTTGATGCGCCGCAAGAGTTTTTGTGGAAGAGAAGATGACAGTAAGTTGCTTTAAGTTTTACAAACAAACTGTACCTGATTTATAAGTTTCCACCAACAATAGTTGCATGTATAATAGCAAGCAGAGAATAAACGCAACCTGTTTCAATTTGTCATGTGACTGTTGATGCTCCTTGTTTCATAAGCATTATAAACATGATCACAAATCTGTATTTCTTTCATTTCCAGTCCCCTTATAATCAGTAAATAGCACACCTGCATATCAAAATATACAAGAATTCCATATTAAATAGGAAAAAAAAAAAAAGCAAAAATTTAATTCAAACTGGATTAAATAATAAAATAAAATAGAAAAAATGGATTTACTCCGAGGGTTTACCATTGTCACAAGTTTCACATTTGAATAAAACCTTGGCCTGTCAAAATGACATTGTGATTTTTGAGGCTGTCATGTGCGGCTGTGTAATTCTTTGACATAGTAACACTGTGGATAAGGCCGAGCCCAGATGTGGGTAGATTTATTCTGGTATTTTCAGTCAGACTCTTTTTATAAAAATCATTAAGGACTGAAACAAAGAGTGTCTTAGATCATTTAGTCAAATTTGATCTCTGTGAGTCAACAGCATGTTATCAGCAGAGTGCTGGGGGTGGTTAAGCAGCACACCTGCTAGGTGAATACATTTACATATCAAGTGAATATTCAAATGAGTATTAAATGAGACAAACTGAGGAGTGAGGGAGCACTGTAGCCCTGAGCCAGTTGGTGGATTATATGAATGCAAGAAGTGAGCCCTGCCATGACGCAAATTGTTGTGAAAATAAATTTCACTATAGTTGAAGCTATTGAAAGGTATAATTTTCAAATATCATTCATCACATATCATTTTTTATACATTTAAGGTGCTGTTTTGTACCATAATTTGGAAATAGTCTAAATTTTAAGAGTGAAGCCTAAAATATAATTTAGATTATTGGATGAACTTATAAAGGGATAAAATTAACCTGACATGCAAAGTAACTTGTTTTAAACACACATGTCTGTATCTCGGTCATTTTTTATGTTTTAAGGCCGTGTTTGGTACCCTATATTGAAACTGGCAATATTCAAATAGTAAAGACTAAAATGCATATTAATAGAGCTTAGTCTTGTCCATATTCATTGCCTCATATTGGTTATGATTTTGCTTTATATTTTATTACATTGTATATCACTCTAATTTTTAGTAAATGGGTTGAGAATGGAAACTTGTAGGTTTTGAGACATTGGAAGAGTTTTAGTCTTGTGGCAAATGAAATTCCAAACACATCCGTTGGAACAAAGCACAAAAGGCTTTAATCTGTACAGTTATGATGTCTTTGTGTGCACTAAATAAATATTTTTCGACAAATATTAACTGTAATGCTTCTGTATAGGCGTTTGCAAAGGAGGGTGCCCAAATCACAGCTACAGACGTCAATGGAGAGAAACTTAAAGAGCTGGACGGATTTCCAGGTGACCATGAATATAGGCTGGATGTGTACTGCCACCTGGTGGAAGTTTGTGAAACATAAACATGCTGTTATGAATATAAACAAGATCTTTATCTGTTATTGCCAAGCAGCTATTCATCCAGTGTCAGTGATAAGACATTTATTTAAGATATAATCTCAAAAATTGCCTTTGAATGACATTAATTCAATAGGGTATTGATGCAAATGTGTGCATTTAGGATGTGCAGTGAAAAAACATTCAGAAAAAATATTACACACGAGCTAAAACAGCATATTTATTATTTATAAATATTTGTATTATTATTTACGTTGCTCATTACTTTTGTCACACTATAGTTTTATATAATTTATAGAACTTTATATATGTTTATATTATAGTTTATATAAAATATAAACTCTTTGATCTTGAAGAAGCCGTATCTGTATCAGACTTTTCTCACACTAACATTTCAAAGGCTGGTGGCTTTTTAACCCTATTTTTCATACCTCCCTACTGTGTCGGAAAATCCCATTATGTTGGAAACAAATTGCTTCAGTCCAAGGGTGCTTGTCTTAGGCTTCTATACTGTCTTCTGATACTGTCTACTGTCATCTTCCCCCTTTTCAGGTATTAAAACCAGGGTTGTTGATGTTACAAAGAAAGACTAAGTGGAAGCCCTGGCCAATGACTTTGACCATGTGGCTCCATTCTGGACTGTAAGGAGTCGGATTGGGACTTCAGTATGAATGTGAATGTTCTCAGCATGTATCTGATGATCAAGGCCTTCCTCCCAAAGGTCACCTTGTCATTCTCCTGTCTGTCTGTTTCATAATTTAAAAAAATATCTCATTCACTGTGTTCTTTGTCCACTATGTGGATGCTAGCTCATACACCTGTTGTAGTAGGATCATAAACATTTGATCTATGGCAGCTGGCAGAAGGCAGCATTCCAATAGTATGATTTAAAGTATGTGACATAAACCAATCAATTTAAAAAGTTATTTTCCTTTATTCATTTCCGCAGATGCTGGCTTGTAAATCTGGAAATATCATTAATATGGCTTCCATGGCATATAGTATCAAAAAAAATAAAATCTATCCTGTTGAGGCCCATTTACTTTTCTGATGCTGAATTAATAGGCTGCTGTAATACATTGTGTTGTCAATATTCGCATCATTGCTAAGCAACGAGATTCGACCCTTTCCTCATAATTACGCGTGATGATTGACATTGTTCCATGTAAGTCTTGGCGTATTATTTTACCCTCATTATTTCCAGTTCAGCAGATGCTGAAATTGGCTAAATGCCTGATCAGGTGAAGTGTGCCTTCACTAATTACCTGCCTTTAATTGCATGTCCAGGGGTTGTGAACAGATGTGTCTATAGCACATCCAAAGCTGCTGTCACCAGGCTGACCAAATCAGTGGCGACTGATTTCATCGACCAGGGTATCCGCTGCAATTGTGTCTGTCCTGGTATGTGTCTTGCCCTTTGGTTTTCTCTGTTTGGTCCCATTAGTACCTGTGCCATACTAAAAGTACAACACTAATGATTAGCTTAGTCAGTTTGCTTCTGTTGACCTTTACAGGAACAGTAGATACGCCATCATTACAAGAGGGAATCCAGGGCAGGGCATGTGATGCACCACATGCTAACACAGTAAACTACAGTTATTTTTGCTTCATTTCAAAATGTCTTTTAGATGTCTTATATATATATATATATATATATATATATATATATATATATATATATATATATATATATATATATATATATATATATATATTGTATTACATATATCTAAACACACAGTTGGGCTAAAACCCTTGGAGAACTGGCAACTGTAGGTTAAAACAGAATAGCACACATAAAACATAACAACAAAGAGAAAAATTAAATGTTGTGCTGGAAAGTCCAAGAGCTTTCCATGCACAGCTTTATACACATACACAGAGACTAACTGTGTGGAAAATTAACAGTTTATTACCATTTAAAGTATGTTAAAAATTGTTCATAAAATACAGAATGTGAGCAAAACAAGATAATAATGCATCCTTTTTGTAACCCTCTGATAAAAGACTCACATGCAATGCTGATATGCAAATCATTTTTAGATGAGGTTGTATACTGTACATTTGTGTTGATTCCTATTGTGCAATAGGTTTTTGGCCTGACTGTTGCCAAAATGAAGTGCGTTATACCTTTATTGAACCAGTTGCCTCTTTACCAGTTCTGTGGTATCACTAGTGATATATGAACAGGTCAGTTTGTCATTCTGTCTGTGATAGTTTTGGTTCTGTCTTTCACCTATCAGGCTTTCATAGACTTCATAGCCAGACATAAGATTGGTAGGCTGTGAACTGCAGAAGAAATCGCACATCTGTGTGTGTACTTGGCCTCAGATGAGGTGAGTGTGCTACAGTGTACCTTATCCTCCCTGATTCTTAATGTTAACCATGAATTGTTAATGGTTTTTTTAACAATACTCAAAGCCGTTTTGTCTCTGCAGTCTGCCTACATAACGGGAACAAAAGTCGTCACTGATGGAGAGTGGAGGCTGTGAGGACATTTTCAAGTATTTGCTAAATAAAGCACATAATGAATGCAGCTTTCAGGGGACTGCATACAGTAACATCGATCAATAATCACTGCTCAATAATCACAGTGTCTTACTTACTCTCAGTAGATCCTTGTCGAGATTGTTTTCATTTCATCAATATAATCCCTAATAAATTTATAGGGATTTGTGGAGATGAAAACCGCACACTGTGCGTTATTTTTCCTTTCATATTTTAATTCCAGGGAATGTTACTAGATCATTTCAGGTTTGTTTTTAAGATGTATTGTTCATGCATTATCCCAATGCAGTCAGTTTTATTTGTTTGCATATTATGTACTGTATGAATGTATGAATAGCAAGCAAATAGACCAAAAGTAGGTCATTTGTAGAATAATACAATGCTTTGTAAGGGCTACCTGTTGCACCTTGATTTTAATAAATCAGTACTGTATTAGACCTGACTGCTCGACTGAACAGGCTTTACATGCATATAAATACATAGACCATATTGGACCGGGCAATATTGTCCTATACACACATACAAGTGAACGGGGAGCTGTGCACAAAACATTTGCATTTCTCAGCCGATTTTAATGGTTTACAAACTATGTGGAGTACATAAACGTTATGCCTATTATTATCTATAATCCTAATTGTTAGAGCTGGAAAATGAATTATCATAAGGAATTGCCCGTTATGGATAAAACGCCAGTCATTATTTTAACTTTCTTTTGCAGCTTTACACAGATCAAATAATGAAGCATTGAACAATAATAATAATCCAAATCAATGCTTGTCTTGTTATTGTGTCATCTCAATGTAATAGCTGTATATATTTATAATATGTATATATCTATAATAAAACACTACCATAATAGGGAAAAGACACACATATTACACTACGATTCGTTTAAGATAAATACATGCAACCGTATAAACGCTGTCAGAAATGTGGAGGTTACAGAAGTTTTCACAGGTTACAGGTGTCTTCAGGGGACACACAAGTGTGTGATTTACTACAGTCTTATAAACACAGACCATATGTCGCCCCGCTCTTCAGTCCGATAAAACACCATATGGTCCAAGCGTTGTGTTTAGTCCCGACACAATCCGATTAACCTGGTGAACAAACCAGCGGCTTTCTTACCTAGTACTCGTAATATCCCCGCTGTAAACGGCAGAAAGTTCATTGATAACACTTCATCAAGCCTTGAGAACATGCACAAGTGTTGTGAAGTGATGGTTCCTCGGGTAGGTTGCTGATGGCCGGCCGTGACTAGAAGAGTCCGGCGGGCATAGAGCAGAAGCGCCATGGAGGATGTCCAGTCCAGACCCCCTTCATCTTACTCCACATACTCACACAGGACCGAGGATGGACCCTCCGCCATGGGAAATCATGCTGAAGTAGGTCGCTAGTCCAAGTTTATGCTCGTTTATTCGTTTTAAAGTTTTTTTTGGCTTAAATGAAGAAATAAAGCGGTCAGCAGATTGTTGCATTGGATTGTTGTTTATTATTTGCTGTCCAAATTTCATGACATTTCATGCCTTGACATATACAGATGATACTGGTGAATATAATGATAAATAACGTTTTACCATGAAAACATTATCAGTCTATAAATAAGAGGCGCTCATAATGCTTTAATCATTTGCTTAAGATGCAAATTCCTTGACATTTGTGGCATATGTCAGTTGTTAAACTTTTAAGCTGGATACAGAAAGATTGTAGGTTCAAACCCCACAAGGGAAATCATGAACTTTCACTATGGTGTCATAGTATTGTAATAGTGTGTTGTACCTAACAACATGTCTGTGTAATAAGCAAACTTTGGTTTTGTTACTAAGATCACCTCGTCTCTCTCCATGTTCTTTAACAGTCTCACCTCACCGTCGGTCACATTGCCCTGGTGGTTGGTAAGCGCCCAGAAAGCCGCAACACCAGTTTAACTGAAGAGACAATATGTGTCCCCCGACTGGTGTCTTCAGTAGATGCGTGCACCAACACAGACCCTCCGTACGAATGCTGCCCTTGGCTGCGCAGGTTATGCCCCTGCCCGCCCAGAGGCCTGCTGGCAACCATAATCACCAAAGGTAAAAATTGTGTCAGGAATCATCTAAAGCGTCCTGATGTTTCTGCCTCATTAGAAACATCATTGCTAACCTGTCTCCAGTGTGACATTGCTAACCTATCAACATTGTCTCAGTGATTACCGGTGATGTACAAATGGACACAGCTGTGGCTTGTCTTTCCCTGTGCAGTGAGCATGGCTGCGGTGCTTTTTGGGGTGGTGTGGTCCATCACAGAAAAGGATTGCCTCCCAGGCGGAAACCTGTTCGGGATTGTGACCTTGTTTATCTGTTCTGTGGCTGGAGGAAAGCTGTTCTCACTCATACACTTCTCGAACCTGCCACCGTTGCCTCCTCTCCTTGGTATGAGCTACTTTTCTGAGTCGTGAGCAAATGATGTTCAGAATAGGAAATTAGCTTACTGCCTTTTGGACAGTATGTACTATATGCGGTCTGCTATTCTTGCAGTATGGTCAAAAATTTGTGCAGACCTCGTGAAAAGAATGTCTGTTTTTGAATTTCTATTAAAAAGAAATAAGAACCTCATTATTCCACAGACATATGTAACTAATAAAACAGAGTGAAATATATACAGTAATTGTGCTTGAGGATTGTGCTGGAGGAAACATGATATCCTGTAGTTTTACAGTTTGTTTATAACATGATCCTGAGTTTTCCTTAACTTGGAACTAAAGCAAATATTAGGTAGAGCAGTTTTTCCCTGACTGGTTTACTTCTTTTGGATGCTTAAAGATTGTACTAAAATGAATGCGAAGTTGTGAATGTTTTCAACAAACAGCCTAGTTGTGAATGTTTTAAAACCAACCGTGTCCTTCAATTTAGTGTTAAAATGAAGTTTAAGTACAACTGTCACAGCTCCAAAATAAACTTTCTGTGTTGTTGTAGGGTGCTATGTTAAATAACTTTCTTCATTTATTTCTTTGTAACTGCAGTGGTCGGTTTCACACTCAGTGTGAGAAAACAGTAATGAATAAGCATGGGAATTCAGTTCTGTTGTCTTCCCCGCGTGTGTCTGCAGGCATGCTGCTGGCTGGATTTATTCTCCGAAACATCCCTGTGGTGACAGATGCAGTATACATTGATGTTAGATGGTCGGCTTCTCTGAGGAACATCGCCCTGGCTGTCATTCTGGTCAAAGCTGGCCTGGAATTAGACGGCAAGGTGTGAAACCAATGTGGGAGAAGACACATTGAAACTTTATGCTTTTTTAAGTTGCTTCATAATTTGCTCATAACTACAGTCAAACTGCCCTATCTGAGAAAAACAGTTTATAATAAAATAACTGATTCAGCCTCTTAACTGGCCTTGATACCACCTACGTAAAACACTGAAAGATTATGTGTATTGACTATAGTCAGATGTGTTACATTGTGATTGTGTCCCAGCCTTTATTAACATAGAGGGTTTTTACTGACATTTTTGAAAAAAAAACTGCACATTTTAAAGTTGGAAAAGTTTTTAGAAACATACTGTTATTGACTTATTGTCATAGTTCTATTAAATCAACAAGTTCTTGTGTTTGTTTCAGGCCCTGAAGAAGTTGAAGGCAGTGTGTATACGTCTGTCTATACTTCCCCTCACCTTCGAGGCAACCACTATGGCTGTGGTCTCCTATTTACTGTTGGGTCTTCCATGGGTCTGGGGATTTATTCTAGGGTAAATTTATGTTTTTGATAAGACATGGGGCTTCTCTAAAAGATCTGCTACTGACACCAACCTGATTTCACCCGTTCTCTGCTCAATAGGTTTGTTCTTGGGGCTGTTTCTCCAGCCGTGGTTGTTCCATCCATGCTGCTTCTGCAGAAGGAAGGTTATGGAATAGAGCAGGGTATACCTACTCTTCTTGTCGCAGCCTGCAGCTGTGATGATATTGTTGCCATCACCTGTTTTACCACCTGCTTGGGTGTGGCTTTTGCAACAGGTGAGACAAATTTTTTTTTTGTGAAGACAGTACTTAATATGTCATGC
The DNA here is from genome assembly GCA_036877525.1 of Chromobotia macracanthus. Lineage (NCBI taxonomy): Eukaryota > Metazoa > Chordata > Actinopteri > Cypriniformes > Botiidae > Chromobotia > Chromobotia macracanthus. Next base: position 3,895,115 of record JAZGTH010000019.1, read on the forward strand.
ACGATCGTAAAAATTTTGATTTGTGTTACATTTCTTAATTTCGACAATGTAATGTAATATAGTAATATTTAATAATAAATAAATAAATAAAAATACATATTATTATTAGTATTAGTATTAATAATACATATTATTATAAAACATAACAAATGCATAAATGTAGTAATATCTGTTTACAATATGTTAAAAATGTGTATTTTTGTTTGTAAGACTGTAATTCATAGCCTACATTTGTTTTGACAATGGAAAGATGAGGACAAAGTTAACCACACATTTTGTGGCTTTGTGAAATTTTATGTGAAATTTGGTTCTTGGTCTGAAAAGCACCACTGCATCATTTACTATCATCTGTATGATGTTAGGAAACCCCCTTTATGTCAGACTGCTCTCTGTCATCCTTTGTAGGCACTGAGTGGTTAAATGTGCTGCGGGGACCTTTGGAAGTATTCGGTGGTGCGGTCACTGGTGTGGCCCTGGGCTACTTTCTGCATTACTTCCCCAGCAGAGACCAGGTAAGTGCACTATGACCTTTTGTAAAACATTGCTGATGTTAAATAAAAAAAATGATGTTCACTTTAAAACCATTTCAGGGTTTTCATATTGTTGTTGATTTATGTCTTTTGGTGTACTACATAGGGAAACCTGCTGCTGAAGCGTTCCTTCCTGGTTTTGGGGCTGTCTGTGTTCACTTTGTTTGGCAGTAATGTGGCCGGGATTCCTGGAGCAGGAGGTCTCTGTACGCTGGTGCTGGCGTTTGTGGCAGGAATAGGCTGGGGAAAAGATAAGGTCAGAATTCTCGCAAACAATTTCCTCTTTCTTACTTTCGTTCTTTCTTTCTCTGTTGTCATGTTCTCTGTTTCACTAATATAATAATCACTAATAAATAACCTCCCTCATGTGTATGTTCCAGGCTCTGGTGGTGGACGTTGTTGAAAGGTTTTGGTTTGTGTTCCAGCCTCTTCTCTTTGGTCTCATTGGTGCAGAGATTGTTATTACTGCTTTGGAGATCACCACTGTGTGTGAGTATCAGATGACATTTGTTGAATTGAATAAAGATTTAACTAATACATGAACCTAAAGTTACATTACATAAGCCTTAGATTTACATTTACACAAATGTAGCATTTACACATGTGCCTTTAATAAAATCCTATAAAAAATATGTTGCACTATTGTCTGGGCTTGTTTGTGCTGTAGCATCATGGCTCTCCTTAAATACTTGAAGGGACAGTTTACCCAAAAATTGCAGTTATGTCATCAGTTACCCAGCCCAACTCCAAACCCCCTTGGGCTGTTAGGTATTAACCCAATTTATTTGCCTAACATCTCCTTTTGAGAGAAAGTCAAATGAAATATTCTTTTTTTGTGCACACTATCCCTTTAAATCTTTTGAAATGGCTGGTCTGCTGTAGTAACAAAAGGTTGTTGGTTCCATTAGTTATCACCATTGTGCTCTAGCAGTGTGAGTTAACACACATGTAGTGTCTCAAACATGCAGTTAATAAGGTATTCTAAAATGTGTCTTCAGCTATTGGTATAGCAGCCCTGTTCATCGCTCTGACTGTACGCCTGCTCATCACTTTTGTTGTGGTCCTGGGTGCCGGCTTCAATGTAAAAGAGAAGGTCTTCATTGCTCTGGCCTGGATGCCTAAAGCCACAGTACAGGTAAACCTCTACTGATCTCTGTTTTCATCTCAGTTATACTGCTTCCTGTAGCCTCTATAAGAGTTGCATGATGCTAAGATTCAGCTCTTATCCTATTATTACTATTAGTGGAGAAGTAAAAATAGGCTTTGATTTCAACAACCATTTCAGTTATCTGAACGAAAGCTTCAGTTCCTTGAGCAGGATACTTATTTCCAGCTGTAGGACAGATTGTTACCATAAGAAGTGTGATTTCAGTTTGGGCATAAATTATTAGCGAAATGACAAATGAAATGAAATGCAGTGAGATGTCTCTAACAGAGAACATGATATGATTGGTCCAGGCTGCAATAGGCTCTACGGCTCTGGACATGGCACGCTCTAAGAATGTCCTGGAGCTGCAGAAGTATGGTATGGACGTTCTTACTGTGGCTGTGCTGTCCATTCTCATCACTGCTCCTATAGGAGCGCTCATCATCAGCCTGCTCGGCCCTCGAATGCTGCAGAAACCAAAGAACCCGGAGTGGGGTGAGATGTTTGCACACACAAACACACTTGTTTACTCATCTAAATGGGGACATTCTATAGATTTCTTTTTTTAGAAACAGATAGTTATAAACGCTATAACCTAACCCTAACCTACACTCTAACCCTAACAGAAAACTCACTGCATTAACATTACTATACTTTTATAGCATTTTTTCAAATGAGGACGTCCCCAAAGCTTTAGCTCAGATTTGTTTTTGCTTAATATTGGGAACAAATTTGTCCCCAATATGTGGTTAAGTAAACACCACACCTTCATAAGTGACCTGCTAATCTCAAATGTTTTGTTGTTTTATACCAGATTTTGGCTAAAAGACAGCATTTGGGTAAAATATATATTTGGTATTTATTTATTGATTATAAAATATTTTAAATACATGTTTACTATATTAGCCAAGCAGTAAACGCCTGGCCTCTGTCCAGGGTGTTTCCCTGTCCAAATAGCTTGAATAGGCTTCAGCACTCCCTGTCATCCCAACAGGGAAAATTGGTATAGAGGATGGATAGATATTAGCCCAAATCCATCCCAGAAAGCACTGCAACATTCTTTGTAAACATTTTTATCCAGGGTGGCCAGAGTTGGTAGAAATATTAAAAACCATATTTGAAAAAATGCAGTGCATGTTTTTTTTGTATTAGAGTTTGGACTCATTAGCAACATGTTAACGTCCTAGCTTGTTGACTCTGTGAATGTTAGGCAAGTCTCTGTTGTAATTCACATGAGAAATGCTATTTGAGTGACCACTAGATGTAGGAGGTAAATTAACCGCCTACATGTAGAAAAGAAATAAGTTTTGAAACAGAGCCCTATTTCCTGTTCCTTATTACTTATGTTCCGTGCCTTATGAAACAAACAATCCATTTGAACATGATAACTGAGTTATAGATGGTAATGTATGACCACATCACCCACAGCTTGGAGAATTTGCATGCTGGCAGAACTCTTTATCCTGTATCACTCTCTTTACTTTATTGTTTGTACAATATTTTTGACTTTGCTGATGTGTTAAAAATAATTCCTTTTTACTGATTTTGTTTGCCAGGACACACACATGCTGATAAAATGTGTAGGTTTAATGCACTGTAAGGTGTATTAAAAGAAATATAATATGTAAAATAGTCCTATATGACATCCTTCTTGTAATGTTTATTACTGAGTTGTTAATGACTTTAATAATTTTCTGAATTGTAGCTGTCAGTCAAGGTGCATTATCTGCATCAGGGACGCCAGTGACGTATGAAAGCGCCCTGTGATGCATCCTAAAGGTTTGGAAGTTTCTGGAATGGACTTTCCAGGATCTTTCCAGGAAGTGAACATCCACAGCTGTTGAACATAGTTCATCTTCTCAGAGGATTCCAAATCTTATATTTTTGACCTGCTGAGGTCAGTCTGCAAATGTGGCAGACATGATAATCCCAACTCTTGCTTTCAGCCTTGCAAGCTGGATGGAAACCCAGTAATTGTAAATCACCAGTAACTAGCCAGATTACAGGCTATTAATCCTCTCCAGAACATGGAACGATTTTTGCATCTAGAAAAATACTAGTAAAATTACTAGAAAATACTAGAAAAAACTAGAAAAATTCGGACACTATGAAGTATAATGTATAAGCTGTTGTTTATCAGTATTACTTTTTCTGACTGGATTGCTGCTCTGATGATAGTAGTTCTTAAATTAACCGTATTACAAATCACAGACTGTATTGAAATTATACAAATGCCATGTAGTAGTCAGTGTTGTCTTAGATCTCTTTAGAATTCTGAACTGTTAAATCAGAATTACTGATATTGTATCAGTTCTGGGAAATATGTAGTGAAATACTGTAACAATAGGAGGAAATCTGCAGTCTAACAGTGGAGCTCAAATGCATTTGTTTATAGTGAAGATAAAGTACATTTAGAACATAACAGAGTATATTATTATGATATTAAATTAAACACACATCATTCTGATTTTAAGCATCTTTAAATTAATCAAAAATAATCTTAACAGCATTGCACAGCTATCATGTTACTTTCTAAAGTGCATGAGCTATATATTTTCTTGATATTGAATTTTCATATGATTGTTTTTATAAACTGTGTACTGTATTTAAATGTTATCAGTCATGTAAATGGTTGTGTAGATTTACCTCTTTTTCTTAACTGAAAAATAAGGTACTGATTTAAAGGTTTTATATTGTGGTTTTGTGTGTAATGTATGTAATGCTATGCAGTAATTAAATGATTACTGTTATCACACTGAAGCCTGATATCATATCTTGGTTTTTATGTGGATTATATGCAGTAATTTTTTTTAGTAGCAGCACTGTTGCTGCAGAAATGAATGTAATTTGCCTTGTTAAGGGATGAAAGACAAAAGTCCCCATTCGCATTTGGAAACATATCTTGTTTGATCTTGTCTGAAGGCAAAGCAGATGTAAATAAGCCACGCTGTTACTTTACAGTACACAGTTTTAACCACCGTGTAATGGATTGCACTATTGTGTGTTGGAAAAATTAATATATGTTGATGAGAAAGTAGCATATATATGTCAATTTATTAGGTACATCTTTTTAATTGCTTGTTAACAACATCTAATCAGCCAACAACACGAAGGTAAGGATGCTGACCTTGTTAACCCCGTTATACCCAATAAATTCCTGTAGCTCAACTGGAAGGTCATTGGGTCAGCAGCCAAAGGATGTGGGTCCCATTCTCATGGAACACACATACTGATAAAAATGTATACGTTGTATACGACTGACCTGAAAGTTGCTTTGGATAAAAGTGTCTGCCAAATGCATAAATGTATATTATATGTATAGACACATACTTAGGCTACATAGAGACATAATACAAGTATGGTTGGTTAAATCTTTATTTTACAAAAGTTAAGCATATTCCAGATACCATACAAATGTAACTTTTTTTTTACAAGAGTTTTTACAAGAGCCATCAATTCTGACAAACCAGTTGGCACTACAAAAACTGATCCTTGTGAGGACCAGTGGATTGTCAAAATGTCTGCAGTTTTGATTTGGAATGTAACACAGATTGTAATTCTACAGCTTGTGGGTTCAAGTAGATAGTCAAAAATAGAAACTTTATTATATAAGATACTTAACGTAACTGTTGACTAAGGCATTTCTTACAATCTATTGTAACATGAAATGTCTCTATTTATGCAAACCCTAATTTGGTATCCTGTAGTTGAAAACAATATAAATAATTTAGCAAACTTTACTTTTTGTGTAGTTTAAAAAAATGGCCTTTCACAATGGTCTTTATTCAGCACACTGTACTGATAGCATAACTGACTTTATATCTGGATTTATAACTTTAAAGTTATAAAAACTTTAGATTAATTAAGACACTATTTGAGCCACGAAGACTGATTGGCTAAGATAAACTATATCTGACCTTATGGTCCGGTTATATTGCACATAAAAATAGCACTACATATACCAAGTATAAAAAACCCACCGGAACAATGTAACAAATTCAATTATAATTAAATTCTCAGATAATCAACAACATCCAGCTCAATTCACAAACCTATGTGTTTAAAGAGTAAAAGATGGACATAGTTTTAAGTACAAGCAAAACGACAGTAGTTTTTCAGTGGTGAAAAACATTTAAAAAGCAGGAGCCTGGAAATGACAGCATTTTGAGTGGTCTTCAGAGCACTGGTTACTCCTCGCCCTCTCCGGGTCAAAACAAGGTGGGCTACAGAATCTTCTTCTTTAGAATAAGCGGACCAATGTTGTCGCCTGTCATCTCGTTGTGTTTTATGTGCGATTTGTCACACACAGGAAACTGTGAGAAGAGAACTTCAAATTTAGTGTTGATAGTGAATGTGGTCAAAAGAGGAAGCTGAACTTCATTTTTTCACTGAAGTATTAATAATTTCATTAGTCACTTAATATGGTCATAGCATACATTTTGATCAAAATGTATTTAAACCAAAATTAAATTTAAACCAGTCATAATTTAATTCTTTATGGCATTTTCTAGTCTCTCTCTCACCCCTGAAATTGCTTTCACTGTGCATCAAAATTTTTGACAAGATCAAGAAATGATACGACATCTTGAATCAGAAACAGAATAATACATATGGAAAAACATGCTGCTTTTTCTATAGGCTACTACCCTCTTACTGTTTTAGATCGCCAGCATCTGCAGTAACAAATGTTTGTACTCCTCAGGTCTTCTATGTCGATCTCATTTACGACTTTAGGGTTTTCCTTCTGAATCTTCAGGTTGATCAGACTGTCTCTTTGCTTCTTCTTCTTGGGTAGAAAGGGCCGGATGGTCAGATAACCCAGCAAAGCCAAAATGCCCAGCAACGGCAAGAGCCGCAACCACTCTGAAACTGAGGAAGTTTAAAAGTCATTATCTAACACTGTCAAGCGTAATTCATTTATCTGTAAAGCACTTTTCACAAAGAAGCTTCACAGAAAATGATCTGGAGTTAATTATTAAGGTGACTATAGGGACAAAATCCTTTTAGTGAGTAATAAAAAGGCACTTTGTGTTTTTTTGTTACGGCTAATGATTCATGTAAAATTATAGACAGAGCTTGATGTGATTCAAAATTTAATCACATTATTATATTATATTATATTATATTATATTATGTAATCAATGCTTATCATATTAGTCTTTATTCTGCATGCATATGCATTACTGATAACTTACCTAACAAACTATTTTATTATACAACGTAACTACATGACATTAGTTAACTGCTTCACTTTATAAGATAGGCCATGCATAAAATCTAGACCATTACTCAAACTGTATATCTGCAATATATCAGCTGGACTGTAATAAGTTCATATATTCATATCTCATTCAGATACATGATGACAAAAGCACCGTAGGATACAGTGACCGTATGGGAATACATCACACCTAACCTTAAGCTTTTGTATGAAAAACATACCTGTAAGTCGCGCAAACCCTCCGATCGTTTCTGGCAGAGGCAGCTTTTTGAGGTAGGCTGGAAGCTGTATTTTAATAATCCTGGAGATATTTTCTAACACCATCTTGAACGACTTTGTGCACTTCTAATTGAAACCCAGCAATATATTTCCTGGGGAATTCTACGTCATCGCGTTAGTCCAGTTGCGTAGTCTATCCCGTTTGCTATTCCGGACTGGAAGAACACACGCAGTTTGATACGTATGTATTAAACACGTATCAAACTGAATACAATTTATGCGTTACACTGAATGCCATTTTGACGTTTATTTTGCGTCTTCTCGGCAGACCCCTTACAAAACAACATTGACCAGCATGCCTTGCGTTGTTAGCAAAATTACACTAATGCCTGTTTTCGTGGATTGATTCTTACACCAAGCTACAAAAAAACAAAAATACTAATACATCAACTAATTTTAAACGGATACTGCGCATGGTCAAGGATGGGGTGTTTTAAATGTTGATTGCGCACATTGAAGAACACTTTTCGTGTTTTTTCATCAGGCATCTGGCAGTCTACTATGTGCGCTGACGTTTAGGTCCATGTCTGTCCGGTGTCATTGGTGAATGACCGAAGATGTCTCATAGCAGGTTGTTTGCCCGGTTGCTCTGTAAGTAAAACAGACATGAGTGTTGTTGCATTTTAAACATAAAACAAAAAAAATCTGCCTTTGTGTTCATACTGTTTCAGCGGCAGATGTAAACGTGGAATAAATGTTTCACTTGTTATTTGGCTTAAACGCACAGCTAATGCTAAAGCTGTTGTGGTGGTCTTCTGAGAAGTTGCTTAACATGTTTAACTTATGAACTATGGCCTCTACTGGTTGCTTAATTTAATGTGCTTAATTCGAGCCCTATCAATTGGTTGTCCTATTAAGATGTTTTTAATAAATCAGTGTTAGCGACAGCACTTAAATGAAACTTGCAGTAGTATATGAAATAATAATGTGCTTATATTTATGTCGGAATGGATGTGTTCTGTGTTATTGCTACACTTTTTGCAGAATGAATAAGCAGAACTGGGTTGTCCTTGTTCTTTGATTTTGCAGAACACAAATATCTTGGTAACAGATATTATAGGTTTGTTAAGACCAGAGTGACACTGCTGTGTGTAGTCATGTGCTTTACTGTCATCAACAGTGCACAACATCTAAATAATAATGTGGTCCTAAGAAACTGTCATAATTAATAGAGTATACAGTTCCTATGCAAGGGTGCAATCCATCAGTTGCGTTTATTTCTCAGTAAGCTCTTCTACTCTTGTGCAATTCTGTTAAGTGTATGTTAATAATGGATTTTTTTTCCAGACTGAACTGAAAGCCATGTTGAGTAACTTCTCCATTGTGACTTTAATGCATGTGTGGGTATATAGAGTGTGTACATAATTTGTCTTTTCAGAAATTAGAATGACAAACCTAATTCAATTACAATAAAAAAGCTTTATGCAGGTATTTCATTTGTGTTTTAGGAATGTGCCAGCATTCCTTCTTGTGAACTTTAACCTAAAGACTTTAACTGACACTGATTATGTTAGATATGATCAGTATTTCTCGTGCTCCTTTTAGTAAAACAGTTGTATTCCTTTTAAACACTTTAGGATTTTCAGACAAAGATCTTTGGTTCTGATTTATGCTTTGTGGCTGTCTGGTTTGAGGTCATGGCGATGGTCATCAGACCCTTTGTGGGTCATCAGACCCTGCACTTAACTGTGTTTTTACCATATATATGTATTTACCAAGTTGTTGTATTTTAAGGTTCACTGATCACATGTGTTGTAAGCCCACTGCTCTAAATGTTGTTGTATTTGTGTTTGCAGTGCAGCAATCTGGTGTGAGACATTGTTATACAGGCAACAGGAAGAACCTTTACATCAACAAGAACACTAAGGTCATTTGTCAAGGCTTCACAGGAAAACAGGTGTGTATCTACTGTCAGTATTAGCCACAGGTTCATTATTTTCAGCCAAAATGTGTGGCAGGGTCTGGATTCAACCTGAAGTCTGTGATTGATGTCTTATGACCTGAAGTCATAAGATAATGGTGGACTACAATGTTTAATCATTTTTAAAGTATAATAATAACAAAGTATTAATAATAATTATTTTTAACATGGTTTTAGGATCTGTTCCATCACAATGAATTAAACTTACACTCCCAGACTAGGGATGTGCCAGTCCGATATTTAGTATCGGAATGTTTTAAAGAGAGATGTGCAGCGAAGCTGTACTGTTACAAAAAGATCTGCTGTGCATTGAATCAATTTATCACAGTAACATTTGTGTGTGTATGTGCGTGTGAGACAGACAGAGCGGCACACATGTTCCCACTGCACACGTGGCACAAAGTGCAACAACTTATATAATAAAAATAAATAAAAATAAAAAAAATTATCATTTATGGGCAAAACCTCTTTAAAGCTTAGATGTTTTAGAGAGGGGAGAAGAGTGTATTGGAGTAAAGTCTGTATCGGCAGATATCAGGGTTGCAGTATCGCTATTAGTATTGGACATAAAAAATTGGTATCGTGCCATCCCAGACACATAAAAAAAAATCACTTGTGCTGTTCCTTCCTTTTGCTTATCCTTTCTAGAGTTCTTTAGCATTAGAATTTTAGTTTTATTTTTTAACAAGATCCCTGATCATACCCTGGTCATCATCAAAAATTATTACTGCTTTTGGTGCATTACACGTTATACAGTAACATTATAAGTGGAGCTGTGAAAAATTAATACAAATAAAATATTACCCCTGTGAAGTGGAGTGTTATTTATGTCTTCTTTAGATTAAGCAATCAGCTTTTAAACATGATATTCGTTCTTGCTCTGATTTATTTTCTCTCTAGATGAGGATAGACAGAGGCGATTGTTTTTTGCTCATTGGCCCATTACAGTGAAACTGCTTGCTACAGTATCCAATAACCTTACTGTTCTCATCTGTCTGATTTATTTCTCTCATTGTATTTCTCTCACTCTCCTTCACCCTCTTTCAAATGACTCTTTGCCATAATAAAGGGTTGTTAAATGAAGTTTTAATGAACACTCATTATAATTAGAAGGGGTTGAAAGATGACTGCAGTGTCATTGCTGCATATTAACATTGCTCTTCAGCTACATAAGCAAACCATACCTCAAATTAATCGCCACACCGTTAACAGAAGCAGTGTGCAGGAAAAATGGCTAAGTTAGCACAGTACTTGAGCGTTAATGAAAGCATAAGAACAAATGATAGTAGAAAATTTGGCAAGGGGTCACTGGGATGGGAGATGGATTAAAAACCTGCCTGTTCTCCTCATTCCTTCTAATTATGTTTGAAACATTACAGCGTTTGATTTTGCTGGTACTGGCAACCCTTGCCTTTGCACTTATCTGCAACGTTTCAAAATAATTTGTAATAATTAACATGGAAGTAGAGGTGGCGGTGGGTTAAAGTTCTCAACATACCATTTCCGCAGACTATTCAAATCTCAGATCCTATCCATTATAATTTTACCGCTTTTATTGATAAAGTAATTCACAATGAACAAATTAATGCCTGTGTTCTGATGTAAGAAAATTGTTCTTTAGGCTGGTTTCCTGTTTGAAATGATCTTTGTGTTGTTATTGAACTGATGTTATTGTGTCATAGTGTAATGGGATTAGCTCTTTACTCCAGCTAGGGCTGTTATGTCAGGGCTGCAATTATCATTTACAGTACTAAAGACACTTAAGTCAACTCCCCAAGTCTAAACTCTAAAGGTTACTTGAGTAAACTCTCATAGGTGCAAAGTCCACTTTTAGTGTTTTGCAAGTGGCTTGATTGCAATGATCTGTGCTCTGATTTCTTTGATTCTTTGTGTGAGAGAAAAAATGTTTGAATGAAAAAATTCTGTCATCATTTAATCACAGTCATGTCCTCCAAACCCATATGACTTTTTAATTCGTAGAACATAGAAGCAGAAATGTTAAAGAATGTTTATGCTTCTGTTGTCCATGCAAGGCAAGATAATGTATGGTCAGCAGGAACTGTCAAGCTCCAAAATGCTCAAATAAATACAATGAAAGCGATTCATGCACTATATAGTAGTGTAAAAGTGTGAAACGTGGTCACTATACTTTCATTATATAGATAAAAGCAGCAGGTTTGGAACAGGTTTGGAGTGACATCAGGGCAATATAATAATGACAGAAATGAACTATTCCTTTAATGTTATTATCATGCTGAACAGTAAACCCATTCTGCTGTCTTTCACCCACAGATCTCTCATTTCTCTTCTCTGTCTCTAGGGCACGTTTCACAGTCAGCAGTCTCTGGACTATGGCTCTCAGTTAGTAGGAGGGGTGTCTCCAGGCAAAGGGGGCAAAACACACCTGGGTCTGCCAGTCTTCAACTCTGTCAAGGAGGTAATGGCCTGTGTGACTGCTGACAGTCTCCTGTGAGCCACAGTGTCTTTATAGACAGCTGCTCTCATTCTCTGAGGGGACTAGCGGTCTTTAAAAAGGACATATTCTGGACAACTGACACCAACAGTAACAGAAATGTTAAAGGCCAGAAGCCAGGTGCCTCATCTCTGTCAGTCTGAAGGCTTGTTTACATCAAATCCACTTTGAAGAAATGTTATGAAGGTTTAAATATTAACAGCTTGCAAAACTAATGGCATATTTGCATCATAAAATATGTCTATTGTCTAAAAGGGGTATATTGTTTGAGGCTCTACACAAAAAAAGATGGCTCATTCTAATGTAATATTTAAGCTTTGGTGTGAAAAGTCTTCATAGAGATTAATAATTTCTTTTAAAGTTTTGATATGCACGCATTTTATGCTGGACATTTAGAATTGTTGTCGGTAGGCCTTTAACAGATTTTATAGGAGACTTTCCCAAAAATGAAAATTCAGTTATTTACTTATTTTAAACATTTATGATGTTATTTTCGGACCTCATAAGTAAAATTTTTTAAAAAGTTGGTCATACACAGTTTGTAGTAACCAGGGGATGTTTAGTTTCTAATATCATTATAGTGAGTATGTGAAAGTTTAAATGAGTATGAATAATCGTGTAATGGTGTTTCAGGCTAAGGATGGCACAGGAGCCGACGCCTCGGTGATCTACGTGCCGCCCCCATTCGCTGCAGCTGCCATCAGTGAGGCGATTGATGCAGAGATACCGCTGGTGGTCTGCATCACAGAGGGGATCCCTCAGCAGGACATGGTGCGCGTCAAACACAAGCTGCTGCGCCAGAGCAAGACCCGCCTTGTCGGCCCCAACTGTCCTGGTGTCATCAATGTAAGAGCTGCAGTGTTTGGACATATCCATCACTTACTATATGTTGTTCTTCAAAATCAAAATGGCTGTTGTTTGCAATAAGTGCAGTGAAATTAAATGGGGTTCATTTTGACCTCGTCTTAACTTCACTCCATTTTACTTATAAATCTGAATTGGCTACAGTAAAATATATATAATGTGAACAGAATCTGATTTTTCATTCAATTTCTCCTCCATCTGTTCACAGCCTGGTGAATGCAAAATTGGAATCATGCCTGGACACATCCACAAGAAAGGAAGAATTGGTAACAGTTCCACTTGATGACAACATTGTCTGTTACTCCATCTCTGATGTCTGTGTCCTCAGTCAGACTATTAGCTGAGTTTGTCGTTACACTTGACACTTGAGCAGCTCAGAGCAAGAAATCACATGAAACAAGATTAATAGACTCTCAAGAGAGCATTAAGAGGTTTTTTTTTTTACATGTTACATTTGAGTTTCTCACCATGTCAGAGCTGATTTCTCAGCTGGCCAGTGGACTGAGACGTTTGCAGTAACAGTGCTCAGATCTCCACACGCTTTTAAACTGCCAAAATGAGAGCGGAGCAGATGGCATCTCATGTTTGTGCTGTTAGGCAACAGTGCTGTCTCAATACATGTGAAGCGGTCACACAACCAGATAATTGTTTTTTACTCTTTACGCTGGTAGAGTGTGGACCTAGCAACACCAATGTTATGGGTTTGAATTCCAGAGAATGTATAGACTGATAAAATGTATCATGAATACACTGTAAGTCACTTTAAACTAGACAGATGGCACACGTTTTTTAGAGAACAGCATGGATACATGATTTCTGTGCCTGGTCCTTTAATGAAAGTTGTGACCTCATAAAATATCAGTTTGGAAATGTGAAACAATTGAGCTGAGGTAACCCCTTTCCAGGGCCATTTTTGTGTTTCATTGGTTACGTTTGACATTTGCAAAGTAATATTTCTGTATTATAACACCATCTAGTTGCAGATAATTCAAATAGATTACTCTTTTGTTGCAAAGCATTTACAGAATTTATGTACAGGTCAGGGGGTGCATTTAATTGCATTGTAACGCCCTATATTTTTGTTAGTGACGCTTAAATGTCACGTTAATTTGACAGCTCTACTTTTAAAACAAAAATCGTAATTTAGGATATTTCAGATATTGTTACTAAAATCTGAGGACTGAAACCGTTTCATAATAAATTAAAAAATGCTCAATTTATTTGTGTTGCTTTTTTCTTAGGTATTGTGTCTAGATCGGGCACCCTCACATATGAAGCAGTACATCAAACCACACAAGTGGGTCTGGGACAGTCGTTGTGTATTGGTACGAGCCAGTCAGTCATGTTCAATTATTTTATCTCCTCAGTCTACAGAAAAGAATTTTTTGAAGGAAGTGTCTTGCCTTTCAGGTATTGGTGGAGACCCGTTTAATGGCACTAACTTCATTGACTGTCTGGAGGTGTTCCTCCAGGACCCCAAAACTGAGGGCATCATTCTGATTGGAGAGATTGGAGGAGATGCAGAGGAGAATGCGGCAGAGTACCTTAAACAGCACAACTCTGTAAGCAACTTTGCATGATTTATTTATCATAAGATCACCAGACATCATTATCAATGTACGAAATGTTGTGTATGATTAGATCCAGAATGGATCTAAATGGTAGATTAGATCCGGTGTAGATTAGATCCAGTGGTGTAGATGATGTAGTTGTGGAATCTTCCAGCAGAAGCTAACGGCTCTTACTAACCAGCAAAAAACTAATATTACTTGTCTCCCACTAGTTGTTATCTACACAAACACCCATCCCAATGATAAAACACTTAATCATTTATAAAACACTTAATCATTTATAAATCACCGGTAGGCCTACAATGTTAGGCCTACAAACCATTGCTTTGTTTTTCTCATCCCTTGGGATGTACACAGTGTTTTATCTTCTGGAAATCGGCAATGTTCCCTGACAAACAGGAGCACTCGCCACACATGGAGCTCCTCTTTCCAAGCTGCAAGGAGCTCCTCAGATGGCATACAGACCAGCGGGCCCGAGCTCACATTGTGTCTGTGAATTAGAAAACAGCCTCCAGCTGCTCTTTGATCTGTTTTGTCTGTGAAAGAAACTCTACAGGGCATTCAGTGTGATCTCTGGACCAGCCAGGCTAGATTTTACTCACAGTCAAAGATCTCCCAAACTCCTAAGAGAGCCGGGGTTTGTAGCATTAACTGTGTCATATTTATTCCTCCAAGCTGCTGAGAGAATGCTGGTATATTAACTCTTATGCGGGCAAAATTTTTTCATCTGTGATGATATTAAAAGCAAATGTAGGCTCAATGAATCCTGCCCCCCACCCACTCAAGCAGGAAATGCGTTTAATGAGCTGTTGCTTTGGTGCCCTGGCTCATGGAGTAGTTACGTTGATTGAAGCAAATTGTGTAAACTGACGCATGAGCGTTCATTTTCTCAAGAGGCCTCTGGGTGTCCAGACATGGGGCAGACCGAAATAAGATTTGAGAGCGTGGCAGCAGTGGGCGGCCGTAAACCTGTTATGGTCCCATCAAATCACTCTAAGTGCTTGCGCCACATGGACGAGAACCTAATTTTCAAGTAGAGCGATTAGATGTTTCAAGAACGGCTCCTTCATCCTGTGACGCACACTCGGCTAAAGAGCTCATTTTGAACAAAAATAGTAAATTTTCAACCTGCAATTTTAGACATTGTTGGAGGTTTCGGTCACAGAAATTTAGAAGTTTTTGTGTACTTTGAGCAAAGTTGTGTGTATGTGTATGCATGTGTATTTTTTCTTTTCTGGCCTGTCAATTATATTAGAGGTTGAATTGATTCGGTGGAAAATATTCTTCAGTGACTGGTTGAGGTAATGAGAAAAGTTTACCTGAAAGGAACAATTTCATGCAATTTGTAAGAAGGTTGTGTTTAGCGAACGCTTTGAAGATGGCCTTGGCCATGAATAATGGAGATCAATAAATGGTACGTCATGCTATGTTTCAGCTGTGGGATTCAGCTGAGGGTGAAGTATTTGGCAGTTATGAAATTTTCTGCTTGTGCGGCTGTTAACAAGAGCTGAATTGATCAGACTGTTAAACGCATGGCAGTCTGATTAAAGACTTCAGACAGGGATGATACATCAGCCTAGAGGTTTTCTGTGTTAATGGAGGTGGAAATGGAGACAATCGCTGGTGAACTATTGGCTTTTAAGAAAAATCTAATATGGTCTATTTATATGTCAAATTGATGTTTTCGATTAGACTGATAAGCCTAGGAAAAAAAAGGGATGAGTCATGATGGTCCAGTCGACTGGAAACCGGCTAGTAGATTAGTAAGGGTTGACTAGATCTAAACTACTAATTTGGAAAACGTGTATTCCGGTGTGCAGTTTTCACAAGAGTCTCATTCACCAACCCGATTAACTTTGTGACTTTGTGTTGGTACCTGTTTCATCATGTAATTGTGTTCCTCCTCATGTCTAATAGTTGCTTTCTGGTTACAGAGCTGCACAAAGGTTCGAGCACCCTGTTTTCCTCTCTTGTTTATAATTTAGAATCTCCTGAAGTCTTTGTTATGACAGAAATCCCAAGGCCAACTGGCAAAAAGCTTTTCTGCAAAATTTGCATTTTGATAAAAATAACTCTAAAGTTCTTGTCAGACACACACTTTGTTTTTACTTATGGCTATAATTTGCCACCAAGAGAACTTTGCACATTAAGGTCCACTTGTGGCCCACAAACACCTCGGCCCCATGGGACTTGCTAAAATGATTGAGAAGAAGCTTTCCAACTGTAACATATAAAAATGACAAACTGTTTTTTCTGCAAATGTCCATCACTTATCTAGTATGGCTAAGATCAATACTTAGTATCCTATCAGTAGAACATTGTGGGTTTTTCCTAACCCTAAGTCATTAAATCTTTCCTATAATTCTTTTAATGTGTTCCAGTGGAATAAAATAGCAGCGTGTGGTTTGGAATGACGGATGATTTCTTGTTCCTTTAAGACTGTAAGTCATTGTTCAAAATAAAGCTGACTGGAGAACAGCTGAAGGAGTTGTCGTTCAACAAAAAAGGCCACACAAGGGTAGAATGTCTTAAAGTTTTGTGCCTGAGCAAAATATAATGACCTTCATTATCTTAATCTTCCTAGATTAAGCTTAGTCTGCAGTCGGCTAGGCGAGAATGAACAGCCTAAGCAAAGCTTGCGCTTTGAACCAAAGACGGCTCCCATGGAGCGTTATAATGTAAGCCGGTATTTTTAGATGATCAAGCATTAAGCTCGATTGCCTTTGACTGGCGGTCACATTCACTTCATCTTCTCCACCTGAATTCCATTTAAAGTTTTCAGTGAAATCAAACATTTCTAGGGAAGTTTAGTAATAACCTTCAGTTTTCTGAGATGCTACTGAGCACATTAGCATCAGTGCTAGCTATAGCTAGTTTCTAAATTTAAAGTTACACCAAAGAGTTCCAACCTTCACCCAGCCTCGATGTGATCCACTAGACAAGGAGCTGCCAAATTCAACTAAAAAACTCAATGAGTAAACTCGGTCCAACATGGACGTTGGTCATTTAGGAACTTTTACCCAATTGTTTCCCAGTTGAAACGACGGTTAGGACAAAACACGTTCTAAACGACAATATCATTCATGAGAACCCAATATTCATCCAGCTGGGAATGAGGGGAAATAACAGACGAACTGTTGAACTTGATAGTTAATTGGCGTGAACGTGACTAATTGCCTTCTGCTGAAAGTGAGATTGTATGAAATGACAGGCTACAGCCACTGTCTGCTCATCCAGTCACTCCCACACAAGAAGTTACTGTAGATGTCTTAATCTGCCTCCCCTGCTTACATCTTACCGTATTATAGTGTCTGACAGCTTATGCATTTATCTTCACCTCTCATTTAAATGTGAACTGCAGCTAGAGGCCGTAAAACAGAGACCTCCAGTAATTGTTTTTTAAAAACACATTCTCTTAGTTCTGCTGTGACCCTAGATGGGTAATATATGACAATGTGATGTTTTTCCTCCCCCAGGTCTGCTTATTTATCATGTCAGACATGTTTATTTGTCATTGACTTATATATTTAAAGTTCTTTTATTGTTTGTCATTGTTTTATCTGTAGGGTGCCAGCGCTAAGCCAGTGGTGTCATTCATCGCTGGCCTGACGGCTCCTCCTGGCAGGAGGATGGGGCATGCTGGTGCCATTATTGCGGGAGGCAAAGGGGGTGCCAAAGAGAAGATCTCTGCCCTGCAGTCGGCGGGAGTCGTCGTCAGCATGTCTCCGGCGCAGCTGGGCAGTACCATGTTCAAGGTGAGACTCTTCGCTCACAGCGTAAGGCGAAATCCAAAGAAAGAGTTTGTGCTGTCACACAGGGCTGCCCACCTCAGCATTTCACTGTCTAATTGCTCAACACGCTGTTTCTTTAGCTTCCGGAGGTGCGCCTACCATTAATGGCATTCATATAACAAACGCTATTTATTTCTTATTTTCTTCCTCTTAGTTAGAAGTCACACAGTGTTGCCGGCCTGCCGAGTTCTTGTTTTAAAGTAGATTCATCGCATGTGTGGCTCCGGTCCAGCGGGCTCTCTGAAGCAGGCTGTTCCAGGGGCCAAAACGGTGACTAATATAAGTGGCCCCTAGATAATCACAGCAGTTTTTACTAAAAGGTATTCAATGGAAAAGCTCCACCGCGAGACAGGAAATGAACAAGGCTTCTTTTATACTGGTGTGTTAGCAGCTCTGCCTCTTTATCTCAGTTTATCACAGGCAGCACTTTTAACAAGATGTATAAAAAGTGAAATCGTGTATTACACTCATTCATCATTTTATCCTTTCATTATCAGCACTAGCAAACGCTCCTTCCTCTGCATCAATACCATTTTCTTTTCTCTTCCGCCACACCCCTGGATTCTAATTTGTAATCATTGCAAGTAATGATGAAAAACACTCTGCCTGGTTGTTAATTTTGCAGCCCATTGTGTTCATACATCTGTGTTTATCTCATTGGCCGATTTAATAATGGTGGCACATATACACACATACCCGAAATTTGTTTGTGTTTTCTAGGTTTTTCCTGCCTCACACACACATCCACCCACATGCATTATTATACCATACCTGTCTCGGTCTCAACCTGAATATTAACCCTTTCTTCCTTTTAATTAGAATTCACGAATTCAACATAACACTGTTTTTGCTACTAAAAATGAAATTTAACCTCACTTTAATTGTGAACATTTAATAAAATAACCAGTTGTAGTGTGTACTGTTACACACGGCACAGTGAAGATGCTAATCACAGCTTCATTCTCTCTCTGTCTCTTAGTACTAATGATGCAGTCATGTATTTCTCATTTCTTGCTGTGCTACTTAAAGCTGTTGTCTGCCTTTACTTGAGAACTGCATGACCACTAGGTGGCAGTAGAGCTTCGAGTATTTTCGCCGAAGAACCTGCACGTCTTCATCTGTAAAACATGACATTGGAATAAGGGAATTCTGACAAAAATACACAATTTTGTCACCGTTATATGGGGAAAATATGTTTTCAGAAGCACAATGCATCACCCTGGAGCTGTTAGCTTTAGTAAATTAACTATGTAAATAGCTACACCTCACTGTAACTCATCTGAATTCATCTTGTGCATCTCATGCTTGTCTTTTCAAACAGCTCTGTTTGTTTATTCACGGCTTCTGTAAATGTTTCTGCATGCAAGTTGTACAGTAGTAAACTTCTTCACGTCACAGTGAATGCTTGCCGATCCTGCAGAGCGGTGTCCTGTTTAATGCAGTGGTCCTTCTAGCTGTTGGTGAAGAATTGAAAACCACAACTAACCTTCTCTTCCACTTCATAACAGACCATAGCTGTTTTGATGATGTGGTTTAGGTGAGGGGTTATCAGATTTAGGTACGAAGGAAAACTAATTGCGAAGTTACTAGTTGGTGTGAAACTAGTCGATTGCTAATGTGCATCTCTAAACTCTACTGCAGCCCTTGTCAAGCACATTCATTTGTACCCTGTTTACTCTTCCTTCTTCTCTGCAGGAGTTTGAGAAGAGGAAGATGTTGTAACTTGTTAGAGGGAGTGCGACAAACAAACTGCCTTCCCTGCCTAAGGACCTTCCATCCAGCTAGAGTCCATCACCATCCTCCAGGCTCGTCAGTGCGCACACCTTTGTGTTTTCAGTTGATTCTATGAGCACATGTTCCACATATGCATCAGAGAAAATAGAACCATCTTAAAGTTTATCACAGCCTTCTTGTTAGAAGTGTACAGAACAGAAACAAGTCCACTAGACCCTTGTAATTCTGCCACACTTGAAGCAATGTAAGCCATGTTGCTTTAAACCTGGCGTGTTAAATTCTGTCTTATGTTTTCTCTCACTCTGAAACAGAAAATATATCTCTTATGCTGTGATATACCACCTTGTAGTAGTTTTTTATTTGGACATTTACCTTGTCTGTGCTCCATTTACTGACAGCTGTACAATGTATGTCTTTGGCTATTGGGTGTTTGAAAGTTGCATGTTATCCCTTCATTAGGCAGTCCTAAAGAATCATCACCTCTTGGTGAGAGGTAATGTGATTTTATTTTTTGTATTTTTTTTTTATCGAATCGCTCTGTGGCACAGTGCGATCCTTACCCTGCAAAACTCATTTGCACAACTGAAATCTTTCAACTTGCCTTCGGAACAGCCGTACCTTCACGCCCGCTCTGTGACCTTCTGGCTACCCAACTCTTTGAGGGCGTTAAATGTCATCTTTTCTCGGCTTTGAAAGCAAAGACAGTTTTCCCCTAAATTATTTTCTGTATCTATTTTCTGTCATTACAGAATTGAAGACAGCTGGACTGAAAGCGCACGTTTATAATGGCGTCATTGGGGATGGCCAACAATACCTGACAATTGTACTATTACGCGATTCAAATGCATACACAATTTAGTCTTTTCTGCATGCCGGCTTTCACTTAAGCATGACGGATTTAGAGACCTAAATGGACCAAATTACTGAAATTTGGATTGTGATGAAAAGAGCAAAACTACATGTCACCTATCCTAGGCTTTCAGCAAGGATTTTCATTTGCCGACATGGTTTATTAATTCTGACATTCCTCACTGGAAGGTAAAATGTGTGTAGGAGGATTTTTTCCTTTCGCCCTGTGATTGCATCTCTCCCGCCTAACGACATGCATTCATATTTTACTCCGATGAAGAATGAAAATGCAAATGCACTCTCCTGCCAGGTGCATTTCAGAAGTGCTCACAGTTGATGAATAGTATTGGTTGGAATCACATGTTTATCAGCCACAATTATGTGAGGTTGCACAGGTTGTACATACCAAAAAATGTGCAGGTTTGCTCAGATTTCAATAATACCAATTTGTGTGTGATTAAGTGGGAGGAGGTCAACATAAAAATGTCACCAAATGCATCGTGCACTGACTGTATTGTTCAGCCCTACAGCTGAACTGCAATAGGGAAAAAAGTTTTGAACTGGCATCGATCAGATCTGCGTATTTGCCTTTGCGGCAAAAAGAAATTGGGGCATGATCATACAATCTTTGAAAACCACACAAGCAAAATATGTGGAGGAGTACCAACTTTTCTTGGGTATAAGATTTTAAGCATTTTTGGGCTTATTATTGCTCACCCAAACTTAAAGTTTAAAGACATATTCAGCCCTGAGCAAGTTAAAAAGAAACAGTCAACTTTTTAAACAGCACTTCTTTTGTGGCAAAGTTAGATTTTGTAACTATAACAAGTAGTTACATTTTTATACTACAGTTAGTTCAGTTCAACTAATTTAATTGTGAAAAGACTGTTCCAGGAATTTTATATTATTTATTTAATTATTCTGTGCCATTTTCACAATTATTTTTAAATTATTTTTTTTCATCAAGAAAGCTTTTTGTTCATAAAACTTTTTGTAGGTCATCACCGCAGAAGGTCTCAAACTCCACATGCTAGTTCACTTTGGCCGGCCTGTTCTTTTCTTGACTTAATTTAATTAATGGGTGCCTCTACAGTAGCTAGACATGGTAATTCATACATTCCTGACACTAAATTAAACGTTTGTGGCGGCTTTTAAAACCAGAGTTCTACAAGTTCTATTAATAGAGAACATTGCTAACAAAGAAAGAAAAATGAAAGTCCTTATCTACTGTTTAGCATACGGATACAAATGTAAGTACTTCATGTTATCATAAATTGCTGTTGTCATGTGTATATTACCTATTATGCAATTCCTCAAGAATGTTCCTCACAGTTTCTCCACACAGTGTTATAAGAAATGGGTGTTTCTTAAATAAGAAAAGACTGGATATCTGGGGACCTTTGTATAAAATGGTTTATGCAGAGAGAGAGAGAGAGAGTGAGTGATACTGAATGTGTCCAGTAAGATTTCGTTTCTTCCTTTTCCAAATGGGTCTTGTTAAAATAAGACATTTGGTGGAAGCTAAAAAATAGATGCTAATGGAGGCTATAAATGTTCTGCCAGACATTTTTCTGCGCTTCTCTCCATTTCCATCACAGTCAGCCTAGCAAGAGATTATGTTGTGTACATATTGTAACCAATTATGTTCCAATCTGCATTAGAGAAATTACCATAATAAAGAATTGGAGGTCAGATTTAAGGCTTTATTTGTTTGGGGGCTTAGGGTATCTACTCTCCCGAAACATTACCATGGCTGAGCGTTGCCTTGGTGCTTGTTATCTTTGCACATAGCTAATGAAGCAGCGCTTCGGTGCGTGCCATGCTCTCTCATTCATACCTCAATGCCTTCGCTTCGGCTGTGAAGAGCTGCATGCTGGCAGAGTGACAAGTGATAAATGACACGTCTATCCATTCTTTCAAATGTGTACATGCGTGTCAAGGCGCAGTAAGCGGGTAACTGACGTTTATTTGATATTGGGGCTTTTAGATTCAGATAGACCTGTTTGTTTCGCACATTTGCAAAACACGCTGATCTGAAGGTTTGCCCACTCAGAATGTTTGAAAATAAGTAGGGGAATGTGGGGTAAGCTGCGCTAATTTTGACTGAAGCTGTCATTTAGACAAGAAGAAATTAGATGGGTTAAAGTAATGCTTATGATATTTTAGGATGTTTGCAATTAACTGAAATTATTAAAGTGTTTTTATTTTGAGCTATGGTTATGACTGTATGACTGTTTGTTGGGCCCTTTCTAGATATATGGGCATAACACAAATTATACATACCTTCTGTCCTATGTGTTTACAGTCTCTATAGCGAACACAGAATATATTCAACAGAATATTCAGACAGAATAATGTCATAAGGAAACATCAATACAGCTTATACAGCCTAGTCTTTTTTGCTTTCAGGGGGTTTTTGTGCAGTTGCCCACATTGTTGGGTACGTATTCTAAGGTTTCTAAAAAGTAAAGGTAACATGCCTGCTGTTTTCAAGAGGGGCCTCACACAATAAATTCAGCTCTCCAGGTAGCCAGACTGCAAGAATCTCAGTTTGGCCTCTGTAATACAATCTTTTGTTTGTCTCTCTTTCTCTCCTCCCATAGTTAAGCCATTAGTTCAGTCTGTATGGACACAACTGCATGGCCTTTTAGACAAATCAATGTCTTGTTCATATAACGGTTTATATAAACTACTCTTAATTGTTTGTGAATCTTACTGTCAAGGGTAAAGCGATGTTGCTTTTGAGTTCCGGTCACTGCTTTGGTCTCGTTGGGGGCCAGTGTTTTTGGATAGATTGTGCTGTAATAAATTTCAGGGTGGTCCAAATGTTCAAATGAAGACCTTAAAAATATGTGATAATTTCAGACAGTGTCCTAATTAAATAAAACAGTTACCATTTTAGGGAGCTAATTAGG
This sequence comes from Chromobotia macracanthus, assembly GCA_036877525.1. NCBI lineage: Eukaryota > Metazoa > Chordata > Actinopteri > Cypriniformes > Botiidae > Chromobotia > Chromobotia macracanthus. Next base: position 3,918,410 of record JAZGTH010000019.1, read on the forward strand.
CTAAATGTTAACGATTAGTAAATCATTTGCTGAACCAGTCCTTCAAGTATATATTTTCCTCATATTTGATACATATTTGTTATTAACCTTTTAGTTCTAGTCAAGAATTAACACACATTACCCTTAACAACGCTTGTTTCTATTGGGAAATCAACTGTACTGTGTCATAGGGCCATTGCGTAGCCATAGAGACTTTTCAAAGTTCAAAGTGCTTGAAACAAGTTGCTCATAATCAATCATATAAACATAAACGGATGTTTTTGAAATGTTCTTTAGCAGAAACCAGAGACCCTTCAGTACCATTTACAAACTCTTTAAATTTGTGCACAACTTCACTTGGCACACGTAGATGAGACGACTAATGTATTCAGAAAGGTTTGGAATACGCATGCAAATTGGTACAAGCCATTCCATTATGGGTCTAACGGAACAAAAATGTTTCTGATTTCCCACCACCTTTCCAATTCCAGAAAGCATTAGGCCAATGGTAAGTGCTGTTCATTCTCTGGTAAGTCGGCATGAGTTCTTTTTACAATGTCTCACAAATGGTTGTTAAGTCTGCCATTCCAAGCAGCGCCGTTGTGCGCTCGATGGACTCGCTTGTTGAACGGCATAAAAAAGATATTAACCATGCTCCACGTCCCATAAAACATGGCAAATGAGGTAAGGAAAAAAATCTGAAAAAAAATGTACCAAACTCAAAGTAGCTTCCGTACGTATGGATGATAAACCTTATGTTTAAAACAAGGCGTAATTGTCTTTCCTTTTCCCAAACGCGTAATGCGAATGGGAACCATTAGGTAGTATAGTTAACATCTGTAGGCATTTAGTACATATCCGTGTAATTAGTCGCTGCCTCGTTCTGTTGAGGTAAACGTAGTGATTTACAAATAGCATGATTCATCTCTGCCATGACAATAGTTGTTCATCACAGTCCTCTTAAGTAAGTGTAGTTGCGAGAGAAGTAATAAAAAAAGCAATAAAAAATATGTAAAAAAAAATAAAACAATGAAAAAAATACATAATATGTGTGAGGTATTGTTTGAGCGTAAGCAACGGTGACACAGAATTACCGCAGCACCTCAAAACTTCATGTGGAAGTGAGAAGAGGAATTGGTAGCTGAAAAAATAAGCACATACTAAAAAATAGATAAACACATGCTCCTATTGAAGTCAGTTAGAAACGATTTTGCTCTGCAACAAGAAAACTGTTTCATTTTCACGCTTGCGAAGCTGATGAGTACAAAGTGAGACGATTCTGTCAGAAAACGCTATTGTTTTTCCACTGTGACACTTTGCTGGAAAAATGTGATCGCACCTTGAAAGGAAAGAGCTCCCTTCTAATGAGTTTCCGAAGTGGCTGTGATAGCTGTACAATAGACGAGCACAAGTTCTTTATTCATTTGCACTGAATTTACTTTGTTTAAAAACCTCTCTGGAAAACTACAAGGCCTGTTCCAGCAAACGCAGTTTAATCTGTGGCTTTTTGTGTCTCTGTATAACTTCATTTTGTATGAGCACTAAGGGACAGCACTTTTTGCTGTAGCAATTAGCCTCTTACAAGTATTTGTGCTATTGCTACCTTTGACATTATTATTGGTGAGCTGTACTCTGCAGACAGAGTATATGAAAAAAATTAACGTTTATCCAACCAACGAACGTGGTTAATTAAAATCTCCAGCTGTGTTTCATGGGCATCTAACCCCTCCCACCATCGACGATCAGTAAATGAGCTATGAAATAAATGAGCACAACAAGGCATAAAATTTCTCCTAGAAACATTCATCCATTCTTGTCCTCTCGAAAAATTGGCTCAAAAAAGCCTGTATGCAGGCTTGGTTTCCATTAGCAAAGCTAGCCAATTTCAAATTGTCTACTTTCAATACAATAACCTTGCTAACAGATACTGCAGCTTTCCCCAGGTATTATAAACCACTTTGTGACCTGCAGCTTTAGGCCAAGACAAGCCCTGTTGTGGTCCAGAACTTTGTCCATCTTGCAGCCCTTGTCTCTTCTCACAGAATCAACGAATGAGTCTGAGGCTGTAAAAATACAGCTTTCCCCTCTGCGTCCAAGTTGAGCAGCCAGCCTGACATCTTACTCAGAACTAAAATGTCTTAACCACCTGGTTACATTAAGAAGCACTCGGCTCCAGGCCTTGGCTTCAAAGCTCCACCACTCCCTGGCCGTTTTTATTTCATAACCTTCGAAATTCATGAGATATTGCTACTGTATGTTATACGAGTTATAAACCACGTGGCCCTGGCTGCGTACTTAGCGCTGGGATAATATTAAACACTCTCTGTTTTTAGACTTCAAAAAGCTGTACTTGAGTTCCCCTGGTTGGTTTCTGAGTTCAGTCTGTGATTACACCCGGGTGTGCTTACATTGACTGAAAACGTCTGAACATTTCAAAGCTTCAGAGCGCATCATATCCTGTTTCAAAGTACCTCACTCCCCGCGCAGTCGCATGCTAATGCAATTTAACCTCTACACACATTCATGCTGATTTTATCAAGCAGCCAGAGCACAGTCTGCAACTTAATAATGATGCAAACGAAAACCAAGTTGGTCTTTCAATACGCCTGAAAACAAGAAATGGTGAGAGGGCTTCTATCATTTCACCTCAAGCATGTCATTCATCTTTGTCTCTCTGTCTCTGCCTGATATTCTGAGCTAATTTGATGGTGGGGTTTGCAGTCTAGTCACTGATTAAGGCATCTCCATTCATCACGGTCCTGCTGAACGTTCCGAGGCCTTTGTGTTGTTCGCTTGCGAAAAGCAATAGCATTGCATCAGTGTGACAGTTTTCATTATAAACAGTTTACTTACCATCACTTATCCATCCGCGTGATGGGGTCGTCAGTCATGCGACAGAGAGACGGATCCCATCACGTCATGAAATTAGGAGAAGTGCCATTTCTCTGGCAACTTCCCACCCCTCAAAAAAGACCACGGTGTCAAAATAAACACCATGGTCTTTTTTGTTTTTGATCGAAAAAGTCAAATGAAGAGCTTTCCGCTTGGATTATCGCACTTTTGCAGAGCTATTAAAGGCAAGTGCTTTTAGCACTTTCCGATTAAGTGAAACGTCTTCATTTTAGTTTTCAAGTTTTGTCATTATCTAAAAATGAAAGTGTCGTTCTTGTATTTTCCATCAAATAAAATGACGCTTTCATTAGCATTGTAGATGAAATGTTATCACACTCAAACATTTAATATTTGGTATCTTGAATATAAATATGTATTGTTTCTTTATTTTTTTTCTCTGCACTTTGACACAACCACAGTCACAACTGATTTATTATTAAACTTTTAAAATTAAAGTTTTACTGTGCCGGCTGTGTTGATTTTGACTGATGTTTACCACAGAGGCATCTTAATGCATGTAGTATTTTTGCATTTTTCCTCTGAAGAGACAACAAAATGGGTCAGAGTGTCTCAGGAGGTTTGTTTGAACTCCCTTTTCTGAACCTTGTGTGTAATCAAAGTGTAAGTTTAATCTGAAATCTGAAATCTGAATGTCATTGACCACAGTGCATTTTTTTGTTTCTATATGTATTCAGTATCAAGTCTTAAAATCACCTCTACTTCAACTCCGTAGAAAAAAATGGAAGAAACCAACGACACGTTTCCACTCTTTGTGTACGATTCTGACAGAAACCTTGAGCTCAACCAGCAAAATGTTAAGAGACAAAAGCTGAGAGAGAGGGGAGATATCTAGATAAACAGGAGGTGAGACGGAGTACATTTGTGTCTAATGGAGAAAAATTGGTGCGTTTCATTTCAAAGAAACTGTAACAGTGGTGAAATGTCACACAATGTCACACTGTTATTGCAAGCAAAAACAGATATATATATATATGCTGTAGGTACTGAGCAAAAAAAAAAAAAACCCTTGTGGAACAGAAGAAAAGCAGCATCTAATAGAGGTGTGAAATGTTGAAGGAGATGTCCTTGTTTTTGTTGTGGAGAATGCTTCTCTGAAACTGAGCAGATTGTAAGTTAGCATGTATTTTCAAAGTTTCGGTTTCAGCAGCTACAGAAACAGAAAACAAGCAGGGATGTTTTTAAGTGATGGTTCACACAGAAATGAACGTTCTCTCATCATTAATCACTCTCATGTTGTTTTAAACGCACACAGCTTTCGCATGGAACACAAAGAAAGAAATGTTGTGTAATGCACTGCTTGTATTTACTTCTTAAATTTTTTTTATTGTCATTTTTTTAGTTCGACAGCCCAGATTCCCATTTACTTTTATTATAGGAAAAGAGTTGTCAGTACATTCCTCAACATTGCTCCATACAGGTTTGGAACAGCATGTGTAAATGATGAGAAACTTGCACAGACTTGCAACAAGAGAGGTCTTGTTCCATTTTGGATAGATGCCTTCTTAAAGTGAATGAGTGCAATGCTCAAAAGACCTTCAGAGTTTCTAGAGGAAACCAGGTTTCGTGAAAAGGAAGTTACTTCATATGGGTGATTGTCAGCCATTAAAGAATTTCATGTAACAATCCTGAGAGGCCTCAGATCAAGAAACAAAGTTAAACTTGACAAGCTGAGGTTTGGCCATGGTTCTGCAGTTGGTGTTTTATCCCGTTTAGAGAAGCAAAGTAGGTAGGCCTTTACCTCAGGTCTTATACTTTTGGGTAGCGTGTCATTGATGCTTGTATCAGATGGCCCTTCAGTGGTTCACAAATGTCAATTTAGCACTAGCTCAAGTTGATTTTGTTGACACAAAGGCTAAAACAATTTCAGAATTCTCCTTTTTGCTCTGTTTTGGACAGTTTATTTTGACAGGGATGGTTAATGCTTCTGTGTCTGCCTGCAGCCCCATGACATCCGATGAAGATCCATGCTGATTTATGACAGTCTTGCAGTTTTTTGGCACTTTCTGTTCTCTGTGAAATCAAAACCTTTATTTGACTGCCGGTGAAGGGCTGCTTGTAAATAAAGCAAAATTTAGGGCTGCCAAGCTGAATTCTCAACTCTCTGAGCTGATGTCCTCAGATAGTTGGTTTTGGAGTAAAAATAGACAAACTAAATATTAGCCATGGCACCATTTCTATTGCAGACAAGCTCTGTTCAAGATATCTAGTACATGTGAGCAGTTTGGATAACCTTTGTATTGTGATCATTATTTGGTTACTTCAGGTACTATTTACCAGCCTGTCAAATTATATTGATTTTTCATTTTGGGGAACGTTCTGTCATTCCACTCACCCTCATGTTATTCTAAACCCAAACACAAAAGAAGAAAGTCTGTGCCAATCTGTTTTCTTTACTGTCCTTCTGTTTGTCTTTTTGTAAAGCTGTTTCATAACCATTTTAAAAAGCTCTATACAATTAAATAGTATTGAATACAAGCCTTCATGTTTCAAAGCAGCCAATTCTGGAGATCCATTTGTGCGACATTCAAACTATACTTGATGTTTTCCAGGAATTTTACATTGTGCTGACCAATGTTTTGTTAAACGGAGGTTGTTTGGTATGTAGCGCTTCACAGTGGTCAATAATAGTAGATACATTTTGTGATACTGTATATAGAACAAACTCCTTTTGAATGTTAATTTTACCAGCAAATTAAAGCATGTTTTACCCTTCATTTACACACACAAATCCATCCTCTTTTAATGCGTGCCTTTATTTTTATCTTTACACTAGTCATTTAGGGATTCTGTTTAATTAGAATTCAAAGATCTTTGGTGCATATACCTAAGTGGTGTCTGTAAATTGGAAAAATATTTAACAATTTTTTATGTGCATGCAGTTACAGCAATGCACTTACAATGTCATGAAACTGGGCAAAATGGCATAAAGCTTATTATTTAGGTTATAAATTGTCTAAGCATTATATATCTCATATTGCTCACTAAGTGGTTGAACTTCCTGTTATGGAATACTGATTTAATTTCTGTTGGTGGTGTTTTTTAAAAAACAGTTTTTTACAGAAGGGTATGAAGTTACAATTGTCATGAAAGATCAAATGTATACTAGTCTCATGCCAACACATAAAGTTTAGGTATTGTGGCTATATGTTCAAAATAGCGTGCATTTTAATGTTTAGTTTCTGTACCTGTGTGTTTCTCATTGCGTCTTAAATGCCTTACTATTCGTAAAGGTGTATTTAAATCAGCAAAAGTACTTTAAAAAGAAACATAACAAACCACCTAAAGTGACTTATAGTGAGGCAGAAAAACTTTCTTTTAAATGAAGATTATTTGTCATTGAGCAAGCAGACAGAATCTCATTTATCTCGCCATGGTTGTGTGCTGGCAGTCCAGAAGTCAAAGTTGGTAAGAATACTTCAAGAGATTTCCCCAGCAGCATTTTAGTTTCTAGATCAAGTGTCCGACCTTTTTTCACAAATCAGAACCCTCTTCAGGCTTAAGGGACATTTCCAAGACCTGGTTAGATAAGAGTATGCAAGATTTAAGTGCATGTCATTTACATAGATCTTCAATTCAGGCACCTACAACCTAAAACTTTGTGTGTTGTGTATATCAGCTATTTGTAAATCTCCTTATTTGATAATGTGATGCAATTCTAACTTCATAAACTTAGGTCTAGCTGTAGAATTTTGTCATAAACTGATTTACCTGGCACAGGGCACCACCAAGAGTCAGTCAATACACTGAACACATTTAGTGGAGGGTAAATTAAATTCACAAGCATAACTAGATGTCTCAGCTAGACCTCATATGTAGACAATTATTTGTTCCCTGCAGGTAGATGGCACATAATGTTTGTCTAGGTCACTATTCGACTCGAATCGTTTTTTACTTCTGTTGTCATTTATTTGTTGATTAATCAATGGGGCTCTATTAAGATTGGGCTTGACTGTCGTTAGATGAGAAATAACACATTCATTTGCTGCTGTGTTTTATGGCTCCCCCGAGTTTAACAAGGATTTACTCTTGCCAAAAACGGTTACACTGTCTACCCTAAAGATCCTGGCACTGCTTTAAAGAGGATATTAAAAAGTGCCCTTTAATCAGAAGTGGGGAGGTTGGAAAAGTGAGATGAGGATAGGATGATTGGGGGACTATAAATCACCCCGCCTGGGGAGAAACCAGTCAAGTTCGGGTGCCGTTTTTACACTTCAATTTGTTCCTGTCGGCTTAATGGTCATTGGTCAGTCTGGTGCCTCTCCGCAGACCACGATGCATCACGCTGATTTACATTCTGTATAATCGGCCCTCTAATGGTTCTGATGGACCCTGTCACACAGTTTGTTCTCTTAATACTTGCTTGGCTCCCTTTCAGGGTCTCGCTCCTAAATATGCGCCTCTCAGAATCTCGAAGCTCATCACACTCATTTCTCGCACAAATCCTCCTACGTGTAATGGCATTTAAAACCCAAACATTCTCAATGTTGCCAAAATCAAGTTGAAGATTTGAAATGAGATCTTTTCTTGCCTTTTATAAAGAAAGTAAATACATATAATGTTTTGAGCTTGGGACATGGGACTTGCTAATGCCTTTGAAAATCCTCTATCACGACAGGGTTGGTATTTTTAGGTTAAGCTCATTCACACGTTTTAGACTGTGTGCCATTTCTCTCTGTAACTCTGTAACTTGAAAAAATGAATATGCTTTTGAAATGAAGTATACTGCCCCCCGGGCACCACAGTAAATGGCTGCCCACTGCTTTGGGTGTTCTCTGCTTTGGAGTTTTCTAAAACTCTCTACTCAAAAGTGTATGCACTATCTAGATGGAAAAAACGCAGAGTACAAATTCCAAGTATGGGTCACTTCACATGATTATTTACAACTGTGATAAAAGTAAGCTTACTAATTTGATTTCCTTGTTTAACATTGTAAGTCTTTTTATACTGTATATTAAGAAATAAATGATGAGGACCGAAAAAAGCATGATATGAATTACCCCGGTTTCATGTTTAAAAAGATACTTCCTCTTTCTTTATGACTTCCTAAGGTGAAGCTTTTGTTTCTGTAAAGGCTGAGGATGATCTGTGCATACAGATGCTTCCTTGTAAGAAAAACCTTCAAGCAGATGTTTGTGTATGAAACGCACATTGAAAGAGACAAGATTATTTACTCACCCTTATGTTCTTCCAAACTGTGGTTGCTGTTATTTTTCAGTGAAACACAAAAGAACTGTGTAAAGATGCCTCAGGAATCTTATGGAACACACACAAAAAATAATAACAGCACTCAGATGGAATGACTTGAGGATGAATGAACAAAATTTTCATTGGTTAAATCACGCAGTATGAATCTGTGCACATCTAATGATTTTGTAATTAAATTCTTTATATTTTCAGTACATATTTGTGGGCACCATCTATAAAGAGTAACCTTGATAGAGTCCTTCTAGCTGCAGGTTGATGGTGTTCAGTGGAGCACCAAGGGAGATTACCTGCAGTTTTTATTTAGTCCCCAAACTGATCCATGTGAACTTTGGACTGACAGTAATGATGGCAGCTCTCTGGCTCTAAGCTGCTCGCTCCAGCACAGAGAGCTATCTGAAATCGATAGGGGCCTCTCTCCTCCATCTCTCTCTGTCTCCCACTCTCTTGCTGTCTCTCTGTCCTCTCTTCCGCTGTTTCTTCCCAGCTCCTCATCTATGCTGAGGGGCTCATGCTGTGCCCCCTGCACTCGTGTGTCATATTGCCACACTTCTGGGTCCCCCTGCCGTGAGCCGGTGATCAACATGATAGTGCTCTCTTCTTCTGTCTTCTCTTCATTTTTATTCTCTCGCTCTCTCTCTATCTTTCTTTCTGCTTCTGTTTTTTCTTCTTTGCTCATTCCTGTCTTCCAGCAGTTATCCTCCAGAAGATTCTATGTGTACAGTGGGGTCCAAATACCTGAACAACATTCATAATATGGGTTTTGAATCTAATACAAATTAAATTCTTACCTGAAAGTACAGTAAATAGAACTTTTAATAGTATTTTTAATCATTTTAAACAAAAATAATTTGGACTATTTTAAATCACTGACCATAGGAAATCCTTTGTACAGTGCAAAAAGTCAGACTTTGTGGTTCCTTGGAAAAACACTAGATGTTCTTTGCAAAACATTCTCAGGTCATGTTGGGATAACGTGAACATAACATGAATGTGAGGTTGGAAGCCAGCTTGAGCATTAGCTGCCATTAAAAGAGGAACATACTGTACCAAATACTATGATATTCTGAAATTCATTTAATTTTTATGCTGATATAATTTGTAATGAAAAAATTATAGTAAAAACCAAAATACAAACATGTACAATAGAAGGATATTACATTTGACCCCACTATATGTGTGTGTGGATATGACGGTTTGTATTTGTGTTTCAGTTCGTTTATGTCCTTGCAGATCGAGTCTTACTAACTTTCTAACAAGAATATATGAAAACACAAGAATATTATGCTGAAATCACTTTTGAGAATAGTCTAGTTATATCACTAGTTATATAATTGTTAGTATTTATGAAATATGTAGTTGCATTTCTTTTTATTTACGTTTAAGTCAAATGGCCTGCGGGACAGATCAATCTTTTTCATTAAGGAGAACACAGGAGCATCTTTTCATTTATATTCATGCCATAATCCCGGAGGAAGAATGTGACGTTCATTAACGTTTCAAAAGGAGGAACTTGTCAGGAAATGTATCTCTACGTCATTGCCACCATGCTAATCCTACAATGATCTGTTGTCCCCCCACACACTGCGCCTGATGCAGAACATCAGAAATCTATCACGTTAAAGTTAAAATATGTAATATATAAACACAGAATAAAAAAATGCTAGTATGAGAGCTAAATGTTAGGATGCACTATGTAATATGTATTATGTACTACAGAAACTATAAATTATGTATTAATGACCATCAAATTGTGTGACAGGGAGTTACTGTTTTTCTCACATATAAATTCTCATATTTTGGTTCTCCTTATGCCTCCTTCATTTGATTTGATTTAGCAAACATGGTTTGGCCAATTTCTTGCGTTTTTCCCTAGTTTTGAGGGTTTTCACTATTTTTGTAGTGAAAAGCATTAAAAGTCTGATGAACCTCCAGCGAGGGACCACCTCTTAAAATATAAAACAGCTTAAATTTTCAAGTATAAAACCCCGATTTATACTGTATGAGAAATGTGAAATGATAAAGTGTTCCAAAGTAGCATCTCTTTAGTTTAGTCTACAGTGTCTAAAAGAGCTAAAGACCTTAACATTGTACATTTATTGCAACATTTTGTATCTCTCTCAGTGTAGATTAGCAGTGATGTATTCACAGTGCAGGCATTTGTGAACACAATGTGATAAGACCCTCACACTTAATATTTGAAATCTGCAGCTGAATGTTACCATGACATTTTTGCCATATTACCCTATAGCATTAGCTTAACAGCAAATATATAAAATTGTATTGGGCTACGCGGAGCAAGCACTCTCATCACACCCCATAAGATTTCGACATACAATAACAACCCACCCCAATATACATTATCGAAGTCAGATGTCCTCATAAACTCCCCAGGGAAATTACATTTCTGCGGGCAAATAACATTAAAAAACCTGACAATTTTACATCTGCTTGAGAACAACTAATGCGAATGACGTGAAGGTAAAGAGTGAAAATATTAATGGCTGTTATTTCTTGTTTGCTCCCTCAATCCTTTACGATTCATTTGACACTATTTGTTCCGAATGAGCGTTTGGTTGAGGGATTGGACGCGCGGCTCTTTGAAGTGAGGATCCTTCCCCCTGAGAAGGCTTTTGATCCTGAAACAACTTCTTTAAAAATAATGAAAGAAGAAAGGGGTGGTGGATGAATGTTTAAGGTCAGGGAACGAGAGAAAGCAGTGTGGAACATAACCGCTACCTCAGATCTTCACATGCTCTAGCTGAAGAAGTAAATGAGTTGGGAGGATGGGCAGAGATCTCTTTAGTTTATTACTAGCCAGTGACTGACAAAGTAGCATGTGGGGGTGAGGAAAAACAAGTCATTTCGGTTCTGTTCTTTGCAAGAAAACCAGCAAGGTTTCAATTATAAGAAAATGTCATCCAAATGCTGCTTTACAACACTTCCCCTTACTGTGGCTTGTCTGAGAAAGTGCTGCTTGTTGATCATTATAAGTTTGTCAAATATTGTAGGTGGGTGTCCAAGATGATTGTGCAAGTGATCAGAAAGTTCGAGAAGCATTTGAGTAAAAAGTTACCATCATACAGTTTACTGCATGCTGTATTGTGTACCATTAATTTCTTTATGTTAATTTCTTTTATAAGTTAACTTTTATTTTCTGGTCATTACACCAAATGCTCTAAGGCTTTAAATGGAATAAAACAAAACATTAATATAACTAAGTAGATTAAACTGTTTCTGTAGCTCAGTTGGTAGAGTATTGTATTAGCTGTGCAAAAGGTTGTGGGTTTGATTCTCAGGGAGCATATGTACTGGTTAAACCTGTAATTTGAATGTAATGTTAGTTGCTTTGGATAAAAACGTCTGCCGAATGCGTAAATGTAGTAATATATTGTATATACATGTAGTTTTATAAAGTTAGCTATATATTGAGCTTACCTTAGAAACCTATTAGTTTTGTTACAAAACTTGTGTTGGACTAAGTACATTTCTTTGTTGTATGACCGTGTTGAATTTCCATGTAAAAAAAATCCTCTTTTTATGTATTGATTACTACCTCAACTTCAACTGAAGGAAATAATTCTTTAGTTCTTAATTTAGCTCAGTCCTGCCACACTGATCTCCATATTTTAGAACAATGTGAGCAGTTCGTACCCACATTGACATTTGCCTTAAGATGAAGTTGCACACCAATCACAACTTTGTTAACCTGAGCGTGGAAACAGGCTTAGTGAGGACAGCAGAGAATTCATTTATGAGATATGCATATTCCATATTTAACAGAGTGGAAGGAAATGTCCATTTCAGCTCCAGACTAAGATGAAAGATCTCAAAAGGAAAAATGTACTAAAATTATGCAAAAGTTATCCTTTTGACTGTCCCTTGATTTGCAGGAGAGTTTTATAATTCAGTCTTTTTTCTTTCGTTTTTTAATATTAAACTGAAGGTTGTATAATTCATAGAAGGGCTAGGGGTTAGTAACCTAGCTGAAGTGCCTGTGCAGATTCGATTTGCAAGTCTGAATCAGCTGCTGAATATAAACTTCTCTGTTATACTAAAATGTGACCAGAGCTGCTCAAAGCTCAGGGATTTGAGCCTCTGTATTTTCAATTTGGACAAAATTTACTTTAGCAAACCAGATGAGGATGAGAAAATGAAAGTCTAGACAACAATTAGCAAAATTAGTTTATTTTGTATTCATACTGGGAGTTAAATCTTTTTTTAGAATGATAAACACACAAAGAAGTGTGTGTGTTCTAAAGAAAGTGTTTTACAGGGCTTTACCTTGTCCTCCACAGTTGTGCGGCAGGATTGTACCAAAGCAAACCAGGTGAAGGATTCTTAGTGCTACACACACACACACACAGACCTGTTAATAAGCAACACATACAGATCAAATCAAATTCATATTCTACTCTCAATAACCTACTTTGACCTTGATTTACATCCATCTTGTGGCTAAAGTGTAATCTGTCACTCTCCACACATTTTCATTACATTTGTCATTTTGTTATTCACCAGCTATAGCTTTAGGATTTTATGGAAATTACTATGCCTTAAGGTTTGCCAAAACTTGTAGTATATACAGTTCCTTTAATTAATAAATATCCATATTTCTTTAAATGATTTACATTGACCAGGTGTCAGTTTGGTTTATGTAGGAATGTGTGTTTCTACTTTTTCTTTCTCTGTTGCCGTATTCTGTATATACGGAGGCTCCCCTAGGGCAATTATATACACTTGCCCATGTGAAAAAAAACATGATGGTGGAAGCAAGTATAATTAAGAAAAGCAATTTATTTAGCTTATTTAAAGTTTCACAGTGCATTTAATTATCCTTTAGTGAATAATTCCCCCAAGTTTGCCACCATTCCAAAGAGCCAGAGAAGTTATTTTCTGATTTAAACAGAGAGCTGCGTCACCCCGCCATCTCTCTCTCAAACATACCTGCTTTTCTATGGGTCTGCTTTATTCATGTGCTTCATGCCTCATTTTTGCAGCCAATTTAACTAAGTCTTAATCCTGCAGAGAATACTGGTGTGCTTCCAGTTCGCTCTGTGACTGACGTCTGGAAAGATCTAATCGAATGCAACGTATTAGCGGGATTGACATTCAAGTGCGCCATTCTGATTTTGTGAGACGGAACAAGGGTTGGTAGGTTTGTGGGAAATTTCGTTTTCAGAAGGGCAGACAAAATGTCACAAAATGAAATGTCAAATGAATTGCTTTTTGCTTATGTTTGTGAATTGCCAAATTTCTTGTTCATTTCTTTATTTTCTCTGAAGGTTGCTCAAACAATACATACAGTTTAGTGTAGGGAATTTTAGACTGGAGAAGGGAAGGTTGTTAACACAACATCTCATTCCCTCTATCAGGGAACAGAGGTTACATATAGAAGTATGTGGAATCTAATGGTTTGGTGTACAGTGTCATTATATACGGCCTTACAGGTTTTTAATTGTTACCTGCTATAATGTTTCACCTGATTTTCGCTATGGAAATTACTATAGAAGCATGCATTGTGTTATAAATAAAGAAACAAATAACTTTTTACGAAGTTTGTTGTACTGTTATACTCTTGCATGTTTGTTTGGAATTGTTTGGAAGTATTTGGAATATTACCATGCAGAGTGTTTTGTAGTTGTTTATCATTTATTTTTATCACTTGAGAATGTTAATACTGGTGATCACAGTACACCTATAAACCATGTGGTTCGGTATATATTTATTTCTTTAAGGCACACCTGCGTGATGCACATTGATCTATTGCTTTGATTTGTGATCTGTTTCTTCATACTGACAATGTTCAGTAAGCAAGTTTTAATGAAGGAAGTATCTTGGCATCATATTGAAATTTTCTGCCACATTGCTAGAAAACTACAGACCCTTAACACACAGACACGATTTTATCACTTGCAAATAGGAGAACATTCAGTCAGTCCTAAAGATCAGATGCAAGAAACAGATTGGAAGTGTTGACATACACCAGGTTACTAGGCAACTTGGGCTATTTCATTTTAATGCTTCAAGTATTTGATGTAGCAGTTTCTACACTTTTATGAGTCTGTTTAGAAATGCTATAGGATAAAGGAATAGCTTTCCATACATAAACCTAACTGGTCCTAGATCAGTAAAAATCCCAGAATCAGAAAAATCCACCAGTTTCTCTAATTTACAGAATGGAGATAAGCAGTGCTACTTGGCTTTTTATCTTTGCCCACTAGATAAACTAATGATGAAGAAAGGATCACAATCATTTACGCCAGTATTAAACTAGCGTAACTCAGCTGGTAGAGCATTGTGCTAGCAACGGCAAGGCCATGGGTTTGGTTTTCGAAATGCATGTACTAATATAATTTGAATGCACTGTACGTTGCTTTGGATAAAAATGCATATGTTTAAATGTAGTATTATAATGTAGTATTGTCGAGCAATCATTCTAATTTTTCAGGCGCATTCTGTTCATCATCTCTAAGCGCAGACCAGAGCCAAGACCATTTCTAAATTCTTGCCTGCCAAACTAGAACTGGCCACTAAAAGACCAAAAGAGAAAAACTCTTAACTGACTTCGATCCAGCATCGGATAACTTCCATCTCAAAATATAACCACTTCCTGGTGAATATTAAACAATAATTTCCACTGTTTTGTTCCCACTGTGTCGGCAAGGTAAAAAATACCTTTTTCTAAAACGGACAACAACAAAGTGTGCAGATAAAAACGATCCGACGCTGCAATGTGCCCATCAGCCGAGGTCAATTTAACTGGTTTTACCAACAGGTGTTGAATTGTTTACCTGAATCCTGTATTTCAAGCTGAAATTAAAACGTTAACTAAATGTGGCTGAAATGGATTCACATATAAAGACTAAGAAAGGACAGCCATGCTTGTGATAAAAATTAAGCACATTGCATAAATCAAATGGATTAAATAGAATTGAATCTTTAAATTCTATTTAATGTAGGTGTGGGTTTTTGTCATATATGTCTCTAATATCTTGCACCTATAGAACCTTTATTGGACTTGAAAGTTAAATGCCAATGTCTTACATCCCCTGTCACCATCACCATAACGACCATGTTAGTGACATAAATCTCACTATCTGAATTTGCATGTGGGTGCCCAGCTTGATTTAGAGCTCTGCTTCAGGGGAGGCTGAGTTGGAATGGATTCAGCTAAGGATGCAACATTAACTCCGATGCTTTAATTCAGCACTACAGACAGACAGTGGTTACCGTGTCAGTACAGAAGGGCATGTACAATACATGGAACCTTCTGGGTAACCTTGTGCGAAGTAGTTAATGATTCAACCGCTTGGGGTGTTGGAGGAGCTGTGCCTGATCCTGTCACTTCCTTCTGATGGATTCCAGAAGATATCACTCAGCCCATCTTTCCATGTTCTCTGCTTTGACTTTTCCAGGCCTTTCACTTTAAAATAGTGCTGTTTCTACTATTTATTTATTTATTTATTTTTATTTGTCCACTAACAATGTCCAACAGAAGATATACATTTAGTATTCAGATTTTTTTCCTGAAATGTCTTGAACATTTCCAAAATAATGTCATTTCCACCACATCTTAAATTATGTATTCTGAACATTTTCGGGGATAATGACAGTCTTTTGTTCCACACCTTTCTGCATAATTTGACAAAATTGGAGCTCGATTGGAAATGACACAAAATATTCAGTGCATTATTTCTGTTTGCAAAGTGATGTTTAGCTTGTTTTTCTTTATTGTTCTCACATCTCAAGACTCCTATTTAAATGATGGATGCGACACCATTGTCTCCTTGATAAGTACACTGACTTGACAAAACTTTATTACTGCAAAAAGTGTCACAGGCATGGAAGGCATGGAAGGTCTAAATATATTTATATTTAAATAGATTTATTTAAAATGTTTGTCCAATCCAGACGGATGTCTGACATGCCTGTCAAATTATGTTCTTGGATTGTCCCTTCTAGGATTAATAGTGTCTGCAGGTAAAGAAACACCCAAGTACCAATCCAGAGTAAACTACTAATATACTAGCAGCTCAGGTACAGAGACCAAAACATTCAAACACACAGTAAACCTGATCACATTGTAGAATTTGCAGATATCACACTGTCTCCAACATGTTTAACAAAGAGAGAGTTTGATTAAAAAGCTCTCCTTTAAATCTCGACTGGAACTCTTTAAATCTGTTCAGGTTCTTTCATGCCCCTCCTACTTGCTCATCTCCTCATCCTCCGCTCTGTGTGCAAAGATGATAAAAGAAAAAACAAAACAAAAGTTTGGGTGACAAAGAGCAAGGTGGAGTGGGGGGTTGCAGCACCTGAAATGCTTGCTGTTTTTTTATGAAGGCCCTGTCTGCCACGTAAGAGACAAATTACCTTTTAACAATGTGAAATAGAATTTTGTTTACAAGGCTGTGCTTCCTCTTGCTTTCTAAATGAGATTTCTCAATGCTTCCATTTATATCCCGGGGCATTATCATCTCAATCTCTCAAAGCCTATCGCTTTTAAAGGGAAGAGTAGAAAAGAAAGGGACGTATCTCTCCACATAAAACCAACCAAATATTTTCTACAGCTACAACTCCGACTGCACGATGCTAATTCATTCCGATCAGGGGCTTTTGTGGCTACGGGTTATTTAAAGCTGGAGCGTTAACGTTAGACTGGGAGAGTCTGACCCGCGGTAAGAGGCCAGGCGTTTGGATATCTCCTTCGCTGAGTGGCCATCTGGAGAGTAACAGAAGGTTAAAAGTATGCAAAGCCTGTAGTGATGTAAAACAGAAAAAGCAGGAGGCAGAAAAAGAGCAGGTGAGGAGAAGAAACACATTATAAAAGTGTGTGTTATGGCTCTAGTTGTAATGGAATGTTGTTCTGCCCATATTGAAACCTTCCCATTTATCAACGTTGCCCAGCTGCAGCCACAGAAAAACAGCAGAATTCAGGGTCTCATAGGCATTCGGGGGAACTTTTCTTTGTGCTTATTTTTACATGCTTGCTATTATTCCTTTTAGCACATATACTTTACACTTTGCTCATACATTTTTGTTTTATTAGGGTTCAATATGGGTCCCTTTTTTAAAATGGGAATTTAAACAATAATTGTCCTGTCATTTTTACACATTTTCTGTTCAAATATTGGTTGTAAATTCTACTAACTATAAGCAGTTTTGCAACTACATGTCCACAATTATTTATTTTGCTAACATATATGTTACCAAATAACATATTTGCTAACATATATGTTATTTTGCTACATATATATGTAACTAACTCTAACTGTAGCCTTCAAATAAAAATTTGCTGATTAAATATGGACCGACTTTATTATCCCTTGTGGCCACAGAACAGATGCTCTGTATTAGCTACATTATATGTGCTTTGTTAAAAATCTGTTTCTTAATAAAAAACAGAAAAAGTGATTGGTCTAGGCCAAGGCATTCTAAGTCTGAAAAGGCAGTTTTGCATATCAGCAAAGTTAACAAAAGTAGTTTGAATATCACATTTGCATTACGGACCCAATTAGGCCAAGGATGTAAAATATGAAAGCACCCGCTAGTCATAACCTGTCAGATCAAACACTGCTCACAATCTGCTTAACAAATTTTGTGTACAACACCAGAGGCACAAAAATATTTAAGGACTTTAGGGGGAGTCTGGCACAAAACAACAAATAAAAGTAGTTTCAATCTGTAAGAGGAAACATTATGTAAACAAATACATGTTGCAAAAGGTGCAATTACTGACCTCCAGAAATACTTAACAGAAGGTGACGATAGTTCTCAAAAATAATTCATTAACAGGGTCTTTTCTGAGGGGCTATTTGTAGATTTTAGAGGTTTGTTCTCCAATTATCTCTGACCTCTAAGCAAATGGTGTACCTAAAAGGCCTTGTTTTTATCATAGAAAATGCAACACAGAACCACTTTTTGGTGGTTAATGTGATTCTGTGCTTGATAAAAAGGAAATACACAGAATGACATGTATACAGTATACTGCAGTCAAATACAGCATCCCCTTGTTTGTATCCTGGCAATATACTTCTAAATATAGATGAAAGTCTCTATTTTGCACTTGTCTCTTTAATTGATTTGCATTGTTGCATTGTCTCTAACTGACAGATTTCCAGGCATGGTGCTTTTGTATGAACCTCAGTCTGTTATACAAGACTCCTAATGCATTCATTCAATTGCAAACAGTTGAACTAGCTTGTAATTGATATTTCTAAGTACCATCTGGAAGATGCAAAAGAACAACAATAGTTTTCAACTCTAAATGACGAAAAGAGGGAAGCACAAATTATTCCCGGGGTGAGGGGCTTATTTCTTTCACGTGTTTTGTAAATATGTAAATATCTGCAAATTAAGGCTGTTTAAATAGCACTCCTGCTTTCATTAAAAGTTATAAACTGGTAACATTTCCACACCTCATCGCCCTTAGAAAAGATGAACACTCCTCAGAATTTAATTTCAATCTCATTTTGCCTGCAATTACTGCATTTTTCTGCTATATCTCATACTCTAACAGGAGAGTTTATTTTTACTGTGAAACTTATTGCGCTGTTGCGACTGGCTGCTTATTGCTATAGAGAGGTTTAGTGCTTCCTAAGGATTTCAAAATCCTGGCTGTACTTCAACATTTGCATAATGCCGTCAGGGAACAAAGCTAATGCTAATTATGATAAAAATATTTAAGCAACAGCACGACTGCTGTTGCGCTGAATATCAACAGGCCTGTAAACAGTAAATGTTGTGTTACAGACAATTTTGTTTGTGTGGTCGTGTAATTCACCAAGGAATATGGTTCCAAAAGAAGCCAAAGCAGTGATACAAACAGTGAAACATCACAGTGCTGTTATACTAAATATCAGCACTGTTGGAAAGGCCAATCAGATTAGAGTACCAGAAACAACTGCTGTGTAACTGACATTAAAAGATCTCTGCGGTTTTGATGGTCATGCATTTATTGATGTAAATTTGATGTAGTTGATCTTTTCTCTCTTTGATAATACCAGCTAGTGCACTGTATTGTGTGAACACTGCTGAGTAAAAATCCTTAGCCTTTTAAGTGCTGTGTTGTGTTCGTACAGATAAACGTTTGGCACAAAACAGCTGTCCCTCTGGGACAGGGCTGATTTTAAAAACATTGGTTTAATTGCCATTTTAACTAATTCGATTTACCACACCAGTCAGGCATGCTGTAGCTGAAGCATCTACATATTCAACTCCTTTTATTTTTGCACAAAGCGATATTTAAAATACAAAGAGACTACTTAAAACAGTGATATAGTGTGGCTCCTCTCCCATCAGCTCTGTCTTTATCCCTGTGAGTGACTGAGTCACAAGCAGAATGATATCAATAAGGCCCAGATTTGTCCCTCCGTACCTCTTCTGCTTCCAGTTAGATCCTACTGGCAGATGCCATAACTAAGTTTCACCATCTGTTTCTTAAGCACATTTCCCCATCAATGGCCTTTCAAAATTAGCCATGTTTTCTCAGTAAAAATATTTTTGACAAGTATATTTCTGACATGTTTATTGCTAATACCTCAGGATATTTATCAGCCTTTTCAGAAGGGCTTTTGAAGCGTGAAATGGACTTACAGTTTTCCGGGTTGCTGCCTTAGACCTAGTGAAGACCTAGTGACACTGACAAGAGCTTCATGAGGAAATGAACTAAGACAGGTCTGAGTGTTGGAGGTGGTTTCTCTGTTGATGCATTCTGTGGCAGAAGGGCCGGCCTTCACATTGCTGTATACAGGGTAAGAAAGCGTTTGGGTTTTGGGGAAATCTACGTTGTTAAAAAACATTTTATTTGAGAAGCTGACTGACATAATACTGACATAAGTCAACGTAAGAGCCTATATTTAGTTAAAATTTTGTGAGGTTTATGTCTTAAGCAAGAGTTTAATAAAAATAACTGGCCAGTCAAGTAAGGATAATATTTAAATATTGCCATATGTGTTAGTGAGCTCTTTCACTTGTAGTGTTATTATTAACAACATCCACTATACATTGTGGCTAAAAACAGCCCACACGTCTAAACTTCACACGGCAGATGCTCTGTATCCCTTCAAACTTTACCAGAATATGTTATAAGAATATTTGAAGATCTCCAGTGGTAATGAGAAAAAAAATGTTCAAGAATGTTCCATTGAGAAAAGCAACGTTTCCTTCACATATTGAACGAAGATATAAGTCTTCTTACTAAAAGCTTTCTTTTAGAACTTCCTTTTCCTGTAAGGTTGTACAATATAACTAACAGTAAATGCACACGATCAAAGAAAGAACACTTTATTAATTGCCCCCACAGGTGCATAGATGAAAGTGCTTGGCATTCAGAGTGACCAGCATCATTTCTCTTGATCTTCACTTGAGAAGAATGTGGGGGCTTCTGCTCCACTCTGACTGTAATACAACTCATTATCTGCTGAATTGCTGAGGGTTTGTTGTATAATTGAAGGGTCAATACTAAACTGCTCCTCCTTTCTCATGTAGGAGGACATCAAATTAATCTGGAGGATGATTCATCAAACTTTAAAGTATGTGCTCGGGATCTGGTGCAGTTATTGATTTTAGGCATCTCATTCTGACCATCTCCTTACAAACTTCTCTAGCATCCTTTGCAGTAGTAATTCATACACCCTTTCCACCTTAGGTCTCCGTGTACTCAAAAGTTCTTGTTTGTTCTCGGTTATGGGGTTGAAAGTTAATATTTTTTGTTTTGTTTACAATAGCATAATAATGAATAATGAACAGTCAAATGATATTAGCTTACATACTGATCAAATGTGTGTAACGTATTAACAATACAAGCGAGGACATTCTCACAAGGTGCCGGAAACCATTACCCATAATGCAACTGGGGTACATCTTGTGGGGCGTACAAACGTGTGCTCTTTGTTATCAGCAAATTGGTCGTTGGCTTTGTATCCCTTAATGGAAAAATAAAAATAAATAAAAAGTGATTTGTAAAGACAGATGAAAATGACATTTGCCGTGATTGTACTTCTACATCATACAACTGGTCTGCTGTGTTAAATCGATATTGGCACACGCTCGTGTGAGCAGCCATGCAGAGGTAAATCCTGTGGGGAGAGGATCAAGCCTGTGACATTTCCTGTGTTCTCAAGGTCACCGGCCTTGATTCTTTCTCAATGAAGCCAGTAGATAAAGACAGATCACCCTGATATATACTAATAGAGGGACATTAAAGGAGTGAGAACACCAGAATGCCTCGTCGTGCAGTTCTCGGCAGAATGAATTACCTTTTCTGTCTCTCGCCTCTGTTAAAATGATCACCTCATCCTTCTTGAGTGGAACTGACGTCTTATATTCACACATCACTTTACAATGTACTGCATGTGTTAATAGGACAGGATTTGAAGACATGAGAGGCGTCTATCATTGTGTCGGGTGTCAGGTGCGAGTATAAGTTTGATTAACAGAGGCTCGTTTGTAGAGGTCATCTGACAAGCTCTGTAGTTAGCGACACTGTCTGAAGTCATGTTATGTTACTGTATAAATGTATACATTTTTAACTATATGTTAAATTTCATGCGCACAGAATGAATTTCTGTGTAAATCGTTCGTTAATTGCTGTTTGCTCTCAAATACACACTTGATTGTGACTGTTGATTGTGTGTCACAATTTGTGTCACGACTTGATTGTGTGTCACGATTGAATACAATAATTTATTGTATATTTATTATATATGGATTTGTGAACTTTTTACACACAAATGAATTCTGCCTGTATTTTAAAGGTCCTATGAAAATAACATTTGATATTCATATTTAATGTCTTTATGGTTTCTTTTAGACATTAATGAAATTTAATGGAGAGAGAAAATAGAATCTTCTGCTTAAGGTTCCTGTTTCTCAGATATTTTTCCAGACAAACAGACATCAGAAATGTCACGTCTCATCTCCAGTGAGGTGACCTGCAGAGTTTAGCTCCAACCCCAATCAAGCACACCTAAATCAGCTAACCAAGGCCTGCTAGAAACATTTGGGCAGGTGTGTTTGAGTAGGTTGGAGTTAAACTCTGCAGGTCTATGGACCTCCAGAAACATGGATTAGAGAACCCTGATCTGGAGCAGAAGAAATCCCTCTTGTTAATGTCTCAGACTACGCTCAAACTATACTGTAGTCTGCAATTAAAACGTTGAGGTTTCAATATGAAACATTCTAGTCAAATTCTTCCAAATCAAATTACTTTTGCTCTGTTGTTTAAATTAATATTATAGATGTATACTTCTACTGTATGTCAACAACTGTCTCATTTAATTGTCTCTATTTTTATTTCTCCTAAGGACTTTTTGGAGAATCATCTAAAGTGAAGTTAAAACTCGAATGAAATACAACTCAAAGTCTTCCAAGCTGTGATATATTAACCTGTGAGCATAAAATTTCCTCTGGGTAAATCTTATAAAGCACACACGATAATTGGAATCTGTTGCTTTCAGAGAGAAAATAAATTTGCTAGAAATAAAAAAACTTTCAACAACAATATTCCTAGGGATATTTGTATGCAATGTCGGAATTTATTTTCACAAACTCTCAGCATCTCATCAAATTTACCTTGAGCAGAAATTCACACTGTCTGTCAGCAGAGGGTCAATTCCCACATGCTAGTCAACTTTAACAAACTTCAGATGTACACTCAGCCATGACTGCTGAGGTGAATATGCAATTAAACCTGCTGGTTAACAAGACCACCTGCAATGAAGGAGAAGATTGGAAGAGCGGAGGAGAGATAGAACATTCTAAATTTCATTAGCGATCAAGAGGACTACAGAGGGATTGTACGAGCTTCTGTGGATGAAACACAAATTTGCATGTGGCTCAGCTCTCCATCGTTTTCTGGGAGACATCTTGCCCGAGTAGAATGTGAAGTAGCTTCATATTGATGTTTTGACAGGGCAGGGAGAAACAGACCGCACAGGTAGAGAACTAACATTCATACTTTTAAAGTTATATATACGTCATTTGCAATGGGACTGGCCTAAGTCTGATTGTTAGCTCAGCTTTCCAAGCTTAGGAACAAAATAAGCACCCTTGTGCATTTGTTATTCCTGCTGTTGCTTCCAATAGTGACGCTAACAGTGGTGTGTAATTCCTTTTTTTTTATCTTATCCCAGAATAATATGCTGAGACAAACAATGAGTCAATAACATGCTGAGTCAATCTTAGACTGATTTTCCACAGAAAGTATGAACAGACTGGCTTTGTGGTGCTTTCAATACCTTGTTTGCCTGATACAGAAATCCAGTGGTGTGAGTTTGGGATGGGACTATGTGTTTGTCAATCAGTGGCAGATGGGGGAGTGTTTGAAAGCACAAACAATTACACAATTCACCTTTAATTACATTTCTCTGTGGTGAAATGGGATGGTATATTTTTTGTTTAATTATTATATAATTAAACAGTTTTCAGCTGTTCAAAAGACAGCTGAAAACACATCTCTTTTGTGAGCACTCAACCTCATCATAAAATAAATAAATAAATAAAATCTTTCCCTTCATTCCCTATCCCTCTTTCCTTTAAATCTCTCCCTTGTTGTAGCATATGATAGTCTGAGCAATGTCTGAAACTTGTATTATGAGCACTTATTGTGTCTAGTTGCCTCTTCAGGTTGACGCGCTTGTTGTATTCTGCACTTGTAAGTCGCTTTGGATAAAAGCGTCTGCTAAATGAATAAATGTAAATGTAATATATATGTATATATATATATATATATATATATATATATATATATATATATATATATATATATATATATATATATATATATATATATATATTTTTAGAGAGAGAGAGAGAGAGAGAGAGAGAGAGAGAGGAAATCATACAGGGTGGGAGAGAGGGGAACATAAATCAGGACTCAGGTCTCCCAAGCGCAATATCACAATATATCAATACATCCCACTTTGTCTATTGGTGCCGACACCAGTGTAACTTTAATATATTTTTATTTAAAAAAAATGTACAAAATGCTTAAATGTGGCAGACTACTTTTATCATGTAGCATGTAGCTTTTGTGGTCTACCAAGCAATAACTCAAAAGCTTTTAGCTTTTTTTAGCTTATTGTCTGTGAAGTAGCTTAGCTAGCTACATTTTTTTAGCAGCTTGCACAAGACTGAGCATACTTCAAAGCACCACAATAAGTTCTCACCTTACCTAGGTTCCATCTTCCTTTGCATAAAGAACATGTTGCTTTTGCAGGGCTGAAAAGCTTCTCCCAGCTGCATTAGCTTCTCCCAGCTGCATTGAGGAGCTGTCACTAGATGGAGACCTTAATCTAAAGATGCAGAAGCAAAGAAGAGACATAAACATTGTCACAAAGCAAAGTCCTAGTATTGGGCTACTCTGCAGGGAGGTGGTAACAAACCCCCACTTGCATCACTGTCCACCTTATACACACCAAAGCCGTACAATCAATATGACCTACAGTTATTTGTTTCCATTCTGTATTTTCCTTTGGGGATATATATGGCAGATGGAAAATGCAACCCCATTAGTTGCAGGACTGTGTCCTTATCACTGAACCCTTGTATTGTATGAAGTGTACACTCTGAGTTCTCATTAATAGAACTGCTGTCAAAACCCAGTTAGTCTGAACTGCTGTTGCTTGGCAACAGTGAAATATCTATCCCCGTTCTTCTTTATATGGCACCTTTTTTTGTGATAATCAAAGTAATATGTGCAAAGGCTAAACATTTGTAGCATGATTGGGGTGAACCAACGATCCTCCGTTCTTCCCGAATTTGCTTATGAAGGCAATAAATGTAACGAAGGTTATAACAAAGTTAATGGGCAATTTGCACGCATTGTTTCTCCCCATCAAGCTTTTTATTTCCATCCCTGTTGAGCAGTTTCTGCTGTAACTTTACGATAAGACAATGGGTGTCATTATTATTCTATAAACTAACCTTCCATTCCTGCTTTGTTTCTCAGTAGCTTATGTGCTCATGAAGGGTGAGACTTCGGTTAGGGAGATAATGTGGCTTGTGGTTAACACGTTTTTGCTAGGTGACAGAACCCTGAGCTTGCTGGAGTGGTTGTGCCCCGGTAAAGCTCCTTAATAAAGCTTGACAGCCAGGCCTCTGCCTGGAATACTGATGCCAATTGCCTGGCAGGCTGATGTACAACCGAGCAGGAGTCGCTTATGTTGGCATTGCCCTAGCACCTGAATATAACACATCTAACTGAGCAATCTAATGCCTCAGTGCCTGCCTGCCTCTGAATGGAAGCCAGTCTTTGTTAATATGAGTTTTACCTCACAGAGACGAACCCCGTATGAAGTGTTATGTGAACTTGTTTCTATGTGAATGGTTTGATGTTTTTGCAAAGGTGATGTATCATGCTTTTCAGACACAACAAATCCCAATGCACTTTTGATTTTGACCTGTGTTGAATGAATCATGGGAGTTCGCAGAACTTTTATTAGATGTGGAGATGTTGAACGGATAAATCTTTCTCTAAGCACTTTGTTGTAGACATTTGTCAACCTTTGATACACAGTGTTTCTCTCTTTCTTTCTTACTGCAACTTGCAATGCAACATACGCATGCACACAAACATTTTTTCACACTCAGGCATCTGATTCTCCACAGATTGCTGATTACAGAGCAGAGGAACAAAGTCAATTATTGAAGCCTAGTTTTCTATGAGTCACCATCGTGTTGCTGAATTAGCCACCTTGGTTATTTTCTTTCAGATTGTCTAATATTTAAGACATCTCTGCAGCAGACAGTACTTATTAAAGGGCCAGTCCACCCAAAAATTTTAATTCTCTCATCATCTCCTACTCACCCATAAATTATTCCAAAGCCACTTTTTGCTTTCTTTGTTGTGTGGAATGCAAAAGATGATGTTTAATAGAATGTCCATAAATGTCCAATAAAAGTGGGTGGGGATCAGGAACGGACATGGTCCCCATTTACTTTCATTGTAGCTATGGACAAAAATATCTTGTAACTCCTTTCAATGCAAGAAAGTTATAGAGGATTGGAATGATATGAGAGTGAGTAAATGAGTAAACCGGCACTCTTTTTGGGATGCGTCATTTAAATTCTAGGACACTGCACAATAATTCTGTATGTGAACCTTGTCGGTCACTTGTTATGCTTAATAATTTCTCAGCAATTACTAAAGGATGACAGTTAATTAGTCATTATCTTTTAATTGCTGCACCGCGAAGATTCTTAGTCTCATCACATTTTAATAAAGGCATGGATTACACTGCCATGATATTCAGAAAAACAGCTATTTATCCTCTTGCTTGGTAATTTCACTAACAAGTTATATTCTCATTTTGACTAGGTTTGTTTTAGTTTAACCAAACTGCAGCCTGAAGGCATGTTTCTTTCTGTTTGTGCACCTTTTCTGTGTACATGTGTGTATTACAGACATTAAAGCTGACAGAATATTTTACAACTCAGCAGGTTTCTTGGTAGGAAGTAGCTCTGTTCAGTGTTTACTGTTAAAAGAGCAATTTATAACTGCAACACAACCATTGAAGCATTAGTTATAATGCAACAATAAACTACAAAAATTAATTGTCCTTTATACAGCCCCTGTCTTGTGGATCTCATTGTATTGTTTAAAGACACTGTTCACTTGGCTACAAATGAACTATTGATGTAATTTTAAATTGGTTACAATTGTAAAGTGATTACATCAAGACTAAATCAAAATGTTTTGGTTATTGGTTATAAAATTTGATCCTATTTTATACATTTTTTTTTTACCTTTCCCTGTCTTTACTGAACACACAATGTAAACATTCATAGTGGAGAATACAAAGGTATGTAAACCCTTAGATTTACTGACTGGTATTTGACAGCAATAACCTCCACCAAACGTTTACTGTGATCGCTAATCAGACCACGCAATGTTCAGGAGGAATTTCTCACCATTCCTCCTTACAAAAATGTTTCAGTTCAGCAAGTTTCTAAGGACGTCTGGTGTGAATCGCTCTCTTGAGGTCGTGACAAAGCATCTCAATTGTTCTGAGGTCAGGACTCTGGCTGGGCCACTCCAGAAGGCCAATGTTCTTCTGTCAAAGCCATTCTGTTGTTGATTTACTTCTGTGCTTTATCTTAAAGTCTTATTGCATCACCCCGACTTTAGTTGAACTTCAGTTGTTGTATGTATAGCCTTGAATTCTCTGAAAAACTGCCCTGATAAACATTAAAACTTTTATTTTCGTTGAGGATAATTAGTCTGCGAGGCTGAATCATGATGGCTCCTTCATTGTACTTAATGGCTGAGAAGATCTTTAGATGTTGGTATGCTATACCTTTGGTTTCCTCTGTCCACTGAGTATTTTGCCAGTAGGCCTGTCAAATATCCAGCGAACTTCGAATGTGCAAAATGATTTTATTTTTTGACAGCATTGGCCTTCCTCTTAGTGTCCACCCATCAACTTTTCTTCTGTAGTGTTCTTTGTATTGTAAACAACTCAACAGAGATATTAGAATGGTCCAGAATTTTCTAAGTCCTTTGCTGACAAACTAGGATTCTTCTTAGCACCATTTGAGGATTCTGCATTTTGCTCTTGCAGTCTTCTTAGTAGGACACTCACTAAGGGGAGTAACAACATTGCTGAACTTTCCTTTTAGACAGCTTGGCTTACTGTGGACTGTTGAAGATCAAGGCTCTTGTGAATAGGAAATCCAAAAGTTTTCAATGTTTGTTTGTCTCATGATTTGGACTCAGGTTAGCTGACTGCTGTCTTTGGCTTTTGGGGAAGTCATCAGTCTAGGGATTCACAAACTTTTCCACCCCACACTGTGAATGTTTACACATTGTGTTTAAAGACACAAACATCTTAAAATGTCAGTGCTATGTTTTTGAACTGGCATGTATTTGTTATATAAAAGAAGTAAGTTAACTTCTCTTAAGATGACAAATGGTATACAATAATACAATAGATACAATAATCATTTTCAATACAATGCATATATTAAATATAATTGTATGAAGAATCAAAAATATAAATGTAGTTACTAAGAAAATTGGTTAATAAAACACATTTCAGAACTATATACAATGTTAAATCCTATAAAATCAGTTCCTGCGTCTTTAGCCCCCTTTGTCTACACAGGCATTGGTTCCCCATTGGTGTCAGAGTTACTGTGAGGAGCACATCTCTTCACAGAAGATTCACTGAAGGTCTCTGTGATTCTAAATTGGCCATCAGGTTGCAAGTTGTAGTTGAGAGTAGAACTGTCCAGTGCATGTCAAAATCTCTGCTTTATTTTCTGTACCAATATCAGGTTGTACATTGAAGCTGGTCAGTTCATGTGGTGATCAAAGGGTTCACCATGTTTTTTTGTACATGTTGTACATGTTTTTTTACTCTGCTCCACTGTGACCCAGCACCAGCAGACAGTCCAGCAGTGGACAGCTCAGGGAGACTGGCTATGTAGTGGAGTAAGATGGACTGTAGGAAGAGCTCTGGAAGTTCTGGAAGTTCCCTCCTACATTAGTCATATTCATACAGATTAATTAAAAATTAATTAAAAGCAGATTAATTAAAAATATGTTGTCATTAGCTATCAGCCACTACCCATAACTGTATGTGTGATCCAGACTGCTGCTGCTGAGTGCTGGTGAAAGGACCTCTGAGTTTTCAGGCATTTAGAGGTTGACCTCGGCCTGTTTTTACTCCATCTAGCTGGTAATTTCTCAGTCTCTTAGATGGAAAAGTTTTCTTCTGAGACTGTTTCTCACAGTGCCATTTCTATTGTCCTAATTTTTGATAAATGTCAGTGCAGTAGGTAGGAGTTGTAATACTTAACAATACAGACAAATACTTTTGTACCAATTTCTTTATACGCATCTAGCTCATAAAGCAAGTGTTAATAACAATTCATATATTATAATATTCTTTTGATTAGGATTATTTGTTGAAATATCTAAAGTAAAGATTGGAGATGGTTTTCAAGGTTATAATCATGAAATGATTGTCAACTTTTGTTTTGATCAGGCTTGCTTTCGCAATTATCAAATCAGCTCAATCAGCTATAATCAGCTGCTTTTATCAGCTATTCAGATGTTAATATAACTACTGTTTTCAAAAAGGTTGTATAGAATGTTGATATCAATTTGAAACTTGTTTTTGTAAACTCTTTTTCAGTGTCCAACAGAGGCAGTCAAAAATGTAGTTGAAGAGAAGAGCAAATTTTATAACCAAAATTCAGAAATCAGATAAATCCAAAGTGTTCGCCAACTTTTTTATTTAATGCATAATTCTGTTTTTCCCAAATTGTAAGACGTTTCACAGTTTAAATATGGGACACAGCTACAGTTAAACAGCTCTCAGTCAGTATTTACAACCAGATTGCTCAGTGTTGGATTGGAGCCCTGGCTGGATAGAGCTTTTTCTGCTCAGCGCTATTGACTGCTCGCTGACACTCTTTTTGTCTGGATATGTTGAATGCACCACGACAGTGCATTATAATGATAGACAAGGCTTGTAAAATGGCCACTCTTAAATCACATTAAACATAGGAGGCCCAGCTGATGGCCTGGCAATATGGTAGGTTACATCCATTCTAGAGTATTGTTTTCATGTAAACAAAAGCTTTACATATAAAGACATCTTAATATAAGTGTTCAAACCTACATCACTATTTTACTTTTGATCCAAAGAAAAATAATCTTGAATGCTTAAATAAAGATTGTAATTATATTAGTAGCCTTTATATTTTACACATAGAGGGTTGTTTATGGCCAGCTAATGTAGTGAGTTCACATAACCCCCAATGTCTTTTCCATAGCTAAATAAATTAACAAAGTCTGCAATATAAAGTCTGGCATTGGCAGTATATTGGCTTCAGTACCTAAATAAACTCTTTGAAGTCATAATAATAGTCTGTATAAGAATATCTACAGGTATGAGCTTTACCATTTTGGTCAGTAATAATATAAATTTATTGATGTAGACAGATACACTTTACCTTTCAATTTGTAATTGCCAAAGCTGAAGACTCACCTGGCCTTTGTTATTAAAAGCTGTGCCAAAAGGGTCCTTTTTAAGTGCTGGTGGGAAGAAACAAAATTGACAGTTTTAGTGTATTAGTAAGTATATGATTACATTAGTAAGATGCCACTATATTATATTGAACATATTTAATCGCATCCCTCACTGTTCCGCATAAACACACAGATACTTACTGCCATAAATTCATGCTTTATTATTACTGCAACATGTTTTTACAAAGCCTCTCCGCCCACATACAATGTCAAAGACATATATAATCTAATGCTCCATAAGAATGTAAGCTATATTCTAGTGTAACTGAAATCTTGGGGCTGTAAAAGACTGTGGACATTGGATTACTGCCTCGGCCATTTAAGATCTCTGTCAGGCATAGCAGGCCTTAGAGACGATCATTAAACAGACTGCATCCTTTATTATATTAGAGTACAGCGCCTTTCCCCAGTCACACTGGTACTGGAGAGACGTAGATGAGAGAAAGAGAGAGACTCTGATACTAAGGCACTAACTTTAGAGAAGCAAAATTAGAGAGGGGTTCTGCGTCAGGAATGCATAAATTTGGCCGATGTTAGCAGGTCCTCAGGGACCCCCACAGCAATTACTATCAAAAGCGCTGTTTTATGTTGCCGCAATCCGCTTCCCCAGAGCCGCCCGCATGCCGCTCCTCATCACTGCTGTAATAAATCAATTTTCATCCTTCTGCCACCACTGCCACTTTACCAGTGTACACACACAGTCTCTCTCTCAGCTACTCATTCCCTGCATGGACTTCCTTTCTTCTTATACACAAATGTGACACTGGTGTCCTGCCTAGCATACCAACTCACCATTACACACACATGGGTATGTCATTTAACTACGTACTTACAATTTTCATCCTCTAAATCTACTTTAAACCTCACACAATCTTGTTGACATTGACGTCTGATTTAAAGTAAAACCAATTTGACTGATTTGTGGGACATTTTACAAATTTTATGAGGGCCCTTTTAAATGTCCTCACAATTTGTAAGACATTTTGAAACAAACAATTGTCCCTCATGTGTACGTCAACCTGAATTATTATTAGCATTCAAAATAGTCATTATTTTTTATTAGCATTAAAAAGCGTCATACAAAACATTAATAGTTCGTGTATTTGCCTGTAGGTTTTGGATAGAAACAATTGAAGTTACAAAGAGAAGAGTGTTTTATGCAATATGAAAGTTGAAATGACAGTTTAGTGACGTAAAGTGACTGTTTTGCTTGGCTAACTTCATCTCTACCTTATATGACATCTCAAATAGAAATACATTTACAATTTAACTAAAAACTCTACATTCAGTTCCTTTACCTTACAAAGCAGTAGTTTATGAATCAGTCTTAAACATCATTTTGGTCTACCACTAATTAAAAACGTCTGCGGTGATTACAGCCCTGTCGCAAAGACATTTTCTATGACTGAGTGAATTTTTAATTAACAGAACGACGAGTACACCTAAAATGAGAATTCTGAATTAAATATCCCAAACTGCAGCACGCTGAGCTTATAAGAGCAGGCTGTTGCTGCCTCAGACATTTAAATGTCAGGTTGGAGCTCAGAATAAGTGCCCTTATTGGCCTGAGCTTTGTTAGGTTGGATACATCTGCTTGATCCCAGGGTCCACTGCGGTATTTGAGGAATTGGGCTCTTTGCCTGCAGTGCTTATGACAGGGCATCCGCTTGTTGAGAGTCTATCTGAGAAACTGAGAAACACAGGCACTCCCTGACTGCACTCCAACATGATGAGGATGGAGGCGATGGGTAGGCGGGGCTTTGCAGGCTCAGAGGAACAAACTTTGCAATTGCACAGTGTTCTGGGAAATGACAAAAGTTTCAGAATAAATTTCTATCCCCGAATCAGTCTTGCAAAGGCATTATTAGTGTTCCTGTCCAGAGACAGCATGTAATACATTCGGATGGGGAGATATAAATATGTATTTCATCCTTTAATACATTTATGAGTTGAATTTACACTTTCTGTTTTCTCACAGCATTAATTATTAAGCACCCTAAATATAAGAGCTCAGAGCCAGTAAGGCATGCAGAATACAAGTATAGTAAATTTATGTTTCGTATTGTCTACTTGAATTAAAACCAAAAGGCCTCAGTTGATTCTCATCCCATGCTCTCTTAGCAGTACCTTTAAATGCACCTCTCTCTCTTTCTGGCTCTTGCACTGTCTCTCTCTCTCTCTCTCTCACTGTCGCTTCCCTTTTATGTTCTCATCCTTGCGTGTCAGCTTCTCCAACTGGGGGTACCACCATCCTCAGGTGGTCTTCTGAAAAAAACATGGTGAAGCAGAAAAACCATTACCTAAAAAAATGAAAACCAAAAGCCCCCTGCTGACTTACTGTTTGCTCTCAGTCCCCCACCAAGATGGCATATAAAAGCTCCTGTCCTGCTTGCCACTGCCACCCAAAACACTTCAGGGAAAACTGGGCCAACTTATGCATCTGGAATTCAAGAATAATTTCAGGAATAATCAACCACTTTCCAGAAGTCCATCTCAAAGGTGCAGGCGAAAGCACTTACAAAGTGCTGTAATTACCCCTCTCCTTCTTTCTTTCTGTTCCTTTTTTGGATACATTTGAAGAAAACAAATCTCTCACCATGGGGAAGGGCCTGTGGTGTGTTTTACAAGTGGCTCATGCTACAGCTATCAAATTGATCTAAAGTGAAGAAGTGCTGCTGCATAAACCATTAAACTCACCCAGAGAGACGTTTGCATCTCATCTCTCCCTTGAGGCATTATGCTCTATCTATTACTCTTCCTCTTTCCACCCTCCATCTTTCTTTCTTGCAGTAAAGCCAAAAGAACAAACTTCTCCTCTTGCTCAATCTTTGGTCAATTCACCTGGTGGCCATAAACCAAAGTGGTCTGATAGTCTGGAACGTCACACTTTCTTCACCAGTCCTAAACCCTTGCTCTGCACATGTCTAGACCACAGCTACTAATGTATGACTCCCCTAAGGTGTTCAACGTGTAAGATGGGCTGCTATTTGAACTGATGACCCTAGGTGGTGACACTAGGTGGCACACTTTTGAATCTCCTGATTGTCTTTTATAGCTATCAATTCTGTTTAGTTTAAATATAGTCTTGAACAATTCGACTTTTGACTAGGGCTATCTGATGTAAAGCGATCGCTTGTATTGTATTGTTTGTTTAGGTGCTGTTTAGGGGTGGGGTTAAACAGCACTGGTGTGAAGAACACACTGTAAAAGATTGTATAGAAACACATAGTTCATATGCAGAAAATATGCAGACTACATTAGCCAAGTCAGCTAGTCAGATTAGTGCTTAGATCAAGAAAGTATTCTCTAGTTTTGTATGCAATATGAACCAGACAGCCAGCAAACAAACTGTGACTGCTAATAGTTTAAATAGAACGTTGTAGAATAGAAGCGATGTTATCGTTTGATTGGTCACTTTAAGTGATCATTTTTTCTCATGAGTGACTTTTCAGTTTGGTTGTTGCATTTATAGCGTAAGTGAAACTTCATAATTATCTTTAATTTTAAGTTGTTTAATTCCTTATGAGTTATTTAATTTCTGTGCTGTACCTGCTTGCATTTAGGGTCAATAAATGTTGTTTGGATGCTCCTTAATTTGGTGTGACAAATTGCTCTCACTGCCTAGTCAGTTTAACCAGGTGCCGCAGAGTTGTATATTTTTTACTAACTCTGTTATTGAAGTCTTTATTTTAATGTGTTTAAACAAATGAGTTATTTTGAGTGAGAAGTTTAATGTTTATAGGAATAATGTTTAACAGTAGTTTGCAATCTTGAGTTTGGGTTTAAGACAACAAACATTTAATAATAATTAATGATTATGTCTCAGCTTGCAGTAGTAGCAGTTATATTTAGAAACTAATTAAAGAGCTGAGACGTTCCTGTAGTGTTTTTTCACTTTAGTATATTAAAGAAAACAAACTATTGTTATTAGACCTTGTGACATAAATATTCAGTATTATTTTGATATTTTAAAGAATGTATTCAAAACCAATCACACGTACTGATATAAAATAATATTTGATTGTACTAAAATACTATTATATACAGTTTGTCCATGTAAAGTCTCATATATGGAGACATTTTACAGCCCATATCCCATTTCACAGACTGTCACATCTGTGTATGTTGTCAGGAGACTGCTCAGTTGGAGCTCAGGGGTCAATCTGAGGCCTGTTAAACTGGCATGCATCTTCCACATAAAGAAGATTGATCCTCAGTGTTCTCTTCAAGACGACCAGCCTTACTAAAACACAACTTAACCTGAACACACAGGACTGCCTGGCTAGTATATCTGCCACCTGGAGTCACATTAACCACTAACGTTTTTACAGGAGCTGTTTGTAAATGTCAGGATTGATAAGACTGTGGGAGACTTGACTGGAAACTTCTGCCATAGCTCAGCCCATCAGTGCTTCCCCACTGACCTATAGTCATAAATTGTCTAAATCTGAATAGTGGTCGTAACACAGAGCCTATGTGCTGTCTTAGATACATCCATATATCTTGGTTTGTGAATTGTGCCATGAAAGACAGCCATCAAGAGAGACTAATGTATTACAATAGTGTCTATAAGTAAATGATCAATTTTAGCTAATCTAACTTACTTGAATCTACACAATATATAGGCTTTGTTCAAACTGCAAACAAATTCGATTTGGTCTTTATTATGATGTCACAGACTTTCCCATTCATGGGTGTTTTTCCTGTACTGCTAACAAAAAAACTAAATGGATTTGGGTCAGATATGGAAAATAATCAGCATTATTTATCTTGGTAGCTTGCGTCAATTACCGAATCCTTTGTCACCTTTGTATTTACTCAGTGTTAGTAAATGGGCACGATTAAAAGAAACTTTGAGTGCATTTTGCGTGCTGCAGTGCTGGATTAAACACATATTCCTCCTAGCACGAGTCGCTATAATTGAAATTAGTCATAGAGGAAATATGGATTAACTCACGCCGACCGGCCTTCTCAAGCGGAGCAGGTGTGAAATTGTTGAGAAAATGGCGGCTGTGCCTTCCCTGCTTCGCCACCCTGGGCAGCAGCGTGTAGAGAGAAACCAATTAACTCACTCTGGGTCAGCCATGACGGACGTGGCGACTCAATGGTCGTAACAAGTCAAACTTGGGCCCCCTGTGCCAAATCTAAGTTGAAGTTAACTGAGATTATACAACTGTTGTATGACACTCATTATATTTTTGATAAACCATTGATAAATATTTCACGCTCTTTACTTTCTCTCCAAGGCACTTTTGCCGATATTGAAATGTCAGGTCTGTACTTTAGGAAACAAAAAGAAAAACAAGGAGACAAGGTATCAAGGAGAAAAACTGTCCCATCACTCATTTTCTCAATTGCATCTGTACATCACAGAAATCTCTAGACACATGCTCTAGACAACTCTCTGTTTCAATTTACAATGACTGATGTCTTTAAAGACTTTGTTTGAGTCGTCCGCTGTGTATTTGATATGCGTGTCATATCAAAATGCAGCAAGACATTTGATATTATATTTTTGATTGCCTTGTTTTGAAGGTGAAATCAAGATGGTTTGAAAGGCAGTTCATAATGAAGGTTCTCCATGCGTTATTTCAAGCATATCCAACATTCCATGAGTTTCAGATGTGGATGCCTGTGCCGTTGCCATTGAATGCCAGGCAGCGTGTGTATGAAGCGTGACAGTGATGTCATGTTTTATTGCAGCTGCAGTACTCTAATATCTTCATGGCTTTATACGGTAATTTCCTGGAAACTTCTTTGTCCCATCCACCTAAAGAGTTAGGATATAGTCACGGATCAAGATTTTCTGTCTTAGGGGTATGGGGGAGTGTGCATGCATGCAAAACGCAACCTTAGTGATACTTCAATAGATAGACTAGAATATATTCACAGGCAATTTTGTTGTTGTTGTTTAGTAACTCCAGTCTGAAAAAGATTCATGTCTTCCATTATCGGAGAGGTAAGGATGTTCAAAGATGCGGGAATTTTTCAAATCACACGGTTTTGTAGCTGATAAAAGAATGAGGGCAAATAAATAAACTGAAATGGGAATGAAAACGGGGGTAAAACCTCG
Organism: Chromobotia macracanthus; assembly: GCA_036877525.1. Lineage (NCBI taxonomy): Eukaryota > Metazoa > Chordata > Actinopteri > Cypriniformes > Botiidae > Chromobotia > Chromobotia macracanthus. The sequence continues at coordinate 3,954,619 of JAZGTH010000019.1, forward strand.
CTCATTTGAGCTTTTTTGACTACCGTTCCGTGCAAATTGTAATGTCATGTGCATTTAAATGTTTGTGAAAAACATTCGCTGGAAATTCTTGCATGAAGGAACTGGCGTAATTAGATTATACATTCACCAAACATCTCAAAACAAATTTAAATTTATATTCATTCCTCTCCTCAGAGTTTAGAGTAGAATTCTGTATGTTCAGGGGTCAATATACAGATTGTGCCCATTGAGTTTGTTCTTAAAATACAGATGTATTCAAGAGCAGCTTGTTCATATTTCCTCTCAGATGACACTGGCCAATGAAAAAACAGATTTCTGTGATTTGTTGATGGCCCTGTTTTTCAAACTGAAGTCAAGATTCAAGATTTTTATTCTCATTTGCATATTTACTTATATAAACATATAACCTGTGTGGAAAGTCCAGGTATTTTATCTGCTGGCCAAATGCTTTCAGCACCTGAATCATCTGAATGGAGGCAGCACAAGCGAGAACCTGACATATGATGTATGAAGCAATCTCCCAATCATTCAAAAGCTGTTTTAGTATCTTAAGAGGTTTTTAATGTAATAATATCACCTGCTATCTAAGCTAATGCTTTAATCGATACCAACATGTTCATACCCCTTCAAAATGTGCTGATCTTCATATCTTCATGAGCAGATCTTCATATATTACATGCAATGATTTTTAGCCAGCCAGACACTTGGTATGTATTTGCCCCTGATGCATGGCTTAGTGGAGGGAAGTGAGGGTAGATAAACTATCTGAAGTGTATTTGTGATAATCTGAGCAGGTGTCATAACATGCTACAATGGACAAAGATCAATTGCTTTTGCTGAGCAGACTTATACAGAAAATGACAATGGGGACAGTATAGCAGACTAGCCATCTGGAGCTGCTTGTAAATTCCTGCTGGGCTGATCCACCTGTGGGACGCCAATGTATTACATTTATTTGCATATTTAATCCTGGCTCAGGCAATCTGACTTGTTTTGCCACATAATTCAGGCAATAATTGTGAGGGAATGTCAATAAATATGAGCTCCAACTGTTGCCGGGCCCAAGCCCTGTGGTCCATTCTGTCACAGGTTTAGCTGCACACAGACACAAGTTATGTTACCTGTCAGAAATCATGTGTTAGTATAATAATGGAGAAGATAATTATATGAATAACTATTTAAAGGTTGGGCTTACAATTTGGGGGATATATTATGATATTTCTTATATAAATATAATAATCCACAATTTAAAATGATTGTTTAAAATTATTAGTAATTAAGACAATTGGCAGTTTTGATCTTATTGATTGTTTAATTTTATTTGCACATCTACAAGTTTCTATTTCATATGGAATCATACACAAGAGCTCATTTCATTTTTTATTAGCTGTGGCAGAGCTTTAAATGGAATAGACACTTAAGCTTTAGTAAAAAAAGAAGGCAGTGTGTCAGATCCTATTTTACTCAATTTTTCTGCTGAATTTTACATCACAGACTGCAGTGTGTCTCAGTAGACTTCAAAGCTAGACAGTCTTCCCACATTCTGCCTTAAACTGCTTCTAAAACTGGTTTAGCAATTTCTCAAAAAATGTCCTTTAGGATCTTCACCGAGCTCTATGCATGGTACGTTCATAAAAGTCATTTTAACTTTACCACCATTTTACCAGCCCTGTCCCTGTTAAGCAATAACATAGATTTTATCAGCACATTATTGTTATTTAAAAATATTGTCTCTGGTTTACATATAAATGAGTGGAAGCTAGCAATTGCGCAACCAGTTTTCCCAGAATACACAATTCCTAATTTTACAAGCCATTCCTGTGCATGACAAATAGGTGAAGAGAATTTCTATTTATTTATGTAATTATTTATTCCCCCCAAAATGTCTTACAAAAAGCACTGGTTGGAAAGAAATTGAGATTCACACGACAACGTAGCCAGTGAGCAAAACATTACCCTACCCTTCAATAAAAATTGTATTTCTGTGTTCAATAGAAATGTTAAAGAATATCTGTGAATGTTCTGCAGGAAGGCTTCATGGTGTTTTTTTATTGGGACCATTCTCGTTTTTTCTTACCTGTTTGCATACATTCCTCCATCTGTTGTTTGTATAGAAGCAATATCACACTCCCAATTGTGCTGTCATGGCTGTATATCAGCATGCGGTGATGACATCACTGCCGTTAATGCCATAACACTGCTTGTGTGATATTGCTTTGCTATATACTTCTTAGTATCCTGCAGGGAAAGTGTAATGCAGGCTCAACCGTCTACTTTTGAATGAAATTACATTGATCTTTCTCGCTGGCTTTGTGCTGTCTGAAGGTTGAATCTCTTCGACTGTCTTATAGGTGTTTTAGACTCAATATTCTGAAGCATAACCACCCAGGTGTGTTATCAGTTTACCTTATTCACAGCTGCAGTGCACTATAGACATGTTCTTTTTACTGTAGTAATTGATTTAAACGCAACCTTGAAAGAAGTGCAAAGAAAATGTGTAAATGTTTCCTTACCTGTTAGGACTGCAATAAGACAGAGAGAAAAAACATCACCATAGCCATGACAAGAATTGTTTTTCTGGGAATAAACTGAAGAGTGCTTAACAGAGATCTTTGCAGAGATGGAAAATGTGTTGTCATGTTTTCTCAGGGAATACAAGCTGCTTTTGTGCCACATTATTAGTGCTGTCTGATAATCTGCTTTAGTCACTCCATTGTTATCAACCCAGTGTCAACCTGAATGATTCAGGTGGAGTCATACATATCTGTGATCATTCCATTCCAACTGTGCTCACATTGCTGTGCATGTTGGAGAAGCCAGGCAGAACTGAAGGTAGATTAAATCAGAAGATTTTAACTGTGTTCTCAGAACGAAGGTGTTTTTTCCTCATAAATTCAAGCTTGATGTCACCTTTTTGTGGTGTATTGTCACATGTGCTTTAAATATTGTTATATTATACACTTTATTGGTTAGGTTCAGGGGTAGGGCTATTGAAAATATATAATCTGTCTCTGTACTCCTGATATACTTTTGCTAGCTTGCACACCTCACTCTCTGATCTAACAGTTTTATGTCTATATGATTGTCTTTATGTCTTTTATGAATTGTGGTGATCTGTATTTATACACCTTGTAAATGAGGACAGGATCAAGCAGTGAGTCTGCTGGTACACTATAAAACAAATCCAAGATAAGTATGAAGTAATTGTTATATCATTGTTCAGTGGTAGCACTCAAGTTGATTTACCATAGAAAGATTAAAGCTTTGAGAACAAATTGCACAAGTGGTTTGGTATGACTTCAGTTTTCACACTGTGCCCCTCATTCTTCACCTGTCATGGTTTCTCTCGTCTCACATCTTCACCACAGTACATGAATGTTCATAATGAATTATTCAAAAGTTCCATTAAATCTGTTGAGAAAACTCTTTAACACTACAAAGGAAGTAGTAGAAATCATTTGTACTGATGTACCCACTGTTAGGAACAGGAAAGCCTGATGTAGCTTGATTGAAAAGCCCTTTAGTTTCAAGTTTTCTTAAAGCAAGACCTAGACAGACAGACAGACAGACAGACAGACAAACAGATAGATCGATTGTCTATCTTTAAATCTATAGTCTATAATGTGGCTTTGACAAGTCTATCATATTACAAAGAGATGTACTTTCCCCATCGTCAGCCTGAAGGTATTTTGATGAGACTCACTGGCTAATATGACACTTTGTTGTTGTTGTGTTTTTTGTGTGTTTAGGCATAGCCTAATTATATGTCTTAAATATTGATAAAATGTACAACTTAAAAGTCGCTTTGGATTAAAGCGACTTTTAAGTTATAAATGTAACTTTGTAACTTAGAAATGTAACCATAAATGTAACCAAATATGTAAATGTAAATTTCTAATGTACCTGGAAATGATAAAGCAGGCAATATCACACTGGCAAATGTCCATGCATTTCATATTCTTTCAAAAAATATTATATGCATATATTATATAAATATTATATCATATGCTTGATGGTAATCATATCATACTCAGATTTTGTTGTTATGTATTGTAGCACTGCGAACAAACAGGCACTGGAAACTTAGTGGTCCTGTCTGCTTTGCTCTGGTGGTCAGGACACACCATCACCTGCTGTTATCACTTGTGAGTCTGGATAATTCGAAGCCTTTGCACAAATCTTTGTCTCGACTGGGCATCATTCGAGGGCAGAGATGCCGAAGACAGCAGCAGAGCGCTGATGGCCACTAGGTGGAGCAGTCTCTCTGCCACACACAAACACATACCGTATACAGTACACGTAGACACACACAGTCAGAGGCTTCTAAAGACCCAGTCCTTGCTGTCTTTTCCCTGTCTCCTTCTCTCTCTCTCTCACACACACGCACAAACACACAGATTATTAGACACTTACTGATCTGCAGCGCTCCATCTGAATTATACACCTCTACCACCAGCAGAATGTGTGAACGTTAGCCATGACACCTTCACACAGCACAGCGCCCTTGGCCTTCTGCAGTTTTCATTGCCTGTTTTTCATGATTTTACTGTAATGTACAAGTACGAGGGTTTTTTTTACTATTAAATGTTATGGTTTATAACATCAGCTCCGTTTTTATACAGACCCAGTCCTTAACAATGGATTTTAAGCAATAAAATTTGGATTGTAAGAATAGGATTCTTCAGCTGTGTGGCACTATAACTATATGGGAACGACTGAAGTAAAAATGCATGTGCGTTTCAAAATGTCATTTCTGTGTGTGTATATCACAATCTAAGGTCTAATTTAAGATATTGCTCACATTGAAAAATTTTCTGTTTGACCTTGTGATTTAGAAACAGATACGTACAAGGGGATTGACGTAATTGACTGCATGACATTTATGAACATTTATAGGATGTGTAAAAAACTCAAGATTTTGGTCAAAATCATAAACTCTGTTTTTATATCACTAGAGCAGTGACCTATTATGTTCACAAGATGACTTTAAGCAGTTAGCCTCCAGCTTAATCACAGTTACTGCATTGTATTTGAACACTGGTGTAGTGGACACCAAATTAGCTTATTAAGGCTTTCGTATGGTGTCTCCATTTATCTATAAATCCTTGAAGTACATTAAAATGTAAATTTTTAAGCACACTGAAATTCCTACACATCCTTCTTTGTGTGTGTGTGGTGCTTTGGGCTTGCTGGTTTCCTACAAGTCTGAGATTAGTATGATTAAAAAACCTTTTCCATTTTGCTTTGTAAATGTCACCCAGGCAACACCGGAACATTTGCTTTTTGCACCCACTTTCAAAAGCATGTAAAAAGCAACCTGCTATAAAATGATTTTAATTACAAACTTGACAGAAAGCCAAGTTTCAGATAAATATCTGAAATTTAAATCAGTTTAATCTTTCACTCTCAAAAGGGCAAAATGCACAGGCATCATACTTTCTGAATACCCCATCCGAGGGTAATGCTAATATATGAGAGATCACTTCTGAAAACAAAACAAAAGAAGCCATTATCTACATTCGGTTATATTTGGTGTGCAGATGTAAGTTATCTCATTGAGTGAGTCATTGAGTCATTGTTTTGTGGATGGACAAACAGGAAAACTGAAGGACTGTATTTATCAACCATATAAATGTTTTCTTGTGTTATTGTTTTTGTAATCTTTTAACTTGTCCAGCATTTCCTCAATTATTCAGTTTTTCTAAGGCTTCATATTCATAAACCACAGTACAATATAAAATAAATTGTTGTTCAGCACTTTGTCAATTTCAAAAATCTGCTTTTTTGTTGTCACACCGTCACATTTGTTATAAACTACACTCACTGGTCACTCCACCCTCTCAATGTTGTACACCTCCAACACAAGTTACATCTTGTTGTCAAATCTGTGCAAAAATCCAACAATGTTGGTCTGAACATTGATTTCAGTTTCCAAATTGTGAAAAAGCTTTACAGCTAAAATGTGCCCTATCCTGCTTTTACAATCAGTAAAGAGCTGCCTTTGTAATTTTGAGAAAGTACTGAGTTGGTTTTGAACCAACATTTACGAAGACATTACTGTACAAAACTCTGCAAAGAAGTTTGATATACAAATACACATTTAAGACAATCACAGTAATTACATAGAAGCTGAATGGCTGTACTTGAAGCTGGTCTTACAAAACAGTTCTATAATTACAAATATATTATAAACAAGAACTTGTTCTGTGTTCTACTTCTCTGAGGTGTTTTAGATTTAAATGCATTACTATACAAAAACACAGGGAGGTTGTTGTAAGGGTCTCTCCACTCTGATAAAATGTTTCACAGGTCGGGGAATTTTGCTGTGTCCACATTATTCTCAGGTGTTTTCACCTTACCATTGGAATACTAATCTACTATTCTGCCACATCTCCTCCAGCAAAAGCATTATTGAGCTCTGTAAGGCTTACAAAGCTTAATACAATAATTGTTTACAGTAAAAACCCCTATGGTTATAACAATTTAATGTGAGTACTTTAACACCAGGTGGCTGATAGTCGTGGCATTGTAAAACCTATAGCCCTGACCCCCACAGATAAACACAGAGGATCAAAGTAATGGATACTTCCTCATTATTGCAATCTCCACCATATTTGTGGATGGCCACTTTGTTTCCTATGTGGCCCTCAGTCATCAAATTAATTAGTGTGGCTGTAAGCAAACATAGTAATTGTTTACATTATACAATACAAAGCTGTGCAACTTAATTCGTCGGCTGTGCCCAGTTTACATGCCTACATCGTAATAATTGAAGTTTGTTCCTTCCAAGTGCTATTTAATATTATTTTAATATTTACACTGCTGTGCAATATTGTTATACATTGCTATGCAATTAAAAACGTATGTATAAATATGGTACAGAATCTTGCATAATAATTAGTTTATTTTAATAATCTATTCAAGAATGTAACGTTCTTCGGCTGTGTTAATAAAACTTTTCATGTACACAGTACACAAGGTTGTAACTTATGTAGTCTAAATGATCGCATTTCACAGCATGCAGATCAGCGCATTTTCTGTTAATTAAGTGAAACAGAAACAAATCCAGCATTTTCGCATAGTTTACAATATCTAAATGATCATCTCAAGTCACATAATTTATTGGCTTATGAGATCAACTAAATCCTTTCTTTGTTTGTTATGCCTTGGACAGTATTTACGTTACTAGGCTTTCCTGGTGCAGATGAAGGGTGGAAGATAAGAGATGAGTTGCTTAAAGTTGCATCTGTTAATTTACCATTCCTCTTCCCAAACCAATTACAGGCTCAGATTTGCATCGAAATGACTTAATTACTTGATTAGAGTGGATGTTGAGTTAATTGGATGGTGGAGTCCTTGTAACAATGAAGTGAGTGACAAATTAAGGTTCAGTTTTGTTTTATTTCAAGGACTTTAATCAAAGCAGTGATAAATAACTGACCTCTTGACACAGACACAGCTGTTCCCCTGTACACACAAGCAGAGGCGTAAAAATGATCTGACAAGTGGGTGGGACACATTATGAACATTATCAGCTCATTGATATTAATTAGGTGATGCAGCATTTAACCAGTATTTATGAAGTACTTGTTTATTCTTTATATGTAACACTTTAAGAGCTAAAAGTTGCTGAGAGTAAATGTGTTTACCTGACTATCGAGCGTTATCTTTTATTTAGCGCGTTTTCAACCTTTAAAGATTACTGTGAGATAAAGAAAAAACATGATTTGATTTCAGTTATTGATGAATATATTTCCAATAAACTGAAACAGAATAAATTACTTTCCTTCCATGACAAGGTGACACTTTGTATAACAAACAATGTCACGGAAACTATACGTTTTTCAGAACAGAATTCTGGGTGGAATCTCTCCTTAGGAAATGTGCTCTAAACCTCATAGCTTTGCTGTTGCTTTGCTCAAGGGCATTTGTAATGTCACAGAGCCGAGCATAGGGATTGGAAACTGCAGTTCACTTAAGCCTGTTATCCAAAAAGAAATCCTGAATATGTTTAACATTCTTTGTGACATATACCTCCCTGGAATGGCATTTCTTAGATTTCTGCCCCAGCAGGGTTTTTTTTCTGTTTTCTCCATTGCCAACTTTATTAATGGAGCTCCAGTTCTCATTTCCCCATCATCAAAGTCTTCAAAGCCTAGCATAGTCGAGCGAGCAGGCTGTGGGGTAAATAAGCTTGTTTGTTAGGCTGCAATGTGAACCCTCTAAGGTAACTGAGTGATTCAGACCAGCGAGTGCTGATCTGTAGCTTGTTGGGCCCATCACTGCTGGTCTAAGTGCTTTTTGTTGGGGCACTGATGGAAAGTGCTGAAGGGATGCTGGCTGGAGATGAGGGAAGCACTTGTCCTGTTTGCTCTTATTCTCTCTGTTTCTCGACTTACCCCCACCCCGACTGCCACAATAAGCCACATTAATGCATGATGAAGAGCTGTGATGCTGGGCTGTGCTTCAGACTCCCACAGCGAAGCAAGTGTTGAGATGAGTCGAGCCGAACGGGACTAATGCCACCGACTGCCACCCAACAGTGAGGCCTGTCAGTGGGTTATGACTCCATGGTCAAGCTCGACTGGAGAGGAGACGGACCGTAACATGCTTGCCTAAGAAACTCGCAAATGCTTTCGAGCTGTTATGCATACACAAACATGCACAGGTACTTGAGGGCTTCCTGTTGTCTCACATTTGTTTTGGTAGCCATTTTATTAACGTGTATCTAGACAACATACTGTAGTGAGATGTGTATTTTTTGTGGGTTAGCTGACTGTACACAACAGAGAAGGTCAGTGTTTCAATTGTATTAATTTTATTCATTTTATTTTATAGTCCCACAGTTTAAACATTGACAGTAGTCCCACGCAGTAGTCCCATGTGTGACTCATATATTAGTGATATATTATGCAATGTATGTATGTGTAATTTGTATGTATGTGTTATATGTACATATATTACATTTACGTATCGGTGAAAATATATAAACATCCTTAAAACATGATAACATGACATCGCAATCAAAATTACATACGATATGAAGACAGTAATAAATAAATAGGAACATCTTTGGTAGAAAATGCTGAGGACTTTTAAAGACACACAACATTTTCTTTAGTTAAATGCATGCAGAGTAATTTAATTCCTGTTTTATGATCCTTCTGGTAAGTCGTGTATGATGTGAGAGCCTGTGATTCAGTATGAAGCAGAGGTTTTGTTATGGTGAGAGTCAGTTCCTTTGTGTATACTGAATGAAGTGTGTTGTCAGACTCCAGCTGAGAAGATAAGCGGTGTGCTCTGATCTCATCAGCAGTGTCGAGTGCTGCATGGGCTCTTGGGAAAAAGACATATACCAGTGAGTCCTTTTGTTCACTGTAAGTAAGGCCACAAAGTTTTTCAGTATTGACTGATCCCCTCATGAAAAGGTGAAGTAAATTCAATACAAAAAGAGTCCCTTTTTCCTTCTGAAACACATTCTTCCATCATTTGCTTAGTAAGTTTATTATGGAGATTATTTAAAGACCAGTGTTGTTAGTAACATCAGTATTTTACATAAATGTCTAAACGTTTCAAACTTTCCTTAATGTAAAGAGGAACCTTAAAGAGAAATACTGAAAATGATAACATCATGTTGTTCCAGATCTGTGGATCTTCTTTCTTCTGTGGAACATGAGAAGAATGTTCATGCATGAGGAGTGTCTATCAGTCACTATTAACATTTTGTGTTTGCATCTCATACAGCTACTGTATATAAACAACATGATGGCAAAGTTGTATTTTTGGGTGAACTATCCCTTTAAAAAGTATTGTTGTGGTTGCTGCCTTTAGACAGATATGGGTGAGCCATAGGATGTATATAGATTAAAAAATGTACTTCACTCGTATTAACCTTTACACTCTTTGTTTAGGGTATTTTGACATTACTGTAATGTAAAATTTATCCGGATTCTGTTCGTATTTATTTTTGGGCCAAAAAAGTTCACTGTAGTAAGAGGTCACAAGTTTATCCAATAGTTACACATAAGAGAACTCTTGCTGTCCGGGAAGATTAATGGTATTGATAATTTGCTGGTTACCTTTGGAAAGAAGCATATGGCCAGTGGCCATTTATCAAACTTAACTATCACAGTTCACACTTACTGTATATTCCCCAGTCTAAACAAAAACTAGCAGTTTGTTTTACTTTTACTTTTATTTTTTTCAAATTTTAGTTTTTAATGTTTTTTATTTAACGTTCTGTCCTACCACATGGCTGTTACCAAGGCATCACAAGATAACAATTCAAAGAGTGACAAAATCTAATTTAATTAGTAATCCCTCATCATCTTTTAGAAGATCTATAACTTCATAGATTTGTAGATATTTAGTAAAAGGACACAAACTTTGTCGGCATGATTTATGTGGCTAATTATATTTTGGATTTGTTATAGTTCCATGCCCTCGCCTCAATTTCATCAGTTAGCAAAATGTCAAAATGTGAAGATTTGTTACAGTACAAGAATTGTTACAGTAAATCTAGCTGCTCAGAGCTATTAAGTTTTAAAGTAACCTGAGGATAGAAAAATTAGTTTATTGCCAGATTACTCTTTACAAAAAGCTGTCAGCTGAGAGAAGGTGAGCGTGTCTATATTAGCAGGACACTTAATTGGAGGGGACGATGCCAAGACTTAAATGGCAGTTTACCAAAAGACTAGAGCGAGAACAGAATGAGAGAGGGGGAGGTAGAATATGCAATATAGAGGATTATTAGACAGACTTTTTTTAATTCATTACTTATCTTACACAGATGTGTTGTGAAAAGTACATATTACACTGTAGGCAAAAAATGTGTGTGTATAAATATATACACACACATACACACTTTGCAAATATGATATTGCTTTACTTATTTGCAGTATTATATTTGAGTCAGTTATTGTTGAGCTATATGGAACTGTCCATGGTGCTGGAGAATCTGTTCTAAAAGAGCAATTATTTTAAGCTTCTGTTAATATCTAGGTCTTTCATTTCTTTGTATTTCTCTTCTTTGTAGAATCTGGTGGGATTCAGCACATGAGAATTCATACAGTCACCCTTATAAAATTTATTGGGTTAGGCAGGGTAAAGCAGAATTATTTGTAGTCTGGATTTTCTGCCAGTCCTCATATCAACTCTGAGAGAAAACAGATCATGGCCTGGGGCAAACGCACAACACTCCTCACACACTGGACAGACTTTACATCAATACACAGCATGAGAGATTGTGCAGAAATCGCTCAGCAGCTCAGAACAGTAGAGTGGGAAGATTACAAGTTTGTCTGCTCAAACCTTTAAGCACTTTGCAATTACCTCTGTTATAAAAGAAAATACACAATATGCCATTAGGCGTAAAGGTACTGTTTTTCCACCAGTTTTGCTCTCTCTTTACACATGACAAATGTATTATAAAATATACTAGATGTTTTTACTTTGTTTGGCTTCAAAACCCAAAATTTTCAAAATTTGTTTTGGGGCCTGGATTTGTCTGGCTTGTGTCCCATTTCTCGTCTTCAACCCCAATGTGTCTGCCAAATGCTTTGAGTGACCCTGTTTGCTGTATTGGTTTGTGGTTGTAGCCCAGACCTGTAGTTCTTTACCACAAACGATTTTACAAGGTAATGGTCTTACTTTCATTCAATGTTTTAACTTTGCTGGAAAACTTTTCCTTTATTTTAAACAAAATCAGTTAAAATCATTCTAGGAAATAAATGAAAAGTTCAATGGAATAAGAAAAGTACAATGGTCCTATTGGTAAGGCTCCAAACTCCCCCAAGGTCATCAGAAGTGATAGCTAAGGTAAAACAGCAAGCGTCTCCTCTCTGGTTCACAGTCATGGGAATAACAGCGATGTTTTTCAGGTAATAAGATGCTCACAATCTGACAGCCAGATTGTGACAAATGATGCCGCTTTGGCCGAGACGTTCAATCAGGAATGCTAAGGGCCGGTCTGTAGCTTTACGTTTGCTTTTGAGTAATTGCATTTGGACCTCCATTAATCAACAAACAGACAATAAAGTAAACCCTCATTTAGCCCTGATGAAGTAGAGACTGGCTGGCAGATCTCATAGGCTTACAGAAGAAGGGGGAGGAGCACATCTGTTTGTCATCTTCATTGCAGACAGACCTCTGGCTTCCTTCTGAAGTCTGAGTGCGGGACGAAGTTTTGCTTATGCATTGCAGAGGACACAAAAGACATTCAAACCTTTGTGGAGGGTTGAGGAAAATAAATATGCTCTGTTGAATTGAGACAATTTGATACAGCAGGTTAAATGATGAAGTAGTTGAAGTAAAGTTTTTGTAAAGGAGTAGTTCACCCTCAAAAAATACATTTTTGTCATTGTAAGTATTCACCATTATGTCATTTTGTACCAGTTTCTTTCTTCCTTGAAACACAAAAGGATATATGCAGTAAACTCACCATTTCTTAAGCAGTGTCGCATTTGCATATTGTGTGTAGTTGTGAAGGTGTGTATTTAACTGCCTGTTACATCTCTGACAAATTCAAATACTAAATAATGTAAATTATTTTGTCCATTGTTCAAAAACAGTCCACCTGTATTTTTTTGCTTGAGACCAAAGGTATCATTTGGGTATTAACTTTTGTTTACATTATTAAACATTACGACATTATATAATGCTTAACCAATCATTAAAACTGTTTACGGTATATCCTTCTTTTAAAGACGCTTGTCTAAAGCTCCAGGAAGCATATTGTACTTGTTTTGTGGTGTTGCAGTATTTTAATCTACAATTAAACTAAAGAGTCACAGAAAGACAGGCAAAGCAGAATGGTTTATGACATACACAGCATGCCTAAGCATTCAACTGGACTGTGCTAGCTTCTTCTAAAACTGCATCACAGAAGAGCTGTCCCACCCCACGCAGTCCAAAACACACCGCACCATGCAGAGATAAGACGCCACAAGAGTCCCCTGGCTGTCTCCAGCACAGCTTTCTCCTCGGTTTAGTTTTCATAAAATGGCAGGCCAGACTGGTATGTCAGGCCCAGTGCTCCTGCCTTTGAAAGGCTCTCATCAGCATTGATCTGCCTGCTTGCCCAAAGAAGCTGTATAGATAAAAGTTTTCTCAGTCTCCTGTCACCTACTGACATGCATCCATGCGCCTACACATGCACACACGCATGCTGTGTGTCCTTGCCCTGTCCTTTTGTGTTTACCTTAGTTACCTCAGGGAAGTAATAGTCACAGCCTGTTACATTCACAATCTAGTTCTCAATCTAGAAAGCTTAAATCTGATTGGCTGACTATTAACTTTTAGGAGTATTTACATACAGGGTTTTTACAGTTAACAGGGGTAAACAACAATACAGCATTTTTAGCATTTAAAAAAAATCAATGTATAAATTATATACATTGTGCTATGCTGTGTTGGCTATGCTGTGCTATAGGATGCATGTCAAAATGTACTACTTTTTACTATAAAACCATATAAAAACATGACAAATAATTCAAAAGTCATTTTGACAGACAACAAACAAAAAACATTTGTCATGTCTGTTCTGATTTTAACTATCTTTAAATGATACATACATGATATATACCACAGTTGACCTTGGCGACCTCTCCTTTTTACAGTAAGTAGGCAGTTCTCGGCCAGAATAAATTGCTGTGTCGACCAGACAAAAAAGAACTGGCTGAGGGAGAATATTCAAGGGTAGGAGAAAGAGAGAGTTTTCTTGTTCTTCTTATTTCACACAGAGAAGGAGTATGTGTAGGCTGAGGGATTTGCCAAAAAAGGAGAGAAGCAGCAATCTGTCCTCCTCCCGCCCCTTCAGAGGGCCATTTGAAGCATTATAGCTTTGAGGGATGGAGGTGACTCAGTGAGATGTCAGAGTGGAGGGCACAGACTCAATCCCTCAGCTTTGTGCAGAAGGACAAGCTTTGTGCCTGCCTCCCTGCTGCGCTCAGAGCCAGAGTCCCAGTGACCTGCATGTCAAACAGCCAAGCTGGACCCCTCTCCACCTGACACAAGACATAGAAGCAATGTACACATGCAAACCCTTCTTTCACATCAGTGGCTCTCCTTTAGACCCCCAAACTTTGTAGCTGCCTCTCTCAGCTAACCATGTCTTGTCTTAATTCTTTGTGTTGTCTCCAAGTGTTTGGTTCTTCTCATCCTGCTTAGCTCAGGGGTTTCGGTCCCTTGTCGCAGACTCACAGGCTTCATAGTATTGTTGTTAATCGTTGATACTTTAAAAAAAGATGGCACTCTTGAAAACACAGATTGTGAAAATAAGACATGACATAGGACAGTACAAACCTTTGCGGAGACTCTACAATTATCCCTCACAGCATTGTTCCGATGAATAATATGCCGAGAAACTGTGGTTTGTTTTGTTCCGCTGTCAGCTCTTTGGTATCCTGTCCCTGCATGTTTTTCTGCTGTTTCTGTTCTGTTTCTTTTCTTTTAGAGACCAGACTGTCTTCTCCACTAGACGGTCCTTGCGTTTGTTTTTTGGCAACATCCTCCTTTGGGACTCTGCCGGGCCAGCAGAGGCTGTTTCATCACCGCTGTTGCAAGACATATTCTCACCGCTGATAGTACAGTATGAAATGAGAATTTACTTGGTATTTCACCTGGAAATAACAAAACTTATTAGCTCAGACCGTGCATGACAAAATGGCATTGTCATCCAGCATTTTTAACAGTGCTGTATGCAACTTTGCATGTGAAAATTATGCAGTTAATGGGATACAGTATTAGAAAGTGTAAAATGAGTGAAAGTAGCAACGGGTTTAAACTTTGAAGTCAGCTTAAAAGAAAACTCTCTACATCAAAATGTGTTGCTAGCGTTTGCAAGGTTGTAATATTCAGGCTGTAAATGTGCTGCCACCGATGCTGAATGTGGCTGGATCTTTTAAAGAGATAGAAAATAAATAAAGGGCAAAGGTACTTCCTTGAACTCTTTAGCCTGTTTTTTGTGTATAAAGTAACACAGAGAATACAACAGTCAACTTTCAAACAGGAGCACAGAAAAGAACTCTTTACAATGTAAAAGACCTTCATCAAAGAAGAAACATAGTGACTTGAATTCATAGTCATAGTGATATGAATATATATAGAAATCTTAAAAACTAATTTGCCACACTACAGGACTAAATTAACTACTAAAAAGGTAATATATTGCCACTAAATTCACAATCTGCAAATCTTACCAATTATGTGGGCAAACATGGATTATTCCTGCCGTGCATATGCCGTATCATTTTCTATATCTGTACAGTGTGATTATTTTCCTCTAAGAGGAAGATTAAATCTTAAAGAGATGCAGACTGGCTAACTGATAAACTGTGACCTTAAAGTGAGTTTATTGTAGTGCTGTAAAGTTTTCATTACAGAGAAGGGAATCAGCCAAACCCTGTCAGCCATCTCTGGTATTTGCATGATGACGCATTTGTGTAGTCACTCAAATATCCAATACTGTATGCATGTTGACGCATGTGCTGATATCTCAGTTACCGATGCAATTTATTTTTTGGCCCAGTTTAGCCTTTACTACGTTTTTTAATGTTTTGGATGAATACAATGTAAAACAGCCTTACAAGAAAGAATGAATAGAAATCCCGTCATGGCAGTTGGCGTGTTTAAAAGCCAGTGGGCTTGCTTAAAATCGCTTTTTTCTGGTTTTGCTTTGTTCTTTATATGAGCAGTGGACCGAAGTTTAATCAGATTTCATGACTGACGGCTTGCCTTGAAGCTTGTTAATTTTCACAGTTCGCCCACTTGTGAGTCAGTTTCAAATATTAGTTGGAAAACTTAAACAAAGCTCAGAATGAATTTTTTCTTTGTCAGCTTTGAGGCGTGTTGCGACTGACTCACTGATGGAGTTGTTCTGTCTGTTCTTTGCAAATGTCTTTATTCCCCTCCTGTGATTGTTTTCACAGGATGTTTTATGAGTTTAAAAGTGGATGATGAAGAAACAAGAGTTCAGTCTCAGTCTGAGTATGGCTAACACTAAGCAGCGGTTTCCCAGACAGGACTTGGTTAAATTCAGACATTTAAGTAGTTTTTACAAACATTTACAAATAAAAATGACTTGTGTGCATCTTAAGGCAAAACAATGACGCTAATATATTTTTAAGATATATTGTCAGTGCAAGCTGTTTTCATTTAAGACAGCTTAAACATGCATTTTAGTCTAGGACTAAACTTAAGCCCTGTCTGGGAAACTGCCCTTAAGAGTATAAATATGAACGTCAATAGCATAGCTCAGATAATTTGGTCTTGATGAGAAACATTTCAGTCCATACTCTCTTAAGTATGGACTGAAATATGGACTGACTCTTTTAAATTTGATCTCTAGGAAAAAAATAATCTTGACATTAAAAAATAATTTTTTTCTGCACAGGTATTGTATAGCTTTTTTATTTTTTATTTCTTACCAGAACCATTTCCCATCTGTGATAGTTTTAATGTTGATATATACAGAAGCATGTAGAAACAACTAGTGATCAGAAAGCAAAAGTCATGAAGACATTTAGCCCTAAACACTCTAACCATTTCCCCCCTCACAAACCACACTCTGAATCCAGACTACTCTCCTGTTCCTTTCTGGCCTTTAATTCACATGCATGTAATTCCTTTTCGTTCCCCACTAAACAAAAGCAGACACTTAAGAGGCTGAGGTGAAGGCTATTTTATCATTTAAAATCCCATGGAAAAGGATTACGACAGGCATTTTGGGTTTGGTACATCTTTTCACCCTCTATCAAACTGTGAAGTTGTGAGTAAGAGTAACTATTCACCAAAAAATGTTGAGGGACTGGTTGAACATTATCATGTCAAAATGAAATCTCCATTCACTGAGAACCATGAACCCTGAGAATAATGATTTTGTATTTAATTAGCCGCTGAACTCATAAGGAGATAATCATTCTCGCTGCATCCAAAATGCTATTCAATCTCCTCGTGTGCTGAACGGTAAACAGACAGTCTGTGAATCTGTGAGTCTGGAGTTATGACATAAACTAATTAGTCATTTTTCCACTGTTGTCTGCACTGGAAAGCCGCTGTGGAGATGAGTCAAAAACTTTGAGCTGTCAATGGAAATGTCATACGCTTTGATGTTTTGATAATGCTCCCTGATTCACAGAGAACTATCTAATGGCCCGGCCTGAACCTTTGTGAAGTATCTGTGATGACTGTGCTGCAATGAATTCTGGGACATTTCCTTTAGGTGGAATGACTTTTGGTGGATTTACAAAAGCTCTCTGTACTCAGTGAACTAAAGTGCAACGTGGACTAGTTTGAATGTTACTCCAGTCCTCATTGCAGAACTAAGCCATTCAAAATGATTAGAAGATGAAAAGGATTTAAACTGATGATAGCACATCACACTGCATTGCATGCTACAAAACACACTAACTACACATAAAGTAAATTCACTAAATTACATCATAAGTAAATCTCGGCAGACAGACAGGGTTTATTCTGCACACTAAACCATCAGGTTTAATTACCCTTCTAGTATTTTTATGACTAAAATCACATCACTGCATTTGATGTGCCATGTTGAAGATGTGTGGCACGTTTTGTTACATTTTTTAAGTGCATATGTTACATAATCTTCCGTAAGATATTACTATATGCTACAGTAATTCGTCCAAAAAAAGTAGTTCAGAAAATGTCAAAGCATCAAGCTTTGGACTGGACTAGAGTATATGAGTGGAATGGAGTGACAGCAGTTTTCCTTGTAATCTCCTGAACTCCACTCCAGGTTTTCTATTCTTGCTTTTTGCTCGCCTTATGCTAAATGATAAGAGATCCTGGACTGTCTGCTCAGGAGCAGCACAAACACAGACAAATGACAAACAGTGAATGCTCCCAGTGTAAATATCAGCACTTTTGGTATGCCACTTGTCCAATCAGATAGAGTACTGTTACCGTTGCATACTTAAATAGTACATTGAGATGGATAGGGTACAGTACCATACAGTGTCTCTGTGGCTATCTATAACAAAAGCCACAGAGGCCTAAAATGACCTAAAGTGCTCAATAACATCCACTTGGTCTTGAACATTATATAACTCTGGATAACTGAGTTCATAAATTGCCTTGTAAAAAAATAAAACCCATCTGGACCTCAGCTCAGCTCATTCATTTTCAACACAATGTTGTTTTCGTCACACCGGTAGAACATGCCTCTAAAGGAACTCTGTAAGAACGCATTATTCCAAAGAACACCTGCTAGCATTTGGCTAAAAGCGAGAATTTTCCTCTAATCAGAGTCAGCAATAAAGATCTGCTTCTGCAGAAACACTGAAGGCAATTCGTTTAAAAGGCATTGACATTTAACTATTCTTCCCTTTTTGAGCCAGTGAATAGCTGACATTTGTATGTGACTGAGGCATCGTGGGCCGTAATTTGGCTGGCAAAAGGGTCCCAGACCAACGAATTGGGCCAGAGGTGTCTGCACCCGGTCTCAGTGCAGACAAATGGAAGGAAGGGGAAGGTAGTAGGTCAGACTGACTCCTTTAGCCAAGCTTGTGCTCAGTAATTGGCAGAGAATGGTAAAAGTACACCCTGAACATGGAAGAATGTGGTGTAAAATAAGCTGTTCCAGGGGTTGGTGCCTGCAATATGTCTAAAAGTGTCTGTTAAGTGCCTCAGTAATTGGCTACTGGCTTGTCTGAACAGGAAGTTTGGGCTAAATTCATAATTTAGGAATTTAGTTTCAATTAAATGCCGTTTACAGAATTTCATTTGGAAATTCATTTGTCTAGTACGACAACAGTTTTGCAATATAACAATGATATTATTCATTTTAACTAATTATACCTATTTGTTTTCTAACATAGGAATACCTGGAATACCTAAAATGACTTATTTATGGATAACATATATAGGGAAAAATACAGTGTAATTTTAAAATACCTTAAATTTATATGAATTTATTATAAAAATGTAAATGTAGCACAAGTTTTTAAATATTTTAATACTAATTCAAGTGTCGGAGACTGATAATAAGAATTCAAAGAAAAATGACGGAACATTTCCGGGAGCTGTTAAAAAGAAGCTCCCTTTCACTCAGTCATTATTTTTCATAAAACTCTCCAATTTCTAAAAAAAAGACCAGAGCAACCCTGGATTAGTGCACATAACAACAATGTCAGCAGTGTTCTGATATAATACAGTGCCTTGACTTAGAGTTGTATGGCTTGGGTTGATTTATTGCGCTTGAAACGCTGACTGCAGGTATTGGCAGGACTTACACGACCCTGTGTCTCATGCCACATATACATAAGCGGCTAATGGTGATGGATCTTCTGCGCTGACTACAAATGCAATCTATTTTCATGACATCTGTCAATCAACCCAGGCCCGCTGTAATCAATTTCACTCTTTGCTAGCTCTTTGAGGTGCTGTGCATCCAGGTCTCCTGGGAGTCTGGCTGTTTTGAGCTCGGTTTTTGTTGAGTGTGAGCAATTGCCTGCAGTAGATGAAGTGGCCTTTTTTCTGCCTTAATTTGTTGCTCCCCAAATTTGTTTTTATCTAAATTGCTGGAAGTATTAGCTCTAGCTGTGACCCCTGTAAGCTGAAATTAGAATTGATTTAGTTAAAAAGTTTAACTTTCATTTTATGATGAGGATTCTTCCTCTCCCTTGACAAATCACCTGATCAATAAAACGAAACAAAACGGTGCTGTCACCGACAACAGCAAGACGAAACAAATGCAGATGGGGGTTGAACGTGTCTAGCTCACAAAAGTGAAGCAACTGGAAATTGGGTTTGCTAAAAATGATTCCAGGTGATGTAATTAGGTTTTGCTTTCTTTGAAATGAAGATTTTCACATTGCTATGTTTATTGTGTAATGTGAGTTTGGGAGCAGGGCTGTATGTTTGTCTGACCGATGCCAGTTTGGGGGGAGTGGGATCATTAATTTAATAAATTAATTTGCATACCTAATTTAATTAATTCAGTAATGAATTTGGCAATGCAATTGGCAGGTAGTGCAAAAATTAAATACTCCAGAAAATCATTAATTTTAGCGTGTCTGCATAAATTGCTGCAAAGCATTATGGGTATATATTCTCACCATCTGGAAAAATGTTATTTTGCATAGGGCATGTTAAATAAGGTGAAATGTTAAATAAATAAGAAAATTTAGGTTATTTCAGTCATCACATTTTGTCAATTACCTGCTCCTGTTTTGTTTGAGTTGTTGCAATTTTAATAAATAAATATATAAATTCATTGTAAAATGTTCCTCAAAGTTAACAGTCTATTTTCTTGGTTGGTGTAGAACATTTAACAGGTAATCATCATAATTAACACAAATTTCTCTTTCACCATATCCACTATGGATTGATCTTGTACTATGAGATTGAGATGTGTACTGTGGTAGTCTGCTGTGTCTGTCTTTGTGCAGCTGCTGTATATTGCTGGAGATAATACAGTACTAGTGGATTTTCTCCAAAGTCTCATATGCAACAATTCAATTGTTTCGTTTTTTGTCAGTGGAGTGTCGTCATTATCTGAAGAATGTGTTTCATACAACGGTACACATAGGTATGCATGTTGATTCATGTCTTGGGGAAAAATAGTCAGTTTTCAAATACCAGCATACATTAGTTGTTTATTGCGCAGAAAGCACTGCTGAGAAAATTGTGTTAAGGGCCATCAGGTAGCGATACAGAGGATCAAAAGCAAAAATATTAAGATGATATAGAGATAGAACAATACGATGGCACCAATTGTTCTATACATCAGAGAAATATAACATTTAAAAGTCTACAGTACACTGTCAACAGACTGGAAAGCTTCTATGCATGCGAGACAACAGATGTGTGGGGGTGAATTTTTTAAAGGTTACTAGAAACTTTGTGTATGTAGTGTTGTTAATAACAGACTGTCCGACTGTCGGCTCCATTTCTCTTGGGTCCTGGGTGATATTTATGTTTGTAGGGTCTTGGGCAAACATGTCGCTTCAAACTTTAAAAAAGCTAACTCTGCAGCTCTGGCTAGGAAGTTTGTTCTGTTTCGTATTTTGTAAAGTTCTCATTTGTAGGTCATGCTTTCTGTATCCTCCATCCTATTTTTGTGAGGAGGCAGAAAGATAAACAAATGAGTAAAAGAAAAGATGATATCCGTACTGTTACTACCTTTGTTACATGCTTTGCATCAAATGCCTAGTAATCAATTGTAGTAATTTAGGTTTTCTACAAACCTTCAGTTAGTTCATCAGTTCATCTTCAAAAGATCCAGTTAATGGTTAACTTTTGTTAATTAACTTGAAATCATGACCAATTTTAGGTATGTTCAATGTGACAGGAAACCATAACTTTTACGGTGATGATTTTTTTTTAAAATTTTTTTAAATAAAAAAAAAAAAAAAAAAAAAAAAAATTAAAAAAAAAAGGGGAACCCCAAAACAAACCCCCCAAGGGGTAAAAAAAAAGTAATTGTTTTTGCTGTGGCTCAACATTTTGGTTATGGGTTACCATACTTGATACATTACGGCAATATCCTAATTTTTTCTGTGGCTCAACTTGTAGCCTTAATGGGTTTGATTCTATAAACCTGATAAAAGCATAATAAAAGAGAGGATAAAATAGCAATAAATGTGAAAATAGGAAAGTACGTTACCATGTATGCTGAGCTGAAATGTGCATTTAGCTGGTTGTTGATTCTAGACATTTTGTGTGAGCCAAGATTTGGACATCAGTCTCCTAAAATCAAACAGTCTTGTTGAAACAGGCATGCATTGAAATGCTGAACATGTCATTTACAAGCAAGATGTGTTACACAGAGACAGAGAGACAATTAAAATATCCACTTAATTTTATTCCTCCAAGACTTTCTTTTTGAGGAATGTGCTTGCAAGTCAAACAATTAAGCTGCAAACAATTAAAAAGAAGACCACGTTCTTTATGGCACAAAATGAACAGCTGTTTTGCCTGTTAATTAAAATGAATCCTGGTTGACCAGGAATGAGCCAATTAACTTTTTTTGCTTTTTTCTGAATGGGTCGCACTAAGAGAGGCATTTGCCTTTACATACTCGATAAAAGAACACTCCTGTCACAAATAATTTCTTCTGCCCTCCAAACTGTACGTGCGTTCTGATCCGTAGCTCACAGGAAACGTTGAGTGTGTAGTCTGTGTCGTCATGTTTTCCCTTGGAGACCAAGCTATAACCATTATTGTAATGATATCACAGAGGCGCATTATTTAAACTCTTATTGCAACTCCTGTTGTGGCTGAATATTAGTTACACATATAATGATTTTGTTAATTACAGCTTGTAAATATGTCAACAGTGTAGCACAGTAATTTTGAAGTGCAAACGTGAAAACAGGGGAAAGTACAGTACTGCATATGCTAAGTTGAAATGTGCATTAGCTGCAAATGACTTTGCTTGCTAGTTGACTTGCTGATTCTAGGCAAGTTTGTGGGCCAAGATTTGGACATCAGCCTCTTAAAATCTCTGTGAAACAGGCACACATTAAAATGCTAAACATAATTTACAAGCAATATGTGTTACACAGAGACAAAGACACAATTAAAATATCCACTCAGTTTTTATTCCTCTAAGACTGTTTTTCTTTTCAAGGAATGTACGTTGGTACCTCATTTTCTTATTGGTTTCCTCATTCTATAATTGGATAATTGACTCCTTCTTGGTCTGGATTTATTTTAATAGTACCTCATTCCCTCCTAACAAGGTACCAGATCGCTCTCTAAGACATTCACATATTTTGCTCCTTCCTGGTAGATTGAGCTGCCAGCCTCCACCCAATCTGCAGAGACCATCACAACCTTCAAGAAGCACTTAGAAGAACTTAAAACCTGACTAATCTTTGTAGGCTAGGCTTATTGGTTTCTTATGGCAAATGTGAAATGTTCTCTCTCTTTATAAGTCCCTTTGGATAAAAGTGTCTGTTAAATGAATAAATGTACATGTAAATAAATGTAAAAGTGGTGCTCGCTACCCGGGTAACTGACCTGTCACCATTGTGAAGGCTGTGCTTGATGAACGCAGGTGAAGAGAGAAGAGGCTGTGGAGATTGATACAGTACACAGAGAGTACCATGACTGAAAGCTTTCCGTTTACCCACAAGCACATATGAACAGATACAAAATCTTATTACCTTGTTTGCAGATCCAGAAGACAATCTTGATTCGCCCTTAACCCCAATTCACTCACTAGAATAGCTGTGTTTTCTCTTCACTCGACATAATAATAGTGTTTATCGGGGAAATATTTTGGCAACTATTCCAAGACTATGATTACTTAATGTGTAACAACAAAGTGACCACAAAGGGGCAAAAGTAATACTTTGAACAAGGAGGAAGATAAACAATCATTTCTTTGCTTATCGCTACATGTAATCTGCTGGGAAAAGTCCAGGCTTTCAACAGAGCCAGGCATTACTTTGCTTTCTCAACATTATTTACACTGATATATTTGATAGAACATCAGTGAAACTGTACAGAGACCCTGCAAGATAAAAACAGTATCTAGTTATTAAAATTAATCTCTATTCAGACTAGACAAGAAGGGCTCAGGAAAATTTGTGTTTTACAAATGTACTTTGTTATTTCAATCCGATCTGAATCAAACATTTTTTTTCCAAACTGATTTAATAATACAAAGTACAGTAACAGTTGGTGGTTCAAGTACTGCTGACAACCCATCCTAAGTAAAAAGAAAATTAACTCAATAAGGAAAGACTGATTCCGGAAAAACTCAGACCTCCACTGTTAATAACTCTCATAATAATAAATCTCAAATGTTGTTTGGAAAACTAATCAGAGCAGGGCTTCCAGTAATAATTATACTCTTTGTAATCCCAGAAATAATTCTGATCATTTGCTTTATTTGGCACATTAGGTGGATATGAATGATACAAGCTCCAAGAATCTTGTCTAAAGAAGTCTTTTATAAAATCTGAAAGTGGTACAAAAGAAATCATTCATTTCAAAGCCATGTCTGATTAGTTGGCTATGGGTGCGCACACACATCTATTTAATTTCCAGTGCCTTTTCCAAGACAATGCCAGCAAAGGTTAGACCTCTACCTCCCAACCCCCTGCTGCTTGCAAAGTGTTGCCAACCAGTGGGCAACTCTGTTGGCATGGCGACAAGTGTTTGTTACCGCACAGCCAGGGACTTGCCATGGAGGAAGAGGAGGAAGCTTGTGAACCAGAAGGCAGATTAGAGAATTCCTGACAAAGTTCAGTTTTTTAATCTGTTGGTGTTTACTGAGAGCTCTACGTATATTTTAGTTAAAATACAGTTTTTGTGTCTTCACTTTTATATGAAATCTAAACAATTTCACAATCTGCTCTGATTCAGTTTTGCCAAGTTGCCAACAGAAGATGAAGTTATAAGAGCTACGCTATCCACATTTAAAGGAGAAGTTTTAGAGAAACAAGCTGGACAAGCTGATAAGTTCAGTTTAATGAAACACAACTCAGAACAAAATGTTTCTTTGCACAGAACAAAATGTTCTGAGTTGCAGAATTTAGGCTGCAGAATTTAGATCCCACCTAAATGCTAATAGAGAAACTGGATGAAGACTGAAATATATGCTTACGATTGGTTGTTTGAATATATGAAAGACACGCTAACAAAAAACCTTTTGGACCTCTTCTGCTGAACAGTTAGTGTGGTAATGAACATTTTACAGCTTTTTGAGAGCAGCATAAAAGACCTATCACATTTGAATGAATTTTAATGCCTGCCATGTTTGACAATTTTACTGCTCTTTGCACTCTACTACATTTCTCAACTGCAACCAGCATGCAAAACAGAGTTTAAAAACGTTTTGAGGTTTCAGAGGTGTTCTGTACATAATTAAATGCTCTTCAATTACGTGTTTATTTTTTAAGATGGTCTTAGTCTTTTTATTGCACAAAAACATTCATATTATTATTGTCACCTTTACTAAGCAGCATAAATTCTGGCGCTGACATGGAGACGCTGGAGCTAATTGTTATTCACTTTAATTTTTTCTATTTTTTTCAACTTTTCCAGGGTCGTGAAGGAAATTTTTCTTCAGATAGAGAAATTCAGATGAGTTATTAGGTTCTCCTGCAGTCTATGAACCTGAAGCTTAAAGATTACTTAAGGTTAATTCTTGACTGTTCCTGTTTGTGTGTCACCGCACAAAAAAATGTTGAATTTGTGTGTATTACGATATTTTGGGGATGCAGAGTTAATGTTTTTTCTTGTGTGGCGGGCCATGAAAGCAAATGATTGATGAATGACTGTGAACCGCTATTCTGACAAACCTAACAGTCTTTTGACACAGCAGCCAATGTAATCAAGTGAGGCCTGACTTTTTCACCAGTTTTTTAAATCTCGCACATTCGCTGGTTACAGGTGACAACGTCAATTTATGACCTGTCACACTCGGTAATCTGAAACAGTTCCTCTGCACAGTACAGGAGTGAAAAACTGTAAACGTTTCACAAATAATTTCATGATGTTTATTGGATAAGACGAACACTTGAAGTCTTATCCAAGACTTCAAGACTCTCAGTAATTTCTCAGGAGTTGATTTTTATTCAAACTTACTGATTTGTAATTTTTCATCTTTTTATTTGATGGTCACACTAGATTTTATTGTTTAACCCTTGTTACCATTGTCAGTTTTAAAACATTGTTTACAATTACTTCATAAATAATTTAAAAATGACTATTTATGAATTATTCATATGTAATATAAATTATTGAATGCTTTATTCAATAAAGCATTCATCTGAGCACAGAGTGCATTCATAAACCATTTCAGCATTTACTGTGTAAATATCTTTGATATAATATGTTTACACAATTACAACTGCCCCTCATTTATGGTGTCATTCCCATCACACACATATGCTCATCACATATGAGCATTTTTGACCACATGCATTTTGGAAAATAAATTGACGCTGACATGTTTGTTTCTTTGTAAACAAACTTAAACTGTAAAAAGTTTGAGGAAACTTTCTTGGTGCCAAAAGTTGTAAATAACACCCATTGGATTTTGAACATTTCATATAAATCATAAAATCGCACAATATTGAAACGCTTTATCTTTAAATTATCATAGTTATTAACATATTGTAATTCATATTTTAATGATAGATTTTCACAGTGTAAGAAAATAGGTTTGGGAGAAGGTCAAAGCAACACAATCAATATAAAAGGCAACTAGTCAATAGTAACAAAAATAAATGAGAATGGTAACCAGTTTCAGAGAGACACAATGTGACCTTCATATAACAAAAAGTTAAAAAGTTCAGATCTGTTAGTTTCAATAAAAATAAACCACTGGGACATAAAAGTGCCTGAGGTTGAAGAAACACCCAATTACAAAAACGAAAATCTGTCTTAAAATCTGTCAGGCAACGTCTCCACAGAGCACAATATCTGCAAAATGTTCAGTTACGATGTTTTCCCTTGTGGCACTTTAGAAACCCTTTGTAACTTCTGCCGCCTTCAGTGTAGCAGTTTGGGAGCAGTTACAATAGGTCAGCTATTCAAATCACTGTTTTGAAAGTTGTACAGTTTTTGTATGAATCTTGGGCCTCTTTCTTTAAGAGGCCACAGAGCGCTGCTCTGATATTTCATGGTATCTCTCAGTATCCCTGCCTGGGATCTTTTGAAAGTTAAGACCGTTTGGGGGATGGTGCTCATCTCTCTTGCCCCCATAAAAAGTGAAATATGACAACATTAAAACATTGCTGTTAATCTGTCTGTTGGAAGCAGCAGCATTAATCTTAATTAATTCACTACATTATATTTCTCACTTAATTACACATGCTACAAAGGAAAATTGCCCAGAAAACATGCCTCTCGATTCATCATGGCTGCCAGCAGGTTGTGCTATCTCTGGTAATTACCAAAGGGTCTTGCACCAGGGACATTGAAACGTCTTGGGAAATTGAGGATCAGTTTTCCTCAGCTGGTCCTTATTGAATATAAACATTACATATGTATTATATCTTCCAAGCTAAGCTTCATTTGTTTGAACATACTGCACTGTGTGAGTTCAGTGGAAAGTATACATTGACCCTGAGCCTCTTATCACTACTATAATTATATTAATTCTCAATGTGCTTTAGAGTGAGAAGATACTTGCAGTGGGGTCTAAAATTGAGATTTCTGGCAAACTTTTTGCAATCAAAAATAAAACAATATTAAACAATATGACAATATGAAATCGGTGGTAGATCTTATGCATGTAAAGAAAACAATTGCAAATATTTTTATAGTGATGCCTCACAAAAGACATACTGACTGAAGGATATTTACCCTGACATGTTTGGAATGAAAAAAACACATATTCCACATATTTGCAAGCACATTTGTGGTTAAGCCAAGTTTATTAGTCAGCTCACTTCCTTCACATTTTTTTATTTACTCGTTTATTTCTTTACTAGACTGGACTTTTGTGCATTTTAGATAGCGTGCTGCTTTACACACTGAGCGCACCTGCGACCGCAGCTGTAATAAATCTGCACAGCTGCTTTGCATGTATACGTGAGTAAATAATCCACTCAGGAGGAACTTCCAGCACAATAAGCTCTCGCATTGTTTAAAAATGTGCCTTGCGTGCCTCTTACGCAGGTTGAAAGTAACCACAGTAATTTTCCTGACTGTCAGTCAAAGATACAAAGATGCAAGGTTTAAATTCCTTTCCTGTAGCTCAACCGGTAGAGCGTTGCAATAGCATTTCAAAGGTTATGGGTTAGATTCCCAGTGAACAAACACGCTGATACACTGTATACTAAATTGTATATAAACTGCATAAATGTATGTTATATTTAGATACCTCTATATAAATTGGCATACTTTGGTGGCTTATATTAAAAAGACAGAAGCAGTACACAGTTCTCCCTCCTGCTCCTCCTGCTCCTCCCTTATTATTCCCACAGGAGCGCTGTGAAAATAGGGCAACAATCCAGCTACACCAGTCATTCTAGCCACACTGACATCATCAATCTCCCATATTACTAATTAGCCGTCAATGTCACCACCACTTGTTTTTCAGTGAAAGGACAATGTCAGTATAAAGCTCCATGACTCCCTGTCTCACTGTCCACTATGAATAATGAATCAATTCATTAATTGGCCTTGATTAACATCCAAGAATTTGACTGATATTCTCATCAATGGCGATAAAAGACGTCCTCGTAGTAGTACCTGATAAAGTCAAGGTTCAAACTCTCCGGGACTTAAGATTACAGACATGGCACTGGTTCACCCTGCTGTAGTTGGATTGTCTCTCTAGCTCAAGTACATGGTATCATTTCACAATTTCTGAAATACTTAAATGACAAGCCGAAGACATTGTGTGCCTATATCATATAGATTCTGTTGCCACTATTTTCTTTGGTGCAGCAGAAATATAGTGACATTTTCGTCCAAGCAATACACTTGCAGTAGTGCTACTAGTCTCTGTATGATTGTGGCTGTGATTACCAGTGGTACCTGACATAAAGTCAGTCATCACTCGCTCTCATGTGATATTGCTTTCACAGAGAATAGAATAGACCTTCTGAATATCTGACCAATCAGTGATCATGGAACCGTGGTGAATGTCCCTATCCCAGCAGTTCCTGCAACAAATTGATGTTAATCTTATTCGTGTGGGCTCTTGGCCAATTGAGATATTTTTAAAAACTTCTAACTGGCATCAGTGGCCATTCCTCTGCTTGACTAGATAATGAAATAAAGAAATAAAGCCAGCACAGCATAAGCAGCCCAGAACACGTTATCATGGACCCCATTAGAAGTCTTCAAAGACTGCTGTGATATCACCTCTGATTAGTCACCTCTAACTCCATCTTCATCCCCCTTCGACGAACACATTATTTTCACATTGTCAAAATCACTGTGCATATCAAATGGGCTCTGCGTTTTAAACGCTCCCCAACTTGAGAGCTGATTTAAGCTTGGTTGCCTCCAAATGGTTCATTCTTGCATTTAAATGACAAACATTTACTCAGGAGTCATGCCAATATGTTCATAATCCTTATATTCTCAACTGATACTTCAGGCTATCTAATAACCTCAATCACACTAATAACGTAATGCTTTGATGAAGCGAGGAAGTTGGCTCATTTACATTTTGCTGAGGTGGCTGCTTTTATAACTGAGGTGAAGGCCCATGGTACTGGCTCACCATTCACCTGGCATCAATCACAAAGAGAGAAAAATCTGGTCTCACCTTACCTCTGACAGTTCAGTGCATAGGAGGGCAAGGTGACTCCTCTGTTTTAATTGCTTTCCACTTTTATGACTTCATGTATCCTGTCTCATGGGGTTGTTGCTCTCGGAAGCTTCATTTTTTGGTGGCTCGTGCCAGCCCCATTGGTAGGATGTGGATCTACAGGATGTCTGCTTGATGGACAGGTTGACGTTGGGTGAATTAATTTCTTGTGCAGATTCATCGTACATAAAGCTTGCAGATAGATTTCAACTTCCTTTCATTTTATATTCAACAAAAACACTGACAATTGGTTTATTTATATTCTTTTAAAAATAGAAAAATGCTAATCTAATCTTTCATTCTTCTCATGTACTGTACATATTGTAATTTGGCTCAGGTACAAAAGAAAAATATTTCTCTTTTCCTTGTGTCTTTCATCTTGTGTTTTTCAAATCTCTGTGTTTGACTTTGTGCCTCTCCCCAATCCCATAATCCTTTTCTCCCTTCTTGTATCTCCTCTCAAAACCCAACAGTCCGTTTTTCTGTAATTAAATCCATAGCTTCCTGCTTGCTCCATCTCTCCATCTTTGTGGATTTAAAGCTGGCAAAATCAAAGAACAAACCATAAAAAGCTTTTTCAATGTTTTTTCAACATTTCTTGTCAATTAAATGCCAGATTTTTTCCCTCAGCAATTCATTTAGTGCTGCAGTTTTGCCTGATGGTTCAAATTAACAGGAATGGGAGAAGCCTCTTGCACTCCTGATGTTATTGCGATTGAATGTTTATGAAAATGCCACAGTGATTGTAATTAGAAGAGGATCTTTGTTGTATTGGTTTTGCCCTTTCCAAGATGAAGCCTCTATCTTCCCCAATGGAATATGTAGTATAGTATGCCATGAAAGGTCTCTGCAAATTATGATTGTGGGGCATTAAGAATTGAACTGAGAATGTCTTTTAAAAGATAAGGGTAGCAACCAATTGCTGAATTGTAATTCAAATTTGTAGAATTACAGTGGAATTAATAAAAAAAATTCAACGGTTGTTATTTGTACTGTTAATTATTCCTTTTTATGTATGATTATAAAGGACTACCAATAGACATCATACACACAATATATGGGATTGTTTTCAGAAAAATTACATGATATTAATTATTAATGTAATAATTACTGGGTCTGTATTTCAGTATCATAGCAGCACATACTATGCTATTAGAAATATGCTCATGACCCTTCAATTATAAGACTAAAAATAGGTGCTGGTTGTATGATTAAATCAAGCTTATATAAACTTTTTCATAGTGGCCACCACTAAAAAGCTTTAATAAATGTAATTTGTGCATGTGGGAGCAGCTATTAGCCTTTATTTGGATATCAATAGAATAAGTTTGATTTTCAGTTCATACAGTATGAAGAGGGGGCCAAGAGGCAGACTCATTTAGTGTTTCTGTTTTTGTAGTTGAACAAAAAGACATTTTCTTGGAAACGCAGAAACCACTTGCTTTCTTGTGAATACTTTCTTGATTAACATTCTTACCTTAACTTAAAATTTTGTACATTCAAATCCATCATATGGCTTCATATTTCCTGGAATTTTGTGCAAGAATTGTTTGACCAAGTTTAGCATGCTTTTCAAAGCTTAAAGACTTTAGTTCCCTTTCATTGTACTTTCATGAAATAAGGCAAAGAGCACTATTTGGGCAATTTAAATTCCTTGAAATATTAAACATGCTGTAGCCTGAAGTGGGCTTATGTTTCATAAGTTATATTACACACATTTAATTGAATATTTTGGCAGTTCAAAACAAATAAACAAGAATTACAAGGTGAAAGGAGAACGCCACAAACACAGCTGCTCAGGTGGGCCTTCACATCAGAAGCTGAGATCATCTGAACCTTCTACACTGGGGCTCAGATTAGTCAGGTTAGTGTGATGGACAGATTCAGTGGAGATAAGACTAAGCTCATAGCCATGTGCTCCTGACCCCTTCTGAGGGCATGTCAACTTGCTGAGCTGTGAGTAAAACAGATTTTAGAGTGAACGAGAGAGGGAGAGATTTCTGCTGGTGATCAAATTGTCTGCTTGACAACGGGGTTGCTCAGTGAAAGAAAGACTTTAGCTTTACTGCTTTGTGAGGAAAAGACTTTTAGCCTTTTAGCTTTGCAGGAAATTACAGATGCCAGACTTTATTAGACACTGAATTAGCCCAGATTCTTCTCTTCAACCACAGATCTTCTTTCTAAAGCCCCGTAACAGTAAAACCCACAATTTGGTCCCTAACTACCAAGTATTAAGTAAAAAATCTGTTAAATCTGTACCCCTGTTACCCATTATTACATCTTATTTTATAATTATATTTAAGATTTTGCTTCCAAAATGTTTGTTTACTTGTGTTTGTTAAAGAATGAAATCATACAAATCACGATTTTAAACTGTATTTAGACATACAAAATGAAACACATTTCTTTTTTAGAAGTCTTGTTCCTACCAGGTCTTAATATCTGTAGCTTATGGGGTGTTTAGCACGTTTGCACTGAGAAGCTAACTGGAAGCTTACCTGCCTTTTAAGGAGATTTCTCATTCTCATTGCTCATAATTGGATAAGTGCCTCCCCGTAAAAATGGATGAGACGCTAGCGCATATTAAGCAAAACCTAAGCCAACAAGAATTACAGATGTGCGCTATAACTGTTGAAAGCAATGTATTTTTTTAAGGGTGATAAATGGTCTTTGTCTTTCAAAGGGGAAAGATCAATTGAAGCATTTGTGGGAAATGTTGCCTGCTGGAGGGAGGTATCCGAGTCCAATGAATCAGTGTTGTATATACAGAAGAAAAAAATCGAACAACAAATAAGCCAATGTAAAAAACATGTACATACTGTATGACTTGGACCAGGGCTAGTTGTCACATGGAAGATTTTTAAATGAGAAAATTATTCCTCTTACTCTTTCTGTCTTCCAAACACTGGCCACCTGTCCTGTTTGTTACCTTTGACCCGGTATAGAGCAGTATAGAGAATGAATTAATGACTTCCATCTTTTTTGTTTAGCTATTAGGTAAAAAATTAAACATATAAAAGCAAACACTAGCATCTATTCAAGCAAGGATCAACTAATATTAGAATTATTATATAATATTGGGGATATTAAGTTTTTTAGGAACAATTGTATTTTTCATAATTGTCAGGTCAAGGTCACATTTTTATTGCCAAAAATACATGCAATTTATTAAGTTCAATATTCCTTGTATAAAAATAATGGTTTGAAATTTTTTTATAATTTATTTTTTTACCTGGCATCCCCATAACAGATTTTTTTTGTACACAAAGGTGAACGAAGAGTATGAAGCTAGTCTGCTCTCCACCCAATGATATTATTAACATTATGAATACTCCATTCAGATGTTCATATTCCATTCCCTCCTGGTTTTGTATTTGTTCCATCTGACTCTTTCATTTTGAGCAATGTTGACCTGCCAAACTGCAGATGGAGTGAGATGAGTTTCCCAGGCAAATGCCTTTTTATCAAGAGGACGTCTGTGAGCATGATGAAGTGCAGAACACATCACACTCCACACACTCTTAAAAAATGAGACCGCGCCGCAGCCTCCCCATCTTCCACACTCAATACTTTCCGGCATCCATTGTGCAATTAATGGTGCTTTGATGCAGGCTTCCATCCCCACATGACCACAGTGGTACTCTATAAATGGCAGATGTCTCTGCTGCCAGTTAATATTGATTTATTCATCTTCTTTTTGGACAGATGAAATCTTCTGGCACTTTTGTGCCAAAACTTTTTTTTTTCCCATTCGGTTTGGCAAAACTTTCAGAGAAACGAGTTCCACATTCATATTACATTGATTTAATGTCACAGAGTTGGCTACCCATGCTTGTGTCAAGCTCCGCCCCATCCCTTCGATTGCTGCATTCTGTTGGGCCCTAATATTCAATCAGTCACCAATTTTCTCATTCACTTACTTGCATACTCACTCGTGCACTCACTCGTTTAATCATTCACTCACTTGTTTATTGACTCATTCACTCATTTACTTTATTAATGTTACTTTCAACACTAAAAACAAATGAATTCCAGTCAAGAATAATCTTTCACTGGTAGTTCTTCGCCAAAACGTTATATTTGCATGCTTTACATCACATATACTTTGTGCACATAACATGCAGTTTTATGTCTGCAGATGAGCCAGTGAAGAACAACAAAGTGGCTCTTCATATGGAGCAGACGGCTTGTTACTCTGTCACAAATACTGTCAGATATTTGTCTCACTAGATGGCTGCCAGTGCTCACAGTAAATGATTCAAGTGCCAACAGTGGTACTGTAACAGATCGTAGTTAGTCTGCCACAGTTTGGCAGTGGTGTTATTGAGCGTGCATATGAAGTTCTGTGTGTGTGCAAGACCTGTCAGATCCTTTCACCTGCCTCACTGATGCTGTGATGGGGACACAGTTTCAGGTAAAAATTGTGGAATGATTCTAGGGGCCCAAAGGTGCATGGGGTTCCTCAATAATTATATACGTTTTTGATATAAGTTTTGTATATTATATATGATATAATATACAGTCAAGAGGCTAACTTTTCTAGCTCCGGCCCTGGCTGTAATTAGTAACGCTCTGTCAGGGAGGGTTTAGGCATTGCAGGAAGTGAATGCTGCCAGTTGCAATCAGCACTGCATCTCACTGTGTGAGATGCTTTGGCTCACACGGTGACACCGTGTTTATTTGGCCTGAGATCCTCAGACCAAATCCAGTGCATGAGTTAATTGTAGATAATTTAGCACAAGCTGTGTGTACAGCATCCAGTCCAGACACAACTGATGCAGAATCAGCTTTTCCTGTCAAAATTTTATAAGAACAGGTCCAAAACTGACCTCAGGCCTGTTTTTATATGCAAAGGCAATCTAATGAAGATTACTGACAAAGGGTGACAGAAGTGGGTGTTAGAATCTTATTATAGGTTGTTCCTTTCGAATGGTTTTCACATATCAAAGCAGTGTCTAACTCTAAATGATGGGATCATAAAATGTATTGCCAAAGCAGATGGTTTCCTGGCAAACCAGCCATTTACAAAGTGTTTTTGGACTCAGTTATCGTCTACAAAGCATTGGTTCTGGACTTTATTGAGCCAAGCTATGAATATGCTACATTATTTTTGTGCCAAAATCTTTTCCTCATCTTCTACATACACATAGTTTAAACGTATGTTTAAAAATCATTACTGAATGTTCATTATAGTTACTTGGTCTGTCTCTTGCTCATTAAAGTTCTTTTGAGTTATCGAGCTATTGAGTGTGGTTTACACTAGAGTTTTAGGAGATCGTTTGAGTTCATTTGTCATCAGAGTTTGGTTTGTTTGGTTGATGTGAAAGAGGTCCTTTGAACTCGGGTGTACCCCAGTAACTGCATCTAAGTCTGCTTGAAAAGATGGGCTGGAGTATGGATCCGGATTATGTGAACTCAGTACAGTTTGTATAAATTCAATCTGTCTTAAATTGTAGATGTGAGCTGCTATTGATGATGCATAATTTGCTTCTGATCATGTAGTATAACGCATATCTCATCCTCTAGCTGCTTGTCTCCAAATAAATTGCCTTCAGAGAGTAGCTCGCATTTCTCACATATCTTGCAATAAATCCTCAGCTGACAAGCGCAGCTGCTGTTCTGTGTGTGAGTAGTTCCGGTGGTAAATTCAACGTGACAAAAACATGTAACAGCATGTTTAATAAAGTAGTGAGGAGGTATCATCATGATTTCCCGGGCAATGTTAGCACATGAGTGAATGACATAAACGTTTCAGTTCAGACCCATAAGTACAATGTGAGCAGAGATCTGCGTGTGAAAGAGTGGGTGGAATTAAACTAGAGGTTGACAATGTAATAATCTTACTGATTAATTGACATTGTTAGAAGCTTTTAGAATCAACACTGATTGTTAAAAAAATCTTTTTTCCTTCATGATTGGTGTTTTAATTTCACCTGTCTAATTTTGGTTTGATGTTATGCTGTTTGGAGCGTTCTTCGGTTTATTTTCTATATATTGTTTTATTTGTTACCTGGAGTTTATTTATGCTATTTGAAGAGATATGTTTTGGTCCAGTGTAACTATATGATTTAATATAATCATGTACTCTTAACCTGTGTTACTACATTAGTTACTGTACCTTTAATATGAGACAACCTCTTGTTTGGATCCTCCAGTAAGCCAAAAAGCAGGCCAAGAGAAATTTAGCAGATACATGACATTACAGTACTCTGATTCATAGCAATGAGTGCTGATTCTTTACTTTGGATATTGGCATTTTTCTTAGTTTCACCCCTCTGTCAGTTAGTACTGTGCTCAGAACAGCAATAATTGGTGAGGCGGTGCTATAGTTCATCTCTTAATGCTCACTATCCCCCGATATTGATGAAAACCTCAGCCCATTCCTCTTCATTATAGACTCCAAAATGCCAATGTGCAGTTAAAATCTCCAAACCTTCAAACTGTTATGGACACGCTGAGCTCCCATCAATTAGCTCACTGTCGATTTCAATGATGTTGATTAAAGTTGCATTTTAGTTTGGAGTCTATAAATGGACATTATCAAGTGCGGATGCTGTTCCCCCTCGAGACGCCCAGCTTTCTGAACCCTTGTCAAGAGTTTCTGAAGGAGGTACTGAGATTATACATCTTAGTTGTCTGAACATCCATTAGCAAAGCCCGAGTGAAGAGCTCTACAAAGCTGAAGTGGCACATGATAACATCTCAAATAATGAAATTAATTCCTTTGGTTATAAATGATTCCAGTGATAACTCTGAAAACGAATGGAATACCAAACTCAAATACTGTGATAAAGGCAAATAAAAAGTTTGTAAAAAGAAGTTTTTGCTGACTGGATTCATTTAACACTCTTTATATATATATATATATATATATATATTATATGTATTATAACATAATTGATAATGCATGATTTCATATGTGCATTTCACTAGCTTATTTATTGTATTATTTATTTATTTTATTTATTTCAAATTGATTGGTAAAGCACAGGTCCAGCCTTCCTGTATTAAGCTATTCTAAATCTTTTGATATCCCAGCAACACACACACACATTTTGAAGCCTTTTCTAAACACCCAGCTACTATCTTTTAGAATGGCTGTCAATCTACCAGCAGGGGCTAACTGGGCCATGCTACCCTGTCACACCCTGATTCTGTAAGTTATACAGTATTATGATCATCACTAGTCTTTGTTGCCTCATCTTTATTTGATCTTTCTGTTTTCTCTTTTGTCCTGTGAGATGTGATCTAGTTGTTCTGCTTCTGTCGTTGTGTTTTGTTGTGATGTGTACTCCACAGAGCGGCCCTCTGATCTGCTTTCATTGACAATACGGCCATTGCAATGGATTCTTGACTGAAGTTCTGCCAGAAGTGCTTCTCTATTATTATATTATTTTATGCTGTTAGCAGTTAGCTGTGAAGTATTTCTAAACTGGCATGATTTTGGCACATTTTATATTCACATACAAATGTACATTTCTACAATGTATGACAGCAGTTTCATGGCAGTTTCCATAAATAGTTTTAAAGGTCTGAATACAATCAGTAAACGGTCAGTCAAAACAGGAGCTTACCCTTTTGAAATGTTGATTGTGAATCTGCATATATAAACACACATAATATTACCACCATCATTTGTTCAGCTTGACCTAATTAGGTTACCAACTACTAATTAGTTACTAGCCGTGAATAATTACTATTGAATTGCATCTCAATAGATTATGTCAGTGCTCTGTGAGTTTAATTGTTGGTAACCTCTGAGGTTTCTGTATTTGTGAGACATGCCATATAGCATAATATCATATAGCACATCAGAATTGTTGTCCTTAAAATTTCTATGCCCATTAAAAGTCATTACTGGAGTGTATACTTACCTATTCCCACTGTCTTGCTTAAACATGCTTCTCCAAACCTCTCTACAGTGCTCTGACAGATTTTTAAACCTTAAAATTGGCTACTTTTTGGAGTTAAGTTAGTTTATTTCATGACTCATGCAGTATGACATTTGAAGTAGACACCCATAACACAGTAAGTCAAATGTCAAAAGTATTTGTTAAATGCTACAATCACTGTTACTACCTGCCAGCGACTAAATCCTTATTCTACCATCCGTCCCTCTACTCATTCTCTCCTTCCATATAACCCTTTCCCATCTCTTATCCACACAAACTCTTTCTTTCTGTCTCTGCAGCTAAGTCTAATGGATCCCAGCTGAGAGCAGATCTCTTTCTGAGGGCCATGCCCCAGCCCCTTCCTGCTTCCTACTTAGAGCCAGCTTGCTTCATGCATCATGGATGCGCCTTTTCCTCTGTGTGTGGGAAGGCAAGTATGCCGCACTGGCAACAGCAGTTTATTAATCGGGTCAGGTGGTCGCCTCAGGCAATCAATAAAGAACAGACGGCATACTGGCACATAGATGCGCGCTCTTACTCGCACAGAGTAATGTAAGGTGGATTGCTTTTCAGCTATT
Source organism: Chromobotia macracanthus (assembly GCA_036877525.1). Classification (NCBI taxonomy): domain Eukaryota; kingdom Metazoa; phylum Chordata; class Actinopteri; order Cypriniformes; family Botiidae; genus Chromobotia; species Chromobotia macracanthus. The sequence goes on from JAZGTH010000019.1 coordinate 3,992,337, forward strand.
GTATTAACATCCGAAAATCTGTGTGTCATTTAAAGGAGATACATTATAATTTTTTGTATATTTTTCCCTAAAGTCAAGTTTACAACATTATTAAACTTCTTTTTAGTTTTTAATCCTCCATCTGACCCTTAAGATCCAGATATACTGAACGAACAGGTAAGACAATTAGGCCATAACAACTTTTTTAATTTGTTGTGGTGGTTCGAAACCACAGGCAACATTTCAGGAGAACTTCGTACTGACTGTTTATAAAAGCAGCATTTATGTATTTCCTTCTTATTTCCTAGTTGGGCAGGGTGGGCAAACTGACCCTGAATAGGCATTGTTGACATGTTAATGTAAGTGGTCATACATTTATCCATTAAAATGTCATTTTTCTAGCCATAATAGATGGAATTTCGAGTTTAGAATGTTGCAGTATGTTTTCACTGTCCTATAAACTTGCATTTCGAGGGATCAAGAAAAACTTGATTCCTCATGATATGTCCCCTTTAAGCAAGGAGGTTACTGTGATGTGAGACCGCTGTCTGCAATATCCATGCGTTCAATCTGTGGTGAGTGCTCATTTATTGTTTTCCCATAATTCTGTTGCATCCAGACTGCATCACTCAGAACATTTATTTGACTTAAGTAAGCCCCATCCTACTCAGCCTATTACTGACAGAACTTTTATGTACATGGAGGCTAAAAAGATAATGCTGGAGCTGACCACTCTGTCCAGACACCACTTCATCCTGCAATGTGTCATCTGATTTCAGCCCTGCCTCCTTTTTCTACTGCCCCAGTAGATTGGGTTAACTCATGATACATGCAGACCTCACTGCAATTCATTACACTTCCAATGGTGGAACAGCCCCTCTCAGATATTGAGTTTTGAGGGTTGGAAATGCAAACTTTAAGATCAGTGTAAAAGGACAGTTAGATGAATGGCTTGAGGAGGGCCAGTGGTTATCTGGTCTAATAATAGATTTCTAATCTCTCTGACTCAAACCACTGCGGTTTTCTCTCTCTCTCGCTCTCTCTCTTTCAAAGGGAGAAAAACTGCACTTTATCTTCTTTGTAATTCAAGATTCAAGTCGCTGTCATTCCAGTGACACAGATTGCATTGACTTTTAGTGGGGAGTAAAAATGAATTCCTGTTCATGTTGTCATTGTTTATTTATGCATATTTAACATTTTACAGTGCATTTGTTGTGTTTTCTTCGCTAGTTATATTATTAATTACCAATAATGGTACATTAAAAATACAAAGCATTACATAAAGGGTAATTCAGTGCTTAAATAAAGAACTTTATTTCTGAGAAACTAAAGCATTAAAAAGCTTTGTGTAGTAAATGCACTCAGGCATTCCTGTAACCTAATCTGAACCCATAAGATATAAAAGTTGCTCTTTTATAGCTCTGCAGACTTTGAGTTTTCGGTTAGCTTCAAATAGGTATCCACCTTGCCTCACGTTTCTCCTTAAATTCTTCATAGTTAAAATGGATACAACTTAAACAATTGCTGACATAAATTAAGAGCAAAATAAAGCTGTAAAACATGAATAGCATAGCTCAGTAATGTGGTCTTACAAGACTTTGATGAGACGAGTACATAGTAAAATTTCTGATTTTGATTACATACTTTAGTGTCTGAGCAAATATGAGCATTGTTTGAGACAATGTCGAGATCTCCTGAAGACATGCAGTATGTGAGAGCACCGGGCTCTGTTTCTCAGGCAGTGAGAAAAATCTGAGAAGCCGATGTCCTAAGCAAAGCTCTCCATTTGCTCTTCACTTTTCTGTGAAGGAGAAACAGCTGAGATATGAAAATACTGAGATATAATTTTCTGTTCTATGAGACACAATGTCCTCATGCGTTTAAAATTGTGTAAATTAAGGAACATCGAACTTTAAATGCTAGTCAACAAAAAGGGTTTTAAACCTCTTTAATCCTGCAGCATTGATTACTGACCGATTGTAAACAGTATTAGCCAACAGCTAAATGTTTTCCCTAAATAACATACAAGCACGACATCCATATTATCCGCTATTCTCAAAGCTGATTATAGTCATCATCAGGATTCGTGCTGTGGAAGCAGGATGGTGAATCGTGTTTTTTAAAGTTTTTAAATAACTATGTAGTCCATCTGCCTTTCTGATTGAAACCAGGTTTGCTTTTCTCTGTGGTATGTAAACAATCCCCCTAGGCAGGTATCTTTATGTTCATACATATACGCATATACCCTTGATTCTTTCAAGGGTCCTTAGACAATCTGTCAACTATCATTCAGCTGGCACTCTATAGACTAATGTCTAGCTTTACTATCATAAATAAAGACGAGATTGATTATTGAAATTAATGGCTACATGCTCCACATACAGTATATCATCCGTTGGAGCTATACCGTGCATATACAGTGGGGACTCAGGATCTGAGACCACTTGTGAAAAGGCTTCTAATTTTCATTACAAATTACGGTACAGTAGCCAAACAATTACAGTGAAATGTTATTTTGAAAACAATGCGCTTCATAATTGTGTCAGTTCAATTCATGAATGTTTCAAAAGCATCTTGTTGTTTCAATGAAAATAAGAAAATCTGATTCTTTTTGTTTGTTTACAAAGGAGTTATCAGTTATAGCACAGTTTACTTTAGTTTGTGTCACCATTGTGCCCTCAAGCAATGCATACATACGGACATATTTGCTAGCCACAAATAATATTAATAATTTGTCACATATTTGCTTATTTGATTTTTTTTTTGTCAATTTAGATCATTACATTTCTTTGTCAAGTGTCTAAAACTGTTGATTTCTAGGTTTAACTCAGATAGAAGACTTTTGTTTTCATATTTAAAACATAGCTGAAGAATACAGTAAGCTGGTCTGAAGAATAACAAGAATATAATAATGATTAATGTGTTTAGTTATAAACTTATTTGAGGGTTTGTATAAAAATCAATTTGTAAAAAGTTTTAAATTTTAAAAAGAAAATTAGCATCAGCATCAGCATCAAGTCAGCGGTACATCTAACAATGTAAACTCCTTATCTGACTCACCACTTATGTTGTACATATGTTAAGTCATTTTGTTAAAAGGGTTTCCTGAATAAATGCATGTAAATGCCTTGTAAAGGGAAGTGGTGACTCTGTTTAATGTAATTAAATGAAAACAGCTGGTGAAAGGTGGCTGTGTTTGTGAAATAAACAATTAGTCAGATTACAGAATTGAGTAATAACACAGCACTAGTGATATAGCTAGTTACTATAGAGTAAGTGATACATTACTAGTGAGATATCATACAATCTATAAGTTCTGAGTAAGTAACTTATAGAATGTATGTTTAAAACCTAAAAAGGGCACAGTTTACTTTAGTTTGTGTCACCACTGTGCCCTCAAGCAATGCATACATACGGACATATTTGCTAGCCACAAATAATATTAATAATTTGTCCTTGGTGAAATAGGATGGGTCACTATTACAATATGAGGCTATTTTCAAATGTATACATTAATATTCTGAACCGTACATCTTTCCCAGGCATTTACAAGCCAATATTTGCTCATTTTACACAAGTCCGAGCATGCACTGCAGCTTGAATATTTAAAGTAAACCGCTGCTAATCATTGTGTTACTTACACTGTTGTGTTTGTTGGTCATTTCAGCTACTGCATGAGTCATGTGGTGTTAAATGAATCTGTGTCCTCAAATATGTGTTTGTGCATCATAGTGTGATGAATGTTAAGGCCACTGCATACCAAATCTGTATTTTTGCTCAATCTCTCTCATCACCTCTTTATCCTACAGACCTCGATTATTCATCTCTCTCCAATATTGTGACCCAGGCAAATAACAATATACAAATGACAAATGGAATACAGTACCAATGAACCAATTACTTCCCACAGTGATATTCATGTCTTGTATAATTGGTTGCCCAATGCTGACCAATTATCTGTGACGCCCATGGAACAATGGACCACAATCATAAAATGAGTGATTGTGACTAACAAGACAGTACAGAGAAATGTGGTCTTCTGTTTACCTTAATCATACCAAATGTTTCAAATTTCAAATAAACATGCATTTCTAAAACGACACTGTAAAAAAACATTGCTGCTTTAGTTTTATTCAATTTGGTTGCACAAGACATTTCAATTTACTCTTTGTAATCTTGACTGGTGTTGAGTTGCTGTAACTTAAATAGTTGGGAAATTGCTTACCTAAGTTATACCAATCAGGATTTAAAATATTACGTTGAAATTACTTGTATAGCCAAGCTGATTAAACTTAAAAACTTAAGGCAGCGAAGTTTTGTTACAGTGTATATGTCCAACAAAGGCATGAAGCTGTGTAAACATTTGAGCTCTGGTTAGTCTGCGGTTGAAAATGCCTCTTCCACCCATTTGTTTATTCCGGCATCTTTAAATTGGCAGAGCAGTAATTAATCTGGGTCAGTCGGCACCACCCCAGTGTTTATGTGGCCTTACAACTGGACTGGGTGAAATAAATGCGCTGTTATGAAGGACATGAGTGTTCATTGTCCTTCTGGTAAATTAGAGACTAAACAAATTGCCACATTGCCGCAACTCAAGAAACCTCAAAAATGAAAAGCTTCAAATTTGTTTGCGAGCTAATACCCTGTAAGCTTTTCATACTACTCAAAAGCTAAGGAAGAATAACATTCCCCAGGCACATCACCTCAGCCAAGCGAACTGCAGCGTACCTATAAACTGTGACCTATTTGTGTGCTTACACAGTATAATCAAGCGGTAAATCCCCTGGTCAAATTAAATGCTTTTCTCTCACTGCATAGCAAAACAAGGCATGTGAAATTGTGTCTCTAAACACTACACTGGACTGCGTGAACTCCTCTGCCCACTCTGTGCTCACTGGAGGAGAGAGAGAGACAAATAATTAAAGTGGGACATTCATTTCTCAACAGGCTGTCCAAGGAGGGCAGATCAAAAGCAAACCAACTGATAAAGGCAGAGGGGCTGATGGGTAAACTGTAGATCTTGTTGTGCAACACCTTCATGTGGCTCATGTTGCTGACTGCCGATGCGTTCTGATTTGTATTTATTTGATTAAGACAATGCATAATTCATTTCCCAAACAGGAAAAAACACATGCCTCTGGCAAGCCATTCAGATACTTCCTGCTCTCCGTGCTGCACCATGAGTCTCTAAGGATGGCGCTGGAAGTTTTTTTTTGATCCTGCATGCAGCGAGTGTTTATGCAAGTTCATAGACTCGCCTCCTATGGGATGCGTTTATTTATTTATTTTAAGAGCAGTTCTCAAACCTCACTTGGTGCTACCTTAGAATGGCATTAAAATGCTGAGGAAGCCGTTTCTCGTGGCTCTGTAGAGGTTAATGAAAGCTCCGGGGCATGGAGGTCATTTTGCTTTAACCACCTGACCATCTTCACAACAGCTTAAGGAAACTGTTAGGTTACTGGTTGAGAGGGAAGAGAAAAGGGGAGTCGTGTTAACATCCTACAAAACTGTTGACACCAAATATATGTACAGTACTCAACATTCAAGAACAGCAAAAGCAAGCAAATAAATAAACCAAGCAAAGCAAGCAAATAAATAAAATTACAAAGTACCAGACATTAACCTGTTGAATTTTAAAGAGTTCTCACAGCCCAATACAACCATAAGAAAGATCAGATTGTATCACATGAGATAATAAAAACAAAAATGTCTTTGTTCCTTAAAACAATGCCATGTTTTATTCGTTGATATGTTTTGTATTTCCTACATCATGTGTTGATATTTTGAAAATTCAGAAATAGTTGCAGCAGTTTAAACAATATCTAGAAATTTCAGAAAATAAACAATTGACTGTAATAGACTGTTTACTCTTCCTAAGACCTGTTGTTAAAAGCCTTTGTTGTTTTGATGAGGTACAAATGCATAACTCCATACAGAAGTCTTGGTGAAAGTATGATTTTTAATTTGAGTTGACAGCCATTATTTACGCAGGGGAAATTGATATGTTTATCTGCTGTGAAAGTTTTGTGTCTCTGTAATTGTACAGAAGCGCAGAATGTTTGGAATAATCTGGGAATCATTTACACAGGACTAAATCCACTAGAATAACAGAACATCTAATCATATACAGCAGGGCCCAAAAACTCTGAGATCAATGTTAAACCTGATAAACAAAGTATCTGGATTTAAACACAGTACCATTGTGTGACGTAAAATAAGAAATATTTGCAGTTGTACATGATTTTATGATTATGATTTTATGATTTTATATATATATATATATATAAAATCATCTCTCTCTCTCTCTCTCTCTCTCTCTCTCTCTCTCTCTCTCTCTCTCTCTCTATATATATATATATATATATATATATATATAGAGAGAGAGAGAGAGAGAGAGAGAGATTACAAATAAATTACATCTGCCCTAGTGTTACATTACTGGTGCAGATGTTGTGCTACACAGCCTCTGAGATAGAGATGATCAAAGGCTTAGCTGTGACTTTTGTTTCTACCTCTGCCTGCACTACCCCTCTCCCCCTACCAGATGGCAGCAAGGAGCAAGTTCAGACCACAAAAGCACCCCAGATGCATTTAAATTCAGGCTAGTGATCTGTAGAAAAAAGAAAGCAACCTTCTCCCCCTCCCTCTCTGGTCGCAGCTCATGTAACATCAGATTTAGAACTGAAATGGGAGATTTGACTATGCGTACAAGAAAGCCCCAAAACTGTTTTTGGTCTACAATACTTTTTAACATTCTTTCACACGTCTGCTGGCCGCTAAAGCCGTCTAGAGCTGGTCGGGGCTCAGCAGCATTGTGTTGTACAGGCGCATAAAAGCGTGTACAACAGTGGGTAGTGTGGCTTCTCAACCACCACTAAAGCCAAGCACATCAAAGCCCAGCTGAGGAATCAGAGGTATTCCTGCATTGGTTCAGATAAGAGCGAGTTCCATTTAGTGGCTTAGGCACATAGAGTTATCGGCCTCTCGTTTTTTTCCCCCATCTCATATGCTGTTAGACTGGCCGTCTTATCTGTCGTCCAGCTATGTGTCTCATTTTATTCGGTTTACTGTTTACCTGCGTCGAGCAACGTCTTTCTTCTTACTATTTTTATGTGTTTGCCACAGTAACCTTTGTACCTCCGGTTCATAATTTTCTAAATGGCTGTATAAAAGTCCTCAATTGTCCATTTGTATGTGCACACACAGACGTGCACGCTTGCAGATGAAAGCCCTCGATGAGTTTTCATGTCTAATGAAAACGTGGCTGTGAGCTGGAGAGGGCGAATGCTAATTGGTGTCCTTAATCGCTTTATTGAAAGTCAGATCCACTCATGGCAGAAAAGGGCCTTTGACGAGCCTCTCTTGATTATGCGATGATCATAAAGTCGGTGTATTTGAGTAACTTCCACCATCATGTCAACAGAGAATGATTCATGCACTTTTCTTTACCTCCATTGCAGACTGTTTAAGCAAACCTCCATGTTATGGCTGTGAAGTTTTATTGCGTTTACTGTGTCCTTCATCTGTGTTTGTATTGTTTTATAAGCGACAGTGCTTTGAGTAGCATTTGACCTGCTCTTAAAGTTGACCTATCAGCACAGCCCATTAGGTACCCTCAAGTTCTCATTAGTCTTGTGTTCCATTACGTGCAAACTAGCTCGACTGGTCGCACACCTATGTTAGACTAGCAATCACGCATCCTTGATCCACGTCACAAAAACTACAGTTCATTTTCGACTGCGCCGCAGCTTTAAGACACAAAGACCGCAGGTGAAAAATGAGACGCACAATGGCTCATTTGTCTGCTACCTTGGACTGTTTGTGTAATATGTCATCCCTTCCTTTCCTTTATAGCAAACGACATTGCTGTGAAGGCACCCATAATGTTCCTCATGACAGATCAAATGGAAAGTGACAGTGGGAAGTTATGTATAGCCACAGGGATACCATTACACATGGTAAATTATGATCCAGGCATCTTTCAGTCCCCGCAAAGTGTACAAATGGCTTTTAATATGTGCTTTAAACATCATTAGGGTTTTGTGTTGCTTACCGTCTGTTCGAAATGAGCACCGCACTCATTACGGCCTAATTCGCACAAAGGCCATCATCAGTTTTGCTGAGCGGTCTGCAGTTAAGCCTCTTGTGCTTTTTCAGTCTGTGGGAATTTTATGCATTGATGGAGGCCACTTACGAAATTTGATTTTAAATGCATCAGAATGTGAAATACAGTGTATGTGTTTCAAGTGCTTCTTTAAATAGCAATTTTGGCCACTTTATGTTTTTTAGAAAGCATAAATGTGATAAGGGCTTAACTCAAAGCCAAACGTGAATGTTGTTACATTTATACCTGTTACGACTGTCTTTCTTCCATGTTTTTTTGCAGTAAAAGTGAGAGTTCACTTTGGGTGTTCCGCAGAGGAATGTTTAAAACCACACAAGAGTGAGTAAATGATGACAGAATTTCCAGTTTTGGGTGAACTAGCCCTTTAGGGGATTGTGGAAGTTTACAAAGACAGTTATGTGACAATTCATTATTTTTTGGATATTTATAGGAAATAGTGACGCAATAAAATAAAAAAAACAACACTCCAGCTTTATTTTATGCAGGGCTCCAGGCGATACAATACCTTTTCTCAAAGGAGCTTAGTGGCGCATCTCCTGCGAGCTACTTCTGCAGTTGCTTTAAAGCACCATCTGTGACAGCTGCTACTGGCTATTGCAGAGCAGTACAACAAGAATAAACACCTTCAAACAATACCAGTGCTACTTTATGTAACCACCGTTATGTTCTTTAGCCTTAAGTGCGTTCTTGGAGTTCAGCTAGTGCTGTTTCATCAAACTATCATTTGCTAAGCCCCGCCTTTATACGTACTGACCAATCCTACTTAAGCAATTGTTGCCGCCCCCATATGGGAAGCACAGTTTGCAGTTTAACATGGACTGTTCTTTTGTTCTAAATCTGAACATAAATAAATGTTAAAAATATGTTTAAAATATGACATGGACAAGGCTTTTAGTTATTTTTGGTAACTGAGAACTGCCATTCTATAAAAAACTGTGAAGAATACAAAATATTACTTGTAAGATAAGAGTGACTAAACAATAGTGAATGAATGATGACAGAGGTTTAATTTTTGGATGTACTATTCCTTTACCTGTTAAAGTTTTGTCATTGTTTAAATGAATTATGCTTTTGGAGAAAGGGACAAATATTATTATGGATCCATGCATAATGCCTACTAGACAAGCACAGGATGAATATATTAGAATATATTAAAGCTTTTGGGCAGTTGCCACATGAAAAGTTAATTGAAATATTTATTGATAATTCTGCAAAGGAGTTTTAAGATGACAGTTCTCTCTGTCTTGTTTGTCTGCTTTGTGAAAGTGCGAAACACTTGCACTTATTCCAAAAATGAAAGCAGCTGTCATTTTAGCAGTCTGATGATGCATGAGTCTACAGCCTAAGTGACAGTGATTTCACAGTAGCATTTTCAGGAACACAGAGAAGAACAAAACCAGGAGAGATGAAAAGTAATTGGAGAATCCCCTCAAGCTCTGCCAATCATGTCAGTTCACCTGCTTGACCTTTGACCTGATGAGATGGTGAGACCTTTGTAAAGCTGACTGTATTTTTGAACAGTGCTGAGTTTCTCCACTTCCTTCCTACATTCATTTCTGACCATTCGAGCCTTTTAATATAGTAATGCTATGATAGACTGTCATTGCAGCCTATTGTAAGTTCATATTGTAAAGAATGATGAAGACTCCTAATACCCGTGGCTTTTGTTAAATCTGTGTTTTAATTAATAAAGGCTTAAGAGAGATGATTCATTCCGCCAGTTATTAAGAAATACTTGCTGGCTTTTAGTGCTTAATTTCCCCCAGTTTAATTTATTCTTATCAGCAGTATATGAATTTTAACTTGTCCGTGAAGGCGAATGCCATGGAAATTGGAAGCACCTGAGCACCTACAATGTGTAAGATTGACCAGCCGTAGTAATATGTAGATGCACGCTCTTACAGTAGACCGTAAACATGTATCTCATTTATTTTCATGCTGAGAAAATCTGTATGTATGGGGCCCAAAAATCTGGGGCCACTAGCGAAAATGCTTCTATTAGCATTTGTCTAACTAAATACACATTTTCATTATGTGTGATTTAACATTGCAACATTTGAGTGAACGGTTTAATTGAATAATATAGAAATTGATCATTTATTTTTGGCATCTGACCTTCTGTTTATTTGCAGAGGTAAATTAAATTTTAAATCCGAGATTATTAATGTGGTCTCAAGACTTTTAAACTGTCGCTGAGTTTTCATCATAGTCACCGAAGCTGCACAGAACAGGCTGTTATGACACTAAGATCTGTGCTAAAGCTCTTATTTTCTCCTTAGCACAACTGAGACAATCAATTGACAGCTATGGAGAAGCTTTGGGTAATACCGAATGAAAACCCTTGCCCCACTCTCATGCTCCGAGCTAGATCAATATGATCTTTAATGAAGTGAAAAGGTAAGGTTTAAACACAGGGCATAAAAGAGCGAACGAGTGAGACAATATCTCTGAGTAAAAGCTTGCTTAGATGTGCTCCTGCTTCCAAAATAGCCTTAAAGGAAAAATTTGCTCATAAAATAACATTCTGTCATTATTACCCAGCCTAATGTCACTGCGTACCCATATAATTTTCTTTCTTTCTAGGAACACAAAAGGACAATTTAGAATGTACTGTGTTATTTTACACACTTTTACAATAAATGTAATGGATGTACAGTAAATGACTGGATGTTTTTAAGCTATATTCCAAATCTGAGTTGCTAAATGTGATGTCATATGCTAGCTTTGTTTGAGGACAAAGCGAAACTTTGATTCACTGTTAATCTCTCTTACTGGTGAGTTTGAGAAACCAGAGGAGCAAATTGCTATGATTCAGCGAAAAGATCTGATTTTAAAGAACTGAACATGACTACTTTCACATAAACTGTTGTGAAAGAGATGTACCTGTCAGGTAAAATTATACCCATACTTGAAATGAGTCCTCTACATTTAACTCATACCAGTGATGAGGCAACACACACACCCCAGAGTGATGGGCAGCACTGGAGCGCCCAGGGAGAAACTGGGGGAAAGGTGTCAGCTCAAAAGGTGCCTTATTTCCTCCCATCATTGGGAATGAAACCTGTGACCTTTGGGTTACAAGTCCAACTCTCTAACCATTAGCCACGACTGCCCCACAGTTGTGTACTCCTGTGAACTTCAGATAGTAAATAGTAGATAGTAGATAGCAGATAGTAAATAGTAACAGCAACTTAAATTTCAGTCAATTCCTGAAAGTTATCATGTGACTTCAGAAAACTTGGAAGTTGTATAGATTACTTTTATCATAATTTAAATTTATAAATAATTTAAATTATAACAAATCATTGTAATTTCACGACAAGTACTTTTCCTAAATTTCTCCTTTTTTACTCCAAATCAAAAGGCCACATGGATGTGTAAACGATAACTTGTTTTGGGTGAACTACTTCTTTAATCTGAAATGGGAACAGTCTTATTTTATCCAGCAAAGAGGTTTTGCACTGTTAAACATACAATTAGCATTTCTTAGATCATGTATGGCACACACTCACCGAATGAAGAGGTAAGCAGTTGCCTGTCAAGTCAGTAGATCGATCATGAGCATGTTTACTGCTTTACTAAAGTGAGACAGCATTTAAGACCTGTCTGTGTTTGCCGCAGTTTATCTTTGCCTCCTGCCATAGCCCTCCCTCTCTCTTCTCACCTCATTCTCTCTCTTTTTATGCCTCTGAGCTGCACTTGCTGAGTCTTCATGATATTCCTTACCATGAATCATGGCCACACCTCCTTTTTCCCTCTCTTCATCTCTACATTGTTAATCTTGTATCTCTCTTCTGACACAGCAGCAATCAGTGATATGAATATTTTGTAACTGTTGGCAAGGAATTGAACCATCAGCCATACTGCATTCTAGGGAGTTTTGCAGTGTGTGATTTGTTTATGCTTTAGTGATGTTGAGTTTGTGAATATGTCCTTAGTTATATGTAAAAAAGGTTAGCATAGCACAAGGAAGTGTAATGTACTTGGTGAGAGCTATCCGTTAGCATTCTCATTTATCTTATGCTGGTGCATCAGCCCTGGAAGTGTGATGTGGAAGCTGCCATCTTCTGGGAACCATCTGAGTCAATCAGCTGAGCCGTAACTGCTATGTGACTGACCAGTCTTGCATGGAAGGAAATTTGAATTATGACCAAAAGTATGTAGACATCCCCTTCTACAGTGAACAAATCAGTTACAATATTGGGCTATTTACCTATATTGGTATTTGAAATGGGAGTAAAGTATGGGAGTAATGCTACACCATATAGAAATGTTTTACAGAGTCTGGTGTGGAAGTACTCGACTGTTCTGCACAAAGCCCAGATGAGCTCTGCTGAACTCATTTGGGATCATCTGCAACGTTAACTGTGAGGCAGACCTCTCAACATCCATGCCTGATGACCTTATCGATGCTCTTGTGTCTGAAGGGGAGCAAATTCTACCATGATGGAACATGCACTGGAAAGCTTCCCCGGAAAAGTGACCATCTCACAGCAATGAATATTGACAGAATTTTAATTTTGGGTGTACTGTTCCTTTAAAACAATGTTTACCTTTATGAAATCCCAGTTGCACCTCCACAAGCCCTCTGTCTTCTCAAAAAACAAAATCAATAGTAAGCACCCTGAAGAAGTGCCGCCAGACTCCACATGACCTTCTAACAGCTGTTGAAATGTAGAAAGAAGTTGTGCATGATAGCGTGTAACTGAGTTCATGTTTAGCCTGCTATTCTAAAAAGCAAACACTCAGCAGGACATCAGGAGACAGTGAAATGGAGAGTTGTTTGGAATAAATCTTGTGGAAGGGAAGCGTCCACTGAGGGCCGCAGTGATTGTTACGACCCTGCTGGATGGGTCAGCCATTGGACATGCATGGCAGGAATATGAAGTGCTTCCTCCATTACTTTATTAGTGTAACGTGCACATGGTATTGATGATATATTGTGTTTTGTGTAATTCAGAATTAAGGTCAATTACCTGCTCACTTCACAAAATGAAAGCTAGAGAGCAGTGAACCTGTGCATTTTCAAATAAATGCTGTAACTTCACAAGCAGAAGCGACCTGCCCATCATTTGTGTTTGATTTGGTAGCAGTGTCAGCTAACAGTTAGTTTATTTCTGGTCATTATCTAAAAGTAGCTGATTTGTAAATTTCAATACAGTAAAAGGGCAGTTCAGCAGTTAAAAGAGCAAATTTATGGATTAGTGACTCAAGACAGGATCGGTAAAAAGGACATGGAATGAGATATGGGGTTTGGATTTGGGTGGATTTACAATATTTGCTGAAGAGGCCCACCACCTGAAAAAGTTAGAGAATTATTTCTTTAAAATTTAAATACTGTCTGTTTTTCTGTGGAGCAAAATGTCAAAGCAGATATTTTCCACAGCACAAAAGTGAACGGTGATCACTGGCTGTGAAGCTCAGTTGGAATTTTACTTAATTTTTTAAAAACCAAAAGGTTAGATCAGGATCTAACAAGAACCATAACACTACACGTATCAAGTCATAAGGATACGTCATAAGGAGCTAATTAGAATTTATTTTGTAGTTAGAAATGTCTTAAAAACAGCTGCCACTATAGTGTGCCTTTATAAAAATCCTAAAAGAAATAGGATGCCCCTGATAACAGGGTCTTTAAACAATTGAGCTTTTATATATGAGTCTTGTTTTCCTTTACAAGACTCATTGCGCTCTCTTTAGAGCAATGAAAACAACTGCCTGTCTACAGCTGTCTGTTTTGTAGGCAGACAGCTGACAGGTTTCCCTGCCTTGTTTTCTTTTATTTCAGTCCTTACTGTTGAAAACTCTAAAACAGGCCTCAGATTTTTAAACACCACCACCATTTGGTCACATCTGATAGAGTTTTACTTTGTTCTTAGAGAGTACACACAATAGTACATGTCTGCAGCAGACACAGAAGTCGAGTATTAAGATGTCATTTCTTCCTTTGCTTTTTGTCTGTCTCCACACTGATGCTGATTCACTCTTGTGGGATTTCTCCCATGGTGTCTGTCTTTACTGTAACTTTCTGAGCCCTTCAAAAAGTCAAACAGCTGAACACATTTAGCCGATAATGGTACAAGGAGATCAATGAGACGGACGGGGGAAAGATAGCATCAAGCAGCAATCTATGAGTACTCCTGATCCAGAGCTGATGGATGTCAGAGAGGAGATTTTGGAGCTGAGCCTCCGGTGCGGTGAGACGCTCTGGGCGACAGCAGAGCAGAGCGAAAGCCTCCAGCACCAATCACAAAACCCACATCAGGTCCTCCGCTGAGGCTGGATCAGCCCACACAGCTACATCAAAGTCAATACCTCTTAGAGTAAGATTTTCAGCTTCTCTTCTGTTTCTAATCTGGCTTGAAATGAATGTGTCGTTTGACCTGTATTGAGACATTTTGCAGGGATCTCAACCAAAGTTCCCCGCAATAGTGCCATTTATTTGCAGTGTTTTAGCAGCTGATTCACAAAAGGAATTCGTCACCTTGGGAAACACCACAAACATGTCCAAAACATTACATTTGAATGCTTTTTGCACATCACTATTCCTGATCTTACGGCCTGTTACTGGGTTGTAGATGATGCCACAGCCTAACCTAGTTTGGCATTTCTGGCATTGCACAGCATCACTCTACCCCAATAAATCAGGTACCTGAATAGTCTTTTTAAAATGTAGAAAATGTGCTTCACACAGTACGTCTGGATGTGTGCCCAGTTCTAACACTTTTCCCTATTATTTGATCATCTTTTGGGGAATCACAGCTACTAATGCTAAACACAAACAAATTTAAACAAAATTCTGTTTATCAACAGTACGGGTGGTAACCGTGCAGCATTAATTTCAAATAGCACTGATGTTTGAGAAAAAGGAACAATTTAACAAAATCATAATTCATATTGAAAGGAGGTGTGTTTGTGCTGAACGGTATGACACCCGAGCTAACAGGGAATGTTCTCAGAACGTTGGCTATTGTTCTCTAAAAGTTCTAAAAATTATTTAAAAAGTTCTTGCAGTAACCAGAACATTTTGAACATTCCTAAAACTTTCAAAATAAAGTTTTGAACATTTTTATTACGGAAACATTCTTACAACCTAAAACTACACATGATTGTACACATTTTTTCACTGGTTTCGATTGCATGAGTCTGACCTGAGCCTGTTTTTGCCCTCTCCTCCTGTCGGCCTCTTCTCACTGTATGTTTCACTGATGTTTACTGTAGCTGTAACTGTAGCTAGGCAATGAGTCAAGGAGACATCTCACTATATTTTGAAATATTTGTGTCTTTGGGTTTCCCAGATATTAAGAATGCAAGAATGCATTTAGAGTAAACCAACCGAGAGAAATGCGTTATACTGCAATAAGTGTGACCAAGAGCGTGAAAAATGCGAATTATAAGTCATCAGTAGTATTTCCGCAAATTCCACGGATTGCTTTCATACCAATTGCAATCCGTACCAGAGTTCACATGGGTTCACGTGGTGCGCATCCAAGAAAAAACGTTTTCATCCAAACAAACAGAACTCTGATGACAGTGGACTCAGGTCTGCACCAAAAGCTCTCGCATTAAGACATTTTCACGAATGATCCCATATAACACAGCGGAACATCGGTAGACCGTGCAACCTGATCAAAACGTTGAGCAACGTTGCGTCCCCAACGCCTCTCTGAATCGCTATGAGTCTGATCAATGAAAAAGCGTTGCACCTCAAGATATTAGTCCAAAAGCCGACAGGCCCTGCATCTGTTTTTATCTGTGTAAGCGATGCTGTGCATCAACAGAAGAAAGAGGCCAGCGCATCCCGCTTTTAGATTGCAGACTTGATTATCTATTGATTTTCTACAGCGTCCTTATTATGAGTATATCTGTAACAAATGCATAGAGCCTTTTTTTAGCTTATGGCATTTACTAAACCTCTATTTTATCTGAGAGCCTCGCAGCTTATTTAGGGGAGTAAGACGCTACCGCAGCAATATGTTTACTTGAACCATTAGTCATTTCCTGCCGGCTGATTTTTTTTGGCTTTAATTACTTCTAATGATGATTCTATAGCCTTAAGGGGGAAAAAAGAAGTATCAAAAACTATTCCCTTTATTAAATCAGTCATAATGATGTTGCTTAAGCATGATTTTTATTGCGTTAAACGTGACAGAGTGCATATCCGTCAGCTGATAAACATTTACATACATGTGTGAATGGTAAATATATTGTCTTAATGTGAATGACAGAATGCAGGCTGGAAACTCTGAATTAGATCACAGCAATCAGGCGACAGAGACATCGTATCCTGCCTTTGGACGAATGCATGTTGCCATAGCAACCCTTCAGTTCCATACCCTTCAAAACAATTAGAATTCAACACCGTTGTCACTGCCAGTGCTCACAGCATCACACTCTGGTCCAGGGTTGTGGATAGATTGTGCAAATTGCATGCGGTTGCATCTCGCTTGCACTCTCTCTTTTTCAGTTTAGCATCAAAAGCTTATCAGAAATAGAACCAAGTCTATAGAGGCCGTAAACAGAGAGGCAGCGCGTAACTAGATCAGGGAACCTGACTAATCGGCATTTCTCTGTTGTATAATAGTGTATTGGATGTACCAGTTTTCCTATATATTCATTAGCCGATATGGTTGCCCCTTCTGCACAATGTAATTTGCTTTAATGAGAACAATGCTACTGCTGTCTGCATGGTCACATTTTCCAACTTGATTTGGAGAAATCAATGGTTTGAGCATGGTCTGAACGCTGTAGATGCAAAATAAAGGACAACTTCTGTAATTACTTGGAAAGGGACAAATGCTTTTCTAGAGACAGCAAGGAAATTAAATATTCAAAAATGGTTTTCTGCAGTATGCTGTCAGTGGTGATTGATTAGAGGTGTTATGAAATTCTTCCTGTCTGAAGTTGTTGAGGGTTTTATGTGTGTGGTGTGTTCATGCCGCTGTGTACTGTGTTTGGTCTGTCAGGAACAAACAAGAACCGAGTAAGAGGGTCATTTTTGTGCAAGCTGTCACAGCCTGTGATGATAGATACAGTACTTAAGTTGTCAGTGACGCACTGCAGAATGAGTAAATTAAGAGGATTGCTGTGTTACTGTTTATTCTCTCACTGTTTGCGGCTTTTATTTACACTTTGCTGTGATTGTTGCATTTGTTATCACTCTCAGTTATTTATCATGTAGTCATTATATATTCCACACAAAGTCCATAATCACTCTTCACACACTGTATGACTAATGCCTCAATTTGTGTGAGCCGCACAATTTAACTTAATTAAATTCCAGAAGCATCTAGTCTTCATTTTTGAACGTCTATGATTCATTTTGCTCCAAAGTAAAGTTTATTTCTCTTTATTCTGGTGTCTTGAAGGCACCTGTCTACTGTGGACATTTCGTGAGCAATCAGATGGTATTTATTTCCTATTGGGCAATCAGACCATATTTACAGGCTTGTTTGTTGGTCAGTAAGCTGGTTAATAGAAGCTACCAGTGCGTTTGGATCTCTGCACCCGTTGGCTTGATGAGCAGGAGTGTCCACAAAAGGTCAACAGTGTCCTGCACTAAATTGAGCTGAGCTGTTAAAAGCTGCCACTGCAGGCTGAGAGATGGCCATTACCACAGCTGATTGATTAGCCGCCAACAAAGACACGTTCCTAGGAAACGTGAGAGCCACGTGCCCCCTCCATCTGCATTCTCAAGCCTTTTTGTTGGGCTTGGGCTCATTGTTTTCAATTTAGTTGGCAATTCTGTGTAGATTCAATCAATTAAAACTGCATTGCTCAGTTTGATTGGAAATTTTAAATCTGTCTGTCTATGTATAACAGTATCTTTTTGGTAGCATTAAACAGGTTATGGGTTGCACTTATTCTGGTGTCAGCTGATGGCATAGAAGCATCACAATTAAAATTTCAGAAAATAGTATTAGTTACAGGTTTGTACTAATATCTTCTGTGCTCTATGGTAGAGGTTTGTGCAAATGGGTATTTTTCTATTCTTAGAGCAGCAGTGTTAAGACCTTGGACAGACCTTTATATGCAGACTTGTATGCCTTCTCACATTTGCTGTATTAATTGGTAACATTGTAGTATTAATTACAACATTAGCTTGCACTAGTGTCTGTTTTTGCAGATATGTATTTATTTTATTCATTAGAGAGGGTAGGATGTCCTTGATACCATTAAGGCATGCAAACTGATCTTTAAAACATTCTCTGATTATGCTGGGATACATCTGTCATTTCTCACAAGGTTTCAGAGTCCATGCCAGCTCAAGTTCAAGCTATTATTAAACAAGGGGACATGCCAAAAGAGAAGTGAATATAGATGGTTATTTTTCAATCCAACTTTTCACTCAAACTGACTATCATTTGTAATGTAACAAAAAATCAAATTATATCAAAAAATAAAAGCAGAATCTGTCTCGCTAGTCGTCTCAGACGTTACTGTGTGTTCCCATCAATGGTCATGAAAGAATGAAAAGGATACAAAGATATTGTTGGAAAAGAAGGAACCTGTGTTGAACAAATCAATATTGATTTGGATTAGAGTCAGCTGTCTCTGTTAAAGCCTGCATAGAGAACTTGTTGCAGACTGATTCAGGTCTGAAATGAATCTGCCTCTAAAGAGTGAGCTGATAAAGAATTCAGTACACAAGAACCTGTAAAGTTTAAAGCTGTGAGTTTCCCCCTTCATCAGGACAAGACAATGAAGGACCTGATGGGCTCTGATCCATCTGGAAAACAGCTGAAGCAGAGTTTGTGTCCTAAGACAAATGTCCTCTTGTTTGTGCTGTGAAGTGGTTTGTTTGGTTATTTGTGTGTGTGTGTGTGTGTGTGTGTTTATGACAGTGAAGATCTAACCATCGACAAACAAGAACCATATCAGCAGAAAAAACAGCGAAGGGTATCATGGATTACAGGGATTATTGGAGATGGCACTTTGGTCCAGAGCTTCAGAGCTGAAGCCTGCTGTATGTGCTGACTCGTCAAGCTACATCATAAAGTGTTGCCTTCAGCGCTAGTCAGTCAAACAAATGAAAGAAATGATCATGCTGCAAATAATATAATATAATATAATATAATATAATATAATATAATATAATATAATATAATATAATATAATATAATATAAATCTTTATGTATTAATGTAATTCTTTATATATAAATATAAAACTTTCTAATAAGGCAGATGTGTCAATATACCATCTAAGATTGATATAACTGACAAAATAAAGATAAATATTACCCAAATGGAAAATCCAGCCAAAGTTGGAAACTTTGTTTAGCTGGCAGATCATCTTGGACCTAACAACTAAACAATCAGTTCATTAACCATTTTAAAGTTGTCAAGCATGTTTTTGGAACATGGCAGATGGTCAACCACCTAATGACCATCCTGGACCAGCTACAGTATAAACCAGATACCATGTTCCAAAATACTGCTAGACCAATGCTATTAGCTTTACCAGCTAATGACCAGTTTAGGTCAGCTATAGAAACCAGTTACAAGACAACACTGTGGAAGAAATAGACAGATAGAGAAGACACACATGTAAATGACAATACAGGAGTCAAATATTCCTGCTTTTAGAGAGAGCCTGATTGAACAGGGTGAAATGAGCAGGACTGTCTCACTCTCTCTTTTTTCCGTATGGGTGGGGATCTGTGACTTTATCATCCACACACAAAGGGATACAATTAAGCTTGTCACATCCGATTGCTTAAATCCAACATATTTACTCATCGATACAATCAGAATACTGGAATCTGAAAACGGCTGATTCAGAAATAATGAATCTTTTTTGCTTCTCCTTAATTTTGCTGTTAAATATAGTGTTTTGTTATGTTTATTGTTTTATTTATTTTATTTTATGGTTTTTCCTAGTTTACAGAAAATTATAATATACCAGAGCTGTGTTTTACCGTAGGGTAACTGTCACAAGGGCTACAGTATATCTTTTTTAACAATCGTTGTACGCACCTCATGAAGGGTGGCTAAGATTTTATAATAGCTGCATTGAGAAAAATTGATTTAAAAATATCCTGAGAAATATTAACTGGAATATATTCCGGGTCATGGCACCATATCTGTGAATGTTTGTCTACTGTTCTGGTTAACTTCGTTGCTATTCAACTTTTGTTCCCCTGCCACTTACTCTCTCTATCATAATACTTGTTATGTGCACAGTTAATCTAATATTTTGGGTTCTTTTCTCACTTGCATCCCTGCACTTTTTTGTGTTTATTATCAGTATGTCAACAGATTTTTCCACATCCTAATTATGCTAATTTTATGATATTATAGGACTCATGGTGTCTGTTAGATGGATTAACAAGAATGAATCATTTAACATCTAGCTAAAATACCTCACATGTATAAACTTGAGAAATCAACGGCTTCAAATAAACTGTCTGCTTTCTCTTCCAGCTCCTGGTTTCAGTGACTGAATCATCACCAGATAAAGAATGCTGCTAATGGCCCACTAGACTCCACTGGTAGAGGACAGGGGGAAGATGTGGCCTGCGTGACCCAGCCTCAGAGCTCTTCTCCTGGATGCTGATTAGCTGGCTCCCCTCTCTGTGCTTCAGCCTGTCAGAGGTTCAGCTGAGCCAGGTCTTTTCAGCACCCCTCAGGGGCCCTGTGGTGGAGAATATTTGTGCTGCCACAGGACACACTAATCTTTCACTCTCTTCTTGCACCGAGTGCTGGAGGTAGAAGTGGTCTTTGGCATGTACGATATGAGACTTGTCTCACTGATCGGGGATCAGGCAAGACTGGCACTGCCTTCCAAGTTTTAATTCAGTTTCTGGATGAGACAGCAAGATTTAGACTATTTGGATTATTGTAAGGCTTTTGCTGGTACCTGGAGGTCTTTATATTTGAAGAAAAAGTGAAGTTGTTACTGACAGCTGGGGTACTTGTCATATATGTCTTTGTGGTTTTAATATAATATCATGTCCATGTATTTTTTTGTTAAGAATCTGTGCAATAAGTTTGTTTTGTGACAATTTCCAGCAGTTTTTCAGTATTACAGTAGTTTCGTTTCTTATTATTTTTACATAAATATTTTTGTACAAAAACATTTATATGTTTTTGAACCAAGGGTCACACCGCTTCAGAATTATCTAAGCTGTTTTAAAAAGTAGCTTGGAGGTATTGTTTGAAACAGTTGAAACAGCATTCAGAAAGACAGGCTCAGTAGATGGTTAGCGATTTTTAGATTGTTGGTGAACTGTCCCTTTAATGAATTATTACTATGCCTGAATAGTATAGAGTTTTCTAAATGAATATTTTGAAATCCATGCATAACATAGTTAACAATGCATAAGATGAGTGCCTTATCTAATCATCCCCATAATGGAAAAACATGAATATTCATTGACACTAGTGAATATTTGCATTTAGACTCTGAATTCTATTGTACCTCTTTTCCATTTTGCAGGTCCAGCACATACGAAGGGTACAGGATATTAATTGCTCATGCATGGATGAAATAGGAGTGTGTCGGTGGCTTCTGCCATTTCCTGGTCATTTCCCAGTAGCAGTAATTTGTCTGCATACTGCAGGAAAGCATGATTGATTAAGTTTTAGTCATTTGATGGGAGATTATTCAATTTATTAATTAGTAGAGAGCCCAGACTGTCATTATATCTTGCACAGAGGTACTGTGGGAGGCATGGCCACAGTATTTTTCACTTTACTGGTTTCTGTCACATAATGTTAAGTTAGTTCAGTTAGTAATGCGATAGCAAATGTTATCATTTTACCAATGTCACAGATTATTTGACTTTATATAGCATCAGGGACATGTTATTAGAGACTATACATACATTACACTGCCTAAGTATTCATGTTTAGTTGTTCTATATCAGTTAATCACAATTAAATTACTTTGTGTATTTTGCTAAATTGAACAAATAAACATATAAATATGTCAAAGTGAGAACAAACCTCTATAAAGTATAACATTCTAAATAATTTATTTTATTAATATTTATTCATTTAAATACAACACACCTAAATCAACACTGATGTTGTCAATTAGATTTTAGAAGTCACATTAAATGAAAAGTAAGTTAAGACTTGTTTTTAAAAATTTACATCATAAAAATTATCTATATGAAAGAAAAAGAGATTCTGAAAATGATTTTGAGCTTTTTAAGTGAATAATGCATCACGTACCCTTCTAAAGAAAGAGTGTTTAGTGAAGTTCTGAAAACTCCAAAATGCAAGATTAATTAAGCCATGGTGTGCTTTTGTATTTTGTCATTGCAAGAGTACAAGTTATGTTTTGTAATGTTTGTGAATCAAAAGCAAAGCCTCGCCAGTATCTGCAGCCGATCGGGTTTTACTGTAGCTCAGCACCTCCTTTGAAGTTAGAGCCATTTGAATCCATCTGTCTCTGCACACAAAATAACAATAATGCCATCATTAGCATAAAACCTGACTACCATCCGTCACTCTTTCAAGGTTATTGCGTTAGTGCATGTCCCATATTATTTGCCATTTACAATATGTCAGTGGGCTGATTGTGTTGTAATAATACCGTTGGATTGCCAGTTGCGCGACAACAGAAGAGGATCTTAATTGAATTTTTTGGCAAGACACTTTCAAGTCACTGCTAGAAACGAGTAATTAATCAGCATTACAGAAAAACATGACACACAGACCACTGGATAGACGATGTGTGGAGGAGTTTAGCGTAATAAAGACAAAAAAACGCCATTAAAACAGCTGCTGTAATTTGTTCATTTACAGACAGTGTAAATGGTTTGAATGTCCTCTTACACTTACAAAGAACCTGTTGTAAGCCAAGGCTTTATTGTTCCCATTCGTAGTATTCTAACACTTGATATTAAACAATTCCCTCAGAGATTTATTAAAGCCAAATGTCACTCAGCCGTGTTTATCATATTTGGCTGTCTAATTTAGAAGAAGGTCAAAGATGTTGTTGTGATTGTCCCTGATTGTGACTGTCAGGGCATAGCTAAGTCACTTTGTGTTGGAAAATTAAGATGCTGTAATGTCTTTAGGCTGTTGCATGTTTTCTGCTGCACTGTTTATGTTTTTGGCACCCGCATTTCATTGCAAGAAGTAATTTCATAAAGCATACTGGTTCTCCAATGAAGTTCCATAATTTGGAATTTGTCAGTTATTAAATTGACTGCTTATCATATTAGTGTGAAAGCTCTCATATTGTAGTTCACACTGAGATGAAAATATTATATTCTGGTTGCATTCAGCTCTCTTTTATATTGTACGTTTGCAAAACAAAAACAACTTCATAAATCACAGGCCATAGCTTGAAAATGAATGGTTCGTAATTATATTTGCTGCTGTTAAATGCTTGAAGGGGAGGCATTATTGAATTTCTACACATGTGCTTAGTGCTGGTTTATGACATACAGAGTCTGATCAATAGTGCTTTTAACCCTTCTAGAAGTTACTGAAACATTTAATATAAATGTTTCATACACATATGGGGTTGATTTCAAGAAATGCAGATTTATATCATGTTTTGTAAGATAATTAACTAAATGCTCTCCACACATAATGTCAATGTAAATTTTTACCCTCCTAATAAACGGCGCTACATACAGATCTTATAAATAAAAGATACCTTTTGTTTGCCAAGTTTTGTGTGTAAATCAACATTTTTATGTCCATGACCTTATAGACAGTGTATGTACCACGAGGTCATGACTGTATTGATGTAGAACCCCAAATGTAATAATGTTTTCACCTCAGCTGAGTCTTGATAGTTATGTTAAACACACACACACACACGCAGACACACTCACACACTGTGTGGCTTGATGTTACACTGACCAGCCAATTAATTGCATTGACCCTTTTAATATGCTAGCTGTGATGTAAATGGTTATAGAAAAGCTCTCCGGGTGCCTTTAAAAACAGTTTGTCTTACATGACAGCTTTATTAAAATGGAAATGCAACTAGTCAAATGCCGAATAGATTTAAAGGGTTCGTTTTATTAAGCGTCTTGTCAGTGAGGTGTCCCAGTTGTGACTGTGAACCTCAAAATGGCTTTTCTTTTTCAATAAGGTCAACAGATGTAAATAGAATCAGTTTAGTGTTGCCAACATTGAAAAATGTTACCTGTGCCGGTTGGTATTAGGATCAAAAAGAGGCCAGCAAAGACCTGTGGATTGGCTCCCTGAAATTGTTGAATTGTTTTCATAGATCACATGGAATTTTAGCAGGTCCAACTGTTATGAAAGTATATTTTTGTGTTTAGAAAAATAATATAGTAGAACGCATTACATATTCATTGTCACAGTCGTTTTTACACAAATATATATGAGGGGCACAAATGGAACCTGTTTTAAGAATCAAATATAGAAAGTTTTACCGCAAATGTGGACAAGCAAAGTGTTATAAGTAATTCTCTCAAGGGCTGGTATTACTGAATCCATCAATAGAGAAAGTGGAAAAATCACATAGCAACAACCTTTGTACATGATATTACAGGGTGTTCTGGTTTTTATAGCGGCTATGAGATTAATTTTGCAGATGCAACCTTTTGTACAAAGTACTTGGGCATTCATCAGTGATAGTTTGTAGCTTCATAACACCTTTTGTAAAAGGTCATGTCTCTAGCTTTAATTATGACACATTTGCAAAATAACTGAGACGGTCCCTAATTGTGACAGCCATTACCTGCCTTTGTACACTGATGTGAATGGATTGATTCATATATAATAACACTGTCTCAACATATCTGTAAATAG
This sequence comes from Chromobotia macracanthus, assembly GCA_036877525.1. NCBI lineage: Eukaryota > Metazoa > Chordata > Actinopteri > Cypriniformes > Botiidae > Chromobotia > Chromobotia macracanthus. The sequence continues at coordinate 4,017,188 of JAZGTH010000019.1, forward strand.
TGGGGAATTATCCATTCTGAAAAGCTTTGAATGTCAACATGTCTCTGTTCAGATGTCCATTGGAACTCTAGCGCAAACTTCAAGGAAAGCTTCAATGATATGATAGCTTTCATACTCCAGGGAAATCAGAGGCCAGTGTCCACCATTATGGCAACTGAATAGCCCAGACAACAGACACTGCATCAACGGAAAGCTTTGATTTTTACCTCTCACTTCTTTCATGTGCCTCCAGCAGAATTGTGAGAAAATATATAACTTAAGAGTGTGGTTGCAAGAAATAACTCATGCATTATGTATTGCAGTTATTTTATTTGTTTAAATTGTGAATACCCCACTTTCTTTGCTTTCTGTGAGAATGTATGAAATACTTATGCACTTTTCATGCCATGCACACAAAATAATTTACCTTGTATTACCATTCTTGGGTACAAGAATGCCACGGTACAGACAAAGATTATGTATGTGTTTCTTACCAGTAGGGGCCATTGTGGCCTACTGGTAAGTAAGTCAGGTTTGTAATCAGAAGGTTGCTGGTTTGATTCCAGTGCTGACAGGTAACAACTTAAATGCCCTTGAGCAAGGAACCTAACCCCCAGTTGCTCTCCAGGTGCAGTAGTGTGCTGCCCACTACTCTGGGTGGGTGTGTTCACTCCTCAACAGTGATGGGTTAAATGCAGAACCCACCATATGGGTTACCATATCTGACAAATATGTCACTTTCACTTATCAATTTACTGCTGTATATTAAGGCTTAACATTACATCATCAACATGTTGATTTTAACATACTTTTAAAGTTCTGTGGTGCAGCTGGTGGGTTGTGACCCAAAATGGGACACAGGTTTGTGTAATCGGATTGCAGAAAGCGAGGAAAATAATCATGCATAGTTATAATAGCAAAATAAATAGGCTTATTAGTTTTCAAATGGGAGAAGACACGCTTCTCACTTCTTTTATTGTTGATGCCACAGGCCGTGCATCGAATCAGACACTGCAGTGTTTTAACGCTAATTCATCATTTGAGCTAAACAAATTAGGGAAATCTGTGTTGTGAAACCAAACCAGTTGAAAACCACTGAAAAAGAGCTCACTGGTCATTTATCTCTCTCTCTCTGTCTGTCTGTCTGTTTGCAGAAAACAACACATCCCCATGCGACATTGAAATGAAAACATTTGTGATGCCCCTTCAGTTTAGTCTGCCGATTGAAAGTTTCTCAAGACATTTATTATTTACTCAATGCATTTCTAATGGGGAACATAGACAGCGTTTCCTGCAAGCTAAGATTGCGGTGCTCATTGCTAAATTATTAAGTGATTTTCCAAAGTAATTTGCTGTACCTTGTTCTGCTCTTTTGGACGGGTAATATTGTGCCCAGAAAGTAAAATATTATTTCTGCACGACGGCTTCATGTCTACCCATTATATTGCTGGGTCTAATATTGCTACAGTACAATATGTAAAGCATCGAGTGCAGTGGGCAGAGCAAATAGCGTCAGATGAAAGTTAATTGCCAGTGTTTTCCCTACAAACAGTACAAACTCTTTATTTTTTAAGATACATAAAACAACCTATAGACTCTTTGGTTAATGGAGAGAAAAAGCACAGCATCAGTAGGAGTCCATTACCCCTCCGCATTTACATTCCACTACTGACATTTTTCATGCATAAATTTGAGTTTGACGCAGGCAATTAATAAGCTTCCATTAAAACACTAGGACCCCCCTCCCCCTGCGCTGCCTTATCTCTCCTCTGAAATGTGGTGGGTGTTTTTCCGTTACTTTAGACTGAGCAGTGCCACTAAGCTGCATAATTCAGTCATTCTGAGTCAACACACTACAGAAAACAACTAATCTGAGCCGCTTTCAATTTGTCTTCCGTGGCAGTAAATATATTATGGCGCATCCCTGCTTTCGTACATTCAAATGAGTTGAGTTATAATAGTATCAACGATTGCTGTAGCTATCAAGACTTTGCCAGAAGTCACAGTGTGCTGACTGAAATGAAGAAGACAAAGTTATTTTTTGCAAATGTCAGCTCGTTCTTTTGCTTATGCAGTTTGGAGCTAAAACACAGTAGATACAGTGTATACAGTACAGGACCTCATTTCACAAAAAGGTCAAATAGGATAAAAGTAGGCACACATTACTCAGTGTTGTGCTGTACATATTTGAATAAATATTATGAGGTGCTGTAACTAAAACCAGAATTTGTTGATGTTGTTGAGTCACAAATGAGTCATGTTTGTGTGCAACCTAATGGTACACTGTGATCTCCACGGTCTGTCTGTTTCTCTGATGACTAAGTCACAGTAGTTGTCACTGCATAAGAGTGTAGGATGTGAACCTACGTTTTTTCAGATGTAGCTGTACTTACAGGATGGTCCCTTTGGAGAAACTTGGGGTTAACTGCTTTGCCCTCCCATCTGTGAGTGAACCAACCGGTCTGGGGTTTGAACCCTGGGGTTGAGAACAGAGACAGCACTGCATTCGTGTCCAATAAAAATTAATGCATGAGGGTTATGATAATCCATTTGCTTATAGTTCTGTAATTAATGTAGTTAGGTATAGAACTAATTTTAATTGACGCATAAGCCCTTCTAAACAACATAAGGTCATTATGACCTTTTAAATACAGATTTGACCTAACAAATCAGACCCATTTCTAAGCACATATAAGAAATGAATCACGCAGTCTACAGACATTTGTAATGTCACCGCCAAAATGAAAAGGTAATTGCTCAGAGGACGCTTTTTTATATCTTAAGACACTTAATGGAGTTCCCAGTTATGGTTCATTTAAATATCAATTTGTTTCCGATGTGATGTGAATTTCATTAGAGGATACAGTTGTTGACAATGAGAGTACAAAGTTGTGACATTTACGTAAAACGTTTCAAAAACGTTTATTGCAGGTTTTGGACCACAGGTTTGTAACGTTTTTCTTATTGTAATCTCTTAATGAGACACTTATGAGATTACTAGGGTCTTTTTCTTAGAAGAATAATCTGAAAAGCAGACCAGTGAAATTCATTTGTGATTTATTCATATTTTTTGGAGCTAAGCGCAAGGACCTGTGACCAAATACTACGATTTATATAAACACACCCACAAGGCCCTCTAAACACATGTATGCTGTTCAGGATACACACTGTAAAGACTAAATAGCTCTATTAATGTGAGTACTGTGATGGAAAAACACTTATCTCCCCAATCATTGTCACCCAGTTCTAACCACCGGCTCACACACAAGCTCACAATAGATGTGTGTAACCAAGAGGAAAAGATTGAAAACTACCGGCAGGTTCCATTGTGTCTCATCAATGCCATAAAGTGTCCTCAAGGACCAGAAATGGAGCAACACGTCCACACAACTTGTCTATGATGACCATATGACCTCTGTATTTTCTTGCATGGAGCCTTACCTTACTTCTCTGTCAACTGCTAATTTCCCAGTAAACATTTAGACGACTAGTAAAAATACTTCTGTTTTGCATTATTGCCTAATTTTCACAAAATTTCCATTTCAAATTATATTACCATCATAACAATTTAGGTAGAAAGTTGAATTAGAAGTTCATGTAAATTTTATAATAATATTTGGGACGTTTGTTTTAATGATAGCATGCATTCAAGCTTGCTGTCATTAATGCATTCATCACATCTCTTTCCATCTCTCTCTCTGTATATGTTTAGATATACACTTAATTCATGTGTTTGTGTGTGTTCTGTTTGGTGTTTAATTTTAATGCCATATTTAAGATCTTAAATGTGGGGAGATTGCATTTATGAGCATTAGCAGTTGTAAGCATATGGTTCAGGCTCTGAGTTGTCCTCATGACATTTAGTAAGAAAATATCATGCTTTGCTGAACTGGCTGGTCAAGTCTTAGACAAACAACATCCCTCCTCTGGTTCCAAATGACAGATTTTTACAATGAGAGATCTGGCACGCATAAACAGATGCAGATACTTGTAAATGTGCTGTTGTAAACAAAGAATTGGACATTACAGAGACTTTTATTACTATTATTACTTGGCATTATTCCATGTAAAGCTTTTGTCATTGTTCAGACTGAAATTAATATTAGATTCATTGTTTATCACAAAGCATTTGATGATGTGGCTCTTCATCATTCAAGGTTGGATAGATTATTCTGAAAATGGCAGCTATTGTGCCCCAAAAATGAATGCAACGGGACCAACAAAAGAATATGCAAAAATAAATAAACAAATAAAAATCTCAAAAGCATTTTATACGATTGCTTTTCCTAATTTATTTATTCATTTAAAAAAAAACTGGATTTTTGAAAATGTTCCTCTGATTGCAATGAGACGCTAGCGGTACAACTATGTTTCCACCTCATTTTTTCTCTTTATGCTCTGTTCATTTGATGTTTTCCTCTGTTTTCTCAAGATCAAATTTCACACTTATAATTCATGGTGGCACAGGCTTGCAAGTGTAGCAATTGGCACAGTTTGGATCGGACCCACAAGTATCGTCTTAGGGGATCTTGTGTTTTCTGTTGATTTGGATGCCAGATGACACAGAAGTTTCTGAAGTGCTTCTTCTTTCTTGTAGGCCTCAGAAGCTGGCGATATAGATCCAGCTCCTTCTTTTAGGGATTTGTGGGTATTAAAATTGCATTGTTTTTCAGGATTAATCTGGGACATCCCTGTCCGCTCACTGCTCCTGCTTCGTTGGGGGCTCATTCTGGCATATCTATGGGCTGCAGCTTTTCGAAACCTATAATGACTTTATCATAACACAGTCTCATGCCTTTGAGCAGGCCCTGCTTTGGAGTACAGTACGGAAAGACTGGCCATAGGGGGCACTAGGAATTGGACTGGTTGGTTTGTGGTCCGGCCGTTGAAACCAAATGTATTCCAGAGAGATCGGGGCTAGTTCTCACACTTTTTATTCCAGTGAATATTTCTCATGGTAAGATTCTTTCTCTGAGGTCACTATACTGTATATACATACATACATTCATACCTTAAAGTCCTGGCTATGAGAAAGCAATTATGCTTTTATTACCAACGTTTTTGTTTTTGATAAATATTATGATGATATATACCTATTTAAAGAAGATTAAAAGATGTTTTTGAACTAGGCATTTAAAACAAACATAAAGAAACAGTGCTAGTTGAATGTGATGTGTGTAAAGAGCTCCGGCCTCCCCTATAACATAAATATATACAAATTTAATGGGACAAAATGTAAGATACAATGATTAATCATGGAGTTGGTAACAGAGGCAAGGTTCATTAGCAATGAACTTTTTGAAAACTGAGTGTAATCATCTGGATCTCCATGATGTCATTACAAACTTGACCATCTATACATTTAATACTATAAACATACAGCTAAAATCAATATATATAGTTTGCATTGAGTGCATATGTGATACATATAGTGGAAGATCTTATACTGTTCGTTAAGATGAAAGCAGGAAGCGTTTTAATTCGGAATGCTTTGCCTGAGACGTCTCCGATGCCGGTCAGATATTCCTCCACTATATGACAAAACACAGCAATTAAGTGTTATGGGTAGAGCAGTATGGTGAGGAAGCTGGGCAGATGCAACCCGGAGGCTGTCATGTTTGTAGGAGGGAGAGGGTCTCCGGGGGACACGGCGTAGGCGGACCAAATGAACTCTGTCAGGGTTGCGGCAGGCAGTGGCTCTGGGTGAGCATGACAGGCACACAGGCACTTTACAGGCCCGTCCACAGGGACTACAGCAGGTTGGGCAGGGTTCATGTTGGCCTCTTTGTTTTGAATGGCTCTCACATGAAAAGGTGAAAATGGCAATTAAAAGGCATGCTAAAAATATGCTGGCAATCCCTCCTCAACCTCTGTCCGCAGCTCCTGAGCTTAAGTAAGCCTGATTTCTGCTCCTGTTTATTGGTTCAGGACTGGCCTGTTGTCAATTCGCATTGGCTCAGCAATTATCACGTTAATTCTGATCTGGTACGCACACATTCACGACTCTTCAGTTTAACCTTTCTCTGAAAGGAAGTGCGAGTTTTTCATTAGCACCAACAGCATATGTGTTCAAGAACACAAGGTCTCAGTGAATGAAAACTGTTTAATTAAACATTGTGCTCGTATTTTCACCCATCCTACTACCCATAATCCTTTGCAAATACATTTTAATGTAGGGGAAAACATTTCTCATACTACCACACTTTTTCTCAGAAAGAAAACATCACTCTTTTGGATTTTTTGGTTACGCTGTCACATTTTATCCCACAGACTTCCCTAATAACCACCCTGTTGTCATGCTAATGCGATCATGCTAACTTTATATATGTTTGTTGTGTTTAAACACTCAGCTAGGCGTTTGCACAATCAAGCTCTGCCTCCACAACTCACCTATTCTGGAAGTGTTTCTGGAAGTGTAAGTTATGTGTAACCCCTCAGAGAGTGTGAAGATTTTGCAGTCAGGGACAAAGCCATTATTTGCGGTTTTGCAAGAAGAATTTCGAGTTTTGTTGGAGCACCTGTCACCTCTTTTATTAAGTCAACACATCCTGAACACTTAAGCAGATATATTATTCATTTGGTTTCTAAAGTGTTGCACTGTTTGTCTGTTCTTTGGGATGTAGTTTGTTTGTATCTGGGTCGATACAGTATGACGCTACAGGATGAAAGAACAGACAGGCAGATTACTCATCATGTTTTAATGCTGTTGAGGTGGGAGTACAGAATGTTTTGTGGGTCCAGGTTTCTGTTAAACCTTGACACGATGAATAGTGAAATGAAATGGGACTATGACTAATGTTGACGTCTGTATCAACAGCTAACCACTTCAATTCTCAAGAACGTCATTGCTACTAAAAAAGTAACAAGACTAAATATTCCAATTTCATGGACACATACTTCCTGAAAGCGTGTGAGGATAGGAATCCTTCAGACTGTGAATGTGCGTTAAGACGTTAAAACTTACAAAAAAATCACAAAAAAGTGTAATGAACTTAAAATTATCAGTACAGAATGCTGTGAGGAATACCCATAAGGCTTTGCATGTGAATATTTTGATTATTCATGCTTGATCAAAGAATAACTGATGGGGAATTGAAATGTGTGTTAATAAGAAGTCTGTGTGTTAATAAGAGGTTTAGGCTCGTTGTATTATTTATTTTGTTGTGTTGTAAATGATTTCCTGGGAAGTTACCATAGTCTAAGTATAGTTAAGTATAGTCTACATCAGCACAAAGTTCAGAAACTTTTCATTTGACTTTATGAAGTTTATTCTACAAATATTACATTTTGCTAACTATAAAGTCATCCACTGATTTAGATATTTTAAGGCAATCAGTTTTCACACTTTTTGTAAATAAAGTTATAATAAGTTAAACCAATGACATATTACAGTGTGGTTAAACAAACAAACAAATAAACAAACAAACACATGTACAATTTACTACTACAATTATTACTACAATTTGAAATTCAAATTCCTATTAACACTTAAACGACTGGAGACACCATTCAACACAACCCTATATATAAACAACATGAAGGGTTGATGGATCAGTGTCCCCTTAGGTGCATATCATTTTAAAGAAATGCATGTCTTGTTTTTGCCAGGTGAACCTCACAACGGTAGCTTAGAGTCACCTCAGTCACAGACAGAAAGATCAGAGGTGTACTGCAGTGCCCCAAGAGCAGGTGACAGCTAAAGTTAAAGGTTTATGGGCACAATGGCAGGTGTCAAAAATGTGTTCCTGGGTGGAATTTTAATCAGGGCTTCTTCATGGCATCTGTCCTCTGGATCTATGAATGTTAAAATTCGATCATATAGTTTATTAAGCACAGAAACCACTCTAATTTAATCAATGGCTTTCACAGCCATAGGCTAATTCATTATCAACTGCGCTTATGTGCATTTCAAACATTACAGAGAAACTGAATCAGTATGCAATATGGCACTGTACCGTTTTCCATTTTATTATATTATAATGTTATACAATGGATTGTCTTAGTTTTGTTAAAACATTAAAATGACTGGTATTGGTTGGCCCCTCTTGATTTAACTTGCGTTGCAAACTCAACGACTTTAAATTGTAGTTATTCTGTTAGTAATTTTAGAGCTTCTCTTAAAAGCAAGGATTTCCTATTACAATACAGTTTCATCTTTCTCCATCATCACAATGAGCAAGTTATATTTTGTATTCAGCCTTAACACGGGTAGAAAATCAATATTCATGATTCTGAAGGCTGAATCGATGTGATACTGCTCTTCCCTGCATTAAAGAGAAATTTTGCATTCACTGTGAAACACTAGCCAAATAAACAACACTAAAGACAGAGAAATTTGTTCATGAGACTCTCAACTCCTGAGTAAATGTAACAGAAACTATTTATAAAACGAACAGAAAGTATTTATAAAAATGTTTTTGCACTATAAGACTGAGTCTTTTTGCTTTTAAACACCTTTTAATGAAAGATCCTCAATTAGCGATGCAATCTTGGTTCGATTTCAGATATCTCATTGGCCCCAGGCATGTTTCTCAATGGCCCCGTGCATTCATTCATTGATGCAGATTGTTAATTAATTCATATTCATTGGAATAATTATGTATACAGCCAGTACTGGGTAAATTCAGGAACAGTCTACAGGAAAGGGCAGAAAAAAGATTCAATCCCTTTTGGACATGGCATTTTAGAGCATTTTAGAGTCAAACACTCTTCTTATTTTATGTATGTATTACAGTAACTGTTGGAACATGGCTGTGGGGGTTTGCTGCCATTCAGACACAAACACATCAGTGACGTAATCAAGTAGTCACATAGAAGCAGAAGGGCCTGGACCAAAGTCTGCATTCCAATTATAACAAAGGCTTTAGTGAGGTGTGCAGTCCAGTCAAGTTCCTCCACACCAGACTAAGTAAATGATTTCTTTGTGGACCTCATTTGTACTGTAGCATAACAAGGGCCCTGTCCAAGCACACAATTCTCAAAAATGTCATTGTCTAAACTCAGATCGTCTACACTGGAAGACAAATCCTAACCAGGGTGGGACCTAGGTCCTATTCTTAACTTAGCTGGGGTTTAGACAAACCTGGTCAAACCTTTAATTAGATGGGTTGTCCACATACTTTTGGCCATTATGTATTGGCAATACAATGTGGGTGTGTCCATAAAACGCAAATGAGCAGTGACACTATGCAACAACTACCAATGGGAGTGAAGAAAGTGGAGGTCTCCGTTAAGATGCTAAAGTCGAGTGTAGGCAAGACTAAGGAGAAGTTAATGTTACTGTAAGTGATTTTACTGTTGTGAGATGCTGTGATTCGTCTCACGCCCACACGCAGATATAATAAAACAAATTATGCATGGAAAACCGTGTCAGCATTTTGAGTAAATTTGATTTATGCATTGAAAATCATTCATGTTATAATGTATTGTGCAGCTGCAATTTATATATAAACGCTTTCCCCTGCAGAATGTTAATTCCTTGTCTAAATAGAATGGTATCTTATTTTATTTTTTAATGGCAATATATCAGACTTTCAGATGTTACGATCAGACAACCAATACAGTAACAAGGGATGCCTATTACCAACCAAAAGTGACCCCCAGGGATAAAATTGTTGAAAAAAGAAAACATGGATTTATTAAATGTATTAAACATCTTAAATATGTTCTACATGCTGTGCATGATTAAGAACAGTTGGGTGTTGTATGTGCAATGTGTATGTGTGTGTACAATTTCTGTTGTATGTGTACATAATAGTCAAAGCCCTGGAACACTCATAATGTGTTTGTTGTTGTTTTATTCTGTGTGCATAATTTGTGCCTCAAGACATTGAAGTTAAAACACAACTAGCACTTAAAATGACCTTGTTGTCTTGTTTTGTTCACATTAGATGTTCAACTGTTTACAGGAATGGAAGGCATCTTATCTCCATAGCCTGCAGAATTTCATTCTTGTGTGGTAATTGTTAAACACATAACCTCAGTTTAAGGTTGTGAGTGCTTGTGTGTTTGGTGGTAAGTCTTCTGCAAAAACACAATGAAATCAGTCTGCTGAAGTTACGGCTTCTAACCAGTGATAGATTGGAGGGTGAAGTAAACACATCAAATACAGCAGTTCTTTCCTCTGTTCCGAAGAGATGTTGTGTTTGAGAACAGATGAATGTACTATAGCAGTAAATGACAGCTGTAGGCATCATTACTGCATGTCTTCCTGCATGCTGCAGTTATATTTTTTAGATTGTTGTGCTTTTTTAGGTTGTACTAAAAATTGGGTAAAATGTTGTAACTATATTATAAAGCAATTTATAAAGTATAGCTAATCGTTAAGTCATACATATGAAGCAGTTACGATTATTTATACAGTTATGGATATTTTATATATATGTAACAGAATGTCATTAATCTGTAAGCTCAAATAAATGTTTTATTGAATCATTTCATAGCCATATTTTTATAAACAACTTGTTTGGCAGTCGAATTGTTAATAATTCAATATTATCATAATGATTTATTAACTCTGATAAAGCACATATTTCTGGCATTCTCATTTGGGAAGTACAGCATTCAGAATGCACAAACTATATTGAATGGCCCTGAAATGTTTGGTTTAGGGGTGTTAAGTTGTAATACATAAACATTTTAGCAATTACAGAGATAGCCACTTGTGTTTATGACACCAGAATCACCTTTCTATAGTAATGTCTATTCACAAGCCAATACACTGCAGCCAAATAGATTTGGATTGGTTGTCTCTCTCTCTTTGAAAAGCTCCAAATAGCTTTCTTTTATCATATAACCAAACGTTGCCTGTTGTCTTTTAGAATCACCCTGCAGAGAATGACGTAATAAAACAAGGTCAATATGCATCTATTTGAGATGTGTGTTTGGTGCCATCTCAAAGAGATACATTTTATATGTATATGACATGGCACATTTATCTAATACTGTTTTTAACTTTAATTGCCCAAAGCAGCTATAAAAGTGAGCAGTACTAACTTGTGCCCTGGGATTTAGTAGTGAAAGAAGAAGAAGTGTAAGTGGGCAGTGTGAGTGTAAATGCTTCAGAAAGCAGTGCTGTTTCTTATTGTATGGCACATATTTGTTTTGACACCTACTTGAACACTGTATGTGTTGTTTTAGCATTTTAAGTCAGTTTTGACCCTTTTCACAGTCACAGTTTCACCTGTTTCTCCAAGTATTCACACCTCATTTCAGTGAGTCGCTTCACCATAAGGAACGAGGAGCTTTCCAAGAAGGAGTGTTGCAAAGAGGATCACATTTTTTTAACCTGACAGAACCTGTCAGTGAGAAAAAGTGTGAGTGGAACTAGCCATTCTCAAAATAAAAGCACTGAGGGCCAAGAAAGGATGTAAGAGAGGCCAAGAAGTCTCTTAAATAGCTTCAGAGCTCCACGACAGAGATGAGAGAAATGCTCACAAGCCAAAACAGTATGTACTTTTTACCATGTACTTCTTACTTTTCATCTGTTTTGTACAGAATGGTGGCAGGAAGAAAGCCTTTGTTAAAAAACCCCTTCATATCACATCTCAGCTTGAGTTTGCCCAGAGGCATCTGACAGTCGACACAATGGGGAGGGTTTCTATGGTATGACTAGAGCAAAATTAAACTTTCGGGACTCATTGCTATGCACTGTTCAGTATAAATCTAGCCTTTTGTAGGATGTGGAGAATGTCTCTTCAGTGATTCATTGTTATTGCAGCATCATGCTTTGGGGCATGTTGCTCTCCACCAAGAATTGGACAATCTCATTAGATTTAAATTAAGTAATGGAGCTAAATGCAGAATACGTTTTTTGAGGAAATAATGGCTTGTAAGTGACTTAAAACCAAGAAAAGGTTTGTGTCCTAGATTTCCCCAAAGTCTTTATCTCAGTCCAAATAAGCTTTGTGAAGTGACTTAAAAATTGCTGCTCACAATTGGATAACATCCAACTTCACGGTACTAAAGCAGTTTTGGGCTAAGTGTGTTTATAAATGTGAATTGTCAGTTAAATACACAAGTCACAATTGTATGCTATTACATACAGCAGGGCTCATTTTTGTCATGAAGTGCCTTGTTAGTCATGTTAATGCTATCCTAATATTAGCCGAGTTTATGTATAACAGTTTACTAATGCAATGCATGAACTTTAATTGACACCAAGTCTTTTGTTGTCAACATTGTTGCACCTTTTATTGCGCCTGGTGGTCACCTGTCCATTCTTCTTACCTTTCCCTTCCTCCTTACTTTCATTCAAGTTGTTTTCTGGGACATTTGAGCGACGGCATCATTTCTCACTGCCTAATCTTGACACCCCCAATTATTGCTGCTCCTGTCTTCTAAAGATTAGTCAAAAGCCTCAATGTCCTGAGGCAGGTCATATTTTCACAACCCTGTCAGTTTCATAGAGCTATATCTCAGCGTAAGGTCAGCCAAAAGCCACATACTGAAAGAGAAACAGGCCTGGGGTTAATTGAAAAACTTTGTACCTGGAATCTTCCTCCCTCTAGCACTGCAACCTAGGTCCCAAGTGCTGCAACAACCCAGTAGGTGTTAAAACCATCATGCCACTTAATGGGATCCTCTTCATGTAATGTGAAAAGCTTTTAGCAGGACACCTTTTCAAATGATGTGTCCGCAGCTCCTCCAGGCTTAAGATGAGCCTGCCTTAGCAGTTCTGTGGTCTGGAGTAAACTGGTTTTGATAAGACAAAAAAAGGACAGTGAGCAATATAAAAAATGTCAGTTTACATGACAAAACGGTATTGGGTGAAACGATTTTAACAGGGCATTGTTAGAGCGGCGTTTTGCTGCCGCCATGCCCAATAAAGCTAAATAAAAGCGCAGATAAAACAGGGCGAATGGAATGCGATGTCGCACAGAGCGGCAGGGGAAGCAGCCGCTGATCTATGGGCTCTATTATAGCCGTGTTTAGTGACACAAACGCTCTCTCTTGCTATTCCTTTCACCCTTGAAGACTTCGGGGAGGGTGTGTGTGCCATTGACCCACAGAGTGGAGCTTTTCCTCCCTTCCCGAGACTGAATCTTATCACTCACCAGGATCATTTCACCACCAATCACCAGGGGCAAAAAACAGTAAACAGTAAACAGTAATGTAGGAGAGCTAAATATTTCACCGACATAAATCAAAAAACAAAGCAAAATATGCAGTTCTGGATATTTAGTTAACTTTTGTGTTCCTTAAACAAATGGGTTCCCTAAAGAAAGTGATTTGTGAGAAACGCTGTTAAAAACAAAAACAAACTTTTTTAAATATTTGCTAGATGTCTGTTCTATGTGTGTGTGTGTGTGTTGAAAAAATATTGTGTTTATAAATATTGTGCACATAGTTCAGGCTATGTAAATAGGAGATAAACAGAAAAATTAAGTGGAACAGACCGACCACCATAACACAATAACACTCTTGTAGCCAATCAGCAAGAGGGAGTGTATGTGCCAGCTATAAGCCATTACCTTTGTAGAAAAGTGTGTTTGTAATTTTGAGAGTGAAGCAGTGAATGGAGGTGTGTGTTTGTTTGTGTGTTGATTTCATATATAAACATAATGTTTTCAGTAATTGCTTACTGCACCTTTAAAGTCTAAATAGTAGACTGATTTTATTTCCTCATGTTATTTCACTCTTTTCCTCCCAAAATAAATTAATCATGCATGACTGCAAATGCTGCAGCCTGCTATATATAAAACATTATATAATATATATCATTATATATTATTAAGAAATATTATATTTTGGTTTATAAAGTATTTCACATATATTAAATAAAAGCATATTTACCAGTGAGGGTTGCTTTAAATTAATAAAAAAATAATAATAATAACTTCATAAAAAAATTCACTCGGGTAGCTTCTGAAACACAAGAATCGATTGCTCAAAGCAAAGGTTCATTTTGTGTATCAACCAACATGTATAATAGATGTTTTCTCCTGTTGTACATGTCCCATAGATGCAGTTTAATTCGATCCACAGATGTTCACAGCTTTTAGATTTCTGTTCACTCCACATGTGTCTTCTCAGACCAGCCATGATGGATGAAAGCCTCTCTGAGCTGGGCTAATAGCCAGATGACTCAGGCAAGTGCTTCACCCAATGTCACTGTGTCTTCTATCTATCTATCTATCTATCTATCTATCTATCTATCTATCTATCTATCTATCTATCTATCTATCTATCTATCTGTCTATCTGTCTATCTATCTATCTATCTATCTATCTGTCTGTCTATCTGTCTGTCTCCCCTCTGTTTGTTTGTCCTCTGGGAATCAAACCCATGGCATTCCTCTATCTGCTGAGCTACAGGAAGACCAGGCGTCTGAGTGTGTGTTTAGATGAAACTGCCCATGTGTGACAGTGAGAACCCGAGAGTCTGGACCATGGCACTGCCCATCACAGCCTGGTGCCATAACTCAATTTGCATACTGAAACAGCTCATCAGCTGAGGCGTGGGTGACCACCAGAACCCAGACATAACCTTCCTCACCAAACTAACCCTGCTGCTCTCATCAGTAGTCATGCAAGCTAGCCGCATGCTCTTCAACACATACACAAAACAAGCAGGCAAATCTCGCTGCGTTCAACAAGTCTCTATGGCTCTTTCATGCGTGGCTTTATTAAAGCATGTTTGATACTATGTTTGTGTCTCCTATTTAATTAGGAACTCTAGCCCGGTCGTGCAGCGTCTCACATACTTCAAAGTACTGTGGGACTTCAAGGTCTGTGATTGCTTAAGGTGTGACGTGTAGCAGAATGGATGATTATGAAAAATTAGCTCCTTTCGTAGCACTGGTCGGAGAAGCCCCAAGGGCCTACATCACTGCTTTTGAATCTACGAGTGAACAGAAGTAGCTGGAGATTACTGGAAAAACTTGAACAGCTTTGTTGGGAAAGCCAGAGTATGATGATAACATTCAGAGGTTTAGAGGTTACACTATTGTGATGCGCTGCAGGTTCATTTATCTAAAATATTAAAGCCGCAATAAGCCACAAGAGGCTGTGGTAAATTTATTTTAATGCACAACCTCAGTGGCTTATTGCTTTTGTAAAACAGTGGCAACAGCAATATGATAAAAACATCACATTCAATAAAAACAACATTTACTAGTAATAATAATTACAATAAACAATTCTTCTGCCAAGTAATGTAATTATTAGGATAACTATAGGCTTTTACTGTTGCCAGGCAACCCGAGGCATTAATATAGGATTCAGTTCTTGTGAAGCCGCAACTTTGTATTTGCTACTTTACAAAAGCTCATTCAATCAGATTTTAAAGCTGGAACTATGAATAAAAAAAAATACATTTAGACTTTATAAAACTTCTCAGGTCCTCTGTATATGCAAAGCAATGAGTAGAAGTTTTTTGTTCAGGTAACTGTTTCCAGACAGGGTTTGGCTTCAATAAACACAAAGTTTTCGAATGCGAAAGAAGGAGAAGATTAGCCAAATCCAAACTTACATATTAACAATGTACTTTTTTCCCATCTTTCTCATGATTCGCTAGCCAGGTGTGATTAAGATGCAAGATCTTTAAAATGCGATTTACTAAGTTTTTCATGTTTTATTGTGTTATCAATTGAGACAATATATTCTGCAGAACAAAGTATTGTGTGAGTTCAGCTGGTTGCTGGTTTCGATAGCACAAAAATTTGTCCTTGTGTTGGACGAATTTGTGTTTTACAATAGCAATTTTCCTCCTCAATCAATGCAGAAATTATGAAAATGTTGAACTCATCATTACATTACAATTATTCAGCTTGACCTTGTTCATGTTTCAGCTAGAACTAATCACTGACTTGACAATGCCAGGAAAATCGTCTGTTTGAAGATAAAATAGCATCTCCGTATGAAGCTCCATGGCACAAAACAAGCAAGGCACTCCAGCAGTTAACTGTGTCTTTGTAACTGTCTCCTGAGACCTCAATTTATTAGCTAAGCTGGAGGCTCTTTGTAAACCATAAGAGAGACTTAATCACTCGGCGGGAGAAGAGCACACACTGCTTCTTTGCCCAAAAACTTTCCACAGTCTTTCACACAGCCACCAGTAAGGTTGTTATATTAATGGAAGCCCTTCTTCACACTAGATATTCATCTTCATGACAGCTGCATCCCAGTTGAGCACTTATCAAAGGGTCCACATCATTTTTAGAGTTTTATCTGGGTTGCCTCTGAGTGCATTTCTTTAGCCTGGACATCCGATGGTGGTCAATTGGTAATCAGAGGTTTGTTTCTACTGTTGACAGGTATAGAGGTGTTTTTCCTGCCCCATTTTACATACACTTTTGGAATTGTCATGTTTCTCACGGAAACACATTTGGAATTCTCTAGATGTGTCAGTTACTACAACTACAGGCTGATGTTAAGTTATCATCACTTAGAATAATCAATGTGGCTGCCATAAAGTCTTCAAGGTGATCATACACAACATGGCTTATAGCACAAAATGCGCAAAAATTTTAAGTTAATACAGGAACGGATGCGTATAAGACTGATATCAATGTAACAGAAATTGTAATGGAATATCATTTTGTAATTTTTAGTCTAAGACCAAGAAACCAGTTTAGACTTATTTAAACTGTTTTGTTTTTTCAGTAGAATGTTAACCATGTTTGAGGTAGAATTGTGTTTCTTAAAATTAGATATAGGTCTACTATTCTAGCCTAACTTAGCTTGGCTAAGTGCCGCTTCTTATCAAAGCCCTATTTTCCATAAGTCCAAAGTCACACGCTTGAAGTATATGCACAACAGAGATAATGTTGCACACAGCTACTGTAAATGCTCTCTAGACTTATTTTTTCAGGCCATTTCATCAGATCAGTCTACCATCACATACCTGTGCGGTAATGTCCCTGGTTATCAGAGTAATATCTGTTCCATATTGACTCTTATTCTGGCCATGGGGTCACACAACCAATTACTGTAGACAGGAAGACACTGTCTGAGTGATATGTACAGTAAAGCTGTGGTTTTGTTTTGCTTTTCTACATACAGTTTATTTGATCTTGACCTCAAGCTAGGAGATCTTTCCTTATACACACATACACACACACACACAGTCATTATTGTGATTCACATGATCATATGAACATTGAAAGTTCATTTTCTCATCCTTCTTCTCAGTCCATTTAGTCACACAGGCCACTCATTATATCTACCTCATAATGGCGAATGACTCCTTTCAGTCACATTTTGGGTAATTTATATGCGTTATGATTAAAGTTTCCAGTCATCTCTAAATTCTCCAAATTACAATTTAAGTAAGAAAATTACAACTACGCTTCCAAGAGACCATTTTGTGGTGCAGGAATCGATAGGACAAAGCATGGGAGAAGAAGGTATCTGTGACAAAATTGCCATATCAATCATGTCAAATCTAGAATTAATGAATCAACATTTCTTCATCTTGCCTCACTCAAAACCAGAAACTGAAATTCACAAGCAACGGTGTGTAATCCTTTCTAAGTTTGATCTGTTTGGGGTTTTAGTACCTAGATAAGATGTAAGAGTCATTCTGGCTTTCCTAAAGGTGAAATTTTCTTAATTTGCAGTCGTCACAGAGCTAAACGTAACACAACAACCAAATACAATTCCATCTCTTGTACAAATACACTATCAAGAACAATAAGAAAAATAAGTTCCGTTTAAAGCATTGTTTATTTATTTGTGTTGTCCACATTGTTTTAGCACCACAAAAGAGTTATAGTTATATTCACCAAAGAAGTTATAGTAAAATCGAATAATGACACAAATATGGCACATGAATTTGCTCTTTAGAATGTCAAATATGTGCTGCATATATGTGAATAAGACGCAATCTTTAATAATCCTGAATACACAGAAACCAAGGTGTTGTTTGTGCTAAAAATGACACTAAAAATTAAAACGCAAAAGTGTTTAGCATGTTATTTTTATTTCATACTTATGAAAAATCAGCTTTGTAATTGACAGTTTCAGAAACTCAGATTTTAATCATTTATGAGTTTCACAACCCAGTTTATATTAAGAAGAAATGTTTGTCTTTGTGTGCAGAGAAACGCAAAGGTAAACAATCCAATCCAAAACAAAATAAAGCAAAAAATAAGGAAACTCAATTAGCATGTAATTAGTTGTGAAATTCTTGGTAAGGCTTTGTCATAATCCTGATGCAGTAGATTAGCTTTGGTCTTTGTATGTGTCTGGGGGTGTTTGCACATATAATGAAAGCTTAAAAATAGATTTTGACACACAGCTAAGAAGAATAAATGACTCCTGTGAAGTTAAGAAATTTGTTTTTGGTTGATTTGAAGTGATTTTCTGTGGTCTTACATGCACTCGTGAGAAATGTAGAAGCTTCGCTTGTGAACTACTTTAAAATATAATTAAAAAATTGATATGAGTGCATTTCTGTCAAGCTATTAATTTAGTCTGAGGCATGAAGCATTTTTCTCTGAAACGAAGGTGGAACAATAGGGATTTTGTGTTGAAGAATTACTTAAGACCTGATTTAATGTTGGAGTCTCAGTGGATGTTGGACAGAAAACGAGTTTAAATATTGATCCAGTTTAAATATTGGTCCCAGGTCTTTGTTTTTTTAACTTTGGCAAGCATAAATTACCCTTTTATGGGGACTGATAATAATTTTAAATTTCTATTTAACCTACAAACTACAAATAACTTTAAAGCTAGAGTGTTGACTTAGGGCTGCCACACATTATAAGATATTGGGCCAATCTTTCCCCTTATGACAATCCTAGGTAAAGTCACGATCGTCTTGGTGGTTGTACTAGTAATTTTAGCTAATTTTCCTGTTGTGCATGGTATAAGAGTGATTTACCATCAGAAAGCCTGTTGTGTGTTTGTGGGGGGACTTACAAACACACTGTGGATGGCACATGACATGAAATGATACCCAATCAGAAAGCCGTTGGAAGACAACTGCAGTCATGGCACAGCAGGCTCAGTGCAAAGTAAGATGAGATGAACATCAGAGATGGACATTGCACGATTTTTCTGTAAAAAGCAGTCCAAATAACATTACTTGTTACTTCTTTATGCCCATCAACCACCATGTTTGTTTACCGTGAAGTCGTGTTTAATTGGGAGAGATTTTGTGAGATTTCCCATGTTCACTGTCAGGAATTGGGTTGTTTGTGATTCATTTTCACAAGATCCTCTCCAGACACCATTGATGATGCTGCAGTGAACGAGCCAAGACTTTCCTGCAGATAAAACACTTGTGATTGACACAAAAGAACAAACCAACAAATTAAAAAAAAAAAAAATTTTTAAGTCGTTTAATCCCCCAACTTTGAACTAGGTTATGGGTTTGCCTATACAGTGTGCACCGGGAAGTTTAACTACAACACAGTTTGTGCAGGAAATATAACAGGTATCTGTCACATGAATTGTTGTGTGTTCTGGAATTTTGCGTAGGGAAAATAGTGACATACTGTAAGAAACAAACTATAAAGAACTGAAGACACAAAACAAGGCAGTAACAAAGCTTTGGACTAACAAAATCTCTATAAAGCACCTTCCTGTTTTGTACACAGATGTAGATGACAGTTTAAGTGATATGGGTGTATGTTTGTAAATCCAGATTTATAGTCAACAGGTTAATCAGTGACAAGTGCATTACAAGCACATTGTTCTGACTAAATAATTTTTTTATAAGCTGCAAAGTTTATGATGACCTTAAATATTTTGTGATAGGGCTACTGTGTTTTAATTATCAACTATTGTTGAATGTAGATCATTTTCACTGTGTTTATTGCCAGCATTTATGTGATCTGTGCCTGTTGGGAAGCAGTTTAATTGTAAATTGAATATTGATTTGCAAAGCATATTATTCCATTGTATAGCTGGCAATTATTACCAGATTTAAGTGTTAAACTATTTAAATTTCTTTGATATGTATTATGATTGTTAATTCTTTTTTATTACGTACAGAATGTACATGCTGTTTTCAATTTGGACATTAAATTAAAGATGCGAATGACACCCTATTAAGTAAGAAATAGTCCCAACCTAAAATTGCTAGCGATTCACTCTATTTCATTAAGCTAACTGTTAGCAGTTTCCATAATGAAGACATTATATAAGACAGATCCATTAAAAATAGCTGCAAATGTTATTTTGACCTAACAATAAAGTACAAGTTAATTCATTTTAAAACATTTAAATTGTGAAGAAAAGTGATTAATCAATCTTTAATCAGGTATCACAATCTGTAATGTTTCAATTTAATTACAATGCCAATGGAAAATGGTCGGAAAAGTCTTAACGCTGTTCGAGTTCTCGTTCTTAATGGCACACGGAATAAATTAAATCAAAAGCACTGCACTAATTAATTTCAAATTCTTCAGTGGAAAATGCATTAATTCCCGTAACATTCATCATTAGCCTAAAACATTTATCCTAGCCGAAATTAGAAATGAGTCGAAGGCTGAACTTGGGGCCGGAGTTGATTGATGATGTGGTCAGGTGCAGTCATAAATGCGCCAATGTCAAAGCTCGCTCAGAGTCAGTCTGAACGGGCGACTGCTTGCTGGAAGGATCTGTTGCGTGTGACTGTGGAGACGTTCGAACTGTGGTCTTGAAGAATGAAAGGCTGGGACACTACAGTCCCCTTGTGTGCTTCAAAAGATCCTCTCTCTCTCTCTCACCCTGTGGACTCCTAATGACTCTTTTCCGCTGATCTGTGAAGGAAAAAGAAAATGGCCCCATTTACAGGGAGAAATGGCCAACCTGTTATTTCTTGTCTATTGTCCCGGCTTTAATTGAGAAAATCAATTTGTCATGACACTTTGCCAATAATGTAATTCCCTCTTTCTCCCAGCTTTCCTCATCTGCTATGTACACCTGCTGGAGGAGACTTGAATGGTGAAAAGGCTGAACATAGTGGCATCTTATTTCTTGCCTCCTTCACACCTGGGGAACTATATAAAAAATGAAACTATTTCTTCCAAGATTACTCTTAAATTTTAATCTTACTGCAAACATGACATTTCCATCAAAATGCTTATGGTTGTTTTAGTGGAGTTTGTGGATCTGTATGCTTCATAATCTACTGTGTTCCTGCATGCTGATGTCAGGCAAACCAGAGATTTTCTGTAAAGTCTTGTAAACTCCTAAAAATAAAGGTGTTAAAAAGGGTTCTTCACAGTAATGCCTCAGATGAGTATTTTTCGGTTTCTTAAAGAACCTTACAGTGAAAGGTGGTTATAGAACCATTTCTTTCTTGCCCCTTTTATACTCTCTTGAACCTCTTGCCACTGCAAAAAAACTTTCTTTTAATCTTTAAAGAATCTTTAAAGCCATACTGCCCAATAAATAACCTTTGGAAACCTTTATTTTTAAGAGTGTATGTGTACATGGTTTGGCTTTTCCAAAATTTGGAATTGCTGTTTTCTTTTAAAACTACAGTACACAGTGGATTGCCAAGTACTTTTTAATTTTTTGGGATGCAGAATACTTGAGTGTTTACACTACACTTAATTAGACGGGATTAGATCCCAAACTGTTTTGGGTCCTGTTTAGACCTGTAATTAGTGTTGTTTGGACTACACAAAATGGATGTTAGGAACAGGTGTAAACAGGACCTCTCTCTCTCCATCGACCTGTTTGTTTTCTTGGTTGTGCTCCGGTTACTATCATAATGCATTATGATGTAACAATCTCATGCATATACACAAGCATATCCCTAAATCTCCACCACCCAGTGGGCTGGTCCTAGTTCTAGCGGGAGGGGGGAACACAGGGGAATTTGGGTGGTGTGTTTTATCTGCCTCTGGCCGACATTGTGCTGTATAATAGCTCACCAGCTGACACGTGTCAGAGGCTACCGGGAAGGAATTTATTAACAGCCTTATCTCCTTAAGCACGGAAAACTGACAAAAATTTGCCTTGATCCAATCAATCACACGTGTCCTCCGTGAGAGGACACTGGGCCCGATTCCACAGAGATGATGTGCATATTACTTACAATCTCAGTCTGTGTGACAGAGGGAGGAGGTCGTGAAGAGCTTTATTGTCCAACATACTCAGAACATGTAGGGAACTTGCTAATTTGCCATTAACTATCCCACAGAAATAGTAGGATCGTTGACCTTTGCTGACAAAATGATGCAGTACATTGTACAAATTAAAGGTGCCTTAAATATCATATAGAGTACTTGTAAAGGAACTTGTAAAAGTTGAAAATGTAAAAATGTAAAGGTGTCTCAAAACTCTTTCTGTCATAACAGGTTGAGAGTCTTTGCAGTTTCTGCAGGAACCTTTAGGATCCTTTAAGCACTTTGTATTCAGTTCTGGAGTCACCTTTTCATTACTCTGAAACCTCAGAGTGCTTTGGGGGATATTGGAGGACTTCAAATTGCAAAAGGGGTTATTGTAAGATCTGTAAACATTTAAGTGGTCCTGGAAGATCTCACTTGTAAACACCAGCATCTGGAGAAACCCAGCTCAAAAGAGTTATGAACTTCTAATTCTGACATCGCTGACTCAGTTTAAAAACAGCCGAAGGAGAATTTGAAATGCACAATTTAATTGATTTTGGGATTTTACTGCTATAAATTAAACATTGTAGCATGTATTTATTAGCAACGTAATTTGTTGTAGCTATGTTACTGTTCTACTCTGTGAGTGCAGCAACTGGAGGAGAGATCCGGAAGTTTCAGGAAGGCAAAAATAGCCAGTTGAATCAGCGTCGCATTAAATAGCTTGTCAAAGTTAAAACCGTAATCAAACAACTATTGTGGATGACAAGGATACAGGCGGCCCTTAAACACACAGAACTAATCTGAGTCTATTCAAAGGCCACTCAAAGCAACTGGTAAATTAACGGTTCCCTGCAAACAGGATATGCATATACTGACACTGATACAGGCGCATTAGCTCTGGTGATTAGTCTGCTGTTTTATATGGTGGGGAGAGTGTTGTGCCATTCTGGTTGTCTGTTGACTATCAACATCAATGTGCAAACAGGAAGCGTTAACACTGGCTGCAGAAATAATCGCATGAAGATACACCTATTATTGTGGTTTGATTACAGGCACTATCAAGGAGAGAGAAGAAAGGGCTCATTTGCATAAGGAAAGAAGCCAGAATAACATGCGTAACTATGGATTGTGTTGTCAGATATGGTAATCAGCTGCAAGTACCTGACCACATGCATGTATCATGGGTGTAACTGAGATCAGCCCGCCTCACAGTTGTCATTGTCAAAAGTCTTTGGAAGTCTAAACAGTACATAATTCACATGAGCATGGCTGTGGAGAAACATGCTTTTCCGTTTGTTTCTTCATACTGATTATTAATCATTATTGCTCTTAAATCATCAAACCAGGAGCACTTGGTGAGGGAATGGAGTACACTGAAGTTGAGGAACAAGTGTTCAGTACTTGTTCCTTGTTGAGGAACAAGTACTGCCTATTGCACCTTATTGTTTTCATACATTTTTATTAAGGCACTCTAATTGTATTTGCATGCATAATGTTTTCTTAAATACAACATTGCAGGAATGCCTCTGAAAATATTGTGGCCTTATGATGTTGGAGTTCTGTAAACTTGCCACAAAGCACAAATGGCCTGTTGTGTTTTTGCCTCTTAAAAGATGGTATTTATCTTAAGCAATGTAGCAATTCTGGTTCTGATTCTGCTTCCACTTGTTGCTGGTTAATGTAATGATTCTGGCTCCTTAACAATTTCCAAAAGTTGGCTAGCTAGTTTGTAGGTATTAATGCTACGTCCTTCACACTAGATGTTTGACTGAGGTCCTGACTCTCATTTAAAATCCCAGGGTGTTTCCTGATAAAGAGCAGAGGTGGAACCCTGGTGTCCTGGCCAAATCTCCTCCCTTGACCTCTACCCATCATGACCGCCTAATAATTTCCATATGATTGGCTACATTATTCTCTGATAGCTGCTGAGTGATGGGTGTTCAGGTGCAGTAAAGCTGCTGTCGCTTCATTCAGATAAATGCGGCACACTGGTGACGGTTGAACCCCACCTCCTCCTTACCTGTAAAGCACTTTAAATCCAATATATAGAAAATATTTAATATACAAATGTAAACCATCAATAAAAACACGTTTGTACCATGACTTGTACTATGACTTAATGTTTAGATTGATTGAACTAGCCAACATATTCAGATTGATAACGTGGCAGTTTAAAGTAATTTCTTAAAAATGTTATTTGTTTTTGACAGCGTCTAATTACAAACAATAAGCTCGAAAGATCTTTTTTAAGAAATTGGACTGGTCGAACTGTATCTCGTGCAATGCTATAGAAAGATATGTTGTCTGTTCTTTTGTTGTTTGCTGTTGTCTTCCTTTTCCAATTTTTTTTGCATTATCACATTCAGACTGCAAGCTCACAGTTCAGCTCAAACATTATTTTCTGTGGTGTTGCAGACTCATCACTTTTGTTGCACCAATTTAACAGAGTATATATAAATAACAGAGTAACTGGAGTGACCATTCAAGCTGAAGGAGGAGTGACCTTGTGCCACTTGACATGGACATTTAGTAAAAGAATATTTGGGTGAGAATGACAGGGTGCGCTGATGGACCGTAGTTAGCCGTGTGTAATAGCACACACCTGGTGCCTCTTTTGTGCATTGTCACTGCTGCGGTGGGAATGGCTCGTTTCTCATGAATTGTTCATGTGAATCATGTTACCTCACTGGCTGAACCTCATTTTCCTGTGAAGTGCATGTGCAGTGTTCTGAGAGCTCCATGACATTGAGCTGGCCTCTAAAGTGACGGCTGTTTGGTCCATGCTTCTGGAACCTCATTCATGTACCTCCATGAGCCATGAAAACACCTGATGCTATAGCTGATATCACCTCCCAGAATATCACACTGTTCTACCTTTAAAGATGCAGGTTCTGCCGATGTTTCAGCCAGTATTTGTGTATTTATCTCTTGATATATATATGTGTGTGTATATGTTTCAGTTTGAAAGTGCTTACGGTAAAGACTGCTACCGCGAGATATGTGCACTTCTTTCTAAACATTTAAATGTTAAAGCTAAACTAAATGAAAGAAAAAGAATTGAAAACAATACAGGCATATACAGGTAAAAGATGAAGATGATAAACACACATTATGACCATCGTTTATGTGGTCTCAAGTCTCATTGTTTCTATGTGTTTATAAGAAATACTGTTTTTGCAATGATTGTATAGAAAGTTTCAGATAATATATGTCACATTCTAGGCAGAAGATATCACCATTGAAAGCTACTTTATAAACTCTGTTTTGAAATAAGTTCTGAGAGGTATAACTAGTTTAACTAGCTATTATAAATATTATAAATACATTGTCACTCACTGGACATTTAGCTTTGCACTGAAATACAACTCTATGTATAGCCTTTGCATGCGCCTGTTACCAGGAACAATTACGTTTGATGATAAATTCTATCAAAACAAATCAACGCAAGGTCATAAAAATGTTGTTTTTTCTAATATAAAATGCCCTTTATTAAGACAAAGATAGATAAATGTAGGGAGTCTAAGGAATGTTGCACTAGATTTGAAAAGCTTACCGTTAAATAGAAAACAAGTGATGGATTTTGAAACCACTCTGTTTTAAAAAAAAAAGCAATACTATATATGTCACAATGGTATAACCAGGCTACTTATTACTTTTTGTAAGTGCTGTAAATGGTGGTGTTTGTAGGTTAATTGTCAGAGAGTCTCATTTTTAGATATAGCAGTGTGGCTGTGTTATTTGGAGATGGTTTAATGGTGCTCCATGATGATGAAAAGGTCTGTTAACTTTTTTATCATTCCAATGATAGTGGCTCTATCTGTTCATTACCAGAACCTTCAGGAGGAATGCTGACAGACCCAAACAGCCTCCAGACCAGATGCAGAACATCAGCCCCATCAATCTTCTTCTGTACTCGCCTACAGACTCACACGGACACGTTAATTTATCCACATACAGTACATGCACCAAAATCAGCAGAATCCCTGACAATTACACAAACAATCATATTGAATCAAATGTGTATATAACCCAAATAGTGAACCTTTCACTGTAGCAAGGTGATAGCTTTGCTGAAGCTGTTTTATTTGCAGCGTTAATTGGCTAGCGACGTATTATTCGCAGTTGATTGCAATGGATTGTTTGGCCAGTTTTAGCTTAAATCTACCAAGCTACTTTTGTAACAAGCTACTTTCTCCTGAAGCTTAGCTAATTTTTCTGTGGAGTAGTTGGTAGTTGCTTAATTTTTGACTGGTATTCATTTATTTTTTACAGGAATATTCCGTTTTGTGCCCTGTTTTATAAACCATTGTTAAATTCAACACGGTTTCTCACTAGCACTTCTTGTCTAATGTGCTAACTCTGTTTGTCAAGCACATCCAGCACAGGGCTATATTTGAGTTAATTATCATCCCAAATCAGACAGGCCACTTGAAACACTCCACCTGCCTCATGTGAGTTGCGACCTGCCTTCACTTCTTGCTTACAATGACAGGGAAAGCTTCTGGTGTTTGGTCAAGTTCCAGCTATTTTCTGGCCTTCCTTATGAGAAGCCACTTCTCATACGCTGTGCAGGTGACTGCATAGAAACCCAGTCATGGTTGAAATGCATGCTGGGTACTGAGTGCATGAGCCACAGTACTTAGTGACTGAGAGAAATACCCAGGATTCCCCTGGGATACCCCGTACATTATTGTCACATTAACTGGGTTATATAATGATCCGTATTGCAATCCTTTATATGTAAAGCTATACATTGTGATTTATTACCCATTTTACTTGACTGCAGTAAGTGATACTTTTATATTACATTGCTTTCAAATCAGATGATTCCTATTAGACTCCTATTAGAATTGGATTAAGTGTCTCTTTATAGGCTTTATAAAGCTCTCTTTATAGTCTGACCTATAGTCCGATTACTGACCGACTGATATTGTGCACACAACTGGACAGCACTATCTCCATCTAGAAAGCTCCAATGAGTTTGTTTTGAGGACCTACCAAGTAAACTATTTATTCTTGAGAAAAATATTGAGAAATGTATTCTGCTTAGTTGTTTACTTAGCTACTTGGTTATTTCAGTGAAATTTGAATTGAAACTTAATGTTTTTTCCATGCCAGTCTATAGTCTATCACAGATAAATAACACAAAACAAAAATTGATATGTGTAATTGTCCTAAAGCTCTCAAAAAATGTTATTTGACACGTAAATTGGACCCGCTATGAATGCCAACAAAATGCATTGGAGTTGCATAATAATAATTGCTAAAACATCAATAATGTTTCACATTGTCATTCAATATAGCAACAAAAGTGAAACAGAACACTGTATTGATGTTTTTTACCGCCTCCAGTACTTGAATATGCATTACTGTGTCTGATTATAACCCCAGGAATTCAGCGCATTGTTCCTTATGGCAGGAATTAGGAGTAAACATATTGACCTTGGCAAGCTGTTTTATTTTGATACAAGTAACGCTGGATATGCTAGGTGGCACTGTTCAGCCTCATATTCTGCACCTTTTAGCAACAGTGCATGCATTTATTTATCTAAGCAATTTTCTTTCTCTCCTTCTCCTCTTGGTATTACAGACAGTTTCCTTTTTTTCTTCCCCGCGTGCATGCTCGACTTTCATATTATTTCTCTCAACAATTCCGTCTGCCAGTCATGCACGCTCACATGCACAACCACACACACATATGCACGCATAAAACAATCAGAATTGCTTTGCCTTCGGTCAGCTATACACTTTGCCATTAGTGAAATCAAAGACGTTAGCTGTGTGTCAGGAGGCCTGACAGCAAAGCAAAGCACAAGCTAAAAGGCAAAATGGCTTCTTGTCACATCATCTTTTAAGTATGATCTGTTTATACCAAATATACAAATTTTGCTTTGACAATAGAAGAGGTCTATTTACATGCATATGTTTCTGCAGATGTAGACACATATTCCTACACACATAATCGGTAATAACCGGCCATTCAGTTGTTATTTTTGGGGATGTAATATTGAGGTGTTCTCAAACCATTCCGAAATGGCTCAATTTATATTTCCTGGATATAACAATCTTACTTATAGTAAAACATGGCAAGAAATGTGCTGAGGAGCGTAAGAACACGTTGCCTCCTAAAACATAATACAGGTATCCAAAGGTAGAAATGGCAGAAAGTCAACAAAAGTGCTGTGGGCCTATGAGGGGGACTTAAGTTCCAAGGGGGCCTCAAGATGGCTAAAATAACTAACAAGATATTTCTTAGTGTCTGGTTCTGGTTTCTAGTTATGCCAAGCTGTGGAATTTTTGAAGAAAGGTTGAGATGCACTGGCCTATAGAAAAGCTCAGTTAAATTTGTTTAGGTGATTAGTTCAGTTTTACCAACAGCTGTAAACCTATTTTCAGTGTTTGGCAGTGTGGAAATGTTTTTTTTTATAACACTCCTTGTGTTTGTTGCAATCCCTGGGGAGACTGACGGCCTGGGAATCCGGCTAATGGGACTCCCAGGTACCAATACTCCCCTCCCTGAAACCTGTTTCAGAGTATCTGGAAAAAGACAGATTCCAATGTGAAGTATGTCCTGAGGGAGAAGGTATGAGATTGGACGGAGGAAAAATGGCTCGGTTGGTAGGACATGATTCAATCTGAAGTGTTTTGATAGCGTGTCTAAAGTCACAAATCTCACACGAGGGCAACGGGTCTGTAAATATTGTCTCTGGACTGTATCACACAGTGACTGTATACTCACACCTCAGTGTCTGATTTAAATCTGCTTCAACTTAATTTTTCTCTGTTTTATATTTCACACAACAAAATCTTAATTCTCTCACTCACGTGTTGTTCCAAACCTGTTGTTTGTTTGTTTTTTTTATTCTGCAGCATAATTTTAAACCGATAAGTGAGTAAATAATGACAAAATTGTACCTTTTGGGTTAATTACTCCGTCAAGGTGGTAAAAGCTGCTGAGGACTAATTGAGAGTTTTAAAAAAATCAAAATGATAGGCAACTTGGCACGTTTTAGCGTAGTGCGAAAGAAAGGAATTGTATTTACTGTTCAGTCACAGAGTGTCTACAATTAGTTTAATGTGAGTTTTCAGTGGCAAGAATGTTCTTTAAAAGCCCAGAGAGCTACAGCACTCTGATTTGGCAAGGTGAGCACGCGATTTGAGATGCATTTACTGAGCCCGCTAAATTGAACTCTCTTTATGTGTAAAGTTAATGTTGGCACAACAACATAGGTTCGAGTTTGGAGGCGACGCTGGCTGAAGAACTGAGAAGAGGGTGAATCTGAAAAAAACATTCAATCTCTAAATTGTGAATACTCTCTACAGAAAAGAAGAGTTCATGGCAAGCTCAGGTTTGTTGCCTAACCAGAACACACCTGCTGTGATAACCCATAAAGTCTGACAGGATTTCTCTGTCAAAGACAATATGATGGATATGTTTTGTGAGCAAGGCTGAGAACACAACTCACGTTGCATTGAGCTTCAGACTGCAAGCGCGGATGGCGAGAAGCTGACAGGGTGAAGAAAACGAAAAGAAAACGAATGAAAGACACAAAGATAAAGCTACTAGATGCGCCAACTCTAATTAGCTAATTAGCCTATTCCTAAACAGGAATAACAGGAGGTGTTTAAAGAAATATAATGAAGCCAAAAATAAGTAGTGCAGTTCATGTAGCCTATTTGAAGTCTCCGTCAATGTGAACTGAAAATGGCTGCTAACACACTGTGATTTTCTTTGCAAGCTTCACATGGATTTTGTTATTGCTGTTCTTTTATTTGCATTTGAAAATGAAGTATTGTTTTTTCATAGAATTAATGGATACTGCCAGTTGATTTAATGATCACCTAGTCTTAGATGGCAGGAGATAGAAATCTTTTTATGCTGAAAGGTGGTTTCAGTCAACGCTCAACACACTAGACTGAATGCCTCTCATTATCTAAAGATCTTTTGATCAAAAGAGTGATTCTTAAATGCGTAGAAAGGCTGAAATGTGCCTGTAATACTAAAGAATGACTGCCACTTAAGTCACAATATGAAAGTCATGTGAATATTGCTCCATTATCTTTATATGAGTAATGAGTGTTTACAGGTAGGGTTAATCATAACTATTACATCATTTGAATAACATGTAGTCTGTTACCATGGCAACATTTGCATGTGCTTCCTCCTTAAAATGACTTGACTTTGTTCAAAATCATTGTGTTTACAAATTGTACTTTAAATAGCTTCTAAACTGCAGCAGAGTGTTTTTTTTAGAAAGATAGAAAAAACAAGGATAAAACAATCCAAAATGTGCATCTTTATGGGAGAACAAAAGTACATAGGTGATCCTCTTGTTCAACACAACCTTATGAAATAAGATGCTGAATTATAGAAACCATAATTTGTTTCAGGACTTGGGCCAGAGAGTCATTAATGTGTAAAAATTGCAAAATAAAAGTGTAAACTTTACATTTTACCCCGGAATGCAGAGTTTCTAGACAGCAGCAGTGTGACAGCTAACTGGATGGGTGATGATGTACGTCATGATATAAGACTCTATCTACTTCATGGTTGTTGGACGAGAAGGTCTCTCCTCACCTGCTGAAACCATGACTAAAAGGAATCAATCATTAAGATATGCATTCATTAGGCAGTTGAAACAGAATTAAAATTTTATGTTTAAATATCATTACTTATTCAAGCCTTTTAAATAGCAAACACTGCCACTGTCTTTATTCTTTGTGGGGTTCCATGAAAGATGGATAATTTTGACCTATTTAATGCAAACGCATGGAGGAGGTTAAAGCAAATAAAGAGTCTTTCCATGTTTGTTTGTTTTTCACTGTGTGCCTTAGAACTCCTGTGAAGGTTTTGAAAGTAAATGTCATGAATACTCGGAAAACACAAGCACAACGGAAAAGACTTTTACTTTATTTACTGCATGGTTGGGATGCATTACAACAATCTGTCAGTGTTGAAATGTGATGGGTTTTCCATTTTATTTTAAGAATAACTGCCATTTTGGAGAAATGTTGTGAATCTATATTATATACACTGAAAAGCTGTAGGTAACACCAGGGCTAGTTTTAACAATTCTTAAACCTGGTTTCTGTTTAAAAGCAGGCACACTGGGTCTCCCCAATATCCATTATATATCACTATATGTTGTATATATGCTGTTTCAGGTAGTGCATCCCATGTATATGATATACATGAAATATGCATTAAGGTGTTTTAAATAGCCTATCCATACAGTAGTTAATCACAATTCTGATAGCATTACATTTGCGTGAGAAGATATTTTCAGTGCAGCTTCTCTATATTTTATGTTACTGTTTAAATCATGTGCCTCTGAGTGTTGAGGGCAAGTGGTTAAATATTTGGACTAGTACCCATGACAGGTTGTAAATCTGAATCCACGAGCCCAGAATGTTCTTGCCATTGCCTGAGTAACCTAACACAGCACTGCTCTATGGTGATGTACTATTGACTTCTGCAGCTTGACAACAGATTTTAAAGCGAATCCATCTTCAGTTCCTGATCCTCTTATCTGCATGAGAACTTGAATGATCAGTGGAGACTCTGATGTCCTGTCGCTTTTGCATAACTTACACATTTAATCCTAGTTAACATTTCCCATGATTACATCATGTTCCCTTCTAATTATAAAAATCAAGCCTCACACAGCACATTAGAAAAGCGCTAGAGCTGAAACTCCAAGACTCTCTCCCTAGTGTCTTAGATTTATAAAAATCTGTCAGAATTTTGTTTGTCTGGCTGGACACGAGGCTGTGATTTCTCGAAATTAAATATTGTTTAGAGTTAGAAATTCTCTGTCTCAGCGTGATCTGGTCTTTAGACGTGTCTCTCAGACTGCTCACAAGATTATACATATTAATACAGTAGCAAGCTTAATTAAGGCACCTTTTATAATTATTACTACTAACTGTTATGAATAGTCACCATCTTTTGAACCATTCAGCAGTCATCAGTAAACACAGCAGGCAATTAAGTTTGTAAGCACAGAGGCACATTTTTAATTTATCCAAACTGTGTGATCGCTAAAACAGCTTACTCACAGATCAATGTTACAACTCATTTTAAGTTCATTTCAATTTGGATGCGAGTAAAATTGATGAGATTTGAGTGGATAAGTTGTTTACTTTGTAGTTAGTACATTTATTTCCACAGATTTGATCCAATCCGAGGCGGGCATAATTTTATTGACAGAGCAATCAGCAAATCACAGCAGCATGAATGCATCGCTTAAAAAAGGATCAATTTTTGTGTGTATTTTGCTGTTTTCTTCTCACATGTATAACAAACTTTAGGACCTCACTGAGAACACAGTGAACTCGAGAGGCAAAATGGATGCTTCATAATATTTGTTTAGTTGTATTTATTTACTGTCTGCTGTTTTCTCATCTGAATTGTTATGAACAAGCACCGCCTCACTTGCCTTTTTCCTAATAAACGTTCCTGTTAGATAAATTGGCAATAAATGATGTTTTACATTGTAGAATATATTAGGTAAGCAACTCAATTTATCTCACATCCTGCATTATTTGAAAAGTGCGTGATCTCATACTCTGACAAATGGCTTGCGCAAAGGAAAGATGTGAGAATGTTATTATAAAGCCAATAATTAATGTGTGACTAACTTATCACTAACCGTAGATGGGGAGGTTGTCATGACAGCACAGCAATGAAACATAATTTTGTTTAGAACTTCCTATTTTTTAGACTCAAGACCACAATACTTGAATTAAATAAAAAATGCTTTATGCATTTAGGCCGAATTTGTTATATTGTAAAATATTTACACCCATGAATATTTTCCACAAAAATGGTGCCGATAAACTCAGTCAGAGGACCTCTAAACCCAAAACCAGAAATACAGTAGCTGACTGTGTTACTACATAACCTGCCCATAAATAAATGTACTCTAGTCATAGAACACACAGATCTTCTGCCAAGTTATATACTTATCCTAGCCATCACCTGTTTGTTGTTGCCAAGCAATGTAGCGACTTGGCACATTAATAAAGAATATGTGGCCACAGGTATCCAGTCAGAATCTAGAGCCAGAACAATCTGTTTTAGAATTAAATAGTCTATCATTTTACTGTAGATATATGAGGGAGAATATTGGCTGGAGCCTGTTATACTGGGCTTAACTGCACCACAGGCTACCGCTGCTATTTTGTAGCTGCATTTCCCCTCAGAGGTCAATAAAGTGCCACAGTTTTTCGATCTAATATTTTACAGCACACAGTGTTATAGTCACGCAGTTGGTATGGTGTAAAAGGACAGACGCCTCGTGTTGGGGGACCAACTCTAAGCAGATCGAGGTTACAGAACAGTAATTTGCTCTCTAGAAGCTTAGATCTGGACTCCTTCACCTGTTTCAGCTTTAATTATTGTGTGCTACACCTCTGGGGAAGAGTGAGACGTTCTGTGCTGGTCTCCTCATTTTAATGGTATTAAAAGATGTCACGCTTATTTCCACATCAGTGGCCCCCACTGGTTAGGGCCCTGGGTCCCTGAACTCTATTTTATCTTGTTCTTTTTCTCCCCGTTTCGGAATGTGAGTAAGTGTATTAATTTTAATAAAGAATACGAACTGTGATTCCAAATGTTATTAACCTCTGTAATATTGCTTTGGCATGCTTTGTTTTATCAGGTGCTTCACAAACCAACATCAATTTTTAAAGCCTTTCAGAAAATCAGCTCTTGCATGCTAAAACTCTCTAGATTTCCTCCCCCTGTAAATGCAAATAATCAGACTGCAGTTTTATTTATAAGTGGCATATACCTATAGACAGAAAATTAGTCATATTTAATTACACATCCAACATTCACTTCCTAATTTACCTGTCAAGATGTGGATGGTGACCAAAAACTGAACCACACATGCAAGTTGCTTTCAGTGTCAGGAGTAACAAACTGCAGAAGTATTCATCACTTCTGAAACTCTGCACTAAGTTATCTAGAGCTGTTAGGTAATGCAGGGGGATGAGTCTGCTGTCTGCCTTCTGCTTTAATGAAGACACTTTTGGAACAACAGCTGTGAACATTGCCTGATTGGTAAATGGAATGAATATGTATGGGCGTCCCCATCTGCACTTCCTGATTGCTTTGTCTGACTGATAATCCATTGCTATAACACTCCATGAACATGCTTTTAGCAGCAGTCATTGCTACTCTGCTGTATAACTATATTTGCTAACAATATATGTTGGGATATAAGCTATATATATATATATATATATATATATATATATATATATATATATATATATATAGCTTATAATTTGCTGTCAACAGACCCTTAGGTCATTTAAGGCATAGGTGACATTCTCTCTTTAGTAAAGAAGATTTTTAGATGAAACGCATGATATTGAGGGTGATTTATACCAGGGGTTTCTAAAACGTTTACAGGAGTTACAGTTATTTTCTAGACCCCGTGGCTATGGTTTGGGGACCACCATGTTCTCCCACACACTGTGAGAACCCCTGCTTTATAATGTACAGTAGCTATAATGTAGGCCTTGTTTTCTCTGTTTCTTAGCTTTAATTGTAGAGTTGTTTTCTGTTATGGTACTGAAATCTCATCTGGTGAGATTCTGTTAGTGGAACCCCTCACCACGAGCAAATGGCTTGGTTTCCTCAAAGCATAACCAACTCAAAACAACAAACTGGAACTAACCCCCTTAAGAGAAATGCGGCTTATTTTTCCGCTGCTCTGCCGTAAGCTCCACACATATAAAATCAGAAGCTTTAGGAGCTGTGGAGGTTTATGTGCTATATCCACACACTCACGTTTCCAGCTATACAGGCTGCAGCATTAGCAATCCTTTCAATGCGAGTTAGATTCTGGCAAGTATCTGAATACGGAAAAACCTTCTCTCACTTTGTGTCATCTCATTAACCTTAGATATTTCCCTTGTGCTAACTAGATGGAGAACATGTACACGCTGAACTTTTACCCTGCTCATTACAATCGCTAATAAGCCAGTAAACGGTGGTGACCCCTTAGCACTCAGCCTCCCGCCTGAACTTCTCTCGTTGTACGATGCATAATGTATATCTTTAGGATGTCAAGTCTGGTATTTAATCCACATGTGGCATTAAGTTAAGTTTTACCTTCTTAAACTTTTTAGACCACAAACCTTTGATCAATAATAACATTCCTTCTATTTTGTCATGTAACAGCATAAGTTGATATCTATTGGAGTTCAACCCTTTGAATCGTACACAATGCTTATGTAGTTTCATATTTTGAATTATTTTAATATACCTGTAGCTAAGATAAACCCTAGCCCTGCAATACCTTCAACGGTTCCTTGACTGGCCCTTGTGCAGATCTGTTGAGTGCACACTCAACGCCTAGTGGGCACTGCCTGACTGGATACAAGGAAGACACAGATCACCATCAGCTTTAGTAGCGTAAACATGTATGTGGCACTTGGTGACTAGTTAAAAATACAATGACAGATTTTAAAACTGTGTGATATACAGTTGTCACATTTCTCTAGTCGTCCAGAATGCTTTTGCTGTTACCAGCAATGACTACAGTTGTGCAGTGTGCACAAGTCACAACATTACACATAACACACCCATAAAAGCTGCAATCTTAGTTTGGCAGGTTAATATACATACTTTTCTTTACATATTTGAAGTTAAATTGATATTGACGGTTAAAATCATAAATTATTATAAACTTACCTTTGAAAATCAGGTTAAAATAGGGAGAGAGTTTTGAACACTGATCTGTTACGTACTTGCTCGATAACTGATTTTTGTTTATTTTTAACAAAAAAACATTGCAGTTTTAATGTAATTCCACATACATTTGCACAGTTTGCAGTTGTACACATAAGTACATATATTTTGGAATCTGAGTGACTGTCACTAGCATGCATAAATCTGGAAAATAAAAACAGAAATTTGAAGTAAAAATAAAAATGGAAAAATAAAAAAGGTGGTGTTGCATACCACCTGGGGAGAGACACACTGTTGTAGCACACTGCAGAAATGGTTGTCTTTGACACAGTCGTCTTTGTGGCTAATTAAGTCACTCTGAATGTCTTTCTAACAGGACAGAAGGCAGACGGCGCGCAGTGATCAAAAATTCATGACACTCCGGAATACACTAATGATCATTATGGATAACTGACATGTTCTTTACCTGTATTTCACTTTAGAGAACTTGGAACACCAATGCTTGTTTTTCTTCCCCTCAGCAAATGATAAAGCCCATGAGAGTAAAGAAACTAGTATGAAGCAGAACACAACACTATGCTTTTTGCTTTTCTTGGAACCCTGTTGTTATTGTATTTCGGGGGGAATTGTGTAGTTGAATTATCCAGGTGGATGCTTTTCTTGGAATTTAGCATTCTTTCATTCTAGTGTGTGCTTGTAAGTATGTGATACTGCTTGCGAATGTCTGGGTGCATTATGGGATGCGCAATCAGAACAAAAAAACACTTAGAGCAACGCATGCTGCTGGGCACAGATGAAACAATTATTTACATACAGTGAAATGATACATAAGAAATTGATGACATATGTTAAAATCACTGACATTTGATTGCTGATATTTTGTCAAATCTGAGCATGGCATGAGACATTGTCAACACATTGTATAAACTCTAGAAAACACACTTTTTTCCCTAAAGAAACATCTGAGAAGCAAGAGATTTCAGCAGAGACTCTTCATGTTATCTTATTGAAAAATATCAGAAATAATAGAGATTTTAAAGATATCTCATTTGTAATTGTCCTTTTCTATGGGACCATTGGTTTGATTGAAGCCAACACAAACCAATTCAAGGACGGATCATTCAACTGGCTGAGAGCTTGTAGAAAGATTAGATATGGTTCAAGGTTCAAGACCTTCCCCATACTTGGAACAGACTGAAGCACAATAAACTACAAAATCTGCTCCTAGAACAAGAAATATGTATAAGGGGAGCAGTGAATATTATGTATTAAAAGGTGTCTGATGGGTCCTTTTCTAGAAATGCATTGAAATTGAATGGTACAGTATGTAACGAGACCAAAGGTAATTCCATTAGTGACACACTTTCATTAAACCTGTCTGGATGTCGTCTATAATATTATCAATGGCTCTTACTAGCTGAGCAACATCATGCACTTTCTTCTTGTGCTATGTTACATAAATAAACATCTAAAACACGTAAATGATATCTTCCATAGTGGCAAACTTGAGACATATATAATGTAAATGAGAAAGTTTAATTACTTTTGCTTATTTCAAACCTTCAGTTAAAGAGCTTGTGTTTATTGTGAATATGTATTTTACATGCATTTATATATTTCCTTTACTGTTACATTGAATATGTTTAATGTGTCCCTGTTGTCCCTGTCTTCTCTTTTTACATCTCTGTCCCTTTAATTGTCTGACCTCATCTTTGTATCTATCATTGCTATCATTTATTTCCTGATATTAGCTCTTTTTCTTTCTTTTTGGATTCATTCACAGTCAGGATGGTGGGATTGTGCTCAACCCCCGTAAATCTAATTTTATATTAACTTCTAAAGTCATTTTGTTTCTATTTTTATACTGTTCATCCTATATTTTTAGTTATTTGTTTGGAGCTATGTTACACAATGTAATATACTTAGATATAGAATTTCTGCCTCGTTGGCTGTGAAGCTCACCACAAATCAGTTTGATTTTACAGTAAAAATATAAAGGCCAACCACCTTTTTTAAGACTTGTTTTTAGTTTCACTGGGGAATAAATAAAAGTCGATTCATCTGACTCCAGTCATAATGGCAAAAGATGCTCACGACACAGACTGCACTGTTTACACTTGAGTCAATGAAAAGGATTAATTCATGATTTGCCCTGCTCAGAAATATTCATGCATCAAAGTTTGTTAATAGAGAACTGGAAAGATATTTGCATCAAATAGCCTTATGTTCTTTGCAGATTACATTACTGTAACAAAACCCTTTATTCATATAGAACAGAAGAGTGAAGCACTATGTGAATTGCTATACACATTCCAGTATTTCTTTTAGCTATTTTTTTACATCCTGAAGGCAGAGAAAATTAGTGTCCTTGGAACCTTTTCAAAATATGGAATGAGGCTATTTCCCAGGTGCCAGCATAATGGGAGAGAATGGTCTTTGAGAGCCAACAGAACACACAGAATAGATTGATGAGCCGTGCTTAATGTAATAGAATAACTAACCAGCATTGGTGAACTCACAAACAGCCAAACAGGTCTAATACAGGTCTATACTGGAAATGGCTGACCCCGGTGGCCATCAATCCTCTATTCAGAGGATGGCAAGTAAATGCTTTGATTTACCAGGCTGAAGAGTGACAGGGATGGGCCATCTCGTTTACTGGTGGAGCGGACTTTATGAAGTCATCCCTGAGATGGGGTGGTTTGTAGGCCAGTAAGTGATAGAATGCCTTGTGGATATGACTGAACCATGCAAATGAACCCTCTCTTTCTTGTTCTCCTCTAGTGTTTTCCGTGGACTATTGGAACGAGAGCAGGAGCCTCGGCAAGCGTTTTGTGTTTCCTTTGTGAATGGTAAATTTTAATGCATGTGCCTTGAGGTATATTAACAATTATGCAAATATGTGGGGACATGGGATGTGGACTGATTGCTTGAACACAGTGGGCAGAATGAAGGAGAGCCTTGTGGTGGTGTGTTTCGAGGTAGTGTGCAATATTTTAAATGACGTGTGTATTGTGGTAAAAAATCTTAGATTCTTTAGCTGCTCCGGGCACAAAAGTCCATCCAGGATACTGGGTCTGGTTACATAATCTAGAAAACCAAATATATTCTGGGCTGTTTTTTTTTTTTTGCTCTCACACTAGATGATGAAGATCGCTGATAAGCACGCTCGACTAAAGACAGAATGAGCAACAGTAATTGGAGAATAACTTAAAACAGTAATTGGTCATTTATTGAGCAGATGTTTTTGTTAGGGTTGTCAATCAATTACAAATATAGTCCAAGTAAATTCAGGATATGCTAATTAAATAAAATCTATTTATATTTGTCAGAATATGCATTCCCTGGAATCAAACCGATGACCTTGGTGTTGATAGCATTATGTCGTGGATTTTCTAGTTTATGAAAACCTGCAATGATTTACAGTGGAATGATTACAGGGATGTCGCCCCCTAAAGCAGCTGGGAGTGTCTAACTCTAGGTCATATTGCTTATAACTTATGGGTCAGCCCTTAGGGTTTGTACTTAAAGCCTTTTGGTTTTAGCCCATATCTTTAACTACTACACCTTACCACCCCCAACAGATTGGTAAAGATCTCACTTAATCCTTGCATTTCTTTACCCTAAAAGTCATTTTTGTAACTTAAAAGTTAGTGTCAACTTGCATTAGGGCCAGGTTTGCTTATAAAGCCAGATCTGAGTTCTTCACATGCCCCCGTGTGCCTCCGAGGTTTGGTCAGTGTAGGATGTGTCTGCATCCCCTTTAAGACGTCCTCTTACATTAATTTCCTGAGCCAACACCTTTCCAGTCCACTTAATGTAGAGCTAATTCCATGCCCTTAACATTGATTCACAGTTCTCCTCCTTATCAAGTTAATCAATTTGTACTGGAGCCTTCTGGAGATCAATATCAGCTGCGGATACAAAGTGGCATCTGCTAGTTATGGCACACGCTCTGCTTTTTGATGCTGAGAGAAGCTGACAGTTTGACCAACTTCAAAATGACATTGAGTTGTCATGGGATTCTGTCACTCGCAAAGGCACGCATGGAAAGTCACATATTGGTGAATTGTTTTTGATCATTTAGTGCAACAGAAATTTTCTCTGTATTTTGACTGTGGCTGTAGCAGCATGTGGCATGTGGCAGAAACCAAGCTGGTGTCGAATTTGGCCAGTGACCTGTTGAACTTGGATGCTTACTGTACCATATGTGTGTTTAACGAGCATTCTGTCCTTTCTTAGACCTTATTTTTGCATTCACTAGCACCTTGCTGTTTGCTATTTCCATTTAAACACCGGTTTATGGTAGTGAGGTAGAGGGAAACACATGCATTGTGTTTTAGGATGAACTATGGTTGAGAAACATTATGAGAGATAATTACAGTGCTTTCTAGGCAGCACTGTATAAATATTCTCGCTAGGAAAAACCCTAACCCTAGGTATTACATTTATGAAGTGAATTCAGCCAGAACTGCTTACAGTCCCCATGAAATCATAAAGGGAGTTGTGTGGCTTTTAGTCCAGGTCTATTAGCTTACTAACATCTATATGTTAATGTACTCTTAAATGTTGACAAAATTCAATTTTAGCAGGTATCTGCGTTTTAAGTTACAGTCCATGTCTTCTAAGAATATTAAGCAGAAATATTGATGACTCATGCTGCACTCACTCATGTTGTCCAATAAAATGCAAATGAGAATGCCCCTCCCCTAATGTGGCCCACTTTACTTCACAGTGATTTGTGATTTTTTTTGTTGTTGTCCTTACACATATTTAGCCATATATAGCCTGCACAATGACTGTATGGTTTTTGTCCTACTGAAAACAGGTTACGTGATGGGCGTCATGGCAACGACATTTCACTTCTGATTCAGCATTTCATTTACCCATTGCCAAGACTAACTTCAGCCTAACCTTACAGATCTCAAATGTCATCTGTTGTTATGGAAGAGCAAGACCTTCTCAACACCATTCCAAAGATATAGTGTTGCTCTCAACTTACTAAGTGTCATACAGGGACATAATACTTGATTATGTAAATAATTTCTTCATAACTGTCAGCTGTGCCCTCAGCTGCCAACCTCCCATTACTGCAATTGTGCATTTTGAAAACAGAGCTCTAATAATCACTCCTTCCATCCTCTGACTTTTGAGTAATGCCATGAAT
This sequence comes from Chromobotia macracanthus, assembly GCA_036877525.1. NCBI lineage: Eukaryota > Metazoa > Chordata > Actinopteri > Cypriniformes > Botiidae > Chromobotia > Chromobotia macracanthus. Next base: position 4,058,030 of record JAZGTH010000019.1, read on the forward strand.
TTTAATCATCTTTGAGCTTGGTTGGAGAGTGACCAGTAGGGCATTTGTTCAGCATGAGATAAACAGACTTGTTGTAATGCTGTCACCTGAACTGCAGGTGCAGAGTCTCCTCTCAGTTCTCAAGGGACAGGTCTGTAGAATGCAAGAAAAAACCTCAGTTTGATGCTTTGCAGCTTGCAGGAAACCAGGGTCTGTCTTTTTGTTTTACACGATAGGTAGTGGAGCTTATTATAAGACCTGGTTTTGCGGCACTCGCTCTAAATAATTCTCTGAGTGCGGCGTGCTGCACATTGTCAGCTCTCTCGCCCAATGTAGGTGAGCTGGGCTTTGTGTGGGAGACAGCTTTGTGATTGTGAGGCAGTAAAAACAAGGAACCAGACTGCTAGACTGTGATACAGGGTGTTTAAATAGTCTTCTTTGTGTTAAAAGAGGTTTTTGGGACGCTTCAAGTATTTTTCTTTGTAAACCGATCAAAAATGGCAAAAACAAAACATTACTTAGACTTTGACCACTATGATAGTATGAAAATGGTTCTGGTGTGTAACTCTTTTTGGCTAATAGAACTTTTTTGACACAGACACACCCATATATAATGCAAAAAAATGAATTTAATTATATAGTCTTTGCACGTGCATTAAATATTCTATATGTAATTTTTCATTACTGGATGTCTTTGCTTATCTCTACCTTCACAGTATGTCCCTTTGGGCCATTATGAGATGTGCGTGTGCACCTGTGTCGCCCTTCATGCATGTAATGCAACGTGTCCTGAAGCCCATCAGGAAGCATGTGTAGCAGGTGGAATGCAGCAGGCAGCTCCGGCATACCCTTTTACAGAACAGGATCACAGCGCCCTGCCACTGTTTCTCTAGTGGGATTTCCTCCAGTGAGATGATTTAACAAGCTTCTGATACAACACATATGCTGGTCAGAAGAATGGCTGTTATTTTCACAGTCAAAGATAACTTCAAACTCCCTGTGGAGGAAAGAAAGGGCCGTGCCTTGGGCGACAAGTCTAGCGGGAGGGCCAACTGCCACGTGAGACCCGAGCGACGATCCATCATGTACCTTTAGCTACCTTTTTGATGAGAAGTCAAAAATACCTGTGTCACATTTCACTTTTTGTGCGACTTTTACTCTCTCTTTTTAAAGCAGAATTTGTGGCACAGAGCAACTGAAAAATGACACTTGACATTTGCAATAGCTGCATGGTACCTGGAGGCCTAATGTCTTTAATGTTGGTCCTAATCCAATTTGCCTCAATGTGCAGGAAGTAGTGTCACTGTGGAGAATTCACATCATGAGCTGCCAGCTTCATCTCCAATCAGCATGTTGCACGACTATATGAAAAAACGGGAGGGGATATCGATGATGCTTATAGCTGGACGCCATACTGATGGGGCCGTGCACCCCAGCGGCACAATGAGCAGATTTGTAACACCCCTGGTGGTGAATTTATGAAAAGCTGATCAAAGATCATAGTATCATTATTTAAAACTTTATGACTTGTGGCCAGAAGGTGGCACTGCTACCAATTTTAACCAGTATTCTTGGGGCAACATTGCAATAATACTGTACATTCAAAATCCATGCCTGTACATAAATGGGTTGCTGAGACACATAAGTAACGGCCTACTTCCTGTTTGTTGTCTTTGCCATCAAGTTTGTTATTTGAGACTTGGTCTATATAAATATAATTTAATCTTGATAAAACTCCAACATGGTAGGAGAAATAGCCAAAGAAACAGTACACAAGCTTTAAAGGTCTATGCTTTACATGAGAACAACCTGACTTATTTTTGGGGAGACATTATGATTTGTAATTTTAGGGAACTGAGGGAATATACACAAACATTACATGGCATTCACTCCTTTAAAGCCTTCTGAAAAGCACACCCATTAAATTATTTGACGTTGTAGCCTACAACTACAAAAGCAGTAGTGCCACTAGGGGCTCCAGTTTGTTGACATGGGGGCACTGCCCCTGACCCTTCTTTTAGAACCACCTGCTCCCAAAGAGAGTGGCCCGGTCATGATCACAGAGATGTAGCTAGAGGCTACAAAAACAAAGTCTGCCTTACTTTTCCAGCTAACACAGGCAGAATTAATGATTAAAGAGACATATAATTGGTAAGAAAAGATGTTGAATGTGCGTGTATCTCCTGAGACCCTGGTAATACTGACTCTTTAAAAGTTCACTTTGCTTTTCTCCTTGAACTCTCCAAACGTATACCTAATGTAAAACTACCACTGAAACCCGTCTGCTTTAGTTTTTGCAAGCTATCATGGCGGTAGCCTAGGGGGTATTAATTTTGTCCCCCATTTAGAACCAAAATTACAAAAAAATTTGATGCATTTGTAAGTTAATGCTAAAATGGTGATGAAGAAACAAAACAACCAACGTTTATTATATCTGTCTAATATGTTGAACTTATCCTGAATAACTTTTTATCTAACAGATTTATAATAAATACATATATACAGTATAACATAGAAAAGTTGGTTTGTGGGCCTTCCACATTGTAAGGTCAGTGTATTTTATGTTCTATCAAAGTGTAGTTGCATTTAACAAACACACGCTACACCGGAAGACTGGCATTTCTGATTGCCCTGTTAAGGTTGCATTGCAATTATCTTGGCAGCTGGTTAATGCATGTAAGAATACACGTCACTGGCTTTTGTGATATGTCAGACACTGGCGTTTGCATTTCACTAACTGTAAACAATTGCAAAGCGAGAACCAAACCCTCCATTGTGATATCATTCCTCTTTATCTTCACCATGCACATCAATCTGCCAAAAGCTCAGCAAAAATTGCATATACAGTGGTCTCTCCAGGAGTGTTTTCTTTTTGTACATTGGGGAAATGATTTCCCCCTTCTCCAGATTGCATTTTTCTCAGGCTGTGAAAGACTTATCCTGATTTTTAAGGAAACCAGGCAAAAGCAAGGAGAGATATATTTGCAACCATACATCACTACATACCGGGGCATGTAACTGATTGCATTCAAAAATCACATGCTAGTAAATTGAAAAGGGTTCAATGTTAAATAATTTAACTTTTAGTTTGCTCAAATGCGTATTTACAATCCAGCATTAAAAATCCTTATGTTTATTTTTAAACAATATTTTAGTCAATCTGATGGATGATTACTATTTAGTGCATGTTTAGCTGAAAGCAATTTATGATACGAATTAAACCAAATTATTAAAAAGCCAGTGCTCCTGTATGGTCATCGATAGTCTACGGCTATTGCTGCCCTCAATCGAAATTCAGTCTTATTATCAAACAGACTGAGGTCACCATGACTTGTTTCTCGCTTCAGGCCTCATGCTCTCTCTGAAATTCCTGCTTTGATCAAGCCATGTCCTGCACATTCCTGCCCTCGCTTCAAAGCAAAAGCAGAATAATTTGGTCTTTGGGACACAGTTGTTGTTGTGTTGTCTGGAGATGAGATGGCTAAGATCTCACAAAGACAGCCCTTCAGAATAGCCACGTCCTATAACCAAGCATTTCACAATTCTTAAGTGTATCATAGAAGCATATAGTTCTGCTTTTAGAAGTACTTTGAAATGTTGTTGTTGTAGTACGATCTGTGCCCATCACATATTGCGGATATCTGGAATTTAATTGGTTGCTTTGCCCTCATGTACTAAATTTGACTTTGACTTCCACTGAAAGCTAATAGCTAACTTCATTTGTCATTTAATGTCAGGTTTTATTCTTGAAATCTCATTTTGGCAGCCTCAAAGCTTGACGTATCTTTTCATTAATATACAGTGTCAATAACAAGATAGCTTGCTCCCAAAAGCTTCTAATTTCCAACTCTGGGATGTGTTCTTGACAACCATTAATTGAAGGCTATTGATTGGAAGTCAACAATGGGCCTTCTGTCAATCTGATTGTGGGATGTAACATCTCTCTCATATTAGCTGTTAGTGCTGTGCTTTATCTGACTGGTGTAGCATAAGGTGACTCATTCCTCAGAAAACTGCAATGAATTCATTACCCCTCCGACCTGAAATAAGGTGGCATACTATATATATTGATTGTTTAACCTTTTGTGTCTCTTTCACATTTGGACTTCTCATTGTTTCATTAATGGAAAAGTTCACCCAGAAATCTAAAATGTCATTATTTACTCATGTTGATCCAGACTTGACTGACTTTCTTCAGTCTAGCACAGGATGGGTTATTTTTGTGTCTATCATGTCCAAGCTGCTTCTCATACATACCATGAAAGTGAATGGTGACCAAAGCAAGATCTTCAAAGCAAGATTTCCAGCAAAAAAATATAAAACAGTCTGTTCCTCACAAGGAACAGCTATTGTATGGCTTCAAAAGCATCATAAAAGCAGTCCATATGAGGTGCTTTCTTGTCTTGTTTGGATCTTAGCAGTTTGGGTTCCCATTGGGTTTCACTGCATGGCAGAGAGCAGCTCAAACATTCATTCCTTCATTTTTCTGTTCCGCAGTAGAACGTTATAGAAGGTTTAGGATGACATGAGGTTTAGACAATAGTGACAGAATTTTAATTTTTGGATGAACTGTCCCTTTAAGATGTGCTCTTCAACAACACCAAACTCCACAAATCTATTCACAAAATTGATTGATGAGGTGAAGAAAATGGGCAATTTCCCAAAACGATAGCGTTGTTGTGACAAACGGTAGCAAGGTAAAGTGCTTTCTATTTCAATTACTGCAATTAGTATGCACTTTATTTCAAGTTATGTACTTTTCTACTTTTTATAAATGTAGAACCCAGCATGACATCACTTTGGCCATTAAAAGGGATCGTAGAAAACTGCATTCTTGTATTTCAATTTATTATTATTCAAATTCTGGCCTTGCTGTTATACACCGTAAAGCAGTTATCTGGAGAGTGTGTTTTAATTTGCATTACCTACTAAATGAAATATTGTATTAAAATTAAGTTTACCCTCTGGGCGCTTTTGATTTTAAAGGCATTTATATTGTGCTACGTTTGCAGTTTTAGTAAGCGTTTATGTGACATGGTCCCTTAGACTGCCTGATGCAGCGATTGATCCAGGGCTCCATAATTTATGAATAATCCTTGCCTAGTTTTTTGGCTAATTTAAGTCAAGTCCTATTTGAATGTAATATTTTTGACTACAATTGTCTTGAATCCACTGAGAGAAATCACATCAAGGTATGCCAAACAATTTCAACCATCATATATTTGGGGACATTTGATGTTTCAGTCAATACCCCTGGTCTCATCCTCAGTGTGTACACTTTATTCTGTGTGTATTTGTGTATGTGTGTTTGGAAGACATCACAAGATGAGTTGACAGGGCTACAAAGAGAGTAAAATTTCCCTCATATGGAGCAGCACAAGATGGGGGGAAAGGCCTTCAGACTTTCTGTTGCTTCATGGGTGAAAAGGCTTATGTGTCAGCAGATCAAAGCCCTGGCAGGGCCACCCCCCTCTTGCACCATCTCTCTCTTCCATACCTTCTCAATCGTCCACCTTCACAAAGAAAACACAGACCTGTGATCTCAGACTGTTCTACCAGGGCTTTGATTTGCCAAGCAGAGGCTTCTTATTTTCTTTCCAGGCACAGCAAAGTGGCTTTGAACTCAGATGTTGTGCAGAGAAAACCATTCAGCATCATGTGGAAGGAGCTGAAATCCAATAATGGCCTGTCTTTTTATTCCCTTATGTCACCAAAGATACCCTAAATGTTTAAATGAGCTTCTTACTATATATGCAGGTTTACTGTAGCTTACTGTTCCATTATCTCTGGTAATATAAAAGATGGGTGCATGTGGCGGTTCTTTAGGTCACTGTGAGGCGGGTTCACATTTTCCATTGTCAAGCTGTGCAGTGTCACAGGAGCTTTGTTTACCTGGATGATTGATTTTGAGCACGGCTATGCACACACCACTGTGTGAACACACTCGTCGAATCTCTTCAACCCAGTGGTCACGTCACATTCATTGGCTTGTTTTTAATATACTGTCCCTTGGACCTTGTGAACATGCCCATCCCCTTTTTATTCTATACTTCCTGGATTATGTGTCACATGGACTCATGCATTATTAAGTCCAACTGCCATGTCAGACCAGTCAAGATTAGTACAGAACTTTTTAAATATATCAGGAGTGAAATTTTGGAAATGCAAAATAAGGTTATTGATATCCCCAGCTTCATTCTCGCCTGCCGGTTTATGGCCGCACTGTTGCCGCAGGCTAGTTCCACTCCATGCGGTTATTTAAAGCCTGATTGGTTGCTAAAATGACCTGTAGCACTGTTGTCTACTCGCTAGCAATCTCGTGAGATTTACAGATGCATGTGTGCCAAACTCTGCTCGCTACACACACAGTAGCATAGCAGATCTGGCAAAAGAACATATTCTGTATTATGCACATTCATTTGTTATATATCAAACATCAGATGTATTCATGTGCTCTCCATTTATCTGTATAATACACACACATGCTGCACGTGCGCCAGATGCATTCTGGGATGCGCACAGGATCTATTATGCACCTGTTTTGAACCCATCTCCTCTCTTCATTTCTCCCTACATCTCACACAAACTCTCTCTCTCACACACTTTCACAGCCAGCTTCACACATTAGGCTGCATTCACTGCCCATCCTGACAGCTGAACTCTTTGATGCAGAAAGAGATGAGTGTATCTCTAAGGTAATATTGCACTCCGCTGCCAAAAGGGGAAAAAAAAAGAATGCTTTTGGACATCCAAACTTAATCGTTTTCACACCAGCTGAAGGGCAGCTTTGAGGACAGAGATGATAGGTATTTGGTGTGTGGCGTGAGTGTCAGCCGGTCATTTTCTGAATCAGAAACGCTTTGATTCCCCGGCTCCACAAAACTTCTCCTTTTATTCATCTTTCTCCGAGCCATGGTTCACATTACTTAGCAAAATAATGCACCCTAGCTTGGAGGAATCCAACCAGAGGGCCTCAAACAGGATATATGTTTGTCCATAAATAATCTTTGGCTAATACTTCACTAAACAGCTTTTCTCCATCTCGTCAAGTTCTCCATACTCTGAGGACCAATTTCCCTCAGCACCGATCGATGGTCAATTCCAACCAACGTGAGAAGCATCTTTTATTCCCTATAGATTTTAACGTCACCCTGATGATGGACTGCAAATAGTCAGTCGCCAATCATGTCCCACTTTTCCCCTTACCTTAGACCGTCGGTGCACAGCTGTACTGAGGTGGTAACTTCGTGTGTTTTGGCAGTAGAGGAGGTGCTTGTTACAACACTTAGCTTCTGATTCATTGGTAGACTGATTGCTAAAAGAAGAGTTTACTCAAAAATGAAACTAGGAATTAATTACTCACCCATGTTGTTCTAAATCTATATGACTTGCGTTGTTCTGTGGAACACAAAGGTGATGTTTGGATTAACATAATGGTGTCTGTTTCTTAAGACATAATCGAATGGGGACTAAAAGCCTCATAAAGAGGACTTCAGAGGACTATGACTTCAGAGGAATTCAGAGGACTATGCTACCGGTCAAAAGTTTAGGATCACTTGACAAAAATGTTTCTTATGTTCTTATAAATCTTTTAATTTGAAGATGTATGTTTCAATGTTTGAAAATACATTTCGTAGACGTTCAAAAAATAAAATTGTGCCAACATATTAATTTCTTTTATTAGAAAACTACATTTTTTGAAATGGATTAATTGGACCAAATAATGAATAAAAAGCAGCCAAGAAGAGTCCAGCAAAGATGGAAATTCCTTCAATACTGTTTAAGAAGCTTCCCAGATTGAGACCTCAAAGAGCTAAATGATTAAATATCACGATTTTGTAAATTCAAGGCAAGGGGTGACTACATTAAAGATGCTAAAATATAACAGATTCATTTATTTTGGATGGTTTTAGTCACAACATAATTCCCATACATTAAATTGTGTTATTCCATGGTTTCGATGGGTTTACTTTAATTCTAAAACGTGAAAATATATAATTAATCCCAAACTTTTGACTGGTAGTTTGTATTTTATGTGTTTTATGTGTTTGCCACACATAAACCTCTCATAACCTCTCATATGGCTTCGTAAGACTTTGACTACAATGCATAAGTCATATATAATTCTGTATCATTTTTGTAATGCTTTATGTAGTTTTAAAGTTTGACAGACTCAGTTCCTATTCTCTGTCACGGTATGTAAAAAAGGTATAAGTATATATTTAAAAAAAGTCATGATTGTTCCAAAGAAAACTTTGGAACAACCCTGGTAGGTGAGTATACGATGACAGAATTTTCATTTTTGGGTGAGGTAGGCTAAAACCTGTGTACGGAAAAACAAGTAGGAAGAGCAGGGAGCAGAACACAGGAAGTGGATGAGACATCTACAGAAGACTCCTTTTGGTGTATGTGTTCAGGCTGTGCTCCTGAAATGTGATTGATGTGTTCCTCGCATAACCTCAGGTTCACTCTTGAATGAACTGAGCTGATTATGCTAATGAGACTTCATGAGTCGAATGAAGCTTTACTTCTCCAGCAACAGTCTAGCTTATGCAGTGCAGTGCGTTAGCACCTGATGCTGCTATGTGACCTGCGCTTGAATTGGCTGATCTGGGATCTGACAGCTGCTGTATCTGACAGGCTACTCTCTGGCTGTCTGTTTTCTAAGCCTGATACTTGTATTTGCACTATGGTTACGTAGCTCTCGCCGTGGAAACCGGCCTGTCATTCCCTCAGTTGCTGGTGCTCTGCATCTAACAGACCTTAACAACATGTCATTTTTATGTGTCCAGAATTGGGGTGTCAATGGGAATGCGGCATGTGCTTTGATTATTTAAATTACTTATCTGTCTAATAACTTGCTCTTGCCTGTTTCGAATATTCAGTCAATTAAATGTTACATTTATCTTTGTACTTCAATAAACTTTTCAGTCTTTTAGAAGTAATATTTAGTTTAACTGCTTTCTAATAAAGTCAGTGCCATGGCTTAGCGGTTAGCACACATGATTCAACACATTAAACTGTGGAGCTCATGATGCGGGCAACGCACAATTGACCAACCCCACCTGAGACAGCCACAGATAACTCAGACAAGACAACTACATATCTTCTCGGCTTGGGTAATATTCCTAATCTGAGAATAAACTAAATGATAATCCAAAGAAATGCATTAATGACATGCAAGAGAAATTTTAATAGTTGAATATATGCAACAACACAAGAATGAGGTCATTTGTACAGTGTGTGCAGTTAAATACAACTGCAAATATAAACTCGCATTCAGATTTGAAATCTGCATGTCATTTGTTACTTCAGTTCAAATACATTTCTGACTGGCACAAAGCCCTGCTTTCCTCATAGCAAGGAAGAGCAGGAGAACGTTTTCACCACAAACAATGCAAATCTTGAAAAACAACAGTTTGCGTATGAGAACGTGTGAGTGTGGGGGGGGTTTCACAGCTGTTGCTCGCCGAGTCGCCTGAAATGTCTCTGTAACAGCTCCAGTCAACAGAAAGCAGGGGAACATCTGCTCCATTGAAAACAAATCATCATTAAATAAAGGCTTTAAGATAAATTCATCCACCTCTTACCCGAAACTGCTCTGCTTGTCCAATGTGATGCTCTGCAGTGTCGGCCTATATTAATTAACCAGAAAACAAAACAAAGCAACTAGCCAATCTGTGTTAACAGCACGTTCTTTTTACATTTACTGGAGTGCCGAGGTGTGTTGTGTTAAACACGTGATATCCTCAAACAACATCTTCCAGCGCCGTTTATTTATCTTAAAAATTGCAGTTTTAATGACCACTTAGTATTAAACATAAAACTATAAGGGGAATGTCAGGATGCGTCCTGTTGTAAAAATAGGACATGCCCTACTTAGGGTATAGTGTTTTCTGGGACAAATGGTGAGACTGTTCTTGACTTGGTGGGCATGTGGGGGGTTTGCATAGATTTTACCCTTCATTAAATGTCCAGTGAGAAACAATAGCCACAGTTACAAGTGCTGCAACTCAAGCAGATAAATTAACAAGATAGCAGATGCTTCTTATGGCTGCTCTTAATGAAGGAAGTCCCACTATCCAGCTAAAAGAGCCAATCATCAATCATTAAAGACTACGATTTTGTGGGAGAGGTGCTACCAAAACAGTTTATTTAACAACGTTCGGGAGGAGCATGATCTCGTAATCCAACCAATCATCATGAGAAGTGATCTGTGTCATTCTTGGCTGGTACCTATCCCGGTCAAGAATGAGGGACTACTCTGGCTTTGTGCCAAATTCTGCACAAATATGCATTTGTGTAAACCTGTGACCTAGAATTTGCCACCCATTGATTGCAAGGTGGGAATTTTATTGTTTTTTTATTCATAATCGTATTCAGTTGAAATTGATTGGATGGTTGTATGTGGCTGAAAATTTTTCTACAAGAAAAAATGTCTTGGTTTTTGAATTGAGTTTTGAGAATGAGTGGGACATAGGCGGCCTACATCTCTGTCTGTGGCTGCTGGACTGTGCAGCATAAGACAACAAAATATGCATAGCAGGAGCACCAGTGAGAGTACAGTTTCAGCATCTATTTTTAAGCGGCACACACTGAATCCGCCGTACTGTAAACAGACCAACACCAGTCAGCCTGCTGAATCATAAACCATCTTTATATGTTTATGTTCAGTACGACTTTCACATTGAGGTCAGGGTCTCGCTCTTGTTGTCATTTCCTGCTGGTCATCTCAGCACTCGCGTTAAATGACACTGGGAACGAATTCGTGGCCGTTTACATTCAGTCCCTGGAGCTCTTTGTGGTGCTGATGGAGAGGATTTATGTGAATAGTGAATACATCACTGTCACTGTGTTATCATAATAAACACAGCAGCCCATCCCAGCTGATACCCTGCCTTTAATGTAACGTACAGGAGAGAACCCACAGTTATTGTCGTGGAAGACATATAAGCATTCATTTTAACATTACGCAGTCAAAATATGTAGTCGTGCTGTCACCTGCTAATGAACATGTCAATTTATGTGCAGAAAACCTGCATGTGGGCTTAATCAAACTCACAAAAAAGTATAGATACTTTCCCAAATATTTCTGTATTTGCTAATTTGCTCTGATCTGCTTTATTACAAAAATTGATAAACTTCCAGCATATTTACTATGGATCATGTTTTCTTTCTCTTACCTCATAAGATAACTCTCTCTATTCTGTTTGTAAATACCTCAAGATGATCAGAATGAACATGAGGAGTGTAACACTGGTCTGATTAACTGGAATATCCAGGCAGGGAATATAAAATTAACTCTGGTCAAGGCCTTGCAAGTGTTGCAGTGTTTGGAATGTAACAGTTTGATGGTTTTAGATTTTACTGTGATGGAGTGCTTGTATCTTGGGAGTCACATCAAAGCTGTTGTGTGAAGTGAGATGTGAAATGTTTTTGAAACCGCATGGATAAGGGCATGGCTCATAGTTTGTTCCAGTAAAAGTTTAATGGCGGCTTTTTGGAAAACCAAAGAAACAGAAAAGCGTACTACATTCTCAAAACACGTGGAGAATATTTAATTGAATTGGGTTTTTATGTTGTTTTGCACAAAAAGATCTTAAGGCAACACTTTTCAAATGTGTAGTCTGTGTGTCATTATTTATCTTTTATTGGTTTTAAATGTGGCCATAGCAACAGTTCTGTCTAACAGCTGAACCTATATTTGTACATTATTCACCTTTCGTGATGCTTATAAGGAGCCCTATAAAAGTTCAGCCTCTCATTATCAGGAACAGTTAACAAGCAAACCACTAATGATGAGAAATGAACATGCAGGTTGTGCTGCTGTCACACACACTGACTGGCTAATGATTCTCTTCTTACCTTTACAATAGATGTCAAAAAAATCTATACAATAAAATCTATTTACAGCCAGAGTGGTCGAATCCATGTGAACTCCCACACTCATCAACTCTGTAGAATGTGTCAAGATTTAAATAATACCACTACATAAAAACATGCCAGATGTCATTGTATAAATATAATTTATCCAATATCTAACATTTAGTGTAATTATCTCAGGACGCTTTAAAAAAATAGTATAAAATAATTGTGAACAATGGAAGAACACAGAATGTATTCAGATCATTTATATGCATAATATCATGTAACATTTCAGGTCAGTTTCTTTTCACAATTGTATGTTGAACAGTGTGTTGAATTGTATGTAACAGTGAAAACATCATTGTCTATAGTTACAGCTCAGCTTAGATTAGTTTTAATCTATACTGGAAATAAACCCAATTGAGTTGTTTGGTGATATATCACCGATTATCTCTGAGTGTTGCTAAGTGTTTTGCTCTTATAGATGCTGGCCTCTCGTGCAGTAGAGTGGTACTGATGCTCTTACTGTGCTCTTAGTGTGTGTTTTGGCATTGACCAGGGTCATTGATTGTAGTAGAGCTATTGATCAGCTCTCCACAGGAATTGTCATCCTCCAGCTCTAGTAATTTTCCATTTAGAAAGACCAGTAACTGATCTTATTGAGCCAGCTATATCATGCCAGTGTATAATAACAGTGTAAAGCTTACTATTGAATCTGTTTTAACCCTGCATGCATGATGTGTCCTACAGCGGGCAGGTCTTTGGTAATTGGCACTCTGTTTTGGGCACAGAAGTTTTGGCATCTACCCACAGGGGCCTGCCGTTGGCTCAAACTGTCAACCCTTGGATGTTAGTGAACCTTTGTGCTGTATTCATAATTCCAAATACTGTACAAATACTCTCTCTCTCTCTCTCTCTCTCTCTCTCTCTCTCTGTATATATATATATGTGCATATATAAAGCTGATGGGACACAGAGCATGCCTGATGTTCATTTAAGTGTAAGTCAGGCTACAAGTGTCCATTTATGTAGACACAATGACTTTGACACAATTGTAACTATGTACAAAACATTGCCGCTTGGCACAAAGCATGCTGGGAGCAATAAAGAACTGTAAATGCTTCAGGAGAGGCCAGCTACAGACCTGCTATATCTATCTTAAAACTGTTCACAACAGCCAGCAGCTGTCTTTTCCACAGTTCCGCACGTAGTGCCAGCCTCTGAAAAGCGTTTTTCTCACTTCCAGCCGATAAGGCGCTTGTGTGAACCCTGCACTTTTCAGAATGAAACACAGCTGAAGTACTTAGCCAGGCACATGCATTAGATAAATCAGAGCACAAAGCTTTCGCCTGGGTAGACAGAGAATTTCCAACACTCCCACAATCGGCATTCTGTTTTATGCAAAAGCGAACCGATGGCTGAAGGAGAGACTGCAAGTACAGGACTACTTTTTGTTTTTCTTCTTTTGTTTGTCTTCTTGTTTTTCTATTGTGATTTCTGCCTCCAAATTTGCATCCCGTTGCACACAGCAGGTTCTCACTCTAAAAAGTGCCAATTGCTCCCACTGTTTAAGTAGCTGAGGTATTTGACGCTTTAGGAATTTAAGAAGGGTTTTAGGAAGGTTGTTTTAATAAGGTTTAGCGATGCATGGCGTGTCAACTAATGTAACAACCAGCCTAAGGATTGCATTAGCACATCCAGCCTGGTTCAGGATTCAAAAATGGCACAGATGAATCAGAAAAATAAAATAACATGGAATAAGAAAAATGCCAGCATCATTCCATAAATCTGGCACCATGTTCCATTAATTTGCACATTAATTTATTGTCTCTGACAGGATTATGTTTTTTAGTTTAAAAGTGATACACGATCTTCTGGAGGGATTTTGATGAGTTTTATTAAATTGTGTAAAGGACTGATCTGTGCTTGGATCCAGATTTGACTTCAGTGTCGTTCACACAACATCAAACAGACTGAGATCCACATGCTACAGTTCAATGCACATTGGTCGGTTAAGAGAAAAGCAATTACCCAATGTTACACTTTCATGTGACATCTAAGGCGTGACCGTTTGACCTTATTTGGGCTGTTTCAGATCACTGAATAAGCACTTCAATAAACACACTGTGGGAATAAATTCACGCCTGCTGAGAGCATAGTTTATCAGAATGTGCTGTTTAAATATCTTTGTTTCAGCACCCAATTCATCAAAGGAATTATCAAGTAACAGGACAAGTCATGTGACCTAAAAATCACCACTGAATGTAATGTGAATGAAGTCCCTATCCTACAGGCTGGATGCACCAAGATAGTTTACCAAGCCTGTAAAGCATCGACTCACCACTGTGATGAAGGCATCTAAAGCAGCTCTTCCAAACGCTTGACTGCATTGCAGTATTCCTGTAGCTAGTAGTTTTTTCTGTAGTTAAGCTACAGCTACAGGTAGCTTAACTGGTAAAGCTTTGCATTAGCCGCACAAAAGGTTGTGGGTTCCCAAGGAACACATACTAATCAAATGTATAGCTTGAATGCACTGTAAGTCGCTTTGGATTAAAGGGTCTGCCAAATGCATAAATGCAAATGCATTGTATGTCTGGATATATGTCCGTTATAATGATGTTCTCCATCAAATGATAATCTATAATAAGCCTTTTCACAGAAAGGGGCAGCTGGCACCAAGAGGGTTAAACATTAACTAATGTAAGTGTGCAGAATGTTTTTTCCTTCTGCTTTCCTGCTAAGTTTATTATGGTTGCCACAATGTAAATGGTAGTACAGACGTTTGTGCTGACATTTTGTATTTCATTATTTTCTGTGATCTCAAATCAGTGTTTAAAGGGGCTTTAATTCTTTGCTACAGCAGCTCTTTGTTTGTAAATATATAAGATGTGTCATTATTGATGTAGTAATTGCATGCTCTTTTATATGTGTGTTGCATAACCAGGTAAGCTGGTTGAAAAAGAAAATTATATAGCTTCGTTCTAAACACCAATTGTGCAAACACACATAAGCCAGTGCTGTACTTAACAGACTCGACTCTGATTCATAAAATCAATAAGGATTTCTTGTCGTTCTTACAGTACATCTCATCTTTTTTCTCTCTCTGATTTCCTTTCTTTTGCTCGATTTCTCCTCTCTCTCTTCTTAAAATCCCAATCATTGAGTACTCTCGGTGGCCCCTCTGACGGGGCTGCTGTTCACCGTGACCCTGTGGCTCTCGCCTTGCGCTACTGCCAGTTATCTGTCCAATTACAGCATTCTTTTAGGGCTGTCTCAAAGCATATCAGCTTGGCTATCCTATTCTCTGTCCAGATCAAAGCAGACAGCAACTTCACAAAAGCCCATACTTTTTTTAACCTGGTCTTTTGTGCTCTTTTGATGTGTTTCACACAGCTATTGCATCGGACAGGCAGAATGATGAAATCCAACCCCCTTCACCCTACACAAAACAGCCATCATCTGTTGTTATCATCCAAAGTGAATCCTCACGCCAGCCTTTGAGATTTGACTGTTTTTTTAAATTACATTTTTCTTATTCACCTTTTTTAACTATAATGCAGTTCTGATGTTAAACTCGCTGCGTAATAGTTTAATGTTTTTATTGGCAAAAGCTCAAAGGCAGGTTTTATGTGTCTGGCTTGTTGTGCTGTGTGCATAGTGTCTACACAAGTGTGTGAAGACTTTGTGATCAGTTCTGCTGTTTTTTGGGTGTTTATCAGCATTTTGATACACTGTGATATGATATTCTGTTATTCTGGGGGGGCTATGAAATATGATCCGGCCCTCACATTCCTTCATGAGTATGCTAAATCATGAGCTAGGTAAAATTTGTCTGAGGGGACTAATATTTTGTCCCTAGAGTTAGTTAAAATTTCGATGAAAGGGCATGTCACCCCAGAAATAATGAAAAATATAATTTAGTCACTCATGTTGTTTTGAACCAGAATGATTGACTGACCAACTCTGTGTAACACAAAAGGAGCTGTTAGGAAGAATGAAACCGCCAGTCAGTCCCTATTCACTTTGATGTTGTAAAAGAACAACATCAATATACCTCAGAATTTCTCTTCTTGTGTTCAGGGAGGAAGGAAAGTCATACAGATTTGGAAAAAAAAAACATCAGGATGTGTAAATGTTGGCAGAAGTAAATTTGTGGTGACAAACTCTTTAAAGGTCCTTGTTTAAACCATTTGCTGACATAACACCACACGTCATTCACCCTCCAAAAGTCTGTTTACAGAGCCTAGAGATGTCTCAGGTGTGATTTCTCAGGACACACATTTTCAGTGACATCTGTCAGAATGTTGATCATTTACTATTTAACATAATATTAAAAATACGTCAGTAAATAAAATGTTTGTTAGGAAGTAAGACACCAAGATGCCGTCAACCACCTGAAAAATTTGCTGGTGTGCACATAATGATCAATATAAATAAGATGACAGTAAAAGATGAAAGTAATTTTTATAAAAATGAAAAAGCTCCATCTATTGTGTTCATTTGTTTAGCCAATTTGACTTAGAGCTGCAATTGACCTTGCATGTGGAATTGCGTGTATGAATCAAAATCACTGAATCAGTCCAATGAGGAAATGTACCCTTTTGTTCAGAGCACCGTGCCGAGATTCGAATAAGCCATTGAGAACATCCGAGTTGTGTGAGGTGGCTGCAAATGTTTCTAAACATACATAATACTATAGTAATATTGACGATGTAGTACTGATATGTTCCATACATGTTTACGTTTCTTTTTTTATACTTTAGATCATTAAACAAGGGAGACCGGGGCTAGTTGTCACATGAGTATCTCAGACAGTCACAGTGTTTTGAGATGCCAGATTTTGTTAAGACTTCTCCCCATATAATGTGACAACAAAAGGTCAACGTGTTAACCTTTATCATTGTAGCTAAAATGATCTTTTTATCTGCACAATAAAGGTGGGAACGTTCAATAGCTTTTCTTTAACAAAATCTTTAAGGTATGTGTCTATACAGAAATTGGCTTTCAGAAATAAACCTACTACACTGTTATATTACTCAGCACGTTTTATCACACTTGTTTACAGTACATTACACAGTGTTTACGGTACAATAGGTACGTTTAATGACTGTATTTAATTTCCATCCAATGCATTGTCCTGATGTGGCCTGATAATAGAGCAAATAAATGCAAATCTACATTGTGGCATTACACGAAGCATAATGCAGTACAGTTTCTACCAGTTCAACATTTCAAAGTCAATGCAGATCCCACATGCGTCTCCAGTGTCTCTCACCTTTAAATATTCCACGCATTTGCCCATAAACCCTCAGTATTATCTTATTGATCTGACACTCCATCAAAGATGCCCAGAGTGTCACCTTCACCTCTTGTTTTGAACCATAATGCTGCGATCTGAATGAAAAGGTGAGGAGGTGCCATTTACTCACCATCACTCATGGGAATTTCCCCTGGAGGCCAATGGGATGACACGTCTGCAAATTGAAACTGATGGCCGTTTGACTAGTAGTACGATAACAGTGTTGTACAATAAATTTACACCGCTGGTGTGAGGTGTTTATATTGAGCATTAAAATCAAACGTGTTATTTTAAAGTGCATTTTTCCATATATCTTCAGTTCCTAGTTTTAACACAATGCAATCTATGCATTAATTATGTAGATGTCTTCTGCTAATAACACACTGCTGAATGTAATCACTCCATCTCGGGCTTTATTGGCTGCCTCTCCAAACCTGAGAAAAACTAAATCGATATAATGTGGCATTCAATACTGTACAACAGTTTCCTTTGCTATGCTTAAAGTACTGGGTGGTTTCTCGCACCATGAACTTCCTCACTGAAACATCTCATTGAGTTTTTTGACTTTCTTTTGTGGCTGTCCCGTCTGTAATTTCCTGAGCCCGTGAACAACGGGTTGTTTAATACTATGTTGAGCACTATCTGTCTATTTGTGCAGTCAAACGGGATCAACATTTCTTTATGAAAGAGAGAAAGAGGATCCACATTTGTCTGTTCAGCTCCATAACATGGCTGGCATCCGCAATAACGTTGCTAACTACACTTAAGCTAAAAGCTCCTTCCTAAATGGATCTGTAAACAGCGAAGAACTCGCTGAGTCTCACGCTTTGTGCAAACATTTAAATAAACACGTGGAGTAATGGAGTCGCGTATATTAACTTCTAATTATAGTGTAGCGAACCATTAGCTGGACTTTGCTTCTTATTGTAGTGATGAATCTTTGCTTGTCTAGCTGAACAGCTTGATTTATATCACATCTATAAATAGGCCTCAACACTTCTACCTTTCCACACAAGACTTTACTGAGTTTGACTGGAGTTGTGGCAATCTACCCTTAGATTTTCATTAAAGCCCTTTTGTCTGCGCCTGTTGTTTATGGTGTATCATCCAGCGGCCATGAAATAAAATGCTTATCTGGAAATAAGTGATCCAGGTGAGAAGAAAAAGAGAGATTTTTAGCGATTCCTTAGCTTTGTGCACTTCCTTAGTTTAAATTTCAAAGCTCATTTGTTCAGACGTTTTAATGTTTGATGCTGGCGCCGAGGACAGAACTCCTACTCCAAAACTCCCACAGTTTTATGTTTCTTCTGGTATCTTGTAGTCAGTGGGCGAGCGGCGCCCAGCGGTTTCATCTTTAAGAGGCACCTTTTCCTGAGCACCAACTAAACCAGAACCGTAAATAAAGGTACTTTCTATAAATACGCTTCCTTTTTAAAGTCTCGCTTTTTCTACTTTTGTGTATTTACACTGCTATAACTTTTGGTCTACTCAGGTTTAGCCTACAGTTGACATTTGATTTGTGACAGATTTGTGCTGATGCTTGATGATGTTCCTCATTTGTTTGCTTAGAATAAAACGTGTTTACTAAACGACTCAATGTAAATGCAAAGGTTAATGCTGGAGACATTTTAGATTACTGTCAGTCTGCTAAGAGAGACAAAATCTGTGAATCTCATTTAGGGATGTTTTTGTTTATACTTCACTTCAATGGCCATATGGGCTCAGGGGGAAATGTCTACAGAACCGTGTAGTCACATTTCCATTTTGGGGGTGGCTGGTTTAATTTTTGTGGTGAGTGGAGCTGACAGTGATGTATCTTCACTCCCAATGGATCCGCCATCACACAATTGTCTGTGAATTTTGCAAAGACAGCGTTTCTGATATTTGTCAAATTTGCAGGTTTTTTTTATTGACAAATGAGTGGTAACTTCTAAGGGATTGTGAAAGAGGATTGCTAAACAGTTTTGAAAGGTAGCATGCTTCTTCTGTTCTCTTTTTAGTCTGCTCTGATAGGATATTTCGTCTGGTTGTTTGAACTCGTTACGATATTGTGTTTACTCCCAGCAGTAGCTTGATATTGAAGTGTCCGGATATTTATCCGTCTCTGTCTAGTTCATTTGTACTTAAAAATATTTTCTCTGTTTTGTGCCTCCAGCAGTATTTTGTAAACTGAACTGCTACCACTAATGGCCAGATTATTCTGCAAAACATTATTGACTTTGTACGTCAAACTATATTATTAAAAATGTTGTTTTTGAACAAAATTACCTGAAATACCTTCAGGAAAGTCATCACGTGACACGTATAGCTCAAAGCATCCTCAATTCACATGCATTCATTAACTCTCACCAACAAACAAAGGTACAGTATGAGTTTGCACAGCCACAGCCTCTTCCCAGCTTTAACAGCATCCGTTAATAATTCAACTGCTTAATTTGGGAAGCTTATTTCATTATGCAGGGTTTTAGCTGAGTGATGTGGGACTGGACCTCTGTCTGCCGCAGAGAGAGTAATGTTTAGTCTGTCATAAATAGGCACTTATCTGCAGCACAACCTCTAGCCGTGATTATTTGGAGAAGAGGAAGAAGTTGGACAGTAATTGTGTTCTCATTAAGGGTTTGACTGTGCCGTGTAATTATAGACCTCACTCAGTGTGTAACACCACGTGTTAATAGGTCAATAGACGTTGCTACTTCAGGTGTCAAGAGGAGCATTTTGGAGTTTAATAGCTGCCGTTTCTTTAAGCAGAGCATTTTGAATGTGTCATATGTAAGAGATTTCTGTTCTTATACTGTAGGTATGCTTTAAATCATAAATTAATGTGTGGGTTTCATGTCTTTGTCTTTATTTTCATTTGTTCTGTTCATTGAGTCACTATACTGCCTATAAGGAGATTAAACCTACAAAATAGCAAATTTAGAAAAGACTTTAATTAATTCATTAGTACTTTTCATGTGACCCTCTTGCTGTTATAAAAATATATGTAAATATTCATTGTTATCGCAATACAGCAACCGCTAGCAAAATGCATAAATTCGCTCCAACCGTGACTTTTAGACTGTTGTCATGACATTCTGGTCTCACCTTTATCTACTGTGTAAGGTACCATGTCAAACTAAACTATTTAAAATATTGGGATTTACTGTCAGGCTCAATCTAGTATACTAAAAAGGTTGTTTTATTTAAAACTGACAACCGCCCGTTGTCAGGAACAAAAGCACATTTACCAACCAATTCAGAGTCAGTTATTATGCATTAATATGGCTTGTGAAATCCATAAAATACAATCCAAAAATACAATCCAATTCATATGGCGATGTGTCAGGTTACTAGTAGCCGTGGCCTAGCAGTTATTCCACGTGGTATGCCATGTTGAGCCTTGGTGCTCATGCAGACACCATAACTTTATGCTTGCATAATTCTTCATACCCCTTTTCTCACCATAATTTCCTGTCCTTTTCCTCCTTGGCTATCAATATAACCCACAAAAGGTTACCCAAAAACATAACACCCCAGCCTTTTGTTTAATGATGCAGTGATCCACACCTATTCAGGACACCACCGATCAACCCACTGTCCCATTACTTCTGGGCAGTGAATAAATAAAGCTGTAACTTCTACATGGCTCATGGTTTATAGGTGTAAACACCCTCAAATTAAAGCTGGCTGTCTGGTGTTTTTATTATTGTATCACTGTCCAAACATTCAGGCCCTAAACCTCACAAAACATTCAAATTTTACTATGATTGACGTACATTTAAGCACTTGCCAGACCAACTTTTATCCCTTTTTATCCCAATCGCATACCAGAGAGGACCTAAACTATGGTGAAACGATATTTAAAAATGTTGAAATATAGTTTTAAGGTAAAGTAATTTAAGATAAATTGTTTTAAATCAGTTGTAATTTTATTCAGATTTTTATATTTAAAATTGTCTAAATGTTTTTGAGGAAATAAATGCTTTAAATCTGCCTATTCAGTTTGTGCTGGCACATAAACTACTTATTTCTACTTATTAAGATGTTGCTGTTTATATTGCTGCAGTGCTTTCTGTGATTGGTGGTCCAGCAAGAAAGATTACAGATAACCAAGCAACAGTAAATCAATGAGAGGCTTGTTTCAAGTGACAGTGATCAATTATATTGTTCCTCTAAACAATACGGTTTTGTTTTCCATTTTTAATTTAACAAGATGCCGCTCTCTGTGGGATTTTTCAAGATGGAAGCCACAGGTAATGATGACGTTGCTTCTAATATATCAGCAAGGTCGTTTTCAAGATTAATTTTGGATTAAAAGTTGGAGTTCATTGGCTTTTAATCTGTCTAATGGGGTTAATTTTAAACATTGTTTTTAAATCATATGATCATCAACAGATAAGTTGTTTAAGGTCTAATAGGCCGCCGTGCTAGCTGATTTTATTCTGGTTGCCGCTGCCACTGTTTCTGTCACTATTCAATTTAATTCGCTGTGTCAGTCTATTAATAATATTTATAATGAATGTTGCTTGTTTGCTGATGGGTCGCTGTTCAATGTTTTTGAGGCTGAAGTGTCTCTGTCACTGTTTAAGAGCTGTGGTGATGTGTCAGGTTACATTAAATTTTGTTTTCTGGATAGGTAGGTAGGAGTTGTGGTTTTGCCAACCCTGCTGTGTTTTATTGTGGTAATAACTCTCACATCTGTGGTGTGTGCATATCGTAAGGCAAACAATATTTTACTCCCGGTGCCGGGAAAGGGATGGGGTGCGTGTTTGGTGTGGTGTAGAGGACCCAGGTCCAAGAATCACGGCTCGCTGCTGTCACATACATATATTATTGTGTGTGGAATAAAACCTATGACCTTGATGTTGCAAGCGCCATGCGCTACCAGTTGTATTACATATGCATATTAGGAATATCTATAGCCAAAGCCTGACCTCCCCACACACACCTGGATAAATAATTGAAGTTAAATAATGTACATAAATAGCATATTACTTTCATATAACAATGTTATCTTTCACTATTTTCACTATATATACACACACACATATATACATATTTATATACGTATGTACATATATATATAACCATGCCATAATCTTGCTCAGTTCTTCTAGCATACGGTTAGTATGTTAGCATGTCACACCTCACACCCTGTATAGTAACACTATAGTTTATTCATTCCTTACAGCTCTACTCCTGGTCCATTATTGCTATTTCCTTTTCACGTGGAATTGAATCTCTCAGAATGAATAAGAACGTATGTGTGTGTGTTGGGGAAGGTTTACTCCAAGATATGTGGCATTTTGTGAAAGCTCATAATAGATGTTCTTTAATATCCTTCCTTCAATTTTCTAGGAGATAGCGCTGAGTTTAACAAGCCCCTGTCTCGGCAACACCTTATCTGCAAGCAGCAAACATTTAATTTGAATTTGGCTGTTTTTTGACATCTATTGGGTGTAACAAGTCCTCCAGAGTCAAGTGGCAAATCATCTTTTCATGGTCTCTGCACAACAGGGCCTTGGGCAATCTTGGTGAATCCCTGACATTTTAGAACAATTTTGGAACAATGTACCTTGCATAAGTTCCTCAATGTGTGAAAATTGCTTCGTTTGGAGAAGCGTCAACATGTCTTTGTGAATTGATTCAGGCTGGTTTTCTGGTTTGATGATGGTCTAGCGGCTGTCCTATCACCACAAAAATGCAAGTCAACAAGCATAGAGTTTCTGGTGAAGCTAGCTGTAGTTTACCAAGGTAGTCTTGCTGGTTAAGCTAGTTAAGAAGCCTGGTGGTGACATGACATACCAGCATGTAAAAAACATGTCTAAGATAAAAAAAATGCTAATCAGGAACTACAAGAAAGTAAATTATTTGTCCTCATTTGTGTTCGTCCACTGCAAAATGTATGTTAGTTTCATTAAAAAGAATAAAACTTTGATAGTGTAATTGGAAATAACTTTTATCTTTACCCCGTCAGTTTGTTTTACTAATAGACTTAGCCCCCCTAAAAACAGGTTTCCATTAAGAGTGATAAGAAATAATATAAACCGTATGCTGATAAAGAACCTCATATCTCCTTTATGAGAATCTCTGCATATACAAGACTGTAATCTAATTGCAGCCCCTGCACATGAACCCGGAGGCTATTAGAGCTGTTTACAGACTATTTCTGTTCATGATTCACCTGAAAAACCTTCTAAATTCAGAGTGTAGTGTAAAGCTCAAGATATTTGAGAGGAATTTTAGTAATAGACTATCACACAAGCAAGAGTGTGTTTTTGCTGTATAGTGACTATGTATAGGAATATGTAAGGCGGAGTGCTGATATATGGCCGTAACAGCACAACTGTGAGTGGTATATTGCCTTTATATAACGGTTACCCCATAGATTTAGAATTGCTAGTTCAAAATACGTGCCATATATCATATGGTATATCAGTGCATATGTATTACATTTGCATGTAGCACTAGGAATACTCTTGGAATAGCTCATACCAGAAAGCATTGAGTCCTCATTCTAGATAAAAATCATCTTGCAACATCATGCACAATGGAAAGTTCTCTCAGAATGTAGTCACATGGCTCTTTGTGAAAGCCAAATAACATTTTCAGCCATGCTATTTAGTGAGCGCATTAGCCAATGTAAAGATAAGAGAATTTGCACAAAAAGAGAAACTGTATGTCCCACTCTCTCACCGTTGGCAAAGAACATTTACACTATAAAAAGGCTTAATTTGGCCCAGGTGTCCACAGTGGAAGAATGATGCTTCTGTGGTTGTCTCTATAGGCTTTACCAGGATGGTACATGGCCTTCCTGGGTCTGGAAGAACTTGATGTTTCACTTCTTGTTGTGTTTATTGGCATTAGTGCTCTGTCCTTTCCAGTCTTAAATGGAGGGCTTCATGCTGTGGCCAATCACTTCTTTGTAAATGTCAGTTCAAAGGCACTCAGGTTGCAGTACGGTATAACAGCCTTGTATCTTGATTTTTCCTCCAATAATATATGCTAATGATAATTTAGGCAAAGCTTCCCACGGCTACTGTGTGTATTATTTGCATTCTGAGGTTGTTTAGTCAGAACAACTCATGGGCACTTGAATGTTTCTGTGTGTTTTTTTGTCAGCTTATAAAACACCAACTATGGATGAAGACTTTGTAAAGGGAATATGGGAAAGCTTCAGATGTTGGACCAAGCAAAGTGTTCTTCTTTGTTGTTGACTTACTGTGTGAGATGGGATTTAATATGTAGAACTAGATGTTGTAACATCTTAAAACATCTCACCGCATGTACTTTCACGTACATTGCAACTGGCTTTAACATCAAGGTTTCGCTACGAGCCGCATATTGTATTATACACACATAACATGAGTGATTTAATAAAGTAGTAACTGAATCACTCTTATGAGGTATAACTGTCTGAAGAAACGTCTGTGAAACAAGCTGACCATTAAAAATGCAACAACATATTCAAAAATTCCTTTTGCATAAGATGGCACAGTTTTAAAGAGAATTATCACAGCTCGAAGCTCATTCAAGCACTGCTGTTTAGTTTGTGTGAGTTTGTTTATATCTAAAGAAATGAGCTACAACCACATATATATTTTTCTCACAAACATTTATATATATATATATAAACCACCTTTATATATTTTCAAATTTAATGACTAATGCTGCTCTAGATTTTATGAAATATTTATTATTTTTTTCAATACTTATTTTGTACTTATATACAAAACTACAATTATTGTTTCTTTATTTGTTTTCGAATCCTATATAAGTATTGAATGTCTTTCAGCCTTCATGCTGCATGTCTTGACACAAGTGCTGGCTAAGAAGCTCATTTTAATTAAGGTAAATGACATATAAATGGCAGATATTGGCACAGGCGTCTGCGGGTAATCCTTTAGCAATGAGTTTCATTAGGCTGAGGTCACAGTGTTAAACCCATCACACATGAAGTCTGGGGGGGTCACAGTGTATGTACCGATGTACTTGCCTCATTTTCGGTTGAAAATCTTGTTAACAAGACTTGAACTGTGAACTTATGGCTTATTTCTGTCACCAGGTCTGCCAAATGTAGCCCGAGATAATGACATTTAAAGGGGACACAGACACCCATCTCCACCCGCAAACCATGAGATACCACCCACCCCCCTTCTGCAACAGTTTCAGATAGGAAAATATAACAATAGCATGACTATTGTATAAACAAAGGGATATTTTTTACCATTACATTACCATTGCTTTTAAAACATTTAAAATCCCATTTAATTTTGTTTTAAAATGTTCGTTCAAGAAAAATGAATAATCTCTTTTAGTTTTCTGTTGCGATTTGACAGGCTAAAGCATTTCATCATCTCCTGAAGTTTGCGAACAACAGCAAACTTTTTATTTGTGATTTGCGTTTACCAACCCAATATTTACAGATGTGCAACAATCTCAGAACTCTGTGTGCGACAAACACTAAACCTGTTTGGTAACAGAGATCAGCTTGATACAAGAGCTCACATGTCAAACATGAAGAATCCTTCATTGTGTTCATTCAAATATGTTTGTTGCATGGATCATTGTGTAGAGATTAAATTCATACACAATATTGGAAAGCTGCACAATCCGTCTTCTTCTAATTCTAATAAAATTCTATAATCACTTCTACTAACACTTCTGACAAATGTTTTATTTTCATTTTCTGTAAAGCAGCTTTGAAACTATGTATTGTGAAAAGTGCCATATAAATAAATGTGAATTGAAATTACAAGCTATGAAAAGAATTCCACTCAGAACACACAGTTGCAAGATTTATTAGAGAATCAGGACTATAAAGGTATGCAGGATTCTACTAGTCTGAGCAAACCACACAACTAGTCCTTTTCTAAATGTAATACTATAGCCAACCTGGCTGCCATGGTTAGTGATACAGTCATAGAATTCAAGAAATTGAAATGCAAAAACTACTGCCTCAGGTCACCGCATGGACAGTTGGGAAGAAGAGAGAAAATCTGCTTTCACTTTTAACATAAATTATTCCTATTACTATGGGTCACTTTAAATAATAATAATAAAAACAAAAATAAAAAAAGTCATTAGGAAGGCAAGCAGCACCCCTGCCTTAGTTAGGGCTGAAACTACTATACCATCGATTATATTCATTTATATATCTGTGTATATATATGGCCAGTCAGTGAAAGCACTGGTATTAATAAACATCACATGAATTGTACTGAAGCCCACACTGTAAAAGTCACTCCTTCATGTGTTTGTTTGTTTCTCATTTACAGCGAAATTTGGTTGGAACAGGACAGACGGCCAAACTCTCCAACTCACAGACATTTACTGGGCACATACACACACGTCGCTGCTTGGAACAAGATACAGCTCTGAAAAAATCGGCTGTAAGGACAAGAAATTAACAGAGGAGGAATTGTGGGAATCTGTGGTGTGGAATTAAAAAGAATCCATGGCCTTGAATTCACTTAGGGCTTGAACAGGGGAGATGTGCTTTTTCTGGGAGCCCCTCCTGACACGGGTCTGGCACTCCTCCGGTTTCTCTCTCTTCACCAGGGGCTTCTTCTCCGGGGCCTTCATGCGCCAGGACACCACTGGAGAATTGACCGCCGCTGTTCCGTACACCTTCTGGTACTTGGTGGAGGCCACGTAGGAGGCTTTCACTGTGAGGACTACGGCGTTCATCAAGTTCTTGGCTGCCTGGATGAGGGACGTAGCACTGTCCAGCTGGATGGAGAGCAGAGGAGAGGGAAGCATTGAGGATAGTGGATTGTGGGTTTCTATGTTTAGAGCACTGTTAATAACTGAGGCTGATTCTCATTAGAATATACATAGTATTTTTTTTTTAAATAGTATGGAAAATAGTACATACATAGTATGCAATTAAAAACGTTTCAGATAGTAGTGTTGCGTTGCTGTCATGTGACCTTATTGTTAAATAAATATATAGCCTTTTAGCATTTTAATCCATTTTTTGTGTAAAAAATGTCAGTCTTTGCAAAACACAATAAAATAGTGAGTCTAGAATGAAATTTGACCGCTTCTGATCATTATAGCATTATGTTGTTATTGTTTCTGCTGCATTTGTGACGTTGGGAAAGAGAGGTCAGGTCACAGTGCACTGCATTGTGGGATACAGTATCCCAGGCTGTGTACAATTTGCATACTGCGCACCAGAGTTTTTGTGATTCTGGTCTCAAGACCTTTTCAGATGAAACAAACATGACCTTGATATGGACCTCAGAAAGGTCTGGGATCTCGATCGAAAGGTCACTTCAACTCAGCTGTGCACAGTTTGCATACTGCAAATTTTACATGGTATTATGTTATTTTAAACATAACCTTTGTTTAAGATACATCAAAACATTTTTGCCAATAGAAAATGCACAGATGAAACCTCTATTATTTGGAGTCTATTCGAATCCAATCTTGGAGGACCATCATCCTGCGTCATCCTGAGTTTACATCCAACCTCTTGTCTTATACGCCAACCTATAATTTTTTTTATTAAAAAGTGTGTTTGATTTTAGGGGTTGGAGCAAAAATCAGGAAAATGGCCTTCCAGAACCGGATTTGAAAGTCATGCTCTGCATATTGTATTGCACAGGTCATACCAACAGCCACACAGTAAAAATGTTTGACATCATCTCTCTCTCTATTAGTGAAACGTACCCCTGAAACAATGAGCTCTCCTCCCAGGTTCTGAACCTCAGCCTTGACTTTGCTGCAGATGTTGAGCTGGTGGCAGTAGAGGGCAATTCTCTGGAGGTAAGCCAGTAAATCCTGTTTGCACGCTGAATCGGGGCACTAAAGAAGACGGAGGACATAGAAGAGGCTTAACCTTTGAATATTCACTGCACAGAGCAAATATGGTGAGGGGGCGAAGTTATCTAAGTGATGATTACTGAAGATGAAGTTTGTGCCATCATGAAGATGACTCAAAGAGTGTCATAATCACATATTGGCTTAAGTCTGAGGTTGTGGCATTACTCATCATTCATAAATCCCCCGCTTTCAGCATGATCATCTATTTTCTTTATAGGAACACTGTACACAT
The DNA here is from genome assembly GCA_036877525.1 of Chromobotia macracanthus. Taxonomy (NCBI): domain Eukaryota; kingdom Metazoa; phylum Chordata; class Actinopteri; order Cypriniformes; family Botiidae; genus Chromobotia; species Chromobotia macracanthus. The sequence goes on from JAZGTH010000019.1 coordinate 4,086,214, forward strand.
AAATATGAAACACAACATTAAACGCTGGATTAAATGTTGGATAGCCCATTCAATTTGTAAATACTTTACGTCCTTGCAGGTTAGCAGATACATTGTGATATGGGCCAGTGTCTATTTCAAAGCAAATCAAAACTTTGTTAATTTCCTGGAAGTGATTTTATTCGGATGGTGCCAGAACATGTTGGGTGAGGGTTGGGTTGAACTGGGTGACAGAGGTGGGGGAGGGGTGTGATGGACCACTTGTGATGTCACGACACAGTGACTGCTTATCTCATTATTATTATTAATTAGGTCATGATGATGTTGCTGGGTAACCTTCTTGGACTACCCAGTGTAGTTAATCATTTATTATAAGCGGAACTAAAAAGACAAAGCAGAATGGAAAAATGTATACGCTGTGCATGGTCTGCAGAAGTGCTTGATTAGGCAGTGACCAATTGGCATCAGACTAATTTTATGCGACAAATAATTATAAAAACAGTAAACATTTGTTTCACAAAAAATAACACATCTTTATAATCCCATCTTCAAAATGTGCTGACTACATTTACAAATAGAAATAAATGGTTTAAAATTGATTAAACAACTGACATTAATATACTGTAGTTCTATTTTCCTTACAGTTGTGTATGAAATAAGGTACAATTTGTATTTTAATATCAGCTGACCAAAAGTTGCTTGAGTGCGCTTAAAGTTTCATTTATAGTGCCCCTGCTTGAAGCCATGGATGAGCACCTCTTGTTCAACATTTTATACCAACCCTTCCCTCCGTCCTGCATTTTAAATCCTCCAATTTTAGACATACCGCACCTTGCATGCTAAGACAAGATTACCGCTTCAATACGCCACATTCTCATTCTGCTAGCACGGAGGATACAGTAACTCTATGCACAGTCACTAAATAGAAGTGCTACTAGAAGTTGTTGGTCATATTTTTTTCTCTCACCAGGCTTCAGATGAAGTTTGAGTGAAAAAGACTGATGAGACATTTAATAACTGTTGAGGCCACTTTATCTTTGACACGGCTGAGTGCCTATAACATCCTCAGCGTTTAGAGCTGAAGTGTCTCTCCGCAGGAGGCGACCTCTTACTGCGCGAGTGACTGTGAAAAGGGGAAAGTGGAGAAAGACAGAAGGAAATCGCGTGAAAGGAGAACTATCTTTCCTCACCTCCAGGGGAGCGTAAAGGGCCCGGTAGCTTTGGGTCAACTGTGTCAAGTACGACAGTTACACGGCTATTTGAAAATGTGTTTCTGATGAGGTCCAACTTTGCTACTGTCTGCCTTGACAATTCTCTCCTGTATTCCACACCGTGCAGACTTACCATATGACAGACCGCTCAAAGCCTTGCGTAAATGAGCTTTTGGGCTACAAGGGCTTTTAATTCTGGATTGGTTTGTCTTCTTCTGAGAAGCTGATTATTGAGGAGTTCTGATTATTGAAACCTGATTTTGAACACCTCCTATTCACTTTCTGAAATGAATACGAACCCTTGATAAGTCCCAAAAATCTCAGATAAAAGACAAGGGGAGCCACCAGACTAACCGAAAAACACAGTGTGTGATATCTAGCAGTGGAGGGGATAGATGAGGGAGGAGTATTCTGTTTTGGAAAGCAGGAACTGTCTGGCTCAAACACTCGTATTACACCCTGATCAGCATTGTGATCGGGTTACCCTCACCCTTTTCTCTTTATCTAAGGGAAAAAAAATACCGCATGAGAACAACTACAACAACACAAGTCTTAGCCAGTGGTGACACAGCAGGTTTCAGACGTCTTGTTGTAAGATTCCTGACTCCTCTGCATAGGACAATATATATATATGTTATATAATGCAAGGACATCATGCAGTTTTAGGTGTTATATAATTGTCCACACTATTAGTGAGATGGTTTAGAGAGATGGCCAATTAGCTTACATAAAGGTGTCAACATGATGCGTAGGATGAAAATGCACCAAAACAATGCAACCAAAAAATGCAACCAAAGAGAATGCATAACATTGTAGCTGCCATCATTAGCGCGTGCATGTATATATATTGATGCACTTCCATAATGCCTTTGCATGGAGATGCTGTGTCATACATCTTTGGCCTTTCATTTCTGTAACAAGGAGCTGATTGACTGGACTTTAAAAAGTGTTGGTGAGCAGGTTTTGAAGAGAGTGCTCATCTCATAATGAATTCAACACCTCATAGGAGCTAGTTATATTAAAGATAACCCAGGGCTTTGATCTTCTCTTTTAATGGAGATAGAGATGAAGATGGCTTGAGGATTCTGACCTGGTCAGCCACAGCGCGAGCGAGCTTGTCCATTCTGGATCCTGCCTCTGCGATTTTCTTTGCAGCATTGATGACATCAGAGGAATTTTTTAGAGGACCTTTTCCCCTGTTGTAGCACAAAAAATGGATTGTTACTCTATTGGCTGAGTCCTTACAACAGGCAGAAGTTCATACGCTACACAAAGCAGTGAAATCAAACGAGCATCAGAAATTAAAGAATGCATCAGAAATGCAACAAATAAGGTTTACTGCATTAACGCTGATGCATGGATGGGGGCGTACCTGGTGAAGTCGGTCATTTCCATCATAATCATGCACATCTGCTTGGCCAGCACGATGATGTCATTTCCGTTGTCATCCCACTTAGCAACTTCTGCATCCAGTTTGCTCTTCTCCTGCCTGAAGCTCTCCACCTGCTCAGCAATCTTAGCCTTTTCCTCCTGAGGAAGCTGAGCCATGATGGCCTGTTGAGGTACAACACAGCATAAAAATAAAATCAATATAACACATTTCTCAAATGAGTTCTCATATGGTAACATTGCGGTGACAGGAATATTTCAACCCTGTCATTATTTACAGTTTTCATGATGTTCCAAATGCGTACACTGTTTTATTTACAGAACACAATTTTTTTGAAGAATTGTTACGTAGCTGTAGACACACACCCACAATTTATAAGCTCCAAGACCGCCAAAATAACACATAAAAGTGTCATAAAAAAGTTGTGTTCCACAGAAAAAATAACATATGGGTTTTGAAATGTTATGAGAGTAAATAATGACAGTATTTTTATTCCTCTAAAACTTTAGAGAAAAACTGTAGAGAAAATACCTTATATTTAGGACAGAAAAAGCATGACATTGTATAACCCCACTAAAATGTCTGTGTATAAGGTTTGGAAACTTAACACTAAATCATAAGGCCTCCTGGAGCCCCCGACATCTCATGCGCATAAAGAAAAATATCCATCCTCTCTTCTGTCTCCTCTCCTTGTCAAGAAATAAATTCTTTCTCCACAGCGGTTCCGAGACGGTCCAAAAGGGCACTCATCTTCTCGCAAGGTCACAGATACAGTTAAGGCGCAATATTATTTGTGAGATAAATATATAATTACCTCAGTTCTTACAGCAGTCAATGAATTATACGTTTGTACAACATTCTGTCAGAGAAGGGAGACCGGATCAGGTCTGGGGATGTGCTTAAATACTGGACCATTAAATTTACAGTCATGGTGGAAGATGAGCTTAAAAAGGCAAGTCTGTGCTAGTAAAGTCTATACATGTACTTTGACAAATCAAAGATCTTTAATGCGGTTTTGTCTAAAATTATAAGTTATATGTCATTATTGCCAAAGGATGTCATAACAAAAGCTAATTAAGAGCCAGCTGCTCACTTAAGATTTGTAGCCTTTGCTTGTTTATTTACCAAGTAATTATATTTTAAAAAAGAAAACCAGTCCTGGGAGAAAATGGGATTATAAGATGAAAATGATTACTTTTCAAAAGCCATGCACTCTTGGGCATTTAAAATGAAGGGCTGACGCAACAGCGTAAAGTCAGGGTAAAGTTATTATTGCGCAGTTTTACCACCTGCGCAACTTGACAGACCTGTCAGAATGATACCCAACCTCGCAGCCAATCAGCTCTTAATGTGCCTATGCAGCAGCCAATCAGCATGAACTGAGATGCTGCAGGGATAATCCCTTTGCCACTGGTCCTAAATTATGGATGTGGTCTACGGAAAGAAGGTTTACAGAGGATGGAGAGAATATTTATTTTTCTTCATCCTTAAATTCACTTATCCCAAATCTTTCTGGCTCCGACCCGATAACAAGAGAGGGTTGCAGGCAGCTTAGTGCTCTGACAAATCCTTACCCATACACACCAGTGCGAATTCATTCAACACACTCGCATTGTGTGTGTGCACGCCCCTGGATTAGAAATACCTCAAAAAAGCCTTTTAATTTCTCTCATTTGAAATAAAGTGGCCCAGATACTGAGTTCAATTTTATGGCTGACCTATCAGCACTATTATCCTATCATGGCGCTACACAGTAGAGTTTATGTGTGTGTGGAAAAAATGGGTCTGTGAACTTATTTCTCTTCTTAAAGAACTTAAAATCAATAAAACAACGTTGCAGCAGGGAATTTACTAAGAATTAACTGTCTGCTAATGGTGCAGTTTATTTTTTCGCCCTGTTTGCATCATTTTACCACCTGGTTCACTAACAAAATTATGCAAATCGGGTAATGGCGCAAACGCGCTCACAGAATTTGTGCTTAACAAAATTTGCATGGTACAATTCTCAATCTAGTCAGTCGATTCTGTTGGGTTGTTGACTCTTTAGAAAGCACAGAGAGTACAAGCCAACACTGTGTATTTTGGAATATGGCTGGTTTTTATTCTTGCCGCCATCATTTGATGAATTACTGATTGTTGCTGTTACCACAGGAAGGCCCCATCCCGTCCTCTCTGCTGTATTTCTTTCAATCCTATCTACTAATACCAAACAAATGATTGTTTCTTTTCATTCATGTAAGATGTTTTCCTTCCAGGACTAATTGGTGTCGTACAGGGCTTTGGTGTATGCATGTGAATGCCAGCAGTACTTCACAGCTACATGGAGAGTCTTCTAGTGTCTTGTAAGTAGCCCACTGTGCACTATTCACACATTAATGTGAGTTAAGCCTCAAACCCTGGTGAGCTCTGCTATCAAACACTGGTTGACAGACAAATACACAGAGGATGCGACATTGTCTCATTTGCAGTCGTACTTTCAGCTACTGTACAATCTCTGCAGGAATCAAAATAATTTATACAGAGAATTTGATTCTGGTGGAAATATGTACATCTGTGTTCCTGTCTCCCGCTATGTTAAATATTAAAGTAAAATGTCATGTGATGCAGAACCGATGTAATGTATGTCTTGATGTAGTGGACACCAGAGATAATGTCACACATTTTACCCCAGTGAAATTTTTCTTAGAGTAGATTTATTTTTAAAGGTCAACCTGTATAGACAAACACCTTAAAGTCTAGGTCACAAAAAAGAACATTTCCACTGTTATAGCCTATGAAAACTGACCTTAGGAGTTGTGCAGTAGAATTTGCTTACATGCCTATCAGAATTTTTGCAAAACTTAAAATTAAAGCACTATTAGCAAGCATTTTTAGAAGCAAAAAAAGTAAACTGTGAAAAAGTAACTATTATGGCAGAGAACAATATATATATATATATATATATATGCTAGTAACTGTGATGTTTCTTTTTTGTTGTTGTGTGTTGTTGTGTGCACTGACAGTTTGCTTGTCTTGTTATTCCAACACTAGCTGTAATTTTCCAGTTTGTGAGTGTTTGTGAGTAAAGCTGATGAAAGTGACAGATGGAAAGCGAGCTGCTGATCAGTCTCGTGCGAGTCACTCACTCTGGCGCTCTGTCCCGCAATCAGCTGGTCATCTTCTGTCTGGACGCTGGTACGGCTGCGGGCGTCATAGTCCTCCTGCTCAAAGTCAGAGTCGTCTTCCAGCTCTTCTGGGGTCTAAACGAAAACAAAAAGACATACAGTAATGTTAAAGACCGTCATCTTATTTACTGGACCCACTGAGTATTCGTTCAGTAGGACCAACCAATGAAACAGTCCTTAATGGCCTGATGTACCGTATGATGATTTTTGTTCACGCTATGTCATGTCAGTCTTTAAAGGCACAGAAACACAACAAAAACAGCCACATGCTTTAATGGGGAGGGACTTCACTGAACAAAGTAGACAAGAATAATTTGTTCGCTTTAAAGATTCGTTCAAAAACATGGATTCGTTGACAATCTAAACATCACTACAAAAGAGTTTGCGCTCAGCGGAGATGTTGCTAAAGGGTTGCTATTGTCAAAAGTCGCTTTTTGCTCCATGTAAACATTACACATGCTGGAAAGCTTGAGGGTGTTTATGTCCTCGTGCGCTCTAGTTTGGTGACATTTTGGGACGCTAAACTTGACAGAGATCACAAGAGCTGAGCGTTATCCCGCGCGATGATGCCATAGGAGCGCTGATCAAACGTAAAGTTGTGCCAGCCATTAAACCAGTCAAATCTCAATAAATAATTCACCCATCCCGTAGTTTGAGTTACAAGTGACTTGCATCATTGTTCTTCAACTCCCTTTCGGCTTTCTTGTGAGCAATATTAAAGAAGATGCTCTTATAATATGGGAAGGGGGACAAGCCTCCGGTTCGTTCTTGTTTACATGCAATCTGTGTTATTGTATTCCACCTACTGGTAGTTTCCACATCAGTCCAACCAGCTTAAATACTCCCATGTCACTTGTGTCTCTTACTAATGAGCAAATTGAAGACAGGGAAAAAAAATGAAGCGTATCTTGACAGCAGCTACTCTGAGATACAATGGCAGAATGCTTCAAAATACACTATTGATTGAATCAGCCATGTGACAGAGAATCACAAACCAGCAAAGTCGTCTTTGTTGGTGGGTCTAATAAAGATCCCAGTGGATGGAGAGTCCAATGTAAACGTGAACAAATGTATAGATGACAACAATGGAAAAGGAAATATAGAGGTGTGTCTGTGTGTGCACGCAACCCCATCTTGGGTTCTTATGTTTCTTTAGCAGGATACTTTCCTTAACAAATGCATGTGCTTTTCTGTGTGTTGATGCGCTTTATTTGTTTTCTACACTGGAAGTTGTACTTTTTTCAAAGCAGCCACCATGTCTTGGTAGCTGAATAGTGATTGTAATAGCTTCTCTAGGCAGCGTAATGCATACGCGCTCTGCGTGATCCATCATTGTGATTCACTTTAGAGGGCGGAGAGTGTGGTTTGGGAAATCAATAAATAAAAATAAGTAAAACCAAGCAGGATCTCTATTTACAATTATCACTCTGTTCTAAACCGTCTCAAAGCTCTGCTTGACATTATTTACTGATAACCTACTGTTCAATATTGTTTGATGATCCCATGGTGGAAAGTACATCTTAGAAAATGTTTTTTTTAGTCTACACAAACAGAAAATACAACAGGTAAAAGCATACTCATACTAAATTATTTTATACATAGGGAATACTGCCATGAACTTATACTGAATAACTAACTATATCTGACATTTTCTGTAAACAAAAAAGACCTTTTGTTATTATTACTTAAAACTCAGTAAGACAAGATGCTTATTGTTTTCAGTCAATAATCCTTACATTCAATTTTTATTTATTTATTACTATAAATAAAAATAACAATGAGCATAATGGGTAACAAGGATGCAGAGGTAGTAAAAATTAGACAACTATTCAGTAGGGGCTAGCAGCTAGTAATTTTAAAGGATGAGGGCGGTTACAAACGGTCTGTTTAAAATACCTGCTACACTATGTTATTACATATAAGTGTATCAAAAATAAGCTTGGTGCTTATACCGTTAATTGCTTAAAAGAAAGTATACCATGTTTACGTAAAGCACCATCTTACGCTGTGCTACCACATAGCATTATTTCACACTCTAGTACATTTTTTATCATCCTCGATGACAAACCTATAATAATATGCTATAATATTTCATTTGTGTTAAAGTGTAATGTATTCAGTGCCTTGTAGTTATATATAATTCACTGTATGTGAAGGTGGTGTTATGTGATATATCAAACACACTACTGTAAGTGCAGTAAAAAGCCTCTCTTGTGGACAGCAAGTACATTTCTCCGATCTGTACTGTACTCACCCTTATCATAAGCACCGCTTTCCTGATGTCACGCACCCCATCGTAGACGAGGCGAGAGGCATCGATGAACTCGTTCTCTTCAAACGCCTGTGGAGGGTTAGTGCTGAGAGCCTCGATGGCGACCTCCACCTGCTCAGCAAACCTCGGCATCACTGGAGGGGGAAAGGAAACAGGATGTTGGTGAGGTGGAGGTTGAAATCAAGCAAAAGAAAGCAAAAAAGATGGATACACAGAAAAAAAAACATAAGAAAGGGATTACATGCATCCTTCAAAAGCTGGATTCTTCCCTCAGGTGCCAAACATATCTGAGAAAAGACACGAGAGGTGAGGTGAAGGTAAGTGTGGAAATTCAGGCAGGAACATCTATTTCCGCAGCCTTTTTTCTGTCAGTCAGGCCTGAGGACACGGGCGACAGCTCGAGAGGTAGACAGGAAAATGTCACCCTGAAATAATGTGGACAGGGTTCCCTCTTCCTGCCAATTAACCACTTCACCTCGCTGGGGACACATGACTATCAGTGAGCCGAGGCACCATGACTCCGAAAGAACTTCTCACCCCAAGTGGGATGACGAAAAATGACACTCTCTTGCTCTTGACTTCAATTCCCCCATGTACAAAGGCAAAAAGATCTTATACCATAAGGGCTGACAATAAGAAGTTTTTTCGGTTGGACCAGTCAGGCCAGTACTTCAGATTTGTAATTGCTCTGTCAACATTTCACAAACAAGCACTAAATAAATATATATAAACAAATTCATGTGTGCCTGAAATATATTTGTATTTTTCTTAAAGGGACAGTTCTACCCAAAATGTAAATTCTGTTATCATTTACTCGTCATGTGAATACAAACCTATATTGCTTTCTTCTGTGGAACACAAAATATAAATAATTTATGCTGCCATTTTTATTGTTCCATACAATGACAGTGAATAGTAACTGAGGCTGTTACTCACTATCATTCTGCCTCATCCTCCTTTTGTATTTCATGAACATCCTAGGTGGGAAAATGACAAGTAAATTATAATATAATTTCCATTTTTGGGTGCGCTATCTCTTTAAATGTTAAGTTCTTAATTTGCAATAATAGCTGCAAACTATAAAGTTATTATGCAACTCCATGATAGCTATAACTCCATAAACACACATTGTGCCGAAAAAACAATGGCATTTGTGTCCACCCATTTATATTGATGCTTCCAAGACAATCGCAAGTCCTGCTTGCACTTTTGCAGAGCACAATAAAAGAAGCGACAAAATTTTTTTTTGTGACAACATTCTGTCTGTTTACAAAACAAATAAACAATATTAACAGGCAACTTTTCCATTAACTTGTCTCGATAAGGCCATCCTCACTGAAGAACTCTGCCGCGTGATTCTACAAGACAGATTATCTGAAGAACGAAGGTTGGGTATGAACAATGTTGACAGACTTTAATTGAGTGCAGCTAAAGGCTCACCAAAAGGTCTGTTAAAGCGACATTAGTTTGATCTGTTTTCATAATGAGGCGTATTTCAGTATTTACACTTATCAAATGCGTTTGAACCACTTATCCTTACATAACCGTTTCGACAAATACCCACGGCTAATGCTCTGAACTCATGCTGGAATGAGTCGGCGAATGAAGAGTTTTAAGTAAATTGAATTTTGGTGAAATGTCAATATAAAATGTTAATAGCATTTAAGAGAGCTCCAACAACTCTGTTACAAATGCTCAGCTTGAACCAGACGACACCAGTGCTAAAATAGGTTCGTTGCTTTAAATGATTTAATGTCTCTAGTTGGATTGTATTTAACAGGTTCGCATCTCCTTTGTGCTCCATGGCCCACTGATTAATGCTCAACCTTCTAACCTGACCATGGAACGACCCGCCTGCATGCTTGGCAAGGAACCGACAGAGCACATCAAGAGGTAATATCCACAGGGAAGAAGTCGTCTAGTGTTGCTATGGCAATGTCACCAGCGGAGTGAAACTGTATTCCGATCTAGCGCCGGTCACGCTCATATCAACTTCTGAGCCCTCTTGCTGGACGATGAAAAAAGATGGACGCAGTTAAAAGCCCAAAGCACTATATTTGAGATCGTATTAAACCCCTGAGCAAGATCCAAAGTAATGCTCTTAAAATATTCAATGAACGTATCGAGAAGGGGAAGGTCTCTAGATTGTTAAAAGCAAAGAAGCAGGATATTATGACCTGAGACGCACTGCTCCATGGGAACATTGGGTTTTGCAGGGAACTCTTTGTGACAGGAAAATTCTAGAGTGTTCTTTTAGCTGTCAAATGCAATCAAAGCCCAGACAGCCCAACATGATGACAGATGCAGATCTGGAACAGTCTTTTGATTACAGGAGCCACTTAGAAAGCAGAACCTTCAGTACACAGAAGCTTCTCTGACAACCACTTTTTATTTGCTTTTTCTGGCACACGTACAGACAGAGGCATTGCTAAATGCAGTAAAGGCTAGATTTTGAAATTTAAATGAACACTTAAAAATACAAAACTATGCAAAATATAAAAAAAGGTGCAGTAACATGCCTTTATTTTATTTTCTTCTCTGTAACCCTGTCTTGCTTTAACACATATTTAATTCATTTTAATCCACTTATTGGAGAAGCGTAAAATGAGCTTTGGGGAATTTTGCTGTGACTTTTAAATAGAAATAATATTTAAATGCTCTTCAAGCCATTAATGAGTGAAGCTGCAGCTAGTGAGGAGCAATTTGAACTCAGACCAGTGAGGAATGATGAAAGGAGGCAATGAAAATCATGTTGGAAGGGATTTTTTAATTGTTTAACTTTAAATGAAGCGGCCAAATCTGTACTATGGGTTTTAAATGGTATTTTCGTGAAATATCTTATTATTGTACAGTGTTGAGATGAATTATATGAAACTAGGGTTGCCGGATGAGTTTTTAGTAAATTAATTACATAATATACTAATTAAATACAATATCAATACAATACAAATCAAAACTCATTTGCTCATTTGTCAGAACTGTGAAGCATTAGAATTAGAAATTACAATTTTTTTGTTGTTGCATCACAGTCGTGAATGTTGTATTTGGATGCAGTTAAACAGTTTAATGAATAAAAACATGCCGTGACACCCTGCATGCTTTTCCATTGCATTCCATCGAGCTGTTTTTAAACACTGTGTCCTGTGTAAACAGCTCCTTGCTCATTTTGTGCCTCCCACTCTCGGTAAACGTGTTACAGCAAGACACATTACCTGCAGAAGAGGTCAGAGGGCATGATTAAATGCATTCTCCTTATTTTTTAACATAATTAATCGTACCAAATTAATGTGGTAAATTGACAGCCTATACAAAACTAGGCTAAGGTCAGGCTAGCCTAATAGGCTTCAAATTAAACACAATGAGATGTTTCTAATGCTAATAGGTTTTACGGCATGCAAAACACTGCAAAAAAAATTGAAATGGAGACAGAGTTCTTTTAAAACAATGAGGTCACTTGTAATTTGGTTTAATTTACATTTCGCCCCCTAGGCTGTTGAATTAGTTAGCTTCCCCCTTTCTTCTGGCTCTTGTTTTCTTCGTTCTCTTTCTTAAGAACAAAGTGCTCGGCTCATTGTATCAGTCAGCCATTGAATAATTCTGTTACTAAATCCTTGTTATTTTGAATACGCTCTTCCCAAGTCTCAACATGCAGAATCTTGTACTGTGATGCTCTGAAAATAAAGCGTTTTGTAGGGGTCATTTGGCTGTAGGAAATCCATGTTTTGGTGCCTGGGCAAACATGGCCTTCAGCCTGTCAGTAAGGCTGCATGTATGTGTGTGTGTTTGTGTGTGTGTATTATATGGAGGTGGCCATGTTTTATCTCTGCATGGTCACCATTTGGCATAAGTCCTACTCACTTGTAGCAGTATTGCTACTGCTGCCTTCTACTTGGCACAATTACATTACGGCCATATTTCTCATGTTTAATCTACTGGAGGCCTGAGCATAACCTTAATGATGGCGTAATTTTTTCCGGCATGAAGATTAGTTTGGATAGGGGAATGGAAGGAAAGGATAAAGGGAGAAGTCATCACATATTGCCATTAGACTATTGATTTTCAGGCTCAAGGACAGAATTTAGTCATGAGCTTCCATGTGTTGAAGGACCTTCAGTGGTGCAACTTTACGGAGCAGTTGGACAAGCTGAACTTTTGTTATATTGGCACTGCTGAGGGCAGAAGAGAAGCAAAGACAAAGTTTGGTACATCTAAAACGTAGGCTGAAGAACTAAAGGTAGCTGTGTAAAGTTGTTCTAAATTGATGGTCAATTAATGGACATTATGTTAGCGATTACAAAAGGCAAACTCACCGTCTATTAAACAACATTGTATTCAATCTTGTGACTTGTGTATTCGAGCTATACATTTTTATAAGTACATATGCCTGGGAATTGACCTTGATGTTGCTAGCACCATGCTGTACCACCTACAGGAACCTTTCATATGTGTCCTCTTTATGTGTTTAATACACACACAACAAGCTAAATAATAATTCCTTTGACATAAATGTTATCAATTCAGAAGGCAAAATGCTAATTTTGGACCTGGCTTGTTTCCTATGAAGTATGTTCTTTTAGAGAACAAGTTAGGGTGAACAGAGCAAAATATTATGCAGTAGGTTATGTATTAAGCAAAGGTTCTGGACAGGAACTTACATAAAATGCAAAGCTGCCGCTTGACGCCCATTACCCACTAGAACATAAGCTTTAAGGTCATGAGAATGTTACATCACCAAGCAGACTGAATGCCAAACAACTAGCCAGATTTTTACTTCAGCAATTTTGCCACAATTCACAAGATGATCAGGATTCACACCATCAGACTCCTGCAGAGATTTGTGACTCTGATTATGTTGCAGTCTGTTAGCTTAAATGCCTGTTAATCTCTACCATTCTCTCAATTGATGAAGCCAAATGAATACCAAAATGTCTATTACCAAAACCTAAACATATATACATACATACAATATACAAAGCGACTTACTCAGCATTCAAGGTATACAATTTATCATTACATGTGTTTCCTGGGAATCGATCCCACAACCTTTGCATTGCTAATGCAATGCATAACTAGCTGAGGTACAGGAACACTTTTGACCTAAATTTATAAAACTGTCCAAAATATGTTGACATATTATATACTAAGACTTGTGCAATAATGAAACTTCTAGATGGAACAATGAACTGAAATGCTTTATAGTTGTCTATGGTGTTGCACAATACCCGTCACATAAAATCATGGGCTCAAAACAAAATGTTTTTGGGTGACTGGCCCCTGTATCTTTGGCCAAATAAGTAGGGGCCTTAGCGGGCCGTTTTGTTACAGGGCTGGGCACAACATTTGGAGAGATGGCTCTAGATGGCACCAACATGCCAAAACTATAAAGCACAGCAGAGAGAAATACAGAGAAATGAAAAGAAACAGAAGTACCATCTCATCAAAGTGAATACAGCTAGTCTGGGCATCCAGCCCTTTTACAATTTAATTATCATTGTCAATGAAGTACACAAAAATTCCTCTTGATTTTGCATTTTCAAAGCAACTAGTAAAACAGCTTCCCATTCAAACTGTGTGTACATTAACTGTTTCACTTGTGATTTCCAGAAAGGAGTGTGGTATCTATCTGGCATGTGTCCTAGGCTGTTACTTTATCTGGAAAGGACCAAGGCAGGCAGTTTATTTTCCTTTTACTGGAAGGCAGTAGTGAAATGGGGGACACAACATTGTGTTAAGTTATCATTAACTTCTAATAGGCCCTGATAAAGAGAGAATTAAAAACAGTGCAATTTAATATAATTGTCTCATACATTTTAGCAGCTAAGTGATAATGTCAAGTCTTTCATGCTCCTTCAAAATGAATTCATAGAGGAATATTCAACTGGTGATTTAAACAATAGGATATAGACTACAAAAGATATTATTGGTATACCATTAAGGCTGTATGCGTTTGTACAAGACACAAATGACTTGGAACTGTAATTATTTAGAAGACACTTTTATCCAAAGTGAATTACATTACGCTTAGTACAGCAACTTAGTATAGAGTCTTCCTCAAGGGCAAAACTGTGATCATTCCCCTGCTAAAAAACTGCTTAAAACAGCGTAAACTGGATGAAGGGGCCTTCGCTGTCCTTTGCCTGATCATGCTGGTCAGTTAACTTTTTTATGTTGGAATATCAGCCTATACCATGCAAGACCAATAAAATGATGGCTTTAAGCTGTTTACTGTTTACTGTTCACCCCTGAGCTTTGCCCACCATACCACACCACCCAGTAGAGGGCTTGACTGGTCTCAAGTCGACTATTCCAGTTCTGGGAAGTAATAAAGAATACCTGAATGCCTATGAGTTATATAATGTAAAATAAAAGCAAGTGTGAGAAGAACAGGAAAAAATGATGAAAAGATTTGAGTGTCTGAAGTGGGCACAAGACACATTATGACTCCATGGAGCCAGACTTCACAAATGTTCATTGTTTTTCATCCATAACCATAATAATATGATTACAGCAGTAATTTCCTAATAACAAAAAAAATGACAGTTAAAACCCAGAAAAGCCAGACTATCTCCTGTTCTTCCTGCTCTTCTAAACAAAGCCAGCTGTCAGAATACTCTAATATAATGTTATAGACACAACAAGACAGGCGGGATAAAGTGGCGCCGCCAAAATAATATTTTGAGTGCTCATTTTCCAGCCGCCCTCCATTTGTTGAATCCAAACGATGGTGGAAGTGCATTTAGACTGAACAACTACATCAAAAAGTGTCAGGTGAGATGTTTCTCACCCTGTTTCTCCCATCTGCTAGACATTAACACCTCAGCTAGCAGGCTGTATTGTTTTCTCATCAGTAAAGCTCTGTCAGATAGCATCTTGAAAGCATCAGGAACACTATGCACAAATCTGAGCATTACTTGCAACGCTGGTATATTTTGGCCCTTGGCCGGCCTATCTAAATTGCCACCTCCTGAAAGCTGGCACTGGATTGTGAAAGGCTGAGGAGAAACCAGATGAAAAATGAATGAGTGTCAGAGGACAGAACAGGTGGTATCTGGTGGAGATCAGGACCCGAGACAAAGAGGTCTGGATTGATTGGAATGAGGCCCTTCACTTTCATTGTATGTACAAGGAGACATCAAGAGCTTTTCTTTGGCTATAGAATACAAACATCTACTGTATTATTGATGTGTGTCTGAATAAGGCAAATACTTCAGAACTATAATTCCAATTGCACCTCCAGTTTTTATGAACATTCTTCAATATTTCTCTGTGCGTTTCAAGGAAGAGGGTTGTGTTTGTGTTTCTGATGACATAGGTGAGTAAATGATGACATATTTTTATGTGATTTTTATTATTTTTTTTATTACATATTTTTATTTAGAGAAATTTATGTTTGGGTGATATATTCCCTTGAAAACAATGTGTGGTTATAGGGTTGAGGCGCTTGATTTATGTTCTTACCGGTCTCTGAGAGGAGTTTGATTGACTCAAGAACACGCTCAGTGTAGACCCCAGGTTCATAGTTCTCCATCTCAGCGTTAATAATGTGTACCACACGAGCAGCTCGGCCACGGATCGCCCCTGCTGTCCTGTCCAACGTGTCCACATCGCCCTCCTGCAGGGCGATCACACACTTATTCACATCCTCCAGAATGTGGTTTTCTGTGAGAGAGAGAAAGAGACAGAGAGATAAAAGAGGTTTGTACTGACACCTACTGGTGTGGATGTATGTAGTTTTGCTTACTAACTGCTGCTGCTTCGAAGCTCTTGTATTGTCCATCAGGGCCTATCTTCTGCATTGCAGCAAGACTGAGCTCTCTTTATGTACAATAAAACTGTTGTCTTATGTAAACGTACTTCATTATGCATTATTATTCCTGAAAATGACAATTTATTTGTTGTGTAAGACTTTCTAATTACACTAAAATGACTGTGTGCACCTTTAATTTTGGCCTTTGCCACTTTTTATTGTAGATTGAGGGAGCAGAATTGATAAATGTCACAAGCCAGACTTGAACCTGATTTGCCCAAGAGCACCACAGCTGCCACGCCTCTGACAGTCTTCTAGAAGGTTAATGTAACCTGAAAGACCACAGACCAGCGTTTCTACAGGTGGACCTCATTAAATAGCTTGTGACCAGAACCTTGACATGGTTCTTAATGGATGTTATTTGTATCTTGCCTGGATAAGATCTTTAAGGAGCTTTGGAAAAATGTTTTGTTTATCCTTCCTTCTGGCAACAGATCAAAAGGGCAATGCCTAAAAACTGATCTATTAAGATTTGGATAAAGCTGTTGAAGATCAGGAAAGTACCTTGCACAGAGGCTTTAAAAATTGAAAATAACATTTTTGACACAGGACTAGCAAAACATGAAATTATATGGTACTTTAGGATTATGAAAAACCTTGACTATTCGGTGTCTGGTATATCTCATATGGGATATGTCTGCACAGTTCTCAGAAATATTTTCAGTCCTTGCACTTTCTAATTTCTTTTTTATGTAAAAGAATTTATGCTTTTCTACTTTCGCAAAACACAAAATTACACATAATTGATTTTAAATTTAGGAGACAGTGGAAAGCAGAAAAGATTGATTATGCTGAAACCAGCGAATTTACAAGCACGCTTTGTTTGTGTTTTTCAATTTCCATATTGGAATCCACTCCCAACACTAAAACCTGGACACCAGACTGGTGGGTTTAATACCAATATTACCAGCTGCTTCATTTCATACAGCCCACATACTGTAGACCTGTCAGAAATACAAATACATTTGGTATGTATTTAGTATTGATTTATTAAAGTAAAACAGTATTGACAGTATTATAATCTTTGCCTATAAGAATAAACAATACCTACAAGTACTTTCTTAAAAAATGATGAGGAGACCAAATTTCTGAATTAATGAGCAGTGAGAATTGCTGTGTCTTCTGTAAATTAAAGAATTCAATTCATGCAGTAATTACACTATGGAACACTTATGTTAAACAAAATGTATTCATCAGTAGAAATGGCTGAATTATCACTTACATACCAGACAGTGTGCCTGCAGCATGGGCTGTGTAGAAAAATGTGGCAGGGAAAATTGAACTTATAGATAAAAGCACTATTTGATCACTTACTATAATAATCACTTCTGCAAAAACAGTAAAACCTTTATCAGGGTGAGATGTGAGAGCTATTACTAGTTCTGAAATTTTATTCACATGACATTTAGGCATTTCGCAGACACTTTAATCTAAAGCGACTTACAGTTTATTTGGGCTTTGTTTTTTGTAAGTACATGCTTTTTCTGGAAATCAAACCCTTGGTGATGCAGGTGCCATGCTTTACCAGTTAAGCTACAGCACATGGAAGCCATGTTCAAATCTCTATATATGTCACAGCATTCAGAGGTTAAAGTTCAATGCTCAAGTGATCCTTCCATAAGAACTTCTGGCTCACCCTGTCAAATTACGTCAAATTAAAAAGCAATACAAGTGAGCAAGCTCCGTTTCAAAGCAAGAGGGCCCTGATTGGTCATATTCATGCTGAATTATACGACTATTCACATCCCTATCCAATGTTCTCTATCTGGTAGTAGCATAGACATTCCATTTCAAGATAATGGGATCCTGATGATGGAGGCAGCTGCCATTTTAAAGTGTCCATTATGAAGTAAATTATTAAGAGGGAACAACACACATCCCGATATTCTCCTGCTGTACTCAGAATGGAGCGTTTCATAGTTCTGACGTCAAGAAGTTTTTGGACATTGGCATTATTGAAGAAAGTATGCTTAAAAACCTAATAAAGCCTTAGAAGCCTTAAAAATGTAATAGCATAGATTGCAAATTGTTGCTCGATTTCCTGTTCCCAGCTGTGCAGTACGTGCAGTAACTCAATGGCGAACAAGTCTCAGAAGAACAGAGCTGGCTACAGTTCTCTGGCTCGGATACAGCCTACATACTGCAGCAACAAAAAAAACAAAAACGAATCAAGGGCCGCAAGTTGCATTCTGTATTCAGCGCTGCAATAGTTAAGAATGACATTTAATTGTACCGCAGGCAGCTCGTGCGCTTTAATGTGCTGTTTGTGATGTCTTTGATAGTTCCTTTGTTAGCTATTAGACAGAATAAAATACAAGTATTTGGACTGTCAGGCCGCACTTAAAAATGAATGTTGCTGCGTTAAATCACTGTACACCCTGAGGTGCTGTGTACTTAAATATAACTACACTGTTTTAATTAAATTTCCACAGTAAGTTCTTACTGTGTAAGTATTAAATATAACAATATGTGGTTTGAATGTACAGATGTACTTATTTTTGCAAACTGAAGAAACTCAATAGGGGAAGTTTAAGAAGAGTGTTGTTTCCCATGCTGCTATTGGTTAATTGGCCAAAACAAACGTTCTGATTACATCTGACTATTTGCAGCTCATTTGGCAATAAATGGGCATCACAATAGTAACCTCCAAAATAACCACATGACAGTCACATTAAATGCTAACAGGACTCCCCTGCCCACTTAAAAGTTTATTGTTTTCTGCCAATTCAACTGGAATTATTTAGTGAAATCAGCACAATTTTAATTGCGGATGTGAGTTAAGTCGATTTGCAACTAGTTAAATTAAATTAAGTTCATCCTTTGTGAAGACTACATTAGGTGAACTTGATTACGAAGGATTTTGATAGTTAGTTAATTACCTTAGCAACCAGTGGAGGTTTAAACTTTCAAAAACCATGTAGCATTATACTTTGTCAGAATGCAAAATTGTCTATCTGATTAGATTAAAAGAGTCTGTCAAGTTCAAAGGTCATATTCACCTAATGTGGTCTTGCAGGTGACGATGTTTTCGTCAAATGCACAATGCGATTTCAATTGATAATACGATCTATCGCAATGCAGCTGCCAATGAAAAACAGCTATACATTACCTGAAACAGACAGGAAGTCATCGACGGAAGTGATGTCATCCACAGCCTCGGTTAAGATGCGCACTTGTTTCTCCCACTGGTCCTTGAAAACGTCCATGTTGTCCTGGGCAACCTTGCTCTGAGGGCGGGCGGCCAAGGTTAGGGCTGCATTGATTACCTGTGAGGAGAACAGTATGATTTTCAACAACCAGAACACTTTTTCATCAGTCAAGCAGCAGGCAGTAAACCATGTTGACCAGCACCAGTAGAAAAACTCATGCCAGTCTACATTGGATTTTTAGAAGAGAAGTGGGTGTCTTTTTTGGGCAAATCTGGTTCACATTTCACAAAGTCAGATGTCTATGATTTAAAGCTCTGTTGCGTACAGAAGTTGCAGAAAAGACAAATTTACTTGTGCCAAATGTGTATGCTTTATGTTGCTAAGATAGAGCAACCTTGAGCTACACATAATTACTTGCAGAGATTTCTGGTGGTACATTCTCTTGCAGTGGGCCACTTTATCAAGAGGCCTACAGTAAGAATGTTCCTGAATCCTAATACCTCACATCCTCCCACAGCCCCTGTGTTCTATTAGCCAGTACTGTTTACTGTGAAGCTGCTCAAACTTCACACCCTAGACAATCAAATCACTACAACCTACTAGAGTCAAGCTAGATTTCAGTCAGGATGGAAAGTATGAGCTCTGCTTCTTTCTCCCCCTTCCAGCATTGCAAACCATGTTCTTTTTGCAGGCATCTGTGGCTGGGATGTATGACAACTTCAATGATCCTTCAATCATAACATCATTTACAACCAACGCAAAAAATAGCCTACACGATCCCGCTCCTTTTGTAAGCAACTTTCCACAAATTTCAAATTTTTTCCCAGTCAAATGACGCATGTTACCCAGAGATTTCACATTACGAAAGCAAAACAGGTTGTGGAATACCGTTTCATGTTGACAGGTGAAAAATCGAACACGAGTCAACAGTTTGAAGTTGACATCAACAGAAATCTAAAGCTCTACACTCCTGCTGGAGGCGATTACAAAATGTTTATGCTCCGAGCAGAAGTTTCCTTATATAAACCCAGAATGCACTGTTAGAAGCATTGGAAAGCCAAACACAGCCAGTAAATGAATGGCAAAGGTTTGGAGCTTTTACCTGAGGACACAGACTATCGATCTGTGTAGCAGCCATGCGCACTAACTTCACGCCCTCCTCGTTGTTGGAGATGGAGCAGGCGAGGTTAGCCACCTGAAAGACAGAGAGAGGTATTAGAATGGCTTGGTCAATTGCACAGAGAGGAGAGACTACATAAAGTAACCTTTGCTTACAGATTCTGGGTTCCAGACTTCTGTAAATTATACATTACAGACCGGCCATTGGACATGGCCAAATGAAGCAGGCGTACACAGACACAGTCCTTTTTGCTGTGCATGTTCATGACTATCAGTGCTGTGTACAATGCATAAGGATATAATGCTTGGTTTGAGAAGGCAATGTCGGGGGAAAATATGTACAGAAGGTTAAGGCTCATTCAAGTGTTAGATTGATATTTGTTATTTTCCAGAATGAAGAACATGATTTGTGGGCCACTCGCCCACCCCAGTTGTCCTACCTTGATTTCTCACCTTATTGTTTTAAATAGAGGCTGTTTGAATAATTAACATCACACACGCTGTAATTTGAAGTTTTTCATTTGAATCTCTTTGACATGTCAGAATCTGTTATTTCTTGTTCTCATCTGGACTAATGGAAGGTCTACGGTTCATTCGTGCATGTTATAGAAACTCCTATTGTGAGTGCAATTACCCAAAAAATGTCAGTGGACACATGGGCAGTGGCCCTAATTAGAGATTGCTGAGTTCCTGTTATTCACTTATAAAGTTATGGTCTGAGATTGCATCACCATACGGAGAAGCTCCGGTGGAATAACAAGGGAGTGTGAGGCTCATTACTAGAGTTCATGTGCATGTGTTAATCATTAGGGGAGTTTACAGAAAATGCAAAGGAAATAAATAAAAAAGAGAAAAAATATAATTAAAGTAGCAGATGGCCTCTCTACGTGAAATGCCTCCTTGTCTAATTTACATCAGCCTGTAGCCCTCACGTTACCCATCATGCAGTGCATCTGCAACGCCTAATCGGTGTGTTCATGTGAATGCGAGCTGGTGTGGAGGAAGAGTCTCTCTCTCTCATGTTTTCCCGCTTGCTTCCTTCAACAGAAAAGCATCAGTATGAGAAGGGCTGGTAAGATTGGATCCTAAAAGTCTGGCCGATGCCTTCTCCTCTCTTGCCAAATGCTCATCCAAGTCATCATATTTGACAGAAAAGGCCAAAATATCGCTCCTAAAGTTTATAATTCAATGACATATCAGACCCCGATATAAGCGCTAATAGGCGTGTCAAACCTCTTTTGAGAGCAATCCAGAATGGGTGTTATAAGCGTCTCGTACCCTCATGGGGTTAAATCAGATTATGTGGCAGTCATGACTAAGGATTTTGACGGCGTTAAAGTGACATATGCCTGCTGGCAAGTGCAATACGAGCATATCAGTGGGCTTCCCTTGCTTTTTTTTTAGGCAAATCAAGGCAAATCAAATCTGTGTTAGAAGATTCTTGCTGAGGGCCTTTTTCTCCTGTTTACTCCTGACAGCTGTGAACACTTTGATGGATCGCTCTTGCACATAAGTGTGTGCACGCATACGTGTGTGTTTAGCTGTGCTAGTAAAATAAAATGAACTTCTGGAGGGTTGTAGGTGATAGACAGAGGCAATGGCTTTGTGGTTTAGCGTAGAGTTTGTGTGTGTATGAGGGGTGGATTCACCGTTCTGAATTGATCCACAAAAATCACTAAGGCGACGTTAAAGTATTTACTAAGGAATTACAATCATGGCACACAATATGTAGCACATGGTTGAAAGTTGATCATTCTTGTGCACATCTGTGGTAAACAAGACGTGCTGATGATTGTTGACAACAAAGTTTAAAGGTGCTCCGATGTGTTATTTTATTTACACAGAATGATAGTTCCGGAGCTGCCTCTGATGGGAGGTTATTATACCCTCTCATTCTATTTCAACTGGGAGGTGCTTTCTGTCCTTTAAAATGATTGTAAAAAAAAAATCACCTTCCCTGATTCTGCTGTCATTACTGTCACCATCATTTTATAGAATACAATTTTCCAGAAAAAATACTAAAATAAATTAACATGTTATATAAGATAACAACTGATTTGTTCCTCCATTAAATAACTGTCTACTAGCTAACTGCCTGTGTGTGATGGCAAAGACATTTCTCAGAAAGAAGTTATATAATCCTTAGACAACATTAAAATTTCACACAATTGTTTAATGCAAATGGACTACGCTCTGAAAAAAAAACTGAATCGAGTCTTGAGGTGCTTAAAATCCTCCTTTATGAGAGAAAGCGAGAGAGCGGATTGGACCGGATGAGACGGTAGGGGGCTTATTGTACACCAGACTGGCAGTGTGGGACTCCCAGCATTTGCAGGAAAATAATATCCTGTCATGTAGTTGGGTGGAGGCTGTTGCTTCCTCTGATCCTTACTAGCCCTTCATGGTGTGAACACACAGTGAAAGCAGCAGCCACGGGACAGCAGCCAGAACTGGCCGATGTGTCTGCACTCAATTCTCAGAGCTGGATCCCAGCCAAGACACAGCGTCCGGCCAAAAATACTAATTGCAATTATCTAAAGAACTGCCCCTCTTCTATAGGTCCTTTTTATTTTCTCAAAGAGAAGGTCCCTGTTAGGTAACCAAGGATGTCAAAATCATATTCCTGAGTTTCATGCTGGGCAGAGACAAGCGTGTGTGCCTTTGTATGTTAGGATGTTTTAGAGAAATAGAGAGAGACTGCAGGATAGATCTGTTGTCTCTGACCAGTCGTCATGTGTCTTCTTGTAAGACCTTTATAAAAGAGCTATTGATTTTTGAGCATTTCATTTGGACTTTCAATATAGAGAACATCAGAAGACATCTTCTGGCCTTATCCTTGAAGACTTCTTAAAAATAATGAAATAAAATGAAGTACACATGCTGTATTGTAACACTGTCATCAGTAATAAGCTTTGAGCATGCCACATGGTAAACTACTACTTCATTTAATAAATATGTAGTATTCCACTGTTGAACACAATGCAGTTCTATAGTGTGCTGTATTTGTGTGGTTACGTAATTACTATTTTTCTCCCAACATAAGGCAGCATTTTAATGCATCATAGGTGTGCTTCAGATGTAAAGACAACTTTAAAGGACATCTTCTTTCAACCAACTTCTTAGGCAGCACTGCATGTATCCTCTGCTTAAAAGGCAATCCCATAATGCATTGCAATGAGCCATATACGCTGCACAGCTCATGGGCGCTAGAGCAGAAGAGGGCGGGTTAAAAGAAGGTGTTAGCCTGACTGCTCCAACCTATTCCCCAGCTGCACCCCGGTCAGAGTGTAAATAAATCAGTCTGTCAGCACAGATAAAGCAGAACGACCCAATGAGGTGGGGCTACAAATGCAGGTCGCTAAGCTTGACCATGCAAGAGCAGGCGACAAACATCAATGAAAGTCCCAGATGTTTGGGATCTGATGACCCCTGACATGTCTACAGGGAGAGCTGTTAAAACCTAGACAAGTTTATATATTGATTTGGATGCAAAGTTACAGAAACATGACAAGTGCAGGACTTATGGCCCTGCTGTACAAATGCTACAACAAGTCATTAACTTATATTCTGTCCATGCTTTTCTTCCCATCAGGTCTTATGCACCATTTTTAGGAACACTTAATTATATTACACATTTTCTGTATTTGTCATGGAGTCAGAAAAAAACTTTTATGATTAAAACATGAAAATGTGCAAAAGGTACAGATGTTTTTCACTACTTTTCTGTCAAGGTCAGCTCCCTCGTCGTCATCTTGTCTTATGTGCGTTCTCACTGAATGCTCTGAAATGCTCAGACTGTGAAAGCAATGGACAGAACTGATACTACACATTCTCTGCTTTTAATGTGTGAACCTGAATGCAACAGGACAGCTGATCACTTAAAAACACAATTGTGAGGCAACTGTCCTAATACTTCAATTTCCTTTGCATTTTCTGTAAACTCCCCTAATGATAAACACATGCACATGAACTCTAATGTGAATACTCACATTAGACAGACGGATAAAATGTTGCTGTTTTTTCAAATTGGTGAAACATTTATGTGTTGCAACAGGCAACAACAAAATGTGACATTCTGTACTTTTGTCTCATATTCATCTTTTATTCATCTTTCATCATATTTCAATATTTGGAGAGCACCATATACTGTATCTACACATACACAATATTCTAAGACACTTTCAGACAACTTTCTTTAAAACCTTACAGTTTTCCTATAATAAATAAGGCAGATTCAACAATAAACCCAAAGTCACTGGGTTGTAGATTAAAATGCAACAGACAGAACGTGGCTTAGAAATGTCCTAACAGCACAGCACAACTTCTCATTTGACATAGAGCTTAAGTGAATTAGCCTCTCTTGCTCTTTTACACTGACACTTCAGCCCAATGTAGAGAAGCGTAATAGAGTCGAGCTGGTGGGCATGTCACAGCCGTAGAAGACTGAACACCTCAATGGAGCTTTATTATTAGAGTCTACTCTGTCCTTAGCTTCCCCCAAAGCGAGAAAGTATCCTACTCTAAATGCCTCCAGCAAGCGCACTCAACTGGGTCACAGGGCTGAGGTCTAGAGCATGTCACCCAAGAGGACCCTTTTCCTAGAAAATTGTTGTCCTCTAATTCTCTTCTTCTTCCTGTCAAGTTCTCTTTTGGAGAACCTGCAAAAATCCCCATAAGAGGCAGAAGGTTCCAAACCGGCCTAGTGAAATGTTAAATGTCACCAAACTTGTGCTATGAGGCCTGAATCTGATCTATGGGGTTGTCATAAATAGACATCATGTAGAGATAATGGGATCTGGCATGAAGGTCAATATGAAAAACAGTCCCAGCTAAGACAGCCCCTTAGCCTTGGTGAAAATAAAAGTTTCATTGTATGCATGGGTAAATTTCAGCAAAATGAAAGTTAATGGGCTCTAAGGAGCCATTTAAGGCTAGTCGTGAGCTAAAAAGAGATTAATGGAAAAAATCCATTAATAGTCTAATGCTAACCTTGATATTTCTCCATAAAAACAACATTAAATAGGAAGTCTGCTTTAAAACACTGTTCCTGATGTACTTCTGATAATATACATAGAAATACCATTCTATTATTGTCATTTGATTGCGATTGCTGTTGTTGTTAGCAATGTTGCTGTTGTTATTTTTGGTATCATCCTCTTTCATGACTGCTTGTTACTGCAATTCATAATGTCCTCTAAAATCACTTTCTGCTGATGTCATGTGGGCTATTGGGTAAAGATAACCAATAGCCAAATAGCTATTTAGGCAGTGCTATTTAATTGCCACTCTTCCAATCCAATCAATTTCCAATGGATACAATTAATGTTTGACCTTAAAAAAACATTACATTAGTAAAATAGTTTGCAAACATCAGTTTTCATAGACTTTTATGCTTTTGTTATGCAACTACTGTTGATGTGTGAACTTGAAATGCAGGCACAATACAATTTCAGGTAAGATGTTTCCGGAAGTTTCAGTTTAATTAAATTTGGTTTGTCTTGAAGCTTTAGGATACTAAGAAAATTGTTGCTGTACAAGAGTTCTTTGTAATGTTTTGCATCATGGGAAATGCTCCTCTGCCTTTTTAATTTCATTTGCCTAGTCCTGAAGTGAAGAAAGTTTACTCTTACTTTAACACAATTAAATGTAACAACTTTCTGTTTCTGGCAAGATACTTTTAATTGAGTTAAACGCTGACACATATTACCCATATTTATAATTTCACTGTGCCTTTTGCACGTCTGTCTGAGTCCTAATGTGTGGGAAAAAGCAATAAATCATATTTTTTTTTTACATTTTTACATTCCTGCCCTTTAAAGGGCTAAACAGAATTACAGTAGCTTGCCCCATCGGTTCCGCTGATGTTGGCTGTTAAAGCTAAGACAGAAAATAAACAACTGCACCAAATACAGGAATTAGTGATAAGCTTCCTCAACAAAACCTTGGGTGCAGCACCAACTATCAAAATAGACTTCAACCACCCAGAGGTACACACTCCATCCGGGTTGAGTCTTATTCGTCTCCAGGGCCTGTAATCTTAATCATGCGAGTCACAGGACTTGCTTAAGAAGTCAGTGAGTGTCCACACCACTTTGCTCGACTAAGTCACTGTGCCAAGCAGCTTATTGCCTGGGAAACCTGCAGTTTGGAGTGTGGCATAATTAAGTGCCTCACAATCATCCAGTTGATAAACAAAGCCTCAACTGAGGCAAATAAAGAAGAACCAACCAAATGAAAAGAGAAAGGCTGTCGAAAGCCTCTCTGATTACTTTCCTTCTTATTACAAGGAAGCTGTGGCGGCTTAAACCTTTAACGAAGTGAATGTCATTTACTACTTCCATGATGAAGAGGTACGTGACTTATTTTAAGACAGGTAAGAACAACCTCTGGCACTGACTTAAAACAGAGTTATAACAATCAACCATTACTTTTAGAACTTCTCCCTTTTCAGAAAACGTCTGACCTCCCACTTTTTGTGATATCCTTATTAAATTATAAGACATATGTTTTGCTTGTATTTAATGTATACAATACACAGTATATAATGCATAAAATGCAGCCTTTCAGATATTATGATTACTTTTAAGATCACTCAAAAGCCTTTACCAACCAGTGGTGTAAACGACAGACTGAACTACAGAGACGGTGCAGGCAGTAAATATACTACAGTATTGTTGGGGCTAACTTACCCCCCCCACTCCTCCACAACCATTCTTTCTATGGCCCTACACTAGAAATTCCAAACCTCTGCAAAATACTTCTTGTAGAAACATTTATCGACTGCTGAAATAAATCCCACTTGCTGTTTACCTTCTCTTTGAGTACATTTGCATTTTGTTCTGTTGCGTCAGGACTGATTAGATATTGATTGCTATTCTTATGTATTTTCAAACCAGAATCTTCCTCCCTTATTTCTTTCATTCTGAGGAGGTAACAAAAACAAGTGTATCATGTTTAGATATCTACCTGTGTGTAATATGTTGATATAGACCCAGTATATGGTAAAAAAAGAGTAAGCTATAGGCTGTTACTGCCAGTTCATATCTTAGTATCACACAATATATTAGGTGCCAAAAAATAAATAAAATGAGCCGTGTTTCATTGCGAACATCCAGAGCTGTTGAATTTTAATTTAGTTGCAATGCTGTGTGATTTTTAGCTTTATTAATTAGTTTAACAGCCGACAACCAACCACCAGGAATAAAAAGTCAAGGCCCAGAGCACTGCTTAGATTGGCATATAAACCCTAATAAACTCTAAATTATTTTGATGAATTCTAAATATGATTTATTTTCGGGGCACAGAGAGGATCTGTCTGGGTACGGGCAGTTATGGTGGAGATGGGTGCCTGGAGAGTAATTTCCAGCATATAAAACTTTACTGACTTCAGTGTGGGACATGGGAAGGTAATTGAAAGCAATATAAACAATCCATAAAGCTGAGTGGACATGCTTGACTTTGTACTAGTGGAGAGACAAGGGGATAGGTGGTGACTTTAATCACCGGGGGCAATGGCGGATGTACCATCCAATCAGATGACAGCTTGTGAAACATTGATGTATTCAGGGGTGGAGAACTGAGAAGGATGGATGCCCAAGAGGGTGATACAGAGGTATGGGCCAGGTGGTTCATTGCCACCCAGCTGTGGTGGAGCTCAGTCTTTTTGCTGGCCGAAGATGCCCTACCAAAGTCCTAGCTAAATCATCGTCCAACAGATCTTCACTCAGTGTGAAGAGCGAGTTCCTGTTTCTGCCCAAGGCTGTTCTGCTTTAAATCAGAGGTCAGCTCTTATACGCCTACGGAGAATGTTTGGATTGATTGATGTAGCTCTCACATGGATTCCGACATGCCTTTACATCTGAGTAGATAATAGGTCTTCAACATAAAAAGCTTGAGAAACTGAAACTTGGAAGAAACTGTGTGTGTTCCCAACTTCCCAAAAGTATAAGCAGGCAGCTTTCACTGAACTATCGATCTCTCCTTGTGAGGGTGCAAGCCAAGCAGTTGTGCTTGGCAGCGAAGCCCAATTATGAAAATGGAGCCAAGCTTGTTCTTTGTAATTTCTCTGTATATTTAAGAATACTCCAGGGCCACCGTTTAAAACCATTTGGAGATAAACAACACATTTAGAAGTGTTCAAATAGAATGCTTGCTGACTGTGACTGGACCGAGGTGGTGGGAGAAGGAGAGCACAAGATAGAGATGGTCTCTGTGGATAGATTACGTTTCTGACCCAGGCAGGTGACAGTTCTCAGCTCAGGATTTGAGGGATATGAGTGCTGAAGCAGAAAGATCTGCTGTGCTTTTTTCTCCTCAGGTAAACTGTGACAGTTGCAGGGTTTGGATAGCTCTCCTTTTCTACCTGAGTGTGAAAAATGAGCAAAGACTGAGACGCTGCCAATCAACTGCTGCCTGTGTCTCAACAGCTCTGTCTGGAAAGACTGTGTGAGTGTGTGTTTGTGTGCTGCTAGTGTGAAGAAAGGCAATTACTAATCTCCTCACCTGCAGCAGGATTGGGAGGCTCATGTTATTCACACACTGTTCCAGCTTCTCCAGGAAAGCACTAACTCACTTGGCTTCACTACAATGTTCCATATTCAAGGGCTAATGTTCATGGAACAAACCGATGAAATGATTAAACTCATATTATTCACAGCTTTCTTCCACAGCCAATGGGTGCCGCCATGGCAACCCTGTACTTCCATTTGCTAATTTTCTATTCTGGATATTAAAGAAAAAAATATTGTATAAACTACACACAAATGGGGACTTTCCTCAGACATCTATTGTTTCTATATATAGCTAGTTATAAACAATAAAACCTAACCCACATTCTAACACTAACTAAAAAACTTCAGCATTTTTACATAAAAAAAACAATTTTATTATATTTTTTATAGTGTTTTTACAAATATGGACCGGTCCCAAAGGGAGGTTGATTCTTAGATTTGTCAGGTTTTTCTTGACTTTTGGGTACAGATCTGTCCCCAATATATAGTTAAGTAAACCATAATGATGCAGCAGGTGGTTGTCATGATGCTAAACACATCACTGAAATAATTTGCTTTTAATTACTGTCATTATTTTTTAAGTTTACATGTTAATACTGAAGTTTGTACTACAAAATGTTTGGAGAGAGTCTGTAACTGTAAATTAACGTACATGTAGATTACATAACATTTGAAGCAGTGACAGTCAGTTTTATTAATTAATTTTATTAATTAATTTATTTCAATATTAATTGAAAACATTTTTGAGATAACTTTTGAGATAACAAGTTTGATGAATTTGAAGAATTTGTCCTGGGTTGACACTGGAGAAAAATCTGATCAATCCACCGCGCCCAATCGATAACAGAAAACATCAGCTGAATATCTATTTATCTCAATTGTTTCAAAAATAACATAATGAGATGTTATCCATCTCTACAGCTTGACCTCCTCTCTCAATCTTCCTGTGCATATTGGCACAAAGGGGACTTCCTTGAGTTTGGTGTGACATCTTTCACAGGCACCGCTGATAACCCTAATGTATTGATCATTTTGAGACCATCGCAGCCAATTTGAGGCTGTCACTCTTTTGTTGAGGTCTTTTGATCTACAGCTGAATGTCTGGCTGCACTAGACACTGTTCCTTTATTTGATTAATGAATATGGACGATCATTTGTAGCCGGGAAACTGGTTACTTTATTTTCCCAATGCTTTCTGGCAAGCTAATTCATAACACAGCCGACTCCCCAATGAGTTTGCAGTTTTGATTTAAAATCTACATCAAGAACTTAATGAGCATTGTTTGTGCAGGACACCAGATGCTTGATAGAGGAAAAATACCATTCGTTAACAATTAGTGGATTCTTATTTGTAATCACTTTACGGTTATTTTGAAGGGTGCTGGCAAAGGGTGCGTGGCTTTAGATTGTAAGGGCAGGTTTTTAAGAAGCACATTAAGTCAAAGTGTTTTAAATCACAGCAGATTGTCCAGATTGTGTTCGTAAATTGCTAATGTGCACGTCAGTGGATATACATTACATTCACACGTTGTCCGTTAGGAGGTGGTGTGAACAAGGGGGTGGGTGTGAGAAGAAGAAAGGCCAGGGAGCGGGTGAAGAGAGAGAGAGAGAGAGAGAGAGAGAGAGAGAGAGAGAGAGAGAGAGAGAGAGAATTACACATACAACATAGTCACCATGGATCTGAATGTTCTTAAGAGCAAATTTTTTTTCTGGAATGCTTACAAAAATAAAATGACATTAATTAGGAGGTTCTGTGCTTCTTTTTTCTGCCTGTTTATACAGATAGATACAGAACATCCCAATGGACTTCAGACAGCCAATGCAGCCGTACATCAACACCTTGCAGTGGCATCGTGTCATCCAATGTATCTATTAG
The DNA here is from genome assembly GCA_036877525.1 of Chromobotia macracanthus. NCBI lineage: Eukaryota > Metazoa > Chordata > Actinopteri > Cypriniformes > Botiidae > Chromobotia > Chromobotia macracanthus. The sequence goes on from JAZGTH010000019.1 coordinate 4,116,691, forward strand.
AAGGACAGTGTTAACATTTGCCCTGGCTTGCTATATAAAAGATGCTAAGGCAAAATTGATTGTACATCCAATGAATTCTCATAGTGGACTTAACTGAACTTGTCGGACATCTAGATGGAGGCTTCTGATACGGATCTCATCCAAAGCTTAGTGACTAGTGCCTGTGGAGGGAACATTTTAAGTGACACCCTGAACATTCAGCTCTTCTGAAATTTTAATTATGTTGTTTTCTAACATATCGTCAGAAGGAGCCTTGCATATATATCCCCCACTGTGGAGGCAATCCCAGAATGCACTGAGACAAGCTCAGCAAAAAATAAATGGAAAATTTTCATTGCAAATAAACAAGCCTCAACAAGCCTCAGTTTTTATGACTTACAGCATTGCAGTGTTAGCTTGAACTCAAGTATGAGTCCAGTCTTCCACATGGAGTTCTGTTTCTGTGGCACACAGAGTTGCTGCCCATGCAGGGCATTTCAAATTGGGAATTTATGAGGGCCCATGACAGTAAAGATGCTACAAGCCACTACAAGGCAGCTCATCAGGTTTTTAAAACAGACGTTGTATCTCTCGCGTTCTCTTTATTTTATATCTGTACAAATTTTCAATTATTGAATTAAGCATTGCTATTTTTGGTGGCTGCCAACGTTCTTCTTTTCATGTAATAAAGTATATCCCTTCCTGTACATCCCTTACTGATCTGTCTGTCTGTCTGTCTAAATTGCCTGTCTGTAAGTATAAATTTGAAGAAAGAAAGAAAAATAGGATAATGGAATTTCAAATCAAAGTGGCCTTACAAATGTTGATAATGCTGGTCAAACAACTTTAATGTTTGTCTGGTCCTTATAAGAAACACTTGAATGCCTTCAGAAGACTTTGAATACTGTGTACAACTCATATGGAGCATGTTTATGATACTTTATGGTGCTTTTATGTCTTTTTTGAAGCTTGAAAGCCTCAGTCCCCATTCATTGTAATTGCATGGAAAGAAACAACTAGTACAAATCTTCAAAACATTCTGTTTGTGTTCCATGACTGCTTTGGAATGGCATGAGGGTGAGTAAATAATGACACAATTTTGCTTTTTGGTTGAACTATTCCTTTAAAGCTGAAGCTGAAACCAAAGGCGCACATATAATGAATGTTTTTAGCTTTTCAGAAAGCTCCCTCGTCTGCCATTGGTCTGTTAACAGGCCCCAAACTGACACCATTGGCTGAACCATGTCAGGCTGGTCACGACGTTTAAACAGATACAGCAACGTTTTGTCAGCGCAACCCAGCTACGGTGTTTATATTTTGACGAAATTACATAAAGGTGACTTTACATATTAAACTGTAGAAACTATATTTGAACAAATACAAAAAATGCTTCAGCTTTAAGGATTTTCTTGTAGCTGTCTGATTTGTTTCCGTTACCTTTCCGTCCCTTTATTAAAATGGACTCTTTGCACCTCATTTGTCATAGTGCCAACTGACTTTCTCACTGAATGATACGAAATGTATTTAGCCTTTCACCTCATTTATCAACTGGAAATCTGTGACTGCCTGTACCTGTCAGCACTTTTAGACATATTATGATAAGTATGTGAATAAAAGCCTCCTGTTTTGTAATACCTCCATTTAATATCCACATTGTAATTTGTACTGCGTCAGCAAACGGCATGGAATCACACCATAAATATGCCCCGTGTCCATAAATTGCGTTTTTGTTTATTCTAATAGGAATTAAGGAAATTGGAATTAAGGTTGTTTATGCTTACATATAGCTGTTTTTTATTCATCATAATTCATTAATTGATTTAGCTTTGATTTAGCTCCTTTGAGTGCAGGAAACATGAGAATTCTATTATGGAGGGAACATAATTGGTCTGGTCTCAGGGGAAAGAATGAAAACTACAGGTCTTTGAACTTTAATAGCACATGATACTGATGTCTTTTAGTAAGACACATTTTCCATCTTTTTGATGTCTCTCCTGAAAAGACTCGCACTCGCAGGCAAATGTATGCATGTACTGCATTTAAGATCGCATCTCCATATAGTATAGTGTCATAATGTTGCGCATTTTTGTTTTCATGTCGAGGAGGGGTGCTGCATTCGAGTGAAGCACGCAAGAAGAACAGGAAATGAACAAGCCATATGCTTTTCTCAGCTTCAGTGCAAAGAACAGCATAACTAAACAAATGAAATGATCAGTTGCACAATCCCACTTTTCTACAACACATCCGACTGGCAAAGCCTGATGCAAATAAGATGAAAAGTCAAAACCAGACCAGAAGACAAACCACACAGTAAAAGAAGTGCAGAGGTAGAGGCTGGTGTATGATAAGAAGTGCCCAACAGAAATAAAATTTTATTTCCTCACAGAGGCTGTGTCCTCTAAAGGTTAACAGACTCTGGGACTCATGGTAGATACAATGTGGAAATCATTTATCCATCTGACCCCCAATGTGACTGTGGCTCTCTGCTGCATCAGTGTCATACCTACTTGAGCACATTAAACATTTTAGACTTACTAACAGCCAAATTTATGTTTTGTGTTTAAGCTAAATGAAAAAATTTAATAATGTATAACAATGTTAACTAACAGTGAGGTTAAGGTGCTTCTTGGAAAGATTATTTATTGCTGATATTTTTTCAAAAACACATATTTTAAGATTTTTTTCTGAATAAAATCACGGTAACAGGGCTGACATTTAAAAATTGCTGCTTAGGATGTATAAGTCAATACATTCTAAATACACTTAAAGTTTTATTTTAATCACAAAGTTTTTGTTGACACTTTGAATTTTTTTATAGATGCACATGAGGTACACAAATGGCCACTTGGGTCAATTGTACAATGACCCTAGAAAATGGACTCTTGGGATTTGCAAGCGTTGAGTCCTATATGTTGCAATGGTGCATATATGGAACCCACAACAAGTTGTGAGTCTTTCTATGTCAGAAGTAAAATACAAATAAGTAGCTGCAAACTCAGCCAGCATCAACTGGGTCCAAACTGTCTACAGTGCTAGAATGAAACGCCGGACTGGGTAATTGGCAGCGTGAAGCAATGTGGATCATATTAGGATTATTCTCCATGGAAACGTTTTTATTTTTTTCTTCTTTGCTTCTATTTTCCTTGGCAGGGTTTGACCATTTACAACTTTGCTTTTTTTATTTTATTTTATCAGCAGTGCGACACCAAGTGTGCACTATGTGAGGAAGTGGCATGCATAAGAAAGAAAAGATTATAAAATTGCAGAGAAAGAACGAGAGGGCATTTTAGGGCAACTCCTACAAGCTTCTATCAAGGAACCATGAGTCATTTGTCTCTCAGTGGAATACTTTGGAAAACGGCAGGAATACCATCTAATAACCAGCCAGTAATCAACAGGGACTCATGCCGTCTCCTTCCCTCCCTGATGGTCACGGACCTTAGAGGCTGGGCCGCATTACGCCACTGTTGAGCCACTGCTGAAACAATGGGATTTGATGAGTCTGCCACCATCAATACGAGTTTCACATTGATCCTGTCTTATTAATATAAGCCGCTTATGTTTCCCTACAGAGAAAGAGTGTAAGAGTGGGCATGTATCTGAACTGTCGACATTGTGCATACGGACACAATAAGCTCCACGCTCGCTGTTGCTGCTGCTTATCAAAGAACGTGTGAATGTGAGAAGCACTTCGGGTGAAAGCTTATTCCCACTGACAGCGCTTGAGGGCTGTTTGTGTGGCAGAAAATGCACACCTGCACGCACAAGGCGAATGTAATGGACAGTTGCGGAGCTTATGCACATGGGATTTTGGCATAAAATGTTCAAATGTTAACCAGTTAATAATTGCAATGTAATAATAGTATTGTAATTCTTATTTTTTACCACATGCCTAGCTTCTGTGCAAATTAGACTTATCATAGGCTTATCACCCTGTTTAAATGACTAGCATTAGCATTGGGTATCATGAACTGTTGGAAAGCTATTTTCACAGTTCATGTTTATTTATTAATATACTTTTGTTCTCAATTGATATTTATATATTAATGAAGCTAAAATGCATTAGTATTTACAAAAATTAATGAAAAAGTGAAACTTGAAAGATTAATTAGTATTTTATTTTATTTTAGGTTTATTGTTATTTCATGTTAGGTATTGCATTAAATACAACTGTTCACATATAGAACTTTATTGTTAAGTTAACTTTGTTTTGCGTCTTTGTGCTGTTACTTTATTTGTAGAATTTGAATACTCAAAGTGCTAAAACAACTTGAACGACATACGTAAATAGTTGTTTATTAGTGTCGGGCAGAGTTCTGTGAAATGGGCCGTTGCTATCATCACCACTCATTACTAAAATTTGATTATAAAAACAATCAATCTACTAGTTGTTGGTTATGAAGCCATATGCCCATTCTGCTCTGAGAGATACTAGTTGTGATGTATGCCATACTGTTGCTTTAAAACTACATTGGCTGGTTATGTAAACAACACGTATCAAAAAGGGCATCCAGGTTAAACACTGTCGGTCGTGATCAGTTTTCAAGTCGCAGAATGCCAAGTCCAACTGTACTGTTGCTTTATTCTGGCAGTCTCGCGCTACAGGGAGATAGAGTGGCATGCTTGCGCACGATTGGTCGCACTCAAAAGCTTTCAGTTAACATTGTGACATATGTGTCAGCCCACACTGCCTGTCTGTGAGCCACTGCCTGTGACTATGAATATAAAAATTTCCGGGCTTCGTTTGTGGCTCCACGCGAGTGTGTGTACAGCATGTGTGTGCGATGCAGACAAAGGTGTCCTTGAGGGTTGATTCTTGAGGATGAAATCAAAACAAACACTGTAATTGATGCAGTTTGAAGAGCAGGGGGGTCTAATGTATGATATTTCCTCAACAATGGGGAACACGCCGGTGCTACCTAGCAACAGGCGGACCAGAGAGAGCTTCAATGAAAGAAATTCTCACTGAGGGGGGAATGCGTTTGTTACAAACGTGAAAGAAGAAGAAAAGAATACAAATCGGCAGGGTGCGAATTACACAGCGACCTTGAAGTGCCTGTACAACACTGCTATCAGAAGATTTAAACAAGAATTGATTCGCTTTCATTTACATTTTCATTGATCTGTGATTCAGTTTTTAGTATTTAAACAACAATTACCCCCAATGATGACCCTGACAGAAAATGTATCAACAGCCCTATTGTTACAAACACAAATGCTATGCAGGAGTGTTCTTTTTTTTAACACTATTTATTTGACCCACAAGTCAATGTCAAAAATGTGACCCACTTTAGGAGTGGTCAAAATTACTTTACCATAAGTATGGTTTCACTATCATAGTATGATCATAGAGGTTTATAGTACGGTCAAGAACTTTAAATGATCATTTGCACCACAAAAGCGCTTTCCACCCCATCTTAACCAAACCCGCCTTTCCGATGCGTTACGTTTCCTTAACCTCTTTCCATGCAGAACTACATTATGACAATCTATTGTTGCAGTGCTCACAGCATTCTGTAAATGTTGTGAGCACTGTGTATTTTTCTGTGTATTTTTCTTCAAATGCATGTGGGTGTCACAAGTGTTCTCAACAGAAGGTTGAGGCTACCACAACAATACTGCCTTTCTGGACAACAGGAAGTAAATGGCCAGCAAGTTAAAACCGGACTCTGTGATTTTATAACAAAAAGCTGTTTTGTAAAGAACACACTTTTTCATTCTAAGGCTTTAGAGAAAGGGTCGGGGCTACAGCTCCCTGCGCACAAAAGATTGGTGTTATACTTGAAGATAAATGTTTATATTACAGAAACTTGACAAATAGGAGTGAAAGAAAGATGGGGTGCGAAGAATGTAGCGAATCAAAACCAAGTTAGTAATTTGTCATTCCTCAGGAGCTTAAGAGCACCACCTTCTTATGGATGTTACCAGAGGGAATAAATGGATTTCAGGAATAACAAAAATTCTGACCCAGAAAAAAAAGACATAACCACATCCTTAGCAACCAAGATTAAACAGCAATTATTAAGAGCTGTAATGACCATTACACTAACAATTACTAAGGATGATCATCACAAAAACATTAGACATATAAACATGCAGTAGAGTTGCCCTCAAAATTATTAAGACACTTAAGCCACACTTAACATGTATAAAAATAATTGCATTAGTTAACAAAATATCAATTTATTTGACATAAAAAGAAAGCAACACATCTCACAATAGTAAGTTTGTTGGTTTTAAAAATAATGAAGCCAAAAACAGTTTATTTTGTTATAAAGCGTAATAATTAATAATGAGTGTAATAATTAATAATGAATTAAATAAATAACAATAATTAATGTCCATAGTTAATGTAAGCTGTGGTCCCACTGCTAAGATGGGGACTAACTTCGGGGAAACTAACTGACTTATAACCATTAAAAATGGACCCGAGACAAGTTGATTTAAAGGAACTGCAAAACTGGTTATGAAAAGCGAAGCTAGTTCTAAGATTTGTTTGCAGACAACACTTGATTTGTTTTTTAATTATCTAATGCACTGATATACATGTCATAGTCATACATTTTAAGTGCTCTTTGCTGTCCCTGTGCATATGAGCTGGTTGGTAATCAATGGATTGCAATGAGTTGCTCTAAATATTTTACTTTATTGTGGCTTTAAGCTTAGTGGTGCAGTTGTATTTTCGGCACTGCCAAGCACAACGTAAAGCACACAGCTCAAGCTAACTCTGATTGCCCAGGCGCAGGCCCTGCAACGGCACACGCTATCGCAGTAAGCATCATCTTATCCCGCTGAGTGAGCGTGGGCTGCACTGCAGCTACTCCACAATGAAATGAACCAGCATATATGAGTGTGCATTTCCTTTTTCATATAGAAATGCATGCTGCTTTGGTAAACTCTGGAACCGTGGCTGAAGAATCAGAGGGGGGATTTAAAGAAGACCCAAAGAGACTGATGAACTGGGTGGCAGATGCTCTGTGAGTGTGTGTGCTCTTGTTTTTCTAATATTGTGGGGACCAAATGTCCCCACAAGGATTGTAAAAGTCACACACACCTACATTGTGGGGACCAGCCAGCTGTCTCCATGAGGGAAATTGATCAGTAAACATACTAAATGATACATTTTGAAAATGTAAAATGCAAAAAGGTTAGAAAAGCATAGAAACCTAATGTGTGTTTGTGTGTGTGTGTGTGTGTGTGTGTGTAAGAGAGAGAGAGAGCGAGAGAGAGAGAGAGAGAGAAAGAGCATTTTAAGGGCCATGAAATGAGGTCCTCCATCACCTTTTTCCAATGACAGTCGGCCCACATACAATACACAGCAGACGGAGACAGAGTCTGTCTCTACTCTCTATACAGTTAATATCTTTGCAGGCAACAGCAATAAGCCCCCATCTTCTCCAGATAGCAACCAGTTCACAGATTCAACCACTTCAATGAGCATCAATTCAACACCCTCAAAATGCCATCAGCCATGTGTCAGGATCATTATATTTAAGGAGGAATCTCATGAAAAATTCTATTTTCTTTGTTGCAATACAATAGTGATCTTCAGTTGTTTAGTGGGCGATGCCTGTATAGTGTGTGCTTTGATTCCATAACCAGTCAGAAACTGTATAATGTCTAATATGTCAAAAATTGTTTCAGATTTTTAAAGTTGGCTAGAGTAATCCAGCTTCATAAATCCAGATCAAGTTTTACAGCTTCCTTCCTTCCAAAAAGGAGCATTACTTGAAAGTAAGCTGCATAATCATCTTTTTCACAAATCATTGGATTTCCGACATCACAAATCAAAATCAATTCACACATGACGGTCTAAAATTGTGGTCTGTCCATCCTGGGTAATGTAATAAAGTGGAAGATAGACACCTATACAATTAAGAAAGATCCTACTATCACAGTAGCAATTGAACTGATATTGTTAGCCAGATGTGGGGAAAGTCCTTCTAACATTGTGCTGCTTCTGTGTTACTTTTGTATTTTTTTCTTTAAACATGGTCCCTGATCATCTGGTGGTCTAATCCTGAGGGATGGGGAAGCACCACAACCACTACCGTCAGCCACTACCGTCCTTTCACGACAGTAGTGAGAATTTACATCTTAGTCTTAGTAGGTGTTTTTACACCTAGTTTGATTAAGGGTTCTGAAACCATTTCACACACTGTAAAGAAACTTTAACGTGAACTGAACTCCTTTAAAGCCAATCCAACTAAAAACAACTTTGAAGCTGACTTGAGAACTGTCTGCTTTATGCCTATGGTGAGAATCACTTATAACATGTCTTGTGAAAGCAAACCGAGCCAGGTTCACTTTTTCACATCTGCATAGATACCAAATATTTTTGGATGTTACATGTTACTATACAAAGAAACTGATGACACACAAGGACCCAGAGGAGATGCGTTTTCTAGTTTTACTGAGATGACAGAATGAGGGGCATATTTTAAAACTAATGTCAAACAGGTACAAAAACTGAAAGGTCTTCTTCCAGATTTATGTAAAAACTGAGGGCTCATGGGTCTTAGTGAAGCACATTTCAATGCTAGTTTAGAAAAAAAAGTGAAAAATGGTAATGAAAAACTCAATTACAACTGCCGGTTTGACAAAGAATAAAACGTAAGTGGACATCAGGGGATAGCAATAAATGTATAAAATGTAATGTTTGAATTAGTTTCTCTTAAAATATATGCTAAGGCCTCTTCAAAAACCCTGCCTTTATTAAACAAATAAAACTTTATTAAACAAACGATCAAAAATCCCAGACCCCAATCCACTATAGAGCTTGTGTGGGTGAAAATAGAAACTCTGTTCTGCTTCTTTGTGTCAATGGTCTCTGACATGCTGACATGCCTCATCTTCCCTTCACTCTGACATCCAACTCTCTCTCTCTCTCTCTCTCTCTCTCTCTGTTTCTCTCACAGGGCTACCACACAGTACATCATATAGCACACAAGATTTTCTGTATCAAACTTGAAGCTCAAAAAGCAAATCAATTTGGGCCGAACTATTGTTTTCAATTTTATATCTTACCTGTGGTATAAGTGTTGGGACTCAATTCCTGTCAGTCATCTGAAAGCATAAGATATGCTCAGCACACCACTGAGTGTAAATACGTGTCTGTACTAAACAGACTCTCATTTAAACTTCTGTCCGCGTGTGGCTCGTGTAAAATGGCAGATTCATCACGGTGGACAGATTGGAAATGGACGACGGGAAGTGTCACCAAAGCATCAAAAAACGACACTGTGACAAAGGCTATTGTTTTTATGAAGTAGGCTGAAAAATATCACTGTCAATCATTTCAGCTGATAGACAGGAAACTCAACTAAAGCAAAACAGCACCGATTTTCCTCTCAGATCTCCAGTGCCAGTGCTCCCCTTAGTGCCTCACTTACAATACAGTGCTCGTTTTACTGTATTTTTACATTAATAAAGAAGTACATGTTCATACTGTATAAGCACTTTATGTGTTCTAAAAAAACCCTGTGGGAAACATTGTAAATTTACTGCCTAATAATACACAGCTTTCCGAAATACAATTCTGAGTGGCCAGTTTGTATAATGACAGTATATTTGACTGTCGTCATAGGCAACCGTCTGTCCGCATAAGTCTCTTGGAGCAATCCACAGTCTTATTCGTCTTTGATAAAAATACTTTCAACTCAAATCAATATTTCATATCTATATCAATATTTCATTCTTCGGGTCACATCGGGGTCCTGATCACAGTGTCAGGATTTATTTTGGAATAATAACTGCCTGACTGTACATTATCCTTTACTCAACCAAAAGTTGGCCAGAAAATCTCCTTGCAATTACGTTGGCGCTGTTATTGCTATAGAATTAATGATAACCATGTGTTATGCCCATAACACAAGCATTGTGACATTATAATAGTGAAATTATATTTGATGTAAGCACGTCTCAATAAAGAAGCACATGAAGAAAGGATATAATGACAAATTTAAAAGACCAGGTCACATTGAACAAACTATTAGATTTATTATGGTAATTTTCTGTATTGTTATTTGAATTAAGGTGCACTGGGACCTACGTTTGCTGATGCCTGCATTAAGAAAATGTGAGAATATGTGTGTGTGTGTGAGAGAGAGACACAGTAGGAAAAATGGACAAAAATGGAAGAATGGAAGGCAGTGTTTGGACAGAATCACAGTAAATTACCCACACCAGAAATGGTGATAATATTTTCTCTGAGGACTCGACCTGTAATAAATGACACAATGCATTTAATAAGCCTTTATCACAGACTTGCTACCTTACATGTGTTTACCTAATTAATCAGAGATGGCAGTGACGTAGAGAGCTGGCTTTACTCTGTATTCTGCTGTGGTAAAAATTCCCTCTAGTTAGTAGATGATCTAATTTTCTTTCATGAAAATTGATGGATATTCTCGTCCTCGGAAAAACTCTTTCCTTTCGTCACTGCAGCATCCACCCTCCTCCACCCGCCGTCTCTCCGAATCCAACTGCAAATCAGGCACTTCTATAAAAATGGCAAATGAGCCAGTGTTTGATTAATGGGCTTAATTTTCCGAGGATTTGACTCCGCTACGATAGTCCACTTCACCTCTAAAGCTTTCTGATGATTAGATTTAGACTGTCAAAAAGTCTAACAGCCTAAAAGACGAGAAAAAGAGGGACCCTATCGAGACTTCTGACTCCTCCTAGACACACTCACTAACCATTCAGAGTAACTTTATATTTGCGTTTAACATGTTTCCAGAAGACAAATAGAAAAGCACTCAGTAACCCCTCCCTGAGACAACACATACACCTTTAAAATGTAGATTAGGGTTCAGGCCATACCACAGTACATACTGATTTATCCTGTAGACATTTTGCTATGCCAAATTTTCCATGACAGATATATTTACATGACTAACAGTAGGCAGGACAGCCTTGAATATATACACTGTTTATTTTTGGTATTTTTTTAGTGTTTGATTATCTGCAAAACACTGCTAAATGTTCTCCGTTGTAATGGATGTCTTGTTGTAATTTTACTCTGTTTAGTGACCAGTTTGAATTTATGCATGGAAACTGTTCCTGGAACAGTAAGAAAAAGAACAAGAACATTTCACTGGCACATCTCAAAATGAAGTCCACTCAGCATAAACACAATGTCACTTCAATCTGGTTAAAAAACAGAGTAGAATTTGGCAGTCTTGTAAAAATTTTATTGAGTAATCCCATAACCCTGTGGGTCGGCCCTAGTTATCTGTCCGCAGAAAGATGGCCACAGCATTGTGGGGTAAATGTCTCTAATGCTCTTACACACTGACTTCAGTTATAAATCCTGTTAATATTACATGCGATGCCAGGCTTTGATGATGTAGGACATGTTAAAACTAGGACTTTCCCCAAGAGAAACACAATGTTGCCTAAGGGGAGACCATCTTCACTGCGTTCTCTCCCATGCACTTTGGAGTCAGGTAACATCACTTCCTGAGAATGGTTTCATTCTCTTTGTTGTTGTTTTTTTGTAAGCATACATGAGAGAAAGTACTGTCAGAAAAGAAAGTTTATTTTGCAATAATTACCATCTGACTGTTTGCCAGATAAGCGTCTTACAATAACTGTATAATGGTGTTGATTTTACTGTAATTCATTATGTGTAAGATGCTGTTACACAATGCTACACGGTGTGTATGAATAATGTGAAAATATTAAATGAACAGAAGAGCATCTAATGTAATATCTATAACAGTGCTGTAAACTCAAAAGAGTGAAATTGTATTTGATTTTAAACACACATGTAGAGTTAACAGTTAAGGTGCACATGAAGATGACATATCATAGAAAAATCAAAAGATCAGGTCACATGACAGAAAAAAGCAAGCTTTACCAATAAAGACAGAAAGTTTTAGAAAACAATGATGCTTTGTGTAAAAAAAGTCTTTTTTAAAGAGAGACAACTGATTGGCTGATTGCCATTAAAAGCCTGTGCAATCCATGCTGAACAGCCATCTGTGGAAGGATGTTTAGAATTCAACCAATGACCTCATGATAATGTTCCATCAGCTGAAGCAGATAGAAGTTTGGAAAAAATAATTAATGAAATAAAAGGACCCACTCTAACCCAATCTGCCTTGCTCACATCCTCCAGTCACGTATGCTGCAAGAATATGGCGAATGCTTCAAAGTTTCTGTTCCCCAAGGACCCAACTGCTACGTGGAGACGCAGATGTCAGCTGAAGAAATGAGGTGAGTGCATATTTAACAAACGCTGATGGCCACGTGTATAATTAATGCTAAATTGTCATTTCATTAGCACTAATTACTGTAGACCATTAAGAACAACGGGGGAATCTGTAGCGGACTTTTCAGCGCACTGTAGCTGACCCTTACAGCGCACTGTAGCTGACTCTTACAGCGCACTGTAGCTGATTTCTCAGGAAGATTCTTCTTTTTTGCACACGAACAGCACAAAGCACAAAGATTATTTGTTGCACCTCCTATGGAGATACCTGAAATACTTTCCAAATGGCACAGTGACAAAAACATTTTAATGTGTCGAAGATTTAGGTGCCAACTGTTGTGAGGGAATATAGTGGGCAAATGGTGAGAGCTGTGAGCCTATATAGCTGGCGATGAAGTGGCATAGCTGCTATTTCACAGCGTTGAATAAACATCAAAGGGCAGCCAGTACGACGTGCATGTGTTAAAAATGACAAAATATTCTGTTAGGATTAGTGAACTGTAGGGAACTGTGAACACAGTATCCATTAGAAGCCCAGCCTTACGAATACAATCTGCAAGAAGGCTCATGACGAGCCAATCAACAGTAAGAACTGCCAGACAGCCAATAAAGAGGCAGGACATTACTTTAGTGGTTGGTGCTTATCAGTGAACCATTAACTTTCTGTTTGACTGTGAGCAAGGCATTAATCTGTGCTCATGAATGATCGCTGAGGATCAGTACACGTAAGCTGACGGAAACAATCGTAGACACAACTGGCCGACAACAATAATTGTGCCAATCTATAAAATATACCCAGGCTGACGTTTTTAAGCCCCTTTATTATCAGCATTAATATTATAAGAAACAAAGTGTGGTTTGCAACTTCAGATTAACTGAACATAATTTTAGATTATTTAGATGAAGTATTTACATTATTTTTCAATTAAATTAGACCATTTCAGGTGTGTGTGTGAAAGCAGAACAGCTAAAGGCCCCACTTCATATGAAAAATCACTCATGTAACCATTTGTTTCAAAAAACAATAGAAAACAAATGATTATTTACTTCACTACAACACAGCATACTAATCAGGAGTGTAGCAAACTCTATACCTAAGAAACAAATTTAAATTATTAAATTTATCACTCTCCACTATTTGGGAGATAATCATTATATTATAAACAGGCTTGTTGTGCTTGACTCGTGATGCAAAGAAAAAATTGTCAATGTCATCACCAGCTTTACACTTAAATGTTTGCCTGTTGCCTGCAACTACAGTACTGAGGTCATGAGACATGGTATTCTGGCATCAGTTCACCATCTTTATCTAAACAGAAGACACCAGTAAAAAAAATTTAAATAAAAGCAATATTAAAATAAATATAAATTAAAAGAATTTATTAATTTACTGTTACTGTTATGTTTTTGTACTTTTACCCTAGCAGAGGCCTCTGTTAACCAGTTGAATTGGCTGTTTTGGCACATCATTTAAATAATATTCATGACAGAAACTATGTGAACTTTATAATAAAATTATGCATTTTTATATCATAGTGGTCAAATCAATGTTTTAGGCCTAATAATTAAACCTTACAAGGTTTTAAATAAAGGCTGAGTGACTGATGTTTCTAAAAAGTTTCATTTTAAAGTTTAAATGGAATCTCTTTTGAGTGTATCTGTGGCAACAAGTAATTTAAAAGGATGTCATACTTGTGAAAGTAGGCTGATGAAATGTAAAACATGTCCCAAACCACTTTTTGGATAGTTACTGCGTTCCTGCTACAACTTCATTTTAATGTACACAGAAAGTTATATAAGCTTCAGAGGAAATGACAGGAGATGTGTTACTTCACAGAACACAATTCACTTTCACTGTCATAATGAGCATTTCGTTGCTGTTTCTGTTTTTAAGAACATGGAACAAAGCGAAAGGGTCGAGTCAGAGTAACAAGAGAAAAGGAACAATGTCTTTTTTGATTAAAATGGTGAGGTGACACAGGATATGAAACCATATATGGTTGTAAAGGGGTAGCAGGTGGAGGTAAGAGAGGCAGCCGGTCGGGCAGAGGGGATTTTGTGGGAGGAAATAGAAAGAGCCTTTAATTTGAGACCAATGGCACTGGGGAGATGGAACATCAGACAGCAGCCACTCAAGAGTCGCCCATCTGCAAGGTAATAAATTTCACGCGTATTAACATCCAGTTGCACCCACGCTCTCTATAGCTCTTCCTCTCACACAGGCACATGGATCCGTGCCCGCAGGTACCAGCAGTCTCTTTGTGACTGTGGGAACACATTATGTAGTAAAAACTGATTGTTGGGCCTAAAAGCACACAGGTTTCTACTGTAGAAAGGCAGAGTCTGTTTTCATGCTTTATTTGGCCGCTAGACACACAACAAAGCTTACTGTGATTACAGATAATGTCTACAAAGCAATGTACCCTACTGCCTCAAAATAACTCCTGTCTGAATTAGCATATACATAAGTAGTAATGTCGGTATTATTTGTTTAAAATCAAATTTCCTGCTCTGAACTGTGTGACACAACATCACAATTTAATTTAATGTCTGTTATTAAGTTGAATAAGCATTCAGAAAAGATAGAAGGCAATGCCATTTAAAACAGAGCTTAAAAAACGCAAACTAAAATTGAAATTAATAATTACAATTATTTTATTTTTTACATGCATACAACTGTTATTCTTTATATCAATTATTCATTCATTTAAATGATTAGAAATTACTATTAAAAAGGATAAAACTAAGATCTGTTGGAGGAAAAACATAGTATTATGTGTAATAATAATAATAATAGTGAACATAATTATTTTACTTGAGAAGAGCCTGAAATATTTGAGACAATTAAATAAACATGCTTACATGAGCTGCATATACGGTATGGAAATCAGGTCTTAACACAGGTCCTCCTTTCTACAATGCCAACATTTTCAATTTGTGATCATAAACTGCAAAGACAAACAAACATAATCATAATATACTCTACACAGAAGGTGGTGAGGGGCGGCTATTAAATCCACAATTCCTGGATTCCAGCCAGGAAGAATCACATCTCCCATATCCTTGACTCTCACAAGCTGCGAAAAACATTTTTTGTGCCAAGCAGCTCAGTCCATTGTCAAAAATCGCACTAGCAACCAAAAAACAAAGTTCATGCAACTCTTAAACTGACAAGTTGTGTTAAAGAAGGCCAAACATGTAGAACCACTGATGTTCAACAATCAAATGGCAACTTCCCTCTTAGTCACAGACTTCAAAAGACTTTATCTAGTGCAAAGACTTTATCAAACTGTTTAGGCATGCATATGTTTTACCTGCAACACTTAAGTTAGCCTGTCTCCACTCACAACCTGAGATGTTCTCATGCCTGGGAACGGTATCAAAAGATACTGTCAAATAACACACTTCATCAAAGCCAGGGAGATGCTGCTGATAGACAAAATGTCTCTGCATTCGTGAGATGAAAGAGCTGGAAACCCTGTAATACAGTCCAGTTATCTAGAAGAGAAAGCTCTTCATTGTTATCTTGTACTGACATCTGCACCAGCTGAGCATTAGATGTGGCCTCTTTTTCGCCTGAATAACCACCCACAGGGGAACAGCCAGCTAAGCAGCATTTACAGTGTGTTCAATTGGATATGATAAGCTAATTCCACAGGCTGGCATTCTGATTCCCTATAATGTTTCTTTTCTTTCCATTTTTGATGTCCAGGCCGGCCGTGAGCACTGAGAGCTCAAATTGGACTTAGATTGCCTGATTTCCTGAGATATTCAATTACCAGAGATTAAGCAGCGCAAACAAGTTCATATGGCGCCATCTCCGATCTAAAAATGTCTGTTTTAAGAGAAGAGACTATAGACATAATGACTGTATTGAAGAAAAAAAAGTTCCTACAGCTACTTCTGTACAACATTTCTTTGAGAAATGTGTGAAAGAACTTGACAACTTGCTATTTAAGATGCCATATTAAGAAGCTTTATATATAGACCATTGAACAAGGGAAGACAGATTCACAACTCAAATGGTCCTACATAGTATTTTTTGGAATCATTAGAAATATCAGTCGGCCAGCAATTGCATTACAATTGATCAGTTCTGAATTAAACGAACAATTCTGATGCTGGCACGACATTTTCCTGCTAGAACGCCATGACTCCAGCTGATACCTGCTATAAAGTGTCTCGTAAAATGGCTCCTTGTAACTCTAACCACCGATTAACCAATGATCTAATTTTACTATTGATTCTCTTCTTCCTGTCCGTCTCTTAATCACCATTAGACACCATTAGCACATGAGAAGTCAATCATGACACGGCAGTTCTCTTATGGAATGGTCATCCACAATGATGTTAGAATATAGGTCACATATGTCTTTTAAGATTAAATGTCAAATGCTCCCTGATTTTCAAGTCACTCAGATAAAAGTGTCTGCTAAATTACATATATATACATATGTATACATGTGAATAATGTTTACATAGCATTATATAACTAGTTACAAGTATTTAATAGGTATTTAATTAAAATGTGCCGTTGGCATTGTTTTGGTAATAATTCAAGAAAGGAATTATGCAAATCAGAAATCAGCACCATTGCACGGAGTAATTTGCCATCCTGCAGGCTGGTACTCGACTGCAGAAGACGTAGGAGACCATCGCTAGATTCTAAAACATTTGCATGTATCACTCATAAACATTCTTTTCCCCAACAAAAACATTTAAACAGTCACACAAACAGTTACAAACCATTTGTTAAAGTACCTTCATAGTAAGAGTGTTATCTTCAAGCAAAGTGAACTTGTCTTCAAGCAAAATCTTGGTTTCTACCACTTGTCCTATGAACTGAGAGAGGCCACTGGACAGCTTAGCGGTATTAGTGTAAATCACCATCATGTAGATGTGTGTGATGACAAATGATGCACACAGAAGGTGGAATCTAAAAGTAAAGCCTTCCAGAAGTTGAGTCAGGGAGAGGCTGATCTATCTGTTCAGAGCTCCTCCCCAATGTGGAGGCACCACTGCGTTAGATTTCCTTAGAGGCCAATAACTCTGCTGAAAAAGGATTATACTGGCCCAAAGGTCTAGGTCATCACAAACAGACTTGTTCTAACAGCCATCTATCCTTTTTGGGACACCATTTAATGCAGTATTGCCCATCCTCCCTTCCTGCAGAATAATATTTACTGCCTGCAGCAGCACGTTTTGAATCGTGAAGGCCTGAAGGCCGATTCAATATTGGTTACATTCAGGTTGTTAATGATTCTGCATAATCATTAGAAAAGGCACATCTCATCGGGAAGGTCAGTGCTTTAAATTCAAGTGTATGTGACTTCATGAACTGGCGTGACACTCCACAATCCACAAGAGATACGGATGCTGTTTGCCCTGAATATTAAGGAAGGGCAGCAGCTCCAGATTAGGGTGACCTGAAAAGACCAGACCCAGAGGAAAATTTTACTGCTCCTTAAATCAACATCTAGGGAGATGTCTTGGTAGATGTTTCTCTTAAAGTTCCCCAGGAATAAGAGTATAAAGCTTTAAAAATTATGTTTATAGTATTCTAGCAGTATAGCACAGGTTTTGGAAAAAATGTTTGAGTTCATATTAACTCAATATCTTTCTTTTGATCTGGTGTGCTGGCAAATCGGAGTATAGTGTGAGACATTATTAATATCTTTTCAGTTCTAGATAAGATGTATGTGAGATCACGGGGTGAGAAAAAGTGAGAAGCAGAAGACTTCAGAAGAAATCAATTTAATCTCTAATTTAATCTCACCGCTGTCCAGGAGAAACAATTATAGAGATCTCATTTGTGATTTTACTTTTCAGTGAGAAGCTTACCAACACGCAGGTTACTCAGAACACAGATATTTCTTTTCATAGAAATACATCTTTTAATTGAATATTCCACCGTGAATAGCTCGGTGGGTGCACAAACAAACAGGCAGAGGCAGAAAACTGAGGAATGGGAACTTTTGAGGTCCTTCACCACTCAAGGGCAAGAAGGTCAAACATAACAAACTCTGTAACCTACAAACACACACTTACAGAGCTCAAGAAAAAATCAATAAACCTCAATAACTGACCCTGTCTTGTGAAATCTCCACAATGCAATTCTGTAAATACAAAATAAAAAAAATCCCATTAAAAGTTACTTTTTTGTTTCTGGATGTTTCCCTAACCTAAAGACACTATAAGCAAATCCTTGCTATTCCAGACAACACATATTTAAAACAGTTACTTGAGCAAAGGTTTAACATTAATCGAATTTGATCTAATTTGTTTTAATTAATGAATATGAATTAAATATGCAATGGATTATCAAAGTCATTAAGGTAGTAAATGAAACAAAGCACTTTTTATAATACGAACAATCCTGAACAGGTTAAATAACAAATTTAAAATCACATGAGTTTTACTGCGTGGCAGGTAATGACGCCTTTTGGTTTAAGATATTGCTGCACCTACTCTGTACTTATGCTTGATTTTATTCAGTAGGAAGAAAAAAACAGAAGAAATTCTCCACAGAGAGCTTAGGATCAAAACAATACTACTGAATAATGAAGCTTTCGAATAGTAATGAAAAATGCAAAAACAAAATTAAAATAAAAGCCGGCGCAAAGAAGAGGCAAAGTGGGACATTAAAGGAGTGATCCATAAAAGATATTTAAATATATGCAAACAAAAGCTTTACAGGAGAATAAATGTTACCACGGGAGGTAATACAAACAGATTACACATTAAACAAGGGACGTTGAGACAGCAAATTAATGAGGAAAAGCATGGCTGGATGAGGCGCCATCCTCGGGGGGAGTTCTGTTACCGAGACCTGAGAGGAGACCTTTTGAAACCCAGACTTAAAGCCCTTTCTCCAGGAGATCTTAGAGGCTGAGAAATAGGTTATGGAGATGCAGGCGCTTACACATGCAGGTCAGAACTGCAGGGTGGGTATTGAAAATTCAAACCTTTGCTTTAACAGGACGGCTTAAAAAATCCGTTCACCCAAAAACAAAAGTTCTTTCATCATTTTCTCCCAGATGTATAAGTTTTTTTTTAGCTGAACACAAGCAAAAAGAAAAATTATTTTGAAAACTTTTATTGAAAGCAACCAAAGCGGACTGTTTGCACAACACCCCCGTAACCTTGAGGTTAAATGTCTTGCTTGAGGGCACGGTTGTGATTTTTTTTTTAAACGTTTCCATAACTGGCACATGTGCAAAAGTCATCTATAGATGGAATCAAACCCAAGAAATTTACATTATCAAAGGAGACTCATGGGACAAGAAAGAAAGTGAGAGAGAAAACAGACTTGACAAGAAGAATAAGAGACTGCTGCAGAAACTAAAAGAAAGGATAAAGGATCAAGGATAAAGACCACAACAAGGCTGATTTTGAAAGGCGTGATGACAGCTGAGAGCCAGAGTAAAAACCAAAGTTGCTCCACTATTGAAATTGTGAAGGACCATGATGTCCATGTGACTTCCACTGTTCCATCAGCCATTCTTACCTTTAGAAATACCAAATATATTCTTTACCTCAGCTTGAATGACACTCTCTATAGCCTGTGTTTTAATTAAAAATTTAAAAGCATGTCACTGTTTCGGTCAGTGTCGTTAGGACAAGGCGGAGGGACCGTTAATGGATGCAGGAGAATTGTTGGAGAGCATCGATTAAAGAATGTGTTAAAGGTCGAATGCAGCGGTGGGCACAGCTATTTGAAGATTCATGAATCCTCTGGTGATGAGGGGCAGGTAAGGAACAGGCTTTAATTGTAACCTGGAGTCTGCCAGCCATTCAGAAGTCGGCCTTTGTCATTGATTTGAGACCAGCTTTGTGTTTCTTATAATGGCTGCAGGTAAGGCAGGGCAGTCTCATGGGATGTTGCTGTAGTAACTACCTATTACACTGATTCACAGAAGTGTTAAAGAACACAGAAGTGGCGTGAGCTGCAAAATGATATACGAATACTTGACTCTGATTGGTCAGTCGTGACCCTCCGAGGTGTTATCTTTATTATAATTCGTTTCATGTATCACTCTGCAGTCTCTTTTCTTAAGCCGTGTTTGAATTTATTACAAATTAACTAACATTATTTTAATATTTTGGGTCAAATTATTTCTTTTTGCAGCCATGTAGTTAATCACTTTAGTAGTTCAGATAGTTTGAGGAAAGAAGTTTCATTTTAACCCTGTGTCATAAGGCTGTTAGTGTTAGCAGGTCTTTTAGCTTAACTTCCCGGTGTTTACCGGTAATCGTCCATCACCAGATAGAGGGATGGTTATCATCCCTCGTGCACAGATGGAAAGACAGAACGAAGTGAGGGAGAGAGAGTGGGAAATGGCCGAGCAAAACTCCAGTTCCTTGGTTTTATGAACACAAGTCCATCCTCTAATGCAATCTCTGCTAATTAAGGTCACCATACTCACATCATAAATATTTCTCTACACCCACACACCCCTGTGCTGCGAGCTGTGGCATCGGCGCCCTGGGATTCTTCTTTCTCTTTCATCTTCTCCATCATTCTTCTCCTTCTCTTTCAAGGCCAAGAAAAGAATACATCTGGTAATTAGCAGATCTTCACACCTCGTCATGGAGAGCATGGAGCTATTCTCAGGATGTTTTGCCGCTCACATAAGGATCGGTACATGACAATGGCTCCTTCCTGAGTACAGACACCTTCATTCATAAAATATATTACGTAACATGACATGGGTCAGGGATAATGGACCCCATTCACACAGCAATACTGATAATAACCTTTGACTTTTGGGATTTCGTAACTGAACCAAAGGGTTGCAGTGAGTGGCAGCTCTGGCATTTGACTAATTTTTTCACCAAGAGAGAAAATTCACACATTTCATTTGCGGATTTCACTTTAGATTTTCACTTTTTTAAGTGAAAGGGCTAATGTGTCAAAAATACTGTGTGTGAAACTGATACCAAGGCACAGTTCTATCAAACACAGTGAACTTTAATTGCAACATGGAGACAGTGTTTACACTTTTTGGGAAGTCAACTAACAAGTCTCAGATGTCTCTGCACACTGCAACAGCATAGAAGAAAGTATTTTACCATTGCAAACAAATTAAGTACTTCACCTACAAATCCAAGTGCACGTCTGTCAAACCTTGCTAAACCTTGCCTAATCACTAATAGCAGTAGATGTGGGGGATGATCTATAATCAACACAAGTGCATTAAATGCATGTAAATAGTAGTAATAAAGAATTTATATTCCAGTGAAAGAAATGCACAGGCCAGAGTGGATGAAACCAAAGTTTCTAACTCTACTGACTCTGCCTTCTTTATTGACGGTTGCTTCATATGTGTGGGAAGGTGTGTTTGTGTCCTTGTGTGTGTGTGTGTGTGAGGGAGAGGAAAAATGAGAGAATGTAGGAGTGTCAGCAGGTTCGTTTTAATAACCCACATCTTAGCTGTGCGACAATTCTGCAAATAATTGAATAAACCTTTAAAATTGGCAACTGTTTTATAGGAATGTTGAACAAAGGATACAAGAAAAAGAGAGAAACCAAAAGCTACTACAATCATTTGAAGAGTGAATCTGCAAGAAATACAGAAATCATTAACTCTAAGGCCATTCAATCAAACTGCTTTCCTTTTCTACTTTAAGAAGCTGTTTTTTTAGGAAGTACATTTCCGTAACATTCAAACGTTCCATCAGACATATAATGTTAAAATGTCAATAAATTGCATGGTGCCGTCTAGAGCTAAATTAGGACAATAAAAAATGTTGGGATATAATTAAGGATGACAGGTTTTCAGTTTAATTTGATATTGCAAACATGTACTGTCGTAAAACTACAAGATGACAATTAGAAACAGAACTTTATGTTTAATCTTTCTCCAAAAATCCCCCTTTAAATGATCAGATATTATCAGTTGCTAATATACCAAGGAGAAGGTGGACACTTCTAAACTTCTTAACCTAGTAATAATAACCTAGTATACAGAAGTTGGAAACTTCTATATTATTATTATTATTATTATTATTAGTATATGACATTTTTTGTAGAATGACCCACAAAAAAGTGAATATGTTGCAAAAGCTCTTCAAAGAGACAACACCATGCATACATTCACAAGCCTGTATTTCTTAGCAGATGAAATCGTTGTACCGTCCCCAGAGATGATTGCAATACAAATCAAATATAATCCATATTCACGTCCCCATTTCTGTTGTCACTGGTTGCAAGAGATGGGGAGAGAGAGAGAGAGAGAGAGAGAGAGAGAGAGCGAGAGCGAGAGTTGTTTAAAGCAGTACAGACATTGCATCAGGGTAGAGCTGTGAAGGGTGACCTCTATTTCATCAGGTTCCTTGACCCCAGTCGGAAACACTGACTATTGATCTGCCGGAGGAACGGACATGAGCCGGGCCGTTCTCTATTCCGAGTTCATACCGCGATGGAACATTTTATTTGATGAACTCGGGCAGCACAACTCCCCTCAGGACGACACAATGTGTATATGTTTTTAATTACTCTAAAAATGCTAAATATTTTAGTATAATAATTTTAGAACTATGGGTTAGTTTTAAATAAATATAAATCATCAACTTAAAAAAAGCTTTGTTTTTAACAGCCGCAACAGTGACAAGTGAATCTGGTTTCTATTTCTGCAGTGTTGTGCGAGGTAGCCCCATCCACTTTAAACCCCCCCCATGTTTCCAGTCACGTTTTGCATATATTGAACACCAAACATTGTCGAGGAGCGAATGACTGGTATCTAAGAATGGCATATTACATGACAAATGGCATCACAGAAGTTACAAATGTACAAGGCATGTGTACTTAGTTTTACGCTAGTTCTACACACTGTTCTGATTGGCTGTGATTTTGCGTCTTACGTGTGGACAGAAAGATTCGTTATTGGAATCTTGTGTCGTGCCTAGTTAGAACATGAAGCAGATAAGAAAGCAATTGTGAGAGCCCGTCAAAATGAATCTGTTTTTCTCAAAAGCGGGAGCAGTGTAATGCTTCAGAAAACTTCATTAAATTCCTGACCTTTTGCAATTCTGATATATCAATCTCTAACACCGACCTTGAGATAAGCCACTCTTTCCCTTTCAGTCATTTCAGTCACCATATAGCTTTATGATAATGGGAATAAACTGCAGTTTTGAAGTCACGGCACAAGACATGCTAAAGAGGAAAAAAAATCGCCCTCCTTCAGTGATCCCGATCCATGTTATCAAACCCAAATTTATCATTACAAGATTCAGCTCCACTGCATCATATTCTGTCATTAAATTGTTCTGCCTTGATGGATGACTTCCAAAAGGGCACCTCGTGCTCTGACTGACAGTGGCCCGTGGTGCCCCAGATAAGACTCATCTGCTCTGGCTGAATGGGGTGGGGAGTTGGGTGGGCGGATGGAGTGGTGAATGGGGTTGTTATATGTAACTCACCTCCACCAGCTTGTTGGCGTGCTCACGGAAGACCTGAGCGTACTCCTTCACTTCCTTCTCGTTGCCGCTCTTGGCTGCTTCTATCAGCACCAGCAGGGGCACGTTGGTCTCCAGGAAAGAGTCAGATATGTGGTCCATTACTGCTTTCCTTAGCTGGAGGAAAGAGAGATTGAAAGCAGGAATCAGTGGAAATATAACAATGTCTTGCAGTATAAACATGTAGCTCCTCCTACAAGACATTTAAAAGGGGTGAGTTACAGGTTTGACATATAAGCTTATGGTGAACTTACATGCGAAAGACCTACAGTATTCTGTTGTGAGATCCATTGTTTAATTCATGTTACTGTATCTTAAAGATCCAATGTAATCTCTTAACAATCCAAGTCTCTTGACAATCCTTGCTACTGAATTTACAGAGTTAATATCCAGGTGGTATTAGGTGAGGGACATTATAGTTTTAGAGCTTATGCACTTTAAATAATTTATAGAAGTATTCTATTTTTAAAGTCCCATTCTACTGTACAGATTCAAATTAGATTATTGTTAATCTGATCCATAAAACACAAAATATGAGCCAATGCAACAGTCAACAGAGGATTTGGCAAAGCAAGAGAGCATTAATCCAAACCTACAGTTCCTGGACAGAAAAGAAAAGAAGCAAATACACAATAGTAAGCAATTCAAGATTAAGTGCTTTGCTTAGGGGCAAAACAATGATGGCTCATTTCTTGTGGGCTCAAGCCAGCAGTCTTCTGGCAACCAGGTCTGATCTTAAACCACTATGCCACATCACTAAAATAGACAGGCATGCATTTTGCTTCAAGGTAAGTTAAAGTCTAAAATGTCCTCTGAAAACATGGTTTGTTAGTTTTAATGAGTTTACCGTTAGTTTTATAGTAAGACAAGTCATAGCTATAAAATTTGCTGTTTCATAGCTGGCTTTGAGAGCATCACTTACTGTATGCAGTAAAAACATCTTTGTAGACCATTTTCATGGGGCAGTAGGTTGAGTCCAATGACACGTTTGCTCTAATGGATGATGGGAAACACTCCTAACAAGTAATGACTATTATTCAGCCACGCACATATCTAATTCAGTTTAAAGAGTTGGCCAGGTGGCAGGCCATGGTGGGCAAATAGTAACAATGAATTATTTCTAAAAAAGTCACATAATCCATCACTGACATTGAATGATCGCTGAAAAAGACTAACTGTTTGATGTAGCTAACAGCCTTAAAAACTCACAGATGTAACTCAATCCACCAAAATCATTTAAGCAAAATAAACAGTCAGAGAATCATGTAGAAATTTATTTCAGTATTTTATATATGGGGTCTCTGATCGAAGTCGAATGTGCATAGGTCAAACAGTCATAACACATATCATTTACATGTATCGTAGACATCTTCAAAAAAATTAATAACTGTATAAAAATTGATTAAAAAAACCTTGACTAGCATTCTAAGTGAACTTAATAAAAAAATGATACAAAAGCAACGTATATGGTCCCATTAAGTGTAGGTGCAAATCTCGGTGGTGTGAAAGAAAGTTAAGGGGCATGCTGGGCTGCAGGCCACGAAACCAGAGCTAAGCAACAGGACGTCATCTTTTCAATCAATGTTCAGCACTCGGTGGAGTTCTTGGCCACCTGAGAATAAAATTCAGAAAACAGAGCACACCCTATAGGTAATAATTTCTTTTCCTTCATGCCGACGATGTAATTGAAATGTTTTAATGAACCCTGGCCCTCTGTCTCTAATGACCTCTGCTAAAAGATGCGCACTTGACCTCCTAACGATTCGGTTGTTACCCCAAAAAAAATACTTATATAAGAGGAAAATGTACATACACATATTTTAGCTTAACACTACGATATTGCGCTGAACAACTGAGATATTAAGTGTGCGCGTGTCATGTTGTATTTAAAACAGGGGCAACATGGTTATAAAGAATAGTCTTGTGCTACTATTTGAATGCATTAATATTCTTAAGCTGGGATTCAGTATGACAGAACTGCAGCTCCCCACCTCTTCTTAAAATTAATTTTACAGTTCTCACGGAGCTTTAAAGCGGCATTGAGTCATCTTTCTCTGCTTTCTTTTTTTGATTAAGAATATCTGAGCCATAATTATTTTCCCTTGATAAAGATCATGGCGTTATGGGGTCAGTTCCTTTTGGACATCCTTATTATGCCAGCGAGATTAATTTCTGTTTACAAGGAAATCCAGATTTCAGATGGCAGACGTTTAAACACAAAGCCTGTGCGCATATTTAAAATAACGCACGTTATAAACATGCCAATGTGTAAAATCCCAGAGGAAAATTGCATTAGGCAGAAGTTGCTCTTTTGTAGCTCAGGAGATTTAAGCTTCAACATTGTCTCAGGTGCTACTGCTAAAAATGCTAAGTAGAAAAAAAATATAGGACTTTTGGTGATATGCAGGACACATTTTAGTACTCAATTTAATCTTACTCCTGTTTAGAAGAAACACATTTTAAAGAGATGTCTATTGTTGTTTTTCTTTATTTGGGACCCAACATGTCATTCCCTCAGCTCAAAAAGTCCCACCAACACATTTTGTGAAACTGTGTTTCAGAGTATTGGTAGTGTTGGCAGGACAACAAGTAGCCCACAGTGAAGCCCCTCATGCCTAATGTCTTTTTCAGAGATGGAATTGAAGTTATGGTTATGTAATCTTAGGACTAAATTGGAAAAAAGCTTGAGGAATAAAGTGGCCTGAAGAGTTCTCACAGACTACAGTAACAGCTAGCCAAAAATTGGAAACACTTAGGTGTAGTGTTTTGCCTTAAATTGCTCTGTGGGATTTAAAAAATGGAAATCCTGCGATCGTACCTGTCAACTTACCTTCCTGTTTTTCTTTCTCTGTCTTTCCAATCTGTCAATAATCCTTTGTTGTGTTAATTTATAATTATGTTGCACTGAAGCATTGGTAAAATTTAGCCCAGCAAACTTAATCAAGTTAGAGGAAACAAAGATAAAATATAAAGAATGTGTGAACTTAGCAAGGCTCTGAAAATAAATCTTTTAGTGTCGCAAATGAGGGAGATCTTAAGAGACGAGATTAGCTTTTGTTTGCTAATTTTGCTTACAAACAAGAAACTGTATTTTTATGAATTAAACACCTGCTTCGAAATGAAAACAGATGCCACAAAGATTGAAAGTCAAATCGGCAATGAAATTTGGTGATTTTCTGTTGTTCACTCGGTGTGAGTCTCAGAACAACCCCGACAGATGTTTTACTTTCTAATCTGGGAAAACAAGAGTTTATTATTCTGTTGATTTATGTCTGTTTCTTCCACCAATTTGCTTTTCTGAATTCATCATCAAGCATTTTTTTTGCACCATTTCTTTTTTCCCCAACAGAGAGGTGAATTTACTAAACAGTTGCACCAATTTTGCTTGTAGTATTTCAGCACAGAAACTATTTTATTCGCTAAACACCCACAATCCAATTTAGAGAGGCACCTAATGCACTGAAATAGCCTATCACCATATTTAAATGAAGTCATTTCATTCTGTTCTGTATAAACATGCATCAAATCACATGATTTTAAGTGTGTTTGCAAATTGATTTGCATCATTTAGTAAATCAGCCCCTGCAAACGCAGAGTGTTCAAGTACACGACACGCCCTTCCCGAGATGACCTGATCATATGAAATTCCAAATACCAAAACTAAATAATGATTGGCTGAAGATATTTCCTGTCTTATATTGTTTCATTTGGATTCCTTGCAGATAGCAGCAGAACCTTTGGGTCAAGAGCTCAAAGTTTTGCATTTAAATGTCAAGGGCAATCGTGTACCCGCTGAGCCAAAAGGCATCTGATACAAACCAAAATGAAGTTACAACACTGAAATCTGGTGTTATTAACAATGACATCTGAAAAGAAAAGTGGGTGACAGTGAGAGACAGATAGATAGAAAGAGAGTGATGTGCTGTTTGATGTTTCTTGTCTTGTCTTAAAATGAGCCTGATAACAAAACCTCCTTTCCATTTAATAATCACCTGAGAGGTCTACAGCCAGAGGTAGAAAAAAGGGCAGAGAAATGATTTCCTCTCTCTGGTGAGATGACATTTAGGTTAATGCTTTAGCATTGATTTGAATGTTTGTGCTCTTGGCTTAACCAAAAGCTACACCCCTGCGTGTGGTCTTAGAAAACCATCATTCTGAATAATTAATCAGGAGTTTTACTTACAATTACTTAACTTGCTATTGTTTTTTGTCTTTATGTCTTCATTTTACTGTCATTAATTAAGCTATATTACACGAGAAGCCATATAGAGCGTCTGTCACCCTTTCAGCTGTGACTATATTCACAATATAGCATGGTCTAAAATGCCTTAAAGCCTTTATTTAGCTAGTTATGATTATTCATTCAGCGCTGTTCTTCTCAATAAACAACACAATTTTAGTATAAAAAATTACACCACTAATTAACAAGCACCACTAATTACTCTGGGTGAGGAGTAATCACATTACTCATTAGTTGACTTATGATTTAATTTCCCATATCACAGCCGTAACTTTACCTGAAGGAGGACACAAGGATAAACACCCAGTTGTCCATTTAGTTTACCTGTTATTGCAAAGATAAACTGTTATTTCTGTGCCCCTAGTGGCACCGAATGGAATTGCAAAAATAATGCTTCCAAGCAGCAGATTTACATTTATGCATTTGGCAGATGCTTTGGCGCTATCCAAAGCGACTTACAGTGCGTTCAAGTTATACATTTTGTTAGCACGCATGTTCCCTGGGAATCAAACCTATGACTTTTGTGTTGCTCACTCTACCAGCTGAGCTACAGGAACGCTAAAAAAATCTAAAAACTTCAACCCATGAAAGGAAGGGCCATAATTCCGACTGAAATAGCCTTTGTTGACATCAAATATGTAATCCAAGTAACAGTATTTTTATAAAAACATGTAATAGCTGTAATGGGATTACCGAAACAAAAAATGTGTAAACCCCTGTTCACAAAACAAAGACATTAAATCTCTGATTACAGAAGCACAAAATACTTAAGCCAATACACACATCTAACACTGTAAAATGAGAAGGCAGAAAAACAGGGGTGCTGTTTTTACACTGTTGATGAGAGCAACATTAGACTGATGTTATGACAAACTGACATTCTATCATCCCCTGATCTCTGATCAGTGAGGCTCCACTGAGGCCTTTATCAGTATAAGGGAGCAGTGTTTTCTCAGCCTGCATTAATGTATTAAAAAACGGGGAGGGGTCTCTTTTTTGTTTGTCTCTGTGACTACACACACACTTTTGTCATTTCACATCTATTCAGTCCGATTGCACATGTCGAATGTACTGTTGACATGTTCGCTAATCTTTGCAAAGAAATGCAGCTGTCTGTTTACATGTGCATCGCATGTGTTCCATAAATTCCATAAATAATAACAAGTTCCATAAATAATATTTCTGTGTATGCGTAGAGTGGTTATTTAACATCCACCAGTATGTCATTACTAACTGCTAATCTATCCTTTACCGCTCCAGGTTTGTTGTCATTGACACTAAACACTACTGGTCCTCCTGCATTATAGCCAAATCACACACAAGCTTGAATACGTGAAATGTGTGTGTTCGCATGTATTTATGAATAGAATTGTGACAGGAGCTGGAGCCAAATGTTTACGTGCTGTTTATTGTTTATTGAAAGGGATTATTTAAAATCATAATCTCTTTTAATCTCATGTGCTAATAACAAGCTCAATCGGATATTTTTTCTCATTTAATTATATGGCTTTTAATCCTAATCAGATATCAAACGGATTATTCGAAACATTTCACTGGAACCGGATTCTAATAAGAGTGTTGTAAAAGGTTCATTCTAAATTTACTCAGATTGTACACAGCACAGAATAAATACATACATGTATTTTTTTTAAAATAAATGCTTTACTGCAGACGTCAAAATTTCTTGCGTGTCTATGGATGAGACATACAATCCTTGGGAATTGCGTGAGATGACACATACAATGTCAAACACTGCATATTACAAGCTTCACACAAGCTGAAAGACTGTGTGGTGTCTCTGAGTTTTAAGAAATGGCTGCCACAGTGTAGCCCGACAGACTATAGCCACAGAGCAACTGCTAAAGCAACACAAACACATCACTCAAAACAATTGTTTAAAGTTTAAACAATTTATACTCGGAATTTCGTAGAAGCAGAAAACATACAATTGATTTAGAAGTTTTAAAACTCAGTTCCACCCTAAAAAAAGGGTTTTGTTATAGAGCAGGAAAGATTTATAAGCCTTTCTTTGTCTGTCTATAGGAAAGTTTCTCAGATGTAGATTAAGGGAAGCTGTCAGCTAAACTCAAAGGATTCGAATCGCCTGTGGTCAGATGTCATGCTGGATACAAAAGACACAAGTGTCATTTATATTGCATTCACACATCAAGCAGATGTTTCATCCAAAGCAACTTACAGTGCATTCAGGCTTTAAATTTTATCAATATATGCAATCCCTGGGAATCGAACCCATGACCTCTGCACTGCGAGTTATACTCTACCTGGTGACCTACAGGAAGCTGGAGCTACAAGCAGTGATATAATAATAAGAAAGTTATGAATAATCAAACAATTTATTTGCAAATAAAATGTCGTTATACTATCACAACTGTGCTGATCTTCAGAATGACAATACAGTCATGTGATTATTTTTACAATTCAATAAACAATACGTTAATATCAAATAACATACATTTAAAAAAAAATTGCCAATTTGTGTAAGTTTCTTGCAAATGAAAACTTGGAGTGGACATTCTGTAATCAGTCCCATCCAAGTTACATCCCGGGTTTTCTGTTTCACTTTTCCCATTCACTGGTGAGAAGAATCCCAAAACAAATAGTTCTGGAGGAGGAGAAAATACCTAATTGCACCTAAATACAAAACTGCACAACTTCTCATTTCGCAATTTTTACAGAATCTCATCCGGAGTCCCTTGGAAAAGACAGTGAAAATCCCCAGGTGCTGTTATACTTACAAGACCAGAACAAACTGTTGTGTAAGTAAAAAACAGAAGGTTTCTTCAGTAAATATGCGTCTTACAACTCATTATTTTGTTCTCTTTTATGATATGAACAATTTAATCAAAGCACATACATTCCAGGAACTCTTGAGTGTTGTTTCTATTTGCACTTCACAAAATAGATCTCTGGAGAGAGGGAGAGAAAGAGCGAATAAGAGAGAGATGTTGCTTAACCATATGTTCAGAAGTGCTGTGCACTGGAGGAGCATCCTGGAGTGAGCTATCCGTCAACAGAGAGCTGGGAGGGAGGATTTGACAGACACATTTATTAGAAATAGGATGACAGATGACACACAGCTCAAGTGGAGTAAAGGGAAGTGTGCGGGGACTTCTAATTACATAAGAAGAGATATTTAAGAGTATTCATTTAGCCCAGTCTGCCCTCACACTCCTAATATAATTCATCAAGCTTCTAAACAGCTGGAAGTCTTTACCTTGGATTGGTAATGTTCTAGGTTCTGCTTATGAATTTATTTGATTTCTTTCTTCAGTCTCTAAGTTGGTCTCTCTCTTTAGGTCTCAGTAGTAAAGCATTATGGGAGCTCATGCACTCAGTGGCATCTAAGAGGTGTGCCTCTGGGGGAGAGGTCTGACAAATGCTGGGCTTAGTTCCGTGACTGGCTCCATGACTGCAGAATTACCTCAGCTCAGAGGTCCACTAGTTCAGAGAGACTCACAGAAAGTGTGGAGAGCCAAGCAGTAACCTGACATACAGTTTCTGTCTTTTTGGTCTCCTTTTCTCTCACACAGAACACCCATTCAAATGAACCATTGCCAGTAAATTATTGTATTTCAGGGTGTAACCTGGCTCATGAATATTAATTAGGTACCTCGACTGGACAGTTTAGCAATGGTCTAATTGGTATTAATAAACTTAGTGCCACACACACACACTCACACACTGGTGCTCTGGTGACACTGCTAGAAAGTGCAAGGTTGCTGGTGAAAGTTCCTCAGGGAACAAGCCACAAGCTGTCACTATGGTGCCCTTGAGCAAGGAACGTTGCTGGTGGAATTGCCCTGTAACAAATTTTTTTTGCCGCTGTGAATTAAAGGGTCTGCTAAATGGCTAATAACTAATTTGTATTACTATCTGAACCATGTTATCGTCACAGTATGGCATCATTTGTAAACTGCCGGACACTTTTATCCAAAGTGACAATTATTACAAAGATAGATGTCAGGATCAACCTGAGGTTAAGTGTCTTGCTTATAGCCACAAAGGTGATGATCTATGGATCGTTCAATATGGGATTTGAACACGAAACCTACTGGTTACCAGTTTAGATCTTTAACTGCTTAAAAAAGTAAAGTATGAACAGGGACCATCATTTTAAAATCTAAAGGCAATGGAAGACTCCTTGGAGGTTAATCTCCACATTATGTATGAAGAAGTCTAATCTGTTCTGCGGCACTATGGATAGATCTGATGCTAATGCATTAGTCAGACAGTTCACTGCAGGGTTGAAGTTATTCAATGCATATGTGTGTAGCATAGAGACCTGCTTACGCATTTATGCAACGCAGCATGGTGGACGACGCTCTCTCTGTTTAATTCTCTCTAAACGCTCAATGTACACCAAAAGTCAGTGTTTGCTACAAACGCAATTAAAACACACACACATTTGAAATATATATCCTGCCATCTGGAGCCATGCATTAGTCAGCTGGCACAAGACCTCACGGAAATATACAAGTTGAAATCTGCCATCCTTGCTCATGGGCACTATAAATAATGAATATATAAAGACAGCATATATACAATGCATATATAGTGAATATCTATCTGTCTGTCGATCCATCTGTCCAGCCATCTCTTTCTCTCTTTTCTAATTAGGCAGCATCAAAACTGCAATTAAAATGATCTACTAATATCCATATTAATATAAACACCATGTCTGTGGCCAGGGGGAAGGCTAAGCTTTCCTCATCCTTACATGCACTTTGCATATGTCTGCGCAATAAAATCATCTCAGAAAGAGCCATCTATAAATAAATTCAAGATGTAAACAGTGCAAATGTAATACAACACAGACAGAGCTATGCAGCCCAAGCCATATGAAAATCAACCGCGGTCTTGCTTCCCTCCACAATCGCTCAGCTCGTGAACAGGCCTCAGCATTATTGCTTGATTTGCACCGGTCGAGGGGGTATACTCTCTTGCCAGGTAGACAGTAATAACTCAAAGCTGGCTGCCACAGACACTCAGATATTCCCCTGGTGAGACTGATTTGATGAGATGCCGATGCCGATTCATTCATTTGACGGAGGGCTCTGAAAACCCCCGAGCGGATCACAGAGGTTCGTGTTTCATATTTCCAGCCAGGCTGTGCCATGAGAGGAAAATGCATTTTGTGTGCACACAAAACACCGTGCTATAAGCAGAACATATATCTGCCCTCATTCATACATGCATAAGGTTCCTCCACCTTTGCTGGTAGTGCACAGAACACAGAGATCATGGATCTGATTCCCACGTGCATTAGATGCATTAGCGTCTGCCAAGTGCATTAATGTAATGTAATGTAAAACGTGCACCAGTTAAGCCCAGGAATCCCCTGTGCTGATGCTGAAGTGCTTTAATACTGAGATAAATCATCTTTCTGCAATCAACTTATAAAATCACTGTAACAATTTGCGAGTCATTTTGACTGAATCGGGCAACAGAGCCTGCTGGAAAGCCTGCGGCGACTGTTGTGTGGAACACGGTAAACAACAGCACCGACACAGCAGGCTGCAACTGACCTGTCAAAGGCTGCCTGAAATTAAAATATGAAACGGTCCAACATCCAACATATGTGCATGGATTTCATGTCGGATACTTCAACAGCTTGGTCTGCTCTGAATCCTCTCTGGTCCCCCGGCAACTTTATTTCAGTATCTCAAACCCCATTAAAGTGATTAAAATGTAATTTGTTCTGCGATGCTGAAGATTCTAGTGACATGTTGCGAAGGTGAGAGGTGGTTGATCAGATGCTGCAACATATGGAGCCCAACAGCAGTGGGGCCAGAGGAAACAGGAAGTGATGGTTGGAATTACCAGGGAGATGGCACCGGAGCAGAGTGAGCAGGGGCAAATCAGTGCTATCAAACACTTTTCATTTCCTTTACAACACTTTACTGTACCATAAAACCTCCAGTTATCCATGTGGGAAACGTCTCGCCTCGCCTACGACCATGATGCATAATGAAATATGTGTCTTAAGAGCATTAAAACTGCTTGGCCAAGCAAAAATTTGTAAACATCTGGCTCTCGCATTCCACATATAACTACAAAACAAGTGTCAGGGAAAGTTTACAGCTTTCCAAATATTGTTCTGGCGAAGGGGCTGACAGAAGATACAGAAACGTGGCGACTGCCAGGTTTATGGAGGGAGGTGTGTCGAGGTGCAGAAATGAGTGAGATAATGTATGACTGCTGAGTCTGAAAATGTGGCCCTCAAATTTACAGTCGTGGTGAAGGGGGTGGGACAGAAGAGATTTTAAAAGATGGTTTCCAATTATGAAAGATCCTGTGAACAGGGTGGAGGGTAAATCGTGAACGTTCATGTGCTAACCCTCGGTTGGTGTGGATGTATGTGTGTATGCATTGCTTCCTAACCTCTGCGCCAGTTGATTTATACACCCACTAACACACTCCTGAACTCGAAGTGTGTAATTAAAGCAGGTCGTTCAAAACGAACAACCGATCCACATTAGTTGTTCTCTCTGTGGATTTATTGTGATGTGCGAGAGAGCAGAATATGTGTACTAGCATGTGTGTTTGTGCGTCTCTGCAGTCAACCAAATCACAAATGAGTTCTCCTTAATATCTGATCTAATATATAAGATTATTCATTGTAATTCAATAGTGCTATTCTTTCACTGTACAGAATCCCTCATTTGTGTCTGTTTATATTTCTCCTAAGGAATGTTAGGAGAAACATCTAAGCACATCTGAGCTATGAAAGATTTTTCTCTTCGTGGGGTGCTGCGCGTTGGTTGCAAGTGTTGTGTCATGTTCAGCAGGGGGGCCGTGGGTGTTGGTGTGATACGCGATGAAGGACATGCCCTGCTAGAAACACAATGTCTGGAGGCAAGTGAAGACATCTCACAAATGAGAGGGTAGCTATGTTGATTGTGTGTTCTCTGACAACTGACATCTTCTGATAGCAAGCTTTTCACTGTCCTTCTCTCCTCCTCTGTCACTGACTGAAAAGTTTCTGTAGGTAACAGAACTGTACTGTTGTTTGGACGAGCTTTTCGCTTCCATAGACTGACAGTTTGATTCAAGAGCATGTGGGTGAGATTTTATTTTCATTCACTTCGTTCATATGCAGAGTGGGAGATTCTAAAAATCTTTTTCTGTTCTATATTGAGGACTGAGTTTATCATGATTGTTCACCCAGAAATAAAAATTCTGTCATCCTTTATTTACTCTCATGTCATTCTAAACCAACAGGCCAAAGAGCGGCCAAGAATAAGAAAAATATAAATTGACATTGTAAATGAGTTAGTTGTAATTTAAAATTAAGACTACATTAAAGATTCTTAACGAAGAAAAATTACAAAAGTACAACAAAATAAACAAAAGTAACTGACAAATCTAGAGACAAATAACAAAGACATGAATATGCAGAGAGCAAAGAACTATTTGTCCAAGACACTGCACAATATTACGACTGGGTATGTGTAGTAAAACTCTTGAGGTACTGCAAATTTGTTTATGCTAAATGGAAGTCTCTGGAATATTGTGTGCCAAAGGCAGATGCTGAGATACAATATTGCAGGTGTAAACATTACGAGAATGCAAAAATTGTTAACAGTAAAGATTCTGTAGAATCACCTGTAGTCCTGTACAGTATGAGATAATTACAGTATGAGAGCTAGTAATGTTGTGCATGCAAAAGTATGAAATGAGGGTAAGAAAATACCTGATCGATATGTGATGACAGAATTGACATTTTTGGCAAACTATTCTTTTAAATGTATAAGCAGAATTTTAAAGGCTATTCTTCACGTATAATCAATAATTGCACCCAGTGAGAAAATTAGAAACTGGGCAGACGGAAAGTTGTTCTCAGTGAAATAACTTTAGTCATATTTAGCCCTATTATTTACACACAGAAAAGTCAAAAGGACCGATTACTTTTCATGACGAAACTGTCATGTAATAGCCTCATGTAACAGTGTGATATAATACTTCTGTATCAACACTGACTCACTTTCTCAGTCTAAGTCATTTAGACAGGAATGCACAGCTGTCCGACATCTTATTGTTTCATTTCAACCGATCTGACACTCTCCTTCACTGTCATGGATGGTGGAGGGAGAAAACGATCTTTTAAGCTCCTCGATTGCTGAAATCAACTGTATGGGCCTGTGCTTCTTAAGCTGGAGAGATGCAGGTGTTTACTCCTGTATCACTTGTCAGATGTTCAGAAATACGAGGAGGCGTTAGTATTTGTATATAAGAACTTTATAAATACGTTCTGCTACTTAAACATTGTAAATTTTAGCTTTAGACAACTGCACAATGCAATTATTAACGCATTTAGAAAAAAATTAACAGGATGGAAGAAAAGCTACAAATTAGCCATTGCACAATAATGGATTTATATTACATAAGTTCATATATTACAGTATTCAGTTTACAATATACAATATAGTATTATCAATTATCATACGATACTATTATACCATTATGTTTTTATTTAATAACTTACTGTTATAATAATATACTGTATGTTTTTGTTTTCCCAACAAAAGTTATATAAAATAATTTATTTAAATATTTATTTCTTATTTTCTGGAATAGAACTTTTCATAAATTGACTTTTAACATGTGCATATACACCTGATTCATCAACCTACATAAGCAGTTGAGTCTGTCGTTTCGTTTTGGCAATGAAGCAGTCATCATAATCTTAGTCATGTTCTGATCTTCCAGGAAGCCGCAAACAGAGACGTGACTCACCTGTCTGCGCAGATCACGTGTTTTCTTGGTCATCTTGTCGATAGCTGAGTTCAGCAGATCGCCTTTCTCTTTTCTCCCCGTCTGCAATAAAAGTGGGTGGGGGTGAAGAGGTGAAGAGAAAAACAGGGTGTTACTTGCGTTATATTATTGCCACTTCATGTGGTACAATCTCACACCAAAGCAAATGGAAAAAAGTAACAAATCAACTAACAAATCAAGGGAGACAGGAAGTGTGAAGTTAAAAACACTGTTGTTGGCCTTGAGTGGGGTTTGGAGATGAGGGGTGAAGGTTCTGGGGAACTTCTCAGAATCTGAGGCCCTTAAGTGTCTGTAAAAAAAAAGACGCAGCGGGGATGGAATAAAGCGAGCGGTGTATAAAGCAACAATGGAGCGTGGACACCAGCGGCGATGAAAAGGCAAGAGCACTACAGAACACAGTACGAGATTTCGCAGACAAACTGACATGAAAGAATCTTCCGTGCTACGCTTCTTGCCCATAAAAAAGGCTTCCTAAAGGCAGGTCCAAAAGCCCCAGGGATCAAACCTGTTCAACCTTACAAAAGCCACATCTAGATGAGCGGTCGATGTAGCCAGGAGCAATCTGAACGCGAAGTTCGCACGGGCTAGCATATTCTTGCACTGCTATGCTATATAGTGAACTAAAGCAAACTTACAGTAAACTTGATTAAAATAAAGGGCGGTTACATAAAACATACATATAACAACTCTGCAGTACTTCTCTTTTATACTGCTAGTATAAATCAATTCAGTTTCTGGTAGCCTTTGTGCACCTTAACAAATCTCTTATTCAATCTTCTCACAGTGTGACTTCGGAAAGGAAATGAACAAATGTGGCCAGGATCACGCTTTGTGAATCATGTAGCCACAGGTGCTGAACGATAATGTGAATGCCCATAATGACACGCTCAACATTTCTGATGTAATATGTTTACAGTATGTCATGCAGTTAGCATCGTATTTAAAGAGTGAGAGGACAAGTTTGCAGCAGTCTTACCATTGGATGAAAACCAACAACTTGTAATCTGATTGGCTGGCTTTATGCCACTTTTGGAAGTAAAGGCATATAGACGGACAGATATTTTGAGCCCTGTGTCTGTATGCATTTTCTGCTATTTTAATGTGCAACAATTCACAGAGACTGCTGTGCCATTATTTCAATAATATTTAATATTTCACACTGGACTATTGTTGTGAAATCTTTTTCAATCTTGCTCAAACTAGAACCTAAATAACAACAAATTAAAGCAAACTGAATGTGTCGGCCAGATAGACTCTTCTAGTTGATCTCTCATCTCATTCTTGGAGCAGTTTTTGGTCAGAATAAGCTGCGATGTGGACTAGACGTTAAGCCGTTATTCAAACGTCTGGCTACGCAGGACTAGTTTAAGAGTGACATTCACTATATGCATCTGAATGGCTCTGTTTGCTTCCTGTGTGATTGCTCTAGTGGCCGATGCCCTCAAAAATGGATTATCTTTCCCTGTCACAGGGAGCTGGTGAAATCTGCTTGGGTTGCGATGAGGACGGCTGCTCTTGTTAGCGAATAATTAAAGATTTTGCAGTGGTGGCGGCCATCTCCCCTAGGTCCGATCTGCCAGACAGCCCACAGCTGGTTCCTGTGTGTCAGTGTCAGAAGAAAACTCTCGCCGTAGATGACAACACACGTCCCATCTATCTCACTGTCTCTCTCTCTTTAGGCAGTAAGACTGCAGACTGTTGCTCCATATAAACAAACAGTATCCTATTAAAAATATATAGCAAGCCTGAAACTGCTAAATGCTTCCAAAAAGTTGCTAGAAAAATGATACAATGGTCAGAATGTACCAGAGAGTACAAGCTTATGCAACACAGGGCGGTTTGAGAGGCTGTATGAAGATCAGTATGAAGAGCACATGGAATTAAAATTAGAGCTGATAGCTTTGAGGTCATCTATATGCTAGCGCACTTCTAAAGGCTGACAAAATTTAACTTTTAGCAGATTTACAACCTTAAACTTTACAGTTTCACTCTTGGAGAAGAATGAAATGAAAGATAATTGTTGCACTACACAGATTTTTGTCCAATCAAATGTCCAATCTCCCCCTGACCCCACCAGCAACCAGCTAGCGAGCCACAATTAATGGTTTATGGCACGTAAATAAGTAGTCGATTGGCTGTGTAAAAAAGAAACTAGTCTATGCCTAGACTAAACTTCCTGTTTCAACCAAATGGCCATAATGCTAAACAAAACTAATTAAATTCGCATTTCCATCTGGTTCCAAAGAAACCTCGAACCGCGGCAATCTTTTAAATAAACATACAGCATGTGGCAAGCAAAATTAGACATGCTTCTCACACCAGTGAAATGTCAGTACTGGTCTAAATGAACATTATTCAAGCTATGTAATGATCTCTGTGTAAAGGGTTTTGGTCAGGCCTCAATTGATATTCAAAGCAGTCTGTTAATTAGGCTATCTGCTTTCATTTGGGCGATGACCCTCAAAATGAATTCTGAACGCTGAAGCCATGATAACCTTTACCGGCGGTGCCATTTCAAAGAGTATCTTTAAAAGCATATGATTTTTTTGTGGCACCATGGAGTGCAATTACGCACCCACACACACTCCCCAATTCCCTTCAGCAGCGAAAGGGAGAGAACTAATTTAACAAAACTTTTCATATGAATATCTGATTCAAACATTGGGGTAAATTAATTAACAAATTAATTATCTTTTCCATCATCGTACAGAAATGAAATCCAACGTTTTTATTATCAAAAGTGTTGACTAAAGGCAAATGGCACCTGACCAGAAAATTGCAAATCAGAAGCAACATCTGAACTGTCAGAAACAGTTGAATTTGGTCTGAACGTTATGAGATTGCTCAAAATTAATGATCATGTTGCCAAGCAACCATCTCCTGGTATTGCCTAGCTGTTATTAACACACAGGCGGTGCAAATTGCCTCACGTTAAATTGGCTAGTTCAATCAATGTTCCTAAACTGGATGAAGAGTCAAGCAAATACCGTGGAATTCAAAATCACCAAATCCAATGGAATAAAAGACTATCTGAGGGCATTTCCCTTTGTTCCTCTGGTTCTGTGTGTCTATCATCTGTGTGTGACTCCTGCACTGTGGTTCCTCAAAGATACCACTTGCAGGATTACTTGAGGAATAAAAGGGCTCTGGTGTCTAAAACAAACATGATCATTAGCCTCCCAAAAGACAGAACAACTAATATATAAGGGAGAGAGAAAGAGAGAGACAATTGGCACTGCCATGATTCCAGCGTTACAGCAGTATAAGAGCAATTAGTCACATGGCATTTGTGCCTCGGGTGATTGGCTTAAAAACGTCTTTGTTTCATGAGCAAAGGTGGCAGATTTCATATAATGTATTTCCTGGGCCAGCCAAGCAACTGCATTTTGGCAGCTATGCTTACACATTCCTTGTATTTAGGTGTGTAAAACAGACCTTAATGAATGAGGAAATTATGATCTTGCATT
This sequence comes from Chromobotia macracanthus, assembly GCA_036877525.1. Taxonomy (NCBI): domain Eukaryota; kingdom Metazoa; phylum Chordata; class Actinopteri; order Cypriniformes; family Botiidae; genus Chromobotia; species Chromobotia macracanthus. The sequence goes on from JAZGTH010000019.1 coordinate 4,156,850, forward strand.
GATGGTAAATATAAGAAAACTTACACGTGATCAATGCCAGCATGTAACAGAATACAACGGCACCTTCAACCCTCATCTTTTAGCTGTAACAGAATCTGTACAGTAGGATACAGAAGTGTCCCAGGGCAACCCAACACACTTCCCCTCTTTGAAATCTGCACTTGTGAAGGAAATGATACATATATAGAGAGAACAGTTTTAAGTTTTTACACAACACTTAAATTCTCAGTGTGTGCCTTATACCATCACTGTTGCAGATGGGAGCATCTTTTTATGAAAATGTAGTACAATTAATCTTTTCTGAATTTCTGAATTCTTGATCATTCTGACAGGCAACGACATAACAATGGTTTTAATCATTTCATTTAAATTAAACAAATTTAATTTAAATGAAATGATTAAAACCATTGCTAAGACTGATAATCCATTTGAATAACTATGTTCCATCTCATCCCAATACTTGTGACGCACAAAAAAAAGTGACAACTGGAAATTTTCCTGGAATTGTTCTCTTATTTTCCACCCCAAAGCGGTTATTATATCTACAAGTGACTTAATTCCAAGTGCCTATTATACCAAAAAGCATTGAAGTACACTGTGCTTAAATGACAAATTTGGCCATGTGAAGTTATTTTTACATTTTTTAAAGACATTTTTAAAGTCTTGGTTTTATTAAAACAGACAAGACAACCACGATCTACAACCACAACAGCAATCTGTGATAAGATGCAAAATGTGGTTTTAGAATATTTTTGTGTACATTTCTTACTTTAGGGGTCTCTAATAATAATGTAGTAGTGGCTGAATTAATACAGGAACTAATAGGCCAATAAGGTAGTAATGAAGTACTAACTTTAACTGCAATTATAAAAAGCATTAATAAATCAATTACCAGCTACACTAAACATGATTGTTCCTCACATGAGTTCTGAGGTAATCAGTACAACATCAGTCATAGTTAATGTTAACACTTCATTAGCTTCTGATTATCGCAGTCAACATCTTTGTTCACCATAAGTATGTATTAGTTCAGACATGAGTACATTATTATCTTTGCTAATAAAACAGTGAATAATAGAGTTTAATTTATTATCTTTTGCTGTTGTATTAGGTTGACAGAACAATTTTACGGCATTTTAAAGGAAGGCTAATGTTTTAATACAACATTGTGTTTATTATTAATTTATAGTAACAGTATATTTAGAAATTAGATAAAACCTTAAAAAACTTTTTTAAAAAGTTTTGTTCATAGTTATTTAATTGCAAATAATTAAAAAAGTGTTTGCAAAGCCACAAAAGTTTCTTCATCCTATTGTGTTTCCTTCTGTATTCCTCCCTGGGCATCAAGGTTAACGCGTTCCGTCACTCCATATGTGTGCGTCACTCTCCGGTTATAAACATTATTGTTCCACATTAAGGGAAAAATTGCTTCAATCAAAGGCAGGAGACAAGAACGACCCAGAAGAACGGATTAAAGACCGTTTCCTGCGCCAAATGCTGCTGCTAACCTCACACCACTTACAGCCAATTTAAATAGAATTACAGCCCACATCTCAATGGCCTTCTGGGAGTCAGAAGACATTGAGGAGCGATATGACTATGTGAAGTGGCCCATACTCGAGTAAACGAACTGATGTGCTCACTAACAAACGCTCTTAAGTCTTTGTTGTTATTTGCTCAGTGACTTTTAATTCAGATGCTGAAAGAAACTTTGTCAAAATCACCTTCTTTTTCTCTTGTGCACAGACGTACACACAAAACTCCATCACTGCCGTGACATCCTGCAAGAACTACATATATATTCAATGTCAAACTTGATAAGCTCACTGGCACATTGAGGGCTCATTGACATATTGTGGCATCCATTGTATTCTTACTCATTGTACTAGATTGAATGAAGACAGAAAGGATGAGGAAGTATCTCATTGGCTAATGCTACATTTTCTATGTAATTGGTAATCTTATGCATGTGCGTATACAAGAATGTGTAGTGTATGTGGCGCTATTCATCGCATTATAGCCACAGTTATAATGCACTATTATATATGCTAGACATACTAAAAGCTACCGTATTGCATCCTGTTCATGAGAAGCGCTAGCTGAAATTAGTTTGTGAAATTAATATTCTCTCCATATATGCCTCGTACATACAGTTTGCATGCATTTCAAAATACGGACAGGAAATTGAGATGTGAGAGGCCGGATCACTAGACTGAGTCAACACAAACTGACTTTTAAAAGCCATCCAAGTCATGATTTGTGAAAAAGGGCCAATTTCATTCAAATTATATTTTCCTGTAAATCATTGATATATAAAAAAAAGTGAAGTCTAACTTTGCCTACTTGAAAAGCAATCTAAACCATTCAGGTTTATGAAAAAATAGTGCTTTTATTCAGAAGTGAAAAAGGGTAAGCATGCACACATTTTCATATCAAATTCAGTTAGTTGAATTCATGTTATGTGAAAAGGCTGAAATCAAGTTGTATAATTCAGGCGTTAAAAATTTCAAGGAAAATAAATTGATTAGCAAATGAGCTTTGATCCATTCTAACTCTTTCCTGGCCAATCTCAAGACAACTCAAAGAAAGAGCAATTCTTGTGTAACACATCGCAGACTGGACAAACATCCTGCCCACTGTGAAATCTAATTGGTCTAAAATCCTGCTCTAATATTAATAATAATAATATTATTATTAACTTAGCTGTTTTGCAAATCAAAGTTTAGACTTTAGAAATGTTTTAAACTGCATGTTAAGATTGAATTCAGAATCCAATTCAGACCCAATTGATGTTCAGATTGATCGGATGGCAGATGAGTGTCAGATGGAGGCTGTTTGTGTCTGCAGAGCCTGGCCCGAGAGATGCTGCCACATCGTTACTCAACCCCCTATTGCTTTCAGAGCCAAATGCTAATGTGTCATTTACCTGTCAATGGGAGGCAAGGTTTAGCTGAGTCCCACAACCAAGTACAGCCAGCTGCTTTTAAAATATGCCTAATTAAACAAACAATACAAGTCGACATTTATTTTTCATTTGAATTTATTAAGTGCGTACTGGGATGACAGCTGATCTGATACGTATTATCAGCATGCTAATGGTAAGATATTACCATGCAGCAAAGCTATCAAAACATTAACTACCATTTTCTCTTTGCATGCGTGAAAGATAAACTGTAGCTACATGTTAAGAGCATCAAACAGAAAGCCTTTGGGCTACAGAACATGTTAATCAGATGAGTGTAGTGCACTTTATCTAAAGCATACGCTCCCTAGTTTATAGACATGCAAGCAATCTTGTAGTACAATCTTATTACAGGGCGCAGTTGTAGTGTGTACAATCACATTTGCTTGGCTGCTGGTGCCCATGAATGGGCCCTGTAGTTGACATCTGAACCCTAAAGAACCCATACAATCACACGCAAAGTCCTGTAGCTTTGAGGCCTTCGAAATTCAAAACACAAAGTTCTGTCACAGTACAAATACTTTTTTATCACTCGCAATAATTATCAGGTAATTTAGTCTTGTGGAGAAATGGACCAAAATACTGATGATTTATCTTGTAATCAGGACATACAGAAATTTTTGTCTACTTAAAAGCTCCGCAGAATAAGAATTTGCTCCTTCTAATATCATGTCCACGTTTCAAATGATGATTATGCCAGTGAACTAAGAGCTATCGACTTCAGAAAAGAACAAGCTGTTCTCTATATCACATCTCAGTTTCCTGTTTCAAGAGCAGATACAGGAAACACAGAAAAAAAATTCGCTTCATCAAACCATTTTATGATGCTTTTTAAGTCTGAAATTGCACATTCAGAGACAACACATCTTTAATATTTAATATGGAAAAAGATCAAATTTATTTCTCAATAAAGTTTTCTAATGCACTTGAATTCTCAATTGAATTTTTGTGTTATGCAAGGCTTACAAGAGGAAATAAATATCATTCCACAAAATTGCTGTCCACAGTAGGGAACATGGGTCTTTTGTTTGTGGGGGGCATGTGTATCAAGCTATGCATGAGTTCTTTCCTGTGAAGGCAGGGGTCAACAGCCCACATACAGGTACAAACACACACACACTGTGTTCTCAAAATAACACTATATACTTCTACATATCTACTGTTTCAATTTATGCATTCATCAGTTTGTGTTCCCTGGGAATAAAACCAGGGACCCATGACCCTGGGTTTTATTCCTTTAAAACAGGAATGAAACATCCACATTTTTGCCTTGTTTTTATCACAAAACATTTTACTGTCAGACAAATGTGCAGAAATAAATTCTGGCCCTGAGTTAAATCATCAGAGAATGTGAGACACAAGCACTGGGCAGCATAAAGGCACGGATGCCATGTGTGAGCACAGGCCATCTGAATCACCAAACACCAGAAATAAAGACAGGAGAGAGAGAGACAGAGAAAGAGAGAGAGAGAGATGTTAAGTTTACATAATAGAAAGTTGGATCATAATTAAGATCCGTTCAGCTGCAGTCACAATTCACAGGATCTGCTGCTTTGATGGGGCTGCTAAAAGATGCAGAATAGTGAGGATACAAGACTGAAAACAGAGTCAAGAGAGGTGATGATAGTTTCACCCTTCTGCTTTGAAAAGCAGTGCTGTCATGCGCCGTCTGTCTCACAAAGCACAACACTGCGGCCATGTGTGTTTTATCAGAGATAATCACTGATTACATAAGAGAGAGTCGCCTGGTGACCGAAACAGTTGAGGACCTGAAGAGAATTGATGATTTTAATAAGGGCATTTTGGTGTAATTACACCCCAGCTTGTATTTGATGAGGCAAGTGGGTGAGGGACAATTGTGCAGCGTGGGAGTGAAAGAGAGGTCAAAGATTAGCATGTCACACAATGCACATCTCACATCATCGTCTTTGCTTGCAAGAGTTTTGATTCAAGAAGTGAGAGGTGGTAGAGACTGTCATCTCCATGCTATGGTAAAACTGCTATATAAGCTAATTTAGACATCAATGAGATTGGGAAAAACTGTAAAGTGAATGGAAATTATGTGGATGATGCACTCCAATAAGTTGTGCTATATTTGATCTGTGTCCTTTTTTGACCTTTGTACTACTTTAACTCACTGGCATAATAAAGGAGATAGGAAGGAGAATGCTATTACAAGATGTTGCAAGCCAGATTTGAACTCCCATTGCCTGTGAGAGCACCACAACTCAACATGAAAACTGCTAGCTCAATGCTTCCAAGTTAATTACGGTAATCCATTCAATTAAATTCAGTGTAAACCAGTGTTCATTCCAGACTAATTCTGTGCTGATGTTTTATAGCATTTTTTTTTATATAAATTGCAAAAATGTGCATATCTAATCACAGTATTTTGTTCTTGGAGTGGTGTATTAATAGTAATTGCTTGACTGTCTACTGGTGGTATGTGAGGAATCACATTTACTGTATATTTTGCTTGTTGAGAGCCTTGCACGACTCCTATGGGCTTTGCACCATTTCACAGTGGCCATGCATCAATATGTCACAATATAAATAGGCACACTTAAATCTGACGGTATTTAAAGTTTTGGGTCCTAGTGCAAATGAATGCAGTGCAGTCAGCAGCCAGAAAATGAAACAATCTTTAATAGACCAAAGCTAAACATAGATTACGGCTTTCATAATGCATAAAACAATCAACGTTGTCATTTCACTTATTTTTTACAGGAAATACAGGAGGGCGGCGTACGCAGAAAACACATTTACAGCGCGCCCTCTTGAGCGCAGGTCTCCTGAGCATCGAGGAGTTTGCAAAACAAATTATATGTGACCGGTTGATGGATGTATTCATTTCTGATGGTCCCCTGAAAAGGCAGAAGACCTACTGCAGATCATAATGTGGCGTAATGCAGATGTTTAAAAATAAACATCAGGTGACGCGTCGAGATGGGAAGGGGCCCAAGAGATGCGGGATCTGAGGCCCAAGAAACACAGGAAGAGTTATTAGGACAACACCAAAACTGATTGTCTGTTCCTGCTGCAGAGCAAAGCACACAGCAACCATGCAGTCTGAGGCAGGCATGAACTGAATGGCAAGTGGGTGTGTAGGGGAGAGAGGGAGAGCGAGAGAGAGAGAGAGAGAGAGAGAGAGAGAGAGAGTGAGGGTCAATGAGAATGAGTGAATGGGGAAACAAAGACCTACAATAATGAATGAATAAAGGTTAAGAGGGATAACACATAAGAAGTCTGGGAATGCTGCTCTATTTGGAAGTTCTGGTGGAAGGCTTGAAAAGAACTAGTGGTCCGTCCCAACAGGGGACTATTTTTGGCACATAGCGCTCACAAGCAAACCAAGTTAGTGACACGAGTGGCTCACTGAGAGGAACACAATGCAACAATTCCTCTTTTGACTCTGTTTGTAACACAAATACTGACTCTAAAAATACTGGATAAACCCAGTTCCCATACTTTCAGTCCTAGTCTGCTAGGATTAGTGCGTCCCAAATCATGTGTTTAACAAAGTGTGTCAAAAGGTGATCGGATGACTCTCTATTTCTGCTGTGTTGCATTGTGCTACTTTATTGGAACTTTTTAAACAAGCTCTCTATTAAACAGAATGTGTCTGAATTTTCATTTGAATTTATTTGTATAGCGTGCTTTGCAATGAATATTGTTCCAAAGCAGTTTTACAAACAGACCCCCAGTAAACAGATTAAAACCCTCGGCCAATGACTTTTTTTTTTACTAATTACTGGATAAAAACTATTTCATAGAGATGATTTCATAGAACTATTTCATGTAATCACAAAGAACACAGCCGAATGAAATATTTCAAAGAGGGGCACAGATAGAGAAATATCTGTATTCAGCACAAACGTATGCATGAACCTAAAAAAACAAAACTGGAAAGTTCCCTGATATCTCCAGGTTTCCAATGACTGTGGAATACCTGGAATATGATCAGCAGTGCCTTTTGTACTCAGTAGACATATATGAATTAAGATTCAGTCTTCATCCCTTCTTTTCTATGGTTCTTCCAGTCTTAAATACATACTTAAGGCTGTTCTGACACATCACTCTGGCTCCTCTGTTCACACGTTTACACATCTCTCCCTAGTCCAGCACTGAGATGGTAAATACAGCCCTGAATATGAGCACATACAAAGTTGGAATGCAGAAAGCAGTCCCGCATACAGGGCCCCCTGATGTCAAGACTCAGGGAAAGCTGCTGCTTCCCTTTAAGGAACTGCTCTTAATACGGGAACATAATCCCATTTCATCAGTTCATTCTCCCCTGATGCTCCCTCTCTCATTTCATTTTTCCTTCTGACTTATGGATCAGGGTGATGGAGTGGGAGCGATGCAGCTCAAAGGAGGAATTTCCACCCGAACCCCTGGGGCTTGTGGGAAATATCAATTCCCTCCACTGCATCAGACAAATCAGACAGGCTCCTTCTATTAGTTTACAGCTCGCGGCTCACCTTTTTCTCCTTTCCTCTTTTCCACTTACTTTATTCTTCTTTTCTCCTTCAATTTCGGTTCTCCCACGTGCAAATGCAGAAAATGCATGCTGCATGCGGTCTGCACGCTCTACTTACAAACGGTTTCACTGAAAGACCCCGGGGCTTCATCTCATTTTAAAATGCACGTACGATCACAACTAATGCTTAATTCTGTGGATCTGATCCAGCGTTAAATAAGAAAATCAAACCGGAATGTATAAAGGCAGAAACTGAACATTTTCTTATCCATGCAGCTTATCCGTATCCAGACTGAAAAATGAATGTGTGATTTTCTGATGACTGGATGGTAAGTGTGTGACTCACTGAATTAATAAATAAATGAGAGACCATGTGTGCATGGACAATAACATTATGATTGACTCAGAATTTAGATTATGTGTCATGTAATGCTTTTTTTTTGAATATAGATTGGAACAAAATATAAAAAAAGTATATTTTTTTCATATAACAGTTTCATATAAGGATATTTCTGAGCATCTACACGTTCTGGTGCACAATTTTTAAGGAGGTCATTTATAATAATGTAGAAATACAATAAACTGCTAAAAGAAGCATGTAATAAATTATAGTTTAATCACATTTAGAATAATTCTGTATTTTTTAAATAAAGCCAGTTGTTTAATAAACTTACCAATAAAGAATATCGATATAAATATATAGATCTAAAATAATAAAATACTGTAATGGCATCATATGCGGTTCTGTCATACTAAATGTCATTCAATAAGGACTAAGCTCTACTTACGAACAAAAGTACACAAAGCAAAAGTACACAAAACAAACAATGTATTTACTGTTATTTTACCGTCTGTTGTTGGCAAGTGAAAGAGGGTGTGCTATTACACTACAGCTGTGGTAAGGGCACATGCTCGTGTCTCATGAACCTGTGTCAGCAACAACAGTGTAAATCACGCTGGCTTTAGTGATAGATGACACCCACCAAGGCTCCAGACAGCTTTAGCTTGCAGTTTGTAATGGAGCACAACACTCCACTCAAACTCTAAACAGTTGGAAGGAGGGATGCCGGAAGGACTGTTGGGGAGATGTGAGGTAAGCAGCCACTTTACCTGCCACTATTATTATAATCTCCAGGACCACCAGTGAGACTAAATGAAACCACAATCTGTTTGCCCTGTTGAAAGGAGACGTGGTCACCACCATATGTTGTGTTTTGGATGGTGGTTTTCCTACCAGGCTTCTTAACAAGCTTACCCAGCAAGCTTTCATTGGGTGACCAGCTTCACCGGAAAGATCATGCTGATTTACTAGAATGTTTTGCTGGTTAGCAGCATGGCAATGCTGCTCCAATAGCTAGACCAGCACCTAACCAGCATCAAACAGCCTGGACCAACATGGAAGTTTATGCTTGCTCAAGCTGGTCTTTTTATCAGGTTGTTTAAGCAGTACATCTGGGCCTGGAATACCAACATTGGCTTAACTAAACAAATCTGTTTGTCCCACCAAAGAAAGATGGGGCAGCGTTTCAAACATTTTGATTAGTTCATCTAGTGGCACAGAAATGGTGTAATTTTGTGATGTTCTGTCACTTGGAGAGCATACAAACACACAAATGAAGTGATCTACATTTCAAAGGCATTCTGGGAAATTCCCTTGTTTCTCAAGGGCGGGTTCCCAGGCAGGTCTTAGGCCTAGTCCCATACTAAAATAAATGTTAGAGCTGTTTTAACTGAAAGCAATGACATCTTAAAACAAAAAAATCACTACCGTTGTTTTGTCAGTAAAGTTTTTTGTAAGAGGTACTTGTAAAAACTATGTCCAATTTAACTAAGGCCTAGTCCTTAAACAGACGTTTTTGAGATACTGCACATCCCTGTAGAGTATTTATCAAGACCTTATCGATCTATTTTGTTCTGAATAAACATTTAAAAGAGATTACTCATTGATTAAGACTCTTTATCTGAATCTTGTTCATTATCTCTGAATGAACAAAAGACATTTTGCCTAAAAACTGAGGAGATGAAAAAATGTATTTCATATTTCAGTCTTTCATATTTCAACTATATGGGTTGCAAGCTCAGGTAGTGACTGAAGAGCTGCATATTACAGCAGAGTCGTTCCCAGGGAGACTTTGAAAATGGGAATTAGACTTTATGAGCATGTTTCATCCATTACGCCAAAAAAGATGTGCACTCTGCATTCTGATATGACTTTTATCCAAGAAGGAAATGGAAAGATTGTCTGGAAGTCTTTTGTACATGACTGATTTCACTTTTAATGCAGTCTGAAAAGGATAAAAAAATAATTTCTGCCAAACTTACTACCTTTGTTTATGATACACAGTATCAGAGTATACAATTACCCAAAAAACACCCAAACCTCTTGTTTCATTAGGAAATATTCCAACACCAGAAAGAAAACTACATGTCAAGCCACTTCATGAGATGTTTAAAGGAAAAGCTCTATGTAATCCTGTAATCACTTTACTTTCTGTTTTCTACCGCAGCCATGCACCACAAACTTGGTGTGTGTGAAAGCTCAACGTGTGCCTCCTGTTGAAGCCACACTGGCGCAACTCTGACGTGCTGAAGATGCAAGATGTGTGAAACAAGCCTAATGCTGTCGGCCTAGACAGAGCTGATAAAATCAGCACTACACTGGATCCAAGTGAGATACAGATGTCTCCATGGAGATGCAGAGGCATTGAGAGCATCTTAGCGCCAGTGCAGCAGCTGGAGGAGGGGAACGCAGCACTCGCAACTGTCATGCATGGACAACCTCAGAAAGACCAGCGGCCCTCGGGACCTCCACTTCCTGGACCCTTAACAACAGCTAATAAGTGATTGGATTGAGATTGCACATCTTATCACACACAACCATCTGAGCTGAGCATAAACATGAGAGAGCAAGACAGAGCAAGAAAGTTTGAAATGATGTCTGGAACGTTGGAAGCTGTCCTCTTGGATAGGAAAATACACAGTTCTTTCTTTTTCATTTGCTGTTTAGAGGTAGGTCATCTGAAATTTGAAAGTTATACAACATAATAAATTGGTAACTAAATAAACACTGCAGCAAACTTCTGTGCACAGAAAACAAGGCACAAAGTGAAACGAGAAGTAAAAAGTACAGATACATAACTCAGAAAACAAAGCAGGATAAAAGTTGTGTTTGTGAATATATAGCTTACGTGCTATATATAGAGCAGAGAGGCCCAAACAAAACTACTTTTAAGTACCTTTCAAAAATATGGTGTTACTAACTGGGCAAACTTGGGCAAACACAGTGATTATTTAATTCTTAAAAGTGCTCACTGTATTTACTCAGTGAACAGGAAAGAAAAACTGTGTACCCTTGCTTCTGTAAGCTTCCAGAAGCCATCCAATCAGATTAGAGCTTGTCAGATCAAGAAAGTTCTTTCCAGTTTTGTGCACAATATGCATCGAGGGGGGGGCTGAGGCAGGTGACCTCATCAGAAAAAACTGGTGGAAGAGAGGATTTGTAGACTTTTTAGACATTAATTGAATGCAGTGAGATGATAGGAACAAAAGGGGAAGAGGGGTTAGGACAGGATCACAAGGCAAACTAGATTCAAACGCACATTTCCCATGCTCTGTGGCTTAATGTGTTTTGAGTATACCGCTAGGCCATGGCTCCAACAGGATTAAAGAGTTTTGCTAAGTGCTGGGCTCAAAGTAGAGGCCTTTACAAAACTTCAAGAGTCTTCTATTTCTCATTGACACGTGGACTCGAAAGGAATAAATCACATTGCTGTCAAAAAGCAGAGCAATAATTGACTTTGATTTCCTTGTAAGAGAAAGCCGAGTGTCTAATTACGAATTCTAAAAAGACAGGAGGAACGTAAATATTCATTTAAATGCTCTCCTTGTCACTCTCTGTGAGAGAAGAAGAAAAGCCGGCTCTTATTCCCTGTCTAACGTTCCAAGGCAATAGCGGTGAAAGAAAATTTTGGCACCCGTCAATGAAATGTGCTCTCTTTAACTGTGGCCTCACTAGGTATGAAAGATACTTAGGATGATGCCTTAAAAACTGACCAAAGTGAGGTATCTTAGGAGGCATTGTAATTAGTTACCTAATTACAGCCTTTACAACATGACGATGCCTACAGTACGCTGCCTCAAAATACCGCCTCAGTAAGCAACAAAGCATGTGTGTTTGTAATGCTTTCTGCTAAGACAGATACAGTTCTTATCTAATATCACAAAAGCATGTCACATTTTCTCAGTCTCTTGAAAACCTCCCACTGTGTGTGAAACAACCGATGGTAAACACCAAGATTTTTTTCAGTCTCACGCACATGCGAACACAAAGCAGCGTCGTGACAAGCATCTCCCGCTCGGTTCCACTCATGTTCTGTGACTCGACGTTGCTTTGAGACGATGACTGACGCATGTGCCTGCCGTCACATCAAGAGACAGAGGCGGCGGATGAAAGGCAAACAAACCTGTAAGCCGAAAGGAAATTGTGCGCTGTCTAAAAAGCTTTGTCCTGTGCGCCTGAAAGGTTGAGAGGGCACGACAACAATCCACTGTATCTGAGCTCAGCTTAAGAACACTGGGCCTGTTGTGTGGATTTGACACGCAATAAAACCCTGATGGTAACCATGACAACAGGTGAGTCCGTGACAAGAAATATTGTCACATGCTAAGACTGTATGTGGTGGGTTAGAATGAAGAGAGCACGAGAGAGACTGGGGGTGTGTGTATTTGGCTTGTGGGTGGCTGGCCACAATTTAAGTGAGGATGCCAGCTTTGCAGTAATTAAAGTGGCTGGCTCATGCAAGATATGATGTCCTCTCATAACACACACACAAATATGCCAGAAATGACAGAAAAGCCATAAAAATGCCCATACTCCCATTAATTATCATATTAATTTACATCATATGTACTATAAGTATTAAAGCCGATTAAAGCTTGTCACTTTGCAACATAAACACATAACTGCCAATGTCTTACTGTGCTCCCATGTATGTTGTACCTTTCTACCTCTGTACTGGAAGAAAAGAGTTCAAAGATGCCACGTTTCTGTCAGAAGTGCGTCTCAGTGCATAACAAAGCTCTGTTGCAAGACTGCTGTAAGATAACGTGACACACTGCACACATTTCATAAAGCCACTGAGCTCCGCTTCTGTAGATTTGCTTGTACAATATGACCATAATGCAGTAAATGAAATGGTGACCAACTGCACAGGGGACATATCTTGACCTCTAGGTTGTCTCTTGTTGCTTTAACAAAAGGTATGAGATCAGATTTTGAACATAAAGCTGATGAACACCATCTTTTGAAGCAGAAAGCACACCAAAGAGTCAGCCAGAAATGGAGTCCGGGATTCAGTTTATGTGAACTGTAACCTGTTAATGTAAACACCATTCAGAAGTGAACTGCTTTTAATTATACACTACCAGTCTAAAGTTTGGCTTAAATGTTTCCCATGATCTTTAGAAATGGCTTTGATTTAAAGCCTGCTGCTCAAATTGAATGTGTTTCTTAACAAAAGAACATGTTAATTAAATAACAAAAACTCCTTAATAATGTTTAAAAGCATCCCAGCTGGATACTTCACAGAGCTAGATGAGAAAACAACCAAGGGTACAGAACTACAATTAAAAAGTAAATAAATAAATAAATAAAAAATCCATTTTGGTCACTTGATAAGTCCTGTACTTGTTTCTGATGATTCCTTTACCAGTTAAGTTAAAATATATGCTTTGTGTTTCATGATATAGTACTTTTAATATCTTTACTATTATTCTAAATGTTGAACACCAGTTGTGATTGGTAGTGTACTGTATTTATTGTGCTGGACAAACAGCTTCCACTAGATTAATTTCACTAATTTTAAAAGCATTCTGCAAACATACCGTGGTACACCTTGGGAAATTGGGGGGATAAACCCAAAAATTCTTCTGTTAATTATTCTATATTCAATTTTAAACCAACTTAGAAACTGCATCTAGCTGGTCAGAAACTAGCTATCAAAACTTAACTAGCCTCAACTAGCTGGTCACTGATGCGGGCGGCATCCAGCATTCCCAGCATGCCACTGCATCTTATCCCATTTATTATCATCATACTGCCCACAGTGTCTGCTGCTGAGCTGGATAACCGTGAAGGAACCAAATGCATGCTTCTCTCATTCCTTTTTTATTTACTTTATTTCAGTCCCAGCTGGAAACCAGGGACAGTTTATCCACTTGAGAGGAACTTTAAGGATTCTAAAAGACGCAAACGCATGTATGTGTAGAAACAAACCACAGTGCCCCACGACACCACCCCCAACTGCCAAATGTCTGAGGCTGTTAAGATGAAGTTTTATTGATTTTCCATTTGAGGGACTGGGAGATGCTTATTTGAAGATGTACAGCTCTACACATTCTCCAAAGGTTTGGCTGGATTCTCGAACACATACACGCAGACACCAGAATGCCTCACACCACTTGAGGGAGTTGTTGATGAAGTCCACTCATGCCTCTGTGAACGGTGATTTGTGCATGTTGTTTCTGTTCAATGCTAGCTGAAGCTGATTTGTGTGTGTGTGTGTGTTTGCTGTTGGCCAGGCTGTGACAGTTGTGTTTTTTTACTGCTGCGCTTTAGTTCGCTTTAGACGCTCTGTTCAAGTGCACCGCAGTGATTAGAGGTTACTGGAGAAACAGCCTTCCACCACTGTTCAGCAAAACACCAATCCAAACATTTTTACTACAGCATGCCAAACACACTTTCTTTTTTTACTACAACCCTGTCATCATTCATTTCATTCTTACTTTCTCTAGAACCCTCCCACCTCTAACCTATCTGTCTGTACCGGCCTTTCCTGTCTGAATAGAACATAATAAAATCTTTATTTATCGACACAAGCACACTGGTGTAATTTGTCTATACAACTTGCACACCATGTCACCATGACAACAATCTCACCCTGAAGCATCCACAGGTTAAGTGCATCGGTCAAGGGAATAATGATCATGGCCTATGACTCACTTCTATTGAGGTTTGAACCCTCAACCTTTCATTTGCCAGATTTTATTATTTACCACTGTACCACCACAGCCTTACCTTTTCCCTTAAATCCTTTTTCTTTCTTCTCTTTCCTTTTATATCCATTATTTTCCCCTGCCCTTCTATACACTTCCACTGGCTACCCACAATGTCCTCAGCTGTCTGGTGGAGGCTCTAACTCATGGTAACCAGGGCTACTCTCTCCCTCCCTCCTCCCCAGGCAGCACAAACCTTACTCAGGCCTGACCCTTCATTGTCATCCCTCCACATTATCTCAGACGAGGGCCAATTAGGCATTAACCACATTATGTACCCAGAGACCATCTTTAGCCACTGCTAGACTCAATAACACATTTCAATAGAGTATCTTTAATAGGAGACGCCGTTAATTGTGAGGCAACATGAAAACCTGCCCAGTAGCACGGACGTGGTTACGTGACGAGACCCGTCACAGTATCATCAAAAGACAGAGAGAAACAAAACAATATTGACAATGCCAGACAGAAGCCAGGACATGATGTATCAAAGAATGATTCAACAAATGATTCATGAGCAGGATTACAGGCAACCATGACAGCAACTGATGGTATGACAAACTGCATTGTGATGGTAATGGAAAGTAGCCCGTTTGAACATTGAGCTTATTGGACCCCATGAGCTTACATATCAAAGCATTGTCCAACTGGGATGTGAATCATGCTTGCATGTTTAATAGAGTGTCTGGCCAATATACATTGTTAATGATGGGAGTTTAATAAGAGAGGTGATAGCTAGAATGCCATCAGGGGAATTTCTAATTTTGGTTTCAAGCTGTCAATGGCTCATCATGCCTGTCTTGTTTGTGCATTGAGGCTATTTAAGAGGGATTGAGATAGGATAAATTTAAATTGTTCAATAAAACATGTCCAGGATGATGGGCCAATCGTTTGCCAGACCAAAGAATCCCCTAATCTAAGAAAACCAGACAACCAAACAACATGTCACAAGCAAACAGCATATGACAAAATCACAGATATGTAGCTATCTTTCACAATTCAGTGGTAATCCAAAACAAAAACAAAATAACAATTATGTATGAAAAAACACTTAAAAATCACTTAACAATTAACCTTGTCTCATGTTTTTCCTAAAAATCTTCAAGATAAACAAAATCTGTAGGAAAAATTATGAAAATTGTGGACACATTTATAAAGCTAGATATCATGGCTCAGATGCTAGCACAGCTCAGTGTCTAGCATATCTCGGATCATTTGGATTTAGATAAATGTGATTTTGTGTGACTGTAAATAAACATAGTGGACATTTTGATTACAGACTTTGATATATTGGTAACTCTGAGAACACTCTGAGACATTATTGAGATCTCACCTGAATCTCTACAGGAGACAGTAAGATTGCCAGGTTTTTTTTTTTTTACAGAAGAAATTTACTCTTTGTTAATTTCACCACTGTCTAGGAGAAACAGCCGAAAGATTAAGGAGATCTCATTGGTGATTCTTCCTTCCTAGGGAATGATATGTGGCCTAAACTGATCCTTCCACATGTGCATGAATTCAGAGTAACTCTCAGACCCAGGGGTATAATAAAATATTTCCGGATGTGTTCCTCTAGACAGTACAAACTTGAATATAAATATGAAGAATTGACAACAACAGGGCTCCATCATAAATATGTCTTGTGCTGCCCGAGACACTCTTTTGCTTTCCTGTTTAGAATCTAAATAAAGGAAAAACAGACTAAAGCCAAACAGAAGAATACAGAAAATCGTTAACTTACAAAGTAAACCACTGCATTTCAACTAAGCAGTTCTTAACTATAACACAATGCTTCTCAGTAATGGTACAAACATATGAATTGTGGCTCTGTTGAACGAGGGCAACACAATTTTATCACACCAAAGTACCTTTGGTCATGACGCCTCAGCTGCGACCCACCTAAAGAACCTCTCATTGGGGATGGAGTTGCTTAGAGAGCTGAATCAATAAAGCTGTTGCCACAGGGCAGGGACAGAGCAGAGAATTGAGCTAGCCGAGCAACAAATAAACAACAAGATGCATCTACTTGGGAAGAATAATGTAAGATATTAAGAGAAATCTAATATGGTATACGCTTGTTATAAGAGAAAAAGAAAAAAAGCAAGTTATATTGTTTTAAACATGAACCTCATTAGATTGTGTTGGATATCTCTTTATATATATATAGATTAGTACCCAAAAAAAAACACAAAACCTGACAAATCTGAGAAAAACCTCCTATTACCTAGTCCTCTCTTCTCTCTCTCTCTCTCTCTCTCTCTCTCTCTCTACACACACACACACACACACACACATATATATATTTACTATAAAATATAGTAAATAAAGTTTTTTTAATTGTAAAAATGCAGAACATTTTCTCTTAAGGTTAGGGTTAGAGAGAGAATGACACTTTAAAAAAGATTACACATTTGCAGAAATAACAATAGTTAAATTCTGCAGAATTCTGCTTCAGTTTCTACTCGAGTTCATTCCATATGGGTTTAGTGACAAGTATCTTGTGTCAGTAAAGAGAGAGACAGAGAAAGAGATGTGTGATTATTTCCCATAATGTTTTGTTCTGACAATTAAAAAGTACCCCACTTGCATTAATGAACTCCTACAATCCAGAACCACTACAATGGACCAATAAGGAACAAGGAGGGTCACTTGAGAATTCTCATTGACTCCACAAAGATTTTCATATTCCTTTGATGATGTCAGTGTCCAAATGGCCCGCTGAGAGAAGTGACTCTCGCAATCTTATGTGAGACAAGCCCTGTGGTTAAGATGAGGGTTTGGGTGGAAGAGTCAGATCCTAGAGGGAATGAGTGACTTTTATGTTGCACCAGCTGTCTATAATCCAAGAATGAACACAAAAACGACTAGACATTCCAAGGCAAGCTTTTCCTGGTCAGGAGTAGTTGAGATGGCGTGCAGGCCTGCATGCAAATACTGTACTCAGGCAGGTAGGTAGACCTTACTGACAGAACTGCTAATCCAGTGAGGGGCATTTGATTGAACACATCCCTAACTGCTGTGCTCTGCCTGGTAAGAGCAGCCATTTTAAGTCTCATCAGGCCGGGACAGAGCAGGTATCCATTATAATGGCAGGGGAGCACATTAAACTGGCAAGAGCTACAATAGGAGCTACAGAAGTTCACTGGCTAAGATCCACATGTAGCGCAAAGAGGAAACTGGCTAGACATTTAAAAGTGCAGAAAAAATTCAAAGGGCATATAACAACAGAATGCAATTTCATTAATGATTAGAATAAATTCTGATTTAGATCCTTTTTTGTCTTGGTTGTTTATTGGTTCGGTGTATTGGGCTTGGTTCTGTATTTACAACAAAAATGATGAAATAATTACAAACATAATGATGAAAGCTATAAACTATAGAGCAACTTCTGAGATGCAAATAGAATAAATTACATATTTAATATATAAAATATGCAAAATATATTATTAAAAAGAATTTTAAAAGTATATATTTAAAAAAGATATATATATATATATATATATATATATATATATATATATATATATATATCATGTAAAAATACATGATATTATGATATTCTTTTCTTAACATAAAATGTATAAGAAAAGAAATTTAAAGTATATCTTTGCGACCATCTCTGGTCTGTGTTAGCCAAACTGCTTTAAGATCAGTAAAAGGAATGGTGGGGAGTCACACATCTTGTGTTCGCTGTGTCAAGTCATTACTAGGCACAAAGTCATTAGCTGATGGTGCACCCATTTATTATAGTTAAAGAGCGATGGGAAAGGTGGAGGAGAGACAGATCAGATGTTAGAATGGCCACGGTCGTAGGCTTTTTCTTCTGTCTGTGGAGCTCAACACATTCATTTCACTGTCAAATCTTTGCTGAGCATTTAGGGTGTAAGAAAAGTAATATATCTGAGGCTTCATATATTGAAATAGCAGAAAAATGCTGCTATTTTATACAATCACCAAGAGAATAGAAGGCAAGTTTGAATTGTGCTGTGGAAAGACTGTTTAGAAGATACAACTGGGTAAAAGTTTGACGTGCTAAAAATAGTTGGCACAGAAGACCATCTTGTCAGCTTCTAAAATGGGTTGATTTCATTCCACAGCAGGATGAGGTTGGCCCAATACCACAGTATTTTTTCTGAAGCCTGTCTTAAGCAAACAGCTTAGTGGGGCTTTTCCTCAAGACGTAGGAGTTTAAGTCTTGAGTTAGGGTAATCCAAGCAGATACTGTTCGGTCGCCCTTGTTTGCGGACTCCTATGCCAATTAGCAGACTATGAAGACAATGTGTGTCATATTTTCAGCATGAGATTACTTTATATTTCACAGTGCGCTGCGCAAAGGAAAAGGCTGATCTTAAAATTATGGCAGACATCAGAAAAGAGGAAAACCAACATATGCATGCTAGCTTCATGTACGGGATCGTCACAGCTCATTGTCCTTGAAAATGAATCGGAATGAAATGACAAGCCTGGGGACTGCAATCCACGGAGGACTGCAAAAAGGTTTCTGAGCGGAATATTTATGTAAGTGGCAACAGATGATATCTGTATTCCAACTGGATGGTGGGACTTGAAATGGCTGTCATAAACAGGCCTGGGCAGACAGCATTATGAAATGTAAAGTCTGTTTAGTAGTCTGTTGTTTTATTATTTGTTTCTTTCATGAACTGGGCCAATGAAGGTGGGGTTGGGGCGTGAGGGGGAGGAGAGGGGTGTTGCCTCGCCATTTGTTGTGTCCAAGCTAGTCCGAGGCTAACTATAACGACATATTGTGAATGATGCTATAGCCATGCTTGCTGTGCTGAAGCTAATTTGTCAACAAGCTAACAGTCTGAAAAGGCAATGCTTACAGTAAAATACCATTATAAACACACTCTGATGTCCAACTGGAATCGATCAGAACACACATCAGTGTTTGGGGCAATGTGCTATCAAATGAAAGTAGTTATCAAAACTCAGATAGTGACATGATGCAAATTTGCAAATATAAACAAAATAATTATTTGAAATATAATATAAAGACACAAATATAGCACATAACCAAATATACAACATATACAACTTTAGATTGTATTTAGAACCATTAGAAGGATATTAACCTGCAGTAATAAGCAAACCATGCACTAATAATGAAGATGGCAGATAGATGGCGTATTTCAATTCATTTAGGAAGCTAGGAAGATGGGGTGGGGGGTAATGATTCAGTTGTGTGCCTCATTTAAACTCTAGTTTAAGCCCAGCCTCTCTTAAATATAAAATTGTCTCAGGCACAGAGAGGAGCAAAAGAGAAAGAAAGAAGAGAGAGAGAGAGAGAGAGAGAGAGAGCATTGAAGAAAATAAGGGTGAGCAGAAGTGCAGCAGGAGGAGGTAGGGGGAGAAAGAGTGGGAGATGGAAAGAGAGAGAGAGAGAGAGAGAGAGAGAGAGCATTGAAAGCATTGAAGAAAATAAGGGTGAGCAGAAGTGCAGCAGGAGGAGGTAGGGGGAGAAAGACTGGGAGAGGGGAGAGAGAGAGAGAGAGAGAGAGAGAGAGAGAGAGAGAGAGAGAGAGAGAGAGAGAGAGAGCCTGGGCTGAATTGTGAGTGGCTTACGACACTCAGTGAACAGAAGGTGTTTCTGCATGCACTGCCAGTGCACTAGTCTACTGCAAGGGATAAAGCATCTCTCTCTGCACAGTATGCAGTGCCTGCCTTCAGCCTCAGCATCTACAGCCTCCGCAGCCCACAGGAAATGAGCTTAATACAAAGAAGATTTGAGTCTTACTGCAAACACTATCACCAGTGATTTTTGGATATCTTTATTATACAAACATTCAGAAAACAGCAACAAAGAACTGATGCTAAGGAGATGATTCAGATCACACAGCTTTTGCATGTGCACAATTGTGAAGAAACTGTGAGAATGCCAATGAGCTTCACTCCATGCACATTGCGCAGGTCGTTGAACGGTTTAGGTTATGGATGGTGATTTGCGTTTTCAGATTGGGAGTCTTTGACGAGAAGGGAGGAAAGAGAGAGAGAGTGAGTTTGGAGTGGATTATTCCTTCCTCTGTGAGCGTTTCCCCCGCTCGTCTCTCCCACAGATGCACGGCGCAGCAGTCAATGCAGAAAACCAGAGGAGAGTGGACAGCGCTCATGCATGCAGCCCGGGAAACTTGCACTTCCTACCAGCCTGCTGAATGCCGCTTGGATTCCTTCTCTTTTTGGCTCTTTCACACGAGGAGAACTAAGACATTGTAAGTCTGCCAGGATCTGGGGTCCATGAAAGGAGGGGGGGCTGAATTTGTACCACACTGGGGTCTTTTTTAGTTTTGCACATAATTAGTGTCGGCACAAAGGGATCAACTGAATAGAGGTTGTCAGCCTCTGGAAAGGGGTGAGTAGGAATTCTTTCATGTGAAACTGTTTCTCGATGAGCACTTTTTTACATGACCATCTCTCTTTTCTTTTCACCGATCTAACATGAGCGAAGTGACTTGCCATTTATTTTTGACGTCGTTCTCTTTTCAGTGTGGCAAAATTGCTTGATTCTTTACATATCAAATCACCATCAATATTCTGTAGAAAAATATAAGTATAAATTTAAAGACATTGGGGTGATACAAATCAGAAAGCCAAAATGACACAAATGTGAAAGATTCAATGGACTTTTTCTCTACGACACTGCAGGATATTCATGCTAATGGATTTCCTCCTAATTGGTCTGTACCTAAAGTGGCCGCTAAGGAAGCCCCCTGGGCTGATACTTTGCTCCTTGGGCATTGTTCTGAAAATAGTTCCCTTGGTGGGGGGGAGCTGTCCGAGGCCGTGCCGATGCGACAACAAGCTGTTGTATTGTGAGGGGCTCAATTTAACTGACATCCCCCAAAACCTGAGCAGCACCATTGGTTTGTCCCTGCGTGAAAATAATATCTCAGAGCTGCGAGAGGGAAACTTTGTGGGCCTGTCACAGCTTACCTGGCTCTATTTGGATCATAACAACATTGAGATTGTGGAGGAGAGTGCTTTTGAGAGGCTTCGAAGGGTTAAAGAGTTGGATCTGAGCAGCAACCGGATAGAAAGCCTTCCCAACGGGACCTTTAGACCTCTGCCCAATCTGCGAATGTTGGATTTATCCTATAACAGACTTCAATCCTTGGAGCCAGACCTTTTCCATGGCCTTAGGAAGCTTACCAATTTACATTTGCGCTACAATGCCCTTAAATTCATCCCTGTGCGGATTTTCCAGGATTGCAGAAGCATGCAATTCCTGGATCTGGGTTACAACCAGCTGCAGAGTCTGGCACGCAATTCATTTGCCGGGCTCTTCAAGCTCACTGAGCTGCACTTGGAGCACAATGAGTTGGTGAAAGTCAATCTGGCCCACTTCCCCCGCCTCATCTCACTGAGGACCCTCTACATGCGGAACAATAAGGCCACCATCGTGGTCAGCACCCTTGACTGGACCTGGGACCACCTGGAGAAGATTGACTTCTCCAACAATGAGATTGAGTACATTGAGCCACATGTGTTTGAGAGTGTGCCCAACCTTAAGACTCTTATGTTGGACTCCAATAAACTGACATACATAGATCAGAGAATTTTGGACTCATGGACATCCCTGAGCAGCATCACCCTGTCAGGGAATGACTGGGAATGCAGCAGGAATGTCTGTGCCTTGGCTTCCTGGCTTAGCAATTTCCAGGGACAACGTGACAATGGCCTGTTGTGTGCCAGCCCAGATATTGCACAGGGTGAGGACATTCTGGATGCTGTATATGCTTTCCAGTTATGCGAGGACAATGCAGACGCAACCACACAGACCTTCACTGCTACCAGAAACAGGGCCAGAGGTTTCATATTTGAAGGCCCGACGAGAAATCCATACGACCTGCAGGATGTGGAGGGTGGTGAGGTGGTGACCAACTCCTTAACAGTGACTGTGTCCACTGATGATCTGGAGAGCACCATGCAGATTCACAAGGTGGTGACAGGCACCATGGCCCTAATTTTCTCCTTCCTGATTATGGTCCTCATGCTCTATGTGTCCTGGAAATGTTTCCCAGCAGGTGTGCGGCAGTTGAGGCAGTGCTTTACCAGCCAGCGTCGCAAGCAGAAACAGAAGCAGACCATGCAGCAGATGGCTACTACGTCTGCATCCGAGTACTACGTTGACTACAAACCCAACCATATTGAGGGGGCACTTGTCATTATCAACGAGTACGGTTCTTGCGCGTGCCAGCAACAAGCATCACGGGAGTGTGAGGTGTGATACTCGCCAATATTGTTTTCAACCATTTTCGTGTATTGATGGATACTTTGCACCTCATTTTGCTGCTCTCAGGAGGAAGCTACATTTCTGGAGTGCAGAAAGGACATATGGGCAGAAAACAGGGATTTAGTGCTGATTGCAAAATTTTGGTAATCTGACTGTAAGACGTGTACTTGATGCAAAAGATGTGGAGTAATTATGCTGACCTGTCCAGGCTTTCTTGTGAAGAGTGAATATTTGAGCTTTAATGTGTCTTTCTACTTCAGGATATTCTAGAACGCTCTAAAGCTACTGAGGACATCCAGAACAACATTTTTACTGTGGTACATACATTCAAACAAGTGAAATTGGAGACAGAAACAACAAGACAAAAAAGAAACCCTTAAAAATATATGATTCTATGTAAAATATGTTAAAAAGCAGAAATGCAAGAGTGGGGAAATAAATGCAAGATGTTATCATATTTCTTTTGTAAACTATGGAGAAAAAAAGAGGAAAATACAAATGTTTAAATAAATGAATTGCAATTCACAGCACTCATTTCTGCAGGTGAGTTTGACGGTTGTTTCTTTGTCTGTGGTCACAGGGAAAGCTAGTTAGTGAGCTCTGCAGTATCGCAGGATGTACATAAGTAGGGCTGTGGGAAGCTCTTCACTTCATTTGAAATGTTAAACCTCTAAGATTCAGATCTTCTCATATCTCCCTGAGATATAATCACTGTGCAAAGCTTGATTGCTGTGGCTGTCACAGTTTCTCCTTCTTATGCGTATCCTGAATTAAATAAGCAAACTAGCAAAATCAAACTACTCTGATGCGATTTGATTGGGTGGCATATCTCACATGATGAAGCCAAACATTTGTCTGCAGTTCAAATAAACAAGACAAGGAGCATACCCTAATTCTTCCCCTGCTTCCTTAGATTTCAACAAGTAAAGCGCCTCAGCTGAGGGGTTAAAATCTAAGTGGGAAGAGGCCTTAACGCGTTTAAATTAAAAATGTACTTGAAATGGCCATCATGAATAATTCATAAGTTTTTCAAAAGAGATCATTCAAAAGATTAGCCAAATTATGTACGAACAGATGAATACATTTCTGTTTTAATGGAATTCTGTTTTTAAAGATGCCCTGTGGTCTCTCACTGTTACTGTGTGACTGATCGTCATGATGGTGAGATTGTGTGTGTCCTGCATCAGAGGCTATAGCGCTGACGAATAACATGGCCACTGAGAGAAGGTACAGGCTGCTCCCTAGTGTTCACACCAGCAGTGCAGAAAGTCGAGATACCGCAGCAACAAGCCCTTAGATTTCTCTCACCCTCCCAGGCTTTGTGTCTTTGTGTATATGCCTGTTGCTTGTCTATATGCAGACTCTAAGCTCAGCTCAGGTTAAGGATTACTGTCATTCAGTAAGTATTCAGTATTCAGTACAAGGAACAAAAGCAGACTGGCCTTTGGGATAAATAAAGAGAGATATTACTTCAAAACAACTGGCTGTTATTATGATGGACTTGTTAAGCAAGCATAAGGAAAATCGCCACTGTGAAGCTGAAGTGTGTGTGTGTGTCAACAGATATTTCTGTTAAATGTGTGAGAGTGCATGTTTGTGTATGCATTCACATCTAACTATTTAAGTGTGTGTGTGTGTTCTTATGTCGTGTTCTGAAAAGGTGGAACGGAGTTTGTTCTGATCAAGTGCATGTGTGCAGTTTAATTCCTTGGTCATGTATGAATGGGAAATGTCTTAAAGGTACAATGTAAAGCTAAGCAAGTATTTTTACAATCAAATCAACAGTTTTATTATGGATCCAACGCCCCGTCCCTTGAATCCTTTAATACTTGATATAAACTGTTCTATTTTTAGCACTGTATTGATGCGTATATGAAGCTAAGCCAAGCTAAACCAATAAAATGTATTCATACTGTTGTAAATGATACGCAATGTGACGCGCTTCACCTGATCCTAATATCCTTTTTCATTTTGTTCTTGTTTTCTGTCAGGTAAATACATGAATACATTATTCATAATATCCTTCTGGTCTGACACTCTTTGAACTATACTTCATTTTTTGCCTTTTTTAAATAGTATTGTTTTGTATATTTTGCAGCAAGACCCCAAGTATGCACACTCCAAAGTGTGGCTGGGTTTTTAATGAATCCTCTGCAGAGTATTAAAAAACAAAAGGATCTCCATCTGATTGAGCGACGGATTTATAGCATCAACACGATGGCAAAATGACTACAGACTGCACTGTTCTCCGCTCGGCCGAGAAAAGAGAATGCCAATTGTTGCTATTCACGATCTATCTCTCAAAACAGGTGTTTTTTTTTCAAAACGGGAAAAACAAAAACATGTCTTTCAATAACAATAGCTGTTAACCACACCAGCAGCGAGGCAAACTGCAACAGGGGAGCAATAAAGACACAGAGCAAGTTGTTTGATTTTCCTCACACACCTCTCTAAACCTCCATGAATCTGAAGCCCTCGTCCAAATCAAAGCATTACCGTGGCCTATTTTTAGCTTTTCTAGCTCACTTTGTATCAATATTGCATGTTTGTCATTTTATCCGGGGGCTGCTGGCACTGGTATTGAATTCCCATCTCTGTTAATTATTATTATTTTCTATTTATCTTCAAAAGAAACAAATTAATTTTTGAAGTGACGGACGATCTGTATGCGTTTCCTCCTTCTCATGCTGCTTACAAACACCTCGACCCTTAAACTCTGACTAGAGTTACAACTCTGACAATTAGCTCTAATAATTAATACCCTTATTGACGAAGCTTAAGCCAGATCGATATAAATAGCTTTTAGCCAATTGCAGATTTTCTTGTCTCTCTGGTTTTTTAAAAAATTATGAGAGACGGAGAGAACTGGTGGGAGGGTGTTACGTTTTATTTATACGACAATCTTTTATTAATGTTTTGGATAATTAGTGTGGGGAGCCTTGGCTACAGTCCCAGTACCATCGGAGAGAAGGATGTGGTGGTTGTTTTTGTGGGGGTGACAGGGAGCGTAGACAGCAGTGTGGGTATAGACATGAATTCATGCAGTGAGAGGGACGAGCTCTCAGCTCTGTGGGGAGGCAGCTGGGTCAAATGGTAGGGGGTAAGACATTAGCTTTTGACCTTGTTAGCTAGTGTGTGTGAGAGAGAGACAGAGAAAAATATGTAAATGGAGGCTGAACAGGAAGATTAAGTGGGTACTAGAGGGTTCTAGTGTGTTTACAACATCGAATTGAAGAGGGTCAAAGCTGGTAAACAGTGTAAGATCAACAGAGGAGAAGAGATACCGCAGGCAGACAGCAATAATCTCAATCTTTGTAAAGACATATGAGTGATTAAGACCGGCTCATGCCTGTAATCAAAACCTGCCATAGTTTCAGTGGCTGCAACATCATGTTTCAGGTTCAATAGTTTCCGATCAAGCTCACATTAAACAAGATACAAAAAGCCTCCAATCAAAAGTCAGAGATTTCCTTATGAGCTCAATCACTTCTCACTGAATTCTTTCATTACCACATTGCCTTTTTATCTACATTTATACACTGTTCTATACTCTTCCTGTATGTCAACATTGTCTGTTTTGTGCCTATTTTATTTCCCAAGAGGAATTTTAGGAGAAACATCTGAGACAAACATAACGGAGCCTCACTAATTCTCCAGAATCTAAACGAATATCTTTTAAAAAACAACATTCCCCTTGATTATAATAACTATGACCTGCAGTCAACAACAGGTGTTAGTATGTAGTCATCAAAAACCCAATAAACCAGGCCGTATCTCCTAGTTCCCTCAAGCATTAGCCAACCACATATCATTTCAGAAGAAATAACATGCCGCTTGTGTAAATTCTTAGAAGGCTGGTAATAATAAGAAACAAGATTAAGTGTCACGGTATTGGCATACATAAAAATAGAACAATTTCATCAGAGCATCTTCACAGAGCACAAGATGCTTAACAAATTAATTAACCTTGCTTGCTGTCTCTCTGTGTTGATTGAATGCCCCTGCGTGCCACCCTGCGCCTCTGGTCTGGTATAATAAAACGCCCACATATAAACAGATACCCTGCCAAAACTCTGAGGACTGACCACGGCTCTTTTAAAGAACATTAGGAATCTACACTGAAATTGACTTGTGCTTTCTCCTGTGGCCCATAAATGCATTCAAGTCGATATCGCCCTGATTATTTGCGATATAAAGCTGCAGTGAAGAACTTGCTGTTATTGGCACATGGGTAAAATAAGCAGAAAAATGACTTGATCATCCATCTGCTCATTGGTCAACATCAAAATCATTGTTGTGCGTCACTGAGGACACACTAACGATCGCCGCAAAGGCCTCAGTGCCATTTTAAGAATGTAACTAAATCATTTAAATACCTTTATATATGTTTAATACATACAATGCGCACTGTATAGCTTTAGAATAAGACTCATAAGCCTACAATGCTCATTTAAAAAAAATATGCACCCACATCTTGATTTAAAAACTACAAAAAACAAATGCAATGGGAAATGAAAATGAGTGGGAGGAGTACAGGTATGTATATCCTTTATGAAACAATGCAAGATAACAAAGAGGCTGTTGTGCTGGTAATTTAAGCCATATCACATAAACCTGAAAATGGTCTGTGCATTACATTAATGAATAACACTGCGCTAAATCCAGTCATCATGCGGCTGAGTGGCAAAGCTCTAATGTTAGCTGAGGGCTAATGTTCTGCAACATCTGGTCTCACATTTGTGGAATCACATTAAACGTACAGTTGCGAGGCAGGAACAATGCCGATTGTTCTTTCTGCAAGCTGGCGCAATATCTCAGGACTCGTACCCGTTGCACAGCTCGTTGTTCTCAATTTATGCAGATATGTGAAAAAATACCTGAAATGTGAGAAAACACTGGTACTTATTTGCTGACCATGACGGTGAGTTCTTTTTTCTCCTAGAATCCCTTGAGTAATGGAGCTCTCTGTCTCTCTTTTCTTCTAACAGACTGTGCTCGTAAGTCATCGCTCAGAAACGGTTAACATCAAACAACATTTAGCTAAGCAATACAAATAAAATGTATTGTGTTTCAATGTATAACCTTACAGTTCCTTAAAACCGTGAAGTGACTTGCAGCACAGGGTGCAAATAACACCAAAATAAAAAAACAACTATCGGCACCCCAAACTTGAAATAATGATAATTAAATGTCTGTGAAGTGTCCTGGAGAGTTCAGCATGATGTTGGTTTAAATTTAGCTTTTGACATTTTCTGATATTTTTGTTTAACAGACCATATAGAGAGCACATAAAAACTGTGTACATTAGTATATAGACTGGGATAAACATTATATCTGGCACTGTTTACACCAGGAGGTTATTTATCTAGTTATCTTCTTATTTATCATCTTCCTGACAATTACAGATACTTCACTATATCTTAAAGAGCCAGTCACAGGTTATGAGACTCAAAGTCACAAAAACAAAATGAAACCACCTGATATCTGTGTTTGAGCAGCTGAACACTCTCCAGTCTGACAGGAGTGAAAAAAATCAAAAACAGAAAGAAATCTCGCAGAGCAGTAATTTCCGCTGTAATTCCTTTACTCCACGGGATATCAAAGACGCTGTGCGAAAATGGGATTTGGAGAGTAGCATGAAGAATCTTGATTGCACTGAAGAACAACGAATGCTGCAGATGAAAAGCCTATTCAGCCGTATGACCAGAGGTCAACAGATATGGTTTTATTAATGGCCAACAGTGAAATTGATAGAAATAATGATGATAGTGATCTAGATGATAGCTAAATGTACATAATACATATAAATGTATATAATACCAAATACAATTTATACAAAAAGAATACAATTATGGCCCATAAGATGTATATGTATTTACTTAAATCGACACTTATTCTTCACAAAATTTAATTAGTAGTAGTTCTATTTAGGAAAGAAAGAAACACTGATGTTGATATTTTCAAACTGACCAAATACTGGCTGCAGGGCTGGATTAAGGTCCCACATAAGGCCCCTGGGTGCATGTCTTTGGAGCCCCCCAACTAGCCCTACATCAAACCAGTGTAATATAGTGGGAGGCCACATGGGAGTCCGACACCCCAGGGCACTGGCCCAGCCCGTAATCCAGCACTGAACTTCAGTCTCTATATATGAGTAAATATACTCACTCTCCCACTCTCTGTCTCTTCACTGAAAGAGTGGAAGTACCAGCATAGAAGTGTTTAGATAAATGATAACACACAAGAATTGTATATATATATAATTGCTATATGTAATGTGAGAGCTCAACGCCTCCTCGTGTGTTATGCATGGGCTGTCCTCTTGGCTGTTCAAATATTTAACATGATTTCTGCCTGCATTATGGAATGTTAATAACTTGCAGTGATCTATTGCCGATCTAGACAGTGGTAAAATAGTGAGGTTGTTCAATTTCAAAACACATTAAAACCAGACTTAATATGTTCTCAGAAAAGATCGCCAAAAGTCAGAGCAGTTAAAAAAGCAGTTCAAGTGAAAACGTGTCATTATGTGTTTTTTCTTAAGAACAGATAGACAGCCACATAAAAAGAGGTATTACATTTATCACTGGCAGCGATCAGATCATTATTATCATAAATACACTTAAATGCTCATGAGTCTTTCTTCTCATTCATTTAGGCCAGATGATTGGCGAGCTTTGCTTCGGGCCAATGAATGAGATTGGTCTGTTTTTGTTCCACTGTCAGCTGAGCTTGAGAGCCTTGATTTGTATTTTACCAGGCACGGCACTTTAGAAGAAGAAAGTTTATATTTAATATCAGCCAATGAGTAGTTTTAATTAAAAGGTTACTTTTACTTCTTGTGCTTGTCTTTTATTGTGCCATACTATGTACTGTCAATATATTTAAATAATTAATTGCCAATCATTTCAAGAACTGCATCTGTCTGAAAACCACTGTCTGAAAATGTTACAATATATCACTAGTCTATACATCTGTCTGTTGCACAACATTTTAATAGATCCCATAGAAGCCATGTATTCATTTATCATGTTCAAATTTGAGAATTAAACAGAAGTGCAAGACCTTTATACATGCTGCCACAAGAAGAAAAAGCATGACACAAGACAATCCTTCAAACGGATTTGTGATCATGACAGGGTGAAAGACAGAGAGAGAGAACAGGAAAAGAGAGAGATAAATAAAGAGGAAAAATTGTGTGTAGTGAGTAAAGATGAAACAGAATAAAGTGTGAAAGGCCCGTGGTGTTCTAGTTTCGACAGATGGTACTTTTCATGCTCAGGCCCCTGACAATCCTTAAAGGAAGCGTCTGTGCCTACATTTATGTGTTCAAAAGACCAGCGTCCCTCACACAAACACACATATACTGTACAACAGCAATTTTTCTTACAGGCCAGTCTTTGAACTTTGTACCCACCCTTCTGCAATACATGGCATGGCAGAACACTGTGTTGATGCATTTCAAAATGACTGAGTGGGTAGATAACTAAAGCCTCTGCTTTAAATGTCCCCACTCATCTTTCTTGATTCAAAAACAGATTCGGCATCACACCTCTTCGCTCTGACTATACAGTTGCCTTGGCTGTTGACACTACAGATGGAGTGTGCTGTGCCAGTGTGTGTCCTCTGCAAAGCACCTGATTACATTCATGTATCCAAGAGGAGATTTATGAATGCAGACTCAGGCAAAGAGTGGCCCCATCTGTACTCGAAATAATGGCAGCTCACAGAATCGTTTCTGCAGTTCAATTCCTTCCTTACAAAACTACTGGCACAACTACCCAAGTTAATATTTACCTCCCTGAGATTATCTGTCCACCTCAGAATCCCATTCTGGGGCTTATTTCAGTCCAGGAGGCAACCGTAGGTGACGGGATTGGGCATGACGGCGGAAGATTTGTAGTGTAGTCTCTTTGTAGTGTAGTCTTCATCCCCTACACTGGAGAGTTTATTCTCTCTTAGTGTAAACATTGTACAGATTTCGGACCGGGGGAATAACTGATGCTAATGAATTAGAAACTTTTAGCTTAGCACACTTTACCACAGTATAAGCATGCTGTCCCAGCTCAAAGGGGCGAGAGATGAATTGCAGTGAGTTTGTTTTAAAACAGATGAGTTGGGCGAGACCACACTGCGTGCAGTATGATCAGTCAGTGTCAGCTTATGTGAGTCAGTCTGCCATAATAACGTTAAACTGGACGCGCTCTCCGCCAAACCAAGACGTAATGTGATCTGAGGCAGCGGTCCAGGAAAACGGGTGGATGTATATAAATCCATAGCTTGACATTATATATCAGATCAATGCAGATGGTTACTATTTAGAAAAAAATTATTTATTGAATTAATAGATCTGTCTCTGAAATCTGATTGGATAAGCCAATTCACATTACAGTATCATGTCTAGATTCACATGGGATCTGTGCCCACAGATTTCCCCACAACCAAAGTGCATGTCATTCACAAAACTCTACATATTCCCCGTCCCTGTTTGTTTATTAAATATTTTGGATAATCCGATAATGCTTTCAGCTAAGAGAAAATCTCTTTAACACATTTTATCAAAACTATATCCATTCCACAAAAAATCTCCACATTTTCCCCCAAGATCAGTGCAGAAATTATGATAAAAGCATTGTGACACTCAACCTCTCGTGCCTTATTTTTTTAATAAAAGTCTGAAATTCCATCAAGGCTGTTCTATTCCATGATGGTCAATGAACATTTGCCATATCCAGCTCTCATTTTTGACTTCTCCAGCCCTGTTGTTGGAAAACAAACAGAGTGGGATCAGTTGTGACTGATAATCTGAGGGGAGGCAGATACTCGGTCACACCAGGATGTGTCTCAGAGCTGGTATTCTTATCTACAACCAGACTGATGATTTTATAATGAATTAACACACAGAGAAAACCATCTCATCTCGTCTTCTCCCACTTAATAATCATACCATTTATGGGATGTTTACATTTAATAACTGAACTGTCAGTATTTATCATAAATAGCTGTTCATTAGGCCGGCCCAAGACTTTGCAAGAAAACAAACCAAACCCCTAATAATGTGTTGGAAACATGGCCTACAGATAAATAACTGAGATACCCTTGAGCAAGGCGCCTTACCTCCAATTGCTCCCTGTGTGCCACAGTGCTGCCCAATGGTCTGATTGTGTGTTTATGGTCTGCATGTGTGTGTGTGTGTGTGTGTGTGTGTGTGTGTGCACTAATTTGAATGGGTTAAATGCAGAGGACAAATTTTGAGTATGGGTCACCATACTTGGCCAGCAAGTCATTTGCACACTTCAATAACCTCAGACAGCTATGTACTAGGTGTAGAAGTACAGCTTCTTTCTGCTTTAATTGGAAAAGAGGGAAACCACTTACACAGTTAAAACGTTTAAAATCAACAATGGAAAAACTGACAACAGTGATGTAAATGTAGTTTCTTCAGCTCAAATCATACTGAAAAAATGTTGTTCCAGTTATATTGTGTGCATGTTTTATAATACATTTAAAAAAATAATAATTAAAAGGTGAGATTGTCATTTATACAGCCACAATCCTGGGAGTTGAAATATCTTACACAATTGCCATTATACTGTGTCTGATGAACAGTATAAGTGCTCTGACATGTTGCTTAGTGGCACTTATGTGTGGCAGTGCCAGGTCATTTCCCCATCACACTCACCCCTCCCTCTACATATTGTTTCCTGGAGCTCTACTGTGCTATCGATTAAAGACAAAAAGGCCATAAACATAATTTATACACAATTAACTTGTTTATAAAGAACTGCTTATATTGTAAGTACAGCGTCAAGATGATTGTAAGCAAACAGTAATGATGCACTACGACAGACAGGCAGAGGGATAGACAGACAGACAGGCAGACCACTAAAAACCACAGGAACGTTCTAATAATAGACAATGAAGAAACTCATTGTCTTCCATTACCTGATGTAGATAAGTCTATATCTGTTCGGCAATTTTCAGCAAATGAGCATTCATGTCAAATCAACCTGTATATCTTTTTAAATAAATTACATTTGCTTCAAGTTATTGTAAAATGAAATGTAGCCCTACCCTGAAACTATAAAAAGGCCAATCACTGTGAAGCAGTGAGGATGAGTTGTGAAATGAAGCGTAGCACTTTGTAGCTGCTTAAAGGAAGATGCCTCGGAGTATACTTGTCAACTCTGTAGTCTGAGAAGAATGCAGCTGGAGGAAATTGGCCAAGAAATTGGTGGAAAGAAGACTTTAGTCTATCAACAAAACAACTCTATTTCGTTCATTTTCTCCTAAATAAATAAACAATTTGCAGTTTTGACATTTTAAATCACCACAATATGCTAAGGTTTATTTATTTACTTGGTTAATTTTATTGTTTTTCTTTGAAATATGCAAATCTATTTTAAAGCTGCACTCCGTAACTTTTGCCTATCTATTGCCATTTTGTTTAAAGCATAATATCGCAAGATACTTTACAAACTGTATGTATGTATGTTTTAAAGTCAACCAAATTCAAACTAACATATCCCACAAAATCAGACCCAACAGCTCAAATTATAAATCATTGTTAATATAATAACATTGATAATAACATAGCGAATTGGGGTAAGGTAAGGAGAACTGTTATGCACTGTTATGTAGTTTATTTATGCTTAATTATAACCAACAAAAGTTATGGACTGCAGGTTTATTTTTACTGTTCTCTCTAATTACAGATTAAAAACGTGCCCCTACCTTAAGAAACACCCATATGGTTAATATGCTTTAGACTAAATGTCTAAAGCAAATACAATACAAATAAATACATTTTTTCATGAAATGCCCATGATGTGACCTTTCCATGCTCTACCAAACTAATACATTTGTGTCTCAGACATGCACAAAACAACAAACTCAACATCTGAGACAGAGGTCAGACACACCATTTACCAAAAACTTATGATCCCTTGACACCACAAACAGATAGAAACACGTCTTGCAGCTCTCCGACACACAGGACTTGTTTTGCTACCTGCACGTGCTTATTCTCATGTGTGAGCGAGCTATTTTTTACAGTCATGTGGCAGCTGACGTATGTCTTCTGGCTCTCCATCAGGCTAAACAATCACTACAACCATCATTCGCACGCCCCCTCCTCTCTCTCCCCCCCTCTTGCTTTGCACACCTCTTGCTCACAACAACAGGATGGAAATGGATGGAAAATGCAGAGGAAAGTGTCTGGCTTAGCTGAGTGTGTGAACCTCGCCTGCAGGTACGGCCATGTGAAAGGGGAATTACTCCAGAGCAGCAATGGATGGTGAGAGTGCTACACAAACTGTTCCAGCTTTTCTTGTGACCTGCTCTCACTTGATGCTGAGCAGATCTAAAGTGTCCTTTCAAAATCAACCTCATCTGTCAGTGTTTTATGAGGTTCCATGACTAATGTGCTGCTGTTACAGTATATAGACACTTTTTGCATAAACACAGATAACAGATATACATATTATTATTAGTAGTAGTACTACAATATCAGTGGTATGTGCATTTCCAGAGATTCAAACTAATTACCTATGAACTGCTAACGCAATGCTCTACCAATTGAGTTACAGGAAAACTAAAAGCCATGAAACTGTTGAAAATTTTATCCCACCTTGCGGGACAGTTGAAGAACTTAGGAGTTCTCATCCAAATCCTAACTATCATCATGACTTACCCATTAAACTAGAGCAGTATAAATAACAGGTTGAAAAGAATGCTCTTCAAGGATTTAACTTCAAGGTCCTAAACCTAAAATTAGTACTAAACTTAAATATAAATCAGCTTGATATAATTATAGCTGGATGCTATATTTTAATATTAAGACTGACATTATGTATTACTTCATTGTACTTGTACTACATGTTACAAAACAAAAACGAAAATATGTTTTTAGTGTTTTATTTAAAACATCTTGTTTAAGATGTTTAAGCTGACCTTGTCAAAAAAAAAACTGAAGCTTCCACAAACCGCCTGTCCTTGCCATGAAGGGTGGGTGTAATTAAAAAACAAATGCAAAATCAAATCAAGCAGAACATCAAAAATAAAAGCTACCAATACAGCTTTAATTGGTCAAAGGGACCTTGTATTAAATCAAAGATACATTATACAGAAATTTGGTCTTATGTAAAGTGAAACACAAAAATTAAAAGGTTAGAGAGAGACAAGACAAATATGAACAAAATCAAATCAAAGCAGATGGTGTTCAGGACGAGTCCAGCCCAAGGCCAGACCCCTCCTCTCTCCATCTACTTCAGTCTATTCCTCCATGTACACTATTAGACCAGGCAGAAATATGTAAAGATGGCTCAGGTGGACTGTAGGGATTTGCGATCAGGAGGCGTTGGTTAATTAGTTTAAGAGTGAAAGAGATCATGTTATCCTTTCCTTACCTGGAACAAACCCAGCATGAACACCCTAGTGTATATACAGAAAAGAAACGTGTCCACATGTTGCATCCTGCCTTGTGTAGGAGTGGAATTTGCATTTGCAAGAGATTTAATAATTTTGGGTCCAATTCAACTTGGCAATTCTTAGTATTTTTAGGGACTTAGTACTATATTATATAATATTAAATATTAATATTAAATTAGTAAAATATTATATATTTACTATGTAGCATTATGATATGATATATGATATGGATATGATATTTTTATGGCAGAAAAATTAACGTAACCTGGTATCATAATTAATAAAAAAAGATTATTATTTTATCTTACTGGGATGTATGGACCTGCATCTGCATTCATGGCCTTGTATATACATATGTATTTACAACTGTATTTTATGTAACAAACAGGCAGATGAAGACTGATGCTATTTACAAAAACAAAATATTCACTTAGAAGCAAACTGTAATTTTGTATAGTAACAGCATCACAGCCAAAGTTTTGATGTCTATTAAATCCAAAAGATGAATTACCAACTGCATGAAAATATAACAAACCAGAACAAATAATTCCACCTGCCAAGTAATAAACCACAAAACAATTATACCCTTCTCTACTCTCTCTCTCTCTCTCTCTCTCTCTCTCTCGACCTGACCACAGTCAAGATTAAAATTCATCAATCAATCACACATTTTAATGGCCAGACCATCTCCCCTGCACCCACACCAAAATTGAATCACAAAAGCAGTTTAATTAAATTGAACTGTGATTCAATATCTCTAATCATCCTGCATGGTCAAATTAAATCTCTCGTTCCTTTAATGCTCTCATGTTACATAATTACTCAATATAGGGGAAGGCTACAGGTGACACTGAGTTAGTGGCTAATATCTGTGTATTTACACACTGTTATGGATGTACAGGTTAACAGCCCCTTAAAAATGTCTGACCCTTTAATCTGATGGTAAATGGTGATGTCATCAAGTAGGATATGATCCTGGATCAACATCCTTGTTGGACCTGGACCAACATTCTAATCAACCAGTCAGATTTTGAGGTTAGATTTATGATGTTAAGCTATGGTTTTTATGTTTAATGTATATGGTTAATGTTAGAACTATGTTTTGTATTAAAGATATGTTGTTCCAGGGCCAACAAAAGATCTCATCCCAAACTTGCAGTGTTTTTCTTTCTTCTTTGAAAAAAAAGGTAAAACATGGAAAACAAAATGTCCATGCTGCATTTTTGATACAACAAAAAGTGTTTTTGGTGATAAATATCACAATTCAGACTTCTGCTGTGTACACATATAACATGGCAGCAATTTAAGGAAAAAGCAGACAATCATTCCAACTCATCCATGAATTCATGATTTCATGAAGTGAAAAACCCATGTGGTTGACTCTACATGGCACCATGCCTATTTTAAAATTCATTTACACATACAGACTACATTCCCACAGGTCATCTTCTGCGTCCCTGGATCTAATGAATGACCTGGTGCACAGGGAATGGAAGAGATCCACAAGACAGCACACGCCATTTCTGACTCAACACTGCCCTGCTGACAATCACGTCTATTTCCAAAGACATGCAATCTAGTGTCAATGTGCACATGCTTCCAGTACAGGATTTAAATCGTAAAAAGAATCGTAAAGAAACTTCTCTAAGTCTGAACCTGTAACAGAAATCAGGAAATCAGCTGAAGTGTCATGCTGCCTTTAGAGATTAAATGTGTGGCATGAGTTTAAAAAAACTCTGCAGAAACACATCAAATAAAGTGCTTGTGCTAATAGAAAGTACTTTTATTTCTGAATCTTGTTTAAAAAAGAGTTCAGTCAGTCTGAAGCAAACATGAGAGAAGTTGTGAAATGGAAAAATGATTTCACTTACTAAAAGTTTTTAAAGTAACAGTACATTCCTGACCTCTGAAATATTATATATGAGAAACATTTTATGCATTGTATTTTTAAAGGGAATTATACACATTGTTTATTAGTATGCATAAGGATTAGACAATTTTATATGTATACTGTACTGTACTATACTAACCCATACAGATTACATCCCATACAAAACTCACACAAAAAAACACTGTTGCGGTACATGTCGTCAGATAATATTTTTAAATGTATCATTGCAAAAGATTACCATATTCATATACCATTGTTTTACATGGTACTCCAAATAATACCGTGATATTTCCACAGTACGTTCCCCCCAAAAAACATGGTTAAAACATGGTACATGTATAGAAAGAGCTTTAAAGCTTCATGAAGCTGTAACTACAGATATTGATCGTACTTAAAAGCAAATGCTACCAACATCAAGTTATCTACAACTGCAGTGTATACAGCATTTATTGTCTGCGTGAAATAGAACTGTCACTTTTGATGCCCCATAACACACCTGTTTCATTTGGTAAATGGTTTCCTGCGCTCTGTTCCCTTTCAACATGACCCGACATTACAAAACCTGCTGTACGTAAACAGCACCTGAAAACACCGAAGCCATATTTCAGGCAAACAGAACGAGCGATCTGCCAGCCTCCTCCGCTTCTCTGTGTGTTTACCGAGCTCATCTTAAAATCAGATGTGGCTACTACGCTTCATGGAAATAGATTGTGAAAGGTTACGGCTGCGTGTGAATCAAAATGGCACAGGGGGAAACAAGACAAATGAGCCAATATAACACAGATTCTTCTTTCATAAACAGCTTATTGACCGGCTCACCATTTGATACTGGTTCTGTGAACTCATATGAGTCAGTGGCATGATTGTGTATGCCTCTTTTTGAACATGAACTTGAATGACCTGTGTTATAACTGACTGAAGCAGACAAAGAACAAACTGACCGCCTTTCAGCACATCATATATCAATCGACTATTATTTTAACAGGGTATTTGGGGGTTAGCGCAGCAATGGGGCTTTGTTGGAGAGACACTGCTGGCCCAACATTGGCCTGCTTTTAGAGGACAATTCATCACCAGGCAAGGCATTGGTTTGTCAATTCCCAATCCCCCAATGCTCAGGGTCGGCGGGTAGAGTTGAAACAAGATCTTTATAGCTGGGATTTGCAACAGCCTCAATGTGCCATTCACTCTCAGAGACTGAACTGTGAGGGCCAGATATCAGACCTCCACAATCCAGCCCAAAATGTGTGAGGTTTTTCAACTGGTAGGCTTCTCTGGTCCGTTAGTTATCATACAAACTGTGTGTGTGTGTGTGTGAGTGAGTGTAATTGCCTCCAAACAATGTACCCTGCAAGACATCAAATTCAAAGATTTGGTATCAGAAACACATCAACATCACGCATCTTATTAGTTGCTTGGAAACAATTAGATTTGTTATGCTGAGGACATGTTGTATATTTCTGAACAAACTTTGATGTCATTTTAATGTCAGTCTTGTAATAGTTGAATGCTGAGGCACATTTATGCAAGGCATTAGTTGTGAATTACTTTCATACTGTTCACATTATTTGTACTCTGCAAGCCACAGAAAGTTCATTAGAAGCCACCTTTAAAACTGGCAACCCCTTATTACCAGTAATGAGTAAAACAGAGTAATTTATTACTTTTAAACCACTTGCAGTGTTAACCACCCATGTGGGTGTTTCACTAGTGGGTTTTGTGGATTTAAATATGTGGCGAGGTGAAGATAATCATACTGCGACAAGCCCCCATTTCTATCCTAAAATAAACTGATACATGAATATTGATGACCCATCTTGCACTAAACAGATGTTGTCCAAGCAATTGCTCTTTAAACAAGACTACACCACAAGAGGATGGCAAGAAGCAAGTAATGGTTAATGGCTGTGAAAAAAGTAAAGACTTTTGGTGGATTTAAAACAAACAATGACTAACTCTGTTATATTTCTCACCTAAATTTCCTATTTCAATAGAAACAAATTCAACACAAGAAAGAAAACTGTGCTTGTCAAAGTAACACTGCAGTTTCTTTAAAATGCATAGACCCCCTTTGCTCAGGGATTTACAATGACATAATATGTCAGAATATGGTTTTGGGATTGTTTGCAACATAACAGCAACAGATATGCAGCATGAAGGCAATTTTGACATTTTCTAGTTTATTCATTTATTTTTAGCAAGGCTTATATAAGGTTTTACTATTTCGAATCATCACCATGAAATTGAAACTGTGACGTGAAGGTTCTTGCTGTATCCTTGCGCTTGGACATGTACAGTATATGCTCTGAATGTCTCTGTAGTTCATGTTCCTTAGAGCAGAAAAGATTTATCTGTTTATCGCTGTTTGAATGTTGCAATATTTATTCTAGTGCTCATTGCATGTGTAGGATAAGAACATAAATGTAAATACCGTCTGTGAAAAACAACTCACTACTACCAGAAGAACTGTGGCAGTTTGCATTATGCAGGATCCATCAAACATTTAATATAAGCGAGCAAACACTTGCTAACCTTTGTCTTGCTAACCACCTACATGCTCTCCTGAGGAAAAAACAGAGCAGACAGGATTGTGATTCAAAGCCTTGACAGTGTGCTGGCCTAAAAATTGTCTCTCTTCAAATCTCAAATTTGGTTTCATTCTGGATAAAAGAGAGTCTACGGCCTTGAAAACAAAGTTGTGTAATCTTTACGTGGTCAAGGGCTGATGGGTGGAAGCCGTTTTTGATATGTGGATCCAAGTGTGAAAGCCTGGGATGGTTGAAAGCACCAGAAATTGGATAAAATCTATATCAAACAGCTGCTATGAAGGGAAATGATGAAAAACATGCTGAAAATGTCCAGCTGGTAGATGATTTTAAGATAGGGGATAGGACTGCTTTTGTAAACATACTCACAGTTTTGCAACTATTTTCATACTGAATTGTGATTGGTCTTGTTTCTCTTGAATTGCTTTACCTATATATCCTATATAATAACTTTTATCTATAGTCAGCAAAACATAAAATCTATACTTTCTCAGAACTTCAGTAAATGTACTTCATCACTGAATTACAACAGAGCACCATCTGTATGAGATGCACATATTGACAATGCAGAGTTCCATTATAGATGAACCTTCTGCTCTAGTTATATGGGAATGCTTGAACCTGGTTGATTTTGCCACCTCAGTTTCAAAATTAAGAAAAGTTTGCAAGAGGGGCCATTTTGTTTTGGAACTACATAACCACAGGCAATGACACTGTGGATAAAGTTCATTCAATTGACTTTAATATCATTAGCGAGGCAGTCTGGATTGGAACAAGCTTTAATCTAAGTGGACACAATTCAATATGTGAAATTTTCCATGCTAGAATTACGTCTAAAACAAAAGGGCATTAGTAAAAGTTGGAAGCAAATCTATCTTAGATATCACATACAAACACAAAAACGCAGACGGTATGCAGATATCTGTGACCAAAAATATATTTGTTTTTAGTGGAGGACTGGTGGTTCCTCATACTGGAGAGGAGTTTTCTTAACATTAAATCAAACTGTGAAATGTACTCAACTACCCTGCGTAGTAGAAACGGAATGTAGTAAAGCAATAAAATCACAAAATCACAAATAAAATCATATCAAAGTAATCCAACTGAATCTCTTGCGATAAACTATAGCAGCAATAGATAACAGCACACAGCATGCTAGATGTGACCTTTTAATGCATCTGTGAATGCAATGTATGTGCTGGTAAAAAAAAACAATAAAAGATAAACAATGTGAGGTGCTCAATATGCTTTTAATGCTTTGCTGAAAATGCTGGGAAATGTAACTATTCTACCTAGTTTCAGTCGTGCTACATGTACAATGACTGAGATTACAAAGCAGTCCCAACAGCAATGGATCCAATAATTTTAAGTTTAAACTTAAATTTTAATTGGATTACAAACAGCTAACATTATGTGTTGAGTGCAGATTATTTGCCCTTCAATTGTCCAAAGCATTTACAAAAATATTTCAATAAATATATTTCAGTATACTTATGTAACTGAGTATTCAAAACAATCTTCTGAGCGCTGCGATATTTATGATATATGATGTTAAGCTTACTCAGATAGAAAATAGCTTTTCTCTGGCTATTAAAAACGCAAAGAATAAAGCAAACTAAAGCAGGAGAACAGCTTTTCTGAAAACCCCTCAGCCAAGCCACAGGCAAAACAGCAGAGCTCCAAATACCAGATCTGACAGAGGGACTTCCGTTTGATTCTCATTGATGATCTATGACCTCAGCCGGAAACCAGAGCATCTTGAGCTTTTCAAACAGAATTAGGAGTTTGAGGGGGAAAATAGACTTTTTAAAGAAGGACAATCGCTGACGTATTGAACATAATGACTGGCTGGTTCGACGCTCTGTTCCACCATTCCGCTGCTACAGTATTTGCATGCCGGAAGGAAAAGGAACTTCTACACAGGCAGAGTCTGTCAGGAAGAACTCAGAAGAAATCAGTCTGGATTTAGAGCAGTAAAAAAACACTGAGGGCAGAGAGATTATGAATTATGTGGCTTCTGTATGGCATTCCTTAATATAACCTAAAATTCCCAAAAACTAAAATCTACAGTAAAATAAACTTTTTAATAATTTGATGACAATGCTATATGAGATCCATGATAATATAACTCTAGTTTTGAGTCAAAAGAAAAGAAAAAGAAAATCCAGTGAGTAAACATGCCCAGTGAAGCTTATGAATGGCAGTAAAAGGGCAAATGACAGATAGCCTGCTAGCTGCAATCGTTGGAGGCCTTATAGTCACTGAGTGCGCACCTAATGGCCCTCTTTAGTGGTCCTAGGCAGGTCAGAGTGCGTG
Source organism: Chromobotia macracanthus (assembly GCA_036877525.1). NCBI lineage: Eukaryota > Metazoa > Chordata > Actinopteri > Cypriniformes > Botiidae > Chromobotia > Chromobotia macracanthus. The sequence continues at coordinate 4,198,775 of JAZGTH010000019.1, forward strand.
GCCTTCATGGTAATCCATTGTCACCCTTTACTATGGAATAGGCATTTAATGAAGCAGTGAGGCAATTGTACTTCACAAGACCTTTACTGATGATCAATGTGTAGGTCAGAACCCAAGAGAGCTGATTGATTTGAATGAGGTTTCCATTGACTGAATGGCGAACAGCCTCTGGTGATATTTGAAATGCAGCAAGAATAAAAACAAGGTAATCTTTAATCAGTAGCATTAACCTGTCCTCCACAATGCAAATTAAAGACAATTACTTGTAACTCATTCGTGAATTGTGAATAAACTAGTTGGAAGAGGCTGTGTGAGAGAAATTTAGGAGAAAAAGATTGCTATCAAAATGTTCAAAAGTAAAAAGTTTAAGTATTAAACTCTACAGGGTACTTACTGCAATTTGTGTTCCCTACTGTTTAATTTTGGGGTTCCTAAACACTCTTGTCAAAGTTTACTTGGCAACATTTGATGTTTTGGGGATAAATAAATAAACTAAATATCACAATTATATAAAGGAAACACAGTTTAGGGGAAATGCATGAGGTAAAAAACAAGCTTGAAATTTTCACAAAATTAACATTATGGATACTAGACGAGATACACTAGACTACACTAGAGGTCTTCATGTATCCAAAAACTTGTGCCTGAATCTGAAGAGGCATGGAAATGTGATACGCAGAACCAAACCAAATCGTCTGCTATTTTAAAGTTGGACCTGAACCTTCCCGGAAGACACAGACCCGGTCGGCACAGCTTACATTAGCATTGCTAATTTGCTATCATCTGTGTTGAGACAAATCTGACTGTGATTGTATATAAACCAGGGACAGTTCATTCAAATTATTATACAATAGAAAGTGAAGCTAAAAATAGAAATCTAAATAAATGCCTTCTAAATAGAAGAGCCAATTGAGAACTGGTAAAGTCATTGTTTTCTATAGAAATAGAGCCCTTATGCACATTTTCTTATATTTCCCGGCTCATACTTTATTATTCCATTTTTACAATATACAATAAGTTACAAAACACATACTTTTTCATTGGTGCTGGTCTTTTCCGAACAACTTAGGTATTACTTAAAATGTTAAAACAGACCCAGGACTGACTTAATAGAATGAAACTGAATCAGACCCAGCTGACCTCTAGACTACATCTGGTCAACAGAAGAACAACTCTGCTGGGATCTCTCAACAAGACAGAATGGAAGAAATGGCTTTGTGTGCGAGGAGAGCAAATGTGCTATCATGCGAATGTTAGCATGAAGCAGCTGGGTCTTCAGCTACTTAAAGAACAAAAGATAAAATACAAAAGCAAGCACTAAAAAGGGAAACAGAGGCCCCTGCCACCCCTCACTGAGACAGAAGGGATAGTTCTAAAGTGGGAACGTTCTACTGAGGTGCAAAACACGTTTTATCAAAGCGCTCCCATCAGAGAACTGCAGAGATGCTGAGACAACACGCCCCAAATCACACATAATGCATCTGTGAATATACACACACATACGCCGATACGCATCACAAAATGTTTGAGTGGAAAAGCAGAACAGTCATTTTACATTACGACCAGTTAAATTACCACAATGGGCTGTTAAATGCAAACATCGCTGCAAATTTTATATAGCTGGCAAAAATCGCATCGTAACGGACACTGTTTTAACCAAGTTAAACCCCAGAGGTTGGCACCAAAACCAGTCATTAACCAACCACGGTCTGCTGGTTTAATCTGTTCGCCTGTTCAAGGATCTCTCTGTGTATAATAGCATCATTACAGCTGACCACAAGTTTTCCATTAGTGCTCTGAAATGCATTTGATCCAAACTGGCATGATCAATAAAACATGGTTTTGGTTAAGCATTTCATTATGAGAGCGCTCACGCACCATGAGGTCCACAAAAAATTTATATACCGATGGAGCTGTCGATCAAATTACATGCGGGTCTATACAGTAGAGCAGTGTGGTTTGGCTGGGATTCAGTAGGGAAGATGCCACTGGTGAGCAAATGTTGATCCAAGATCTTCACATCCAAACTGTGGGGGATTATGGGCCCTGCCAATGTCTGGCCTCGATTCATGAACACCAGTTAGTTAAAAGCCCCAGTCAGAATTTAGACAGAAAGAGATTAATGTCTGGAGCTTTATTAAGGCTCTCAAAGCCCCCCACCCTTCCCCAGCATCTTCCAACTGCTTTCTTGGTGCCAGATCTGACTAACTTACTCTGGCTGAGCCTGGCAGCAGCCCATGAATTAATAGGTGAATAAATAAATTGCAGATTGAGTTGCCCACACAATGCTAGTTTTAATGCACTGCTGGCCACACAGGCCCAAAGCCAATAGCCTCACAACCTTTGACAACTTTCTGTTTGGATACAGATGAATGGAGCCAATCAGATCGACCCTGATGACAATGATTAGACTACGCCCCAAACCGTATGTCGATACAATACTTTTACGCAGTGTAATCAAAGCACAGTTACCATAGAGGGGTATTGTAGGTATCCTTTAAACACCAGATTACCCAACCGCACACCCATTTGATCCCACTCAATTTGCAAAAGCCAATTACCCATAATTGCTCTCCTGATGCCCTGACCAGGTTCCAAATATATAGAAGCCATGTACTATAGGGCAGCTGGTTTTATTTTTAACATATCACTTAGAATATGTGAGAATGTGAAGCACATGGAGATGTTATTTCAGAATTTGTATTGGATATTCTAGCGTACATGATCCATCACAATGACAGGCAAATTAGCTCACTGATTTACATGTATGTTTAGAAGAACTAACATTACACATAATGCTTTAATATAGACATTAGTCAAGCTAGACACCACACTTAATTCTGTGCAAATGAAATGAGGCTGTAAAATATAAAAGTACAATTTGTTCAAAGGGTTGTACTGTTTTAAACTGCTTATTGATATACACTGTAATTAAATCACTGCAATGTACGTCAACAAGTAGATATGACTGTCCCTGGTTTTCATTCAAGTCAAATAATATATAATGTCCAGCCTAAATTAAGACCATTATTGCCTCTAGAACTGGGCTGTTCTTTCAACAAAAATAAGCCAGTATATAAGCAGGAATAGTCCAAAAGGGCTACCATAATTTACATTACTTACAATCAATATAATGACAGTGATGTAAAGATGTTCACAACCATAGCATGCACATTTCACTTGAATAGTAGGGTGGCAGGACAGAAAGCCTTTGGTATAAATAAATAAATGATGAGGAGCCCAGAGGCATGTGATATACTCAGAAATGTGAAGAAGATGTTGTGGTGTTTTGGGTTTCAACACAAAGCTTTTAGCTACATTGACGCATGGTGATAGCAGCATTGTACATCAGGGACTCTTCTTAAGCAGCAATGACTGTAAAACCCTTCAAGGCAAAAGGAATATGGAACAAGCAGTAAGTACAGCGAAATCCCAAAGGAAAATTGTGTGCAATTGACGAGAGCAATGGGACTCAGGAGATGATACTTCCTTCAGCAGTGATCCAAAAGAAACAGCAAAAACCACAATGAAATTCCTTATAGGAATTCCTTCAGGTTCTGAAGTGGTTCAGTCAAACCCCGGACTTTAACCTGATTCAGCACCAGCTGCTGCTCACAAACAATCTTCATCCAATTGAGAATTTTCACTAAAATGATTGGGCAAAAAAGACAAAAGCCTATCCCACATTCTGCCTCATGTGATGACAATGCTTTCCCATATGTGTCTTCACCGAGCCTGTAAATTCTGAACTTTGAGCTGATTAGTTGCTTGTAAAACAGTTACGAGTTAGGGAAGCTATGGTAAGCAACAAAGCGTCAAAGTGTCTGTAAATGCAATGGTTGTATGTGCTCCAGAAATTTTAGCTGTGCGGACTCACTGTGATTCTCTTTCGTGCCTCGTACTAAATGGTTACTAATTACTGTACAATATGTGCCTGTTGTGAGCTGATACAGAGATCGGTCCACTGTTTTATCCAACGTCACATAACCAATTAAACTTCTTTACATTCTTAAGTTTAATGCGGATTTAACTTCACTGCACTCTAGTGTGCAAACTGTAAAGAGCTCAAGAGATATGAAAAGAACACAGACAGATTTATTGTGTAAGCTGCCTGAAGTTACAGATAATGTAACTCCTGGAATGGAGGCTTGTAATCATTAGAGATGTTGAAAATAATAATTTATATATATATAATATATATATTATTATAAAATTATATATATATATATAATTTTTATAACTTTGTGTTTGTTCTGTGTTTTCAGTCGTTTTTTTTCAATTGCTTGAAGCACAAGTTTACTGAGCCTTGTAAGAAGCCCTGAAACCAAACATCTGTTTCATTCCCAACTGAGTGTAGAACTACATTAAACACATAAAGAACCTCAAAACCAGAACAAAACATTAATTAACAGTGTCAGAATGTGAACACACAGAAACTGAAAGTAAATAAATAAATAGAGGAGGTCATTGAAATTGCCTCGATGATTTTTATTAGAAAATGATTTTCTAATACGTTTAAACATTAATAAAGTAAATCTAAAAGCCTATCTCAAGGGATTTCTTAAAGACCTTGTGGATGTATATCTGTTCTATAGTGGAACATCAATTAGCATGGTTTTCCAATTTAGGGTTTTCCAAATTGCATGTACTGTTTTCTTCTCTGTATAAAGAACATACATTCTGAATCACTAACACACCTTGGATTTTGTCTTGAAAATGTGTGGCTTGAATATCAGTGAGACATGATTTTCCACAAAGCTTGGGGCAAGAGGACATTCATATTTATGTGTGTTGTTTAGCCCACTCAATGGGCCAGGGGAAACCCAGAGCCAGGGGAAAGCCCATCAACAGAGCCTTTGAAAGCGTTGAGGACGTGTAATCCTACAACATCTGGAAGACTGGACTGCTCTGTGTGAGGCAAGCCACAGCAGATGTTCAACAAGTCTACAGTGGCTGGTGTGCTGTCTATGCTGTGATCTGCCAGGCAACAAACCACAGAACAACCACAGAAACTAATCAAAAGGCCAAGTAGCAACCCCACTTTACTTTTACAGGAGGCCGTAGCGGAAAAAATATGATGGCAAGTACAGTGTAGTGAACAGCACATCAGAAGGCATCCCAGGGCCTCGGCTTTATGGCAGAGCCTTCTCCATTGATGTTCCAACATGATAATGTAAGCTACATCAAACTAAATGCACTATGTGGTATTCAGTGCAGTTACACTCAACAGCTTTTTTGCATAGCCGCATTGTCTGGGCGCTACATGTTTGATGGCGTTCCTCTTCGCACCTGAAATTTCCCTCAGGGATCAATGAAGTCTTAATGATCTTTTGTGTCCTACTTGCAGCCTCTTATTCTGCTAAAACAAGCCGACAGAACTAAACCTGCTTCGTTATTCCATGCCTGACCATCACCCCTGTCCTCTCCATCAGACTCAATCCAATTAGGGGCCAATAAACACAGAAATGTATTGTTTGCCACTATGATGTAAGCTGGATTTTTTCTCCACTACGCTCCAGGGAAGAAAAAGATCAAAAAAATATATGAAGGCTACATGGTTAACAATTACACAAATTGCTAACTTGTTTGACAAAACTATTTGGCCACCCTAAAGTGATTCAATTAATATTGCATGGGTCATTAAGCATTAGTGCCCAGATAAGGTACAAAGGACGCATTGAAGCAGCTATCAATGTGATTTGATTTAACAGAAACAAGGGGGGAATGGCCAAGCTTCAGAGAGAGAAAGAGAGAGAGAGAGAGAGAGACTGTAACTGGTAGCCAAGCCTGAAGATTGAAATATCCCAATTTATCCCACACATCAGAGTCTTCTAAAGCCTTGCATGAATATTGCTTCTCTGATGACTCTCACTGGTTGGGGGAGTTTGTGAAGTATGGATATGAATAAACAAGTGCAAGACTTTATCATTTTAATTTCTACACACTGGTATAGGCTAATAATGGATCATGATGACTAGTTGTTCAACAACCAAACAGCGGATAAGAGAGGTGTAGATTTTAATTCATTCATTTATTCATTCAGTATTTTGTGGCACTACTTTATTTAGCGTGCTAACAACATTCTGTGCTTTAGCTTGAATAGTTTTGGTGGTAAAACCATCCCTGAAATGTTGTCTTTACATTCATCTCTACATCACCTCTATGACTTTATGATTTTTCAGGGTCCGGTAAACTCGAAACCAGACTTAATACAGACCTTTATTAACATAATACTTGATATTGATGTGTTGCACTTCCCAAGTGCATGCAGTCAACATCTGAATGCTTAGAGAGCCTCTGCCATACAGCTACATCTTGAAAAATATACCAGCCATCAGGGGAAGCCCAGCACCTGCCCAGAGGTCCACTGCCAAAACCCGGGCAACAGCATGTGCTGCATACAAAAGAAGGGCATGTACTGCCATGTTCTGTCCCTGTGCTTCAATATGTGTGCTTGGTTGTTGGCTGACCTGGACCAGTCATGGGACCAGAATGGGACTCCAAGCCCTCCAGCAAGCTGGGAGTTCATTATGGTCTTATTATCTCTGCCAGGCTCCCAGTGGCTACAACAGCATTCTTTCCTAGAGATGGAGATCTGTGGGTATTGAAAGGTGAATCTTTATTCTTGGGTTTATGTACCCTGCGTCTCACCACAAAAGTTGCCTGCTCCTCCCTGTGTTCCCATTAGCCTAATGTATGTGAGTGTACATTGGTTAGCCCGGACAGAGAAGAATGTCTTTACACCCGGGCCAGCTGGCTTAAAGCACTGGACTGACTCTAAGCGCTTAATTTTACTAATTGCAGGCCTTTCAGCTCAAACACAACTACTGCTGGCAACAGGTGTAGCAGGTAAATTATTACGCTACATCACTCAAATACAGTTTTATCTGTGCGCCTAAGTGCACATGATCAATGACTCCTAGCATTCCAAAAACTTGGAACAATTTGCTTTAGTTACATCTCTCAGTCTTCGAGACGATCTGCCAGGAAGTTAGCCTCAGCAGAGCTAGCAAAGCACTAGGGATAAACCCACAGACCAAAGTCAATGAGTCCTGGATCCTGAGCTGTAATTACACCAATATTAGCACTCTGACTTCGGGTGTTGCGCTAATGAGCAGGATTGAGTTTCCTTGTGCCCGAGCAAGCCGGGCCACGACCAGGAGCTTAATTACAGCCTGGGAAATGCCCACTAGAGTCATGGCAATTCATTTGTGCTTCTTCTGGAAGCTCCTTCAGATAACCTGTTAATACAGATGGCCCCACATAGCATAACCCTATCACAACGATAATGACGAGCTTCAGCCAGAGAGACTTTGTCTCAGTGAAGCCTGTGGCTCTGCTGGTGCCCTGTGTCTGCCAGACCAGCAGCTGGCCTACCTGGTGGAATGGAGCAAATCAAGACCTTCACCCAACCACTTACCTTAATTCAGCCATGACCCCCATTCCCCAAACACGCATATCTTTCCAGTACATCCTGTGTGACTTCTTAAGGAAGGAAACCACAGAGCACAAAAACAAAGCAATGATCTTTCTTGTGTCTTTGTTATATTTGCTAAAGTTAGATATGCGATTCTTATGTTCTAAAAAATAGCCACTGGGCAAAAAATACTGATAATTTGTCAATGCATGCTGAAGATGTTGGCAGGTGTGGTTTTCCTGAGAAGGAGTTACAACTGTTGAAAAACTAAACAAAACTGTAGCCTTGTAAAACTGTAACTGTTTACCTTTGGAAAAGCATTGTGTTTGAGGTGCAAAGGATGTGGGTTTGATTCACATGGAACACACACACACACACACAAAACACTATCTTCACACATCTGCATGAAACCTTTTTTGTAAGATAAAGCAGGGAATTTACAACACTCTCTCTCTCTTAGTGTAAATGTGTGTTAGTGTGTTAGTGTGTTTGTGTAATGTTCTAATTTATTTACATTTACATTTTGTTTAGCCACAATCTAAACATGTTTCTTCTGCTCTTCAAAGACAATCGAGAATTTAGAATTTAGTTTAATCAAAATGAAATACATACTAAGGGCACAATTTCAAAAGAGCAGATTTTCATTAATTAAAAAAATACAAAACCAAATATGCGAATGAAAATATAATTCTGTTTCCTGCTGATTATTTCTTATTCACACACTGCTAGAAGAGAAGAAAAAGCCATCTACAATGTAGATAAGCCATAGTAGACTATCTGTTCCTCTCTAAACTCTGAGAGACCTTTTATAATCTGGGTGGTCTTCAAGGCAGATCTAACCGATAAAGATGCGGTATCAATGGCCACAAGCGCTGTACGATAAGCTGGCGAGGAGTCCTCAGCACTCTACCATGGCCTTGTTCCCTATTCCCCTCACAGTGGGCATTCAAAGAGATCAGGGCTGGCTGTAAAGGCATTATGGAGACACTGGTGATAGTGGTGTGACCACATGTTGTGGGTTATTAAAGCCATGCAGTTTCCAGGAGAACATTATGAGGAACATCTTAGGGAACCTCATCTACAACCTCATCCCTGGGAATCAACAGCCTATCAGCTTTAAGTATTACTGGCAGGCTCATCCCAATCATATGAGGTTTTATCCACTATGAGATATTCTCTGTGTAAAATATAAATTCTGCCTTCCATCTTTCCCCGTTATTTGCTCATGGGAACAGGCAAATCACTAGCAAAGCAGAGGGAAGGGGCGCACAAGCAGCAGAAATGAGGTCTGTGCCAGAACTGGGGGACTGATACCAATTCAATTTGACAAAACCCCCACAAGTGAATACACTTTTCAAAGACTAACAATACTTTTATTTTCCCTAAAGTAATTAAAATACCAAAACCTGGCACTGAATTAAGAAAATGGAACAAAAAATGAATAAAAAAGGGGATTATAAAGTCTTTATAAAAACACATCAACAATATGGAATAGAATGTCCCAAATGTTATCCCAAGATGTACATGACAGAAGTAGGGTAATCTCATAATCTAAATGGCTATGATCCACTCTAGATGAAAATCTAAAAACAGTGCATGACTGATTCTATTCTCTCTAATCTAAGATCATGTTTGGGACAGACAACACAACAGAGGTTGGAATCAGAACCGAATCAAACAGCATCTGATTACATGAATTTGACCTTAAAAGTCCACAGACAATTTTAACCACACAACTATCATAGTCAGAAAGTGCCTGCTGTGTTTGGAATTAAGAAATATATTAATTCCCGTCAGAATTTTGAACGAATGACCGTGCTGCTCCTTGTCTGATCTGGCAACAAAGCTCCCTAATCATGCACAAGCAACTTACTGGCAAAGAAAAATCAGGCACTATCCGTGAGCAGAGATCTTTGTGGTTTCTTATCATTTTTCATTTCTTTTCTTTAAACCAGTAGGCACACACATTTTATTTGTTTGTGTTTGTTGGTTTGTTTGCTTGCTTGCTTGCTTGTGTGAACACTATTATGATATTAGATGTATTATTATCCCATAACAATCTGGCATGAAAAGCAGCTACTTATAGACCAGTGTTTCTCAAACAGGAGGTCAGGGGCCTCCACAAACTTCAAGGGGCCCTCAAGATCACTTAAATGTACCAAAGATAATATAAAACAGGCATTAAAAATAAGCTAAAACAACTAAAAAAGAAACAACTGATGACCCGGTCAAGAGAAAACTAAAAAGCAACGTGTCACCTATCTGAAACAACTGATGACCCAGTCAAGAGAAAACTTAACAGGACCCAGGCCCGCAAAATAGGCTGAAACTATGCAAAAGAGAGCAAGAAATTTGCTCAGCCTCTTATCTGCTTACATCCTCTCTTTTCTCAGCCTTTATAGCTCTTTTTCTTCATTCTTCCTGCTTCTCATTTTCTCTTTTTTGCTCTGTGTCTCTGTATTTGACTCCCCCATCTCTAAGCATGTTCTCTCCAGGGCTTAGAGGCAGCAAGCTGATTGAGTGTGAAGCCAGCTTCCTTTCATTGATGTTATAAAATATGGAGGATGGCTAGACCAGGCCCAAATCCAAGCCATCTGAATAAGAGAGGAGAACTGGAGAAAAGAGGCCCTGTTTAGTGGCATGTCTTTAACAGATGGAAAATATAGAAGGGTGAAATCACGGGCCAGTTTAGAACAAGACACCTGCGTCTTGTTCACCGATCACCCACAATCAATCTCAACCAAGTACTATCTGCATTGAAATAATGCTGGGTCATGAGAATTTAAGCTATTGTCAGCACAGACCTCCTTTTAATACAAATTAAAATGATTATAGATTGTGCTTATAGTCTGTGTATTGTCTGTGCTTTTGTTTATTTAGTGTATGTTCCAGTGATCATGCTAGCATTAATTCACTAAATCATGGAGAAGTGTGTTGTTATTGAACATGTAGCCAGATGTGGACAAGAGTGGACAAGACAACTCTAACTTTAAAGAGCTGATTTGGGTGCTTAAATTACTGTAGTGAAGGAATCAAACTAACAGGGAATGTTCTCACAATGTTGGCTAACGTTCTCTAAAAGTTCCAAGCAATAACTGTAATACAACATGTAAAAAAATGGACATTTTGAATGTTCCTGATTCCTTAGCATTTTGTTACTTAACAGAAACATTAGTGAAATGTTCTTACAGCCTAAAAGTATTAGCTGGGAAAGTTGTACAGTTATAGGATAATATGCAGTTGTCTTCAATAAAATACAGATACAGTTCCTCTTACAAAAAGGGCATTGAGCACAGGGCTAAAACAACACAGCACAAATAAACAGCATCAGTGTTTATTCTTAGTAAACTAGTCCCACAATTTTGTAGCTATAAAATAAGATCAGTAACATTCACATTTTCTATCTGACCCCATTCTACACATCGCATAAACCCCACAATAGCATTAACACACCTTTTTGAGACAACAAGACGCTCTCAAATACATTTGTACATGACAATCTATGAACAGACACTTCCCACAGGGGTGCAGAAGGATTTTGGTAAGGGGGCCAATGATATATTCTGAAACATATTCTGAAAAACAGACCAGGATGTAAGAGGCAGTTCTGTCTTGTTCTGCAAGTCTGCCTGTGATTGGTGAGATATAAGTTTCTCTAATCTGTCCTCAAAACTGTCAGCCCTTCAAGACTAGGGGCCATCTTACCTTAAGGTCTCTCACCCATGGCCCTTTTCGACGGCCAATCAGCCTGTGTTTTTTTCATGTGTCAAACCTGCAACTGGTGACACATTATGTTTTGTGGCATGTCAAAATTGCCACAGTTTGTTCAACCGTGCCTCTTTTTTTTGCCTACCACAGTGTTAAGATTGCTAGCAAAAGCACGCTGTCTGTGATAAAACAAACATGTGGAGCTACTGGGACCATTTCTTTAATAATAGAAACCAGAAATGGAAAACACAAGTCAGCGGGGTCCTGATGCCATTTAAGTCATAGCTTATGAGGGAACTGTCATGGACAATCACTGTAGAGAAAACCATGAAGATGAAAGCAAAAAGTACAGTTAGAAGAGCACAGTCTACAGTATCTGTTCTTTGTTTTCCTTCATCCATTAGCTGAAGACAAATGAGATCAACTGCCTCAGGGTGACATAGTGGACAAAGAATCAATTCTAAAACATTCTGAGAGAGAAAAGAAAGAGAGCTACAAAAAACATATCTGTGCAACCAAAAGAGGAGGGAATCAATTTTCTCAAAACTCTGAGAAAAATGGCACTGCAAAGAAAAGCTGCAACAAAAGTAGAGCCAGACGGAGGAGGGTTCAAGATGGATCAGGCTTTTGAGTTTTATGTCACCTCAGCATGAGGAGAAGTCTGATTGTGTCTTCAAAGAAGCTGACCAGTGGAGAAAAGATCTGGTGAAAACACTAATGGAGAAGACCTGTGGAGATCTCGCTGGCATCTTTTTGACTGTAGCAGCGTGCTGGGGTTCCACCAAGATGCAGGAAGCACAAACAATAACTGTTCCAGGTCATCCACTTTGACTTTTTTCTTCTCCACGTTGTTCATCTTTAAAGATGTGTTTCTTCATGCAATGTAGGTACTGTCTAGTTTTCATACAGAAAACTTGATGAGGGAATACAGCGAGAATGGTGCCCGCTGACTGTGCCATGTCTTTGTATGCACAGTCTGTGTTGTTTTTGCTCAGTATTTATAAAACAAAATATTTAAATCAGGAGAACATGTGACCACAAAGTCTGTACTGAATGCTATTTGCATTGAATAAGGCTCAATCTAAAATTATATCAAAGAGGTGTTCAGATCATCCTGAAACAACCAGGTGTTTGGGCAACGCAGGTAACCTTGAGTTACACAAATCACAGCCAAAAGGACAATCTAAAGCCATTCTCAGTGTTGGGGCAGATACTCAGAAAATGTAGTTTGACAAAGTACAAGCTACTCAGATGTTAGTTAAGATACAGTTAAGCTATGGTTAGCTGTATCTGTCTGTTGCTATAAAACTGTCTGTTAAATACATGTAAATGATGAGGCTGAAGTTTAGGCTGACAGGCAAAAAATGTAATTGCTAAGCAAGTTAGTATGGAAAAGAAAGACAGAATAAAACCTGTTATCTTATTAAATATTAAAAGTAAAATGGGTGCAGCGGGGCAACCCTATCAGAATGTACTATTATTTTTGAGCTTTAAAAATAACTGGGCTCTTGATGTTTCTGCTCAGGAAAAGAGCAGAGACATAATTAGGCAAGAAAAGAACATCAGCACTTTGAAAAGAGTGAATTATATGAGTTTGCAAAGATATGCAAAGTTAATCCATGGTATGTTCCTAAAATTCAGTGGAAAATTGAAAATGAATTTTTTATTGTGGTGGAGTGTGTCTTCAAAAAGTTTTTTAAAATATCCGTCAATTGTTGCCTCAGTCAGTTAAATAGTTAGCATGTCCACTATGTCTCTATTGAAAATGAATTGAACAGTAAAGCGTTCTCATTGATTGCCCTAGATTTAAGGGGCATCTCTGTTCTTGAGCAGGGGAGCATGATGGATGGTGTTTTATTTGAATCTACAGCCAGTTTTACTCTCTCTTTCTTTTTCTCTGTCACTCTCTCGCTCTCAATGGTAATGAATGAGGGTTCATTTAAGGGACAGTCAACAAAAATGAAATATCTGTCATTATTTACATATGTTGTCCAAAACCCCTGTGACTTACTTTCTATCATGGAATACAAAGAATATCGACTTCAACTCTGGTCTGTTTCTGACACAAAGCTATCATTTCTATCACTTCTAAAAATGTTAATTATATTCCACAATTTGGATCACTTTGTGATATATTTACTGTCAAATGCTGTCATTTTAAAGTCTGAAATCATAAATAAAAAGTGGCCTGGTTATTTTTGAATAAAAATGTTTTGTGTTCTATTGAGTGCAATAAGTCACAAGTGAATTTTGGATTTATAGAAATCATCTGCCATTAGAGGGTCATTTCCAGTGGATTTACTTTTGTGTGCTGGTTTTAGAGATTTACATTTGAAAAATGTGCCGCACGAGAATGCACTAATCCAGCTTTAAAGGTCTGGGGTAAAATAGTAAAGGACAATAGGATCTGACTAAACAAAACGGCTTTAGTCATCCCAGTTGCTAGTTCTGTGTCTCTGATCGTCTCCCTGAACCTAAAAATGCTTTATAAAATAAGTCGTGCTTGGTATTAAGAGGCCGGCCAGACAAAGCAACTAACAATTCTTTTCAGAGTGGAAAAGGTCTCTGGGCTAAATTGATTTCATTAGATAGTGCTTATAGTGCGGTTACAATTTTGCACAGTGCCAGAGGGTGGTGAGCTTTGAATCGGTGAGGTTGCAACCACTTAGGCATATTATGCAGACCGTATTTCAATGGCTGATGCTTAATGCAGCAGACCCAGGCTGTTTGGAATGCTTCCAGCGCAATTAAAAGAGATTTTACGTCACTGCAAGCATCCTAATATTTGCAAGGGCTTCTGATCTACAGCATAAACATTACACGCCTCTGAACTGTGCCTTCACCATTCATGCCTGTTTCCATTATATTGAATTTAAAACGATTGTGTGTGCTGTACAGATTTCATACTATGACATCTGTAGACTGTCCACAATTGTTGCATACAAAGAAATGATATAAGCGGAGTGGGTGTGCGATTGAGTTTCCTGTCAGGCTGAGATTGCAGTTGTTATGGCAAATCATGGCACATTCACATTACTTAAAGGGTCTTTTGCCAAGTAAAATGGACTGACAAAAGCAATGCATAATAACATTATACGGCATATACACAATGTATCATTATAGTCTTTTATTCTTAAATACAAACCACACTGCTCATTTGGACCTCTTTTTTTGCACAGTGGCAGAACAAATGGATTGGCAAGCCAAAAGGTGTGATGGTAAATGATTTGAGCTGATAGCACAAAGGGTGAAGGTTTAAACCCAGGTATGGTCCCCATAGCTCAACTGGTAGAGCACTGCATTAGCAGCACAAAGGTTAGGGGTTTAATTTCCAGAGAGCACACATACTGAATAAAAGGCTAACTTGAATGCATTGTAAGTTGCTTTGGATAAAACATGTCTAAAGAACCTAATAATGTTCTATACACTATGAAAAGGTAATTGTTGAAAAGGTAAATGAAAAGAAATGGTTCTTTAAGGAACCAAAGATGGTTCTTCTACGGCACTGTTGCATGGAACTCTTTACAGCCCCTTAATTTTTATATAGTGCAAGGTAACCATTGTTACATCACATTGCTACATTGTTACTTTTATACATTTATACTTTTACAGTTTATAGGCCTAGTTACAGACCTCTAAATAATGTGAAAATAATGTCATCATTTATTCACCCTAATGTGGTTCCAAACCTGTATGAGAGAAAGAGATGTTCACACTGCTATTTCCACACAACGAAGTGACAATGCCCAAGGGTTATCAAGCTCCATAAAGGAAAAAAACACACATTAAAGTAGTCCGACTTGAGTGTTGAGGAACAGATATGAGGAACAGAGTCATAATTTAACTTGCTTTTTAATAATAATCTTGCCCTCCACTTTAGTTCTTAAAACCACATTTGTGCTTTATACGCTGGATGCACAATCAGTTACAAGAAACTTAACACATAATGACATCTGACATCATAGTGCTTTACTGTCCCGTTTGGAGTCCAACGGGCTCCTGGTCACCATATGCTTTCATTGTATGAACGTTCTTCAAAATATGTTTTAATGTTCCATATAAGCATGAAAGCGTATACAGTTATACATTTTAGAATGACATTAGGATGAGTAAAGATAAGAAAACGTTCATTTCTAGGCAAGCTTTTTCTTTAATAAAAGTGCCTACAAATGATAACCAGCGCATATTGCTTTTTTTTGTCTGACTGTAATAGTGTTGCACCAAACTCACTAATATGCTTATACATGTGTTAAAGCAGAACTCTGTGATGCGGAGGCAGATGTATTAAAGCCAAAAAATTCTGTAATAACACCCTGACACAGTTCAGATGGCAACAGTAATGCATTCTATCACACACATAGTCAAACAGGCCGTGTTATAATCTGATTCAAGAACATCTAAATGGAAAACATCTGTTTTATGCATTTAGAAGAGGCTGTTTAAAGTCTACTAAACCCATAATCCTTTGCCTCAGTTTTCTCGGCCCATTTTTCCTCCCCATGTACAGTATTTTGTTTGTTTTTCAGGCTAATAGAGAAGAGAAATGCAATCTGTAAAGGCAAAAGGAGAGGCCCTCGCATGTGTGAGAAGCAGCTGCTCTGCCAGCAAGATTCAATTTTAGTCAGTGACTTACAATTTGGCAATTTTTTGCTATTTTTTTTCTCTCTTTTGTACTTTTTTAAGATTATCTTTCAGTCTTATTTTGGACAATTATTCATTTGTATCTATTTTAGAATTGATAGAAAAAAACTAATTTAATTCGGTGATACAGATTAATTAGACATCTGTCATGTTTCGTTTTGAATCTCCCTGTGCTTTTCTAGTCTGCTGAATTTGTCTCATAAAAGGGACACATACATGGCAAATGAATAATAACTGCTTTGCAGGTGGAGAAAAATATAAATAAATATAAATATAAATAAATATATAATTAACTGTTAAGGAAAGAAACATCCACTTCATTACAACAATCTCCTTTTTGACTGGAATTCACAACTACATAAATGTACAAACAACTACATGTTTAAAATGATGGATACTGTTCAGTACTCATTACTCATTGGCAAGTGTAAAATCTAGTATGATGACCTCATAATGGGAACGGATGCTTTGATGCATTGATGACCTCATAAAGGGCAGAAACGCACTGACGACCTCATAATGGACACCTTAGCAACGGTCATTCACTATTTCCTGCTTTCTGTAATGAATCAGTCAATCATTACTCTCGGCTCTCTGTCTGTTTCTTTCCTCCTTTTACGTTGTCATGGCTCTTCCATCATTTCTCTGTGGGATGGACAGGGGACGGGGGTAATCTCTGGCACACTGACAGCCGTGTCAGGCGCGCAAGCAAAGCCATTTAAACACTGCCTTTTTGTTAATGGCTGTCTCAGGAAGGAGACGAGCCTAGTGATGGAAAGATCTAAGAGAGGAGAGAGAGAGAGCCAGGGAAAGCAGACAATGGTGTGTAAGTGAGGGTCGGCCTCCCTTGCGAGTTGCTGTGCACGCATTTGAATTTGTACAGAGGCGTGCTAGTGCGCCTTCTGACAGCTATAAACACACGTCCCCGGTTCCCTTGGAACACTCTGCTATTAAGATACATTTTTGTCTGTTTGCTGCTCCTGGAAATGCTACGGTTTGCACCTTTCAACTTAGGGGTGACGCTAAAGTGTCGATTTTCCACAGGCGCTGTGGTAAATTCAGGTTCGCGTTCCGTGTTAATGGAAGTGCAAAGTATATTGCATATGTACACGCCAGCACACGCACCCTTGCAAGCAAACAAAGTTTTCTGTTATTTATGTTGCCTATCACAGAAACATTGTGCTCTGAAAGCAGCCGGTGGAAATGTCAAAGTAATCAATAGATTGGACGGATACGCAGTGTTGAGTCACAATAAATAGCAGTTCACAGAGTGACCTGAAAAAGGTTACACATCCACTGATGCAAAACTGACAAATGCATTCTCACCTCATCAGCATATATTTTCCTTTTTGAATTTCACTTTTATTATAAATCTACGGACGTTTACAGGCTATAATATCCAATAAAGACTAATAAAAGAATGTTTACAGCCAAGTGTTCCCAATTATTTATAACTCTGGTAATTTGTATAGGAAATTTACACAGAATGACCTTATATACCGCTCACATTAATCACACGCAATAAAACTAACAATCAAACAAATAAGTAAACTAATGAATACACAATGTTCCTGTTTCTAAACATAAAACAAGCAAACAGTTAAGGTGCATTTTATTCTTTCTTAAATATTAATAATATTTAACCCACACAAACAAGATATGCAGGGTCATTGTGTGTGTGTTTGTGTGTGTGTTCATATTTGCTTTGCTCTCCCCTGCTGCAGGTATTTCTTTGTTTGTTGAAAACAAACATGTTGTGCTTGTAGCACAAACACGTGTGACTAGTTTTCATTCACAGTTTGTTAGCAAACTCTCTCACAAACACAAACACCATGGAAGTGCATTGCCTATATATGTAGTACAAATACCTATCTATACCTATTCCTTACCTTTATACATATTCCCTACCTTGGGAGGGAAAACATTATAAGTTGCCCAAGGCTACAATAACAGAAAATTATATTATTGAATATCATTATGTGTGATGTGTGGCCTTTTAAATCATAGCCATTTATTCTACAAAAGTAGCGAGTATGGATAAATGTATACATCAATCATCGGTAATTACCACAATGTCTCACATATTATATATATTATATTATTATTTATATTCGCACAGGTTAAAATATTTTTACACATGCTCAAATCAAATCCAAATATTCTGTGTCCACAGATGGCTGAACTGTTACTGACTCGCCATTAGAAATGACTCACTGACTTCCCATAATTTTGGACATTGTTTGGATACACATATTTTGGACGCAGTGGTGTGCTTTAAATAAGCATTCCCACTAGTTAAACAGCATCAATCGTGTTTAATGTTTTAACTAATTAAATGGAAATCTTGATACAATGCTCCATGACTCAAAATCAGTCACTCTCTGCTTCCAGAATCAAGTACTGTGACAGTACGTATTGAATCAGACTGAGCATTAAAACTGCTTTACCAAACTGAACACAGAGTATTACGACATACAACTCATTTTACATACTTCCCATACTATATAGTATGGAAGTAGGCAAATTAGAACACAGCAACGTTGTTGGTATTTTTTAGATTGTCTTCCTAAACCTAAAAAATACAGTTATATAGTCCTAGCTATATAGTCTTGCTGTTTTCTGTAGCCTAGTCGGAGACAGCAAACAAAACATTTCTTAACAGTAGTATTTCTTACTGCCTTTTGTAAAATATCTGCTGAAGGCCCTCTGCCTGTCTTTCCTTCCTAACATCTGAGCAAGACAGAAACATCAAGAATAAAAACAGTGAGCTTTCACTGGCTTTCAAAACGTATTACAACTCCCCATCCCACTTATTCCTCCAGTGAATTTTTCTCATGGAAGGTTTATTTTTGAAAGTCAATTTTTGTACAGGCGCATACCTTAAAGTCTTAAAGCTATTGAGCATTTCCAACTTTATTGCCGAGGAAAAAGACACAGTTCATTGAAGACACATTGACCGGTAGTGACAAACTCACATTAGACTGGGTAAATTGTCACAAGGGACCCTCCATTAAACAGACTATTATGTGCTTTCTAGCTAAATTGTCCCAACTAACTCATGTCACAATCAACCCCCTATTTATATTAGAATATAAACTATCACCCAGGCAGCCGTATCTCACCGATCCCTCACTGTTTGTGTACTTATTCATTTATCTATTTATAAAAGGGTTAAAACAGTTATTGAGTGGCACATGGCCCCTGGCTGTAATTAACAGACTGGAACATGTGGGGAGCCATTCCGCATTTGGCCAGAAGTCTGAATAATCAACAGAGCCACTACAAACCTTTTATACCACACACACACACACACACACGCCTGCATGTACAAAGCCCAAGGATTAGACACGGCTCTTGGCCTGTGCCGTCATTTGGATAACACAGCTGCAAACAGCACACAACAAATGAAACAGTGCTGTTAAAAGAAAAATTAAGGTCACTGTTAAAACAACGTGTTGGACTGTGTGAACACAGCCTATGTTACAACAAGCATACGGACATGTTGTATTATCCACTATATATATATATATATATATATATATATATACAACATACAGACAATAATGTAAACAAAATTAAAGGTGGATTTGAGTAAAAACAGTTTATTTGGTTAATTTTTACATTCCTATGGATACCGTGATAATACTGTTATCATAAATTATTTTGGCTATGATAATTGTGCAGTGAAAATCTGATATTGTGACAGCCCTAGTACATATTGATTTACAGTATGTGTGCAGAGCAGAATAACTATGTGATGTGACCAAAACAAAGTGTCCAATACAGTTCAGTTCACACAAAATGTGAATCCTAAAAACTTAAGGTGGGCAGTTTTAAATGAACTGAGCATGACTGCATCGCTATTTAGGATTCTAAAACAGGACTGACAACTGCATTCTTCTGCTGCAATATCTGCAGCATGTGCAACAACTCCAACTATATATTTAATATATAAATATGTGCATCACGCAGAGTTAAATAACACGAACAACAACTTGAATTAGTGCGTGAGGCGCAGCTGAATAGACCGTGATTAAGAGCTAATAAAAATCCCAGCACAGGGACGGGGGTGAGAAGTGTCAGGTAGAGAGGCTAAATTCAGCCCATGTGTTAGATCTCATATACACAACAACAACAGCCCAATTACAGGTGTGATGTTCCCATTCCTGGATGGACATGCAAATGTGTGCATGTCTGCATGTGTGTGTGTGTACTCAGTCACACTTATGGAATAGCCCCACACTTGAGAACAAGTATATACTAACAAACACTGACACTAGCAACTATTTGGGGGTATTACACTGGAGGACAGGTTGAAGTGTGTTCACTGAAGCATGTTGGGACTTGGAAATCATTTTGATGAGGTATTTGCAGTTCTGCTGGGAGTTACTGTGTTAGCCAGAAGGTAAAGTGTGATGTGCTACAGTGGTACAGCCGTCTGATAATAGGGTAATATTAATAATAGGGCTCAAAAAGACATACCTTTGTTGAACTGCATATTGAAAATTTTCCCTAAGGAGTTAAAATAAGGGATTATTATTATTTTTATTTCCCTGACCCATCAGAGAACATTATGAGTCAACTAAGATCTGTTTAATATCAGGACACCTTCTTTCATGCGAATCACCGTTCCACTCATTTATTCTGTTTCTGTTGAAAATGAAATACTACGACATTAGCATTAAGTTAAGCTAGTTG
Organism: Chromobotia macracanthus; assembly: GCA_036877525.1. Taxonomy (NCBI): domain Eukaryota; kingdom Metazoa; phylum Chordata; class Actinopteri; order Cypriniformes; family Botiidae; genus Chromobotia; species Chromobotia macracanthus. The sequence continues at coordinate 4,219,239 of JAZGTH010000019.1, forward strand.
ATGAAAATGCCACAGAGTCACAGTCACAATTTATTTTGAATGAATGGCTGGTCTATTGCAGAGCGTGCCAATAAATAAAAAGGCAAAAAGTACTTGCTTTACAGAAAAAAGACTAAGTGGGTGGTTCTAGGGACCCAACTTACTGTATGCTAGAAGTAAAAAAATTGGCTACACAAGGGCTGAGGGGAAGACTGTCCCCCAGTGGCAGAAATAAAACTCACCCAGTACTGTCAAGAGAGAGGATGGAGAAAAAAGAGATGGAGAAAAGGGAATGAGAGTAATGAAAGAGTGAGATGGTGAGTCCAGCGCTAACACTCACTAACCTCCCCTGACCTTTTACACACCAGAAGAACAGGGTTCAGAAAATTGAGCCGGTGTGACTAGTCTCCAGTGGCTAGCCTCTAGTCCTCTATTTAGTCAAGCCTAACTGAAGAATGAATCAATACTCTTTCTCTCCTTCCTCCGAGGCACTTGACAGAGAGAAAGGGGACCCACTATAAGGCATAGAGGAGGTGATGAGGAGGTGGAAGACCGTAGACAGCTGGTGATTCCCCCTGCGAAAACCAGTCATCAGGTTTTGTTTGTGTTTTTAAATGCAAATCTGGGAGGGTTGTGGAAAAGCCTATTAACACTTTTGTTTGCGCACAAATACTAACATGTTTTTTAAAACGACAAAAAACCCCATAATTGTTCTGTTCCAAAAACTAAGAAGGCATCATAGGTGTGTTGCTGTAAAGAATGTACCCAAAGGTAAGTTCACTACATCTAGGAGCTACTGCCTATGCAAAGGGTCAGTTAGGAATTTCTATAATTATTGAAATGCTGCCTTAGAAGGCAGCTGCCTATATAGGCAGTAGATGAAAAAGAGTTAGCATGAAAAATGAGCTTTTGGCTGATGAAAACTCTTCAAAGGTTCCACTCATTTTCTCCGAGTTATGTATGAAAAGTACAGACATGAAATGCTTGTATACCGGCACACGACACATGAGAAACACTCAATTCACAAGCAATCTGATACCTCTACCATCTGCTAGACTGTATTAATCTGAGTGTAAATTATTGCAATATTAAACATTCCAGCTCTGTCTGATTTTGAGAAAAGCGATATTCTCTAACCATCGCTGTTTTTCATTTCTCAATGTTCTGCCTCGCTCCTTAGCAGGAGACGAGGGGGCTTGGTTGTTGCCTGGGCAACAGGATGCGGCAGACGAGGGAAGCTGATTAGAGATGCCAGTGCAGTCTGAGGCTGGCAGGTTGATTGTAAAGCCATCTCTCTCTCTCTCTCTCTCTCTCTCTCTCTCTTTTGCTCTCTAGAGACAAGGCCATCAGGCAAGCTGGAGAGGAGCCAGCCCTAAGGTCCTCCTCTCACTCACCAGATCCTGATCATGAGGTGCAGGCTAAAATCACTCCAAAATACTGACTGCACGTCTGTGTATCTTCCACTGTTTCCTACTGTGCAAACACGTCATACTGTTTTATACATTTTCTATATTTAAACTGATTGTCTAAATGATCTAATCATCTGAATTATTTTTGTAAAAGTGAAAAGTGTATGAAAACAAATAAATAAACAACAACAATAACAGCAGCAATAACAATGCTAACATTTTTGACACTTATATTTTTGACCACAACAAATTTTAAACATCAAGCAAATAGCATACAAGTATACAATATATTGCACTCATGTCATCTGTCAACCTTGGAAAAATACACCTCAGACTGATCTAGAATCAGTCTGCTACAGTCAGCATTGGCCACTAAAGTACACCTGCTTTCCTGTAAAGTGCTTCACATCTTTGACTGGTTATAACAAATGACACGTCAGTGAAGGAGAGAGAGAGACAGAAGAGAGTGAATTGGAAGCATAGTGAATGAGCGGAGAAATACTCCAAAACTCTGCAGTAAATAAATGATGGCATACATGAATACAGAAAGAGATCTTAACACCCACAGCACTATGATTGCTCAGTGTTGCTCAGCCACGCTCATTTCTCTCCCATTTCTCCTTCCCGTGCTTCCTCACACCCACCCCAAAAAACCCACACGCGGAAGAATCTTTCCCCATCCTCACCCGCCCTCTTTGTCTCCATCAATGTGTTTGTATGAAATTCAAGGACACCTTTTGAAGTGAATACATCATTAGCCTTTCATTAAGGTTTTGAAAACTAACTTTGACCGGCTGACGGAAACAATGAAAACAATAACAAAAAGCACGAACCTCATTACGATGACAGACATGCAGGGTCAGCTGCACAGACCGGGGCTAATTTTGCTCCCTCGCACCCTTCATCACATTGATCTCTCTTTATCAGTCAAGCTAGTAACAGAGACTAATTAAGTGCTTTTAAAACAGTGAGGTTAATGCTAATTAAAGACTTGCAGGTTAACTGTCTGATGAGGTTTTGGATGAGTGAGTTCCTAAGTATTTGTCTTGTTTTGTGTTTTTTTTCCCGTGGCACTTAATTGTAACAATAAAGCTGTCTTTTCTTAGTGAAAATAAGACCTGGTCAGGATTCAGCGAGCGTTGCGTGCTGACCTTTAGCGAGCACCGTTGTCCTCATGCATAGTCAAGAGCTGAGACGAGCTGATCAGATTTTACCCACATATGCTCCTAAAAAAAACAGACCTCACATGTGTAGCACACACACACAGACGTGTTCACAGGCTTAAGGTCATATTCACACATGCGATGACAGTGACTACACTTATGAGAGAGGAAAGGAAAATGTAATAGAGAAACACTGCTGCAAAAACTATTGAGCTGCCTACATAGGGAACATTATGGTCCATCATAGGCAATTTGATTAGCAAAAGTGGAAAGTCTGTTCCAAAAAAGTGGGCAGTGTCTTTATGTGTGTGTGTGTGTGTGTACATTATATATATATAGAATGGCAGCTGGCCTTAGTATGCTGCCTTTCTAGACAGCAGACAGCAGGTATCACAATAGGTTTTAGAAAAGAGCCAGAGAGAAAAAGAGAGAGACAGAGAAAATAGATGCAAACCGAAGGATAGCATTCTCTCCATGTTCAGTGGCGATATGCTAGACATATTTTGCCTCAACAAAATAATAAAAGATAATAAGATAAAACATGTTTGTGTGGCTAATAATTAATTGTGTATGGCATGTTTCATCTTTAATGTGCATCACTGGGGGCTGGATTCACCCACACACACCCCAGGGGCACAGCAGCAATGACTCAGAAATGACAGTGTGTGTGCGAGAGCATGCGTGTGTACTATTAAACATTAACTTGATGAGTTAATAACTAGGATACACAGAAAAACAGTCCAAAAGTAATATAAAACAACCTCTATTAAGTGCTTAACTATGTAGCTACTGAGTTCCTCAGATACAGCAGAATTCTGCATCAAAGAAGTGGGTTTTCAAGACAGACTGAAAAAAACTGAGTGGGACTGAGAGAAGTTAGCAAAACAAGGTTATAGAATATCAGAATGTAAGAGTTTTCTGCTGGCTGCAGCCAGTCTGTATGCAGAGCTTCTGTGCTTCACTGGCAATGTGCATTAACAGTGACAACCAAGCCAACATGATGACCCAATGTACCTCCTTAACAATTACTACACATGAAAACATTGTGTGTGTGTCTGTGTGTGTGTTTGTCTGTGTGTTTGTGCATGTGTGTGCTGTGGACAAACCCTTACTAAAATGTACCACGGTAACCACAGTTTCTGCCAAACTACCACAGTAACCCTGCTAAAATAAACACAGTACACTCTAGCATCAGGGTGTTAAATTTTGAACTAGGAGCCATCACAAAAGTACAGTACCACTGTATTATGGTATTTTAAGATTAACTAAATAAATCATTTAAAATGCATTGAGAATGAAAATAGAATAAAACGGAATACAAAATAATAATAAACAGTGATAAAGTCATAAACCTGAATGGTCAACAGGTTGTTTGACTATATGTAAATGAGGTTTTTTTTTAAGACAACAGCTGCAGATGGCAGGTTGCTGGTAATACCCATAGCCTGTGCTCTGTAATCCGGGTCAGAACCAGCTCCAGGCACAGCAGGCGGAACATGGCCCTGCTCCTCTCAGAAATTGATCTCGGCATGTCAGCCTGATCGTATGGATCTGAGAGCTGATGCGCCACACCGTGAGCCTCGCCGATGCAATCTTCTCCCTGACCTCCACGCCGAGCGAGAAAGTACAGTCCTGCTGGACATCTGAGCGCATGTCCTTTAGTTGTCTTTGCGATGTTTCTTTTACCCTGTCTCTGGACCTTTACACAAGTCTGTGACAAAAAACCTTAACAGTAGCCAACACTCAGGGCATGTTTATAGCGCTCGTCTATTATTGCAGCTCTTCTAATGCTAATTCTACAAATGTAGATGCTAAAAAGAAATAAAAAATACCTGCGTAGGATGATTTTCCATTTTCTCCATATCTGAAATTACTTTTCCTAACTGATGACGTAATCCAGGTCGCGTGGGAGGAGACAAATAATTTGAACCAGTAATATCACAGCACACTTTTAACATGCCAATCAGATCCCCATGGATACCAATGAAAACCTTGCCTTACATTTCATTCCTGCTGAACATTCTGTCTCACATAACTGAATGTAAATGCAGATAACATTTTACATTGTCTATGATGCACTTTACAAGTGCATTGTAAAGTGCCACGTCTACACAAACACATACGTCTGCTGATGTGTATCATTACACTCAGTGCTGAGGCTGGTCTTTGAGGCTGCTCTGCTCAGGCTAGCCTAAAAGCCTAATGAGCTAGCAAATAACTGCAGAGACGCCACACACACACACCCTTACACAACTGCAACACACGCATTTGCGGGCGAGCAAGCGTGGTGGTCTGCGGGCTTTATGCGGCGTTTAGGAGAATCAGAAGAGACAGAAGTGTTTATCTTCTCTTCCCTCCATCGCACATGGGCAAATCAAACAAAAGGAGAAAGTTTCCTATTCTAAAAAAGCGCTTTAGATTGCAATTGCAAGCAGCCAGCCCACATCAAACCTGCTTTGCATGGAAAGAGAGGAGAAAACGAAAGCGAGAAAGAGGAGGAGAAGGCGGAGGGAGGCAATAGCACAGGAGGAGACTTCAATTTGGCAGCATGGGAAACGCCGCTTTTAATCTGCCGATGGGCGGCACAAGACTAAACACCAGAGACACAGAAGTAAATGCAAAGTTCTGGCGAACACATAAATGCTGAAAGGCGGATATTTAATCAGATGGGATTGTGAGGGAGGAGAGGCATCATTTTGTATTCTACCTATCTTTGTTTTTTTAGAAAAAAGTACATAAGCCCGGCTAAATGCTACAACATTAAAGAAAAATCCTTCAGCACACAAGATGGGTAGAATTAACTTCACTGGTGTTTTGAGTTCTGTTCCTAAGCAACCGGCCATAATAGTGTTTTCACAAGATTGTAATACAAATGCGAGCACAGATTTCTATGATATTTACCTTGAGTAATCACCAGCTGTAAATGACAATACAACAATGCATAACCAACAGTGACAGAAATGGTTAAAAAAAAATTGCACTTACCTGGTGTTTTGATCATTGGGCCAAACCAGCATGTAAGAAAGAAAAAAAAATAGTTTAAGTACTGATATAAATAATAAATAAAAAATACAAGACAACTAATGTAATACTACATATTTGGCTAAAAGAGAAAAAACGTTAAATTTCTGTACATTTTTACAGTGATTTCATTTTTAAACATGTTAACGATGTTTGAAGAGTTTTATTACATTGAAAAAGCAACAAACACAAACATTTAAAGTAGAATTGTTTTATTTTCCTCTGACACATGCGTTAATGTATCGCCCAACACCCAGGGGCCACAACTCCTCACATACATCATCATTAGCAGCCTACAATGTACAATTAATAAAAGCCCCAGCCCTTCCTTCTGCATGCGTTTGTGTTCTGCTGAAGGTGTGTTATAGAAACATAAGCATAAGACGTTTGGGTTAATTGTTCAGGGACATGAGCATAAAATTCTTGATGTTTAATAGCACTGAACACTTATTTAGACATATGCATTTAACATGAATTTGTATTTGTATCCTGCATAGTTTCTGGGGCGATAACAAGACAAATGCTGCCCCAGGCTGTATGGAGGCTGAACTGTGACCCCAATGGTCATTAATAGGGATGTGTAAAACTATTTTTTAATAAATTTTTACATAAAATCATCTAGCTGGTTGCTTGAAAGACCAGTTAAGGCTGTTTTAGATTCACCTCCATCCAATCAAATTCTTGGGGGTGTGGCTAGGAGGCAGGCCATTTACATGTGTTCTTGTGCTGAAAGCTAGGTAGAGCTCTACAGAACTTTTCTAGTTCTAGATTTCCAGGTCTATTTTTAACATCACATTTTGTCTCTGCAAACAATTATAATACTATTACAATACAAAAAATGCTTAGGAAAATATGTCTGTCTAAATGTGTATGTAGCAACAGCAACTGTCAAATTTGTTGAATAGTCGACCCATCGCAACTCACTGCCAGTCATTATCGCTTTTGTTCCATTCCGAGTCGTTCTTTAACCTGCTAACCATTTTATATATCGTAAATCAATGGAGGGCTTAAGTCGCTGGCCTTTGAGAAGCCAGATGAGACAGATCAGAGACAGGAACAAGAAAGCAGCCTTTAAAGACGGTCTTGAGAAGAGACAAGAAGGGGAAACTCTTTCCTCTCAACTCTTTCCAGCTCCCACAGTGCAATACTATTTCATCTTTATTTATGATATGTAGGGTGAGTCTGTGTGTGGGAACTGGTCACCCATTCAGCTTTGTTCATTACCGCGCCGGGCAGAATGAGCCAAGGGGAGTTCGACTGAGTGTTTGTGATTCATGAATATTTCTGTGATTTTAAGAAGCTTGCTTTGCTGCTGCATTGCAGATAAAACGAGTTCATTTCCCTCTATCTTTATATGCCGGAGAGCTGGAGGAAAGAGAAACAGCTATGAATTTTTGTGCTTATCAAGGTTTCTAATGCTTTCAACAGAATGCAAAACATCTCGCCTTTAATATTCCAAATGAATATTGAAATAAAAGGGTCACCAATAGCGTTCAAGTATTTTACAACAACCTGCAGTAAATTGATCAGAAAACAATACATTTTAATGAAGCTTCGAGATTTTCAGTGATGCAGATGGTGACACAACGGTTGTGGCCGTGTTCAGCAATGAACATTTTTTGAGCAGCAAAGCAAAGCTTTCTTATGACTGCCAATGGAAGTGAAGATAGAGGAGGTCACATGATTCGTCTCCTGCAAAAAACACGGTCCAGTGCTGACGAAGATGATTAAAACACATGAATTTAATAAAAATATGTTTCACTGCGCTTGATTCATATGTTACTGTTTATAATATGATGTTGAAAACTGATTCCTTCTCATAATAAAATCACAATTGATTTTACCTGCAATACACTGAAAAATGATTGTGCAGCTCATTACTGATGTTGGGGCATCCAGTGACAGCATTGCCTAGCAGCTGTCAAAATCATGCCCTGACAGTGATTGATGATCTGTGTCTGATCATCAGTGATGTCCATGATTACAGAACTAAAATGAATACAATCCTACAATCCAGTAACCCTGAGTGTTGCCTGAGTGTTGCCTGAGTGTTGCCTGAGTGTTGCCTGAGTGTTGCCTGAGTGTTGGCTGTTATCCTGCAGGTGAACGGTCCAGGTGAACAATTTGTCAAGTCTAACACCACCAGCTGACCTGAGTGTGACACTACAGAGAAATGATGAAATAAGGAAAAAAGATTGAGTAAACTGACATGTCTGAATTGTTGATAAATGAGTCTCCTTCTAGTAAAACGGCTGCTATCACAGAGAAAAGATTCGACTGTTTCCACTTTCTCAAGCACTTGCAAGAGTAATCCTCCACATAAAACTTTCGGAACTTCTTGTCTTCATTGTGAATATATACAACCAACCATAAACAAATGAAATCATTGGAAAATGATCTCAACACACAGGGGCCAAGGAAGAAAAGTACATTTTCAGTTATTTGCCGCATGTATATATAGATCGAGCGAAGGCGACAAGCTAAAGTGGGTGTGTGGCGTGCAAGCACATCTCGAAGGAACTTCACGTAAGTGCATATTAGTCCAATTTCATCAATTAGTTAAGTGACTTGCACACGCACTCCGGCGTCTATGCTTTGGTGTACAGATTTGGTGTGGGTGTTATCAGAAGTCTGACGCAGCCCTGTGCATTTCTCTGAAGCACTATGAATGCAATCTGAGACAATGAGAAACAAAGAGAATATAATCATAATGACAGTGTGATCTCCGGGGAGTTTAACAAGCTTAGTTATCCATTGCCACAAGCTCTATATCACAATATGGTTAATAACGGAATGTGCGGGAACTACAGGCAGAACAAATCTAATTCCTTGATGACCCTTTGTGACATACATGCGTTTTCAGGCTGCACGTTCCAAGAGCTTAGAGTACGTCTGCCTGCATCCTGCGGTCCGGAGAGGCCTTGCTAATAGGCATATGGTGTTGTCTGATTAGACATTAGTGTGCATTAGCTTAGCAAAGCGTGTCATAATGTCATTTCATCGAAGCTCGTTCTTCTTCGCTTCAAAAACTAGAGTTGATTCCCTCTCCTCAGTTCCATTACCGTAGCATAATAAGAGATCAGGTCCAATTGGCGGCAAAGGCTAAGGAAGAAAATCAAATTGAATCCAATCGGATTAGATCATATCAGTCAAATAAACGGTGCTCTGGAGCATGGACCACCTGAGGGATTAAAGAGAGGGGAGTGAATCAGTCCTGGCATGTTCAATCGCTCCTTGAGATGCAGAACAATCAACTGTTCCCGGCAAAACCAGTGCAACAATCTCTGACTGATGGAGGGGTAAAATGAAAGGCTACTATTGTGAATAAACCAACCTGAGCCTTGACAAGTATGTCACCTAACAATATAACAGGTTTTTAACATTTGCTAACGTGTTTCGCTCCAGGCATGTTCAACTAAAATCACAGGATAAGGGTTCAAGAAATAGTTCACGTAAAAATAATGATTTATATTTTCCTGCTCGCCCCCATATCATTTTAAACTTGCTATTATTTTCTTCCGGTAGAAAACAATTTTGAATTATGTACATTCATACAACAAAGGTACTGACCACAGCTGTGAATAATCATTCAAGTATATTTGAAAGAAATCTGAAAGAAATGTGACTTGTAGGAGAAACAAACCAAGTGAGTTGTTTGTTGAAAATCTAATTTACAAATCTCATTTAACACAATTCAGCTCACATTCACTCACAATTTAAATATGGCAACTACCTGTTTTGGAATAAGTTAGAAGATTGTCAGGCTGCAAGAAATGCAGACCTCAGATCAATTTATAAATGATAATTTTGCAACAATGTATTGGAATTTAATTTAATCACCCCAACAAGCTACAATGTTACCGGTGCGAAAAACAATCAAATGAGGAAAAACAAGCAAACGTATGACATCATAAGGACACTACACTTACTATTATCTCACCATCAGATCTCTGAGACAGCCTATAAAAAATCCAAAGAATGAAAAGTACTTCTGCACAAGGAGGCACAGCTGACTGTTTGTCATAAAATAATTGAACATACTGGAACACCATGATTGTAAACATTATTGCCTAAACATTTGGACCAACACACTGACTTCAATCTCATCCACTTCCTGTTTCTCTTTTCATAAATCATAATGGCACTAATGCATTTGTCATGCCTGCATCACTGCATACCTTAGATTTGTAAATAGAAAATAGAAATAGGTAGTTGCAAATGATTATAGATAAATTTGTTACACGAAAACAATTACTTTATCACACAAACTCCTGTTTCATTAAAAATGTTTTTTTCCTTCCTAATAAAAACTGTTTTAGTTCCATTTCAGTTCCAATATATGTACGCATAAATACCATTTTTTTCCTTCATTTACTTCTTAATGTGTCATTGGACAACAACACAATGGTCTTCTTCAGAAGACACCATAGATATGCCTGTAGCTGAAAGCGTTCAAAGTGAAAAAAATTCCGGATTAAGCATGCATAGTCACAGTAAACAGGATGAAATCGTACATTTGTGAACAGGGATAATCTCTAATTACGATCAAAGTGCAAATGTTGCTGTTTCAAAACTAATGACAAAGTGTGGGACATGTTTAGTTCATGTCTCAAGAGTCACTCAGCGTAAGATCCTCACCAGACTTGTTGTGTGACACAAACAAACTCATCAGCATGCAGGCCAAACAGCCCAGGCTATGTACACTAGCTTTGCTAATTAAATATGGAAGGCCACATCTATCCACATGAGCGGTTTGTTCTTAATTGCGGTGAACGCAAGCATAACACCAAGAGAGAAGTGCAGATAGAGGCTGATAGAGACGTGACACTAATTGTGAAGCCCTGAAACTATAAACCAACAAAAATATACAGGCAAATGCTAAACAGCCCAAACACGCTCTTTTTCTAAAGCTAGCCCTATTTGTAATGTATGGCGGAAACCTAGAAGCAATGAACTGTAAGAGGACAAGGGAAAATGAATATTTAACTAAAAAATAATTTTACTTTCATTTTCATTTTTAATTAAAGTTTGTAGCGGAACACAATTAATTTGTGAATTCTTTAGCTGTTTCATGGCTCCAGTATGGTCCAGAAAAAAAGAAAGGGTATATTTGTAATTAATTACTAGATTCGTTTATTTAAACATTAAATTAAATAAAAAGTTGATTCACTGTATAAATACATCACACAGCAAAATGTGAACGTATTGATCAAAAAGTGACTTGACGTTTATTTGCTTTGACGATTTTACTACGGCACACTGGCGTGTTGCTTAATCATCGGTTTACACACGGATGAACAAAAGTACAAATCATACAAGGGAAATGTACGAAAAGTACGAAGAAACGTAAGAAATATCGAAGCATTTAAAAAAAGATTTAAAGAAAGAAAGAGAGAGCTAGATAAACAGAAATAGTTCTAAGAACAGAAAACAGATCAGTAAACCGCTAGTACGGAGGGCAACCGTGTGGGAGGGGACGCAGCGTGGAGCCGATAAGCAACAAACTGACTCTATCAACACAACACAGTTGGGATATGTGGTGTGTTTGCGTGTGCGAATGTACACCTTGTGGTGCCTCTTTGTAGCTCACTGCTCTTTCTTCGGTGGCTCTTTCTTCTATTTTTACTTGTCACTTAAAGGACTGCAATGAGATACACAGCCAGACAACTGCTGCGGCACAACACACTGCAATGCTCTACAGAGCCACAGCTACATCAGGTCATTAAAAAATCATGTCTTGTTCCTGAAGCTTGTTATTTTTTTTTAGCTCTTTTTGTTTTCTGCTCTAAAAAAGTTTGGCGATACAATTGGGCAGTTGATCTTATAATTTTTGGTATTAGAACAGAGAGAAAAAGTGACTTTGACCACTGTTATCCCTCCTTTATAGCACTTTGAAAGAACATTTATTGCAAATGACCCACTTTACGATGTGAACAACAGATCATTATGTACAAATTTGCTCTGACTTTGCATTCATTAAGTTTAATTGGATAGTAATTTGACTAATTCTCCCACAGCGGGCATTCAAAATTCCCATCCTTTAAAAAAACATAGACATTAAAATATATAAAAATCTGTATAATATCTGCATCTGTCTATATGACAGACCTGTATAACCCTTAAACTATAACCTTTCAAGTTTTTAAGACTATTTGTTTTAAACCTCCGGGCAATGCTACAAGTATATCCTGACAAACTTGCCTGTTCTAGTTTTGTTATGCATTAAACACCCAAATCGCCCATCTGATGCTTCACAGAGGCAGAATGTAAATACAAAAGTATTGAGTTACCAAGAAATTTGTTCTGAAGGAGAAAACACAGAGGAATTCACAGTGCCCCGTAAGATTCATTGTCTGTACCTATAAAGGAATACCATCATTTGTTTGCCACCTGTATTCATTTACACCTAACTCCCCATCTGAGAAGGCCTCACCCCTCTCCTCCCTCCGTATCTATCTGTCTATGTGTCATTGCGGGCAACGATTCTCTCGAGAGCTCCTGTGTCATAACACTAATAAAATCAAAAAAGGTCCACTAACAGTAATAATCCTCTAATGTGAGCCTTTAGCCTTTATTAAAGCTGCTATTTATCTAATCTCGTGCCCTCGGCATTGCTCACAGTGCTGCGAAAATCTTATTAGGCATGTTGATGAGACTATATTCTCTGGATGAATGAGTATGGAAGTGAAGGAGGACAACCTACAAGAGGCAAATCCAGTTTGAGAGCCCCACCCGCTCACGCAAACGTGTGTACAACACATGGCTGGGGTTCGTAAAATCGCATTGTGTCAGTAAGTTAATATGCTTGATGGAAGAACGAATGCATGATAAATGTACAGAACTATAGAGGCAACCCGTAGGGGAAATCTTATTGCTCAAACGGTTGATGAAAGTGTGGCGATTCTAATATCTAATATAAATACATACAACACAAACAATTTCATAAACGTTTAGGGAGGTTAAAGGTCAATTCTATTAACTGTGTTTTATGCAAGACTGATATGCTGGGTAAGATGGAGGCAATGGCTAATGAGTTTGGCTAATGGTTGTTTCTTACTAAACAGAAAAGTGTCTTTGCTACAGGTGGCACTTATTGAGACAAATCCTAGGACATTTCAAAATACTGATCGGTCTATCCTGACATATATACTGTACCGCGCAGTCTAGAATAAAGTTCATATAGAAGAACTTGTTTTTGTGTTTTCAAACTCAAAATGCAATAAGATTAATTAAATTGTTGAATCAATATGCACATCTAACTGTTTTGTTAACCTGCAACAAGTGCGTGTTGGTATTTCACCACAGATAACACGAAAGGTATTTTGCTCGTGGACTACGCTGCCCCTTAAAGTCTCCGCACACATTATTTTTGGACTCATTTAAAGACAGATGCATATGCAAAAATATATATATATAAATATAAAACGTATTGTATTCTTACATTTTAATGACATTTCTAAGCATTTTATAGCAAATTGGCATGCTGCAAAAAACAATAACATTCTTAAGGCCAGTTCACATAACTATAATGATAATGACAACTATAAAAGTAACTATAACAATAACTATGTGTCCACACTTATATAAAATTGCCAGTGTTTCCCATTCATTACTTAGATTATGGTGGCCCGCTGCAATAAATGTGTGAGCCATTTAAATTAAAATATTTTGATTGGTTGTAAATGTTTTATTGTTCATCAGCTGGAAAAAAAATATTGTTTCACTTTATGGTTATGGTTGTGGAGTGGACTCCACTATTCTCTTCCGTCTAGATCATAGTTATTGTTCTTGGTATGGACAGGCCTTTAGACTTTCGTTTCCCATATATGGGCTGGGAGTAAGACTGCTGATTGGCTGAACCAACAGGCTTTGCAATTTGACAATGGAAATGTTGTTTGTCCAGGGCAATTACAGAGACATAAGTGCAATTCTAGAAGTTTGAGTTCAATGAAATTCGCACAATTCTTTCATGATATTCCAGAAAAAAAATGCTTACATCTCCTTTAAAGAAAAAACATCAATCTGCTTTTCATTTCTACTGCTACTACGCATTTGTCAACCTCCTGCTGGGATTGCGATCACGCTTTCCTGTGGCATCCGCAGGGAGCTGCGCATTACAGCTGCTCACCTGCTGAATGCTCCTAATAAGATTAACGATTGCGAACCGTGAGCAATCACCAGCTACCCATTCTGTATTATCAAAACATTTCTCTGTCATTCGCCTGGGTCTACAGAGTTTTTATCAGAAAACAGAGACACTGTTCATATTTTGAGTATCAACATCTGTTTAAGATCTCGTATCTATGACATTGAGATTCATATGTACTACATGTTCAGAACATGAAGAAAACCGTCCAGGGACATTTTCATTCAGAGAGCACTGAGGTGACAACATTACACTAATTTATCTCAATAAGGCGAAGGCCAAGGGCGGAAATATGATTAAGCTAACTAAGACAAACATAGGCAACTAAGGTTAAGGGCTGTACTGATGGGGACATGCTTTGTGTGTGTGTGTGTGAGAGAGACTGTGATGAATAGAGACGATAATGACAACTTGCGGCCGTACTCTGTACTTCTTGCAGGTTAATCCACTGAACAAGAGGTGAAAACTGGGAAAAGGCTGCCACATGTAGCAAAGTTTATTGTTGAATGAATGTACAGATGCAGTTTAAGTTAACGTAAACTGTGGCTGTGATAAAGCAGACAACAGGACTATATATAAATATATATAAAAATAAATCCGGATAATCCGTTAAACATTTACACAACATATTGAACAGACAGCTGTAGCTCCGATTCAATCCACTTAGATACTCCATTTCACAGCTTCCACTTTTTCCACAGCATCGTCTTTAGGTTACAGCAGACCCACACCCATGACATCCTCATCAAAAGAAAGCCCATCTGATTTTAAAGAATGTTTCTTCCCGATTTCTAAGAGCTTTCTCCTGGATGGTCTCCCAGCTCAGCTCTTTGTGTTTGTTGTAAATGAGTAGGGTGCTAATAAAACGGGCTCTGTAACGAGAGGGGTTCTGTTATCAGACTTGCCTTCAAGCGTGTACATGCTAACAGCCACAGAACTTTGATATCTGCTGCAGTGTGTGATGCGAGAGAGGAGCATCACACAAGTCTGCTTTGATCTCACAGATAGATGAAACTGTGTTTCAGAGAGGGGAGGGGGAAAGACGAGTGAGGAGGGCGAGTAACGCGGAAAAAATGGGATATCTTTGGTGACAGTAAATGCTACTGTTGAATGCTCGTGTTCTGCGCAAACAGAAACAGTTTGGAAAAGCAAATGTAACAGGAGATAACAAAAAAGTGAAACAAACATTATAAACAGTGTGTAATTTTTATATATTTGTTTACTTATTTGGAAGTAAGTAAAGAAGTAAATCACTTTCAAATAAATAAATAAAAATCACACTGGTCTGAGAATAAAATAAGTTGAATTGTACTTTCACATACTGCACCATTCCACAATCATTCTAAATGCAGCTCTCTGCCACTACAATCTGTAATCAAACGCATTGAGCCCATATATGTTTAAAACCTATACAAATCAAGAGGTTGCCTAGTATAGCTTGTCTAATTATTTATGCCTTCTGCATTTATGTAGAGTATACAAACACAAGGATTTTTTCTAGGGTAGGGTATTATTTTGCCCACTTGCTACAGTAAGACACAAACACACACAGAAAAGTCATGCACCATATTAGGTTTAAAAATGCTGTGCTGTAAATTTCTGCCAAGAGGATATTACCCATTAAACATATTCACTATTATTGCCTTATCTTTTGTGATGGGGTAAGTTGTCACATATAAACCTGTCATTAAACATCATATTATGGCTTTTCAGCAAGATTTAGCAACAAATAAAAAACAGCAACAATATAAAAGATGACTTACAAGAATGACAAATTATTGTTTTGGTTAGCAAATATTGTAATATACTGTACAAATGTATAACATTTATAACATATCTGAAGTAAAAATTCCCTAGTACTGAGAATATAGTTTGTTTTATTTAAAACAAACCTTTAATTTAAAATCCACCTCTATTATACAGCTGAACATATACACACGCTACTGGCCTAGATAGAAAGTGACTATATATCTCAAAAGTTTGTGATATGAGTAAGAGATGCAGACAGAGAAACAGACAGTTAGACAGATGATGCTGTAGTGGGGGCATGAAGAAGGAGGGGTGGAGTGTTTTGGCCTCAGGGTGTACAAGCCTCTCTAAACTCTAACTGCAGAGTTCAAAGAAAGCCGTTCATGTTATTTTGCAGAATCTATTAATTACATGTCCATGTCTTCAGTGATGCGCCGTGAGGGACTGATGGGCTATTTATAAACCATTAGCCTCTACCAATCCACTGTCATTTCACTGTTTTTGTCATTTCTGTGTGTTTTTCTCGCTTAATTCGTTCTCTCTGGAGTTAGTGATGGTGATTAGTGCTGCCCTAACATCACCTCTGAATCAGCTGTGGTTGTGTTCTCTAAAACATATCAAGATGCATCCGATACCCTTCTGCCATCTGTGTGGATGTAATTACCCAGCCAGTTAGCGGAAGTTTCTGAGGTTAGCATTTACATTCACGTGGCGTGATGGTTTCTCTCTTTTTGGTAGATAAATGGCCTGGATCCCCTTAAACTTCCTATGAACTGGTGGATTTTATGAGAAAATTGATGCATGGAAAACAAGAAAGCTAAAAATAGGGAGACGACATTAGTTATTGCTAGAATGTGTACAGTGTATGTATAGTCGGAGTGCAGGCTTTTCTCATGGGTGTGCAATAAAAATGGGGCAGATGTATTATCTCAGCCCTGGGATGTGCTACACTAATGAAACTAGCAAATGAGTAACTGTGGAAAGAGAAAATATACCAGTAAAAAGAAAAGAAAGGTAAAAAATGGGTGAAAAACAATAAAAGTTGAGTTTTAACCAATAAGAAAGCACTAACACATTTGTTCCAGAAAACACAAGGGACAGAAAGAGATATTAGACTGAGTAGAGACAAACATGTATCTAAAAGTGGCTCTAATAGCCAGAGGAGGGCAGCCCAAGGGCCAAATCATGTTGGTCTGAGGAAGTAGTGCCAACGGAAGGGCCCTTATCTTCATTCCAACACCTGTAGACAAGCAAACAGTGGAACAAATTCTCCCCGTTTGCCAGTCCAGTCATACAAGACCCTCAAACTCGAAGTTACTTTCAAAAACAGACCATCGGCGAATTGATTTTTTGATCCTCTTTGACAATGTGCAGCTAGCCGCACGTTTTCATTCCGTCCAGTAAGAACCAGCACATAAGATATAAACCACAGCTTGTATAATAGTAGCACCACTTCAGTCTGTGGAGCGTGAATCCAAGCCCAGCACTTTAAACCAATCTTTCCAAAATCCCAAACACTTGAGTCCACTGATAAAAAGAGGCTCTCAACTGAAGTAGAGCAAAATCGTGGTTGTTGGTGTGATGCAGATTGTAGGACGCTTGACGTCAACTATTTCACCCCTTATTTTGGGCTCCTGGTCCTACAAATATAAAGTATTTTTTAAAGCTTCATTCTCTAGTACCTTCACAAAAAAAAAAAACAGTTTTATTGCCAACGAATAACCAGCTTGTTTTGTTTGGTACAGTTATTGGTGGGGTGAATCTATCTGCTGGAAAAATCTTTTTGTCCCTGCATGGCCCTCTATGTTTATTCTGCTTCTAGCACAATGGAGAATGGATTTAAATCCCATGTTTCTTATTTCACACAATGACAGGCTCCCCTGGCCTTGAGAAATAAACGGTGACTTTCAAAGGTTAGACAAAAGCAGAGCAGAATAGCGAATCGGTCTGCTTCTTCTCTCCTCTTCTCACTTTCCTCGGCTTTAATTTATTGTCTGCTTCGCTAGCGCATCTGACTGCACTTTTTGTGTTAGACTGTGAAGGTTACAGAAGCTACGAGATAGTCCTTCTCCATTTTAAGTTATATCTCTATATCTCCACTTTTTCATTTTGCCATTTCTTGTTTTTTCTCACTTATGGCCTAACACTGAGAAGGTTAATGCACCATTGCCTACATGCTATCTGAGAGCTCCATAGATGAGTACTTCGCTTCACTCAGACACCACAAGTCAAATGGGAGTTAACACATTTATTTGAATTTTTAAAGAACTTTGCTGATGCAGATCAACACAGTGTTATCCTGTCAGCGATGTGCTCTCTCTCTGTTTCCAGAGCAGTGCAATTTCTGTTTGAGATGGAAGAGGCACAGCAAGCCAGAGAGGACGTCTTTTCATGCCAATAATTAACCCCAGGGTGCTAATGATCTTTATTTTACAAAAAGCTAATGTAGCGCAGGTAAAATTAAAATCAATTATGAGAGACTGTTATTTAAACTGGCCTTGAAGGGGAGGCATTTCATCGCTGATGGCCAGTCAATCTAATGTGCAGAATATGGGCGGCCATTTTGCATCCCATGAGCAGAACTGAGTTCAGAAACCTTAAATAGCCTTAAATGTCTTTGTATATGTTAATATTCTAGTACTATTAAGAATCTAAAATTAACTTTTTTGCAAAGCTCAAAAACAATGGATTATAAAATATAATGAACCATAAAATTATTTGTATTTATTCAATGAAAAATGTTAATTTCTGACCCCGCATGCAAACACCTTTTCATGCTGCCAATATATCTCAGTATGTGAAAATGATTGTGAATTTTAGTTTGGCTTTAAACACTACAGTCAAAATTTCTCAATCATAAATAAGCTAAAGTTATCACCTCCTCCTGCATCTGCTATCAGATCTCTGATGGTCCTAACAGAGAGGAAGCAGATGGTTTGGCAAGGCCCAGAACACTTAGGCCCCCTAGTCATTAACACAGGTGTTCCTCAGGGCTACATGCTGCTGCCTCTTGTGTTTTCCTCTATATACACAAACAACTGTACTGCCAGCAACCTCTTCATCAACCTGTTCAACTTCACAGGTGACACTGTCTTAATAACCAGAAATGTCAGGTCCGTTGATGGTGGGTGTCATCAAGTTCATTATAATTGCAAAACAAATAACATTTAATGTTTGTTGGAACAGTGGTACAGAAAATAGTGCATCTGTCATATGTAATTGTGGGCTTCTGTAATTCTGTAACCTGAACCTGATTTTTAGTGCAGGTGATGGTGCTTATTAATGGTTCCTCACAGGCCTAGGTGAGGAGTAGCAAAGGAAGCCATTTTGCCACACTAGGGTGAGTTATGGGTCATACACCTTGGAGTGACTTGGTCATCAGGCTGCTATTCCCTTTGACTGGCTATCCTTCTGCCATGGCCATTTGGGAAGCTGAACCTTCACAGCATGGGTCGCTAGACATCTGGTTCCAGCCTCAGACGGTGCACCCACAGTCTGTGCACTGACCATCTGATGTGTATTACTTATAAAACTGAAAAGCACTATAATGACTTGGTAAGTTGTAATCTGATTGGCTGACAGTATACAACTTCCATAAGTAAAAGGGCAAAGGATTTTTTTTTAACAAGTTATACTGGAAAATACATATATTAAATTATTTGATGTACAGCTATTCTTTAATTACAGACAAACCTGCTTTAGAACAACATGTAATAAATAAATCTGAACACCAGAAAAAGTTGGACTAGACATTAGTTTGCTATGCCTCACACCCACTACAGAGAATGTGCCCTAACTGAGCACAATTGGGACATAATGCTCTGCTTTTGTTACACCGCATCTCCTTATTTCACCCCAATTCATATTTTATGTTGATCTTAACTTGAAAAAATCTAAGGAAACTAAACCAACGGTGTCTGACTGACTGCAGGGTTTTTTTTAACATGCTTTATTTATTGCAAAGAAACTAAACTTATCTTGGTGACTGTAGACACTGTTTCAGACAATCGTCGCTAAACTTGTAAACCTGATGTATGTTAAAGTAAAACAAGCGAGAACATGCAGTGCTACCAAAATAAAACCAGACCCACTGAAAAGTGCACTAATTGGGTTATAAATGGAAGTCTGAGCTCTGCTGGAGATTAGGTTTATCTGACCTGCTGTGGGGTCACAACATGTCAGCACACTATGTGGTCCCAGTAAAAAGCTTCAGTTTAAGAATGACATTTTTAGTCGGGAACTAAAAAGCAACTCTAGTGATGTCAATGAATAATATAATTGTAGCTATTCACTTTTATATGTTAGTTAGTTCTAATAAACATAGACAGTGTAACACACATATAGACACTTATTATAGCATTTGGAAAGCAATGTTTTCCATCTTGTTAAACTCGATCCCACAACCAATTGCATCCCAAAACTGGAGCAGTCCCCAAGCGCACAACATTTGTGGTTCTTGTGAAATCAAGTACTAGTTTTACTAGTATGACAATATCACTACACTTCGCTTACATTTGTTTTGTTTTGCCTTGTTTTTATTTTAGCATTTGTTTGACTCAGAACTAGTGTCGGAATACACTGAATACGAAGATTTCATTAAGGATTTGTATCTAAGAATATTGCCACTCATGAACCTTGTACATTTACAATATAAAATACATATTTTGTTACTTAATTTTGAATGACCATCACTGCAGAAAGATATGCTTTGGGTCCAGATGGTGTAATTGCAGCATCTACCAGCAGGAGCTAATGGGGTCTAATGGAGCTCTGGTTATGAATCGTTCTATAAATCAGTCATCACAAAAGCTGGAAAGTCAATCATAACCAGAACACCTTCTCTTAAGACATAAGCTTACATCCTTCACACGCTCATCCTTCACACGGTCGTTGCAGACCTAGTTTTCTCCCTCCAGATTTATTAATGGAATTAACCATCATCTATCATTAGTGCGCTTGGGATTTCTGAGAGCAAATTATCCAAAGACTTTTGGCTTTTAGGAAGAGAAGATTGCTCAGATTGTTCAGTTGCCTCAGGCTGTGGAAGGCCAACGCTGAGATTCAGAAAACTAACCTGTGGTGAATGGCGATGCTTTGAGCTTCATATTTCTTGTGTAAATCAATCTAGCAGAGCGCTAATGAAGATCCAGACAGCTTCTGAACTACAGAGATGACATGCAACAGCTGGGTAGGAACAAATCCTTTTCAGAACTGGAAGAAAACGCTAGTTTAGAAAAATCAAGTTGTCAGGAGGCATTTGAAGATGCCTTTGTCTGTTGTAGTTTCATGATACTGGCTTCTAAAAGAAACTCACTTAGAGGCTGCAAATAAGAAGGAAAAGCCCTATTAGAGTTGGAGACAGATCAAATGAGCTTACGTCATGATAATGGGGGCTAACAAATTGGACATGACATCTGTTATGACAGCTAATATTTTCCTAATGTGAAGGAGGGCAGTTTAGCTGAGGGACTCTAAGGTAAGCTTTTATTTGAAGTTGCACAGGAAACGATTTAAAGCCTTCTTAAAATGTGAAATGATTCAATGTTACCTCTGCAGGAGGATCTAACGAACAATGTAATCACAGCTGATGTTTTAATCGCACTCTCATCTTTCCCGCTTGTGTGGATGCTAGCAACGCCAGGGTCATGAGTTTGAATCTCAGGGAACAAACAAGTTGATAAAATGTATCTTGAATCTATTGCAAGTTGTTTGGGAACTGCCGAATATGTAGAAAAAAGCCCAGCAGCAAAACTTTAAAACCAGAAAAAGGGTTACGTTAAGAGTATTTAAACATCCAGAGCAGTGAACAGAATGCAGATGGATTTTAAATCCATAAAGAAAAGAATTTCCCTTTTACTGCACATAATATTCTATAAGGTCAATAGCACACCATTATACAAAGAGCTGGTTTATAAATTAAAACATTATTCTACAATGTCATCTTTTGGCTAATCAATAGGCTGGAGAGGATCATAAGTTGGATCGCTGCATTTGCGGTAAATGTAGATGTTTTATTCATAGAAGCATACTAACAGTATAACTACAACAAGCACAGATGAGTTTGAAAGTTTACAATACTCCGCACGTCTCTGTAGATCTGTAGCTTGGAAGCTAGCATATTTGCTTCAGGCATGTTGAGCCATGGTGCTCAGGAAGGACATATGAGTTCAAACTGGGCCTGTATCATGTTCCAATCCCACCCTATAATTTCCCACTTTATTTCAACTGGCAAACAGCAAAATTCTTGTTGCATATCAAGCTGTGGCACTCATACACAAGTTTGAATCAAGCTTGTATTATTTACAGAACCCATTTTTGTCTCGTCTGCACATAATTTTCTCTGTGCTCTCCTACTAAAAATGTCCAGAACAATGCTGAACTTTGCAGAAGAGGTGTTCGTTATATGTTAAGAATGTAAATGAGTATGGCTTTACAGCAAGGCAATCATTCAGAACCAAGAAGAAGGACACTAATGCATGCAATTAAGGCAGAAAGAAGTTCTCATAAAATTACAGGAACAGCCTAATGGCCAAACCTGATGGGAATGTATGAGCTTTCATTCAAAACAAATAATGAGATCAAAATATATTCTTATATATTTTAAAACAATATTCTTTGCACAATTTCTAAAACCTAGTTTTTTGATTCTCAGGACAAAAGGGTCCATATACAATTGCAAATGTGGCTTCATTGTGAACGTTTTCCACCGATAAGAAGCAGAGATCACATTAAACAATGACCAAAAAAGAAAATTGATCCAAATTAAACTGAGTGAGCGAACGCAGTAATTAATAATAAAAAGTGAGAACAATCATCAAGTCTTGGCACATTAGCAATACTTGTGGATGACGGCGATAAAGTGCAAGAGTATTAGTGCGAAACATTTGCATGTATTGGATTTAACGGGTCTTAAGCGAACGAATAAAGCGAGAGTGCAGTGTGTGCTGTTTCAGATTAGCAAGAGCTCAAGTGTGGCCTGTTGCTCTGTACGTACCATCACTAGCATGCTAGCCTGAGAAGACTCGCTCTTTCAGTACCTTCAGATGTTGTGTGTGTGTTTAAAATCCAGGGATCAGGTCTGATAGACAAAAGAAGCGACTCTTTCTTTTCTCAGCCCCACAAAGACTTTCTTTTGCTCCAGGATGTATTTTTGGCCTGCGAGCTGAACACAAGCCAGACTGTCATTGCTTTATTCGTTGTTTCTATGGAGGCTGTCGCCCGCTTTGTGACAAGCATGGCGTCACGGCCCGTTTGTTTGCTCGTCTGCGCGGCTCCCGAAGTGGAGTAATGTGCCCGGCTGCGTGTCATCGCTCTGTGATTTTAGAGGAATTTTGAGATTAATGGGGAGGATCAAGCTGCGCCACGGGCTTGATCGCAGCCTACATTTCAAGAGCGTGACTCCTAGCGGAACGGGGAAACTTCCACGAGCTGTGTTTGTTGTTGGATGAATGTTGGGAAAATACACACAGAAACGCAAGCGAGGTTCTTTATTGAGGATGAGAGGCTTATTAAGAACAGTGAGGTAGGCAGGTGGGTGGGGGTGCTGGGTTTTGCAGTGCATGTTTGTGTGTGTGTGGGGGGGGTTAAAGGCGCAGGCTCTAAATCATTAAAAGACAATTCCAACAGACTACATCACATGGGTCACGGAGCACCGCATGGAGACAGAACAGGAACAGATGCTCAGCAAGCTCTAGAGTCCGATCTTAAGACAAGACTCACTGCTATGCTTGCACACAGATAACTCACTATTTCATCCTTCATACTGCAGGGCTCAAACGTCTAAAACAATGAAAACCTGGAACCATTAAAGGAACAGAAAGTTTTAGAATTCTAAGATAATATAACAAAAAAAAACTGTGCAGTCAAATCTGTGCTGGTTAATAACTAATTCTAAACAAATGATTGACCTCTGATCATGTTAATTTAATATAAAAAGACACACAGAATGCTCTTTAGAACATTAATGATGTTGCTGGGAAAATAGAAGAAATTCAAGAAATTCAACACCCACATCAATTGAATTCAACAGTTACATTGAAAATGTAATTTGTAAAAGAAAAAAAACTGACTTTTGGACCCCACAGTACACTTCAACTCTATAAATATAGTCAGTTTTTAAATATTGTGCTGCACTCAGCAACTCTGCTAAAAGAGAGAAAAGTATGAAAACGAGAAAGCGAGAAGAGAGAGAGACTCCCCCAGGGGACACTTCATTAAGGCGCCCCAGGCTAATACATTAGACAGGAAAATAAATGTTAACAGCCTCTAAAGCTGGAAAGTGGCAATGAAACCTAACTCAATTAAATGCAGCATGATGGGCTAGGATGCATTGTATTTAATAGCAGCCGCCTGTGGAAGGGTGAGAGGAGGAGTAAATGAGAGAGAAAAAATAGAACACAGTTCTGACTGAAAGTCTGGCTGTAAACAGATGTGTGCAGTTGTGTCTGGGCATGACAGCCCTGCATCTCTGTATGGACAGCCGTAGCCCCCATTAGGCAAAGGAAGTTGATCTGCATGTGTGTGTGTGTGTGTGTTAATTAAACATGACAAAACCTCCTTCTGGGGACATCCAGGGACAATATGAATAAAAGATATAAATTAGGCCTGTCAATATATTCAAATCTGTAATCCAATTAATTACACAACATCCAGATTAACAAATTAAGATCATAATTAATCACATTAGATATGTTCACAAGTTTCTGACATAGCGTCCATGTCACAAGTGCAAGTCAAATGTGTTTTTTCAGATTTTGTTTGCGACTTAATTGTGACTGTGTGTGTGTGTATACTGTATAGGTTTATATACTGTATATGCCATTATATACATGCTGAGAAAAGACCCCGAATTAAGAAAATGTTTCATCTTTAGAGCAGGTGTTTGTATACATACATGAAAGAGCGGTGTAAACTGTAAAATTTACATCTTGACAAGTTAAGAGGTGATCTTTGATACAAACATTTTATGAAGACAAAGCTCCAGCTATAATATTTTCATAATTTGGTAGTGAAAATCAAAAAGCCATTTGAGGTCCTCAAGTAGCCTCTTAGTGACTCCAAGCCTTTCTTGGGGGGTCAGGATTTGTCTGTATTTACGTATACAAGACATGCTTTTCATACTGTGGTAACTCGTATGTGTGTCCCTTGCCTCTAGAGAGTGTCTCAGCTTTCATTAGCATTTAATATGTGTGTTCCAGCACTCAAAGGCTACTGCGGCGGAGGTATGAAAAAGACAGTTTGTGCTTGCTGTGAGGACAAAAAAAAAACATTGTGGGTTGGCGACAGAGAACCGACTCACCTCATACGACACACTTTTAAGATAAAATAAGAAGATAAAATAAAATAGTAGAGCATTACACAAAACCAGCAGGAGTGAAAAATCTTAATATTCAGATTACAACAACATTAAGAATGAATTTATGTGTGTATGTACCAGACGTGAAGTTTTGCAATGTTCTTTTCTGCAGACATAAGCAAGTATATTTGCACGTAATTATTACCGAACGAAACTCACTGAGATGATGACGGTAAATAAAGCTGAAGATACTGATTAAGATGAAGATGACACTTTGATACACAGTTCCAGTTCTTTCCTGAAGTTCATTATATTCATCTCATCAACCTGACATCCCGTGCAAGCTTCAGCAGGTCTGGAGCCACGGGTACAGCTTCATGTCTAAGACAGGGTCATATCACCTTGACATCACGTACAAACCCTCACCAGCAGCACCAAAGGCCTCAACCGGCTCCACACTGAGGAGGCCTGACAGCACGCTCAGATGTATCTCTAGATGTGTGTGTGTGTATGTATGTACACATGAGAGCATGCAGGTCAGATGTTGCCACGTGTGCTTGTGAAATTCAAAATTCTGGACCTAATGGTAAATAAATGCCACCTTAAATACCCACTAAACTGCCCTGAAATGAGCTTTATTCAATGCCTTGATGTAATTACCGCTGAAACAGAAATGGCCCCTCCCTTTTAAAATAGGTTTAGTTTACCTTACTGCTAGCATTTGATTGGTCAGAAAATTCTGATGAGAACCTGAAGGGCATAATGATGTCATGAAAATCATGGATTTGTGTTGGAAATGTGAGACTGATGTTTCAAATGGTTGCATCTTATAAATGCATGCTAGTATATAGATATCCTTAAGACTAACATATTCACACTAAAAGCCAAAAAAAATCGATTTTGATACCATGGTAATTTGCTGTGCCGAAGACAGCCAATTCAGTGTTGTAAATCAGCGCCAAAACAGTCATCCCTCCTTAAAGACACATTAAACTTCAAGCGGTATCCGTGTTATCGTCTGCTGCGGTCCAAAAATTGACTGATTGCGGTTTATTTCAAATCTGTGCTCTTAACTCGCACCCTGATGGAATCTCATAAACAAAACGATCCTGTCCGCGGCCCTAGTAAAGAATGACGGCCTGCCTACCTAAACGCTGACCACTTTGTGCTGAGCTAATGCTTCTTCAATTACAACATCAGATAATTCATGCTAATAGAAAATGGAAAGCCAGTGGAAAATGAAGGCCGGGCGAGAAAGAATCGATAGTTTGTGAAACCGTAAGTCATGCTCAAGGCCACGTACACAATCACACAAACAGATATACGCGTGTGCGCTGCCGGAGCCTGCGGAGGTTGAATAATAGGTCCCGCTGGGGCCGAGACTGTGTTTTTGTCTCAGGCTGGAAGACTGAAGCTCAGCTCTTACCGTGGTCCCAGTGCAACATGCTTTAACCAAAGCTGGCGTTTGTATATTACAGGGTCAAGCTCAGGGGATCTGGGGATGGCGTGCAGTGGGCCGTTGAGTGCTTGAAAAGGCTGTGTCATATTAAAGACAGACCGAGTCAGAATGTGTTTAATGCAAAACCGTAAGCCTACTATAAGATTCACCAGCTCTGTCTGGGAGGAACGCCCCTTGTAAGAAGATCTATATGTTGTATTGAATGGATTTTGGCCAGGGGTAAGATTGTTTATTGTGTGAGATCTGTCCACCTCTTAGCTATACAACTGTACACAAATGTGCCAGACTACACCACAGGGAAGCTACAGCTATTTTAAATTCTGAGAATAATCCTAACCAGAAGTATTATATTTCCATAATTAATTCTGACCTGAACCTTTACTATACAGAATCTACTACCTCAAAATCAAACTTCATTTAGTAGACCACAGCTGGTAAACCACAGTGGTTACCCATTGACTTCCACTGTATAGACACAAAACCACTGAGACATTTCTCAAAATATCTTATTTTGTGTTTCTCACACACAAAAAGTCATACGGCTTTGGAATCACATGAGGGTGAGTAAACGATGGGAAAAAATGTGTTTGGGTGAACCATCTCTTTAAGGATTGAAAACTACCTATTGACTTACATTGATGGAATGTGTGCAATTTAAAATGCAATCATGCATGATGGTGTCTGTAAAATTTACATTTAAAAATTCTGATTGGTTACAGCACATCCTTTTGACTCCACCCTCACTAACAACTACCTTTCCTGGGTAAAAATGAGCAACCCTTTATAATGTAATAGAGGTGATTAAGAGGAAAACTATTCTGGGCATGCCGTCTGAAACATGGGCTCTTTAATGAGGTCATGTGGAGGGTTAAACCAACATACACTCTTCATTTTTGGTAGAACAGTACAACAACTGTGCTATTAAAAAGCCTGATCAATGGTCCGAAACACACTAAACCAATGGAGGTTTAGATGAAATGTCTATTGGACTGTTTGAAAACAGTCTCAATGATGAGGATATGATATAATGCATTAGACCATTGTCAATATCTGAACGTAGAAACAGCACATTCTGAAACATTGGATTCCTGAACAACCGTCCAAAGATATCTTCAATCACAACAACCGCCTCTATTTTAGAACCTGTGTTACAGATCCAACTGTGTTGACAAAATGGAGTCATTTTATTTAAAAGAGACACTGAAGGTCTTGACACATCTAATCCCAGCAAACAAATACACAACTCCTCAAAGCTTCTACTGCTGGGTTTGTTTTTCCCTCAGCAGAAGAGCTAAGCTAGAAGATCAACAATCCACCTGTGCTGTTTCAAAATGTACTCTGACACAGTAACTGCTGGAAGAGCTTGTGCTGTTTCAAGAGCTTTATCTCAAAATCTCTACAAGAAGATCTGGCTGTGGTCACAGAATGAATCTGAAGTGTAATCTTAGAGATCTCGTTTCGAGATTAAAAGATTGACGTGGAATATACACTTGAGATGGCTAGAGGCAAGCATGAGATTTGAATTCTTAGCAAAACATATCAAGGTTGAGGAGGGGATTGTTAACAGGGCTGCATTGGCAAGTGGCAATTTGAAAAGATTAAAGATGGGTCTTCAGCACGATGTTTGGACTTGCTTCTTAGTATCTAATCATGAATAAATAAAGACCTTTGAACTATTCAGTTTAATGGTTGAAACTGATAAACAAGACCCTTATGCCTTTTGAAAGGAGTGTTAATATTTCTCTAAGAAAACCCACTTGTGTGGTCAAAACCCTAAATTAATGTTGAACAGTACAAAAACATGGGCTGCTGGGAATCTCTCTGCTATTTTTCTCAAGTTCTTGATATCATTAGGAAGGTCTATTCTAACCCACGCTGACCCCTCCAAAGATTGCTTCCAACATCTAACCAGTATCTCCAACAATCAAGCTGGTATTTCAAAGCACAAAGGTTGTGCAGAAACCTTGATGAGACCTTTGCTCCTCCAGGTACTCAACTTGCCAAACAGACCCTTTAAGATAGGTAACAATGTCCTCTCAGTGCAGACCAATCACTTCTGCTTCCACTCTACTTACAACACATTTTAATCTCTTTTTAGGCCAAAGTGAGCTCTACGCAATCTTTTTTAGAGAAAACATTTGTTTTAGAAGACACACATGAAGGAGACAGGATGAAGTGGATAGTGAAACAGAGAAAGAGAGGAAACTGGAACAAGAGTCTAAAGGGCACAGGCTTCATTCAGACAACAGCTAAAAGAGATGCCGAGCATAACAGATTTAAAACAGGAAGTGAGGGCAGGCAGGTCTCTCTCACTAGACTCACTAGGCTCTCAGAATGGATCTGCTCATAAACTTTTCTCTCCACACAAATGAGCTGCTGCCTATTTCACATGGCTGGTAAGTAAGTGTGATTGTAATAACCAAATGTGAGCCTGCTTTAACCAGTAGTTTTTAAAATAGCACCATTTGTATTTATGGATCCTGAGATGAACACCATAATGTTGTAATGTACAATTACTTTTGATACTAATAGTTTATCTAATGATCAAATAATTGATTACCTCCCAAATCAACTGGATCATATCCAATTAATAGTTTATAATAATTATTGTAATGAATAACATTTATATACAAATATATAAAAAATATGCTTTTTACAACTGTTAATACTTTTGTCAACACTAAATATTAATAAAAATATATAACAAATCAAAAAAAAAAAGTCAGCCCTTATTCTGATAATATATTTAAATGTAATATATAAATATTTGACTCAATAAATATTGCGTGAAATGGGAGGGAATACCTTCACGATTCATTACTTTACACTTAAATTAAACTTTGTTAAACCAAGTAAACAACCTCTGCTAAAAGTTTTTCTTTTTTTTACTTCTGCCTTCAAGCGATGCCAAAGTGTCTGTCCTGAAGGGATCCAACAGGGGAGTGACGACAGGAGCAAACAGAAGAATAAGTGCCGACTTTAAGTGCAGCACCAAACTTGCCTGTGGGTGTTTGCTTTGCCCTCTGTGTGTTAATGTATTTTAATTATGGATTTGAGTGAATGGCTACAGCGGGAACATTGCTGAGAAGCAAATACTGCATTAGTAAAAACTCTGGCCTCCTTCTCAAGCAGAATGCATAGTCAATTAATAGTGATTTTTGTCCGGATTTCTCGATTTCTTTTTTCCTCTCCCGTGTCGTCTGTCTGCCACACTCCTTGCATTAGCGATGTGACGGAATGTGTAATTTCAATGCATGATATAGTATCTCGGGCTGTATACCTCAACAAGCTGTGCCAAATAATTCATGAGGTGCTGAGCGCAGACTTATGAATTATGAAAGCAGAGAGATTACAGATTCAAGGTACACTTTCTCCAATGTTTGGCAAACAGGCTGTAACTGCAGATAAATGAGTTGGAATGATGGGGGAGAGAGAAAGTAAGCTTTAAACAATGGCGAGGTGTCTGTTGAAGGTTCATGCAGGAGACAGCTCGGGTATCACTTTGCTAGTTGTGACATCATGCAATCATAAATGTATATCTTATTAATATTAATTAGGATTGTAAACAGATACATATTAGACGTTCCCAAAATTATTTAAACAACATTTCATATTGGCACATTCTACTGTATTTTTCTATATGAAAGGAAGTCAATAATTCTCTGTGCACAGTGATTTTCTCCTGACTGATTTGATTGCATTTTCTATCTACCGATGTCAGTCAGCAGATAAATGCATGTAATGCATGTATCATTTGCAGAATATTGAGTTTGATTCTACTTGATTGATTCTCTAGGAGTAGTTTTAGTCACACACACACACACACACACACACATATATATATATATATATATATATTATAATACGCTGTATATTATTGTTTATGCATAAACATGCTATATTGTCATGAATTTAAATGGAAAGTAGATGCAGTAAAGTGATAAATTAAAGTTTGATGGCCACTCGAATTCCAAAAATGTGTTTTTTTGTGTTTGTGAGTTGTGTGCTCTCTTTATGGCATAGCCCATCTGGGTGGACTGGTCTCTCGGCAGGGCCTCCTTCCACTGACAAACAGCACCCCAGCAGGGTGTGAGCAGTCCGCCCACTCCTGCAGCCAGCCTCCGTATGAACTTGTGACTAAACATGCATTCTTGCATTAACACACACAAACAACAAAGAGAACTTTTGAGTTTGCAAATGGAACATTTGTCACAAACTCGTGAGGGCCAACGATTCCCTCCTGTACTGAACACAAACCACTCAGACCCTTAAGACACCCTTAAAGATGCATAATATTTTTTGCATCATATAACAAAAACTGAAATCAAGTGCAATTAATTAAAAAAAACAATTAATTAAAAAAAACTTTCGAACTAAATATTTCACAATACAGTTATTTATTTATTTCATATTATTTTTGCAGACGCTGCTTTATTTCAAATTTTATATCTAATACAATTCCTTTTAGACATAGTAGAAGTAATGTAGGTGTTTTCTGACCAAAAACTTTTCAGGGCCACTGTACTGTGCATTACATCTGTAACCTTTAGTGTGCGGCATATTTACAATAGCCTGACACTGACGACATTCTCCTTCCCATATATAAACACTGACTGTGGAACTGAAGGAGGGGCCAATAAAAGCCCTGTGTCAGCAAACACACTGTGTTACTCACAGAACTAATAAACACCGGAGAGAGCGAGAAAGACAAATATCAGGAAAACTGCAGTAACATGGTCTGTTGGAAAGGTCCCTAATTTAATAAAACAGGGTTACTGTCATCTCAGCCACTGCAGCTATTCACTCATGCAGAGCCATTAGAAATGGGCATGCGGGAACAGGGTGCGAGTGGCCATTAAATGTTTATTTATTTATTTAAAGCTCAAGTGTAATTTCTGCATCGACAAACAGAATTGTAAAACAAATTTGTTTTCAAACTGATTTCTTCCCTCTTCCACCTACAGATAATCCTGCCCTCACATTGCCAGTGTATGAGCCAGTCAGGTCGCTGTTTAAGAAGGGTTGGGACGTTCAGACAAACAAAGCAATGCTTTGATATCAGAGCTGCAGTGTTTGCACTTTCAGGGAAATACAAATTATTGTTTATAAATGTCTACAAAGAAGAGGATGTGTCATGAGTGTGCGCACTTACAGTACAGAATTGCTGGTTCCCCTATGACCAGGAAGTTACCAATTCCCAGCCATATAGCCCCTTGCACACCAACACCAGGCCACCACACACCATGTCACCACATACAGTCTATGGCGCAGGTTCAACACAGAAGTATAACAGGTCCTTAAGCCATGTCTTTATCATTCAATCTAAACCGGGTGGAGAAGAAACTCAAAATAGGGCCTCATCACATTCCAAGCACATGCAGCCAAGGGACACGCAAACAAGTTTAATACGATCCTAAAGGGCCAAGCATATCCAAAAGTTTGCTGTTTGAAATGAGGTGCAATAACTGGCAATCATCATGGAGGTGAGAGGTTCGGGAAGGCAGGTCAGGTGCTGACAAGATGGTTTGAGATGGTGCTGGGACTGAAGGTCTTGAATCAGCAGTCTTTGAGCCTAGATGAATACTGTCATTTACAGAATGCGACGGGAGATATTTTTTCACCTGACACCAGAGGAAAAGATCTGGCTGAAACACAAGCGGTGGCCACAAGTTTCTGGCACTAACTCTGGGGCCCTATAATGGCAGTTTCTTGAACACATTTACTTGCATTAATGTCTACAGCTACAGACCAGCTCCTGTCGATAAGCCCGTGGACTGAACCTAGGTCTGTATGCCAAAATGTCCTCAAGCAGGTTAACAAGGTGTGAACGCAGTCATTTCCAGATAAAACATGCTAAGACCAGTCTGTGTGTTGTTAAAACTAATTAATTGCTATTAGTAATATAATTAAATGTATCCCCCTGAGGTTTCACTTATGTTTGCTTGCAAATGTTTGATTGTTTTGCTTTAGTTTATCTGTTTGTGATTATGTTTATCTCTGGCCCACAGAATGAAACATTCAAATTATGATGATGATTATTATTATTATGAGTTTGTTTGTTTTATTTTTTTTGGGGTGCTGTACCTTTAAGAACCTCTTCACATGTGAAATGAAAAATAGTACTCACTCTTTTCAGACATCACTTACACATTGCCTTGCAGGTTGGATGTCATGCCAAATATATGTTTGTACTATACATTATTTATAAATGATGTATTTATTCCACCAAAACGCCTCTGATCAAAGTCTGTGACATATATGTGACATACACTATTCATCACATGCCTGCAGATAACTACCAATGAAGAGACTCAACTCTGTCAAAAAGATACTGTAGCCTCTAGTCACGTCAATTCAAATGCATTTTCTTTATCAGCATTACAGTCAAGTATATGAAACACAGATCCTCTGGGGAAAATAAACTATACAGAACAGTAGGAGATCAAGCCTAACATAGAATACATTAAACTTGCTATGCTGAACATTGTATAGAATATATAGAGAATATTCAGAATATATAGAGATATTGTTATATACAACAACGAGAACCACTAAAGATATTTATAACATATATTTATAATATTTATTTATTAATATATTTATTTCAGACAAATTAAGTGATTTTAGTTATTAGCTCCCTACAGAGCTAACAATGCTGGTATACTCTCTAGTCCTGGTTAGACGAGAACACAGCAGAACAAGAGGCAGCCATATGTCCTGCTGCTTTTGAGAGCCCAGGAGCAGAATGAACTTAAAAGACTAAACTGGTCATTGGCAGACTAAAGGTTATCCTGTGGTTCTGACCCTGTCAAGAGCAATTACTTACACTGTAATGGAGAGAAGGGAAGGACAGAGGTCATGAAGCGAACAGCAGTTTAGCTGAAGTGTATATCAGCAGGACCTCTAGTTTAGTGGACACTAAAAATATGGTCTGTGAGGTTCTACAAGGTAGGTGAAGCAAAATCGAATACACTTCAAAGGGAGATTGCATTGCTCAGAGGTCGCTCTTTCATCACTCAGGAGATGCAGGAGATGGAGCTCTCAGCCAGGTTGCATGTAAGTGTAACTTTGATTTTGACAAGAAATATTATTAGAAGTAGCCCAAAATTAGACAGTTGTTCACCTTCAGTAAGAATATAAAAATTTGTGGCTTTTCATTCCTCTGAGCTGGTGAAATAAGTCAGCACAAAACTCTACACAAAAACTCATATTTGGAAAGTTCTCTCCTCTCTCCTCCTGTCCTTTCTTAAGAAAGCCATGACTGAAATTTACGCTGCTCATTTAATATTTGACTGGGTCTATTACATACATCTGATGAAGAGAAAATCTTCAAGCACATTAAAGGTCTTCTGGAGGTGGAGAGCACTTTGGAGGAGGAGAACACTCTAATTTTGTTTCACAGCTTTGGCTTCTCGCTGACTCAGAAATGGCAAAATTTACAGCCGTGGCCTTCACTGAGGGGGGTGGGCGGGTTGGGTGCTCTGTTTTTATCTTTGAGCTGAGTTACAGTCTAAGAACAGGGTTTATGACACATATATCCAGAGGGTGAAAGTGTGTGTCCATGAGAAACATGGAAATAAAGTTGAGCAGCAGATCAGTGACAAAAATCTGAATGCTCTATTATTTTTCTCACTATTGTAATTGTGACAATTATGATTAATTTGATTTACACTGATGCAACTTTACTGCATATTTATTATGCAATACATCCACCAGTGTGTTCCCTGCATTAGTGTATTGCTGTTTTATACATCAGTAAATTAACTTCACACTGGTCTAAAACAATAATTATGAAACACCACAAAATTACAACTCAATTACTAGGACTAACTAATTATACTTCTCTTATTGGTCACTGCCTCCATGCACTGCACACAATGAAAACAGTTATAATGTGACCAACCTTTTATAAAAAAAATAATAATAATAGAAAAAAATAATAAAAAATACAAGAGTAGTATCATTGAATACATTATAATTGACACTTTCACAATAAATTAATATTCATAATAAATTAATATAAACTCAATAGCCGTAACGGTAATCTGAATTATTACTTCAAATAAACATGCAGCCCTAGGAAAATAATTATAAATGAAATAAAAACAAAGTAAACAAGAGAAACACCTACATTTTGCTTCTTTCTGCTTTTCCATGACTAGTCTCCTCATCCAAGGTATCAAAGTCTCTGGTGCTGCTTTGCTTTGTTTCCCTCCATCAAAGAGCAGATGAGATTAGCAGAGCATTGGCCATTCTACATAATATGAAATCTATTTGAGTTATGAGTCTCCATTCAGCCACCCCCATTCAGCATAATCAACCAATTTAAGGGTGCAAATTGACTTGCGATTGGAGTACTGCAGCGCTCGGCATTGCTTGATGGGCAAAGGGCCCAGCGAGACTCCATCCCGGCCTTCTCAAATCCATTACTCACCCACTGTACATCAATACACACACAATAAATTAATAAGAGCAGCAAACAAATAAAATCTGAGAGATGAGGGACTCCTGTCGATTGATCAGGGTAAATTGTTGGGGAGAGGGGCGGGGGTGGTCGCCCAGCACTGGAGTACTGAATGCTAAACACTCACGCGAAAGTGCCTTTAATTAGCGAGCACCTCGGAGCAATAAGCACCTTTTGAATGCATGATTAGGGCGTTATGTTTATTAATGTGTTTACTCCCCTTGCATTACTGCCAGTCGTGATGGTTTATTTGAAGCTCAAACAAGGACAACACCGGAGGCTTTGGTAAGTATCACAGAGCATAGAGAGCATGTACTGCAAAAAATGAAAAGGCGTGGGAGTACATGGGAGGTAGCGAAAGGTTTGGACCAAAACATCTTTGGGGGAAGCTGGAGGTGGCACATTGTGAACAAAACAATGGAGAACAGAGGACCAACTAACCAAAAGAAGTGACACTACAAATGTAACTCCATTTCATTACAGCTTGACAGTAGTTTTGTTGTTCTGAAAAAAGTGTAGCTTTTAAAGCTGCTTTGTTAAACAAAGCTTTGTAGCATGCTGCATTTTTGTCACATTGTATTGCAGATACAGCCTACAACCTAGTTAGCAGGGAAAGTAATCAAACACTATTTAAAGCTATAAAATTATATATATGTAATTTTAAAGATACTTTTGAATTAAAAATCATTCAGTATATTAGGCTATGTTTTATTAGCAGCTTGTAGTATAGATAATCTTTTATTTAGCTTAAATTAGTCTTTATTTAGCTTAAATTACATGCAGCTTTTGGCTTAGTAACCTACAGTTTTAATGTAGCTTATCCAAGTGAATGCATGTTAGTGCACCTCCAGCTGTGATAAAATGATAAAACATTAACCACCAGTCAAGCAGGAGACGAGTATCATTTTACGTCACAAACCACCACCAAGCTCCTTAAGAGAGGACAAACTACACATTACCTTGGGGAATGACAGAAGATAATGTTGACTACAGACGTGTGTATCTCAGCAGGCTCTGTGACCTCCAAGCTTACAGACTGCTAATTGCCAGTCACATACAAAAGTGAATTAGGCCTGTTTCACATCACGGGTAAGCAGCACAGGCTTGTTTTGGTTCCCAAATAAACGCATTACAGTCCACATAAGCAGCAGGGTCATGCATAATTAAAGTGTACCAGTATCATAGCTATGAGAAGAGCTCTGGTGCACAGCCAATTTTCACTGTGTGTAGCATGCTGAATGGTGAAGGTTTATTAACATATATCTTTTGCAATATATGCTTTTATGAAGCAACAAAATAATTCACCAATTGTTTGAAAAAAAAAACCAAACAATTTTAAAGTTTTACATGCAGTGAGACACACAAACAGCACTTTCTATTAGCAAATGTGACTGAATCCAGATGGTATGTGTAATTAAAAAATATGTAATAATTTTCTTTGCAACTTTTTTGTCCTTTTTTTTACATTTGGTTTAATAGGTTTACTTAGTCACGTAAGGAGCCGTTTTAAAGTCAAAGGAGATTTTGGTGCAGGAGGAGCTGTGTAAAACGCCGCAGAGGCAGCTTTCACATGTGCCTCTGCACATCGTAACGGTACAATGAAAATGTTTCATCTCACGGCCATTTTAAGAACATCAGAAATGTTTTTTGAACATACAAATGCAATGTATTTGCAGCATTACAAAACATTTCTTTTTGACAGAAAACCAATTTGACAGCTAAAAAAAGAAAAGAAAAAGAATTAAAACAACTGTCACCGGTGTCCATTCAGCATCAACACTGAGCCTTTTTTTCAATAAAGCTGTTCTCTCTATTTACCGTGTACAATATTGCAGAGTGCTGTCTAAAAGTAATGAAAAACTGTCTGCCAAAAGAAGCTTATAAATATATAGTGCACTCCTTAATGAATACTCAATAGGAATAAAATAAACAGAAACGTCATCTATTTAATACAAAACGATTGCCATAAGAGACTAGCATACAAACCCATTCACAAAACACAAGGATCTTGAATCACAGCTGATTGAATGTTTCCATGTTTTTGTGTCAAACATACTAAAACCAGTGGTTTTATTGGTCGGACCCTGCAGGAACCGACAGTTCAAAAGTGTTCTTGGGTCTTGTTGCCTACAGAGAAATGGAATGCCATTAAAAGTGTATTAATATTTCAGATGGCAGCACGTATCTTTAGCCCAAGATTGCACTCTTTATATCAGCTGTGGAAGGCAGTTACAAGTGAAAAGCCTCAGGACAGTAAGACGCAGGTAACACAACACTGTGTTCTAACCAGGTGCGACGCAACAAGGCCGCAACAGCTAAAAGCTATCCCCTCCACGTTAATCGAAGCTTCTCTACTAACCGGCTGAGACAGCGACAAGCAATTCTACATTGTGTGGCTTATTTTGTTTCTATTTCTGCAATGTTGTGCTGGGTAGCCTCGCCCCCACCAAATACTCATTAAACCAAAATCTTGCTCCTCATGTACATTACACATCAAACGTGGATGTGGAGAGACTGATTGTGGAAACTGAGAACCACTGAATATTACATGACAAATCCCACAAGTTCCAAAAGGAAAACTTTAACAAGAATACAGTCTGAAGAAACATCACAATATCAAAACTACGAGAGTAGCTGAGCTCTTAGCTTTATGTATACTCCTGTACATGTGCAAACAATCTTAATAGGCTGTTCTGATTTTATTGCATTTTATTGCATCATGCAGCATTTTCTACTTCACCATGGACAGAAAAATCACTTGTCATTGAAATTGTTCCGTTCTCACTCAGTTTGGACCTACCATAAAGGTCAGGCCTGTCACCCTTCTCTGTCACCCAGAACTCTTAACAGTTCATTTGCAACGAGAAGGGTATGAGCACATACCCGTGAGTAGCACAACAGCATTAAAGGCTTATTTTCGTAACGATAGCATAGAAGCTTAGCTTTACATTCAATAATGTGGACGCAATGCTGTTTGTTGCATAACCGTAAAATGCTGCCTTTTGTCTGGCGTTCGCAGCCAGGGAGCGCATCACCAGAGACTTAATGCTGCTATTAATGACACTGCAAAAACCAACAGGCGGGAAAAACACAGATTCACTGCTAATTAGCGCCATTAGCCAAACGTGAAAGTGTTTGTTTTGGAAAAGACCCCCTTCTGCCGACACATGTGGAGCAGCCACGCGAATCCGCTAAGTGCGTGAACCTCATGTTGCTCGCTTTTATGTCCTGAAATCCGCTTACAGTACGGGCACTGAAATTGTTCAGGGAGGAGGAAAGGGAGCTGTGGCTGAAAGGCTACATTTCAGCAGGAAGGAAAAGGAGCTGGCCACGAGCTCTCTTTGCAAAGAAACAAGGTTTTAATGTCAGGTTTGAGGAAAAGCTGGTTCATTGTCCCTGGAGTCAAACCATCACCATGCACAAAAAGGTCTTGCAGACACAGTATTAAATGTGCATGCAGAGAGAAAAAGCAGATCTTAAGAGAGCAGTCACAATGATTATAATGCTGAAGTGTTCTTATTCACTAGACTGCAGGAAGAAGGAAAAGCAGAGAGCCTTTCCAAAGCCTAGAGAATATTTCCATTAACTTTGTTAAATGTGGATTTATCAAAGCAGCAGTGCAGCAGCTCTGCATGTGTACGAGTTAGATATTTTAAAGGGCTTTTTACATGCCTTTAATGCAGCGGATTTCAGCCTTTTTACAGACACAGAGACTCCCTGCACAGCTCAAACACGGCACTCCTAATATAACACAAAAGCCAGATTTTGTGTATATATATATATATATATATATATATATATATATATATATATATATATATATATTAATGTGTGTGTGTGTTTTATGTATATATTTATATGTATATATAGTAAAGTATCTTCTAAGGAACCATTAACGAATTGGAAAGTACACAAAAGTTGTTTGGTACTGGAAAAGTACTGGAAAAGAGTGAGGGGAATGAGATCAGGAAATTACACAGACTGCACTTAAACCACTTTTCCCACCAGAGTTCATAATGTAAAGATACAGTACCAATGCACCACAGAGAGAGGAAATGTTCAGCTCCGACAGAACATGTTCTTGAAAACAACACAGCCAGGCGGGGTACAAAGGAATAGAACAGAATGCAGGGGTCTCGAGACACACCTGCTGTTTTTCCCTACAGGAGCACCTGATTGACTTTCTGTTGCATCAATTTTTGTTGAATTGATTACACTGAAAAAAGAAAGAGAGAGAGAGAGCAGGGTCATCCGGACTCAGTCTGTTATGTGTTGGAGATCTGGGGCAGTCAGAGGGTCAAGAGCGATTTTATTAAGTGACACTAGAATGGGCAGCCAGGTCTTCAATCTTTCTCCATTAACACTGGCCACACAATGCATTAGCAGCACCTGGACCATGAACCAGCTTTACAACAGCACAATCATCTGCCTGAAAATCTTTCACCTTCACCTACTGGCCTGATTTTTATCCATTATGTATTTCTGCATTTCTGCCAAGGAAGCTACCACATTTTCAGGTCCAGCGTATGTTTTTATGGGTTTTTATGGGTTTTTAATTCAGGGTATGTAATTAACCACTAAAAAACATATAGGCACAATCTGAATATTAGGACAATGTATCCCACACAATATCCCACACAAAAATGTCAATAAATATATGATAGTAATATGCACAATCCGAGTGAAAGACCTGACAGTATTGACTTTTGACACAATAAACACAGTAAAAGGAAATGACATCACAGACAAAAGGTTACATTTTTGTCTAATACAGTTACAGACAAAACAACCTTTTTGTTCTTAATACACAATACACACAGCTACACAAGCACATACAGGGACTCTATAGGTCTCTGAATGTTTGATCAGGTTTTGTTGTGTTCCATCGGTCTAACAGCAATCTGTGAGTGAATTAGTTCTGCAGCCGCTCTCAGTGAGACGCAACTCAACTCTTAACTGCGTTTGTAACGGGAGGAGTTCACTGAGGTACTGATTCCAAAATCAAATATATTTTGAATTCCAAATGTAATACACTCGATATGTGGCACTCTGCAAATTCTAAGAGAGATTTTCAATACATCTGACAATTTACCTTTAACTGCAGAAAGCATTTACCCATAGTTTGTATAAATGTAATAACTGCTGGTTGAGAGAAACAGCTGCAACATTGTAAAAGATTGCTATCCCAAGTTGGGAAAGTTTCACAATTTACTTTTTCTGTTTCAAAAGTCAGATATAAACTTTACTTGTTTATATTTAAATCATTATCGAAATGCATCATTAAAATGTCTTTTTTACGCTTGCCTTTCTGCCTGAAATGACACGGAAGAAAAATAAAAATAAGCAGGCAGTTTTGACATTTATAGTCTGGGACAACTAAAACAGAATAGACTGAAGGGACACGTTTATGTCTATATGCTTTTAAGCAAACAGCTTATGTGTGTCTACTGATGTGGTTTTGGTACGCTACAAAGGGAAAAGGGCTGACCATAAAACCATATCTATTTACACCCAGATCCAACCCCTGTGATTTGTATTACATTAAATCAATAAGTAACAAGAGGCTATGAGTTACAGCACTTTTACCTTGGGTAAATACATAAAACGGGATTAAATCACCATAGTAAAATCATTGTAATGCACAGCCTCAAGTGGCTTGTTGCTTTTAAAATGATGCCATCTTTAATATTAATAAGATTAATCAATTATTTATTTAAGTAATAAAGTTAATTATCCTAAATACAAGCTATATTTGGTTATTTAGTAACGTAGCAACTTGCCACAATGGTATAAAATGTGTGGTCATGCATACACATTTTAAACCTGTGAGTATGAACGACATTACTATTTGATGAACGACTTCAAAAACAGCTCATCCAATCAGAATTTAGAACTCTTAATGACAAAGTAACGAATGGATAAACTAATGAATAAACATGACATATTAAGCACTTACCTGATTTATGAGCATAGAGAAGGAGCAGCACATAGACAAAAAAGAGAAAGAGAAAGAGAGATATTAAAATTGATTTTAATATCGCACAACACCACAACTGTGAAAAAATGTCTTCTTTAAAACAAGAAGACCCTGTGTGAGTGCAAATTAACAGAGATGACAACAACATCTCTTTTAGGTGAAAGCACTCATACATCCATTACACACTCGGTCGGAGCAGCGTGTATATCTCTGACCAATCAGAGAAGTCTCCTCACCACACACACACAAATCAATATTATCACCTGCCCGGGCACATCTTGATTCAGCGTGCAGTGTGAGCTTTGTTTCTGTGAACAGGAAGAAAATCAGATTGTGTCTGTGAGGGTTCGAATGTGAATACCTGTGAGTCACCACATAATCAGTCACCGTTAAATTATCATCTGAGTTTGACTTGAGGTTGGAATGGAACTCTCTCTTTTCTCCGTATCTCTAGTCCCGTAATCCCCAAAACTGACTAGACCCATTGACCCCATTTTGATAATACTTTATCTTTTATATTATTAAAGAATTTAGTTTATGAATTCAGTGTTTCTGTGTCACATTTTCATAGTTTTGCCATCTTAACATAGGGCTTTTCCACCTCACTTGTTGACTCACACTTGGTTTTTAAAATGCATTTCGCCGCAGCATCAACAATTATCTATTACAAGTAATCTCACTCCTTATTGGCTGCTGCAATGAGGAGGCTATGAATTCAAAGATTCTTGAGTTTGAATAAAAAGTATATATTTTATATACTACAGTACAGACACATCACAGACCCCAGTTTAAGTACCACTGCTCTAATCCCTATTAACATGTGGGCATATGGGCGTTGACATGATTAGCATGCAATCTCTTCCTGTGATGGCTAAATGATGATGCTGTGGCTTCCTTACACAAAGATCCTCCCCACAAACCTCCCCCATCTCTGACCCTTGTAAAAAAACATCTTTAAATGGTGGGAATACAGTAGCGACACGCTCCTGAGTGATGAACCTGCGGCTACCTTGCTAATGGGCGTTTTAATCCACAGCTTGAGCAATGAGTGTTTATGGGCTCCTAGAGAGCCTTTATTCCACATTAATATTTATCCACTGCTTTTAGGCATTATGTTTCTGTTTAGCATATACAGCCAAGCTTGAAATATATCACCTCAGAAATGTCCTCCTTTCTCAAATTTATTTTCCCCTCCATGGTCTAATTTTAGCACGTCTGCAGCTGGGTGACTAATGGTCATTGTTTCTGAGCAGAAGTGAGCGGTTCACCTTGAGTGGGCACCATGTGTGTGGGTCCAGGTCTGGTTTATTCCGCGCTGTTCATCTTCCCTTTTCTCCTTCCCACGCACCTGACCCACACCCCTTCATTTTCACTTGTTTTTATTTCTTTTTCTATTCATACTTCAAAGCAGAAACTAAATGAGGTCTGATCTCTTTGAAATGTACAATTCTCAGAGGCCACATGATAGGCCTTCGTCGCTATGGACTGGGAATTCAGTGGTATGCAACTTTGCAGCACTATATACTGTAATATATTCAAGTATTCAAGCAATAAAGTATAAGAGGATGTACTATATTAGGCATACAGTCATGACTCAAGAGCTTGTCTACTGTATATTCCCAATGTAGCACAGCCTTGAGAGTACCATATTGGGCATAGGTCATTTATAACAATGATTTTAATGGACAACAATGAAAATACAAATGTTTAACTTCACTGTTAAACAACTATATATAGGCACTATAATGTAAAGTATTTCTCTAGTACAATGTTGAATCACTAAAGCTCACTCCTTATGCAGAATAATGCATTACTGAGCTACTTAATATGTAGAGTATCAACATTCCATGTCTCCTGTTCCCTGAGAAGGAACCGCACCACTAAAGTCACTTCTGAGTCCCTTTTTCCTCTGATCTGCTCTGAATAAACAAAAGCTAAGAAAAACTGTTTGAACACCATTTTAATTGTTTATACTTTCAGATGAACACAGAACCATTCATTTGTGCTGTTTTAACCAAGATAGTATCAACCTTCTTTTTGGTTTCTCCAAGGTGACAGACCTGAAGGTGGAGAGAAGATGGACGTAGGGCAAATAGGCCTTTCCCCATCCATTATGTAAACCTTCATTAGCTCAAGATCTGCTTCACATTTGAAAGTGTTATTTCTAAGTCCTTCCTCCACAAACCATGTGGAAGATGTGGTGGATACTTAACAATGTGGTGTTTACTCACACATATGGTCAATCTGA
Organism: Chromobotia macracanthus; assembly: GCA_036877525.1. NCBI lineage: Eukaryota > Metazoa > Chordata > Actinopteri > Cypriniformes > Botiidae > Chromobotia > Chromobotia macracanthus. Next base: position 4,262,149 of record JAZGTH010000019.1, read on the forward strand.
TTGGTCTGACTGGTTGAATTGATTACATTTCATATTTTCAGGAAGTAAATATTGTCCCTTAGCGGAAAAGTTCAGTTCTAAGCCTGGTGCAAGATCGATAAAATGTGGACGGCTCACTTTTTAATTCATTTTATATTTTGATTGAATCTAAATCCAGAGTTTACTTGAAATTGTATTTCACTTTTACTTTTGGATACAAAGTATTTTTTTAAACCAGGTACTTTAGATTTTTACATAAGTAATACTTTAAGATGTGCACTTTTACTTAATTATTATACGGTGTGGTATCTGTACTTAAAATGATCCTGAGTACTTTCCCCACCACTGTAGGCAGATTTGCTTTGGGTCATAAAGCTTGGTATACAATGCCAATTAAGGCTGTGGTTATTCAGAGACATAGAGAGAGAGAACGAGCAAGAGAAAGAGAGAGAGAGTTTACAACCCTAATGAAGCAGGGATAAGAGGGGATGTTTGCCATCAGGAGTCTAATTACCTCTGCACACAGGTCTCCTTCATAAGTCACGCTCAGATTCATATCTGCATTTCAGTATTTTACTTCAGCTCTATCAGCTGTATTTTGGCAATTTGCGTTTCCATGGTTTCATATCTTTATGAATGTGGCTCCAGGTGTGAGATAAATATCAAGGCTGACTAATATCGCCTGAAGGACGCCATGAGCTTCAGTCGCTGCTTCTGAAGGTCTGCACACGTGGGGAATGAAAGGCTTCGAAAGTTAAGTGATATGTTTCTGTTTGTCCCCTGCATTTCGAACCCAATCGTCTTTATCTTGAACAGACATTTGGGCAAAAAGGAATGCGTATCAGCACCTGGAAGAGACATGGGCCAGAGATAGACAGGTGATTAAAAAACCTGAGGACCACAGACCTGCTCTGTCATCTATCTAGAGCTTGAGTTTGGAATTGACTGGTTCCAGGTCAAGTCTGTTCAGGTGTGCATAGTGCTAAGAGCTGCAATGTAAGAGGAGCTGACCATAGATTTGATGCAGCCATGATGCAGGACATCCTGGGCTAACATTTTCCTTTCTCTTTGAACCAGGTAAAAAAGTCATAAAAAACTATCAAACACATTTTATCTCAGAGATATTTCTACCATTTATTATAGAAAAATGGCGCACAAAAAGTTTATTGAACATGTGTAGGTGTCCTGCAGACTTTCTGGCATTTGGGTGGCATTTTCTGCATTGGCTGGGAAAGTCTCTCTAATTCTACAGAGTGGATGTTATAAATATGGAAAATTGTGCTAAACAGAGCTGAGAATACTGCACAGTTCTTAATAACTAATAGCATAATCAAAGTCAATATCCCAGATTCCACCCTAAGCCTTCACAGGCCTCCTGCAAGTCAACGCTTCACTTTATCTTAAAGTGATAAATAAAGGTTTTGTTCTTGCAGGTATCTCACACTCTTGTGAGGTGTTCTGTGATGCAGGTAAGCGTAAAGCAGCCTGTGTGGACGTGACTGACATGATCAAAACCGCATGTAGCCACTCTGACGCACGTATATGCTAATAAAAGGAACATCACAAGAGCACTACAAGGTTCTCTATTCACCCGTGCATTTGAAGATCTACTTCACAGCTGATAATGAACATCTACTTAATTTCCCTCACCTCACCTCGCAAATGAACAAAACAACAATGCGACATGGATTTTGTTTGCCAAACAGGGAAACCGTCCACGCAAATGCCACCATAGTCATGTGCGAACAGATTCAAACAGAGAAGTTGTCACACGGGTCGTCCTGCTAATTAGGTTTTTCGCTAATGTTGAGGCAACTTTCCGCGTAAATGCCTGTGCCATTTGCAAAAAAAAGCAAAATGTTGCTTTTAAACTTTGTGGCATGGACTTGTTAAAGATGGCGTCATTAAAGATGTGTCAACAGAAAGCTGCTTTGCGTGTTGACAGGAGCGGTGAGAAGCTGCAGTGAATTTCACTGAGCGCTGGGAAAGGTCAGGGTGGGGATTTTTTTGTTCTTCTGCACACACAGAGAGATGAGCCACAGCTGCAATCCCTGTATGTCTTAAAATGAAGTTTATATCTGTGAGTGGATGAGGGGGAGAGACAGAGGGAATGAGACAGATAGTGGAGCATTGCTCTCCACTGCACTTTCTTTTGTTTTGGTGTTATTAAGCCTGTGACAAGTGTGAACTGCTCCCTATCAGACACTGCCAATCTCATGAGATGCCACTCGGCCAGACAGCTAATACAAGAGAAAATGATATCAGCCATCCTGTGAATCTATTTTTCTTCTGTTTTTTCTGTGTTTCTTTTTTCGTTATACTCATTTGTTAATTTCTTTAGCTTCACATTCTGTTTGTTTGTTGTTTTTAATTTATTTTGCTTATTATTATTTAATTCTTTTGGTTCTTGCTTTAACTCTTAATTATTTAATTATTTCTTCTATTCACGTTTATCTTTGCTTAGATTTTTTTTTTTTGATTCTTTTACATTCATGAATTCATTCTTTCTTTCTTCACTTACAAAACACCTTTTTGTTAATTTGTTCAGTTGTTCCCTTTCATTTTTTTGTCTCGCTGAGTGCTGTGAAAGAAATGGCTAGTGCCGATGGAAATAAAGTCTTTCTTGGAAACATCAAGACAGAAATAAAGTTATTTGGAGTGATACTGGGCAAATACACAACTGTGTGCCTACTACACACAGCCTGCATTTGGGAAGTACGGCTGGGTCTCTCTGAGTTCTCTTGGAACTCAATACCTGCCCCTAAAAAAGTTTAGACCATATCAAAGCTGATGGGCTCCCATGCGAGGTCATTACAGGCAGGTCAGTGTGTGTAAGTATGTTTGCAGTATCTCTTCAAACTCACTAGAGTGAAAGTGTTTTGGTACAACACACCCCTTCTTTCAGATTTCACCAGATCCAAGAGTATCTATCACAACAGTTGCTCTCATTGACACAGAATTACATATATAATTAATAACCTTATCAAACTGAATGGTTTACACATTGCTGTTTGACCACTGTCACGTGTAAATAATTCAAAGCCTTAAAGCAGACAGTTTAAGATTTGTAACATAGAACTATGTAAATGTCCATAGCCTTGAGACAGATGAATGAATCTGACCTCTCAACCCTTGAGTATTTAAAGCAATTAATGAGCACAGAATATTATATACTGAGAGGAACTGTTGTCAACATCTTCTGCAGATGCTTCTGCAGTACTTCACACCAGATTATTGCATAATTTAAAACGAGCCATGAAGACTTTTGAAAATATCATCGATAAAATAATTTAAAGAACAAACGTCTTCAAGACAGGAAGAATCAAATTGTGTTTAATCTTTTAACACACTGCACACAATCTTTTTAAACTGCTTCTGAAGACATGTTTACAGGGTTAGGATGGATAGCAAAGGGTTGCTGAGGTTTATATATATACCACACACCATTTAGGCCAAAGCAGAAAAACATGAGATATCAAGCTTAGCAAGCAATGCGTACAAGCAATGCCTGGAGTGTGTGATTTAATCATATATTCCACTTTAAGCTGATGTGGTATATCTGAAACTGCACAGCAAGACTCTATATATATTTCTGACATGGCTTTCACAGAATAGCTTTCTAATGTCAATCACAACTGACTGATTCACATGCAGGTGAAGCAAATCTCTAAACAAGAGTAAAACAAGAGGCTTTAAAAAAACTTTACAGGAGAATAAAGATTGCGCAGAGCTTGACTGCTTATGGCCCAATCAATCGCATTGGTTGCGTCACCTGCCTGCCAAGTGCAATATCAACCTACCGATGAACAGGAGGGTGGATGAAGACGAGGCTGCAATGCATTGTGGGATGCGAAAGACTGGCGAGTTCCGACTCGATTGATTTGTCTGTATTTGTTTTTCTCTCTGTGGAATAACCACATACATCAGCATTTTTGTTTCATCTGTGACATATTACCAGAGCGCCGTGGGCCATTAACATGACAACAATGGTAAATGGAGCCGGGGTTGGTGAGGTTTACACAGGGAGCTGGGGTTTCAAATGTGTTCAGTTTTTGAAAGTTACAGCAAGAGCAAATCAATTCAGCAGTGCACCACCATCTGACATGAAGGAGCTAATCAACTGAGTCAAGCTGTATGGAGCCAGCAGAGCAGGGAAATCCTATGAAACATATTGTGGTGAAAAGAGCTTGTCACATTTTACAGCAGTTTCAGGATGTTTGTGAGAATGCAGCAGATTTTTCCATTGATCACCATGCTTGAAAACAGTGAACAGATATGTACACTGTAAGACAGACAGATAGAGAAATACACAGAGAAATAGATATACGGTTGGATGTGTGGATGTACTAGATTGGACTGGATTGGACAAGACAGAAGGAAGGAAGTATAGATGTATGGATAAATGGATGGATGGATGGATGGATGGATGGACAAACAGACAGACCGATGGTACATCATTTCAATAAGTGTTGAAATTATTGAAAGTCTGTTGTACTGTATACTGCAAATGCTAATGCAGCAGGTTACCCATATATTTCATACATACATATATATAACTCCAAACAATATGCATACTAGAAAAAGGTAAGGTAATATAATATTGTAAACACAATTAAAACATAACATCTCTGTGTCTCCTCATGCCTAAAATCAGAAGTGCACAGTCTTTAAACACATACACTCACACATAAGCACAACCCTTCTCTCTCCTCTACAAATCCATCATTTTAGCCTGTGCCTGAAGGTCACCGTGTGGGAATCGATAAGTCTTGCTGTGTGAGCAGCTCCCTATCAAAGCTGGTGTTGGTTTGTTTTTGTTTGTTTATGTGTTTGGGCTGTTTGGGCTCTGGAGTGTGAAGAGGAATGTGTGGTAAACCTCCAACACACCTGGACTAAAAACTACGATAACAGTTTTTATTAATAATATGTTTTGTATTTTTTTAATAATATGTTTTGTAACATATAACATTTCTTCATATCTAAATATATGAAAATAAAAGCCATGTTGGCTTTTGTTTTGAAAGCAAATACTTTGCTGTACTTGCATGTACTTGTTTGTCTTTTCAGCATTTTTTCTGTACAATTCTGTACGATTAAACTGTTAGGATCATACATTTACTTCCTCTTTCAGTACAATGAGTTGTGGGCAATATTAGCCTGAAAAATGATGCACAGATGCACACTTTGAAAATCCAGTGGAAAAAGTACACCATCTGGGTGTTTGGCATATTTTTTCATCAAACCATAATTTGGGATGAGAGTATTCTAATTCTGCATACTTTTTAGGAAAGATACTTTTCAAGTTGGGACACAGTGGTGCAGACAGTTAGGGTGGGTCAGAGAACAAATACAAATAAAAACTTAAAAAACTTCAAGATCTGGATTTTTAGCACCATGAACAGCTCCAAACTGTTTTGTGTGGAATCCGAGAAATGCATGTAAGTGCATGGCTCCAACAAAACATGAACTATAAACGCGTGGTCTACATTTACCTCTACAATCCCTAACACATCTTTGCCTACTAAATTTCTGTTGATCCACATTTATTTTGATTGCTAGAATTTAGACTCCCAGCATATTCCCGTGACCCAGAAAAGATACGATAATCTGAAGTCTTCTTCTGCTCATCAGAAGATGAGCTGCGACCAGGAAGTGTATTAAAAACAAAAGAATTGACCGAAATGGTGCCGATTTTTACTGTACAACAGGATTAATTGTTTATATCATCACCCTCATTGACAGAATTAACACTCTGGGTCAGCTGGCTACCATTACGCCGGACAGGGCAACACAAAACACCCACATGGAGGAGCACAAAAAGGACTTGCAGAATAATGACCACTTGCTGCAACAAACAAGGCCATTGAGCTCACAGCTACTAAATGACTAATTGTATTCAGAGGACATACAGGCCACTGGCACCAGAATCCCATCAGCGCTGCTTATATCCACTGACACAGAACGAGTGTTTGGTTACGACTCCTCACATTGTAAAGGGTGGCCAAATTTGACACCTGCAAATATGCTTGTGAATACTGACTGTTGAAAAACAAAGGTGATTTTGGTTGTTACTGTGCCATTTTTTTTTCCAAAACTGCATTGTTCTACTCAAATAATCATCCATCAAACTAGTTGTTTATTGAGGTTTACTGCAAAATTGTTTATAAAACATATGTATTCCAATTACATACATTATTCATATTAGTATAATATGCACAGTAGTACACATGCCACACAACCTGTATAATTATCATTATTAATACTTATTTTTATCCGTCTGTCTGTTTTCTTGGAATCGAACCTTTGACCTTTGCATTGTCAGCACTGTGTTCTCGGCTACAGGAACACCAGTTAAATATAAAAACATTTTGTAGCATACCTACTCTCAAGGGGGTCTGTCTTCCCTGTCACTGATGAGATCTTGTGCATCACACATCACAGTGTGTTTGTGGGTAACCGTGTGGTTTGCTCAGAGGCCAGCAGAGAGTTGACAGCTCAGAGGGGTAATAGAAAACAAGTGATTGCCACCAGCTTCTCATGGGACCCCCAGGCCAGCGCTCATCTCTGAATCACACCCCACATCCTTCAAATGCATGTGCGTGAGTCTGCTGCTAACCTTTAGTTTTCAATGGAGTCAGCACAGGCTGCGGTCGCATGGCATGTGTCGTGCTGTGATTATTTACTCTTGACCAATTACCTGTGCTGACTGCAGGTTAATAACGTGACCTGACCCCCTGAAGACATTTGACATGACCTGCTGACACAGTGAAACCTCAGCGATCCTTCAATGATCGTCAATGTTTTTGATAGATGGGTGACCAACGCTGCCTATGCACATTTATTTAATCTGAAACATAAACACACTGCGAGAACTATTCCTTCACTCCCGCTGAAACAGCTTACACTAATACAACAACCAACTATTAATATAGTTAATACTTGTGGTTAGGGGCATAGACAAATGTAAACTTTGCTAATGCAATTGTTTTTGAATGCCTGATCAACTTAAGAGGGCACAGGTTGCTGAAAAATGTTGATAATAAAAATGACAACACAACACTACTCTTTTTAAGAGTACTACTCATTTAAGATGAGAAAAACAATTAACAGTGCCATAACAAATCCACAGATGTTGTTTTTTTTAAAGAAATTACTAATTGATTACAGTTATTTGACAACTGGCCATCCCAGGCAAATTTAACTCGAATCCAACACAGATTCAATACTTAGATTCAATTATCGAGATAACACAACTTTATAAGCCTCTTTCAATTCAGCAATCTACCTTTAAATTGGCACAAGAACCTAATTAGAAACAGAAGCAGACAACAGTTACTAAAAACACAATTATTCTAAAGAGGAAACTTCAATATATAACATGCAATGCTAAAAACTTTCCACCATATCTAGGCCTCAATACCTTCCCAGGCACAAAGCTACATTCAGCTATATTAAGAAGCTGACACAAAATGTGTTCAATTCAGTTCCACCCTCATTTTTACACTCCTCTCTATCACCCGGATTTTTTTCCAGCTATCCCTGAGAAACCCATTACTGGCCTTTCCTTAGATGCCTGCAGCAAACAATACCAGAACCCATTCGGTTCTAATCATATGTATGTGAGTGAGCAAAGCATTCAAAACAAGGATACCGTTTCAGCATAAACCTGCCAATTCTGAATACCGAGAGCTGCTCCCGGATACTGGCCATCAGCAACTTCTCTGCAACATGAACTTGCATGATCTTCTGTAGGACCATTTACTCTGTGGCTGCTTAATGGAGCTGCATGTTAAATAACGTCTCTTCAGCATCTGCCTCGAAAGAACGTTTAAGAAATAGTGTCACCGGGGGCTTCATGTTGATGAGATGCTTAGATGTGGCCAGATGTTTGCCATAATTGTAAATAGCATTTCAATTTCATTATGCATTTATTTTTATTAATATGCACTGGGAAGGACAAGCCTACTTTTCTAAAAGATTAGTTGTTTGTTTATTAAATTCAACATAAAAATAAATAAATACTTTGAATATGAATTCAATTCTGAGATAGTATTGAGAATCATTCATCCAGAGAGACTCTTATAACCTTAATATTCTACACACAGAAACATTTGCTCCCAATTAATAGAACACAACACAACACACATGACTAACATACACGCACACCCACATACATAAACATTATCCCACACGGCACCACAATGCGAAGGTTTTACTAACCTTATACTAACCTTATAACCTCAGCACACATTTAACCCTGATATAACACTTCTGCCAAGACGCTAGCTGTCGGCACTGATGCATTCTGGTAGATGATGTACAAGGTGGCGAATCCTGCGTCGCTCTGCTTCTGACAGTAGATGAAAAAGAGCCCAAGGTGCTACATGCTAATGCTCACTAATAATTGCTAACGAGGGGCATCAGGGCGTGAATTATTTAACAGTAATGAGCATCTATCCTTGCTATCTATTCCACATCTGTTTCATCACGTTAAACTCTCGCAAACAAAAAAACATGAGTTCGCCTCTTTTCATTCGCCTTCTCTCGCTCTCACTGCTGTCTCTATGTTTAACAATCAAACACTGAGATTGTAAAGTGCTTGCCAGGAGGTCCGTGGAGGGTGGGAAGAAATAAATAAATAAAAATACAAATTGTGCCCTAACAAAAAATAAACTTTAATGAATTCCTTCGTGTCCCCACTTGGTGGTGCCTTAAGCCGCGGTTACCGCCGCATTTGTTTGCTAATCTCTGCCGGTGAGCTTTCAGGGGTAGACGTTATGATAAATTACGCAATCCTTTCATGTTCAGAGGCTCCTGAAACTACTGTTCTGCTAATGCTGCGTTTGACCCTCAACGATTCAACCACAAAAACATGGGACCCATTAGTCACAGATGCAGCACACCCCCTCTGACAACAAAATTTGCGGGGACGCCAAATAAATCACTTCAAAATGAAATGTTTTCTCTGCGACCGGGGCTGATGGGCTTGTGTATAAATAAAGGTCATTTTTATTAATAGACGATCATTACACTCCGCGTGCTGTAAAGAGTGACTTACTCATCCTGCTTTAAGCAAGAGGGCTGATTTCTGTGATTAATTTTGATAAATAAAGCAAGAAAGAATAACAAGAAAAGGGAAAAATCATGCTTCATTTCCCAGTTGCCTGAGTTTATTGCTTAATAGCACTAATGAAGCTAACACAGTAATTAATGCAATCAGGCATACCGGCCTCAAGCTTGGTCCCCCCCGCCACTTTAAACAATAGCACATAGTGGGAACCATTTTATTATTTCGAGATGGGACACACCCGTGCAGGGAGGACATTAAGTGATATTCCATGTTAAGGCCTCAGGACAGAATCAGGCTCCACTGAAGGGCTCCATGATACTGCACCAGGTGGCTGCCAAATGAGCTCTCATGCACAAATCACTCTAAGCACTGTGGGGACCATCAGGACGGACATCACAGATCTTTCCAGTCATCTTGAAAAATGAATTTAAAGGACCAGCTTACTCAAAAAAACAACAAAAAAATCTGCTGTGTCATTAAAGAATATCATCAGGTCATTCCAAATCCATGACTTTTATTCTTCTGTGGAACACATGAAAGTTCTGAAGGAATATTGTTGCTGCTCTATGAATGAGGACTGAGGCTGACGGTCACTAAGACGTCTGTGTTCAACTGAAGTCAGTCATATGACCAACACCCAAATTTAACATTTTGGGTGAACTATCCCTTTAATTAGTAAGTGTTGATTTTAATTATAGATCACAGCGGCTAATCTATCCATAATACAAACATGATGAATGGACCTTCGCTGATTTTCAACATTATGATCCTAAAACTGAACTTGTGTGATTATCAGGATTGTATGAGATTCATTTGGGTGAACTTAAGTGTTCACACTGAAAGTGATATGCAGCAACAAAGTGGCCTGAAATAATTCATTAGAAAGCACCTCAGGCAGAAAATTTTCCATTTATATTTAAGTACCCCTCTTATCTACTTTAATGGGAAGGATCTCCTAAACTGCAAGCTAACCTTTATATAAAATCCAATCAAATCCAATAACCCCCCAAACAATAAACAAAATAAAACATGACAACAGTGATATAGTAGATATGTCTTCAGGAACATTCCATTCATATACTGAGCTATGGGAACACTTCATCCACATACTGAGCTACAGGAAGCCTCCATCCATATATTAAGCTACATAAACACTCCATCCATATACTGAGCTACAGGAACACTTTATTCATAAACTAAGTTACAGGAACACTTTATTCATATACTGAGCTACAGGAACACTCCATCCAAATCCAATACAAATGAGTTCCTGCTACTCTATTGCATTTTCCTCCTTTGGCAGGTACCGTCATTGATTGAGTGTATTTATGAAGTGTCAGAAGGAAAGTGATACAAAAACATTTAAAATAAGTATATGAAAAAAATAAATAAGTTCTGGGATATACATTTTCGTCCATTTTCCCTGACATCTCTGTTCTACTGTTCAATTTTTCAATTGGTTCAAACAGTATAAACAAGCTTGAATTTTAGTGTGCATCTCAATGCAGAGTATTTCTCTCTGTTATTTCAGTCACACCTGCTTGACTATGTAAAGTTTCTGTTTAACCTATTACAACTCATTATTCTTAACTTAATTCAGTCACTGAGTAGACCAAACGATTCAAATATTACATACGTACAAAACAATACATGACAATATATTGAAAGATGTTAAAGAGTTAGAAAGATGACTTATAGTTTTACATAAAACAAATAACCAGTATGGAGTCAAACCTTGATGGAAGTTTATAATGAATATCAATGAATAACACACACACAAATTCACAATACACATAATATATAGATTATGAACAAGATATTATAAAATAATAGTAGCAATTCATGTTTTTTGTAGGATTGAATGCACTAATACAAAAACAAAAACCTGAACAAAACCAAGGACATTTATTTCAAAAAGTAAAGGGGTTCAATTTGTCATGTCATGATGTATTTGGAACGTTCCTTATTGACAGGCACTGCCTGACAGGGATGATGATAAGTGAAGTTAATACCTTTAGACAACAAAAAGCTATAAAAGCCTCTTTGTGTTTAGACACCACAGACGCGTTTAACCCCCTGCGTTATCGCACACAGTGAATGTGACATAAAACACACAGACAATTAAAGAGCGCTGCACAGTGCCATCGATTGGTCACTGTAGAAGCTTCCTTGGATTCATTAGTGCTTCTTAAAAGACAATTACCCCTGCAGTGGCCCTCCTATGGCCGAGTTTAAGAGCACAGTAAACGGTCACGATACCTTTACGATCATGGACTGAGTTTGGGATCCAGACTCAGCAGGGATGTTAAATGTCATTTCTATTTACTCTGCACTCCTACAGTATGTTTACCAGCACACAACCTGAATGCCATTACAATGAGTTTCTTTGTATCTCATACATATGACTGATTCAACAATTATCATAATTCACAGATTCACAAAGCCCACGCACAGTTCACTGCATCTTACACACTAATCAAGAGATTAGAGATTAGAGAACTTTAATTCACTTTTGAAGTTTTGTTGGACATTTTGATGACCCGCAACACCATCCATCAGAGACAACACCTGAATGAAACAGACTGATGATGTGATAGCATGATGACTGATGCCTGTAAATACAAAACAGAATTTACTACTGTATACTTTCATATAATACACATTATCTGCTCTGTGAGCTTTGTACTGTTGCCCTTGTAACCAGTTCTGAGTTTGGATTAAGCTGGAGAGAAATGCTCTTGAGTCCATCGTAAATGGTCCATTCCACCGCAGCACAATGTACAGGAAGTACTTAGGGCCTTACAAATGCACACTGGATTTCTGAGGAAAAGAAGAAGGTGTCTTCTTATCTCAGAGAGATTTTTTCAGAGAAATCTTGCCTCTGATGGCGTCCCGCCTATTGCTCCACGGGCTTAGAGTTGAGCGTGATTTGAAACATATAAAACTAGACTGTGCTATAGCGTTGTTTACAGAGGGTATTATGGCGTAAAAGAAGCTCAAGAATTAGGCAGAAGGGGATGAATGGATGGGAATCTATTCGTTTTCAAGGCATTTTAACTTCTGCATGCAAACAATTGAAAGCAAGAAGGGCAATGCGCCGTTCGCCAGCCGAGGGCAACTTATCACCGGCTTTTTATTCTGTGCATACCTGTCGAACAGCCACGGATAACATTAATATTTATAGAAACCAAAGACCAGGGCAGATTTACCATACTTTTAAAATCCATTTTCCTCACTTAATGCCCTTATCAGACTTTCTCTCCTTCGTTCTTTATTTTACCGGCATTTGTATCAGTTACTCACCAGTGTGCTGAACTGAAAGGTTTGGAGGCTGGTAGCAGGAAGAGGCCCACAAGCGTCAACAGTTGCCCATCTTTCTGTATTTTAACCTTTTTTTAATCTTTTACAGGATAGCAAACACAGCAAAACACTGGTCTCAGGACAGGGTCTTCAACAGGAGCTCTGCGACCCCTAGGGGGTTTACAGTGGAACTGCAGGGGGTCCATCAGTTACTGCTTAATTTAAAAAGTCAGAATCAGAGTCAAAGTCAAATCAGGAAAGCTAAGTTCAGATTTGATTGTCAATAAAAGTTTTAGGTATGTACTGAAGTATTAAAAAACACATCAATAATGACTATAAATGTTATTAAAAGATTAGATAGGTATTTGTGAGCTTGCGTGTGTGTTTATATCAGTTTTACATTTATGCACAATTTGTTTATAGAATAAACTGAGTCTAAGACGCAATATGCCTTTATATATATAGTATCAAAACAGATATAGATACACACACATTCTATTTTGATATTATTCTCTAGCTACTGTAGTTATTGCTTGAATCTGTTGTATATATCCTACATCCCATAATTTCTGGTTTTATTTGCTTTACATTTATAATGCCCTGATGTTACACAACACACGCAAGTGTATGTAATGAGCCACACAGCTGCTCTTCCTGATTTCAAATGCATTCAGAGAACATGCTAAAGAGGCCACCATAAAACCACTCGGTCAAATAAAAGAGTACAGACACATTTGCTGCTGCAAAGAAATGCCAGAGATGGCAGTAAAGAGACAGCCAGAGATCTAAAGACAGCAAGAGGGAAGATATAAATTGTGATCTCCATGGCAGTTGACAGTATTGATGTACTTTGTCAAACATGCCAGCAAGTTGCACAGTGCAAAAAGGTAATTGACTTCAGTCTTGCCACAGTCAGTAGGATAATAATGAAACGCGGTCCACCAAGTGACATGATTACCATACCTTCCCAGTTTCCCCCTCACGATTCCTCACCCTTCATGGCGTGCGTATGTATCGCCTGTGAATACTTTAAAATATTCATAGGAACTATTAATAAGCATGTCTGTCTAAACTTTGGCCTGGACAGTTTCAGAGCCTGGACAGTTGTCTCGCTCATCAGTTGATTATCCTTGAGTCTAAATTCATATTCGCTCACTACTAGAGAATCCTTATGACCATAGCCTGGAATTACTAACAATATGTCAGTGTGTCTGATGTCGCATATACTCTAATGAAGCCGTTCACGTGACTGGCTATTAAAGGCTCCTGAACTGGGGCCCTGGGCCCCCGCAGATGTTCCCTCTGGGCTTAGTGATGGCTTTCTCCCATCACAGCTTAACTAAGATTGGAGACCAAAGAGCTGCAAACAAGTTGCCTCCCTCTCCTGGTTAATTACACATCTTACAAACAATGAATGAGATCAATGTATGTTGGGAGGAGGTGAAACTGCCACTAGGGCTCTATGGAGAGAGGAAGGGAGAAGGGGGAGAGAGAAGAAAGCAAGAAAGAAAGAAAAAATACACACGCAAGATGTGTAAAGAAACACAAGCAAGACTGTTTTAAGATGCTTTTAAAAATCTGCCAATTTGGTGAATAATTTCAGGTCAGTAGAGATTAGTTCTCTAATACAGGGAATGTGTAGCAATTTAGCTGTGAGCTTATTTACAGGTTTCAAGCGTCTGATAACTGTGTCTATTTGTTTATATGAGTGTTGGTTGTGTGTGTGTTTACGTGATTAATTATTGGGGACAAATTTGTTCCCAAAAGTCAGCAAAACTTGACAAATCTCAAACGTCCTTTTTATTGTATACTAGCTGTGTATAAAAACAATAGAAGTCTATGGAATGTCCCCATTTAGATATGTAAACGTGTGCATTTACACACAGCAATCTTACTGTCCGTCCACTCATGCTAATGATTTTCTCTTTTCTCTTCTTCTTTTAACAGTTGTGATGGTTTGTTTTTTCTCTCAATCTCTTTTGTTTATCTCTTGTGAGATGTTCATGCTAGAGCTGGATTAAGTTGGCAAATATTTTTTTTCAGATGACTTGACTATTGAAATAATACAAAAATACTAAATGGTTTCCATACTATTGTTTACTAACACAAGAAATTATATTTACTTATTGTCAGATATATACAACCAATATACTACAGATATGTTTACCTAATACATTAAAAAAATCGTAATCATAAGCTATATTAGCAAACGTAATTACCAAATTACAGGCATTACAACTGATGCAATATTCATGATACAGCCAAATTTTTATCAATCACTGTAAATATTCAATATGTCGCCCTGAACTGCTCTAGTGAATTTCACATGCTACTGTACGTTCTGTGTCAACTGCATGAGTGAAGCGCTGCATGTGATTCAACATGACCTGAACAGCATTACTCAAGATGGGCTTCATTTAATACCGAAGCGTAATTGAATTTTTGAGCTTTTAAACATGGCAGCTTGTTTGACCAAAAGGAATTAGCGATGACTGTAGATTTAACAGGGGACTGTGCAGAAATGGTGATGAGGCTGACAGACTGTAGTGTTGTCATGGCAGACTGCAGCTTAACTATGTTTGCATTTGTGTTTTTGTGTGTGTGCGACAAGAAATGTGTTTCATTAGTCAATGTCACACATGGTGACAGGACTATTCGCTTGTGCCTGCTTGACTCCCTGTATATGGAAACACACATGCACACATTTACACACACAGATAAAATGTTGCCATTAAACACCAATTTGGCCCCTGGGCCTGTGGGACAGCCTGTTTCTATAGTAATAGAAAAGGGAAATGCTCTTTTAAAACCTAGTGAGCTGCCTACAAAGGCAGTATTTTAAAGCACAGTAAGCATGCTCCCGCCACAAAGGTTTCATTATGTTGTCTCAAAAGATACCTTGTTTTGGCTAATTTCTAAGGCTGTCTCACATGTATCTCATGTGGTACAGTTACTGCCTTAGTTTCTATGTAATACACAAACTGTGCTATTATACATTTATCCACAACAAATTGCACACCACTTTTGGGAATAGCACAATAGCACTTTCAATGCTCTGTTAAAATTGAAACAGACACACACACCTACTGTAGCAGCATTCACTGGTTTCATACTGTTTTTCCTCTGTACATGTATCACATCAAACGCTCTCTGGTACTGCCCCGCTACGTGCAACTTTTCAAAAACTAGGCCACACTAGGCCACAAAAAAGGACAGAAGAGAACATTTTATCTGATTCTATAAGTTATAATCTTACCTTACCAAGCATGAAAAATGTTTATTCTTGCATCCCACTAGTTGTATGTGCAGGGATGGCATGATCACGTCATTAATCATGTACAGAGGGAAAAGTAAAAAAAAAAAACGTAGCTGAGAAAAGGGGGCATTTCCTGAGCCGGGAATTATGGTACCAGAAATTTGTGTTTGTGAATTTGTGTGTGGTGTGTGTGGGGGTGGGGTGTGTGTGTTTTGTATTTAACCATATATTGGGGACACATTTGTACCCAAAATTCAGCAAAACCTGAGAAATCTGAGCAAAACCTCCTTTTAAGGATGTCCTCATTTGTAGAAACGCTCTAAAAATATAGTAAATTAATATAGTTTTTTTTTGCAACCCAGAAGTAAACCATATGTTACATACATGAATATTTCCTCTAAACACAACAAAGTGAGACAGCTGAATATTGCTGGATCATAAATCTAAAGCAGTGATCTAAACACTGTTCAGAGCGGCTGTAATCAAGCATGTCTGTGTTCAGTCAGCTAACTCTAATAACCCCTTTAATTATACCACTTTAACTAGGGGGCAATTACCTTCTCACCCAAAGGGCCTGTCAGTGTTGGATAACCGTTTATTAAATAATTGAAGCACACACAAGAAGTCAAACAACCTGATTGACAGACAGACATACAACCTGACAGATAAGACAGACAGACTTATAGCAAGCCTTAGTTTGTCGCACTACCTCAATGCTTTTTTTAAACATGATCACATACTGCGCAGTCTTTGGACACAGAGGACATGAATAAGGTCAACTGAGATTATATTAGATAGAAAAGTTCAGTTATTTGATGGGCTTTATCATAATCTCATCTTCCACACACAAGTCGGTTTTCGTCATAGTCGGTTTTTAAAAATAGATCTGACAGGTTCGGTATGTTATCCCAGGAAAACATTCTGGAGCAGCAGAGACCAGGCTATATAGTAAACTGGCCCTCTTCATAAAAGATTTGCCCTTGTCTCCAAAACACTAACTCCAACCCGTAATGCCAAAGCAATTGCTGAGTGAGATTATAAAAGGCTGACGCAAAGAACAATTATCATTACTGGGAGAAATGGAAAATGTCATATCATATTTTGTCAACAACAATTTCATCTCCTGGTTATGAGATTGTAGCGGACGAGTGAAGGTGGAGAGATGAACAACCATGAGAAGACAGGGCACTGCTACAGCTATTCTCAAAACTAATTTCACTTTACTTTAACACTATTTTTTATTTCTTTTAACAAATTGGTCCCAGGGTGATTTCAGCGGACATATGAAGTCTGTTGCCCTTAAGAGTAACCACAGATCTGCAATAATTACAGTATAAACATGTTTCACAAAGTATAACAACCTGAAAGTGTCCAAATGCTTATTTTTGTCACCATTTGTAATTAGGCATCTACTTTTTTTGATAGTTTACAAACTTTATATTTGCATCTTCTTATACTTTTTTCTTTATTTGTTTAGCTTCACAACTGCTTGTGCGGTATTGCTTGTGTAACAAAATGAGTGTCAATCCAAACGCAGTTTATTAAAGATAACTGCAACTAAGGCCACCTGCATCACAATGTAAAAAGATAAGGCCTGACACAGAACATAGGAAACATGAGGGTATAAATACAAACCAAAAGTTCACATAACAAAAGCACAAGGATAGAAAGAATGTGACACTTTCAAAATAAAGGTCAGTTGGTTTGATATGTTATGTAATGCAAAGGCATTCTTACATTTTTAATTGTGGCCAAATACTTTTGGGGTTACTATATGCCACTTGAAGCCCTCCAAAACTTCTATATAAAAAAATCTATATTTTATATAAAGTTAAAAGCCATAGTTAAAAACATTCTATAGATTGACGATGTAGCATTTAATTTGTGTATTTACTGAAATTCAGAGGCCTAGCCAAATTTTTAAATAAGATGGGGCTGTACATGTTTTTGAGTATGTGGTGTATTCATCATAGTGCAAGAGTCTCATATGTATACAGCACAAATTGTGATTTCCCTGATTAAAACCTGCAGGAGTTCACAGACAGTTAGTGCCTGTTGCAGCCCTAATGTTGAATTGAAACAAAAGAGAATGAGACAAAACCATTGCGGTACCAGTTCAAGCATTGCTTTAATTTAGCCTCATTATCTTATGCTGTGGCCATTTACTGAAATGGCTAATCGAGCTCTGTGCAATTAAATAAGTATGCTAAAATACCACAACTCTTCCCCTCAATGATTCCCGACAATAATCCAGTCTCAGAGGGTGACTCACATGGGGCAGCCGTCGCCCACAAGGTCGCATACAAGCGTGGAAAAGCGGAACCTAAACGACTCTCTGAGCATGCTGCGGTAAGTCGAGTTAACGGTAACAGGTGTCGCCTGTAACATCAGCTGGTGGAACAATATCAAACAGGAATCACGAAAGTTACCTCAGAGAGAATATCCTGCCAAATCTCTTTAATCAAACATCTGTCAGACAGATGGGTCAGGGACCAGGAGAGGGTGAGACGGAGGAGAAAGTGAGAGAGAAAGTAAAGGAAGGACCGTAAAGTCTGGTTGCTGGCACAATCAAGCAAGATAAACGTCAGAATCTGTTGCTTTATTGAAGATTGTCTGCACCAGCCAGTTCCTTTCCAGGAGGATTTCATTAGCAGCTAGAGAGATTGGCCCAGGTGCCTTAGAGGAAACCACGTGGTTGTCTTAGACTCATATCGAGAGACACTCATATTCATTAAACCTTGCCAAAACGGAAATACAATTCTTTTGCTGGGCTAATTACAGATAGTCCCATCTGGCAGCAGGAGATACCATAATTCAGACATAACCAAATTAACATTGTCATTGCATTTCTGGGTCCATGGCATCAACATCTTTGGGCTTCTGTTTGCAGAGTAATAGCAGACAAAAGCCTATGGTATGGTCCAAACAGAACAGATTAGTTCTGTTGACTGTACCGTGGTAGGGTTGTTTTACTGGGTTTTGGACATTGGAACATGCACCCTGTTGTAGTAGATTTTCTTCAAATGCTTCAGCTTGGAAAAAGGTCAAGACGAATGACAAAATAAAAAATAAAAAAATCTTTAGCATTTTATCACCCAGCACTATTTTGTATACAATATAATGCTGTTAGTCATTATGTCATTCAAAATCCATTTGTTTCATATTATTAGGTTGGCACGATTATATTTTGTCTATGAAATTTCAAATTAAAAGATTTTTAAGATCATCAGAAACATTTCTGTCAAGTGACCATTAACTTTTGACCGATACTTTATGAGAGAAAGAAGTGACCCAAGAGTTGGTACTAAGGAGACAAGGCTCCCCAAGGCCCCTGTAAAAGTATTTCGGACAAAGACCCAAGCCAACAGTTGGAATGTTATTATTTTTCCCTAAAGGCTTGTCCTTTAATATATTAGCAGTTATGAAATATGGAGAAAGAGGAATTTCAATCAGACTAAGCTGACCTGAAGCAAAGTCTTATGAATAAGTCAACACTCATGAACTGAGGTGGACCAGCATGACAGAACATCTAATCATATGTTCTCTTTCATTCCCAAATTTTAGCAGCTGCAGTTAGGGTCAGTGCATGACTTTAGTCTGAAAATATAAGCAGTAAATTTGTACACTATTTTTACAAAAACGAATACTTTTTGTGTGCATCTCTGTATGTGATTGATGGTTTGGTAGGCGGGGTTCTGAGCTCTACATCACCATTCACAGTGTGTTCTCTGTTTTATTTTTTCCTCTGTTTCTCAGAAAAACAAGGAAGCAATCGATTGCCAAGTGTGCTTAGGTGTAAATTGTCATGCTGTGTCAATTCTGAGAAAAGGATTTTCGTCTAAAGAAATCCAGGGAAACTGACATTAAGTGCTTTTTTTTAAATAACACATGAATCAAACATGAAAATATCTGTACTACCCTTTTAGATATTACAAACCATGCTGTCCTGAGAAATCCCACCTGTCTTTGTGACAGGCGGAGACTGTAAGAAAACCAAACCAGGGCCCAACTAACCAATCAAATGCGTTCTGTCTGTGATTCACATTGAGTTGGCGGGGTTAAGACAGAAGGTGTGTGGTCAAAGTTAGCACAATGGCTAAAGTTGCTTACAGCCCCTTTAAGACCTAAGATGTTGTTCAAGCATCCTCTGAAACGATCAATGATAGTTTCGATCAGACCCTGCCATCGCATGGCACTATGGAGCAAGTTCAAAATGGCACAGAAATTGTATTCATTGGAAATGGTTAAATAAGGGCAGTGTTAAGGGTGTAACATGAAATACTGGGGTGTAGGTATTAATCCTAAGAACCCTCGTATGAGCTAGGGCTCAGTCCATAAATTACTACTAGACCTGGGTCAGTGTATCTGAACTGCTTCTACTGCAATATATTTCTGGAAAAGGTCAATTTGGTATTAGCTACACTCAGACACCATAGTACTCCATGTCTCACCCATATGGCACGTTTTCTCAGTTCCACACATCGCATTTTCAGTGATAAACTGTGTTATGGCCTATTCCCAGCAGAAGAATTGTCTTTATTACTGATCGTTTAAATGAGTTTGTGTTGGTTATTATAGTTCCAGTGGGCATTATGATTATTTCAACTGCATTGCTATTATAGGATGATAAAATCACATGTCTGTTTGTGTCTGTGTGCAAGATGTGTGAACAGGGGCTGGTGGTTATGACCAGAAAAAGCATCACAGACAGTAAATTAATGCAGATTTTAAAACCTAATGAAAATAAATCATACAAATATGGTATATATTTATAAAACTACAACAAACATGGGAACAAATATGAATCATTTCAATTAATTTGTGAAAATGAGTCATATGTACTTTACACAAATTATTACTGCTATTATGGCTTTATTTCTATCGCAACAAACAATTTTGCCACTAATAGAATTCTTTTTCTCGAAAATCGGTGCTGTTGGTTACCAAGGAAACATGCTTAATATGAAAAATGAGACATGAAGGAGAATGTAAGTAAATATCACAAAGGCTACTGTATTTGCACTGTGCACTTTTTAATCAAGCTGTAATTTTGTCATATGCAAAAAGTAAAAATACATTTTAGCTGTATGCAAAAATGTTTAAAATGTCATTTATAAATTTTGAATAAAATCATTGTCAAATGATCACAAATACATTCTGTATACAGCCTACTGCTGTTAGTGGACAAATGATTGAACTAGTGAGAGGGAAAAAGTATGTTTTAAGAGAGTTCAACTTTAATCACACAGGGCAAAACACATCCTTAGTTGAAGAAACACCCAATTACTGTTGACAGTGCTGCTGGCTGTCCACTGTAGAGACTGAGTATGTACTGGAGAACAAAGGCCAGTCTAGATCTACTATAGATAAGATGGCAAGTAGCATTTGTAGAGGTTCTGAAGATGCTGGATCCGACACTGGCTTTAATATGGTAAAGTTAAGCTAAAGTTATAACCACAAGAGGTGTCACTCAGATGGCAAACCCTCAAAATGAGTTTCAAACTCAATAAAGATCTGTAAAGATTAAAAAAATCTATTAGATGTTATACAAATATCAGATCTTAATCAGACAAAATCAAATATTGCAAACCTTGGATTAATCTTGGATTAATTTAGGGTAAAAACTGTATAAAATGCATATTTATGATTGGAAAAATTATGATCTCTAAAAATGCTACACAGCTGTTGCTGATTAACACATCGAGTTGCTACACTGGGAATCATAAACAGCCTATAGTTACTGAATCATACAGAATGACTGACTGAACCATATGAATTTGTGGAAATATTGTTTATTCTTAAAATTTATATTAATAAATGTAATTATTAATTGAACCCCAGAATATTGTTTCAGTTGTCATTTTGAAAACAGAATAAGCCACTTACGGCTGTGCGGTAAGATGAGATATATATATATATATATATATATATATATACAACAGATATAATAAGAGATATAACAGCTCCTTCAGCTTCATGGTTGGCAACAATTATGACGACACTGATTCTTGAGTCAAAGGACCCTATAAAATTATATTTAAAATAATTTTTATACACTACAAATAATCTTAAAACCTTAAAAACCTTTTTCACACATTACACATTTACTGAATTATATTTCCATGATGTAGTATCTCTCTCAATATTTCTTACTGACTTTATCTCATAGCACTGATAAGAAGACTCCACATATATTCAACCTGGGCTTTTTTTCTCCCATACTGTGCAGCTATAGCGAGACCCAAAGCATCAAGAGTGGATTAATGAGGGTGTTGTGAAGCATGCAGTCCGAGGCTCACGGTGAGAGAGCTGTGGGGGATACCTGTCCCCGTCATCTCCACCATGGAGCAGATGCAGCATCGCTAATGTGCATTAGCCTCTACGGGGTGAATAATTTGTTCTCTGTGTCAGAGACAGCCATCTGCAGCCGGCCCCACCTCCCCTGCTTATTTGTTTGACTGTTTTCTAGAACAGCCCAGAATAAATGTGTCAGATAGGCGCCTGGTAAGCTCTCCCCTAACAGCCCAATCTGGAGATGAAGCCATTGAGCAGTTCTTACAGGAAATAGAGGAGCTTTAATATGATAAGACCAAGGTCAGAGAGACAGACAGAGGTAGACAAAGAGAAACAAATGGACAGAAAGAGTCAGACAATTTTCTTCAGATTCAAGAGAGGCGAAGATGCTGATAGTTTGTCTGTCCACAAGGTCATGACCCTGAAGTCGATTTACATTTAGGTGATTCAAGGGGATATTTAAGTGGATGAATAGACCATTGCTTTAAATGAAGATAAAAAGAAAAACAAGATAACATTGTGTAGTTATGTTGTACACAGCCACATAAGTTTTGGAGACATCATAGTCATCTGAGCTGTAAATGTCATTTGGCATCACAACAATGCCGACTAGCTGATTATTGTCTGAAAATGCAGTCCCAGGTACCTGTCCTGAGCTGTGATGTAAAAACACAGAACACATCACATAACACATTTCATTTCACACTTTTATAAGCCCTCCAAAAAATAGAGGGAGGGCATTTGTTGAAATATCTGCAAGTTTTATCAGTTGCACTTTTTTTTCTTCTCAGCAACTTTTGAATGGACAAATATGTTTTGGGTCCACACAGTCATCTGTCAAAAGGGGCTAACTGGCTGTAACCCATACTTGGTTTCATCTAATACTTGTACATGCATGGATAAAAAGCAGGGGTAATACAAATGGTGACAGCAAGCTATGTGTATACGTGTAAATAGACAGACGTATACACGCAGTTCTTGTTCTTTCTGTTTATTTCTGCATTAACAGGCAACACTTAATCAGATTAGCCCTGATGTCACTGACATTTCTTTAAGCCAGCGGCTGGAATCAGCAGTGTGTAAATGTTTGGGCTAATGCGCAACACTCTTCTCTGTTTGAATTAATTGTCTTAATTATGGCTGCGCTCTCCTGCAGCGCACACACAGAGAAAGAGCCTCTGCTCACACAACATCCTCGCTAACACATCCACACACACATACTCCTTGGTCATCTTCAAGTCAATGACGTCATCTGCCTCTGCCTACTCATAAACACTGGCAAAATCTCAGTTCCAAAAGCTATTGAGATGTCCACCTGACATCTGAAGGCATCACAGACTTATGTTGCCTTCTAAAATGTCTTAGTTTGGCCAGATTTTTGGGCAGTGCTGTTTGGATTCTATATAAAGAAGGAATTGCAGTAAAAAAATCCAAAAAATCCATCCAAGACACAATTGTAATTATACTTGTAATTATAATTGCTGTTGTTGGTAAAACTATTTCATTCAATCATTCAATATTGAAAAACAAACTGAAATGACTATTTTGACCAACATTTGTACGTGTATGACATTTACAGTCAGGCATTTTGCAGACGCTTTTATCCAAAGCGACTTACAGTACATTGAAGGTATACAATTTCAGTGTATACAAATGTACAGTGTTCCCCTGGCAATCAAACCCACAACCTTTGCGCTTCTAAGACTACAAACTGCTTATCTAGGCGGTCAACAGCAAGGGAAGCCAACTGTGTTATGATGTTTGAAACACTATAATGCTTCAAACGTACACCTACATGTGCTGTACACAGCTGCTTTGTTGATTTTGCGAAAATGATTTTAGATAACTACAACAATGTGAGGCACACTATAGTTACGAACATTAGCATACTGCACTTTACACAAATATAAACTATGTCCGTTCCCATTGTATTATGAATATGCTGGTCTCATTTAACTGTGGCTTTTAAAGCCGCCCCCACAAATAACAGGGAAGGTAATCTTCCGTTTGCACAGACATGACAACAGCTTTTAAGGTCTCTTATGAGAAAATGCTGTAACTTTCTGAATACCTTTATAAAGATCCATTTCATTGAACAGTTAAAGGGTAAAACAATTTACTTTCAATACACTAAAAGCCTGGGTAATTTAAAGCTGATGTAGAATGGTAAAAAAAATGTTTTTTGCAGTACAGCTGAGTGTTATCACATTTGCATTGTGAGAAAAAGAAACTTTTCTGGTTTGTAACACATGCATGTTGCATTCAATTTGATCTACTGAGAAAAACACGTGACTTGTAATTAAGGAAATACGGCTAAAATACATGGCAAAGTTTTCCAAGAACGTAGAAAAAACGTTTTCTTAGAAAGCTCTGATGTCCCAGCTGTCAAAAGTAAAAGCATTTTCACACGTGTATACCAACACATGCATATATATTTTCTCTCAGGCAATGGCACGGACAAGCTCTCTCACCAACAGTGGTCTTCGTATTCCAGCCCAGAGTGCCATTTAGACACTCAAACTCTGCCATTCCGTGGCCGGTATGCAAATGCTTTCAGGTGATTACAGGTGTGGAGGTGGATAGACGTGGGAGGATGAGACGACATGGTTATCTCAGAAAAACTCTCAGAGACCCAGACAGATCGAGGCTGCAGATTCAGCCTCGCATGTTAAAAGTGACAAACCTTGCATTTGGCACTAAAGCAGGAGAGACAACTGTAATTAATTTTGCACAGCATATACATTTGCACCTGTGGATTATTTTATTTCTTTTTGTTAGACATCCTAGGTTTCTTTTGGAACACTATGTCTCAAAGCATTCTCTAGTTTACTAGCAAGTTCACTCATATACTCAGAAATGTTATGTTTAAGTCATCACTCACATCAGAAAATGAGGATGAGTACACTGACTGTGACTCAAAAGTCTGGACACACCTATTCATTCTTTACTTTTAATACTATTTTCCACATTTTGAAATAAGTGTGAACTTTTGAAACACAATTACAAGTATAGGAATGATGTAATGATTTTTATGCTACTTTTGAAATTCATACATACACAATGCATATTTGCCTTTTTATATTATAAGATATTTTCAAGTTTTAAAGCATGATCCTTTATATCAAATGGTCTTTAGGACCATGAGACCACTTAAAATTAGTCAAGTGTGCCCAAATTTTTAACTAGTAGTGTATTTCAAAAAGAGCACTTTAGGTTTTAACAGCTATAATGATGTACAATAAAAAAAAACAAATGGCATGAATGGGATATCAATGCTGTTGAGTCATCAATTGTGTCCCAGTGTTTATTGCATAAAGGCACTTGCAAGTTCCCAAATTTGAGTCCACTACATAATAGTTCACAACACAGTGAACTAGGGTGCACAATGAGGCACAGCCAGATGTTCACACTTCCTGTGGGCGACAGGAAGTGTGAATGTGCTTGAATTCAGTGGATGTTGTTCATGAAAGAACTGACCCAAAGGGCGTTAATCGACTATTAGCTGTGTCTCAGGGAATCTAACTGTCTTAGAAAACGTCCTCCAGTGCTACAGCCTCGAACCCCTGCAGCAAGATTTGTCTGGCGTTCAGATACGCATCCATGCGCGCATTCTTTCTCACCTACACCCGTTTATGCTGGTCTCATTAATAAAGACACCTGAGGCCTGGCAGGGTGACGTCAGGCAGCGGGTTCGCCCTGCCAACAGTGAGCCAATGCTGGGCCAGACATTATTGATGACCCATGGTGCCAGCCCGGGAGCATCTGACAGACCATGGAGAATTAAAGTCAAAGCCTCAACTATCTGTTGGTGAAGGAAGAGAGAATATGCAGCAGAAAAGAGAGAAGGGATCGAGCAATGTCATCGGGTGAAAAACACACTACAGTACACTACACACTACACTACAAAAAACACAATCAACGTGACAGTTTGATGCAACAAATTACTCCATCTCGTACCGGCCCACCTCATACATACAACAAGACTTTGAGCACGATATAACCAAATCATTTGTGTCCCAATAATAACAGCATCAGCAAAGAGCCCCAAACTTTTACAGGCTATTCTACAACATACCAAAGCACCACAGATTTGCTCTTCTGATCTATTATCAGTACCATTTTTCTGTCTGGCTCCAGCAAATAGCCTGTCAAGCTTCTATTAATTGCACTCGGCGGCTCCCCTTACTGTGTGTTTACAGGATGGGGCTGTAAAACCCAGACAGACTAATAGCAATGGCTCGTATCAGATATATCGATGAGAGCTCGCTCTGATCTGTAGCTGGAGTCGTGAGAAAAGGATGGTCGCGTGGGTCTGAAAAGAACAATTAATGTCGTTTTTGGCACAATCGCAGGTTAGAAACAAAGCTAATCAAATTTACAACTACCCTAACCGCAATCTGGCCACGCTTATGTGTTCTCAATGGGCCTGATTTCGGTCAGTAAGTGGAGAGGTGACTGATCTGATCTGGCCTCTCTGGCTTTAATTGAAAGCGAAGGGTGTAATTTCTGTGACACTAGCGGCAGCAAATGGACAAGACTGGGCTGGACTTAACTGCATTGGTTTCACCAATGAAACGAATCGGGGGCGGGATGATGAAGGGAGTGTCTGAAATTTTTTGCCATATTTTAACTATTCTACATGGTGATGCTAGTGGTACAAAAATAAAAATGTACCTGTAAGTACTCTTAAGTGCTGTTTAGACATTTTAATGCATATTTGCAATCTTATAATGTAATCTTTTCAACCTTACCCATATTAGCAAAATTATTAAATGTCAAATTTGAGATGAGCAACTGGTTAATGCAAGGTTAACTGTGGGAGAAAAAATGTGCAGATTGTGACTCATGACCTGTAATTTGTCACATATGGTTAATCTGACCCTGTAACAGCCGTGCTTAACAATAACAACAGTGATGGATAAAATGCTTTTAAGTTATTGGTGGCTATTGGCTTTACTGCACAAGCAAGAAATGGACTTAGGTGCATGTCATTTATTGTGATTGTGGGTGTTTAATGGCAGTCACATTAGCCATTAGCCACTGCTCAAATTGCAGGTAGACTTTTAGTTTCTAAGAATAGCATTATTTTGTAACCTACAAAGTGTTTCTGCAGATAGGGAGTGTTTAGCCATTTTATTTTAATTTATTTTAACACTTCTAAATAGTTTTTTTTTGTTCACATAACAAGTAAACAAAAAAAATCATACTTGACAAAATTAAAAAAAGTATGCCAATTATGCCAAAACCAGAATCGCAGTAGGTCATGTAAAAGCATTAAATGCAATCCTTTAATCCCCTAAAAAAATCTAAGAAATTTAATGTTAAGTGGAAATCCCCTGTCAATGGAAGAACTGCTAGATTTCTGTTTCCTGTGTGTTGTTAGCCTATTTAATGTCCACATCTCTGACCGTGCAAAGTTAAACCTGTTAAACCAGGAAAATCCTGATCATTTCAAGTCGTCTTATGTTGATAATTCACTGATTTGCACGTTAACCCTGTGTGTTCACTGTGAGCTGTTTTTTGATACGGTAGTTATTAGTTTTGTGTTGTGTTCCTACTAACTGTTGCTTCATTCTTCATTCTTGCGATGCACACAATGCAGGGTTTTGTTTGTGGCCCCGTGCTGTGTTTTATCATTTTGAGCTCTGCGTCGTACATTCAAGGCAAATTCCTTGTAAATATACTTTCTCAAAATCTGCAATTCTGCATTGAACACACTGACTCCGTCTGAAAGATGGAGACACACATTGTGTTCTGTGATAATCCTTAAGGAAAATGACAGCTGACTCATATTCCACTGACTCACTTCTGCCTTTGCTGTACAAAATATGAAATACATTTGGAAATAATCTCATGGATCATACATGATCTTCACACCTATAAAAACACCTTTTATATTTCCATGTGTTATGTAGTAAACAAGGGGGCACAATAAACTTGATGGGGTTTATGTTGAAGCATATGACTTACATACTGTCAAAGAATATTTATGGACCTTTGAGCTCTGAGCAGAAAAGCAACATAAAAAAACACACACTTGGTGTTGCTGACGTGATAAAGACCCACGGACAAGCACTGACAAAGCGAGGAATTCTGACATGTGGAAGCAGAGCATTAGGAAGTGAGACAGGATGAAACAATGTCAATAGATTTCATTGAACTTGATCCCGCAGCCACAGCTATTGAACCACAACAAATGTGTGTAATACTGTAAATAAATGGGTCAGGAGAAATTATGGGAGCTCAGATGGTACTCAGTAAGCAGAGAACCGAAAAACTCTTGTTTTGTACTTGTCTTGGTAAGGCTTTTCATAGCTTGTATTTTGTGTATTCTAAATATGCACAAACAAATAACAATTTCACATTACTGCTGGAATGGGAATGACAGGCAATAAATATATTTACATGTTATGTATATAATATTTATCAATATTAAGTGTTTTCGTCACCACACTACATGTCATATTTCATTATATCTTTTGTTATAACTTTAGTTTTGTTGGATGTGATGACAACTGAAAGTAATTGTAAGCCTCTTCAAACATGAAATATTTAAACGTTTAGTGAAAGTGACATATTCTTAGTGAAAGAATGTTAAGTTATTGGTTTACATTGTCATACTTTTTAAAATGTTACGTTTTATATGAAACTTTTTTATTATTAAATTAAAAGTCTGGGTATAAAGGTAAAATAATAAAATCTGTGCAGAAAAGGCATTTTAGTGAGATTATAAAAATGAAATCATTAAGTCATGGTAACTGGATTCCAAAATGTTTCATTGAAACCTTGAAATAAAAACAAAAGAAAATAGTTCAAATGTTTTTTTAATAAAAATTCTTTCGGGAAACGAAAATGCCTGTAGCTGATAAAAACACTCAAGAGGGGGAAAATAAATGGAGCATAAGAAAAATACACATGAGAGCAAATTATAGCAAGACATTAATTGCAATTAAGTCAAATGGCATGTCAGTTCAATTTCTGTGTGCATTATCATTACTAACCTTTAGGAAAAATAAAACAAACCAACAATGACGATAACGGTAGCAATAAAACACAATGATTTGATTCTTGTTTTAAGGCAAAATCAGGCCAATATGTCAGCGTTCTTCAAAACGTCTTCTTTATCGCATATCTTTTTGCATTCTCCCTGCAATTTCTGACTGAGCAGTTCTGCATGGTTTACCCCTACAGCGCAGCATGCATTTCTCTACCCCCCCTCACTCAAGGCGCAGAATGAACAGCACGCTCCATCACTCGACCGAGCTCACCCCTGCATTCAAAACGTTAACATATGTAGCGCGCTAACGCAGTTAGAGCCCCGCTCCTCAGATCCATGTCTGCCCGTTAAACGCAATTACACTCGATTCCACAGCTCCATCCACCTATCAATGTCAATCGTGTTAGCCGGTCTCACTGCAAACGGCTCTTAGGGATGGTGGAGGGGTGGGTGTGGTCTGGTAGGGGACTTAAATCTTTATAGGGCGGGATGGAAAAGTTCCATTGCAGCTAATGCGATGGGCATGCAGCTCTGAGAGCTTTTATTACATTAATTTGTCTCTGGTTAATTCCATCTTAACCCCTTAATATGAGTTAGCCTAAAAAGCCAATTAAATCCCGGTTGGCTGCATCACCTCGGCAAAGAACGCTATGGCCTTGTGGCATAAACGCCCATTCGCATGCAACGTGAGTGAGACGGGCCCGGCTCGCGTGGCAGGTATTCTGATTCATGGCACGTTGTCTCTGAAACGCCCTTAATTGAAAGTGAGCATGACTGTTGGCAGACAGCAGTTTCCTGACTTTATTAAAGACAGCACGCAACGAGGATGCTGGGGAAGTGCTGACGTCAAGGGAGAGAGAAAAGCTAATGCACCGGATGGATGGACGCTGAGGCACAGAAATAAAGGCTGATGTTTTTCGCACAACCGATTATCCAGGGAGCCAAATGTGCATGAATGAGAGGCAATCAGACTGGTTGACCGGTCATGTGTCATCACATTGTGCCTCCATGTGACTCAAATGTCATGTCATGTGACATGAACTAATCTGAAAAAATAAGGAACATATAGCATTTATAACATAATATAAAGGGTATATAAAGAAAAGCATATGTTGTAAATTGTTTAATATGACGCCCAGGTTTAAACTGCAGTACATGAAAGCTGAAAAGAGTTTTGTTTTTAGATAACAAATAACACGACCAAATGATGCAAAAATGAAAAAATAATATAAAACATTTGAACATGATGAAAATAAATCTCAGCATTTATTTATTTATATATTGTTATTTATTTATTATTTAGGATTTTTAATATCACATTAATACTTGGATTTTGCCTGTTTAATTTGCACCATGCAGCAAGTGTTACCCATTTCCCAGCTATTTTTAACCTGGTGTTAAAAGGAATGAGCATCTTCACATACTGTCACATACAGTTAAGCATGTGCACGCTTATCTACACATCATATTTCCAGAATATTGATACTGGCAACAAGAGAAAAGCCGAGCCACCAGCAGGTTATAGACACAAGCATCAATGCAAGATTGATTCCAGCCTGTTCGGATTCACAGTCAGGCCTTTAAAGCCCTCTAACCCTGAGACTGAAACACAGTCAGACACAAAAACACACAGGCATATTCACAGACAACCTCAGAAATGAAATGAGTGAGGCGCTTATTCAGCCTGGAGCAAACAAGTATAACAAAAAAGTTGAAACCACCCACACAAAAACGTTTTCAAGCACACGCTATTTGCATAAACGGAGAGCGAAATTCACACAAATTTTATGTAGATATGGGTCCGTATTTGCCCAAAACACACAGATTGAAAAGAGAGAAAATGACAGCTGGTAAGAGGGTAGAAAATGACACATCTCCCACACACACACACACACACACACACACACAAGTTGCCCTCCCCTGACTCACGAAGCAATGTGAAGACCATTTTCACTCTCATCAGCATTCAGTAATGAAGCAGTGCCGCAGACAACATGGCCACCGAGTGATTTATCATCATTTTGAGCCCTATTTCATTCCCCTGATTACTGCAGGCAGCAAACATGAGGAGCAAATTAATGAAAATGTTGGGGAATTATAAACTCCACTTTGCTCCTACCTTGCCGGAATTATCTAGCATAGCGGCGCTGAATTAAGCCCTTTGATAATATATGAAGAACGATTTTGTGTTTAACCTACAAACCTTCCCTTTCTTGAGGGAATGGAAGCACGGAAGTCGACGGCAGTGCGGGAGCTTTGGAACAAAAGTGTACCATGAAATATGAGGTAGAAAATAAAATAAAAGGAATCTGCCTCCCGTCTGGCATCTTCTCTCCCTGCGTTACCTGCACAAGGCCGTGGGCCAGCAGGCAGGCAAGTGTCCTTGTAAAGAAAATTGGGAGATAAAAGGTCCCTCCTTGAGAGTTTGCAACTCTGTGTCCTCTTACTTTTCTCATTACCAGCTTCAGATGCCGTGTGAAGCTGCAAAAGATCTACAAAAGTCAAAAGTTCCTGTTGTCCCCACAGTATCCATCTTTGATTGGGGGATATGAGATCCAGGACCAAGCCCCTGGGACCCTCAAGCCTCCTTTTTTGTGTAAAACTGGTGTCCTTTTCTCATCTAACCTGGAACCTTCACATGAGACTGTGGAGCTGTAGAGCAGTATGACGGGATAGCTTTGAACTTCCATAAGTGGTTTTTCACTAGAACAGTGGGTTTGAGTTTGCATATATATAGTTTTGTGTAGTCTGACCATTGACTGTGACAAAAGGTCTGGGGCTTTCTGAAGCTAAAACTGACTAAGAACCACCCACAAAATATGTGGACTGTTTCACACAAGTCAGCCAATCAGATTAGTGCTTACTAAATTAAGGAAGTCTTTTTTTTATATATGTATCATATGTAACCTGTGAGGAGGTTCATGGAATGGGGCGGTATTTGAAGTATGTACTTGGCAGTGAGGGCCTCTCACTGGCAGAGCAAAGCAAGCCAGGGGCATTAGGGGCTGACAGATGGATGGGAAGGCACAAGTCGCTATGGGAAATGACTGATGGATCGCCCCATACGGGCCGCTTAATAGGGCGTAAGTGCTGAATCTGGTTGGAAAAGAGGCTCTCAATGAGTATGTGGATTAGGAATAATGCTGCAAAAACAAATAGTACAGGTGGTCTTTGCATAGTGTGCACCCCCTTTTAAGATTAAGTATGTTTATTATAAGAATGTAGATTAGAAATCAAGCACAAATTAAATATATGATTCACTAAAAATGAGTCACTGACCAAAGGGCAACACCTTGTGTTTCCTCTAACTTGCAAATGCCAGCCCACATCTAGAAAATGTCCTTTTAAAATGGGTCACGACAGTGTCTAACAACTGCTCAATTAGTGAATATTAACTCATCAAGATTTGTTTTCACATTGTTGGTGCTTTTAATATTTTTATGGTGGTTCTTCAATTAGTGTGCTGTGACACAGACAACTCAAAATGATGTCTTTCAAGTCTTTAAAAAACAGCATCTTGAATTCTTTTGCCCTTCATCTGACTGTTTACACGTCTTATACCAAAGTACCAAAGCCAAAATCAGCCTAATTGTACTGTGCTTCCATGAGACCAATTAGTTAACTAGTCATTTGGGCAACCCACCAACAAGATTTGGAAGGTTTATACTACCAGTAAATAGTTTAGAGTCACTTATTCATTACTTATTGAGACTCTAAAACTAATAAATAACACAAATGGACCTACATGAATTATGTGGCAAACTCTAAAAGACTGTTAAATTACCATTATTAACCAGCTTTTTGAAGGAATTTCCATCTATGCTGGGCTTTTAATGGCCCCCTTTTCCTTATTTTTTAGTGCAACTTATTTATTTCAACCAACTTTTTAAATAACATTTTTTGATTTGTAATGGAAGAAATGCGTATACTGATACCATTCTAAAATTATTGCCTGCCAATAGTAATTTCAGAGAACATTTCAAAGAACATTTCAGTTCAAGAGGATTTTAAGATCATTAGAAATATTTCAGTCAAGTGACCCTAAACGTTTGACCTTTAATGTGGACCTTTAATCAATGAAGTTTTGCTCTTCTCTATTAAAGCCACAACCATGACAGACCGGCTGTTGTGCAAAACCCAGTTACACAGTGAAGTGGTCTGCATAATCAAGCACGAGTCTCAACATCAAAACCTACTTAAAGCAGGCGTGTTGCACAGCTTATATCCAGTGACAAGCTGGTTGAGAAACTTGAATTATGAGAAATCCTTGTGTCTTGATTGCCTGATGTTAATTATGTCTCAGTGTCTCATCTGCACCAATCTGATGAGAGTTAAGATAAAACCAGTCAGAACACAGTTAAACCAGGACGTGTCATGTTACGTGTCATAAGTGAAGAGGACAAAGCATAAGACAAGAAGACATTTGACTGTTAACTAAATGACCAAGTTTTTCTTTTTTAATTTTGTACTTTGTCCATCTCAATTGTATTTGCAGCTTGCTTGGATTGTCTTAAGCTTGGAATGTCAGCCTTCCACCAGCATTTCTTAAGTAAAATACATCACTAACAACCAATAAGCAAGTTCCTCAGTGATTCAGTGCATTCTGTAATATGAAAGTACAGGCATTCAGACACAGCCAATGTCAATAAGAAATAAAAAATTACAATTTACAAAAATGTAAAGCCCCAAACACCACAGCTTTCATTATTTTGCTGTCTTTCATGTTGCAAATTACACTCTGGTCATCAATCATGGATGCAGAAGGAGCAAAACAAACTTTCGAATACTGTGAAAAGCAGTCGAGGTCGATGTCAAGAAAACGTCTCCATCTTCACCCACTCTGGAGAAGAACAAAGTACACTTCTATGCTTCTTAAGCCAGGTTAATAGAATAACAAAAGTCTTGTGAGCAGAAGAAAAGAGTGAATCACAGGAGACGTGACTTTGTTGAAAGGCTCAAAGGGAAATGTGTGATGCAGCATGTACATTGTGTGTTCTTTTCTGTGTCTTTGGGGGCAGAACGAGAGAGACGCGAAAAAAGAGAAAGAAGGTTTTGCCTGTGGGATACTTTTTCAGAAACTACTGGTCTTGTCCAAGGAGACAGTGTCTAACATTTGCCAAATCGAGGCTTCTAAGTGTTTGTTCTGCTGTGAGGACACTGTGCAGAGGCACCAGCAGTCACATGACATTATTGCACCATGTCACGACAGCTTGTTACTAGTTATCCTAGGGAGATGGCCAGAACTTTTGTGTAATGCTCTAGAACTGTAAAATGCTTTTAAAGAGGCAGTTCATCCCAAACTAGTAAGTTTGTTATCAGTTACTCTTCTACATTTTCCATTTTGTTGTTTATAAACATGTCACGTTTGACCAGTCTTCTGTATAATGACAACCAATGATGTCAGACGTGGAATGACATGTTAAAACAGGTTCTAACATTTGAACTAAGAGCTCATTTGTATTTTACAGAAAATGTCAAATAAATAACATAGTTAGTACAGAATTGTATGGGAATAAACAATGTCAAACTGTTTGTTAGGGTGAACTGTACCTTTGAATTCACATGCATCTAAAACAATATTAAATACACATCCAAAGACAGTGTTACTGTTGAGATTCTAGAACATCAGACCACATCAACGTTCTCGTTGATCTACAGTATGTAATTATCAGTAATTAGCACTTGGACATATCTAAGCTTAAAATTTAA
Source organism: Chromobotia macracanthus (assembly GCA_036877525.1). NCBI lineage: Eukaryota > Metazoa > Chordata > Actinopteri > Cypriniformes > Botiidae > Chromobotia > Chromobotia macracanthus. The sequence goes on from JAZGTH010000019.1 coordinate 4,296,754, forward strand.
TTAAGTAACTTGTTTGCTTATGTTTTGCTCTCCAATACAACCAAGTGGTCTTAGACATTACTGACACTCTTAGAGTGGGTGAAGCATCTTGCAAAAAGGTAGGTGGTAACACTAAGGCCCATATGTGCTTCTAAGCTATCCATCTCATTGATTCCTTCTCCTTTCCTGGCCTGTGCTGATCTACTGTTCTTAACTAATCCTCCGGGTTGCCCAGGCTTCAGTCCAGGCTCTGCTCTGCTCTGCAGCAGTGCTGTAAGACTGATGGAGTATTCAGCAGCCCTGCCTCTTGATCAAACCTTACCGTGTGGCCCCCTGGAGGGCCGGGAGAACGCAGGCATCCATCTTCTTTAAATGCCAAGCGACCGCCAGAGTGCCACGTCTCACTAAGTGCAAGATTAAGCTCTGATAACCAACTCTCTAAATTCACTTTACTTCAGCAAAGGCTAGGCTAGAAAGGTGAACCACCACGCCCAAGAACCCCTGAAACCCCCTTTAACCTCTACCCACAAGCCAGAGCTTCCTTGACCCAGGTCAGCAATACATTAACCTAACCGATCAATTGATAGATTGGCCTGTCCGGGCTGCCGTAACTAAATCAACCAATTCTGATGATTCAGCATGGATCTGGGAGACTGGGCGGTTGTCACCAATCAACGACCTCCACCAGCCAGGACAAGTATGGACATTCTCCTGCCACCTGACCTTAATTTATTGCAAACCAGCGCATTGATCATCCTCGTGCTAGTCGTTTGGGGTTGGGCTTGAAGAAAGATTAGAGCAAAGTGTGACGGGCAGTGGCAAGAGCTACAGCTTTGTTACTGTAGAAATAGTTTCCACTGTAAAATCTAGAAAGCACTTCTAGTTACTTCACTCTACCCATCATTCCCTGTAGCTTGGTGTTAATACTGCTGACTTGAGGTAAATTCCAGGTAGACTGTACTACCTGAATAACAAAATACTGTAAAAATATCTGTGGGATTTGAAAAAAACATAACACCTAGCGGAAAACTACAGTCTGCTGTGCAAACTGTGTCGAACGCTTTCGGTCCAGACAGCATTGTTGCTCATATTTTCATATTTCGGGTTATTTTCGCTTGCCAATCAAAAGCACAACTTTGTACATGCGGAATTTGATTGGCAGCTTTGACTGTACCACATCCAATAATGCTTAAAATATTTTACAGTTATATTTTCATGAATATGAAGCAGCTGTTTTATGATCAATGCCAATTCAGCATTTAATTGTTATGCCCAATTCTGTCCCTTGGTGTGTGTCCATGAAGTCACAAAAAGTAAATAAAACAAATGAGATGAAGTACCGTTCATTTGTAAAGTTCATAATTAATCTGATTACAAAAAAAAAAATGATTACATGACATACCTGACTTATTTGGGTCAAAATGTCAATCAATAAAATCCATATGATAAATACTGTTGGCATGATATCACATTACTCATTTGAATTTGGTCATTGCTCTGAAACTCAGCTGGGAAACAAATTTCAAACTACCATGTTGGACATACATGACAGAAATACTGTATAAAACAACCAATAATTAATTAATCGTTTCTCTAGTTCTCTCTATTTTACCCTTTGTTTTAGATCACATACTTTAAGCCCTCAGCTGCAGCTCACCAACAGCGACTACCAAAATTAATGAAGCATTTTAAAGTGATCTGAGAAACTGTTAAACCTGGGGAGAAGGAGGCTTAATATAACAGAAGAGCCACAAAAACACAAACAGTATGATGATTTGGGCAGATTTCCAGGTCTGTGTGTTTTGTGATTCAGAAGTAAAGTCCCTCAAGCCCAATTATCTGCATTCGGAACACAAAAACATCTCAAAACTAATGTCAGATCAAGGTATGATCACAAATAGTAGTATTATATGTTCAATGGTTTAACACAGAGTTGTGCGATTCAAGTTCCACAATATATTCACAATGTAGCCTGTGAGAAAATCTAGGCATAAAAATATATTTAGACATTAATTCTGAGATTAATATATATATATATATATATATATATATATATTATATATATATAAAGACATACAGTATAGACATACAATGTATGGAATGTCTGCATTTATATTAAATTGGTTATTGAATGTTTGACTTCTGTTGTGCAAATACCAACACCAAACTAAGTAAACCGCCACAATATATAATAAATGCATGATTATGTGTGGTAATGAACAGAACAGAATGACACACACACACATAAGCACACATACACATAAAACATAATGAAATGAACCTCAAGAGATACTCATATAAACCATTCCAACCCTGCGAACAGATTCCCTGTCAAAGCAGGAGTTTATAATTGAAGTGGTGATGTTGTGTTTTGACTAGAGGGGTAGCACTAATCAAATGAGAGGTTGTATTTAATATCCCCTCAGTTCCCTATGGTGCACAGACAACATTCGGAAACACACATTAGATTACAGCAAGGAAAAAGTCATTGACTACCGCACAGCACCAGAGTCGGACAGCCTTATTGATAACATACTGATCAATATTATACAACATCCATCAATCATTTATTAACAACTGTTTCAAAGTAATTGACACACACACACACACACTACTCAATGTCTTTAACCCTCAACATAGACGAGACACATTAGAGCAGGACGTAAGAAAGATTAGAGGTTGGAATTTTGATTTATCAAATGATATTAAGACCCTATCTGGTGAACTCAAGACACAACGTCTGAAAACATTTACTGAAGAAGAGGGCAAATATGGATAATGTTGCCTGCAGAGCAACATCCATCCACAAAAAAGTATAATCTGAACTTGAAATAAAGTACAATTTTTTTCTGTTTACGACCAAACACTACAGACACAGAAGCGCCACGCTGTGTAAAACAATGCAAAATCAGCACAGAGGGTCCATCTGCAATGCTGTTTTGCTGCAAAATGAAATAAAATAAAACCCCTGGAAACAGGTTGAGTCATAAGGTATTCCCACCCCGTTTTTTTTACCAGTAATGTACTAAAAAATACAAAAAATAAACAACATACCATAATGCAAACTGGGATTTGGGGCAATGTATGTCTCATATTGCTTTAGCCATATTGCATGTTTTAGAACTGTTTGTTTAAAAAAAAATTTAAAAAAAGAATTTCACAACCGATTAACGTCAAATATGACTATATTCATGCTGTCTGTGCAAAAAGCTTTGCATGTTCCATGACAGCAACACTGATAAATAATTGAAGTACTGATAAATAAATAAGCCCTCTGTGAAAAAAAAAGCATACGTGAGAAATATAGTATACGTCAACCATCTCAACAGTATGACCACGGTAAATATATTTGTTGATGAAAATGCTTATTTTCTTGTCATAATCAGTTATGGATGAGTCACGCTCAAAACAGGATGTGAAGTAAAAGAAGCAGGTGTGGGAAGATATTACACTCACATTGTTCATGTACTCGCTCAGCAGGTCTTGCAGGGCCTGACGCACAGCGTTGCACTCGGCTACGATGCGTTCGCGGCGGTCGTCGCGAGTGCAGGAGGAGTCAGCCATGAGGGCGGCGCCGCTGATGATGCTCTCGAGCCGTTCTTCCAACGACGGTCTGAAGCGAGCCTCGCTGAACGTTAGAGGGTCCAGAATGATCTTATTCTGAAATAGAAAAAGCAATTGTTATGAATGGAGCTACGTTCTACAACGAAAGTAAATAAACACTTTTCGAAATCCTAAAGGTAGCATGTCATTTCTTTTTTAAATATTAAAATACTTTCTCAAAACAAGGTTCACCCCACTGTTTACTTCAGTGGGTTACACTGTGAATTGCACAAAGAGTGCATTTGAGATAAGCTACTGTGAGAAATACATTAGACTGTTAAAAGTGTGAACGCATATTATATGCGTTATTATCAACAGCAGTATATTTCAGTGATATCATTGAGAAGGAACCATACCAGAGTTCACATTGAACTGTACAAATAGGACAGACTCGTGCTTGCAGTAAAAGCATTCTTAGTCTCACAAAGAGAATATCTTCTCTGAAGGAACATTTTCTAAAAGAACCCAGTGATTATTGTACAAAGCAGATAAATAACAAGCCCTGGAAGATATTTGGCATAGTTCATAGTGCATTACAGCCTGTTTCCAGAAGCTTCTTCGAGGTGACCTTCAAGACGAGTTCTAAGGCCCTGGTTACAGGCACATTGTGATTTAATGGAGCTCTTAACCACAGGATGCAGACTCAAGAACACCCTCCCTTTTTATTGTTAAAAAGTAGCGACCAAATACAAACTTTACGATCTCTAGGGCCGAGACGGGAAAATTACCATATTGATAGGGGCAATATTATGTTTTACAGCTATATATGAATACAGCTTCGGCAGCAGTTTGCATTTTGTGGACCTTTGACAGTTCAGGTGAAAAGGAGAAGGTATTTAGAAGAACTGGGGGTGTCTAGTGTCTGTGTTCTTTTCTTTTGAGACTAATAGAGCATCGCTTGTGCAATTTGGACCTGGCTATTAATAAGTTTACAGATGTTTTATCATATCCCAGTATACATTTTCTGTTTTCTTTTGCAAGTCTTTTGCAAAATATGCAGGAAACAATGTTTATCTTTTACAGGCGCTAATCGTGTACATTAATACCACCAGCCGACAACAACGAAATTAGAGAAAAAACATTCTCTGATGATTGGAGATCCTGTTGCCATGGAGATCAATCTTAAGCAAAAGTAGCAACAGTCCTGGCCATCTCATAAATAGAAAGATGGATATTAATTGGTTTGTTTGAAATTCATGAGCATGAAGATTCATCAACAAGGAAAGTTCTGGTTGCAGTAGGCCTTCTGAAAGTCTGAATGAGGGACAAAATTAAAGACTGGTTTGAAATGTGTGAATGGAGAGGAACAGCCGCTGAGTGGCTGGACCAAAAATTAAAATATACCTGGGTGTGACTCATGTTGAATACATGTCTTGGTAATGATTATATTTATTTACAAGCAACACGAAATGGCCTTTGCGAGGCATTTAACTGAAACTATGGCTAGACTTCATATAATTAGTTAGGATTTGAAGTGGACTGTTAAAATCCAACTTTAATAATTAAAATAAAAATCCTACTTGAAAATTATAATTTTGGCCCACCTACTGTATGACTAAGGTTAGATCAGTACAGAAAGTTCATCACAGAGTTGGTCACGGGAATTTTTCCACACTACTGTCCACTAAATGGGTTTTCAGCGATGACAGACAAAACATCGAATCATCGGGCTTTTAATCAATAAAGCCAAATTAAACAAAGTTTAAATTGACCCACACAAATGAATTAAACACCATTTAAAGTTGAACTCTATTACATATAACATCTCTGCTTCAGCATTCAACGGTACATGAAAAACGGTCAAATATAAAGGGCAATAACATCATGGTGGCAATTTACACTAAATTGTATATCACCAGCAAAATTGTCACTGCAAATGGTCTATGTCATGAACATTTACTACAGTTCTCTGCTTCCGAGGCAGAGAAACATTAATGAATGATAATGAAAACAAACAACATTGTTTACAATATCATAGGCTGATAAATGCACAATAAGTCCGGGAACATTTATTAGGAAAGTAAACAGGGCCATTTCGATTTCATGTTGTCGTTTAGAGGAGCTTATTGCATTGCTTGTAACATGACAGAGGAAAAAAGAAGCGCATGAGTGCTTACAGGGCCTGTGTCTGTCATCTCGCTTGGATCTTGGCCTTATTTCAGCTCTTCTCTACATGATTTCCTGTGTGTGATATCCTGTGTGAACTGTGCTGATTCTAGGGGCCATTTCCTCACATTACAGATTGTCACACGTCCACTGGTCATGGATAACAGACTTCTGATTGGTGTAGGTGATACCTCACTTAAAGCCTCTTTATATAATGCATTATAAAACAGATTCCGGTTCCGGATGTTGTTTGGTCGCTATCTGTGCTTTACTTACGATAAAACACGCGTATGATACTATTTGTATCATATACCCAAATCTTATTTTTGTTGCATAGCATAACTTTATCTTCTAATGGATTGATGACATTTTATAATTTTTATAACATATTATTTAAAAATAACATTAAATAAACATCTGTCCTTAATGTTTTTCCTGCATTTTAACCATTTCATGAAACCAATAAGAACCCTAAGGATGTTCCACATGGATGCTGTCAGACGGAATCATTCCCGTCTCTCACACATTATTCCCTAACGACAAACTATTTCAAATGCATCACAATGGATACAAAATGCCTCATAATACATTGTATACATCTTACGTATGGTTATAATATAAATATATTTATGGTTTTAATTACAACAAACAAATTTGCACTTAACATGACATGAAATATTCCAGCTGGTAGAGCATTGCGTTACCAGTGCAAAGGTTGTACTAATAAGTTATATACCTTGTATTCACTGTAAGTCACTTTGGATAAAAGTCAAAATAGAAAGCTCAGATAGCCACAATAGAAAGTCCAACCAATTTGTCAGCGCAAAAATAATTAGCTCTGATTGATGACAGGAGTATACTGAGAAGTCTTCTGTAAAAATGAACCATGATGAGCCAGATGTAATCAGGGTTCTGCAGTGTATCTGCGTGTGTGGAGGAAGAGGTTGAGATTGGCACTTACTTCCCTCACAGAATGTGACGGGTTGTTTGTCACTGACGGTATAATGAGGGAGTGTGTGAGAGGAGCGTCGCATTAAACGTAACCTACTTTTACACAGTGACTAAAGTGTTTGGAAATAGCGGATGGAAAGAGCAAAACAGATGAGAGAGAGCAGGAGACGGAGAGATACAAAAGGACAAAAAGTGTGTGTGACCAAAAAAGTTGCCTTTGCCTTGTGACTAGTCTGTGTCGTTATTAATATCGACTGTCTACCCTGGGTGTCTCTAAGTTTGGGTGGAATTCAGCAAACCGCTGACCTACATTCAGTGTGTGTGTGTGTGTGTGTGTGTGTGTGTGTGTGTGTTTGTGGACATGGTTAGGTTAAGAGACCACCACTACACGCCCAGCTGATTAAATCATACAAACACCCCATCACAGTTCCTCTTTGATACAAAATTACAAAGTAGTTGTCATTTATGTCAAGGCGGCTCCCATCAAAGGCCTCTTTCATGTGTTTTTGTTATGCGTCTGCTGGCCTTCTGTCCAATGCGACAGTTCACGGTATTCACCACCAGCATGCTCGCTTGCGTTCACATTGTTTGGAAGCAAAGGTAGCCGGAGTAAACAAAAGTCAGTGACAGATGCAAAACAAGAAGGACAAACCATGTGTGAAAACACATTTGTGGCTTGTCAAGAAGATCTTGTAGATGCCAAAGCGTCTTATTCAAATTACTAAACAGGAACCAAAAGAAAAGAAAAGAAAAGAAAAAAGAAAAGAAAAGGAGGGTGTGAAAAATAATATGAATTGTTGCATTTTGGTAGAAAATACAGTTGTTGAGAAAGCAAAAACCTCCAGCATACTGAAAGGACATTGCAAACAATTTGCAATGCCCACAAGGTCAATGTTTACCTAATGTTTTTATTTGTGGGTGTGTGTGTTGTGAAGACCACATGTCCCCACAACAATGTTAAAAGTCACACACGCCTACAGTGTGGAGAACAGTCAGCGGTCCCCACAAGGCAAACTGATTATTAAATAATATAAAATAAATACTAAATGATGTTTTTTTTGAAAATGTAAAAATGCAAAAAGGTTTCTGTGAGGGTTAGGGGATAGAATATACAGTATTATTTTGTACAGTATAATTATGTCCATGGATAGCATAGACATAAAGCATAGAAACAGTGTGTGTGTGTGTGTGTGTGTACAGCATTATCTGCAAATGTGGGTGGTCAATTGTTAATAGATAGAGCAAAGCACAGTATTAAAAACAGCATTGATATAACGTGTCTAACACACAGTAACATTGTAAAGAGAAAGAAAGAGACAGTGAGAAAGCTTTATAATGTCTTCCAACAACTACATCCCACTCACAACAGGAAATCTCTTAGTCCATCCTGAGGTGTACATTTGTCCTTTCTATGCAATTGGGTGTCAGTGCATGTCTCCAACCAGTGTGTGAACATTGAGCCACGTGCCGCAAAACAGCCCACAAGTCATTTCAGCTATGCAGGGGTGCGTGCCAACTATGGTTGCAAGTTCCGTCATTACTGGCATACTTTAACAATTTAGCATACTTTACATTTACATTTATTCATTTAGCAGAAGCTTTCATCCAAAGTGACTTACAAAGACTTCAACGATACTCAGAACTAGCAAAGTATAAAAATACATTTCAGGTGTTTTTTCTTTGAGAATTTTCTAGTTTCCTTGAGAATTAGTTTTGCTTTTTCAAATTTAACTGGTAATCAGTTTATGTCCTCAATATCACTTTCCGTTTTCTAATATTTCTTTATTAACAAAATTAAGTTAGTTCTAATTGCATTATTCGTTTAGGAAGTGACAATTTTAAGTGGAAAAACAGAACTATATAAATATCAGCAACAGATCTAAAAAAAAATACATAATAAATGTTTTATGGCATTAGTTTTGTAGGTTTTGTTTCACTCTAAAACATCCTATCCTATTTAATAAAATAAAGTGTGCAAGCTTTAAAAGAGACTATTTCCAAAATTTAGGTATATGGTGTTATAATTTAAAATAATAATAAGAAAAAGAAGAACAGGCCAGTATTATTTAAGTTCTAGAGTTTTTTCATCAAAAAAATTTTATAAACATGGTGCAGTTGTTACCACACATGCTACTGGCATGTTAAGCTGGTGTGCTTATGCGGATGATGCAAGCTCGAATCCAGCCTGCAACATAATAAACAAAAGGTTGAATTTATAATGTTTGGTTAAAGCAGTCAGCAATAATGAAAACCTAAGCCCAGCGCGTGCCAGAAATGGTTTGAATTCATTTAAGTGTTGAAAGCATGAGAAATGAGCATGCAAAGATCACCACTGCATCAGCGATTCATCAGAGACACAAGAGTTGTTAGTTAATCTCTTTCACTGTGCTTCATAAATCTTTGCCTCATCCTTTCAAGATAAGAAACGTTGGGAGAAACTAGTTTGCAGAGAAGTCCACAAGTAATGCAAGTTAAAGATAGCCAGATGGGAAATAAGGAGAAGCACTGCCATCAAAAGTGTAATCATAGCCTAAGTCATCAAGCCTCTGTGTGTGTGTGTGTGTGTGTTAGGGTGTGTTGAAACTAAGTGAATCCCCACACAGAGTTAACACAGAAGGACACAGCAAGAACTTTGCATTCATAATACGTTTCATTAACTTCAAATGGCAAGCTGATGGTAATCAACATGTGTGTCGTTTGAGAGAGGTAGAGAAGAAAAAAACATCATTCACACAATGCTTCCTCCAATCACAGAGACAGAGACAAAGGAAGACTTTAAAATGGGTCTGAAAGGGCACAAGGACTCACGGGAGCCTCTGGAAAACAGCTCGTTTGAATAAGGAGAGAGACAGAGAGTGGCCCTAGGGAATAGCCTCTATTGTTATTCCATTTGGTGCTTATTGCAAGCACAGGGGCTGAGTGACAATCTGAAAAGACAACAAGAGAGAGAAAAGAGAGAGAGAGAGAGAGAGAGAGAGAGAGAGAGAGAGAGAGAGAGAGAGAGGAAGAGCAGGTTTGTGCTTGGTGGAAGAGTGGATTCTTCAGGCCAGCATCATGATGGACACATCAGTCTCGAACCCGAACAGATGACAATAACCTGTTTAGCAGATGCCCAATTTAGGGCTGCACAATATGGTCAACAAATTGTGCTGTGATTATTTGGACAAATATTATGATTGCAATTTGAACCGCAATGAGATGTGAATCATATCTCTTCTAAGACATAAAAGCTGTTTTATTAAAATAAATAAAAATGTAATTTAGATTGATATTATTTATTGTAAAGTTCATTATTTCGTTGTTATTAAAATTGTAATTTTATTCTGCAATTCAGTTTCTCTAAATCTAAGACTAGCTTTACAAACTCACAATTATCAAGTATGAGTATGTTACCAATGCTCTAATATTTCTGTATTTAAACATCAATAGCAAAAATGGTTTGTTGGTTCAATTCAACAAATATTTTTTAAATATTTTTTGTTATGTCATTCGGTTTAAGTCAAGCATTCCTCTACATGTTAATGTGACAAATTGGAAACTCTAAACCTGCAGCCTCATGGCTCGTCCAAATCAAGTGTGAACTTGAAACAGGGTCATATAAGTAGTATGCATCTGTTGGGACAACTGAACATTCCACACAATGTCATTCTGAACTATGATGATATTATGCCGGTATTCTTTTTGTTGTTGTGCAGAAAGTCATTGGGCATTAAACCAGGCACTTTTTCATTATTTGTGTCTTTCTACTATTACAAGCATGAACGTTCTGATCTCTGTATGTTCTGGTAAAGCGGATGGAGCCGGTGACCTTGGTCTGTACAATGCCACAAAGAAAAACAATTTCCAGGAGGCAGTACCATCTGGACAAAAAAAACCCAAACTGTGTTTCGATAATCACAGGTTTAGTAAGGACATGGCAGCATACTGGCTTTAAGTCTAATACTTGCGAAGGCCGGTGGATTTTCACTGTTATTATCTGGAATAAAAGAGGTTTAAATGTCTGATTTTATGGCGCCTCTGCCGAAGATGGCAGTTGTCAAGACCGTGTCCTTAAAGGTCATCCACATATGTGCTTTCAAGTCACTCTTTGGACTGCATTGTTAGAAGACACAATGGAAGCTTTAAAGTCTGCTTGTGCATAATAAAGCAGCATATCTTCATTGCCCATAGCCTTAGCCTGCCTTCCGCGTTTATCAAAATTCAACGAGGTTGTATCTTATAAACAAGTCAGATATATGTTTAGGTCAGGTCTGACTATAGCGGGAGGCCACCATGGGGTGATGGCTGACAGAGGAGCTTAGTGTCACAAAGATACTAAAAGCATCTGATCTAGATCTCTGCATGAAAGGGAGTAACTCTTGCCCTCAAAGAACATGGTCTCTGCGACAGATGGTGGGGAATTAGAGACTTCGGGCACCATTGACCTAAGGTCATCATTATGGTCAGCCTATAGAAGTTAAGCCACAGAGACCCTCCATGATTGACCATAAACTGACTCATAAAGCTACTCGTGCCTCAAGTCAGTGAACGGATTATATGAAGATCAGAGGTTTTCCATAGTTGAAACTTTTTGCCAGTTGGCCAGAAGAAAATGAAGGCTGTCAAAGAAAATTTATCGATACGTGATACTTGCCACTCAAATGACTGTGGCTTTTCGTGTTTGGCATTTTTAGGTGAATAGCGCTAATTATGCCTCCCACCAAACTGCAGCATGGCATGATGGGTAGTGGGATATAGACTGCAAAACCTGTGCGAGCCATGTGACCTTAAAGCACTGGGGGGATCAGTCAAATATGGCTAGACACCCCCCCATATTCTAGACTGAAAGAGAAAAGAAGGGAAAACCATTGTGCAAAAACATAACGGCAGGCTTTCCAAACGACATGTCTGATCTCTGTTTTGCTAGAGGAACACTAACTGTAGTAAGTGGTAGTCAGTGCTATTATGAACTTATTCAGCATGCATACATGTTAATGAAACTGTAACTGAAAAAAGTTGCAACCTTAAAGTCAACGCCAAATAATGCTCAAAATTTTGGTTTTGAGTGCTTATAGCACCCGACCCAAGTTATATTTTGTATTTGATGTCTATACCACCTCTGTGATAGATATAATAAGTCACAGCTTTCAGTCTGACTGCTTCCTCAATCAATTGTACACTGTTAGCTTCACCGGTAAAAACTACACACTGGCCAATCCACTCGCTCCATCTCCTGCCGTCTCTCTCCAGGGCAGGAGGGTGACTGAACCCACCAAGCCAACAAACAACTCATCTCATCTCCCTTGCCTTTGCATTATAGTGCCTTTGTAGAAGAAAGCCACCTTTCAGAATGCATCATTCTAAAACCTTACCCAAATTATATAAATTACAGGTCATGGAGAATTAAAAGACAGACAGACAGACAGACAGACAGACAGAGATTCTAATTTAAAACATATGTAAATATTCTGTAAATGTATTTGTGCATCAGAACAGTTATTTTTAAAGCAGTATATCTGTATAGATAGATGGATGGACGGATGTATGGATGGATGCTACTTACTGCAGTATTTTCCTAAATCATGAACTCATCTATTTTTGAGTATGGCTTAAGAGTTCGATTACATTTGGGGCCATTGTACATCGTCACAAATAGCCCAATTTAGTTAAATCTGACCCTACTAAAGTAGATGTTTTTCCCAAAGCCACAAAGCAGCAGCTGGTTTCCGGTAATGTTCCTAACCTCCAGCGGGCAGAAAAGAGATCATGAATAGCCTTTAGCAGCACAGATATCCAAGTCACATGTACGCATATACTAAGTGCTCCATTCATCACTGAGGCAGCCCCAGAATGCTGCGGGACCCGAGAAACACTAGACATGAGAAACCTGCAATACACACCTGCCCTCAAATGACTGTCTCTGTACCTGTGTATTTGAGTATTACATCCCCCACTGGATTCAATAGAATCAGCTTCTGCTGTGCATTATCATTCTTACAAACAATCGCCCTATACCCCCCAAAAAACAGTTTTAGATTAGTTCTTGAAAATCATAGTCTTTCAGGTGCCTTCGAAACACCTTGTCCTAAAGATTGTTGGATATCTTCTGTAGTTTTCCATCCTTGTTAGTGGATCAGGACAAACACAAGATTTGACACAAATTATGATAATGCACAGGCCCCTGTCATCATGATGGCCTCTGCTCTAATGAGACCTGATTGGTCCACAGCTAAATTTGCATTTTGCTGAGACACCATACAACCCTAAAGTCGCTGCTGATTTTAACTTGCAAGTGCAATCATGGTAACAAATATAAGCCGTTATTTAATTACATAATAGGACCCTGTTTTGACACATTGGTGAGTACTGCGCATTTGTGACAGGATATGCAAAAAACAAGCAACGTTGCCATAACACGTTCATTCATTTATGTTGACTAAACAGCTGTTATGTCTGACTCATTTAAAATATTATCACTTGTGTGGTAATAAAGACACATTGTGCTCATCTGCTGCTATTTCACTTTTTTTTCCAGGCTTGCATGATCATTTTTATAGGATTTTCATTCAGCAGCTGGTTTAGCTGATTGTTCAGTAGGAACCAACATATTATTCTTTACCATAAACCAGAATCACTTAACAGTAACTGTCACTGAAATGAGCAAACATTTTATATACATTTAACCGATCATTAGAACTGCTCTACCCGTATTCATCTACTCAAAGATGCTTACAGAAAGCGTTTCTCTGTTTGTGAAGAACATCTTTAAAGACCACTCAGACCAGAAAGTATGCTTAGCCAAAGGCGTGAACTCTTCGATCGGGCCCCACACAATCCATCTCATCAATTCCTCTACAACACCCATATGGATGACCCAAGGGCTAAACTCTACCGCGTTCTCATCCGAGGAGTTGGAGGACAGATGAGACCAGCTAAGAGCTGATAAATTGAGTTATTAGCAAGCACAATCAGACGATGAAGCTGAGAACCGCAGGCTTGTTGTGATGTAACATCTGGGCCATGGACGAAAACAATGAAGTCAGGCCCATTGGCTGACGTTCATGCTGAACAAAAATGGCTAGGCCTTGGGTCCAGGGGATTCGGCTACGTATGGTCATGCAAGTGTGTGCATATGAATGCATCTCCAAAGGGTACGGTTGCTATCGTGATTCTCCAGCCCAAAGTCAAATGGGAAGGAAGCCTGGTTACTCACTGTTGTTCAGTCATAACATATTAAGGCTCTCTGCTAAACAGACAATGAGTCATCTTTCCTGGCACCATTTCGGGCCCCCGGTTTACATCCCATCGTCCTGTGTCATCATCTCGTCCCATTAGGCTATGCTTTACCGGGACAGTTATGGTTTCAGAGGCTCCTGCAGTGACCTATAAAACTGCATAACAGTGCCTTAGAGCAAAGAACATAACAAAACAAAACACTGATGCTGGATGTACTAGATTTGCTGTGAAAACTGCATCCATTTCTGTTAGATACTTAGATACTAGTTCTGTGCTAGGTAGGGATGTAAATTTCCCCAACTTTCATGAGCGACTGTTAATTAAATGTTTGAAGTGTACTTTTAATTATAGTTAGGGATAGTTCATCCGAAAATGAAAATTCTGTCTCCATGTTGAACCCAGACTTTCTTTCTACCGTGGAACATGAAGGCGGAATGTTGTTGTTGTTATTATGCCATAGGTGAACAAACATATGGGTCACATGACACGGCAAACATGGCAGATGTAGTGTGTTCAGAATATACGCACTGCACCCTCGCATACTACCTAGAATGTACTGTTTTAAACATCAAGACTTCTGTGGTGTTATCTGTGGTATCTGTCACAGTATGCAATTTCAGATGCAGGGAGTGTTTTCACAATATACATGAATAATTACTGCACTGGAATTTAATTGACAATTGATAAGCTCAATTAATGTAATCAATTAATCAATCAATCAATCAATCTTTTTGTATGCTCCTACTGCTTGTAAACGCGGCTACATAACAATATAATCAAAGTGTGCCCATCATATTTGAGAGACACAGCTGCAAAACAATTTTGAAACCCACAGCTGAGTAAATATGAAGTGTTGGAGGTTAAAATCACACATGTGGATCCAAAATAAGAGAAATTATGCGCTGAAACGCCCGTGCAGGGCCAGCTTATTTCTTGCCTGTCATTTTCCATTAGACAGCACAACAAGGAGAGCTGGCTGGAGCGTTGCATCAAATTTGTGAGCAGGTAATTCCAGGCCACCTGTGGGCTGTGTAAATATTTTAGAGGGGCTCCCCCAGGTAATGTGAGGTAAATGCCGCAGGCACTGCTATATATTTTATCAGTGAAGTTGTGCACCAATCAGAAATGAACTGAGAATGCCTTTCAAAGTCCAATTCAATCTCAGAATCTGAATTTGAATTGAGGTTGCAAACAGAATGCAGGATTGTAATTTAAATCTAAGGAATTTAATGAAATTGGACTAAACTTAAAACATATATATTCAAATATAAAATATCAACTTTTCATTTGTGCTTATGAACTAGGTTTAAAGACTAAAACTGGAATTTCTTCGGGTACACTTAAACCAGCTTTGTGAGGCAGGAGGTATCTGTACTGTTAAACTGTGGACAATAACCTTACTTAATAGGTAGCACTACATATTATGTAAATGCTATAAAGACTAAACCATAAAAAACTCCCACAAAAAAATAAAAGTAAAAAATAAACGACAATATATCTTTTTTGCTGACCTCTATGTCAAAAAAACAAAAGGGGCACATATAGTCTTTTGCAAGTATATGTAAGTAACTTATATCTTATTGTGTGCCGTACTGTACATCTCTCTTTTTAATCAGTGCTTTAACCTTCATGTTTCAGTGTTTGCTGGGCCCATATGATGAAGGTTGGGAACTCTTGAGAACTACACTAGAAACTTGTTGCTGCTCACATGTACACAGGCAGAAGGACAACCAAATGTAATGTGGGTTCCATAAGTGGGTGAAGACATCTGCCAAAGTTTAGACTGTCATAGATGAACTGCAGTCAAATAAGACAACAAACTCCTCATTACGTTAATAAGCAGAGATTCTTTGAAGGGCTGGCACAAAGTCAATCCTTTGGAGAACGTGGGGGTGTGTTGTGTGTGTTTGATGTCACTGTAAACACACAACAATATGGCCATCAATACTCACTAATGAGATCTCACGTGCTACATGTTTTGTACTATTTTTGAGCACATCTAACATTTTTAGATAAACCACCTAGACGAGCATCAGTACTATCAATACTAGTAATAACCATCAATCGATCACTGACTAGCACGAACTAACTACAAATGAACATGGAAATCCATTGGGTGATCATCTGCCGTGCAGTTTTAAAAGAACTGCACTGCTCTGTGCATCAGTTACAGCAACAAGTCTTTGAATGTTTGTCTAAAACATTTCTGTATATAATGTTCCTTTCAAACTGTGAACTTACAATAAAAAATGTACAATGAGAGCATAAGGGTAGCCTGACTTTATTTGATTGAACTTTGCGTTTCATGATCTTACAGTTAGGGTAGACCTTTGTTATTTTTGTTTGTGGTATGTTATATTAAATAAATTATATATTAAAATATGTTTTGTTTTATTTATTGATTTTACTGGAAAATTGTTGATTGTTATGTTGGCCTTTGGATACCCTGGAGCCATTGCTACACCTTTTTCTTTTTTTTTTTTTTATTTTTCTTAATTTTTTCTTTTTTTTTTCCCTGAGAGCCATAATGCTACACCTTCTACGATTTAAATAAAATAACTTGTATTAGTATTGTTTTTGTTTAATAACTAGCAACACACTATCCCTGTCATAAATAGAAACGTATGCCTTTCACAGCATTTTCACAGCTTATGATTGATCAACAAATGGATAAACTTTGGTAAGTAATACAAGTCAAGTCAAGTTGAGCTTTATTGTCATTCTGCTATATGTGGGGACATACAGTGGAATGAAATGTCGTGCCTCACAGGACCACGGTGCTACATAAATACAGACATACAACAATGACGTGAAACAGTATAAATCTAAACACAAATACTAACAGAATTAGATTATAAATATACTATATATAAAGTTGCCTATACATAAACTATTAAATACAAACTATACAAATGTTTCACATAAATATTGCACGAGGAAAAAGAAAGTCAAGCACTGTTCCTGGCTGGAGAACAGTACAGATGATCTGTAAGTGCATGGGCTTGTAAACATACATATGAATCTTTTTTGTGGGATTATGTACCCTCGGTTGTAAAAAGTGTCTAGTGCACATAGAGGAGAGTGTGTTACTACAGGTGGTCTGTGCGGCCTACTCACCTGTGTGTAGCACACTCAGAATACTGACCTTTCAAACAGCACGAACTCAAAAATTCAGAATTTAGGATACTTTTCAAATTTTCTGCCAATCAATTTGTTGAAAGCACTTGCAATGCAGGAATTCAATGGAGATATTGAGAAAAGTCTCCTTTCCTTTAGTCTTTCCTTACTTAACTGATTTGCTTACACGTCTGCTATTATTTCCAGAAGCTATCAGCTCAGTCAGTACCCAGGTGTCTCCTGCCATCCTAATGCTTTCAGATCCCCCATTGCCCCTCCTCTGTTTCCTAATATGTCCCCTCATTTCAAATACTGGAATCCAATCACCTAGTCTCCCTCAGTGGACACACAAATCAGCAAAAAGCCTCTTCATCTCGCATCTTATCAAAACAGTTCTCGCTTGATGAACGGCAGTATGGAATACATAAATGCATAGCCCTCGTAAAATATGCAGCGCTGCAGCTTAAACATGGTAATAAAGAATTGCTCTGTGCTGGAAAATATGCTAATTATACAAACAAAGCATTTATCAAGAAATCTCTTCATCAAAACCCGATCCGTGTAGCAGTAAGCGGTCTTTGTTAGTGATACTCTGTATCTTATCGACCTGTTCTTGGCACAGTTTGGAAATCGATGAGTCGTCAATCTCATATCCATACGTGGCATGATGCACATATGGTGAAATGTTTTTGTTCTTGTGAGGTTGGTGAAGGAGCTTCATTAATCATCTCTGCTTCTAATGGGCCAGCAGAGAGCACTCGTGGCTTCTTAACGATGCTGGAGCCTGGCCTGGTCTCTCTCTGGCACAGGCCTGTCTGAATGTCTTTTTAGGAGCCGAGAGTTAAGGGAACAGACCCCACAACCTCCTGGTGTCAGGAGAGCCTGTTCAGAGCACGGGGCTGCTAAAGCATGGCATCCACTGGTCGTGGAGGCAGATGGGCACCACAGGGAATTCCGAGAGGTGTAGCAGCAAATCTGTCCACATGCTACAAAACATGGTGGTTAATTAATGTGGCAGAAAAGAGGAAGTCAGACCCTTCCACCACCATGACCTACACTAGGTTAAGCTCAGGCTGTAGAAGACATAGATGAGGTCTGACATTGAAGAAAATGACATACTTGTGTAAGACATAATACAGTTTCTCTAAATAAAGGCCACAGGTACAGTAGGTGCTACTACAAGAAACACGTTACTTATGTATTTAGAATCAAATGGAATTAATGGAAATTACAGAGTGAATAAATGATCAATGGGTCTAATCTTATAGATAGAGGACTGGAAATTGAAATTTCCTTGCTATTTTTGAAGATTTGGTTCCTGTGGATGTTGAAAGAAGATATTAATTTATATTACATTTACATTTATGCATTTGGCAGACGCTTTGATCCAAAGGGACTTACAGTACCTTCAGGTTATACATTTTGTAAGTACGTGTGCTCCCCTGGGAATCAAACCCCACATAGTCTGTGTTTAGGATCAAACAGACAACTATCACTTTTTTATTCAACTTTATAGGTGCTACAGCCCTTTTCCTGAAAGTTTAACAAGAGGATATGAACTAAATGAGTGATCCTCATAGGCGAGACGCAAACTTCTCAAACACACATGAGCTGTTAACAACACTTATTACCTAGCAGAAGCACACACAAGCATGCAGTAAAGAGAAACCAAATTATAAATCTAATCTTGAGTCTTTTTAGAGGAATCATGAATTAATGTAAAGACAATTGTCCATTTACTTGGATAATTTAATATACATTACATATATTTTTCTAAACATTAAGACTAAAGCAGTCTTAACGTTTTTGAGGATATGGCTGAGAAGGACAGAAACGCTTTGACTTTCGGAAAGAAAATTATGTATTCTCAAAAAACCCACAAGTGGAGGCCCTGGAGCTTTCTGTAGTGTCTAAATTTATCTCAGCTCTTTAAATGAGTTTTATTGTTATGGAGCTAAAGTATGAACTGTACAGAGAAAATCTGCTGGTTCTCCAGCGCTGCAGTCTGCACATGTTCTTGATTTTTGCATTGCAAAAGGCTTTACCAACCTTCTGAATGGCTATCCATAGATTGCTACCTGACTTCCTCACACAAAAGCAGTATACGGCAATGCTCCATTTGAATAAAGAAAACATCCAAAACGTTGAAGCAGGAATGACTACAGCTGACTACAGTTAACACAATACCTGAACAAGATAAAACAAACCTTTCCAAAAAAAGCGTTAATGTTGAAATGAATATTGAATAAGATTGAAATATGCTGTAAAAGTATTGCTTATCATTACTTGTTAGCTCACGTTAACCAAGGTAGTTAACTAATGTTAACAAATGGAACCTTATTCTAAAGTGTTACCAATAAATCTGAAACATAGTCAATTAGGCACAATCCAGATGCAAAGAGTAGCAAACCCATCATGCACTGCACTGCAAAAACTGCACTAACTGCAAGATTAAACAAATTCAACACTGAAATTATTAATAAAACTAATTCATTAAATTTTATTTCAGGAAATAATGTTTTGAGTGTGCCTTGTATTTTTATGCCTGTTAGAACATCGTATCGGTATCTTAACAAGAAGCTAAAGCTAAACTTTAAATTAAATTAAACTAAATTAGCTTACCTTTATAGGCAGTAGACAACAAGGCAGCTCACACTACGCCTTGGGAGAAAAGGTCTATATTTGAATACAGTATGTTGTTGGATATAAGTTTAAAAAACAGCCTGTTTCAGAATTTAAGTGCTTTAAAAAGCCAACAACAGTGGATTTATATGGAGAAATGATACATGCTGTCAGGTCATTGTTGGTGTAAAATAGAAGAAAGTTATAGACAAGCCCACAGACAGATTATTAACAGGCTGCTAGGCCTGGTTTAGTGGTCTTCTGTTAGCGATAAAGCTGGCATTAAGGAGGTATAAATCTCTGCGCAGTTGTAGGTTATCTCTCTCGAGACCACGGCTACATGTCTATATAGTGAAAAAAATCACTCAGTATTTTCATGGGAGTGAGTGGAGAGGTTTCACACCCACGGTGCCAGCATTCTGCACCCTGGCAACAGTTGCTATAGCATCTTGACCCTGCTGTCTGGTTTGGACCTCGATAAGACAAAGGAAGCTTCTCTTCAGTATAAACAGGGCTTCAAAATGAATCAGAAAAATTAATCAAGATCATAATTCCAGTCACTGTAATTAGCTAATTGTGAAAAATGGCAATTGTTTATGACATTTGCATTAAAGTTGTATATGTACAATGTGGGAGTGCTCTGGTATTGTTGCTTGTTTGGTTACAATTTTGTTTTCCATGCTACTAAAGGGGCTTTATTTACACCAAATTAGTGTATATGCAAAACAGCACTAAAGTTATCAGCTTGTTTTGAATGTATGGCCTACATAAAGAATATAGCAGGTATTGCCCCACACAAAATTAGTGTGTTAATGTAATTTGATGCAATTAATTAGCATAAGTAATTGTGATCATAACATCAAATAAAATATTTAACAATTACAACATGTGTTCTTACAGTAAGTATACAATATGAAACAAATATTCTGAGCTTGACAAAACAGGCCCAGATGGCTGTCATTTGGCAAAAAGGAAAAAAAAATTCTTGGCATTTTCACAAGAAAGCTCATATCTGTTGGCTAACCTCTTTGTGGTTATAAAACAGAACCTTTGAAAAACAATCACTGCTCCTATAGCGGGGCATCTGTGTATGCGCCTGTTTCCGAGTATCGTCTAGAGTGCTGCGCGCTTTTGTCTGAGCTGAAGATAAGGTCAAGTGGAAGCTACAGTGCCAGCTGAAAAGCACATGTCCAAACCTTAATGCCCTGGCATTATGTGGCTTTACGCATCCGCGGGGCATAGCGTGAGAAAAAGATAAATGAGGGGGCTCTGGCAGATCAGAATGAACATGCTCAGTTCCAATGCAGTAAGTGGGAAATTAGGCTGTCATTTTGGCTCAAGTGGAGTGGCCATTTTGGCTCGGTTCATGCACATCTGCAGCACCTAGCTTATTTGTGCATGAGCAAAGGAGCTAATGGAGTCGCTGAAAGGTTCAAATGCCCCCTCATGACACCGTATTCTCTAAAGCAATGCCACTATTATGATGATTGTTCATCTGGCCAGAAAAATATACATGACCATGGGTTTGAGCGCAGGAGGCCCCTGCAGGAGCCGAAGCAGCACGGCAGGAATGCCACTTACCTGAGTGGGCGCCATGGCGACCACTGCAGAAAGTCATGCGCCAGAGATCACCTTCTTATCCACACTTTATATATGTTCGAGTGTGTTTTTTATTTTTATTTTTTCAGCAGAAACGAACTTGCCTGCTGAGGGGTTTGGAGTAATTACCAGTACGACTCACCCTAGTCATTAGAATTTATTTATTATCCATCAGAAAAGGGGGAATATAATTAGAAATCACAGGGATACAAACATGTAATTACCATTCAAACACACGTCTCGCCGGCAGAGGCCACAGAAGCCTTATTAATAATGTAGAACAACTTCCTCTAAGCGCCCAGCGGCACATCAACTGACAGGCTGTGTCTTCTCAGCTCCTAATGAGTATTAAGGGCAGTAAGAAACTGGGATGTGTATCTTGTGACTAGGAATGACCAGCGGAGTGTCCAGACTGCTAATGTGTACGTTAACAGTGTTGCACAGGCTACAAGCGGATAACATTGCATTGCTTATCGATAATCTAAGTTTTTTTTATTATTTTGTCCATTGCTTATGTCTGTTGCATTGTGCCGAGTAGCTCCACCCACTGAAATCTCATTGGTTGCCATAGCTGTTTACGAAACAGCTATGTGAAAGATGGCTGGGCGATCCAGCTAAAACAAATTACATCTCAATATTATTTTTCAGTTTGATCTAAATTGCTGTAAATTGTAACTGGCATTTAGAGTTAAATATTTAATTAAAGAAATAGTTGAAGAAACTGCTGAACTGATGAATCAGATTAAAGAATCAACGAATTAACATGGACTGTTTAAACTAATTCACAAACAATAATTGTAAGTTAAAATTTAACACTGTTTGCTACTGAAGTTTAATGACCAATAAAAAATGTAAAATAATCATAATATTTAATAATTACAAGACAATTATTAATTTTATGTCACCAATGAAAACACTGTAAAATATGCCCTGGATATCTAATATTTCACCCAGACCCATCTGTAGCATTTTTGCCTTCATTGTCGACAGACACATTCCTTGCCACATGAGGCGTAGGAAGGTGTAAAGGGGAGTTTAAATTGAATAAAAAGATAGAAACAGAAAAAAACAGAAGAGGAGAGGAGAACAGATACCTCCAGGGACCTCCAGGAGGAATGGACTAAAATACAATTACATGCAAAAGAGGTCATTACCAGCCCAGGTACAATACAGAGGTTACAGTGAGTGGTTTGTGATGAATCAAATACATCCACTTTAATAGTCTAAAAACTGGACTAAAACAGACTAAAATCCCTCTTTCTGGTACGTGTCCTCTGATAAAGTCCTAATGTTCCGGTACAATGGTCTACTAGTAATCATATCTATGAATACATAACAACAAAACGCAACCACTGTTGTTATTCTCTCTTACGAGTGGATAAACCTGTCATTTTGAATACCAACCTCATACTTTAAACTATCACAGAAATTACAGTTTGCATGCACACAACATACCTAAAATCCCTCTACGACAAAAACAATTGAACTCTCTATACTGCGTTCAATAGAGGCATTTCTGAATGATGATGAGATAAACACACACAGTGATAATTGAAATCCCTCAGTGTGTAGAGAGACTGAGATTATTTGAATATGAATAGACGGTTCCTTACATTCTCTGGCTTTTCTAACCCTGCTCGTCTCAGCCTTGAAACAGCCTGTCGCCACTGCTGTGTCTAAAGCTAAACAAAGCAACAATAACTATGAATAAAATCTCTCTAAAGCTTGATCACTCAACAGATCCAACAACAGAGCAAATCTACACAATGACCACCACAATGGCACATACGTAACAGCTCTCACACCTGTTACTTATTAACTCTGTGAACTGGTTCCACAATCTCACTGTTTGTGAGCTATTGAAATGTCATTCGTTCCTACATAATAAAGATCATATCTCATTTGAAAATTGTGAAAATTATTACTCATTTTCACATGTAAAGACTGTTTACATTGAATCAGGGATGGTGAAACTATTTATATTGTTAAAATGAAATGTAGACATTTACAATATACATATGAGTTATTGTATATACACATTACAAATATACATAAAATATACATGAATTTGTTTTTTGGTATGTAAAACAGATGCATATACATGTACGTGTGTAAAAATGCCTGTATTCCAACAACATAATGAGCAAATTAGAACTGTGATGTATTCACTGTACTGTACACATTATCAATCACATATCCCCCCAGGCATATAATATCTTTGACCAGAGGGCTTTTCAGGGGTTCACCAGAGAAGGCACAACTGAGTTGTGTAGTCCTGGTTTGATCTCAAGGACGCCACAGCCAGGAGGTATTGAGACACATTAGCCTGTTCCCTGGTAAAATATTGACTTTGATCCTGCAGCATAAGGCCTAGGGGGAAATTGAGAGTGAGCTGATCAAACACAGCAGATCTTTAGATAACATGCCTGCGTTCATCTGTCAGCTGTCTGGTGATAGACGCAGTAACCTGGTAATGTTACATCTATAAACACGCAGCACCTGGACGTACACCACACTGGAGAGCACCTGGAGAGGTTTTTTTTTAAATACAGTAACTAAGTTTCATGAAAATCACATTTGTGGCTAAGTGCTAGTCTAGTCTCTGAGCGTATTCACAATATCAAAGTGGTTAGGGTCAGGAGAATGCTTTGTCCTTCAGATCTAGTGGAGAGGTCACCCACTCTGGGTGGGTGACTTACGCCCCCACAAACACGAACTAGTAAGCCCGGAGAGCAACACCTCTTTGAGCAGAGCTTTCATGCTAACCCCCACGTTCACCTTTGTGTTTGGCAGAACATGTTTGAGGGAGATGAAGAAAAGCTTGCCAATTGTCTTGGCAGCCATCTAGATCATTTCCATAAGTTCTAATTGAACTGTTGGGGCAACAAGAATCTGCAAAGTTCACATACAGCAGCCAAGAAGAGTTAAGTGAGTAAAGCCCATGGCAGAAATCCTGTGAGAAATGCCAGCAACAGCAACATGCTAGACTGAATATAACCAAACATGTCTATAATGCCTGGAGAGCTATCTGTAGAGATTGTCATTCATTTCAAACGCAGCTGCTCAGCGCATGTGCATGACCTGATTTGAAAATCTACAATTTTTGTTCATGGGACTACAGAACTTTTTTGATGCAATCAGGTGACAGTTGTAAAATTGTCACCTGCCGGAAGCAGAAATGACGTCCTGCAGACAAAAGAAATGTATGTATTCTCTCTTTCTACATATGTATACATATATGTGTGTGTATAGCTAGCTAGCTAGATATATAAAATCTACACGTGTGTGTGTGTGTGTGTGTGTGTGTATGTATATATATATATATATATATATATATATATATATATATATATAGAGAGAGAGAGAGAGAGCGATGTAACTTTTTTTTGCCTGTAGCTCAAACATACAGACGTAATAAAGCGCCTGCCAAATGCTGTTAATGTACAAGAAAGTACAAGATGTTGTCCACAAAACATTTACAGAACACAGGAAATTCTGAATGGTCGTCAATGAAGAAAGATGATTTTTGCTGCCAGATGGTGTAGTAACTTCATCTATCAGCAAGGCCACGCTTACCAGCCAAACCCTGACCTCTGGAATATAAGGCAGATGTCTTTTGTGTAGGTGCTTATCTTACAACTGACAGTGAAGATTACGATCAGGCCAAACAAAGTCTCTAACGCCAGACGGAGACAGTAACAGAACACAAAGCCAGCATGAGTTCCTCGGTGTGTTAAGGTGAGTTTGACAGCAATGAAGAAAAGAAGGATGTGTTGCTTGTGAACTCGAGAGACGGGTGTTTCTTGGGAATGACACTGACACTGTGAAGGAAAAGCAATAACACCAGTGTTGGCCCAAACACAATGGCCACGTTCGGACAAATTCAACTTACATGTTACGATGTGTCACCCAGACACCGGTAGACAGATAGACAAGTGGACAGATATAGACAGAGATATAGTCTGAGAAGATATTGCTCTCATGCCTTCACAAGAGGCAAAGTGATTTCTGAGTGTCGGAATGTTCAGTCCCACAAGTCTTTGAGACAATGTCTTCATCCAGGTCTAGAACTCAAAGGGGCGAACTTATATGAACTTATACGGACTGCTGGGATGCGTCAACAGAATCCACAGCTATCAATACGCCAGACATGCCTCAATAAAAGTGATTGATATACCTTCAGCAAAGAGATATGGAAGGCCACCAAGGTGCGAGTTATATGACCGAAATAATTCAAGGGGAGATAAGGTCATTTCATGTTACGCTATATGATGAGATGACACACCGTATATAATATCAGGGAAGTAGTCAATGGCATATATACTGCCGATCCCTACAGAATCCAATAATACGCTCCCACTGTTACCATAAAGACAGCCACCTCCCCTACAACTGTACAACATAAATTAATTCTGATTTTATTCATTGTGGATCTCAAAAAAGGCTTTTCCTTTCAAATCTTCCTGTTAGACATTCTAAAACATATACTGTGCTTTGAGCAATGAAAAACGAATCGAAGGGTTGAAGGCTTCCATTGCAACTCCAGGGTGTGGGATGTTTTGCATTGCTTTAGCGATTTGAGTAAAAAGAGCTTAGTGAACAGGGGAAGCCATGCTGGTAATCCCTATTCCAGATTTTGTCTACATTCCTAGGGGGGCTCCACATGTATTCTTGAACAAAACGTCTTTACCTGGGTTGGTGGAACATTCACAGGACGGCTTTAGACAAGGGGGAGAAAAGAAGCTACGAGGCTCAACGTTCATACCAGTCTCAGTTCAACGGTCCGACACTTCCAGAAAGAGGTTAGAGGGTACATTGGCTTCCAGTAATCCTTAAAGAAATGACCTTGATTTCAAGGCAAAGCTGCGTGAAGGAGAAGATCTGAACACCAACTATGATGTGAGGGCCTTGAGAACATAGCAACACCACAGATAACCAGTGAATGCTAATGAGCATGCAACCAAGGGCCGTGTCACACGCTCAAGGTCACAACGTCCACTCAGAAAATAATTACACACTCGCAGAGCGAATCGTGCAGATTTTACCCAAGAGGCACAGTGAGGGCGGCCAAAAATCATCTCGCGTGGGCGAAAATCACAGGCGGTTCTGGGATCTCAGTCAAATGAACTTCTAGCTTGAAATACCCATCTTCAAATGTTAATAAATGTCTAAAGTGAATGAAAACCTGCAGGACAAAAAAGTGATTGTCAAAATATCAGCTATGTGCATTATGTCTGGTAATGTAGATGTAGCCTGACAGACCTGCTGCTGTCTATAATGCTGTTCATTTAAAAGTAACAACACTATTGACAGGGAGAAAAAAGAAAAGCCTTTTGGCTGGATAACTTCAGTAGCTTTAATAAGCCCTCTACAATCGAACATGAAAACAGAGTTTGGCCTAAAGGGAAACACACGAATGGGTTCAGCTCATTTTAATTACACGTCTGCTTCTCAGTCAAAATCCCTGAGTATTAATTTATGACATCTAAGACTGTATGAAGTCTACACAAATGATGTGGCCAAGCATAAATCTAATGCGCACAGCAATTTCATGCCGACTGGAATCTGATTGATCAATATATATGAGGACACAGTGTAAATAGGATTGCAGGGTTAAAGGGGACTTCAAAGCCCCATTAAAGGCAGGGTAGGCTTTTTTTCCAGAAACATTTTTTGTTATGCTGGTTGAAAGTCTCTTCACATCCTGACAGCAAACACTAAGTGGTCTAAATATAGTATTTATATAAATATATATTATTCTGAATAGCACAGGAACATAAAATGTTCGCCCAATCATTGCATTCAGTCCGAATGTAATGATAGGATGTCCTATTTGACTTTCAAAGTATGTTTTTATGCCTCTGCGCACCCTGCTCAGCATGCTCGTGTGGTCTGTATGAGACACGGCTTTGGAGAGCAGTCTGAAGGTAGGGTGGATCTTAAACTTTCAAAACTAGCTTTCTACAGCTAGTCTCTCTGAAATTGCCTACACCACCTTTAATAGAACTGCCTATGGAGAAAAGAAAAAGAAGTAAATAAATAAGCATTTAAATTGGAAAGTCAACAGCAAAGTTTTGAAGAGACAAACTTCTTAAAAAATGTAAATGATAAAGTATGCTTGTTTACATTTCACACACTGTAGTGCTGAATGCTTAATAGCAGTAAGCATGAACAGCATCAAATGCTTTCTTTGTGTGAAGTAGCATCATTTCTTTGAACAGCGGTCAGACAGTCGGTCTCACACAGGAAACGTTTTAAGGACTTTCTCTTCCATTCTGTGTGAGAACAGCATGATATCAGAAAGCCTTAATAGATGAATGCAGGAGGGGGTCAGAATCCAAACCTCTTACTAACAATACTCAGCCTCAGTAGAGTCTTTCAGCCCAAAATGACTTCCTCCTCAGGAGGGCTTTGGTACGTTTTAGCACAATACGCAACGGAAATGCTCGAAGCTATTTCTCTTTAGGAAAAATGAACTCCAGTTGATAAAGATTTATTTATTTATTTTGTGTACATGTCAAATAAGATGAAACAGCAGGTAGGAATTCAACCTGCATGGGTGCACCAACAATGCATTCTTCAAAGTAATATCCTATTCGTTTTTCATTAGTTTCACTATATATATATATATATATATATATATATATATATATATATATATATATATATATATATATATATATATATACCGACAGCACATAAACAGAAATTGCATAGCAGCCAGCCAATCAGAATAAACCCTGTCAGTTTTTTTTGCAAAGATTGTGTTCTTAAGTATGCTTGTCTTGATTTCGAGGAGAACTATTTAGGCATCTGTACAACAAGGCAAATTTACTTGAGAGGCAAAATTATGTAACATATTAAGACTTTGTTATCGCAAAATAGATCTTAAATGATGTTTGTTTTGCTTACCCCATTGGCATTTTGTTATCTTCTTGATAAAGCATGAATCTAAAAAAATCTAGTGAGGTTTATGCTCAAAACAAGAACAAGAAGTGAACGGACTGTGGGCGGTCTGTGGGCGTACTGTCTGAAGCTGAGGCTTTCCATAGATCTCCTACAATTTATCATGTGCATGAAAGCATAGTCGGTCTTAGCCTCACTCACTGTAGCTAAGACAATAACCTGCTAACCGCACTTCCAATGCGACTGTAATAATCTCTAATGTCTGTTATTTAGAGAACCATAATATCTATCGCTGAGAAAAGAGATTTTTGCTTTTTTGTCTATCACAACCTAAATATTTTTGCATGCACATATAGAGAGACAAATATTAATTTTGAGTAACCTCTGTGAAGGGGCCCGGCTCTTCTGCCAGAATAAAAAGGCCAAAAAGCAAAGACATACACTAGCAAGCCCACCTGTATCTGTGTCTGTATAATCCAAACAAATCCTAAAGTCTACACACCTGGGCCCCAAAACAGTCATACATTTGAAACTTTTCAGAGATCAAAAAAGTAAAGAAGAGAAATTTTGATTTAAAGTGTGGCTCTGTGTGGGTGTTTATATGCAAGCTTTCTGCATCCAATTCTCAGACGCCTCCAATATGCAATGAAGCTGCGTTCAAGGCAGGGGCCATAAAAAACGCTCTCTGGTAATGCTAAGTCATTGTACGCCCTCTCTTCACAATAGAGAGAGAGCAAGAGAAATAAAGGAGAAGGAAAAGCAGAGGCCGGGCGAGATAAAAAGAGGGTGTGACTGCAAAGACAACCAGGACTGGAGAGAACAGATTGATATAGCAATTACCTTAAACCTTATTCAACAGCAAGGAATACATCTCCATATATTACCCTCCCTGCTCCCCGTGCACTTGTAAGCGTGTGCCTGCTGCACATCGTAACACTGGGGTTCAATCCAGCATGAGCATGTATGAACAACTGATCTGAACTGACCGACTTCAAGTCTACACTATAGCAAACTGAATTCTGATTCCATCTGTAAATATTTAATTCAGATTCAAGTCCAATTCACAAACAAATGAAAGATAACAACAAACTTTGCTCCTCCAGAGAAAAACAACCTTCATTAGGGAGGACTATACAAACTTCATTAAGCAGTCCAATGGAAAATTTTGTTGTGTCCAATTTTCTTAGCTTTTTTTTTGCATTTAGTTAGGTTTTTGGCATGTCTTCCAGCGCAGAGAAGCTGAAAAGAAAACACACAGCCAATTTGTTACAGGCTGTCTGAGTTTTAATTTGCAGACGTTTTCTACGTAGATAGCTTGCTATTTAAATAAGACCACCTCCGAGCCATATATGGAGTCTCTTTATATGGCTGTAGACCACCCCCTTTCCATCAGGTGCATTTTGGTACATCTCGGTACATCTTCATTTTAGCAGGAACTGGACAATGAAGTAATCCCAGCATGCAACCTGCTCTGGGTTCAGCTGTAAAGGCTCATTATCATTTAAAGAGACATGCACCAAAACAGGTTGCTGTGAACAGAGCTATTTTGACAAGGTAAAGGGGATCATTTTGCACGGCCATTGAGGGATTTTAACCAAAGTATTTTACAGACATTTCATGAAGACCCTAAAGAATCATATGAACTTGTGGAAAATAGACATTATATAGACACACAAAATATCTCTGTTGCTATAATGTTAAATATTCCTGCTGCTATACTGATAAATATTCCTGTTACTTTACTGGTAGAGCGTGACGCTAGCAATGCCAAGGTCGTGGGTTCGAGTTCCAGAGAA
This sequence comes from Chromobotia macracanthus, assembly GCA_036877525.1. Taxonomy (NCBI): domain Eukaryota; kingdom Metazoa; phylum Chordata; class Actinopteri; order Cypriniformes; family Botiidae; genus Chromobotia; species Chromobotia macracanthus. Next base: position 4,326,648 of record JAZGTH010000019.1, read on the forward strand.
CTGAAGTGATAAATTGTATAGAACCTATACAATTGCTTTGGATTTTTGCATCAGCCAAATTGAATTTTTAGGGAAACAAATACACACACACACATACAACAGTATTCACAGATGCTGTTTTAACCAAGCAGGTTGAATTGATGACCACTCTTTGTGAAGCCTTCCTTAATCATTTTTGCTAATCTGCAGACGTCAATTCTACACTGTATTAGCCATGTGTGCGTGCGTTTGGATTATTTATTTAATGTTACCGTGTTGACATGAGATGATTTAAGGAGCACAGCAGGCTAACCCGACACACCCCATTGGTGGTTTGTCAGGTATGAGCACTAATTTGATGTATTACAGATCAATCTAACAGCAGGAAGCCCTATGCCATTTTGGATTTTGACACAGGAAGTGACAAAGCTGGTGATGGGGTCATGAGATGAGACAGTTTTGACAAGTTACTAACATAATTACTTCCTGTCAGCCCTGAGCTACAATTATCTATTTATATGAAAGCATGAAGAAATGTCTTGACCTGACAACACACATACCAACACTAGGAGGACAAAGATACATGACAACAACGATACAAGGCAACTTCGGATTCAGACAGAGAGAGAGAAAAAGAGAGAGAGAAAGAAAGTTCTCAGAAAAAAAAAGTAATGATGATGGAAGAAAGGCATTTTTACTGAGTTGACAAAATGGTCACTAAGAAGGTCACTGCATTTACACACACACATACTAGATATACTGTGGCTTTAAAAGAGTCTAAATCATAACCAATTATGACCGAGATACAGTAACAATGATGGAGGAAAGCTTTGAGCACACTGAAAGACTCCAGCGAGTCTGCTCAGTGACTGTGGAACTGAATAAGACTACGTGAAAGAAGCAACATGAAACATTTTGTTTCTATTTTTTACAGAGAGAGGTGACACTTTGGCATGGTGCAACACTGCCCCCTGCTGTTTACTGTGAGTAAAATTACAGCAGAAGCAGTATGTCTCAAAAATCCAGGTATGTGGAAAACGTGTTAATATAGAAAAAGCAGACCCCTTTTAAACATATTTTAAGAAGTATGTAGAATTAAAAATAAGTTGATGATTGAATAGAATTAAAATATGTACTATTTTAATGTTTTGCAAAGTAGTTTTGTTTTCGTCTTGCTTTTTAAAATATTGTCTGTTGTTTGGTATATTATTTATACTATATATGAAATGTGTTGTGTGCTATATGTTATTGTTTGCTGTTTATCACATTTAGTGTCTGTAAAATATGTATTATGATACGGTATTATGATGCTGGAATGTTCTCTGTTTTACAATGTAAATTGATAATAAAAATAAATCAAGCCAGTGAGAAGCTGATGTATTTGTAAGCATGTTCCATTACCTCAACATGAAACACAGCATCGCAAACTACCTACGATGAGATGATGATGGAATTTCCAATTATGCTACGAAAAAACTTAAACTAATAATGTCAACAGCAATAACAGCAGCAGCAAAATTAATCAGAAACTGTAGCCCATCATCTCTCCTACAGCTCTAATGAGAAAACAAAACAGACACTTCACGGGAAAGAGACCTACGTGCTCGAGACGCTGATTTGTTTTTAAAAGATTTTAAAACTGAGGCGTGCTGGATAAACAAATGGTTGTTTGGGGAATTATGTTGTTTCTTTGATGCTCTGTACAATTTGCGCAAAGATGCCATCCTGGGGGCCAAATTTGAAAAGCGTCTAGCACGCTACAGACAGTACTGCACCAATGTCAAACATTTCTGCATCTAAAGCACGTTTACTGAAACAGATCCTACTTTATGTGTGCTTGCATTTTTAAATGAGTATGTGTGTGTGTACATTCAGATGTGTGTGTATGCTGCCTGATGTGAACTCTGTATGTAAACTATTTCAAACTATGCCGTCAGGCTCCTCAATATTTAACCGTACTTATTAAACAAAAACAGATTTTCCAGCGATGTTGCCCTCTTTACTCTGTAAAGTACTGACATAGTTACTCTGACAGTTGGAAAAACAAAATGGTTTTTTTGTGGTTGTCTGTTTTTGTGTCTGTATTACAAAATCATAGCACAGACAATCCTAAAGATCAAAGAAAAATGGAATTTGGAACCAGAAACCAGAACAAAAAACAGTATCGGATTTGCATGCAGTGTGAACAAAGCCTTTGCCGCTTAGATGTGAATGTTCTTAGATGTGCAGCTTCCACACAATGCATTTTAAAACCATCCCAACAGTGCATCTGGCAGAGGGATATTACATATTCATATCTTTCTAGCCACAAGTCATTTCCACAAAAGCTGTAAATACTGTTGTACAAACTGCAAACTGCTTTACTTGCTCTCAAAAGAGTTCAGAGCCAAATGATGTATCGCACTGTTTAGAAAGTCAAATAAGATTGCAGCGTTTTGAGCTCTGTATCAACATCCAGGGATTACACCTTCCTTTCTTTCATTTATTTACCCGTTTTGCTTTTGTCTGAACAACAGACAAGCTACAAGTTATGCTTCATCAACAGCATCTGTAAAACCTGGATGATTGTAAATTCAACTTATCTCTCTGCTTAGAAACAAGCAAAACAAGTGCACGGATTTACAAAAGGAGTATGCACTTACAAATGAAGCATATGGGGCTGAAACAGTAAAGATATTTAAATGTGTTGTTTTGTATAAAAATGTATAGCCACCTAATAAATAATATACTGTACTCTTCCAGACACTCATGAAATGGTTTGGCCAACGTTTTATAAAAAAGTCAATAGCCTCTTTTTTTTATAAAAAAGTCAATTAAACGAATGTGATGAAATCACATTTACTATGTTTGTGTGAAATCACATATGTACTATGTAAAGATGTACAGTATAAAATTTCTCAACTTGTCATGATCAAGTGTTACACTTAGAAATTTCCACAGGCTATGTTCCATGAAGAGAAACCCATGCAGAGGAATTTAGTAAAACCAGAAGTTCATCTTCCCATCTGCCCAAACTTCACATTTTTGTAAGAATTATTAGCACTTCAACACAAGCTGCATATTTCTGCAGTTTTCCTCTGAATGCCTTGCTCCAGTTCAATTGTGTACATTACACAGTGTGTTTGCTAGTGCACTCCTGCACTCAAGCATAACAAAATTTATTTATATCAGAACTTTTTCTGTTCCGGAAAAAAACATGATGACTTATCTTGCACTCAAAGGGCATGTCTACATTTTTGGCCAATAAAATACTCAGCATGAAAAGGTTTCTGCTATTTCCACTTATTTTGACTATTAATAGCAAGTAGCAAACCGAGGCTATTGACTTTTTTATTAAACGTTGGCCAAACCATTTCATGAGTGTCTGGAAGAGCAGAATCGTTTTGTTCGTGTTGTTTTTCAGCCAGAGTTGAGAGCCAGCAACAATCTCTGCATGAGTTTTGCTGCAGAGTTTTCTCACAGATGTGAATTTTCTGTCAGGCCATCAATAACTAATCGTATGCATATTCACTCTGATAAAGAAAGCATGAAAAGCCTGAGGTTAGCTGCCTCTCTGAGCTTCATGAGAAATGCAGGAGGTCAGGGAAACTGAGACTCATTAGTGAGACTTTGCCACACTTCACACTATTCTCGCAGCACCAGCTATGATTCTGCACCAGTCAAATTCATCACTCACATGCACAGTCTACTGCTGTCCAATAAGTGTGAGAACACTTCAGTTTACATTTATCGTGACTTCAAATAAAGTGAAGTGAAAAAATAGCCAGTGTAAAAAGAGTGTAATGAACATAAAATTAAAACCCAATTTACCAGGTAAATACTTTAAAATAAGGTTCACTTAAGATACGTTGATGTTAACATGACATAACCACATAAGGAAGCATGAACTAACAAATAACAATAATCAATCAGTCAATTTAAACATTTACTAATACATTAATAAATCAAAAGTTGTCTCTGTTAACATTAGTTAATATCCAATGAACATGAACAAACACTGAACAATTGTATTTTCATTAACTAACATTAACAAATTAATAAATGCTGTAACAAAAATATTTTGTTCAGTGTTAGATCATGTCAGTCAATTACTAATGTTAACAAATACAAACCTAATGTAAAGTGTTACCATTTATCTTGTTAATGTTTAAAGAATATTCAGTGAAACAGAGATAAACTTTATAAATCTAGAATTGATTGTGGAATGAAAATTGGGCATTCGATATGAGAATACAGCCAGACCTGAATGTGAGCATGAAGGGCTGCTCCCACCCTGAAAAAAACTGCTACTGCTCATATTTATTATTTAATAACTTTGCTGGCTTGTCGTATGTATTATTTCTCTAAACCTGAACTTTTCATATGTCTGCAAGGCAAGTTAGACATGCTGTGTCTACACAGCAGCATATAAACCACAAGAAGGTGTGTTTACACAGACTTCAAATCATAAGAAACAATGACTCAAGCTCCAAGAACATGCACCGGTGACAGAATATAAGACAAAACCTGATCATCATGGCAATGGTGCAGTTTAGTTTCTAATTCTTTAGAAGAACGCTGCTGGAAAAACCAGGTCATGTTAGCTTAAGGTGGTTATAAAACATGATGGTTTGTTGATGGTAGATGGTTTGTTGCTGATCCAAAGTGGTTTTAACCAGCTTGACCAAGAGGGTCAACCAGTAATGACATATTCAGGACAGTGTGAACAGCAGAACACACATTGGATCTGAAATTGCAAACTAGGCTACTTTGAATTAAATTGGATACATTTAAAATCTGCTGTTTTGTAATGCGATTTGAGTGTAATTGTGTTTGAGTATATGTGAACATGTAATTTTATCTAAGTCTAACTCGACGTACATTATAATTGCACTTGATCTACCCTTGGGGTGAATCATAAAATAATTTATCAAGTAAAACAGTATAAAATTCACATTTGAGGCAAAGTCTAAACTGACATTTATGCTTGCCATGCTAATGTAGTCTAAAAACAAATCAAAGCACTATACAGCCAGTACCATTGGGCTGAACAAGCGTGTAACTAATAAGCAGTAATCCTTCTAAGGGTAGCATCTACAGTACTTATCAACATTGATTTAGTAAATAAATTAGGACGCATTGGCAAATATCAGTACATTTAATTAATATTCCATAAATTTTCTGATTGTGAGCTAAAATGTAATTGATCCTGAAAGGCCCCATCCCTTTCTGTCTATCATTCCTTAAAAGATAACAACCTAGCAGATTCAACGAAGACACAACAGAGGACAGATACATTTTAGTATTACTCTGTTCTTCCTACACTTCCTTCACTAACCACTAGATGGTAGCCTCATTCTATTTACTCCAAACAAAACACTCACAGGAAGTTAATGCTTCAAGGACAATTTCCCACTATTTAACATCTTTACCGTGCTGAGAATAAAAGAAACAGTAGTGCGTATAACAGATAACAGAAAATGCCAACAGAGTGAAGGGCACTTTTATGTGTGCTTTTACAATGTTTCTTAAAGAGATATGCCATTTAGTCAAAAACAGCTTTCTCTGCAGGTTAAACTGGGTTAAGAGAACAAATACATTGATGTATTTGAATTAAAACGATGTACTTCCCCTTTAAGAGAGGACCGTGTGTAGCTGATCTCATGTACTGTATTTTGTAACTGTTCACCACAGGTGCTGTAATCTTAAACTACTCAGTGTACTCACGTCAAACTCATTGAGAGCGGCAGCCAGCTCTCCAATGCCGGCATGGCCATGCTTCTCATCAGTGGGCGAGGTTGCCTGGGCCGAGCTGGAGATACCCCCGATGGCTTCTTGAACCTGTTTAAAAACATAGTCACGGTTTGCACGTGTGGCGGCCACGTCGGGGTGGCGCAGGAAAGCTTGTGATGCCGTGTACAGCATGGTGGCGTTCTTCTTGAGAGCCCCACGAGCGGCTGCCATCTCGTCTCTGCACTGAGGGTCCTTCAGCTCCTGCCACACACATACACACACAAACTGTTACAAGACAGGGAAGGGAATTGCTAAACATGGTTCTGATTTTGCATCTGGTTCCATTTAATGATTCTGATTTCTAAATGAATAAACTTAAAGATTAAACAAAATTGTTTAAGAAACAATTCCAATTGCATTCAGTACTCTCAAAAGCTTGCTGTTAAATTGTATAATACTCTTGAAAAAAATGGCTACACATTCACATTTGTTGTATTTAGCAACTATCACTATCGTTGGTATCGCTCTCATTTACATATTTTTTTGTTTTGTAAGCCATTATCAGGTGAGGTAAACAAAAATCATCTGCTCCGAAACAGAGAGAGGAAGCATCTCTTTGACCTTGTAAAATGAGATTTTACAGAGGGAATATAAAAGGCATTAACCTGTCAAGAACATTTATCTACATAAATCATATCAAAAGTCCAATGAGCAACAATGTATCATAACCACAAATGAACACAAACCGTAATAAATACTACAGCTGGGTATTAAAATATGGACACTTCTGGCTATAAATATTTTTAAAACTCACTAGTTTATTTGTCTACAACGTTCAAAAGCCCACAACTGGGTGAACATAAAATTAAAAAAAAATTAAATTAAAGTAACACCTAGTTATCCTTACTGAAAGTCAAACTACAACTAACAATTATTGCAACAGTCATAGAAACTTAAAAACATTAAAGCATTAAAACATAATAATAACCATTGTTTATCATTACAGATGTAGAGTGTCCACAAGTTCACAGGTCTGAAATAATTTTATTTAAAGCCTTGGCTTGGTGTTACTACATATGTTGAATCTACACCCAAATGGGAAACACAAGTTCGAGTCCAGCCTGCAGCATGCTGTCATTCTATTCCCCTAACTCCTTTAATGTCACACCTGTCCCTTTAAAATCAAAACCGGCTGAAAGTAATAAAGTAATATTCTAGGATACCTGCTGTCTGCGAGCCGCCACATAATTGAGTTTGACCATCTCTTTCCCGAACTCCTTAAAGCGATTGGCCAAGTCCTGCTCGTTGGTGGCATTCTTGACGGCTTCTAAAGCTTCTTCCACCTTAAAACATCGGCATACATCAGCATACACAAACACATTTAACGGATTAGTGGTTTAAATGGCTTCCAAATGAGAAGCAGTAAAAAAGTGCATAAAAGTTTCATTGAGAACTGCTGAAGCAGTTGAGTGACGCCTAACTTTCGCAGGCAAAAAGTGCTTCAGTAGTGATTCTCCTGGGACATGTAATGTAAATTCTGACTCCGAATCAGTTTTTACTGTAATGAGTAGCGGAAGAAAAGGAAGGTATTTTGTCCCTTGTGGGAAATCCAACATTTTCTTATCCACAACCTGCACTTCTACTGTTGTTCTTTTACCACCTTTAATTTTCAGACATCTTAAGTTTAGCGATTTTACAAAATATGGATTTCAACGGCTTACACCAAACAAACTATGAGGCTACAGTGCTAAGATTTGTGTTGTGTTTTGTTATCTTAGCATGACTGGGGAAAATAGAGCGGGAATAGAACAATGAAATCAGGTGCTAAGGATTATGGGTAATACATGCTTAAATCAAGGTACAAAACCAAAAAGGTGCAACACAACCACTCTACAATGGGCTTATCTTCACTTAAAATGACTTGTTTAAACTAATGCAAAATGCAAAGCCCAATTGATGACTGTCGGCAGCAGAAATGACATGTGAGTATATTATTTATGCATTTTTATAATCTGTTGCAAAGTGTGCCAGGAGGCTGTCGCTTAGGTTGTCGCTGTAGCAATATGTGCTATGCAAATTGACAGCCAGAATGGAGATGAAGACAAAGCATAAGAAGTCTCCAAAGTTTCCTGTCTCTTTAATACATATTAAGATAGTACTGTGCCCTTGAAATAAGACAGGTTGCGTATCCTTGTAAATATGAACAACTGAGAGGCAAATCTGACTTATTCAGGCCCCGAGGATGGTGACCAGCTGTGAAGATCAGCCACAGTGATGCGGCTTTGAACTCTCTGTGTGTTCAGGAGAAAAATAATAAAAATGAACAGGAAGATGATAATGAACTTCCTGGAGAGCATTCACACTGGCATAATTAAGATTCCATGCCTGGTTAACATGTATGTATACAGGTAAAAATATGAAATGTAAAAATGTTTGATGTGTCTAGAGAGTGGGGTTACACGACATCTTAATAAAATCAACAGATTTAAGGCAATTTAAACTGCAATACATAGATTTAACAAAACAGAATTAAATCACATTAAAAGAAAATATTTAGATGACCAATCAGAGAACAGGGGAGGAAATTAGGGAGAAGGTGAATGGACAAGAGAACATACGATTTTGAGGTGGGCCAGGAGCCTCATGACATCAGCCATGTCAGCCAGGATAAGGAGGCGGGTGACGGCAGAGAGGAGGGCACGAGCAGCGCGGACCATGGTTCCCCGTTTCACAGAGGAGCAGGGGTCATCCGCAAACTCTGATGAGGCCAAGCGCATCGTCTCTCCTGCACAAAAACAAAACAGAACAAAACAATAAAAGTTTATTGTTATAACAGGCAGCAAATCCCTCAGGCCTTTGGGAAAAAATAACTTTTCTTCCCTCAGAACTGAATTAGTCTGCATGGACATGTCAATGGTTTATAAATAGCCGTGCATCTGTTTATCAGTGAAATAAACTGTGAATTCTGGCAAGATTGCCAAGAGTGCTCATTAGTAAAATAGCACATTTCAGAAGAATGAGGTTTCTGGTGCCTGGAAAATGTGCCAACTTTGTGCCAAATTATTGTCTATAAAATATGAACTTTATCACTTTTAAGACACCATTTTGCATTTCTAACTTTTAGACAAAAGTTTCAGAACTTTGGTGAAAAGAAGAAAGATCCATTGTAACACAAAAGGTATTTTATTAGTCTCTTCATCTCTTCTAATCTGCATGAATCCATCATGTCAGTAAAACAACAGCAAGTCAATTGCCTACTGATATATATCTGTTTGTGCGGATTCAGTAAAACTGCATTTATTGCAGCACTTATGTCTATCAGCATACCAGCAGCATCAAGAAGCAAACTTTATTATTCTATTTTTATATATCTATTATTTGTATTATTATTACTTGGCAGTACCAAATGAAGTCATGTGATCTTCATGTGAGTCATGTGAGTTTTCAATGTAGGTGAGTTCACATTATGTAAATCCAAAAGGTAAAGCTTTTTCTCGCTATTGCCATCTCTGTTTAAAACAGAATTGTAAGAGCTATTTTCTAAATGTGGCTGACAAGTTTCAATTCTAATTAACTGCTATAATAATAATAGGCTACAAACGCTGCACTGTCCTCAGCACCCACACTAATGCAGTAGCCAGGTGTTTCTCTGTTGAATGAATGTGACGGTGAAACTGACATTTTCCACAGCATCAGACCTGACAGCTCATGTTTACCTCATTATTATAAACGTACTCTTGCAAATCGGGGTAAGGTAAGCAAACAGTTTTGAACATTGATCTGTACTTGATTAGTAACTCATTTTTCTTTATTTAAAACCAAAAGTTACAGATTGCAGCGTTAAAGAACTTGCAGTTAGCGTGTTGCTTGTTTATGGCATTCTTGCTCTGCGCTGCTTCATTGACAGAAATGAATAAAGACCCTAATGTATAAAGACCCTTATGATATAAAGACCCTTATGATATAAAGACCCTTAGGAATAAAATGCCGTGAGTGGGATGGAGATTATTAACAAGAGGTCACAATCAGCCCTGAATCATGAACAAATGTCATTTAATCTGTGAACCAAACACATAAAGCAAAGTCCCTGAGCCCAGAGAGAGAGAGAAATATATAAGCGTCTGTGTTTGTATAGTGCTGTCCTGGCTCTGTGTGGATGAATGCATGCATGAACCCCATAAATATGGACGTGGTTTGAGTGCTCTGCAGTGTGTTTCTCTAGCTGAACTGCAGTGACAGAATGCCAGCTATTCTTAACAGCGTCTCTCTGCTGTCCCTCCACTTCCACAGGAAATGTCACTACTCTCCTCTGGATCTCCATGTTGTTTCGGCAGCTTTACCTTCCAGCATTACCACCAGAAGTTACAATGTTTTTTCCATCATAGATGCTTTCTCAAAACACAACAACCTAATGGAGGAATCAATGCATAGTATAGACATTTAGGGGTGAATGTACTGAATAGAGACAACAATTCTGCATCATGCATCTTATTCACCAACCACACATAATCCAGGCAATAAATGCGTATTAAACAATTCATTATTTGCAGTTATGCAGATAGGCACCAATGCATCACACATGCGATTAAGTATTCCATCACTAAAGACTATGTCTATGTGAATTAGCCTTATCGATTAAACCTTATTCACAAAACTTTCATCATCTGCTTTTTGTGTAGTCAAGCCACTTCATGGCATTTGAAAGTGCTGATTCAGGTGTCTGGATTGCAAAACCTTGGTCGTCTGTTTCAAATAAAACTAATATTATGAAAGCAGTATGCTTTTTACTTCCAGAAACTGTCTTATAAAACAGCATTTTAAGGTTTAAGACACACACATAATTAAATTTTAGTTCAATTCATTTGAATTCAATTCACACATCACAATTCAATTGAACTTAAGTGAATTGCATTATACTTACTATATTGTTTATATGCATCACCTTCAATTTGACAGTAAATTACTAAGAAACTATTACTAACTACTAAGAAAATATTCAAGGCCAATCACTATTTCATGTGTTGATGCTGTGATTGTGATACAGTGTCTGACAAAACTTTTGAGAGTGACTGTTAAAATGTCTCATTGATCTATAGGAGTGTTAATGTACAATTCAACCATCTATAGTATGCATGCAAGTACACTCCTAAAATGAAAAAAAAAAACTTTTAGCAGTTATACACATTTATTTTTATCATTCTTTTCTATGAAAATGAACAAAAAATGTGGACTAGTCATCATGCACTATAGATACTTTATAGGTATAACGTTTGTCCCAGAAAATGCCACTGACTTGCAGTAGTACAAATCGTGGTTTTATATATTGGTTTTATATAAATAGCTAAAAGGATATTGTTTTTTTTAATATATAAAAGATAATGGTTTTATATAAATAACTATCTGTTTATAAAGCTTATTAGAGTTATTTCTGTTCTCAGACCTGCAGTATTGACAGATTGAGATGAAGCCAAACCACGGCTGCAGGGACCGATGAAGTATGTCAAAATATTCTGTGGTCCATTAGCAATCTGACCTTCAGCCAGGACAGAGTTAATGAACACAGGCTGGACATAATGGTCCAAGAGGCTAATGGGACCCAGTGCTGCAAGTGTGTTACGTGTGTGTTATGTGTGTGTGATGGAGGGTAATGGGACAAGAAAAAAATATAATAATAATAAACATGCAATTGTCTGCTACACAATCACATCCAATAGCGCATCATAGTTTGGCCAAGGAGAAATTCCAGTCGTTTGCAACAACAGGTAAGGATGAACTGCCAAAAATAATGAATCTAAATAAACAACATGTATACTAGATATATATTTATATATATATTTATATTCATAATGAATTGAGGAGCTTTTCCGTGTATAAAATGTTATGCTACATTATTTATTTATTTTCTTTATAAATTAGTTTGTAATTTTAAGTCCTAGCAAAAAGATACAGAACCACCCGAGGACCTTAGTAATTGGATAGCAAGTAAATGAATCAAAATCAAAAATGAATGCCTCATTTTCAGTCCCTCATCAAACAGCCCTCGAAACAAACATCATGTGAGCATAAACAGATTGTTGTCATTATTACATAAAGATAGACTCTTGCTATTAGAGTTTACAGAGACCTTTTCTCTTCTCCACAACCTCATAATTGCTCTTCGACTGTTTCAGAGGTGATTAATGATCTGCGAAAAACCATCAATAACTTTTTGGAATTTTTATTAAGGTAATTTGGCTGAGCAAACACCAACTCCAGTGCAGACCAGTGATGAAAGTATTTAGAAGAGATTTTAGAAACAATCATAAACAATGTTGAAAGAGTGGTGTGCTGCCAGATAAGTGATGTAAACAGGCATGACTTGGGCAAAGAACTTGCTGCAAAGCGTCGGCCTTGCTGTCTCCAGATTCCATCACACTGAAGTTAAGCTTGTAGCACACTGGTGAGTGTTTTGAGTCATGTGATGTGACCATACCACCATCAGGGTTAAAACCCCTTAAATCCTAAATGTGGGCTCATGATTGGCTGCTTGATGGCACAATAAGTGAAGTGAAAGTGATGTATTTGTCAGGTAACCCATACTTAAAATGTGACCTCTGCATTTAACCCATACTGGTCAGGAGTGAGTACACGCACTGCATGTCATGTACACACACATTTAGAGCAGTGGGCAGCACTGCAGCTTGCAGGTAAAGGTGGCTTGCCCAAGGGCACCGCAGTCGTTTCCTACCAGAAGTGGAAATCAAACCTGCAACCTTTGTGTTACAAGTCCAACTTTCTAACGATTAGGCCACAGCTTCCCCCCTCAGTAGCAAAAATATGATTTAGGTTCACAGCCTCACAGTGACAACCTTCAGCAAGAAATGCTTACCTTGCTTGCGTACGTCCTCTACCGCAGCGATAAGCTCCTCCTTCAGGTCCTGGCTGTCCATAGCGATTTGCTCACCCTTTTCTAGAAAGTTCTGAGTGGCTTGCTCCACGGACACAGCCAGAACGTGAGCCTTCTTGGAGCGGCCTTTTTTCTTACTGGATGGGCCTTTGTTACTGGTGTTGACCAGGGTGGTCACCTGTGGATGAGAGTAACAGATGAAGCACAAAAGACTTATATTATTTTTTATTTCTAGACCACTGGGTCGGAAAAAACTCTTGGCTTTGCCCTCTGTAAATCAATGAAATGACAATAAATATTATTATAAAGGAAGAGACCAAGATAGCTCTGACAGAAAGGGTGTATTTGTAGTGCAAATATTCCAGGCAATTTGCTATATTGTCTCCTTTATCTTAAGATCTCCACATCCCTATTACAGCCTGTTTAAGAAACATTCCATGTGATACATTTTGACTTAAGTCAACAGTCTAGCTTTAACCTCTCAATGGGCCTATTTAGTGTTGGTTTTCTCTTTAATACAGCTTCAAGGTGCAGCAGGGACCACTCTCACTGGGTATTGTATTTTCAAGGGCACCCATGCTAAGCAATTACCATAGTTACAGGAACTGAAACTAACGGGGGAACAGAGGGCTAAGTTAAGTTTATTGTATAAACTCTGTTGCCTGAATATTTATCATAGTTGATCTTGAAGCAGGTGCGCAAAATAACATGTATGTTACATGGAGAACATGTAAGTCATTCTACAGTAAACTCAGCTTTGGCTGGGTTAATGATAATGGACTTAGAGTCACAGTGGATAAAGACCCACCAAAAAACATGAATGTGAGACAAAAGATTGAAAAATTAACCTAAATAAATGTTGTAAAAGTCTGTAGTTCATGATTTCAAATGTATCTAAAAGTTAACAAATGTAATCTTGTAACATTATACCTCACTGAATCATTTTAAAACTAATTTTACATTATTCAGTGCTAAGAGCACTGCAGTCAGACCACCCACGGTGTATACACTCAAAAGACTTAAATTAGTCAGTGATCTGAATGTCCAAAACAGTTAGAAATGAAACAGCTATGTTCCATGTATATTATATATGCAAGTCTCAGGAAGAAGCATTATATAAAACAAGCCATTCTAATGCAATAGTCTCAAAGCTGTAGTGGAACTAACTCATCCCAGTGTGACACAGTTTCTGATTCTTGTGAAAAAGGCTTATTGAACAAACCTGTAGACCAGTATATAGCTTCAAGCATTAATTCCTCTGGCGCTCATATCGCTCACAATCACATTATCAATCCCTATTGAGACTTTTACATCAATAACATTAAAGTAAAAAATAAGCACCAGCAAGAATAATGGAGCCCTAAAGTTTACAAATGGAAACCCGATTTGTTATTCCCCTTTGTATAACAATACAAGACTAATACAATACTGCAACAATCCTTCCACAGTCGTTCTATAAGGATCACTGCAGAGTATTTATAATATCATAACATTTTTATAAAAAATTGCCGCAATGTGAGGCAGTAAAGAGGTAATAGCAATACTTTCTCTTTACTTGCTCTCTGAAAGACACATAAATGAAATCTATCTTTCTGTGCCCAGGGCATTGATTTAGCTATAGTGCCAGAGCAGGGCCAATCAATTCAGTTCCTGGAGGGCCACCTCCTGCAGAGTTTAGTTTTAACCCTTCCTCTAACGCACATGCCCACCTTGTCAGCACTGCAGGAGGGTCCTGTGCTATAGGCACCCTCTTTAAATGTCTGTTTTAGTCTGTTTTTCATCATCATTATAGTCATGAAATTGATTACTTATTCAAAGCTTCAGTTTGTCATTATGGTAAAAGCGCATTGAGAAAGCGTGATGTAAGCCTTTTAATGTGATTTCTTATACAGTACCGTGTAAGTATGTTCAATACTTGGTTTGAATACTTGGTTTGATCTGATCCCAGAGTTTACACTCCTGCTAAAGACCCTGTTCACACTGGGTTTAAACCACAGTTTGTGTTCTGTTCACCAGACCACCATACCAGGGCTTGAGTGAACACCTTGGATCAGGCTTACTTTCTAAATTACATTCTAAATTAATTTTCCCTCAAGAGGGTAAAAAATCTTAGTTTATTAATGACTGTTGTAATTGAAAAATAAAATGAAATGGCTGATTTCCTTTTAAGTCATTTTGAAGGAATTTAATTTTTAAAGGAAGTTATTTTTGATAGGAAAGTAGATTGACATGTTTTCCTGTTTTGGAGATCCTAAATAATTTTAACATTTAAAAAAAGACAAACAGACTTCAAATGTCTGAACTTCATGCAACTTATGTGAGGAATTCTAACTCTAGACTAATTTAAGATTCCAATGCTGGCAGACAGAAACTGGGTTTCCATGGAGACGCCCACAGTCCTGTCAAAGCCAGTCAATACAAAGTCTAGGTGAAAAAGGGAATGTGTAATAAATGACCTGCTGTATATTAGTTTAGTAATGAGCATTCCTCTACCTCAAACAGTGGAGCACGGTAGTAGCAAAGGAGGTCAAGGGTTTGATTCCCAGGTAATGCATGAACTGATTAATATATACCCTGAATGCAATGCAAGATGCTCAGAATAAAATCATCTGTTAAATACAGTGAAAGACAGTGTAATATGATTGTAACTTTAGGAATAACACAGCAGCTTAATCAGGAACACGTCCTACTTAATGTTAAATTAAGAGTTGCATTTGAAAAAACTGTGTAAAACTTTTACAGAAAATCATATGACTGGAACTTGGAGAAAGTATAAATTAATGTTATTAGACTAAACGCAAACCTTGAACTGTTTTCCATCTTTCTAATCCCCACCTGCTAATCTGTTTTTAAACCTGCCTGAGCTGCAGCCAACTGACAATGTCAGAATAACATGTCAAAGTAAAATCCTACACACATCCTACACACCAAAAAACATCACGCGTCAACACTCTTTAAGCAGTTTTCGGTATGGTTGCCATCTATGACTTTGTTAGCCTAAGTTACATGGGCACTGTCCACAGGCAGCCTCACAAAGCCTTCAAATGACAGACGACTTGGCTGGAAGTGTTGTGGGAAGCTCATTATTTCCCCATGAAGATTCCTGACACTGTATTTCAGGTGTCTATGCCAAAACACTCACGGTTGCTAACAGCAGAGGATGTCCAGGAGACGAAAGACTTTATCTAATGGACTAAAAAACATGAGATCCTCCATCCAGCACTGGAACTTAGAAAGAAACCCTTTCTGTGAGCCTACCCACAATCCTTTCATGCTGTCAGGGAAACACAAAATATGGCAGAAGTCCCCAAGGGGGGTTCTGAAAACAGGGGGTCTTGGTGAGCTAGCAAACTTTATTGAAACCATCAGCCACCCAGCAAATTTGACAAATGAAGCAGCAGTGACAATGAGGTGTGATACAAAACAACAACAAAAGTAAAGTGCAATATTTTCCACCTTGGGCCATTTTCTCAGCTTGTGAAACCAAAGATAAGTTATGAAAAATTAGAGAATGCAAAAGAAAAACATGACAATATTTGTGTATTCAGAACAGAAGTAAATGGCCATGAAAACTTAAGCTTTTCAACTTCAAAACATGTCACTATTTACTAATTCACACTGAATATTATGACTTTTTTTTAATATTTATGTTTGTTATAATATATAGACTTCGGCATCTAGGCGGTAAACAAACTGAAATTGTCTGAGCTTAACTGCTTCATTCTGTAAGGTTCAACACACCAATGAAAGCTGGCATGAATGCCTTAGAACTAAAATTAAACATAAAAATAAGAAAAATAAATAGAAAAACTAGCTATTTGCTGTGTAAACTGTGGAAACTTGAGTTAGATTCAGAATTCCTCAGACATTGACTCTCTAGCTTCTGATTCCTTCAGTCAAGCTAACCGCAAGATATTTTCTCTTCTCAGTATGAAATCTTTAAAATGCCACTGCATCTACAGGTCCGTTCATCACTGTCCTAACCATTGTCTCTTCCACTTCATTAACCTGATTTAACCTCACGTTTAGCATCTTCAGATTTTGCTTCGCCAGAGTAGCTACTAAACTAACCGCAGAGTAATTCAGCAATGCGAGACTTCGGGCGTTAATTGTAGATCTCAACGGAGACCTGGCGTCCTGCTGTACATGACAGGTGCTTTCTCCTACAGCTAGAGATGAAAAAGGAAAATGCTGACAGAACGGAGAAAGCCAAGCCCTACGGTACTCGAAGAATAAGGACATGTGTGCGTGAGCTGGAGCAGGTGGCCTGCAGGAAAGATCGACAGCTACATGCAAAAGAACCTGCCCAAACATGAGGTGATATCTGACACATAGCCGGGCTCGCTTTAACCTGCGAAATCGGCGGACTGAAATCACGACAATTTATTTTACCTGAATAAAAAAAAGAAATAAACATTCATTTATTTGAAAAACAATCACTCGGGCATTGAAGAACAGGAAAAGCGCAGAGGGTCTGAGTGTGATAAAGCTGTCAGCAGAATATTAATGGCCCAGGTGCGGTAAGTGACCCGAAAACTTTAAAATGAGGTCCAATAAAAGTCGCAGTCCATCCCGAATATATCATTAGCTAACAGTGCCAACCTTTTCTCATGCTCTACACAGCTATACAGTTCTGTTTTATCAGCAATCAATAACACTAAATGTTTCGCAGGTGACCTCCTCTACTCAGAGGGCTCATGGGTGAGTCCAGCGACGGATAATTAAAAGAGCATCACGGCACAGTTCGGATCGCTGCCGGATGTTTTCTAAGCCCACTGCTCAGGACAATGTAATGCTTTAATACTTGCTATTTTATTTAAAGCCCTGAGTTAAAGTGGGTTTCACTGAAGAAAACAAGGGATTTACAATTAAATGAAAACCTGGAACACTAATAAACAATGAGAAAGATAGAAATGATGAAGAACCATAAATATATTACATTTTAACTCATTACACTGAGGAAAATAAAATGCTTGTGTTAAATCTTGTTCAATTAGCAAAATGCAGAACATAAGCATTTTCACTAATGGTCTCAGATTTTGGACCCCATCAAGGTGGTCTCAACTGGAGAACACATTATCTCCAAACTGAGTACGGGCCTCCAGAATACCTGCAGTAGAAAGCATATATATCTTTAACTTATGTAAAGTGCATGAGGAATCCGCCAATTCTGTGTAAAAATTATCAGGGTCACCTATGAAAATAGAGGGGAGAGAATTGATACGTTATCTCAGCAGGATCTTGACGTCTCCTCTCCATCTCACCTCATCTCTCCTGTGCATTAAGAATCCATTTCAAGATATTTCCTTTCCAGAATTCCATTTAAATAGAAAATGACATAAATGCCTAAATTGTCTGCGCGAGGACGACCCTAAAGATCTCTCTTGATTGAAAAGCCCAGTGAGCGAACGCTGACCTTTAAAACAACAGCACCATTTCCCTCACCAACTGAGGTGAAGGTTAAAGATCCTCTCATATAATCACAGAGAACATGGAGCCCTGCCAAAAACACAGGAGGAGAAATCCTGTTGCTCCTCATCCACCAGGCTTAGCAAGATCACATTAACTCCTCAGCGAGGAGCAAACTGAGTGGATGCCAAACAGAAGATCACTGATGCTTTGTGCCAAAACTGCATCCAGATAAAGACGTGAAGATCTATTCATGTCTAAAGTCACACCTTCTACCTGTTTCAGTCACATTTGTTTACACTGTCAGGGTCTGAGTCTACTACAAGAACTAGCTCTATACTGCAGTGCTACTTAGGCAAACGTTTCCCAAGCAGAACAAAGCAATGAACCTTAACCAGGGTAGATATTATATTAAATCCAAAGCAAATGAAGACTAGGCTGGAAGAGATCTAAATAACAACAATAACAAAAAAATGTACAAAACACTGATTTTGCACAACAAAGCCAGGAACATCCCATGCTGTTTTCAAAAGCGCTTTAGTGATGTTGCTGAAAGATCCACAGGCATCATTCTTGACAAGTCTCTGTTTTGACATTTTCATCCTGCGCCTTCATTCTTACATTCCCCGCTAAAACCCACCTCAAACAGACACGTTGCCAGGGCATTCTGGTAGAATTTGCTTAGGAAATGATGAACAGACAGGTTCTTTTGGCTGTGGTAGCATTAACGTATGAGCTGCGCACTCAGAGTACATAAGAAGCTCTGGCTAGCAGATGACTCAGTGTGTCACGTCGGGCCTCGATGGAATTATAAGGCGGCAATTCCGTAGTCACACATCAATTTTGTGTTAGTCACAGTCAAGGGCTTCAAAAAAAAGCAAGGGCACTCAGAAGCCTCTTACCCTTGCTGCCCATCATCCCTTCATGTTTGGCGTGTTGGCAGAGATGTATTTCTGCCTCCGCTTTCCCTCCACTTCCCCTCCAGTCCATGTTTTCTTACTCTGTCGTTGCCGATGGGGTTTCAGAGTTCATTCATTCATATTCAACAAGCCAAGAGCAAAGGCTTTCAAATAAACAGAGCAACCCGGCAGGGAGGGGTGGAAGCGTGGCAGAGAAAAACACATTGATCCTTTTAATGTTTCTGATTGGCTTGATCGCCAGCGAGTCTGAGGTGGAAGTTCTTCTCGGCTGCATCGATATTTTTCTCATCCTTACATCTAAAGATCTTGTAGCTGATTGTTGCAGTGTTTTGAGAATTGGCATTTGCAAGCCGTGATTAAAACATGAGCTGCTTCATCTGAGATCAAATGCAAAAATTAATTATTTTGAAATAACAGAAATTTGTATTTATTTATTATGCAACATGATGCATGAGCTGCTCTCAGGAGAGCAGAAAAATTTAAATAATAAAAATAACAAGTAATAAACAAGGCTTTTCGGCATACTCCCTCAGTCCGATTAGAGCTCCTTAATCTGATCCTAAAATAACTAATCTGATTTGGGAAAGGACAAACAAACTGCTGTAGGACTGGATGATATAACTAAACATTTGTATCTCTATGTGTTAGCCTTCTGGTTATATTTCATATACATCTATGTTCATGTATTTTAAGTCTCAAATTGATTTTTCAATCATTGTAACAAAACTCCCATTACTGCTTAGTATATTTAAAATGTCAGTAAAGAAAAATGGCACACTTTTGTGAACACTGTCGAGTGGCATTTCAGAGAGGCTCTTTTGTCATCATGAAACAAATAATCACAATCACAAAACGATCCTAATCACACATTCTTTAAGAAGCATAACAAAAAGTCTATTCAAGTAATTGCTATATTAAATGACGACATAATTATATATTGCCAACAAAGTCAGCAGACCAAAAATACCATAAATATTCAATACATTGCACATAATTACATCCCTTCACATTTAAACACTCCTGTCTCCTGTACAGGGGATTCTGTTCATACTACCTATATTAAGAACAGATGGTCTGAAATAAAATACCTGTAATTTTGATCAAATTCCTAATAAGGACAGCTCTGACACACATTAAAATAAAACCGCTTATGCACAACCTACACACAGAACAATGTTTTCAATGTAACCTGAGCACATGGACTCATGACTCAAAGATGAATCTCCTTGCTGTGCATTAGATGAAAAATTCTGTGTGTGCAACATCTAGCCCCTGTCATCAAATGTTTGTTTTATTTCTACAGAGATCCAGGAGCGAAAGAATCAGCAACAGACTTCATGAAAACACCTGTCTCTGTTGATTCCGCAGCCATGCAGAAATAAACCTGCCGATTCTGAGAAACAACAAGAACATTGTTCACAACAGATGATCTGTCATCCCACAGTGATTGTTTTTACTCACTGCTTAAAGCCGGGGAGCTTTAAATGAGTAGTTTTAAAAGACAAAACTTCTTTGTATTGACTGTGAGCATGGCAGAGCACAGCATACAAATACAGTTCAATAAAAACCGCATCTATCAATTAGTTAAGAAGAAATGCCTTCAATTTAGAAGCACCATCAAAAATATTTAATGTATAATGTAATATAAATAAAATGCGCACAACCAATCAGACTGATCAAGATGTGAAGTGTAAACAGACCTTAAATCCACTCCATTACTTTTATTGACAGGTCTTATCTTGGTAAATGCCTCCAGGGGCAGGCGAATGAAAAAATTAATGACTTAATTAACTGAAGCTAATTTTAGTCTGACTTTAACGAAACAAAGGACATAATGTATACAGGTCTATACATCCAGATAAGTCTGGTATAATTCGTCACACTGTACTACAAATGAACTGCCTATGTAGAAAGAAAGAGAAGTGCTAGTGCATAAAATAAACTGAAATGAAAAGCTGACGGGTTATGAAGTTAAAGTTGTATGGTTTGTTAAGAACATTCAGTGTTTGTGGTGGTAGATGAGGTGGTAGTGATTTGGGGTGAAAAGGGTGGTGGATCTGAGAAGTACAGTCAACAACCACCCCAAAACAAGAAACTATAAAACAGTGCATTTCTGAATATAAAAAACACAAAGAAGTTCATCAAAAGTTCAACATTTTCAAACCTTGTCTAACTGTTACTTTGCATTTATGCACTATAAAAGGTGCACTGTGCATTACTTTCAAAAAAGAAGTATGGACTCTTATGGTGGTGTCTACAGAAACACTGATCTCTGCCTGCATTTTTTTTTATTGTTTTGGGGTTTCTCAAGATGTTTCTGGAAGGCAACCTTTTACCAGAGGGTGAACTACATCAGAGACACATCTAAAATGCTTTGAACATGCTTTGGCAAAGTCATACATCAGAATAACATACAAAGTTTGATTGAACAATTTGTGAACAGTCGTTTTGTGGTAAACAATTCAGATGAGCTACAGAATTGTTTTTTTAATTCTCGTGTAGTGTAAGTGAATCAACAGAAATGATGTCTGGGCACAGGCAGTGAGACAGATGCAGAAGACACCTGCAGTCAGTCGCCTTTTGGGATCGCATTCAATGAGTCAGAGGCAGCGTATGACACAGACAGCAGCACACGACAACACGCTTGTATACAGACACATAGTGATGGATGATCTGTTACTAATGATCTGTTTAAGAGCGCTTGAGAACACTGTTATAAAAATAAATGTATTATTTAGTATTTCTCTACTGTGCTCAATTTACAGTTGGTTGATATAATCACTGTTCCATATGCTGTAAAAATGAATTGCATTAGTTTGCAATAAATTCTCGTTATGGCGACTGCAGATTTGCTGGGCAGCGAATGTTCGATTAGCAATACAAGAAATGTTAATTCGCCTCTGAAGACACTTTTCAAATCGTAGCCAGTATGTGCAACAGTACACAGATGTGCACAGACATCAACAACAATGACAATCAAGAAACATCATTAACTAAAAAGATGCTCTTAGCTTCTTAGCTCTTAAAATCGCAACACAATTAATACCAGCACTAATGACAAAAACAAGTGCATTAATGAAGCCAGTGAAACAATAATCCTAAAACACTAACTGCATAATTTATCCATGCTACAATGCATGCTGGGAGCATGCAAATCAGCAGCTGAACCTGTTTGTACTTCAAAATGTACTATAGCAGGGCCAGTGCCCTGCAGAATTTAGCTCCAAACTCAATTAAACACACCAGAACCAGCTAATTAAGGTCTTACTAAGCTAAGACTAGAATCATCCAGGCTGATGTGTTGAGGCAAGTTGGAGCTAAAGTCTGGACAGTGGTTCTGCAGGACAAAGTTTGGACACCCCTGCACTATGATATCACTTTTATGGTAGTGTGCCCAAGAAACTTACCATGGTACCAAGTCCAAAAAAACATGAGAATACCATGGTACTGGTTAAAAAAATGTTCAACTATAAATTTGTCAAACATTCACCTACAGGGCTTCACAAACAGCCCTACAAGCCATTCTAAACCAATGAGAATAAAAACAACAACGGGCAACTCTCAGACAGCACATTCACATCCAAATAATTCCACAGTTAGCATTAACGTGGTTAACATGGCTGGTGGAAGGAACTCCAGTGCACATGAAAACCATGAAAAAGCTCAAGTTAATCTGTTTATTGAAACTGGCGTGTCTACAATGTGTGTGAAATGCAAGCTTTCCGAAAATTTAACACCACTGTCAACCCGAAATTAACATGCCAGGAACTGCTCTAGTAATTCAGTAAGTGCGCAGAAAATGGCCACAGAAACACAGCACATCAAAGTGACGGCCAAATAATCAGACAAGCACATAATGTGAAACAGGTCTGGCAGTTTCGTCTGTGAAGATCTTTACATGCTTACACTATAAAAGCTACTGTTTGTATAGTTTATGTAAATATGTATCTATCTATGCCATGTCTATACGGCAACACATTAAATGTTGTATTATTTTATATCATTTTAAGTCATCTTGAGGCCCCCTTAGAAGTTTGTTGAGGCCCCCTAGTGGACTTCGATCCCCTGGTTGACAAACACTGGTTTAAAGAGATTTTATATTATAAAAAATGTTAATCATATATGCAACAAATGTCTTTAACTTTGACATATATTTTGATTTGTATTTTCATGCTGGTTAGTGCTGATATGATTGGCAGTCCAGCACCATTGTGGTCAAACAGCAGCATGGCATTGACTGCGAAAGTGAGTTTTTTTCTGCATTTGTAATACAACTATGTTATATCAATTGGCAGTCAAAGCATATAATGAGTCAAGGAAAAGATTGCAGATGAATTTCTAGTTTATTAGCCCAGCTGAAAATGGCAGGTCAAATTGAGTGTTCAGATATAAAGGACATGCTGTACATGTACAATATTAATTTCAGTGGCTTATTGTGAAAATATGCTTGGCTGACTATTGAGAGAAAACAGCTGTATGAGGCTGAGTCAGAGTGGAGGTGGCATATAAGCATACCATGAGTGCTCAGGGCAAAGTTTCAAAGCTAGCAATATGCACTGGATCAATAAATAAAAGGGGCAGAAGACATCAAAGATGACATAAGTAAAGATCTTCGATGCAAAACGAATTGACATAAATGGGTCAAAAACAGTTTTTCCTCAAAGGAATCGGGAAAGTTGCTCGAGTGCCACATTGCATTAGCTGACAGGGATCTTTTGTACTGTCTGGTGTTGTGACGACGCTAAGGGGGAGGAGATGCAAGGTTAACTTTCAAAGCTTTGAAGCTAAAGGCGAAGAAAACAGAGATTTAGATGAGTTCGGGTTGAGGGCTTAAGCCGAGTCATCAACAGCTTCGCTAAAATGTAAATGGCCACATTAATGCAAAATTTAAGGAGTGTCAGTGTGTTTGCACTCCATTAAGTGGACTGGGCAGCAATGACTTTCCCAGCATTTAGCTGGATAAAAATGTGTAAAACGGTTGCAGCCATGGTTGGGCAGTCAGTGCGTTTCTTCAGCCCTCACTGCATGGCTTAAATACATTATCCATGTGCCCCAAACATGTTCCATCATCACCAAACACATGATGCTATTTCATCTATGTCTTAAAAAGACACTGATACTGAATTGATACATTTTAACTCATGAAACCTGAAACTCAGGGAATATTACAAATGTAATTTCCAGGCCTTGAAATGTCATGGAAATTAAAATCTTAAAAAGTCATGAAAACTTTTAAGGTCAGCATAATTACTTGTTCCGTTGGCTAAATATGACACTTTGTGAGTGCAAACTCTGAATAAATACATTTATTTATTTGTTTGTTTGTTTGTTTGTCCTTTTCCAGTAATTGTAAATGACTGATAAAGTCATGGAAAAAGTATTGGGAACTGAACTCAACCCAACAGCTGTGTTTAAGCTTCACACAGTAATCATAAAAAAAGAAATCATTTCTCTAGTTATGAAAAAACTATAAAAACCTACCTATTTAAAGTCTAAACAACAGACTTATCTTTCAAAATGTAGCTTACAAAATCAGCAAATAGCAAGCATACTCATTATCTGGTACTATGATTGTAGAACTTGAACTAGATGAGGTTTGCAATGCGTGTTATAGTGCAATAGTGTACGATCAATGGCATAGGAAACGTTCATGTAATCTCAGGCCACTCTCAATATAAAGAGGAATCAGCTGGATGCTTCTGAAGTGTACCTAACCCTGTCAGCCTCATAGCTCTGTGGAACATCACGTTCATAATTGTAATATTTAAAAAGATTATAGGCAAACAGTCTTGATGACACACACACACATATTGTATAGTCTGTGTGATGAAATGCATGCAATGCAATGATATAGTGCATTCAAAAATTACAATTGCACTACTGAATGCGTGGCATAATCAATAGATTTGAATATAATGCATGAATGCAAAGACATACCTCTTGGATGGCTGATTAACAGTATTGGTTCTCTCACATATATGCTTGTCTACATCGCCAATTATACACACAGCAAAAGATAAACCCAGAATCTCATGCAGGATGTGCTTAATTGTTTCAAAATTCAGTTTGAGAGTTATTTTGGGATCATGTTCTCTGAACTTCATAACAGCGAGTATAAAATCTTTGTTTGAAATAGTTTCTTTGAAGTCAATACCGCATTGTTCAGCGCTGACAAGCATAACTGAACTATTTTTTTACTTATCATTTTATTCAAACAATGGTTTGGAGTTTAGACGTTAATTTGTGATGTCACAGCAGCTGATGGAAACTTCCAGCTGTCATCACTTACAAATCTTTCTTAACATTAATAGAATTTATAGTTGTTCAGCTCAAAGGCTAATTTAAAATATGGATAGCTTTCAACTCAGTGCGAAGAATTTTGGTTTCGGCCAAGAATATTTGTTTCAGTGTATCACTGATTTACACAGAGGAAAGTCTGCCTTCATTGACTAAAGCATGTATGTATCCATTGGAGGGTGTGTGTGTGTTGTGTGTGCGTTGTATATAGGATTATGAGCAAATTATGCCATGCGCATTGCTTTATGCATCTCTGATTTATGAGCTCTCATAAAAGAGGACAGTTATAGGATGCCAAGTGTTGTCTGGAATGACAATGTCTGTGGGGAGAGGACTGGAATGGACATTGTGATTCTGTGTTGTGTATGCATGCATGCAAAACAAATGCACGCATCCATGCATGTAAAATGACATGGATGTCTGAGTGTGTGTGCTCAAAGAAAGTCCTTGTTCTGTAATACTTTTTGTAATTCTCTAATAAAGCACCACATTCTATAATACACTGCCTGCCCTTATTTTATAGTCTGTGATATAATCCCTCCTAATTAGCCAATTTATTAATGATCAGGGTGTCCAAGCATCATAAGAAAGCTGCAGCTGAACATTGCTGAGAGAGAGAGGAACAGGAAGAGAAAGAGAGTGCATTCTGGTGAAACTGTTGCATAGTTAAGCAGCTACCGCTGCAGAATATGGACCTGCATAATGCAGACTGAAGTTTAATAAAGAATCATTTCTGTGAGAAATTTATTGTATCTCCAGTGACATTCATAATGGGTAAAAGAAAATATTATTTAGTTTTTTTAAAAGAAATTCAGTTATTGCATTGTTTGTTTGTACTTGTCTAGGAGCATTTTAATGTTCACTAAATACTAAAATAAAATGTAAAATTTTAACTATTAACTATTTTACACACTAATCGCACAAAATCCTGAAAAACAAGAGTAGGAGATAAACAAACAAACTAAATGTCAATATGAATCTGTATAAAACACAGAGAGCATTTTTATACTTACTTTCAATAACTTGCCTACAATTTTTTTCACATTTGCACGAAGTACTTACAAATTAAAGTGAGATGCTCGTACTGTAGTGCCCTTTAAGGAAAGCCTGAAAGTGAGTTTGCCAAGAAAGAGCATAATTAAGACCGAGAAACGGCAAACCATAACCTTGCCCTTCTTTACTTCTTCTCTTTCTCTCTAACAGCGTTCAAACATACAGTTCTCGAGGGTACCTGGCATCCAGCGCGTGAGGGTCATTAATAGACTGTTTAATTAATAGATTCCTATTGTTTAGGATCCATCACTGGAGCTCCACTGCATCACGATTTCTTATTATTACACTCATGTTTTTCTGCACTAAACATTAAACATAGATCATCCACTGCAACCCAAATGCAAAAAAGGCCCAGTTACAACAAAAGAACCAGATTTGTGCAAGCTATGTTTAAAAGATAAGTCTGCTGTTACAAAAAAACTCACTGTGATGTGTCCTAGCATGGAATGAGGACAATAAACAACAAAAATCTAAACTATTCACAACCTGACGATTAACATGAACATGCGCATCTTAAAATTTTGTCTTCTGTTACTGCAACTCAGTTGGTAGAGCATGCCGCCAACGATGGGTTTGAGTTCAGGGGAAGACATGTTGCATTTTAAGAATGCGTGTCAAGTTAAAAACAGCATAACATTTAACAAAAGGACCCTTAATTATGTTTCATTTTGTTGTTCCATCTAGATGTTTTGGATCGCAAGAAGATCTTACGTAACCACCCTCATTAGAAACGCATTCGATAGAAGTCAGACGAACCTGAAGCATTTCTAATTATACTGTGCTTTCTGAAGACAGATTAGTCAACTACTCATTTAGACAACTCATTGATTAGTCGATTCTGAAACTACGTCTAGCGCATCCCTATATTCAAGGGTACACGTGACTTTGGTGACAATACATGAACAGAACATTCTCCAGAAGTCATGAACTCTTCAGGCTATCAGCTGACTGAACTTTAGATTGAACTTTCATTAGCCTTAAGCAAATTATGGCATTTCAAAGTTGCTATATCCATTCCTTGCATTCAGCAACAAAAACCAAAGCTTGTGCCTTCTGATATTCTTTATACTCTCTCCTGAATGCTATAGCCATGTGGGATACCGAGCCAAACAGCACAAAAACCTATTTAGCTACACTCAGCTTTGCCAATAGTTGCGATTATGTTGTCTTCGCATTGCCATCAAGCCTGACACGCGTTGTCGGGTGTTATTTTCATCTGCGCGCTGACAGCGTTTGGTGCCTCGCAATGAGTGGTGTCTACAGAGTTTTAACTTTTCTTTGTTTGTATCAGACAGTTAAAGACAAAACTTTCCTAAAGCTACTGATATTGTTAAAAGTTGAGAGTCTCTGAGGGCAACTCAAAAGGGATTGTGAGACGTCAAGCTAAAATTGGAAGCCTGTTCGTTATATATGATTCTTATAAATTATTATGTAAAACAATATTGCATAAGTTTAGAAATAAGCTTAACTTAAAAAAAATCAGATTTACCTTTTGTTTAACAGTGAATGAAGCTACTGGGCTAGCACAGCTAGCGAGGTTGATAACCTGCACAGCATGATCCATGAACTGTCATAATTGTGCCCTTGAGCAAGATTAACTCAAAGTCAGACTTTCTTTTATTGTGGTCCTTCATATTAAAACATATTAAACTTGACACTGACAGCATCTGTATCACTCTATAGCATAAATACATTATTTATAAAGATAGAGATACAAAAATGATGCAATATAATATGAAGACACTGTGGATTGCACCTCTAAGAAAATTTACCTTAAAGTTAAACAATGCTGGTAATGCGCTGGCAATTTATTCAATATTCGTGCTCCACGTATTCAAATGAACTCCTACAAGGTGTTAAATTGACTTAAATTATAATACATTAAGCTCTGCCTGGTATTGTAAATGTCATTACCTAACAGGTGAAGAACTGTTATGTCCCCAGACTATCTGTGGGGACACACAGGGAAGCCAAACATGCCTCATTTCTACCTGGACCAAACTCCAACCTGGACCCCCCAACCTTTTTTTCCTATTTTTAAAATTATTATGATCATTTAAATGTACAATAAATACCACACTGATGCCACACCCACTGTGTCTGTCTTCGCTCACCCTGCCCCAATGCATTGTGGGTTGTTTTAAATGAAGGCAACAGGTAAATTACTAATTAGTAATAAAGTCTCAACACAGAACTGTGAACCAAAAATCACAAACACGTAGCCTTCCAGTTTGCCACACTCAAATTCTCTCAATAACACGAGGAATTTACATCTTCATCCAACAGAAACCTGCACTTAAAAAACAAATAGAAGTTGTTTATCTTTCAGACTTAGGTAGAATTTAATTAAATCCAGCCCATTAACACACCCCCAGGGGCAAATGTTTGTGCTGATGTGTCTGTTCTAATAACCGGCAGTATTTCTATTCCACTGGTACACTAAAAGACTGAACCAAAAGTTTAACGAATGGTCTGCTCTCTGTGGCCACATTCAATTGGCATTCCAAGTAGCACTTGGTCAGGTCAGTTTTAAGTTGAATAGATCATAGCACAGCATGACTGCTAATAAAAACAGTGTGAGTAGATCTGGGCGAATAGCACATACAGCAGAGCACTGTGATTTACACTACTGTAGGGAAGAACAGACAGAGAAGGTAGAAAAAAAGAATAAGGCAGAGAATGCTTGAAAGCTAAAGTTTAGCTTTGCCGATTATAAGAATGCTCGCTGTTCGGCAGACACTTTATCTATGGCAATTTACATTACAATTTATAGTACGGTAACTGCAGCGTCAGTCTTTCGGGGACAGTTCGAGATGAAGTGCCTAGCTAAAAGGAACAATGGTGATTAGACGGAACTGGGGATCACAGTAACTCTCCATTTCCTGGATCACTTCAGTTACAATGTGAACTGGCTAACCTTAAGAGGTGTTCACACTGCAGCAATAAAGCAAACTGAATCCATTTATTATCAATATTCCATTTCTGGCAACATGTCTGACAGCGAGCCTTGGTGATGCAACAAAGTTGTGGAGATACTGCAGTGAATGCAAATGCAACCGCAGACATGCATTAAGGCATACTAACATATTCTGACACATACGATACTCAGGCATCCAATGACTGCCAAGCACACTGTTGCAACTCCATATGTTCAAACAAAGAGATAGCGGCCATGAGGTCTACACTGACACAACAGCACAACCAACCAGTCTGCAACATGCTGCCTAACACGCTGCCCCACAAATGAGACAGCTAGAAGATAAAGCAGGAGATTGAGTCAAAGCCGGCTAAAGAGGCAATCCACATCTGTGCCCTTGAACTGTGTCCTGCCGTCTCCGCTATGCCAGACAACGAGGACTGCTTTGAATTGCAGAAAGGTCAGCCAGGAGGACTGAACCATATAAACTGCATTTACAGCAGAAGCAATCTCCACCAAATACAGGTGGGTCCTTGTTTCAATCCAACCTTGCCCACTGTTACTGTCTGCAGATAAAAAAAGGATGTTCACATTTCAAAAGCATTATCAACACAAAATGATCCATCTATATGAAAAATGCAATACTGCTCAGTGGGGGAAAAAAATATGTTTTTTTTGTTGAAATTGCATGACTCATGAGGGAAAACAACAGTCTATGACAGCAGGTGTGCACTGATTGAAGTAAACTTCAAGCTGCCCATCAGATTTGAACTGGAATCCTGTCATGTCGATATGAAGTAAAATTCCAAGTCATCCAAGGCTGAAGGTGAACTTTCCTAAAAAACGGACTGCACCCCAATTCACATACAAGATGTGTTGTGCCCACAATGATGTACTAACAGCATCTACTGTACCAAGTGGACCATGCTAACCAGCCGAACATTAATTGCTTGATCTGCAACACCATGGACTTCCTAAAACTTCATACACCATCTTCTTTTCTCATTTAGGATGTCCAACCTATAATACTGCTCAGTGTATCTTCACCCCACCTCTATATCCTCAGCAAGGATTTATACTGTTTAGAGTAATCCACCATGTTTGTGGTCAGATGTTGAGCAATCTGTATGAAATTCTGAATTTCATTCAGTTGAAGTTTATTTTCTTACCAATAATTCTCACTTCGCTAAACAGCAAAGCTTCTGGACTTCTAAATCTTTTAAACCATCTATAAAAGTCCATTTAAATTCAATGTCCTTTCTTAGGAGGAGGGGAAAACAGGTTTTGTTTGCTTACTGGAGCATTAATGCAGCATTAAAGTTTAATTCGTAAAGAGAAATACATTTCATGGATGAGGGGGTGAACATGTTGGATGAACGGCCATAACGGTGAGCTTAGATTAGCAGGCCAGAAGTTATATCCCGTATACTTTTAAAAAAAATGAGGGACCTCTCCTCAGTTTTCCTCTGATGAAGTTCTAGACACGTAGTTCTTTGTTCAGAAGGAGAACATGTCGCCTGCGCCCTGGTATAAATTGCACTCTGGGCCTTTCAGAGAGATTATATTCTTAATTATTTGCAGTTTTCATCGTGGATTCATTGAAATGGGTTTCTGCATGAAAAAGATTAGGTGCTTCATTCAGAACAGGGAAACATTCAACTTTTGAAGAGAAGCAGAAGCAAAACACAGCTCTGTTTCTTTCCTATGAGAAAAAATAATATGACGGTATAAAAAGAATGAATGTACTTTGTACAAACAAGCCTTCTTTCTTTATGTGCCAACATAAAAACGACTATATAATTAACAACTTCTGTTCTGCAGTATATTTCTATATTTAACAGTTGTTAAAGTGTCCAAACTAAAACTTTTTTTAATAGAAAGTTACAGGTGAAGTGTGTAATTTTCTTCTTGACTAACTTAATATGCAGAGACAGTTAAGTAAACCATTTATAGGTTGATTCCCCTTTTTTCCTACATGGGGTTGGTCAATCCTCCTGGGGGGGGGGAGGCTCCATTTTGTGATGTAATGACCAGCTAAATGCTGTTCACTTTAACAAAACTTTGCTCAGTCCATCTTTGATTTGATGTCGGACCAATTTTCCGGACAACATCTGCTAAACTTGAACTGGCTAATATTCCACCATGTCAACATAACGTTTACTATCATTCATGTTTTTCTATGAGGCTAAATGTATACGGACTAGACCATCCTATGATAAGTTATTCTTAGGGCAAAAGGAATGGAACAAGTCCTACATGCTTTATGAAACCCAGCAGTAGTGTACAATTATATATAACCAGTGATCAACCCAAATATATTTGAGCACCTCAACTGGCTCCACATCTCCATGTCTACCAAAACATCTTCAGATAGTTTGCCTGAAAGAGAAAGTGCATAGTCCTAATCCTACAGCTGAGCGCAGGGCTTCAAAAAATTAAGAAACTCTTGAAGTACTGTGAGAAGAGGAGGTCACGGTACTAAACGTCCCCATCCTGGTGGCTCTAACACATCTAAAGGGCAGGATTAGAGGCAGGAAAGAGAAAAAGTGAGAAAATCCTTCCTCTGTCCTTGATAACTCCATGTGAATCATGGAGAATCATCTTCCTCCTTGCTGGGATTCCAGAGCCACCGTCTCAATAGAAGACCAAACGATGTACAGATGGTGATCAGCGCAATCAGTGGAAATCAAAATGGAATAAGCTGCCCTTCAATTAGACGAGAGAGAAAAATGAATTGAGTGTAATGAAACGGATTTAAATCTGTTTCAACTAAAACATGCCAGTGGATAATAAGCACCAACTGTACAGAAGATACAGACAGCCTGACAGAGAAACCAAGACATTGATGCAAATGTTGTGAAAATACATAGCCATGCTTCCACACCCACTTTCTATGTGTAATTACTGAGTATCACCCAAGGCAGTAGGAAAAAACATGGATTTTAAAAATCATAATTCCACAGAAAGCTCAGTGATGTATGAATTGAAATGTTTCTTAGTATTTGGTACATCATACTTCAAATTTAAATACAGCAGGCATACAAGCTGGTGTGGACTCCGCAAGTTAACATGATCAATGTCATAAATTTAATGACTGAGCTAGAAATACTGCAGAAATTATATTGTCAAAATATTGAAAAAAAAAATGAAATATAACATTTTTCATTGCTTAAAAAACCTATAAAATGGTAAAGCAAAGAAGGAATGATGGATGAATCTGTGGCTGTGAGGAGCACCAGAAACATAAAGCAACAGCCATCTTTCCAATCTAACAAACTACAGTCTGATGCAGCAGAAATATGGCTATTTATCCAGAGAAGCAGGAATGTGCTGAAACTACAAGAATGCATGTCTTGTAGTTAAATTGTATTTTCAGCTCTATTTATCAACATTTTTATTTTATAATTTCCAATATATCATAATATGCATCATATCCGCAATGTGAGCCCTTGCCACTACACAGCCCCAGCTGTTACCTTTAAAACATGCTAACATCTGTGTTCACTGTACTTAACTGTAAGTCAAGTATGACAGTTTTTGCATATGCAGAGCATTCCTAATCACTCAATAATGACACTCCATTTAAATTATGAAGAAATGATATTTAGACAGTAGTCAGCAAGGCTGGTCACTAGATTCTAGATGAGATCCTCTGTAAAACATGAAAACAAAACGGCAAACACTCAGACACTAACATTTCTGTCCAGAGATGCTGTCCAGTCTTGTGTTGGCATTTAAAGGCAGTTTGTCTTTTGATCTGAGATTCCCACAAAGCAAAGTGAGGTTTTGATGTTTCATCTGACATATGATCTGCTCTCTGCTCGCTTCATCTCTGCCTTTAACGCAAGCGTTTAATGTGAACGTCCTGCATAGATTAAAGCTGTCCTGTTCGGAATGCGAAAACAAATACATTCACCTGGCAAAATTATCACCAAACGCTCAGTAATGAAGTATCTGCTTTTTTTCTCTCTTCAGTAGTTCACCAAAACATGAACACTCTATTATTTTCTCACCCTCAAAGCTCAAATGATTCATATGGACAACTATTATGGCGTTTTTAAAGCTTGTGATCCTTTTTAAAGCTTATACGCTTTTGGTCGCCATTCACAGCAACTGCTTTGAAAAGAGCGATTGTGAAGAATGTTTCAAAATTTCTTCTTTTGTGTTCAACAAAAGAAAGTCAAAGTGGTGTGAAACAATATAACACAAGTAAATAAGGATGTTCAAATTTTGGGCAAATTTTCATAGTTTTTGGTTTCATTTTAACCTCAAATTTTAGTGACATTTTAATTTTCACACGTTCATTAATCAGAGCTAACTGTTTAAAATTCTACAAAACAAATGTGTTTCCTGAATATGATCCAACCCTCAAGACAGCCGTCAAGTGTAAATAAGCCACCAGGACTGTGAATCAATGGATACCAGGCTCTCTTTTCAAAGTAAATTGAAGAGAGGGATCAGCTGTGAGATCAATGTGCAAGATGGTTTCAGGTTAGCAGTGTGAAGCTAATCTCCGTGAACGAGGATTAAGAACGGAAATGAAACACGCTTCAGTAAAACTTGGCTATTGCCGAGGGGAAGCAGCCATGAGACCCTGCCAATTGTTTATGGAGTGATATTGTCAAGGAAGATGTAAATCATTCACCCTGCACGTAAAGAGTGAGACAATGGATCACAGACAGAAAGGTATGAGGAAAGATTGAGACCATGGTTTATGAGCGAGGAAGAGAAACGAGGTATAAAACGAGATCTATAAAGATGAACAGATGAAAAATGAAAGATGAATGAGAAACTAAAAGAGAAAGGCTATGGTTACAAGATACGGTAATTTTAAGAATGACTGTCACAGTTCGGCTTTGGTAGGAAAAATGATAAACCAGCAGAGCAGAAAATGTACCGCAAATAAACGGAAGTATTTATGAGCTTTTAGATAAGATAAATATGATGACAATTCTCAAATGGGTGAATGCACTTAAATGTCACGCCACTAGATTTTTTTTCTGCATTAAGAAGCAAAAGTGATAGAGACTGTTGCCGTATTGTTCTCGCTGAAGGAATCTAACACACAACAGTATCAGTTCAGCATAGCTGCAATGGATGAATTTACATTTCATCAAAAGATAGTCAAACTCAGGAGAAGGAGATAGATAAACATCCACCCACACTTCCCTGGACACAGCGAATGTGAGCGCACAAAAATTATGTTTGAAAGAGTGCGAGAGAATTTTCAGGGATAGAGATTGGTGAACTGGAGGTCAAAGACTGTGTGATCCTGCTTAAGCATTCAGTATTTCAGGTGTCCACGCAGAAATCTCAAGATGTTCCTCTCTAAGCTGAAGTACACGGCTGGACTGCAGAAACGAGCAGCGATAAGTAGAAATTGGAACAACTTTCACTGACTGTCTGGATTGGGAGATTCTGGGCGGCACAAGAAATTCTGCCAAAAGCTTTATGTGTGCAAAAAAGTCCAAACATTCAAGGTGGATGGTGGAACTCCCTTTAGAAATACTGCATCAAAATGCAGCCTGACAACTTTATTCAACTTAAAACCCATGAAAAAAATCACAAAAACTGGATTTCACTGTCTGTCAATCAATTAAAAACGTTAAACTGCTCTTTTTAAATCCGTACAGTACAGCCTGAAACTCAAATCCTCACCTCTGAGTAGATTATCTAGAATAATTGTTTATACAGCTGTCATATACTGTAGGGTTTGACTTGTATAACCCACTTTCTTCCTTAAAACACACGTAGCAGATAAAAGATACGTAGCAGGTGTCCAAAGCAACTCTCTTCCATGCCATGTAAGACACTAATAAGCTGTAAGAAAACATTCTGTCTGAAAAGCTCCAAACAAGTGGATCTTAATACCTGTGTTCAAAAGTCATACAAAAGCCTTTAAGTTAAGAATGACTTAATGTTTGTCTGTTCTTCACACAATCTTTCCTTACACCCATTTAAAGAATTAAACAACTTTGCACAAACCTCTTTGCTTGCAAAGCTGGAAGCACATATCACAGCATCATATATCACATAGTGAACCATCTGCCCTTTGTGATGCTGAGGTCTGTTCCACAGTAAAGCTCAACAGCACATACTGCATACTTCTACAACTCAAACTCATAACTGTGCAACAAAGTTGTCAAGTCAGCTCACAAGATGGCCATCTTAGTTTATAGCTACAGTTAAATTCTATGAG
Source organism: Chromobotia macracanthus (assembly GCA_036877525.1). NCBI lineage: Eukaryota > Metazoa > Chordata > Actinopteri > Cypriniformes > Botiidae > Chromobotia > Chromobotia macracanthus. The sequence continues at coordinate 4,362,020 of JAZGTH010000019.1, forward strand.
GGAAATCGGCAAAAAATTGCTCCAATGTACTTCGAAAAGACTGAATTCTCCAAAACCATTTTTAATAACAATAAATAATAAATAATTAAACTTGCAAACGATTAAAAAGGCAACTGGCCCTTTAACGGGGAGGCAGGATCTCTACCTACCTAGCATTTTCTAAACATATTTAAGTGATCTGTCTTCTCCCCCATTTTCTTCGATTGACTACAATCACTTTTAAATGCCTCATGTTCAGTTGACGTAACTATAGCTGTGACTCGATCAAAATGAGATGAAAATGAAAGTTAATTTCTCCAGTGCCTCCACATGGCATCAGTCAGAGAGAGGAGGTGACCATGCTCCACGCGGAGTTAATGCTGGAATAATGAAATTATGCAGGAAATATGCATTTCTAATGAAGCACTTCAGGAAGCCTGTCAGGGAGAAATTACAGCCTAGGACAACATTCAAAGTCTGTTCAGACAGATCTGGCTTCTAGTGTAGCACTTTATAAATAACGTTTTTGAAGAAAATGTGAATGCTGCTACATTTTGGTGAATGTAATTTCTGTGTTTTTGGTGTTGTATTACAAAATTGCTTTTTATTACACTAAATTAATATTTTGAGTTCGGTCTAAACTATGTATAAACCAAACAAACAAATACATTTTATATCATCAAAGCACCCCATTGAAACGGTGTGCGATGTGCAAATTTTATAATAAGAACATTGTACAGTGTGATAAATTTCATGCGGGCTGATATTACTGTCCCTGTGGGGGACACAAATTCTCACAATCTTCTCCAAAGAATGGCAAAACCTGAGAAAATCACAGTTAGATGCAATTCCAACAAGATAAGAAGCCTCATATGGGAGCTAAACAATGCCTCAATTCAAATGTCAAAACAATGTACTTGTGTAGAGGTCTTAATCAGCATATACTATAAGCAACAGAGGTGAATTTCCACATGGACATAACAGGGTTGTGCATGTACATGTGAGATACTGACAGAGTATTACTAGGGGTGTGTGCTCTGTAGCAGCAAGCCGTCTCTCCGCTCTGTACTGAGATAAAAAGAATCGCTGTTTCACTGACAGACCGACGCAAGCCTTTTTTCTATAGACAATATTAATTCCCTTAGCCACGAATTCTCCAAATCGACAGGATAAACAACCCCACGGCTTTCTTCATACCTGAAACCACTCTTTACACACAAATACACACAAACACAGTCCTATGAGGGGATTTGGGAAGAATAAACAGCTTTCTATTCCACCCCACCCTCTTCACCCCACCCTCTACGCCAAGATAGATAGAGTGAGTCTTTTTTCTGTTCAGTAATATTTAACAAACCTTGAACTGCACAGAAAGAATGACATTTGCTAACAAACCATAAATAAAGCTCTTAACATTTCAATATGAGAATTCATCTCTTTAAAACAGTGTCAGTGAGCCCTACCATACCACTGATCTGCTTCATTAAGATTCTTTCACACAAGGCCAATGCCACCTACACAAACACAATTAACCGAGAAAAAACAACACTGGTAGCGCAATTTGTTACACCTTTTTATAATGTTAGAAGTTTTATCTCAAAGCAAACGTCATATTTAATTGGTGCAACCAATCTAGCACAGCCCTACAGCCGCCTAAAATCTTCGCAACACAATGAAAATAATGATTTTTTAGTGATTCTTTATAGCACCTTATTTAACAAGATCTATTTATGGCTTTATGAGGTCCTTGAAATAACTCTGTACGGTTGATTTCTGGAGATTCTGAACATTAGGATTTAAAGGTACAGTAAGCGTTTTCTGAGAAACACTGTATTTGATATTTGAAATGGACACAGAAACAAACACACCATGCCCTTCATTGCTCCACCCTCAAAATAATGAACCCCTTATGCAACACAGGTGACGACCAACAGCGGGTGCATACACCCCCTACTGCTGACTGGCTTCGAGTTTTATGGTGTTCTGCTACTCAGAAATAGCTTTATTCATAACTGCACTCTTTTGCCAACTAGAGTTAGTGTGAGGGGAAAAACACAGATGAAAGAGTTTCGCTGAAGGACATATTCTGAGGGTGTGTTTTGTTGTGTTTACCCAGGTTTTGAACCCACAGTCTTTCGGTCACTGACTTTGCTTTGTATTTTTCAATGCTCACCTTGACCCCTGGATGACTCTGTCCAATGGATGACTCTGTACAATTTCTCATTGGCCGAGTCGTGGAGTCCCGTACAACTCTTAATACCACCATTGCTTAAAACATGCATACTGTACATAGCTGCATGAACATTCCAACACAGTCACAGTCTCCTCTTACTTTCAGGTAACAGTTAATAATACTGTTTCCTGTAGTAGTGGGTGGCAAATTTGCAGTTTTAACATTATTTTCGTAAAGTGCATAATGGTGTAACTGCTCTCTGTTTCAGTCAAATATAATAACCTGCAGTTCAGAGTGTGAGCGAACCCCGGTCTATTTAATGATGACATTTGTTATCTGATTCATCTTGTTATCTGATTGTGATCATGCTTCAGTTTTTTAAATAAGTTTTATTTAATTTAAATGAGTTCTGCTGATTTATAGTAATAAGTCATGCACCAATCAAATTATTTGTTTAACTACTGTTCCATTAAAGGGTTCTTTTATCCGAAAATGAAAAAGTTGGCATCATCTTCTCACCCTAAACATTGTTCGATGCTAGTATGATTTTCTGTCTACTGTGTACCACAAAAAAAAACTGAAGTTATCAGTTCCTAACACTTTGGGTGAGTTAACATCTCATTTTCTTTACTATTTTGTAATGTAACTGTTTCTTAATGTTATTACAGAAGGTTATTATGAAATGTACAATAAACAGACTTGGAATTATGCATCATCAGTGTCCCATGTGGGCGGCAGGATAACGGCTTATGTTAAAATGTTAAATTCACAATGCTCTGCTCCATCAGTAAGCCACAAACCTCTGGGGTCTGATCCACACCCAGATAGACCTGATTCTCTGCATCCCTCGCCGGAGTCACAACCTTGACTCGCTGCCAGCGGACACAGCCCTTCAGCAACAGCCTGACGTTATGCTGCCGTATTTTGCTGTGTGATTTAAGCCACACCTCTGCTAAATATGCAGAAGTATTATTTGAACTAGCGACAGTCATAAATCAAAATGACTGTGTCAATCTACCTCACGATGGACTGTAGAGAAACTAGACTGAGTAGATGCGATAAACAAGCATGTGAGTATAACAGTGAAGAATCTCACTTTTTCACAGTCCTGACTATTATTCCTCTGCACTCTTCCCAACTGTTCCTATTTCTAAATAAAACCATCTCTATTAAAGAATACATTAATGCCTGGGTGCAAAATTCATCAAAGGTCTGTCAAGATGCTATACACTAAGCTCATAAAACTTTTCAGAGGAGAAACATGTCAGTAAGGCCACACTTAACGAGAGCTTCTCCATGTTAAGAGTTACGTGTGTAGTTTCTGTCACTAATGTCACAGAATGAACTACTTTTAAACAATCCATTTGCCTTTAATTAGATACACATAGTCGTAAGATCCCTTAAAGCTACAATCTGTAACTTTTGCCTCTCTATCGCCATCTATGTTTGAAACATAACATTTCAGGTTACTTTACATACTTTTATTTGTGTTTACAAAAGTCAATCTGACATTTCCTGTGAAATCGGACCCAGCAACTCATTATAATGAGTTATATATAATAATAATACATAAACTTATAATTTATTATAAGCTATTTATTATAAACTATTACAAACGTATTGTTGTGAATCAGGGTCAGGTAAGAAGACAGTTTTAAACACTGATCTGTTTTGTACTTGCTCAATAACTGTTTTCTGTTTTTGCTAACCAAAAAAAGTTATGGACTGCAGTTTTAAAAGGGTCATGTTTTATAATTTTGTTTCTGTAATTTTCCCCCTCATATAATGTTAGTCAAGGCTGTATGCATCAAAAGTTACAAAAACAAGGGCTGAATCTATAAAACAGATTTAGTAAACAAGTTATTAGTCAGTCGGGTCTTTTCACTGTGACTTTTACAATCTGGGCTCCACAACAGACTTTAATGGTGTTGGTAACTAAATTGGTAGCTTTAGTACCACACACAATGGATAGAGGTGACATTGTCTTTTATCACAACTGACAGTCACAATGGCACAGTAGATCAAAATCCCATTTTCCCTGACACGTTCTCTTTAAGGACAGTTTCGACATGTTTCCAGTAACTGTTTACACCAAAACCTCATTGCGTGCCATATATTATATTATTGTATGTACTACAAGTACATGTCACTTATCAAATTAAATGGCACGGTAACACAGTGCAGTTTTTTATGTTCCAAATAATCAAACTAAAAGTACATTTGAATGTACCCACAGCATTTGAAAAGGCTGACTTACATTTATAAATAACCTAATACATAACAATAATTGTTGATGATATTAATCCTTGCTTAATTCATCCTCTTGTTCAAAACTCTTCTTGTCTCATTAAATTCACCCCTGTTTACGTTTCTTGGAGCTTTGGCGAGAGAAAGGATGGTACACTATTTAAAATTGCAAATTCTCTGGATTTACAAATAGTTGCAAACAATTGTGTGTAATGTTGTTACACAACTGAGAAAAATATATAACACTGTGCAAGTGGTTTTTGGATACCTTAATTGTGCCTTTAAATCAGTGCCCATCTGTCCTACAACCCTTACTGACTAAAACCTGTCTCAAGGAGAATGGCTCATTTCACAGAATACTTTCTTGAAGTGCCACTCCAATAAAAACCAGTGTGTGTGCATTCGCTCAGAGATTAAATGGCTGCCATGTTTGTCCTTCATATAAAACAAACCAAATTGACACCTAGTTTGACAACAGCCAAAGTTATGTCTCACAACGTTATTGTGGTCTTAAGATCTTTCCCTTTGCAATGAAAGAAAATTTGTTGTGTGGATTTACAGTGACAGCAAGGTTTATTTTGTTAGGGAGTGTTCGTACAGCCTATATCTGAAGGCCTCCATCTGTTTTGTAGAGACGCCGCTACTTTAGTTGTATATTTGCTTTCTCCAAGGGTTGCACGAAACCTTGGCGAGACATTTGACTCCGGCGTGGTTATTAGGGAGGTCTTTTTTGGTCAAATCACATAAATTGACACCAACCGACCTTAGTACTGGTTCCTCTTTAAGAGAGTGGCCTGGCTAGTTTATTTCCACGGTCTCCTTTCCAAGTTAGAGGAGAACCAAAGTCTTGTTTTTAGCCAAGCTGCTTTCCACACTGGTTCCAAATAAAGCATTAACGGCATGTTAAACATCCATTAGCATTCCCATAATTCCTTGCGCCATATGCCTCCATTATGTGACAAAACAATGAAAAAGCTGAGGCAAACAACTTGGGGGAGTTGTCACGTTGCAATGAGTGTGTGAGAATGAGAAACAGTGAGAGAGAGAAAGCGAACAATGAGAGATAGGGAATGAAAGTTGAGTGCTAAACTCCACAAAAGCTGTAAATTGGCCATATCAATCAGTCTAGCGCCCGGAGAGCAAATGTTTTTCTCCGCTTGTTTATCTGAAATCAAACTCTCTCTCTTCCACAGACTGCATCTTGAGTTTCAAGCTATTACACTTTTTCTGTACGACATATAGCAAGAGGAATGAATGAAACAACGTTTTCATTTGCCATCTTAGCAAGTCGGCTGATATCCAATCAAACACTTTATTAACACTTTTGCATGCAGTTTTCAGCATAAATTGCTAACCCCCTGCATTTCAGTTTAACTAGGTACTAAAATGCTAAAATAACAATGTATGTATTCTAATAAACAGTGAGCATCTATTAATCAGACAATAAATTATCAACAGATCGCGCCATACTCAAGTAACTTTTTGCGCTAGCATTGCAATAATACCGGCTGCTTTCCAAAATACAATTTTTTTAAAATGATGCTGTAAATGTTGTTGTTCATTCACTATTGTTAATGCAATCGAGAACAGTATTGTAGACATGAATGTAGACAAGCACTCCGGGCATTTTAAAGTGCCAGTTCTGGTGTCTGGATCACAGTGATGTAATGATACAATACAGTGCCAGTAAAAGAAGCCAGATCAGAGGCAGCCCTTCTGCATCCTTCACAATCTACAGCAGCACTCAAATCTGACCTGCAAGATCATTCAGCAACAATTTTGTGGTTGCGTTTGGGTCATTTCATGGTTTGCATAATGATTTCACTCAACCAGGCCCTAAAACATTGACAGCGCCTGCAAAAACAATGCCATCAGCAGGTGTAATTCACTTATTCCCAGTTCTGACTGAATTACATCCTAACCTGCAGAAACCCTCAGGCCAAAACCATTTGATGGACTGTCTGCTTTGAGATCAAAGTGACTGGTTCAAATAACAGCAAAACAGGAATTTGGTCCTGTACTCATAAATGCACGGCACAATTCACAAATTTACAAAATCATTCATCAATTCAAATTACAATTCATAAATACACATGTGAAAGCACAAATATTTCCCCCAAAGCTCTGCCTCAATAAAGATCAAGCCACAAAAACTCCACCATCTACAGCAACCAGACATGTAACAGTAGCCAGATCCTCTTCTTTCTGTTTACAGACGGACATTTCCAGTGAAATCGGACCTGACAGCTCAAATTATAAATCATTATTATAAACCTACCATTGTGAATCGGGATAAGGTAAGAAGATTGTTTTGAACACTGATCTGTCTGTGTGTCACTGATGTCATCACTGATGTATTTGCTAAAGTAAGCTTTAGGATTGCAATCCTTAAAGATTGCAGGTTTAAAGGGGTAATACTAAAGCTGTCAGTCCCTAGCATTATGGCTAGTATTTTCTTTTTGTCCCACAGAGGAAAGAAAGTATGTTACACAGGTTTGGAACATGATGATTTCTCATAATTGGATAAACGTCTCTGCTATCCAGTTAGTTTGGCTTCATTTCAGTTTGGCGTTAACATTATTAAATATTCCTATAAATGATTGTGAGTCACAACTGCACACCAAAAGACTTCTGAATTTGTATTCTGCCTTAAAATACCTGTAAATGTGCTTTTGCATTTTATTAAAACTTTTGAGACTGCAGGATGGATGGATAGCATTTTAGATGCTGAGTTTACTTGTATTTCCATAAATCTAGAAAACGCTTGTTCTACAACATTCCAAAGGTGCTGGTCATTGATTGAAAGCCCGTCGCTCTGCCAGCACTGCGGTGAAACACCGGATTTCTGCACTGCACTCGCAACCTGTTTCAGCATCAGCTCACTGTCTGAAGTGGCTGTCAGGAGAAAAGGCAAAGTGGCATCATGAATCACGAGATGGCACCTTCATATAGGATAAAGGCAACACTGTTCACATTAGCATGTGCTGTCATCTAGACTTACAAAATCCCGTAGGAAAATATGGACCCTGTCAGTCATTGGTTCTCAACCTTTTTTGTGCCAGCACCCCCATCCATTATCCGGATCACTTACCACCAATAACAATCAAGATTCTTTGTGTTAAAATGGAAATACCAGAGAAAAACATAACTTACAGTACATTTTAATTATTTTATTGTCTTTAGTATCTTTTATTACTTATTATTATTTTATTTTTCAGACGTTTGAATGCAGATGTCACTGCCAAAACTCAAGGCAAGTAATTTTGTTTTATGTTATCTAGCAGTAAGGAGCTGTCCATGGTAGAGACTAATCAACCGTATATAGAGGTCAGACTGCATCAGAGCTTAGCCACCAAACAATGTGCCCAGAAGACACATTTTATTTTGTTATAAAGCATTAAGCGAAATATGCTTTGGGTCTCTTTTAACAGTAAGACATGTTTGTATTAGAAGACTTACAAAAGCATGCCATTTGGGCAGTTCATTCTCCGAGACAGCCATGAAGACCGTCACTTAAGGAGAGGACACAATCACTCACAATCAATGACATTAAAGGTGAAACACTGCATAATGGGAGATGTAGTTGCCCATCTGACAATAACTGCACTGTACAAGATTTACTAACATGTCCTTCAACTCATACATATATAGTGTAGGTCGTTGTCACTTTGATGATAAACGACCCATAGGAGCATTTACTAAATTAGTGGCCCTACCAACAGCAGGAGACGTCACAGAATCTTTTTCAGCTCTACCAGATATTAAGGGCTGCGTTTACACTGGAACAAAAAATCTGATTTTTTACTCACATCTGACACAGATCGGAATTTGTTGCATGTGTGTAAACACACTAGATCCGATTTTTCATTTCCGATCTTGGCCACTTTCGAATGTGGATTTAAATCAGATACATATCCGATATCCAGCCATCCAACCTGCATCTAAACACACATATCCGATTCACCTTGGTTATAACGTCACTGTTCCACAACAGATTGCGTTGAACATCATCATTTCGCACTGAACCTGTACCGAACCTGGCTGCAATGCCAGAGCAAAATAAAGAGCATTAAAGCCAAATATAAAGAGGCTATAAGGATATATGGAGTTGTTGTGTCACTGATGTGGAAAGCATTAAAGCCGTCTTTACGATGGCAGCATTAAAAAAAACATGTTTGCTTTTTTGTCTTATTAATCGCTGTTGGATGTACTTTTGCCGACTTTTGAACAGATGAATTAGCAAAAGTCCATCCACAATTCGAGGAAGTCTAATACGAGATTTCTGCTGTGGGCTCTGGAGTTCTGAGAACTTAAACAGCCAAACAAAATCAGCTAATTCAGTTTGCTCTGCACTGCTCTGATGTTGAATCAGTTTTCCACACGGCTGTCCAGTAATCAGCCAATGCAAGAACAGCTTGATCTTCGTCAAACTAGATTTTTATTTCCCGAAGGAAACACCCGTGCTTGCAGGGCAGCAAACATTTGCCAGCTGAGGCAGGCAGGCGAAATACACAAAGGTCACTGTGACATCATCAATGATATTTCCATGTTGAATGCCAATTATTCAATTAGTGAAAGTCAATGAGAGATTATGAAAACAAAGCTTGAAGTTAATTATTAATAGACCAAAAACTTGGCAAGGCTGAATATAGAATTTTGGCAATTTTGAGATTATTGGCCATCTGGCAAATTAACAGAAATACTCCTCTTCTGTCAGGTCCAAATCTATCATCGGCCTTGCCAAACAATATTAAACAATTATTTACCTTTTTTAATTTTGAGTAAATACTGTGTAAAGTAAGTGTTCAATTATGTTCTACAATGTTGTCTACCTTCCATTTGCAACCATTAAAACCCATATCGGTCGTCCACTCAAGTTAAAACCTAAATTACAATACACAGCACAACTAAAGCTTTACAAAGTAAGCTAAGTAAATTATAAGCAAATCCAAGTTTTGAGTTTGTAAATGGATCAGATAAGAGCTAAACTAACAACATATAAGAACACAATTTCAATACTGTATCTCATTAAAAGTGCTGTAAAAACATTGCTTTATTTTAAACAACAGCAATGTAATATTATGAATCCAGTACCTGTGTGACCAGTGGCTCCAGCAGCCTCTCCACAGTCAGGGTCCGTATCTCAAGACTCTTGGGGTCCCATTTTAGCAGGATGGGGGACGTAGCGCTAGTCATGTTTGCTGTGGAAACAAAGAAAAAGAGTGAGAGAAATGTGAAAAAAACAGAGAAACTGTCATTAATAAATGACAAAAGAAAAAGGTGCCGACCTTATAGAATCAAAGCTTTATGCTGTATAACTTTTTTAACAAAATCAAAGGCTGCTGCATATAAATTATTTAAAGCAGGAAAAAGCTTTTCCTTTTGAAAGTCTGTAAATGTTGCACATCAATCACACTAAAATGTTGAAATTGAGACAATAAAATATTGAGATGAGGATATGAGCCATTACATTAAAGGCTAATGACTTCGGAATGAGTCTTGATGTGTGATCCAGACGTGGCTCTCAGTCATTGTTGTGCAAGTTTGACTTTATCTTGCATAATAAAGAAAAACAGACACACCAACCAGAAGGCTCTATATTGAATACAAAATGATACAGAATTCACAAGACTTAGTCTCATACTCTCTCTCTCGAGTACTCATACTCTCACTCAAGCATTTCATTGGCTTATTTCCTTGTAAATTATACATGCTGGTATTAACTGACATTGGGTAGTTACCAAATGTCATATTGTTTTTTACTTTTATATCGAAAAATTGTTATTTTACACGATTTCATATATATATATTAAACTGTATATTTAGATTTACAACTATATATTCAGAAGTTACATTTATATATTCAGGATTTCCAAATATACATTTTTCTAAAATTGTTGATATATTCATTTTATATATATATATATATATATATATATATATATAAACTGGCCAACCTGGCAGGATGTACTATTTAAAAAATATCAGTTTTGGTGAACCTCTGTTAACCAGCTAAAATCCTCCTTCCATGACACCTGAAGTGACCAACTATGCACATTCATATAGCAGAAAACAGTGTTTTCCATCATATTGTCATTCACGGTACCACTGGCCAAGATTCTGCATCTTTAGATCCTGAATCCACGCACTCATTACTAAAGCCATATGCACATACACAGCCCAGCTCACAGGCCTTTGAACACTGTCATGTAAGCAGGTGCTTCCTAATTAAGGCAGACATCTGAAGTACAACATCAGGACTGCACAACAGTAGTGGATAAAGTCTGCATGACCGACAGGGAAGGAAGAAATTACAAGCAGCAGGAGATAGTGGTGATAAAAGTGTGAGAAAGCCTGTGACTGGCCAGAAACCAGAACTTTTCTGTCTTCTATAACTTGTATGTTCTTTACTGAACATTAAGGCAAAGAGGTCAAGCAGCTGTAAAATTATGTTAACTAGGGTTGTTCAGGGTTGACTTGCTGTCTGCAAAGTTAACAGTTGAGATCAAACATTTAGCTTATGTTTGCTCCAGTCACAGTTCCTCCCTTGTCAGAGAGCTACACACAAAAAATGAAACTTGGGCATCTTCACTCTTTGTGTTCAAGCTCTTTTCTGATGTAGCTGTCAGTGAATCCTCAGGAGAGACGGATGACAGTCTCAGGCGTGTTGTGTCAGACACTCCCAAAAGCTAAAAACCCCAACACACACCCCAGTGTTGTCAAACAGTAGACTTAACAGTCAATAAACCACCTTTCCTGTCCAATCATACACCAATTTTATACCATCACACTTTTTAAAAGGTTCTTCAATGATCCTTAGCAACACATCAGGTCCTGCAAACCTCTTATGGAGAACCAGTTGTTCTTGAATTGGCTGTGTGGTTGTTTCCAAGTTAACAGATGTCCAGTGTTTTTAAGGCCAGTTAATGTCCCATTTAAAATCTGGGACCTGAAGCATTTTCATTTATGCAAAAACAGCCAACTCGGCACATTTATCAGTATATACATTCCCTGGGATTTGAACTGATGATCCAGATGTTGCTAGCCCCTGTAGAGCTAGCTACAGCAAAGCTACAGGAAATCAGTTTAGAATCACGGCTTTAAAGCACCAGTACATAGATGGAATAAAGAGTAAAAATACATTTGGTTCTCATGTTGTAAATAAAGCATGATTAAGCCACATCAGATAATTGAGGCCACCTCCGTAAAAGCAAACCGGAAGGAATCCTTGCAAGGTCTATTTCAGTTCCCTTATCACCCAAAAATGCTTCAATTATCCTGCGGAAATGAAAAGAGGAGTAATTACACTATTTGTGCCTGCTTGTCAGGATAATAATAACACCAGTCATAATGAGGAGCTAAGCTTTTTTTGAAGGAGGCAAACACCTTCACACGCATTCAACTGGCTTCAAATGGCATTTGTTATTCCTGAATAACATTATGCAGGTCTAACATCAAGACCAGCACCAAGCCAGCTTGGACCTATATGGATATTTATGCTGGTCTAGGTCTAGGCTAGACTTTGGGAAAGTCTTCCAGTTAATTTAACATTAGTGCATTTGGTTGACATTTTTACTAGTGGATGGCAGGTGGGGGGTGATAATGCTGGAATATGTCAGGTCTGGTTTAGAGGTCTGGTTTAGAGGTCTGGTTTAGAGGGTGTTAACTGTTCTAGATGTTATGTGGATTGTTAGGTTGAGGTGTGAAACACTACTCTGTTTACCGTAAATATTAAAATATATCTGTCTAATATTTAAGGTGTCAAAATCCCATAATATAGACGTACTATACTAACACTGTCTTCATTAATATGGTGGAAATGCTGTAAATTCATACCAAGTAATATACTGTAGCAGAAAAGGGAATCTCTTTTATTAAATCTGTTTAGACTAGGAAGGAGAAGAATGGACCTAATCATGAACACGACTGGCCAATCAAAATCAAGTCTGGACTGTGATGCTGTGTGACACTGCAAACAGTAGAGAGGATTAGTGACAGCTCAATTAGGCCAGGCTAATAGTGACCCCATCACACACACACACACACACACAAATACACCTTCGTTTAATACAGCAGAAATAAGGCAGCACAACTCAGAAGTGTGCTATGGGGTGATGACATCACTCTGTGTTAACGATGATGACATCACTGTGTCAGTGTTTTTATTCATGTGTTTTGTGCATTTGAGACAATACGAGGACACAAAACTTGGCTTGGCTGATTCTGTTTTGCATGTTCCTGCCTCACATCCTTAATTTAAGCCACCAACCCTAAATGTCTCTGCAGCCTGTTTCCAAAGATCTTGTCCTTGAGCAGTGAAGATTAAATCTTAGATTAACCCACACTAAATATCAGACAAGCAAACAGGAACTAAGCGCAAATGTGTCATTCGATTATTCACTGCCCTAAAAACACGTAAACCCAGCGGAGGAAAACCGCAAACTAGATTTTTTTGTCTGTTTTTTCTCCTAGACAACAATAAATTCAGAGCTGTTTAATTAAAAACCTGCTTCTCAGGTGTTTCCTTTGTAACCCTGTAAGTCCCCTGTAAATCCTAATAGTCTTTCAGAGATCTCAACAATGTCTCACCTTGTGCTCACATTTACCAAGAGCACCCTTTAACCAATAACATTATTATCTTGGCAGGTTTTAATGCTTTTTTATGTTTACATGCTTATGTTTATACTGTCTACTGCCCTGTTGAATCAAAGACACACAATGAGGACAATTATGCTACTGTACTGAACTGAGCCCTGTTCACTGATCTGAGACCAGCTGCTCCTTTCCTCAGAAAAAAGAAATGACCTTTAAGGGAGTCAGAGGAGTTTGTGAGCAGTAAATGTTATATTGCATATTGTACAGTTAGATTTTGTAAAGCTACTGAAATCCACCGATTCTAAACTCACTGGCTAGTTTTAGGGGTGTACACAAAACTAAATATTTTGATAGTAAGTTAGTATACATTAAGTAAGATAGTAAGTAAGATACATTGTGTGTTAAATTTTATGCTGATAATATGGCTGTAAGGGCAGCAGTAAAACTGATTTCAGGCCAGTAGCATTCACCAAATGTTCTTGTGGTGCAGTGCAGTGGTGAGGAATTTGGCTGGCAGCGGAAAGGACTGTTAGGACATACCAGTGAGGAGGACAAGAGGGCGTAGCAGCATTTGACAGGTTGCGACCTAAACCCACTATGCATTTCACAGTACATTTTTTCCTCCACCTCTCCAACCGACCTGCTTTTTTCCTCTTTATTCCACAAGCAACCCTTTTTCTGTCAAGGAGACAGAAAGTAAAAGATGCCTGAGAAAGACAGTGAGAGAGTGAGGAGAAGAAAAATGACAAAGAAAGACAGCAGAGAGGAAAAAATCAAGAGGGAAAGAGAACACAGAACACAACAGGAGGAATGAAAGGGGCGCGGAAAATAGAGAACAATAAGAGAGACAGACAGAGATGGAAACAGCCTGGAATAAAGGAAGCACACAGAGCAGATAAACTGTGGTCATCACAGTACAGCAGAAGTTTCTGGAACATATCAGTGGTTAATGGTGAGATGCCCAGAAGGACAAAAGCCTCAGTAATCGCACAGTGGCAAATTCACACCCTTCCTCCCAACAATGGTGCTTTCAACCCCAGCTGTGCTTCTATCTACCGATACATTTTACACATTTTGGGCCGGATGAGTCTACATTTCTATTGGCTGATCTATACCAAAGAGATGAATCATTAGTGGTGCGGGGGGTGTTGTTTTTGCTGAGAGCAGCTCTTTTAAAATAGTCCTGACAGTAGAGAAACAACTGGCATGCATGCAATAAAGTCATTACCAACACAGGTGCCAAAAAAACAGCACTGTATTTTTGCAGCTGAACGGGGTGTGCTGCGGGGTTCCCACACCTTCTGACCCATGAGTTTTCATGATTTGTACAGTCAGTTTGAAATAATTTTTAAGGGACTGCATTTAAAGATTAATTCTACAAACATTGGATTAACTTTAAAAAAGCAATGTTAATTTGTATAGTGAATTAAAGAGTTTATCAGCCTCTGTTTATCAGCCTCACGTATTTCATAATTTAGCCCCGGGGCCCATTTAACACCACGTTTCGGTACCCATCCCTATCTGAGACACAGCTGATACTTAAATGAGACGTAAATGAGAAGTTCATCAAGTCCTCTGAGATCTAAAAGAAAACTTCTGAGCCAGATGATGAACTCACCAATGAATCTTTCTCCATTTCTCACATACTTCTAAATTGTGTCTTGTGGGAGAGATAAACTAGGCATAGCACTCGACTGCCACTAAAACAAATGCTCTTTCCTTATCAGCCCACAGTCTAGCAGACCCTTGCGAAATTCCAACTGGAATAGCAACATTTCCACCATGAGGTCATTGTTTCAAATGTCATTTATTTATATGGCTAAGCAAACTCTCTCACACTGACACTGCATCTTGAAATGTTAGTCTGATCATTTAGCCTTAAGACACATGAGTAAAGCTAGAACAGACTGGCAGACAGCACGCCTAACGTCATTAGACAGTCAGATGCATGTAAACACAAATTTGTTTTAACTCACAGATTGTGAGTTGTGATTATCGTGTGGAAACCAGCCAATCAGACTGCAGCTGATGATTTTGGTCATATTTAAACAGGCCCAATAAAAAGTCCCATTAACAAAATGGGATTGGTCACTCTACATGTCCAATGTCCCCTTCATGTCTAACTGGTCTAGTCTAGCCAAATGACACTACAAGCAAAGTTAGCTCTGCTGGTTTAGTCTTTTAAAAATAAAAGTAAATAAACAGTATTTAGGCTTATCACATCCTCTAAATGTTCAGCACACATGCAGCAAGCCTGCTAGGCTAACAAATCCATGACTAGACTAACACAGATCTCCTCTAAAAAGAGGATTATGAGTAAACTGTCGATTTGATTTAGTTAACCTCATCCAGAGAGAATGAGCTCCGGCCTTCGTTTCATTTCAGGCAGAGCAGACGCACAAGATGCTTGCAATGCCTGCAGTTACCAAAGCTTGAATCAACAGAGCATTGTCCACAACTTCAACTGTGATGGGAAGGGAATAATGACCAGCGCTATTCCACCGATCTGTTTGCCCGGCCTCAAGACAGTCAGAGTACTGATACAGAACCGATCATTTCTGTTCTGAATGATGTTCACCCCCTCAATGCAAACAAGGCACAGCATTGAAACCCCTCTCTGCTGCAAAAAACAGCTTTGGCCAGCATGGATTTTCATGCTGGTCCAGGCTGGATGATGCTGCTTTGGTGCTGATGTAGCACCAAAGCAGTTAGACCTGAATAGCAATGTTGTTCACCAACAAAAATGATGAGCAACCAGCTTCACCAGAAAGACCTAGTTGACCATTGTTTTTTGTTGGAAAACAGGTCGGCTATGCCGAACTAACAGCTGGACCAGCACCAAACTGGTGCGATAATTTGGTTTTGGAAGAATTTGACAGGAAATTTTTGAGCTCATACTGCAGTCCTTTGATTGCAGAGTTTGGCAAATCTGTCATCGTTCTGAGGAAGACACGTACATTCACTGGAACTTTTAAGGACCAAATTCTGAAAAGCAAGAGACTTTGAAAGAAAATTTGCCAACCTTTAGTGAATAAAAGTTCCAACCACATTTTTTTAAATTTGACAAGAATTAATAAAAGCACCCATACTTTTCAAACAAATATAAGTCCATGCTATATGTAAATAATCTTCAGAAAACATCCAGTGTTGCATTAAAGAGCAGGAAAGCACTTTCAATTTCAGAGTTATTAGCTTAGGTCGCACATGTTGCTCATTTCTTGGTGTCTAGAGGGGCCATTGAGATAACAAACAGGTTCAGGCTAAACAGAGGAGGGAATTTCTCGGTTTATTGCTCTCCAGTGACGAACGACTTGCCACCAGAATTTGCAGCTTTTATAGCGTTGCATTGCAAAATAAAATGACAACAGCGGCAAAAAGTCTGATTACTCTCCACGGCAACTGCCTTTGAAGCTGAAGTTAATAACGCTTCAGGCATCTATTTCTGGAAAAGGTAAATGAGGGCTGACAACTAATTTCGGCGCTGGTGAGGAAAACTGTTGGAGGCATCACCTCAACAGGTTGTCCATCAAACTGGCCTAGTTATAATATAAATGTTGTTCTGTACAATACAAAATTGATTATATAATATGCAAAATTTTGACATTGTGGTTATTTAAAAGAGAATATTTTCCATTTTAATTCTATTTGATGCCACAATGGATTTCTCTGTTTTTTTTTTTAAATGGAGGTATGAACTTCTTGGAAGTCAAAGTTGTAGAAAAACAGGCTTAATGTGACCTGATGCAGTTCAATAAATCTCTTCAACACGCACCCAAAGAACAGCTGTCCTTGGTTTTGATCAGACATGTAATGCATGGAGAGGCAAAACAGAAAAAAATGGTCTGTTTGGAAGATTAATGACATAAAAAAGAATTGCTGCTTTTATTCGCAGCGCCGAATGTTCCCGGCATATTGAGCATACAAGTACATCTCTAAAAATTAGATTTGGAATCAGCCGATACTGTTTGGATGCCATGGCTTAATTTCACGGCCGGAAATCAATTGCCTTTTACGGTCAAAATGACAACGGGGCCATCAGAGGGGAATCCTTATAATAATTGAGCAATGTTTAAAGTGAGTAGTTTTATAGACATTCTTAAATTACCAGTCACAATGATTTTCTCAGCAACAGAATGCAAACCTGTCAAAGTGTAGGTGACCATCTGCCCGATACTGTGACGGCTGACACCTCAAAAGGAGGTAAATGGGCTCAGCTTGCCTAGCAAACTGTGCTGTGTGATGACGGGTCACCATACTCGATCTGTACCTGATAGCTCCAGACGCTAATGGTGGATCCAAAACACCTATTGATCCACCATAGATTCTGGCTTAGTTGATCAAAGTTAATTAAGAAACTTAATTAAACCATGTCTAAATTCACGCCTGATAGTGGGGGCAACAAAGCAGTGTAAAAAAAAGTGTGCAACACCAGAAGGAAGAGTATTTAACTGCAGGACAATATAGGACAGCACAGTAATATGTAATGTGTTCTTACACATTGGGGAAGTATTTCTGTTACAAAATTACCCTGGGGGTGCTTAATACATGGGAAGAAAATGAAGAGAAGAGCGAAACAAAAAGAGGTAGAAAGGGGGAGATAAGCTTGCACGACTACACATTTTCACTGGGTCACTAGTTTACATACACCCTCATTATAAGATTATTATGAGAGTTAGGCAATATTGTGCCTATTAAACTTAACCTAATGTAAATATAATACTGCAATCAACAGACTCTGAATAGGCCCATTTCTCCAAACATAACCGAGTCAGAATTAGGGGCGGTCTTTACCGCTAGTAAGCAATCAGATAGCAGCATCCCCAACGTATTAACCAACCTCACATTTCGGTACGACACGCCTAAAAAAAAAATCACAATGAAGCGAATATCCTCAACGCTATTTATAATACTCCTTTGCGTCAGGTGTATAAATCAAAACATGCTGGATTAAAACGCAGATCATACCTGTTTTGTTTTTAAATAAGCACATACCTGTCCAATAATACACATTCAGGTACTCTGGGGCTTCAATGTACAGTCCATTAGGGCTTTTAATCCAAAAGTGTGCACATTTAAAGAAATGTTGATGAATACTCGCATGCATATTTATTTTCCACTAAACATTGTCCAACTTTTATGTGTTTACGTTCATATTTAAAGCCAGGGGGCACCCGCCGGCTTTAGTTTGTTGATCTATGAATTATTATATAAATCATTTTAGTTATTTATTACATACAGTTTAACCATTATGTAATGAATTCCAACAAAACTTTTTTTCCAGCATTTTAGTTTTTTCTGCAGTGGGTTGTAAACAGAAAATAAATAGCAGACGAATGTGTGAAATGTTTGCAGGGTATACAAAAATAAATTAATACCACGCTTAAGAGTATTGACTTGAGAAAATGTTTCAAAAACTTTTAGAACTATCCTCAATTTTACGATTTCACAGATTTTCTGTTTAAAGTGTTTGAAATTACTCTGTTCATAAATGTCTATTTTCAACACAGATCAATATTATGCCTGAAATATTGATTTAGACATTTTAGTTCAAGCAGGTCATTTTCAGACCTGTGCTTAAAGTTAAAACGTGTTAAAGGGCTAAAAAATAGTTCAGCCAGACATTGTGAGAAAACTTAAAAATGAAGGTTTTTTTTAAAGCTGAAGTGCTCTAAGAAATGTTCTTTTATGCAAACATATATTAAAAAGATAGTGGTGGGTAAGTTAAACCCATATTGAAAAGTCAAATAAAAGTACTTTGTGCATCCAGTATTATCCAGTCATCTGTCATGAATACTGATGTGTTTGTGTTGCTTAAGAGTTATCTTGCAGCATCTTTGGTTAAGCTTTCGGACGCTGCAGGCAGGTGTCATCTTTAAACTCGCACTACACTCAGATTTCCAAATGTGCTGTCTTAAAAAGTGTCTTTTTCTTCTCTTTTTTCTAATCACTACTTGCAGTGCAGACTTTAAAAAAGTAAATGAAGCTACATGTTGTCCTTATGTTGTATTTATGCTGACAACGGTTGCTCATATCATGTAGCTTAGTGACTATATATGTGTACAGCTGTAGTTATTTACATTGTGCAAGAGAAATGAAAGCCCTATTCTCTATGAAGGCACAGATTCTAAGTACCCAAAACAGATATTTGTAACTGCCCAGTGCCTGAAACACTTTGCACAAGTAAATAATCACAAATGCTTCCAGCTACACAAGCTCGATTTCATGCACTGTTGCTTTATGTGTCGCATGAAATTCATAACCCGAAAAAATCTTGCTGAATGCCACCTTCTTTGATGTCTTTTTATCTCCTGTTTAGTAACCATAATAGCAAACGCTCCTTAACTGTCGACATGTTTATAGCCAGGTACCAGTGTAACACATCTGGTTTGATGGCACATGCATACGTTTGAAAGTAACTGCATCAGACAGCTAAACACTTCCATGGTAACACAAAAGTGCATGTTAAGTGTTTACAACGGGGCCCTTTATTAGTCTTTAATGACCATTTTATTAAAGCTCTCTCAAATCTCCACTCCTCTATTTTAACTTTTAATATGTACTTTTTAATAAGCCAGTACGTTATTTCTCAGTCTTGTTATGCCCCACACAAACATTACCAGTCCTGTCTTTAATTTCAGCTCCCATCAGAAAGCCACAATATGTAGAAGTGGACTGAAGATAACAGTGCATACAGCTATTATTGATGATAGTTTTAAACCAGGAAAACTATCATCTACTGGTATAGCATTTAAGGTACTAGAGCAAAAGTGCACTGCTACATGACAAGGCTAAAATTGCTTGTTTGAAAGTGGAGGTGAACAAGAATAATGTTTCTGAGTGGGGGCGAAAGAGTCACACTGATGGTTCAAGAAAAAGGCTTCCCCTCAATACTGACTTGACATCAGTATAGTGTTTCCCCTTTATCAAGTAAGAGGAAATACATCTGCATCAGTACAAAGGGCACGTTCGACATAAAATTACTGATGGGGAACCTCCATGAACAAAGCTACTTCTGAATCACAACTGGCATTTACAATGCACTTGGGCACATTAGTGCTGATGTAAATGGGGCTTTTAACATTAGTCACTGTCACCCAGGTAACCCAGTCTATACGTTCAGCATGTCAGCCAGGAAAGCTTTGTAACTCTTAAAAGACTTGCCTTAATACAATATTAATTTTCTTTAGTTCCTAGTTAAAAGTGTATAAGTAGAAAACTTAGAGAGTAGAGAACTAGATCTAGGCTATTACAAAGGGCAATTTCTGCCTAGTACATTCCCTCAAAAGCTTGATCTCAGCAATCTTCTTAAGAGACTTAAATGACTTTTCAGTCTTTATCTCTGTTGTATTTGAAAGACCCATCTAACTTTTAAGAGTGGCAATGAAAGCTTCATCAAAGGTAATTTCGCTTCTTTATTTAAGGACTTGTCTAAAAGCTTCTTTACAGGCACATTAAACAGCAGCTTCAAAAAATGAATGTATTAATGAATTATTTGGAAACTGCAAACAAAAAAATTGTCAAATATTTGTTGTTTTAAGTCCAAAGAGTGAAGTAAACGTCACATTTGGCATTGCATTTTATTCCCGATGGTGTGCAAAAAAGATTTGCTTTTGTGAAATTTGCTTGTGCTATCTTTCTTTAATATTGGGATGAAAAATCCTACTCCTGGATGACAGCTGTCCTGCTGAATTTAGCAAAACATACCTGCCTGTAGTGTTCGTTGTGGTGATTGATTAGGGTTGGAAATCCACTGTGCAGGACAGCGGCCCTCTAGTCATACTTTTACAAAATCTGGTTTCACATAAAGCTCCGTATAGATGTTTGTGCACATAAAATCAATACTCTAAACAACGAGTTGTTTATTCACATTCAGTGCAGTCAGTATAACGTCACTTATAAGTCTAGCTGGGTGCTGGCTTGCTGGGTGTTTTAATACTTCTTGTTTGTTTTAGCAAACAGATCCCCTTGCCTCAACCTGGAGACACCATAGCGACCAGATTCACTGTGATCACAAAGCCCGAGCCTGTCACACTGGGCCCCCCAAACAGTTCACAGGACAAATATGCTCTCCTAGTACTCACTATTAAAGACATTACTTCTGTGCAATTCCAGTCCATTTGTGCATGGACAGTTACAGGATTTTTTATTCTTTGGGAGGGCAGGAATTGTTTCAAATGGTCTAAAATGATTTTAAAATCCACCAAAACAGAAAGCACACACATTTTTAATTTCTACATAAGCTCCTGGACACAACAGGCCTTTTTCATGAGAATCAGAAACTGTCACACTTACTTCCACTACATCTTTGAGATTATTGCGTGAGAATGCCTTGTTTTATATATTCTTCCACCTTTAATCTGTACAGTATTTTTCTAAGACCTAAATATATAATATACATGGATAATAATGATTATGTATTTCTGACTGTTTTGGACACTCATTTGAGTATATTTAGACCATCTCATAAACTAATGTAAGTATTCATATGTCTCCCTTTTAGTCGTGGGATGTTTTTTACGTTATTATCTTTATTAGAGCTTTATATAGTCGTTAATAAGGCATCAAGCCCGTTTACATTATTTATACGAAAGCGTTTTTAGATATTCTCGTTAGGATCTTATTGGCTAGAGTTACCGGAAATGATTTTCCAGCAGCAGCCAATACGGAAGTCGAAAAAACCGGAAGTGTGAAAGACTGTGACACTAAAAAATCCGATTTTTTTTTTTACACAGATCAGAATTTGTTGCACGTGTGTAAACACACGAGATCCGATTTTTTGTATTAGGTCTGAGCCACTTTCAAATATGGATTTAAACCAGATACATATCTGATATCCAGAAATCAGACCTGCATCTAAACACATATCCGATTCACCTTGGCTATAACGTCACTGTTCCACGACGGATTGCGTTGAACGTCATCATTTCGCACCGAACCTGGCTGGAAAATAAAGAGCATTAAAGCCAAATATGAAGAGGCTATAAGGATATATGGTTGAAAAGCATTAAAGCCGTCATAAAAAAGCTAATTAATTGCTGTTGGATGTACATTGGTCGACTTTTGAACAGACGAATGAGCAAAAGTCCATCCACAATTAGAGGCTCAATCGCATCGGAGGCGTAACTGTAAGTGGGATATGGACAAAAATCGGGATATGGAAAAATCCCGATTTGTTCCATATTCCATGGAATATGAAAAAAATCGGATATGGACTTCAGATCGGATCTGAGCATTACGACTTGCAGTGTAAACGCAGCCAAAAAAGGCTAATTGCATGTGAAATTTATTAGGGTTTTTGCATGTTATTTTTGTGTTTCACGCTTTTGTCAACTTTTCATTTGATTTCTACCGAGAACTCACTGTAACAGTTTTAAAAAATAAGATTCCTTGGTTATCGCCCAAGTGCTCTCTGTTTATATATCAAATATAATTTCGCTACGTATGAACCGCCGGAGGTCCGGAGGCGAAGTCATTGCCCGATAGGGCATCAAGTCAGCTGCGCAAGCTTTCAGACGCGGCCTGCGACGCTGCCGCACGCCTGCGTGTCAATCAAACGCTCGGCTACTAAATTCAGCCCTGGATTCCTCTTACGGCTCCTGTTACAACTGCAAACTTAAATCAGCAACTGCAAGCGAGCGACACGACTTAATAATAATGATTGTTATGAACGAAGCTGCCTAAACATGAAAAGCAAAACGCCAAACCATTACAAATGCACGCATGACGTGCCATTTTAAAAATCCGCTTATGCAACGCAATGAATAAAACAGGTTTATTAGATGAGTCTAATCTGATTTCGCAGACTAGTGTAAAACGAGTTAAAAATTCAAAAAGGGATCTTGACACTCCCATTAACCTACTTGTATGATATCGTAATCATAAAACAATAAGCTGAAAATACAAACGTGCTCTCTCTCTCTCTCTCTTTAATTATTATAAAGATTTGTGTTACTTCTTGTACACACAGACTGACACTGAAACAAAATATGAGAATAAAACCATCTGTGTGACTAACACACCACAACTACAACGTCCAAACTTAAACACTTACTTTATCCAGCAAGTTTATTGTGTTACATTCAGCAGCACGGCTACGAACCGGCAAAATATCTGAATGGCATAAGCCTGAAGTTGCATTTTATTCTTAAAACTGACTGTTTACTTCTTATAAACGCTCACATCTTAACATGGCATTCAGTCGATGTATAATGCACGACATTATATCGAGCACAACAGCGATTGCAGACAAAGAATAACGGGACATGAGAGATTTAAGACGGGAGGCGCTCCGACAGCGAGTGAGGGAGTGTGTCTACAGCCCGCAGTTAAAGAACCAATGATGATCATAATTAAACTACATTACGATTATGAGAAACAACGCCGACCTAATATTAAACATTATTTAAGGTTTAACAACATCAATATAATTTTTTAACATATTATAGTCCGGTTAGCCAGTATGCTAGCAGGCTGCAGATGGAGACCCTGGCCATGCCCTCGGTGCTGAAATAACTGTTTTTTTATAGCCAAGTACTTAATACCTAGAATTCGGACCATTTCCAATGAATCTTTCTCATCAGACATCATTACAGGCAGTATTAATCATTTAGATGTTTGATAATTAGCGAAATAAGGCTGCGATGCCCAAGCCTCGCCTTTCTGACAGATCCCATAACAGAGAGAGGTGCTTTTTCTGCAAAAAGCGAGTGGCTTCTGTGGATACCTTCAGTGATGACAGCCCCGGTGCACGTACAAATCCCTTCCAAGGAAATACGATGATGTGGTTTATTTCCAAACGGACGGCTTTCCAAACCCGGTTAGTCAGATGAAACAAGCAGACAAAATCCGCCGGCTTGTCTCTCCAGTGATGGGAGCAGAATGAATCCACGCGTTGCTGTGGGTATCTAGGAAATGCTCGTCTCCCTGCCAAATAATGATCCCTCCCATTGAATGCCCAGCCACACCGACGACGGGTGCTGAGTATGCGACCGCTTGCTAAATAGTGAGCCGTGCGTTACCAAATGGTCAAATCGCGGAGGCTTGTCTAATGCGCATGCGCAGTGAGACGGGCGAGAAAGAGCGCAGCCCGGATGGGCGGGGAGATGATGTTGCTGCGCATCTTTGTTAAATAGTGATGGCTCAGCTGGAGGATGGAAAGCTTTTTGTGAGCTGACAAGTGTTTGGATTTGCGTATGTAATCTCTTTTTATTTCTCTTGGGAAAGAGGCCCGTTAGGTCTGTGTGAGAAATATTGTTTGAATGTTTGTTTGTTTGTTTGTTTGTGTGATGATGCATCATTCAAAGTACAGTCCCATATCATAGAAAGGTCAGGTTTGTTTTATTTCTCAAATGGTTACACGGATAAACGTTTTCCATCCAAGGTGAAATTTCTGACATTATTTGCTCACCCTTGTGTCATTCCGTATTTATTTCATAAAAGGATACGCAACAGGATTGTTAGACATCTTTTCTCCATACAACCAAAAAGTAGAAGAAACAAGAAATCTGATTTTCTCTCTCTCTCTCTCTCTCTCTCTCTCTCTCTATATATATATATATATATATATAGAGAGAGAGAGAGAGAGAGAGAGAGCATATATGTAAGCATTATATTCTCAACTTTTATGGTTTCTTTAATGGTGCTTTCTTTTTGAAGCCTGACATCAGTTTTCCTCATTTTGTACAATTACATATCATGGTTGTTGAGTAAATAATAACAGATTTATGGGTGACCTCTTTTTTTAAAGTGCCTGAAAACAAGTCACTCTCCACACGGTTAACCCTGTATTGTGGACATCCATTGTTCCTCCAGGCATATGCTCGCCATGCTGTGTCATGCTGCTGTCAGTTATATATCAGAAGGCTGTCAGGACTACAAGCAAAGATATTCACAAAACCACCACCCAGCAGCAGTGATGCGCCAGTCCTGCCAAGCTCTCCACAAGCAACTTTGGACATAAAAGTGTTTCCTACAGAATTCTGTTCTTGCGACTGGAGAGACTATCCACCTCTACAGCTAAATAAATAACATTTCTCTGAGCACAGTGGTACAGTGGTGAAGCCCCTGTAGATTATATTATATGAACTATCACACAGATAGTTCATATAATATGGACTTTCATTGGGCAGTGAGAAAACCAAGTGTATCTTCCTTTATAATGTAAAATAATTGGAAGCATAATAGAACTCTGCTTGTGTTACACTAATGTGATCCGTTATTTTTGTTGATTCTCACTCCACCTCTGCCAGAGACTGAATCTGCTGAATATATGTGTGAGGTTTACATATTCATAAAACTGTAGTAAGCAAGTGACCTGGCAACATGACCTTCCCTCTAAAATAACATACAATTTAGGATGGGTAGAAAAGTCTTTATTTACTGCAGCCTATGAAACTATACTTCACACTATGCTTTGACCAAATCTAAAAATCGATTAATTTCAAACACACGCTTTATTTAGATCTCAAAGAACACAGGGGCATTTTCTTCTTTGCACACATATAACCTCTGATCACAGCAACTTGACTTATGTGATTTAATAGTCACCTTTCAGATCCGTGTTTATTTGTTAGTGTTGCAATTATTCTGCTTGCCTGTAGCTCAACTGGTAGTCTGTTGTGCTTTCAACGTGAAGATTGTGGGTTTGAATCCCAGGGGCAATGCATACTGATAAAACATATTGCTTAAACATAAGTTTTTTTAATAGAAGGGCCTGCCAAATGCATAAGTATAAATGAGTACCTCCTTTACTTACGGCCTTCAGATATCTGGAGATGTTCTGTTTAAGTTCGTTTGCTCTCACAGACAAATGCTCACCAGCACAGGGGAGATCTCTTGAGCACTGTGCTTCTGAATTTAAAGACAGTTTCAGAGCCCAGAGTAAGCAGGCAATTAGAAAAAGCTGAAGTTGTGCTTTGCATGGGGAACAGGACTAAACTTGAATTTATGCCAAATATTAGGTCAGTTGTAAGACAGCTTAATGCCTCCTTTGGGATGTGATAAATGTAAACATTGAAAATGAACTGAAGGGGTCAACAAAAGTGGCTTTATGGTAACAGTAATAAACAATATTAAGCTCCTTCACTCTTTCTTTTTGCCTCCAGTACGGTCTTTTTGCTAAGGAGTTTGGACATAGTGGGTAGGATCTATGTTTTTTTAGGGGGCTTATGGCAGTCACAGTAATAGCCGTAGTCCTGCCCAACCCCTCTCAGACCACCATCTGCTGCTTTCCGCTCTATTCATCTGGAACAAATCAGCTATTGAGAGGAAAACAATCTGAGCCAAACCTGTTTGTTTGTTTGTTTGTTTTGAATATGTACATTTATGCTTACCCATCATGTAAAGACAATTCTATATAATCCTATATATAATTTACTTTATAGAATACATACATACATAGCCATACACTTGTGGCCCCAATACCCTGTCCATCTGTTGACTGCACAAGTTTAAAGCCCCCATGTCACCCAGTTGGACACCAAAACCCTGATATTTATTAACGTGGAGCCATCCAAAGGTATCTATACATCACTCTGCTGTACTGACAAGCCTTCCCTGTGATTCCACTTCTTTTGCGTTTTACAACATTCTCAGTTCTAGGAAGCACAGGATTGTGGGATAGATGTGGTTGAGTTTCTGGTGATGCAACACTGGGTGTGAGGACTGTAATTTCCTCCTCCGGCAATAGGTAATAAAGCTTTAGTCACAGCACACACCTGTGGATAGAAACAGGGAGAAACTGATATTGGCTGTGAATGCTGAGAATATGGTGGGGATTAGCCTTTACCTGCCTGCTGTGAAGAATTTCTTGAGTATTCCACCTGACTGTCTGATTTAAAGGAAAGCATATGGCAAACTAAAAACACAGCGACTCCACTGGAATTAATATTGCAGGTTGACCTAGACTTGACCGATGTAATGGGCCAATCAAATGCCATCATTATGTTTCCCATATGTGACGTGAGGAAAAGTTTAGCAGTCACTTTGCTCCAAACTGAATTGAATCTGTGAGGATAGCATAACAGATTTCTAAAACAAGGTAGAAATTTTAAATGAGCTTATCTTTGTTAAAAGCCTTGTTAAATGTTATATAGTCTTGAGTTTAAAAAAATACACATTTCTCCAGAATTTCAGAATGTTACTATTAAAATACCTTGTAGTATGTGTGGTTTAAAAAATTTTTCACACGTTCCAAAATATTATTTCTCCAGTTTGACATCAAATGTTGTTTGTAAGCCTTTTAATGGAATAGGATTTGAAAGTTATGACATAAGATGAGGGTAAGAGATTTATTAAAAAGTGTGAATAATCAAAGATTTTGAAATATAGCACTCAAAAGGTTTGTATGTATATATGTACAATATATATATATATATAGTGTATATATATATTTGTATATATATATATATATACAAATTACACATAAATACATGTACATATTTTACATATGTGACATATGTCACTAATCACTAATATATGAGTCACACATTTATATATGTAACACATATGGCAATATCACTCTCAGTATTGGGACATATATGTTATATATTACATTTCTGTATGGGAAAACACTAAAAAGCACTATTTTTCTCATGCAAAAAGCCTCTCTAACTCAGGGCTATTCCACATCAACATCTTGACATGAACTGTATTAAGACAAGCTGTGTGAATTCAACAGAACTGTCAGATGGCTTATTCAACAGTTCAGCTGGCAACAAACAATGTTTAATTATAATTAATGTTTGTAATGTTTAATAAGAGCACAACAGTGCAAATGAATATAAGAATGGCTGGGAGAAAGACAGAGAGAGAGAGAATTTATGACTTGACAGCACATTTTCATTGCAGTGCAAGAATATCCCCAAGGTAAAAACTTAAGCCACCGCAGAATTCTGGCCAAAGTCTCCCGACACCTGGGTCATGAATAAAATAGCATTCATGATTTAATAACATGAGAAGGATGAATCATTCAGAGGACAGTCAAAATGACTTATGGCCATACAGAGGTGTAACGACTGGTGCTACTGTGACTGTGTGGTAAGGGCTATGATCTTGTACATTTGGACCTAAGTTAGAATTTCCGTTCAGCCCATATGCCCAGTCCTTGTGTGCTGACTTTGAAAAGATGTTCTAGAAATGTCTTCTCTGTGATGTTTGACAAATATTCTCTCTAAGCTCCTTCCCAAGTCGAGGATAGGAACTAATGCTGTCATAGTGTTTCCTCTCTAGAAATTTACTGAAAGTAGCACAAGCTGTAGCACATCTAACTGATGTTTGGAGGGGATCCTGGAAATATGCAGTTTTACACAATATTATACACAGAATTGCAAACTTAGCTAGAACTTATCTTTGACTTGCACAAGTACATCCGGTCAGTATGACTTAAAATGGAAAGTTGGTCACCAACACAACTAAATGAGCATAATTTGTTTTTATGCTTTATTTTGTTTTCTGTGTTTTATTTTTCATTATATGTAAAGCTGCTTTGAAGCAATGCAACATTGTAAAAGCGCTATATAAATTAACTGACTAATGATAAATAAACATGATCCAAATCTTTAAACAATAAAATAGGGCTCTCATTTTAATTTATTTAGTATTGCAAAAACAGGATGTGGGATGTTTTTAATCATTATTGTGACTACTTGCCAATATACTGTTCGCTTATTACTCTCCATCAAATTCTAAGCTATGAATAATGAAAAAAAGTAATAACTAGACTTTTACATGTTCTAAATAATATATGAGTGGTGCTAGTCCATGTTAAACTGTTGCCATGGTAAGGTGCCCTTGAAGTTGCTAAAGCATTGTTAGATTGTTGCCATTACTTGATTCATATCCATAGCATAAACCATGAGCAACAAATTACATTGTGAAAATCAATACTTAGAGTTTAGAGTTTTGTTTAAATCTCTTAATACTTTCCTTAGCCAGTAACCGCAGCTGTCCTTTGGTGGATGTGATCTATGACAACAAAAATAAGTTTTTGTGACACATTAAGTTTTGCCCTGCCTAGAGAACTTCTCTCTGCATGTAAGGCTGACTTTCCACTTATGAGAACATGGGCCTATTTGTGGCTGTGCCCCATATTCACCATGTAAAAGCCCAGGGGGGGTCAGTATTGAAATCTGAGGTTTTTGATTCATTCCCCATTTAGCCTCTTGTGTGTTCTACCGAGCTGTGACATTTCTAGAGCGTTTCTGGAGCTTTTGTAAGGATCACGTTTATTCAGTCTGTTATCAAAATGGCTACAAATGGGTACATTTCACCAGGTACACAACTGCTAACTCCAAATTTAAACAAAAAGTTATTACTTAATGTTTAAGTAAAATAAGTCATTTAATTATTAAAATAAGTAACTTACTAAAATAAGTCATGTTTACAATTTTACAGTGTACACTAAGACAAAATATAAATCTATATAAATTAATAAATAATTAATTTATATAATGATCCACAGCACTATGATAATTTCAAGAAAATAACGATAAAAAATACATTATCAGCTAAATTAAATGTTTCCATTTTAAGATAAGTGACAACATCACTGTAACTCACAATGCTGCCTCACATGCTGTAATTGCATTTCAGTTATATTTGCTGTGATAATCAGTGACATTCACTTCCTCTGAACTTTTGCTGGTAACTCCAGTCCTGCAAGAGATGCACAATGGGAGCTCATGTACCTAATGGCACCATGAATGATTTATGATGTTCCATTACCCAGGAGTAACTATTTTCTGTGTGATCAAACTTTGACGTGTGCATTATGGTCAAGTAATAGGCAGAATGCTATGACATTCCTGTTCTATCTTTCTATGCTGTACCAATGAACTATATCTCTCAGTAATGCACCCTTTAAGAATCCGACACCTGCTGTTATGGTAAGTTATGCACCAGCAGGTCCGAGCCACCTTTTTGGATTTGCACTTACTCAGGACACTGTACAGCAAAATCAATCAGAGATTTACAGCCACACACACACAGTTACTCACATATGTGGTTTACAGGGCCTCTCCACAGACATAATGATTTTTATACTGAGCTAATCAAATTTTCTATCCTCTTCCCCTAACCCCACACCTACACCTAAGCTTTGCACAAAACATTTGGGATTTAGTTTAAAAAATGTTTACATTATATACATCATTAAACACATTTATAACCATATTTACCAATACACACATACACACACACACACAAACAATTGACAAAACAATTACAAATTACATAATGAGTATGTTTCTCATTATTATTAGTCAGTATTTATGTAAGCTTGTTACATTGCAAAAATTAATTCTTTAATCAATATTGATTTGTTTTTCCATATAACAAAATACCCTTAAAACAAAGTAAATGACTTGAGAAGAAAGCCTGCATAAGATTTTACTTAAAATGTTTTTCTTAGTTCATTATGGCTCATATCTGTTTAAAACTGTAGACAGTTTAAACTTCACAGTAATGCAAGTAATGCAATTCTGATAGAGCCAGTACTCAAATTACCAAAGCAAAGACTTAACATTCATTTTTCACAGTGTTGAGGGAACTATACGATTATTTCCCAGCATTTCATCACACCATGTTCGCAGTGCATAAACATTCCAGTTAATATTTGGTCTTCCATTTTAATTTTTTTTAAATCTTACTGTTTTCGTCTTCTGTTCAACTTGTTAAAATTTTAAAGCGGATTTGACATGTTTGACGTGGAGTCTATGTTGGGAACAATTCTTGACACACAAACAAAAACAATTGACTATATATATATATATATATATATCAAAGTTTATATTTATTATATATAAATAATAAACAAAGTTTATTATTATATATATATAATAATAATAACGCACATAATATTAGCACAACATTAATATGCTGTAAGGGGGCTGAGGCAGAAACTGAAGCAGGATCCAGTT
The DNA here is from genome assembly GCA_036877525.1 of Chromobotia macracanthus. NCBI lineage: Eukaryota > Metazoa > Chordata > Actinopteri > Cypriniformes > Botiidae > Chromobotia > Chromobotia macracanthus. Next base: position 4,392,929 of record JAZGTH010000019.1, read on the forward strand.
GCGGATGTTTATTGGGGTTATCCATAATCAAAGTCGAAAATACAGGCAAAGGGTCGTAATAAACATAGACAGTCCAATCCAGGTGTCAAACAAAGGGGCTAGGCAAAAATCAGAAAACGAGAACCAAACAATAGGTAAATCACAGGTAAGCAGGCAGTAAAAGAGAATGCTTAGTCGTCAGGTGTTAAGCTGGCAATACTTCGCAACATGGCCATGTGGCAGCAAGGTTTATATAGATGCCAAACAGGAAGTAAGTTCAGAGTTCAGCAGAGGGAGCATGAGCAGTCAGTATTCCGGTGAGGGCTCCCTCTGCTGGCGTGATGTTACAGAACCCCCTCTAGGAGCACCTCCAGGTGCTCTACGTGGGCGTCCCCTGGACGTGGTGCTGGACGGTCAGGTCTGGCTCGATGAAACTCCTCCGTGGCGAGGATCCAGAATGTCCACTGCCGCTACCCACGATCTCTCCTCTGGCCTATCCTCCCAATCCACCAGGTATTGTAACTGACCCCCTCTTCGCCGTGAGTCAAGCAAGACGTTCACCTTGTAGGCCGGCGTCCCGCCAATATCCAGCGGTGGCGGTGGCTCCTGCAATATGGCCTCGGGTCAGCGTCCCGGTGGAAAGGTTTGAGGAGTGACACATGGAAAGAAGGAGAGATGCGGTAGTCAGCAGGAAGCTCTAATTGGTAAGTGACCTCATTAATCTGTCTTATGATTTTAAATGGGCCAACATACCTGGGAGAGAGCTCCTGCTCGGCAGACGTAATTTGAGATCCCTCGTGAGAGCCAGACCCTTTGTCCAGGTTGGTATGGAGGGTGTGGGCGACGGTGACGGTTAGCATTAATCTCCTGCCTCCTCACAGCCTTGAAGCCGTACATGGGCACTGTCCCACACCCTCTCACTGTTACGAATCCAGTCGTTAACAGCAGGCACAGACGATGGTTCTCCTGACCACGGAACAGGGGAGGCTGGTAACCCAGCACACATTGAAATGGTGTGAGTCCTGTAGAGGAGTGCGTGAGTGAGTTCTGGGCATACTCGGTCCAAGGGAGAAATTCAGCCCAGCGATGTTGTTCGCGGCTGCAGTAAGTCCGCAGGTACCTGCCGATCTCTTGGTTCAGCCTCTCCACCTGACCATTTGACTGCGGATGATAGCCAGAGGTTAAACTCACATTGATATCTAACAGGTTACAAAAGGATTTCCAAACCTGAGAGGTGAACTGAGTTCCTCGATCTGATACAATGTCTTCAGGTAGACCATAGTTTCAAAGACATGGTGGAACATGGCTTGAGCAGTCTCCATGGCAGTAGGTAATCCTTTTAATGGAACCAGACGACAGCTTTGGAGAAGCGGTCGACGATGACCAGGATTGTGGTGTAACCATCAGACAGGGGTAAGTCAGTGATGAAGTCGATGGAGAGGTGAGACCAAGGTCGTTTGGGGAATCGGGAGAGGCTGTAGAAGTCCCGTCGGCAGGTCCCTGGGAGTCTTGGACTGGGCGCAGATGGAGCAAGACTTGACATAATTGGCCACATCTTTGGTCATTGAAGGCCACCAGAAGGAATTCTGCACAAGTTTAAGGGTTCGTGAAATGCCGGGATGTCCCGTGCTGAGTGATGTGTGGACCCACTGGATGACCCGGTGACGTAGTGTCCGGGGAACATATTGTTTGGAAGGGGGCAGTTCGTTGGTGATGGTTCTGTGAGGACGGCCTGGTGAATTTCCTCCATTATGTCCCAGTTGACCGGAGCAACAAACAAGGCTGGACTTAGGATGGGTTCAGGATTGTAGTTCTGTCGTGGGGATCATGGCGCCTGGATAGTGCATCTGCCTTGCTATTCTTGGAGCCTGGACGATAAGTGACTGTAAAATGGAATCGTGAAAAGAACAGAGACCATCTTGCCTGGCGTGAATTCAGACGTCGAGCAGACTTGACATACTCAAGGTTCTTATGGTCCGTGATAACTTGAAAAGGATGAGCTGCCCCCTCGAGCCAATGTCTCCACTCTTCATGGCAGCCTTCATTGACAGAAGCTCTTTGTTTCCCACATCATAATTAAACTCAGCGGGGTTAGCTTCCGAGAGAAAAGGCACACGGGAAAAGCTTGGGAGGTTGTCCGTGACGTTGAGAGAGCACGGCTCCAATCCATCAGAAGCATCGACCTCCACAATGAAGGGAGTTCTGGATCTGGATGTTTAAGGATGGGGGCCGTCGTGAAGCTGGTCTTGAGCTTTTGGAAGGCTGCATTGGCGGAAGCGCCCATGACAACCTCTTGGGTTTTCCCTTGAGTAATGAGGTGAGAGGTGCAGCAATAGAGCTGTAGTTCCTAATGAAGCGCCGATAAAGTTAGCAGCCAGGAACCTCTGCAATTCTTTCAACGTGAGGGCTGCGGCCACTCAGTGACGGCGGTTACCTTAGAAGCATCCATTTCAACGCCCTGGTGGCTGATGTTGTACCCCGGAATGTTGTCTGCTTCAATGAAACTCACATTTTTCAGTCTTGACATAGAGTTGGTGATTAAGAAGCTTGGAAAGAACACTCTTGACGTGAGTGACATGATCCTCTTCATTCAAGGAATAGATTAGGATGTCGTCAAGATATGCGATGACATACTTGTGGAGGACATCTTTGAAGACTTCATTTATGAAGGATTGGAAGACGGCTGGGGCATTGGCAAGCCAAAGGCTAACCAGGTATTCGTAGTGCCCCCTGGTGGTGAGAAAAGCTGTCTTCCACTCATCTCCGTCCCTGATGCGTATCAGGTTATAAGCGTTTCTCAATCAGTTTGGTAAATATTTTGGCCTTCCTGAGTTGTTCTAGGGCAGAAGGGACTAGAGGCAGTGGATACCTGAATTTAACAGTGACATTATTGAGGCCTCTGTAGTCGATGCACGGACGCAGACCCCCATCCTTCTTCTCCACAGAAAGCCGGCTGCAGCGGGAGAAGTAGAAGGACGGATAAAGCCAGCTTCCAAAGCCTCCTTGATGTAGTCCTCCATAGCCTGTGCTTCTTGCTGACAGCGGGTAGACTTTGCTTTTGGGAGGACACATGTTGGGAAGAAGGTCTATAGCACAGTCCCAGTGCCGATGTGGTGGTAACTGTGTGGCTTTAACCTTGCTGAAGACCTCCACTCGTTATAACCTTGGGGATCTTTGGTTGGGTCAGGCTCGAGGGCTCCCCATGCTTGTGGACAGACATGGACTGGACTGCTTAAGGGTAGAAGTGACTAAAACAGAATGGAGACCAGTGGGTCAGCTCACCCGTGCGCCAGGAGATGTGGGGATCGTGGCAACTTAGCCATGGCATTCCTAAAATTATTTCATATTTGGGTGAGTCGATCAGATATAGTGAGATGTTCTCTTCATGAAAAACCCCAATTTGCATTTTCAGTGATCGGGTCTGTTCCAGAACTCCTCCTTTGATGGGTTGGTTATTGACAGCCGTAATACTGATAGGTGGAAAGCATGGAATGGTGGGTAGTTGATGTTTCCGGCGATGTCTGAGTTGATGAGGTTGAGGGCGGGCCCGCCGAATCTACTAATGCTGTCAACATAAAAGAACCACTTTCGGTAGAAATCTGTACGGGTAATTGAAGACTTTAGATGGATTTTGTGAAAAGGTGTCCACATTCACCCGGTCTTGTGCTGTGAGGGACCTCCGGGTCTTTTGAGGACACTGTGACTTATGATGACCTGGTTCACCACAATAAAAGCAGAGGTTGTTGATGAACCTTCGTCTACGCTCGTCCTCAGACAGTCTTAGATCCTACTGATGGGCTCGGTAACACATGGTGCCTCAGGATTCGAAGTGCAGGTCGTGACATAAGGTGGGATGCATGCGCTTGCTTGGGTTTAGGTGAGTTCCTGAGCAAATTATCAATCTTAACAGTCATGTTAACAAAGTCATTGAAAGAAGATTCCTCACCTCGACATGCCATCTCCAACTGCAATTGGGGACATAGGCTTTCCCGAAACACCCCTTTAAGTGCAGCATCATTCCATCCACTCTGAGCTGCAAGAGTCCTGAATTCGACTGCGTGCTCTGCTGCACTATGTGAGCCTTGAGAAAGGTGTAAAAGACGAGACGAAACTCCCGACCCCAGCAGATATTCAAATACTTCTCGGAGTTGTTGCAAAAATACTCAGGTGAAGATCTAAACTGTTCGTCCGTCTCCCAAACCCAGCAGCCCAATCAATAGCCTTGCCAGATAATAGTGACATGATAAAAGAGCATTGCTCAGAACTAGCATGAGACTGATCCCCCAACGATTCCAAATAAGTGCGTACTTGTCGAATGAACCCTTTACACCGTTCTGCAGAACCTCAAACTTATCGGAAGAGCAAGTCTTACCGTGCTCGACATGGTGGAAGGAGGAGAGCAAAGTCGCTGGAGCAGTAGTTCATTCGATGCCTGTAAGTTAACTAGCTGTTCGTGGTAGCTGCGTAATAGTTCTCCCTGGTAGACAAATGCAGCTTGCAGCTGTGAAACATCCGCTGGATTGAGGGTAGGCGAAGTATTCTGTAAGGGGCTGAGGCAGAAACTGAAGCAGGATCCAGTTGCGGATGTTTATTGGGGTTATCCATAATCAAAGTCGAAAGTACAGGCAAAGGGTCGTAATAAACATAGACAGTCCAATCCAGGTGTCAAACAAAGGGCTAGGCAAAAATCAGAAAACGAGAACCAAACAATAGGTAAATCACAGGTAAGCAGGCAGTAAAAGAGAATGCTTAGTAGTCAGGTGTTAAGCTGGCAATACTTCGCAACATGGCCATGTGGCAGCAAGGTTTATATAGATGCCAAACAGGAAGTAAGTTCAGAGTTCAGCAGAGGGAGCATGAGCAGTCAGTATTCCGGTGAGGGCTCCCTCTGCTGGCGTGATGTTACATATGCATAATATTCTGGTATATTATGCATATTAATGTTGTGCTAATATTATGTGGGTTCTTGAAGCTCAGTATAAGATAAAACAAATAATAATAACAATACATTTTTAACACAAATTCCTTTAATTTTGGCAATAATTCCTTTAACAATAATTACTTTTGTCACTTTCAAAGTGGGAAACAAGTTGTTTATTCAAATTATTTGCCACTATAATACACAGAAATACATTGTCAAATCATTGAATGTGATATATTTAAAAAGTGAAACATTTGAAAATTATATCGCAGTCACTGACTGATGTGTAATGGAGGCTTATTAAGCTTATTTATCTGGGTCCTTAGTAGCAGATATTGAAGTCTGATGTCTGAAGGATGTTGATGTACCTCAAATGACAGGTTGTGCCCTGAACTCACCTGACTTTGAAGAGTTGGGGTAGAGTTTACGAAACTCCTAGTTTCAGTTGCATTGCAACATGTACTGTTTACTTCAGACACTCTCTGCTCTGTGTAAGCTGCCTTGTATAATATGAATATGAAATTTGGACAGTGCAAATACAATAATGATACATGGTGACACTAAACTTAGAAAATAAACCCATTGCTGGAAAACAAGCAAATAAATAACAATATTTTACAGATGGTTCCACAACAGTAATGCACAGACTTTGCATTTCCAGTCACAGACTGGAATTGTATGAGTTTGATGTTCCCAATACCAAATACTAAATCCTTAGGGTATACTTCAAAGATGTATTCTTGAAGAGAAACGGCATATAACATTCTGAAGTTTGAATTTTTTAGCTCAAAGAAATGCAAATGCTCAGAGTGTAATATTGATCTATAGAGTCTTAAGGTTTTTCCAAAGAAATACACAACTAGGACACTGTGTCGCAATTCTGTAGGAGTTAAACTTTCTATTCAGCAAAGATTTCTGGCTTTTGCAAAAGAAAAAGCTATTAATACTGGTTTTAAAACTTTCATACTAAAGCTTTCTGAAGGGAAGGAATAATTTATACAAAGTATTTTAATGTGGCTTTAAAAGCATGTTCATTAGTCACAGTACAAAGATGAGGCAACACAACAGTTCTCTGTGTGCTTTGTGATGTTACTGTCATTTAAAAACACGTTTATTCAGGCAGTGCTGAGGTTTTATTGTGCCGTTCTGAAACTCGACCTTCTTAATCATGGTAAATAATAACTACTGCATTCTTCAGATATACTACTTTGGTTTAATGTTCCCTGCACATAATTCAATTTTTTCTTGTGTTATGTAATACACTGTACACAGCTGTGGTTTGAATGTAAGCCACATAACAGATTTATTTATTTAACTAAAGGGTTTTTTTAAATAAATAATATTACTATATTTCAAATCCTTATTAGTTTAGCTGGTTGTGGGTGTGCACCCATGGCACCTCTTAAACCTCATCTACAGACAGTACACAGCTGCAAAGAAGATAAATATTAACGTATGCTATCGTACTATCATGGCCATGGCTTAAGTTATGAGCAGGTTTGAGCACACACACACTGGCACACACAGCTGTTTGGAGAGCTACTGTTTACATTTTCCATATCCAATTTTGTACTACAAAATGGACAGCAAAATGACTTAAATCAAATCCCAAGTTAAATCTCTGCCCACGTCCGTAAGTACATCAGATAAGATGAGATTTCAGTCTCATTATGTTATATGATCTTCTTAAAGTCGCATTGTATAATTTCTGTGCCATCCTGTCACCAAATGGAACTGCACAAATATGGATTTCACACAAATGATGCACAGACTTTGGTGCAGTGTTTATACCTGTCAGGGGAATCCACCTTCAAATGGCTCATTTATAATTGTCTCTGCATATGAAACTGGTATAAGAGAAAATATAACATTGAAAAAATGACATGCTTAACCTTTAAAATCCACCCTTAACTCACAACCAAAAATCTAAACATTCCCTGTAGGAATTCTGATTATACACAAATTTATCCATACCGCTATTTATGATTAAAAATCAGAAAACCCAGAAGCGACACACAGAGATTCATCTCTACTAACAACAGCAATTTCTGCTGCTTCTGCAACCTGGATACGCACACATGCGATTCCGACAATGGCAACTGTTGTCAGAGAATTTGTTATCCCTGTGTGTCCACAGCAGGCTTATCTATCACCCGTCACTTAATGAGCTAATGGAGCTTCCAGAGTACAGGCACAGGAAATAAATGATCATGTGACCCCAGCTGACCAGCAATTCCATCACTCCGGTATATGATGCTATCACAGCAGACATCTGCATTCACAGCCTACAGGAACTATATCATTTGAGATATGCAATGAGTTTCTCTTTATCCCCCCTTCTTTCTCTCTCTCTCTCTCTCTTTCTCTCTCTGTGTAGTCTCTGTCTCTCTCTGTCTAACTTACAGCAGTGCTGGTTTTCCTGCCATGATTGTTATGCAAATCTACTGGCAACCTGTCAGCTTCGGTTAGTGAGAGCTGAGCAGGAAGACCAATCGTGTTCCAAAGTTGATTATAAAATTAGTTCTCAACACTAAATGTTGTTCTTATACACTTCAGTGAAGACAAAATTTTGTTACATCATATTTTATTAGTTTTGATTTGGATTTTCGAACTGATTTGATGAGCTACAGCAGCTTTATTTGTTCTTCAATATAAAAGACATGATGTTTGAGGGACATGAGGGAGGGTAGATGAATACATTGTTCATTTTAAAGCTAAAGAAAGTGTGACTTGATTAAACAGGCCAAATGCAAATGTTAATAGATTATACTAAACGTCAAACAATCATGCGACTTACCAAAAAAATGTGTGTATATACATATATATTTGGATTTATATGTGGAAGCTGCATTTAAAAGCCACTCCGTTACCATTGTAAGGTAGCTAATGATTTGGTCAAGCTGGTCTTCTTGCAATAATAACCACCTCAATAAGCTTGTACTATTATCAGATCAGCATTTCCAATCTAAAACCAGTTAAGACCATTTAATGGTCTAATTTAAACTGATTTAAGCTTTTTAAACAGGGCAGCTCTTTGTTCCAGACCAGTTGCTCTGTCTCTCCAGATTCTACGTTCATGGGTCACCACCACTTCTCTCTTAGACCAAAAGTACCAAAATCTCCAGGATGGTGCCATCAGGTGCCATTAAAGCACTGGTTGCCATTATTTAAACCTCAGGGTTGCGCTCTGTTGTGACTGGCAGGACACTATGTATCAGAGGACTGTAAATCAGTAAATCTATTACGCCCCACTGAAACAGAGAAGTGTTGAACTGAACTGCCAGTGTGATTTAATGTTATGGCAGAATGGTGCATCAGGATGTCCTATTAGATAGTAATGCAGAGGATGGATCCCAACTTTCATACTTATGCTTATTCTGTAAGCTCAGTCACCTACAACAGCGACTAAACAACTGCAAATGATAAAATGCAACATATATACAATATACTCTTCAAACACACGCATATACAGTATACTGTTCAAACACACACACATACAGTATAGTGTGTGCGTGTTTTATTTTCAATAATTTGCTTTAACATATAAACATCACTTGTTTAATTGGTTAAGCAGTGAGGATTTGCAGTGGCAGTGTAGTGATTAGAGCCCTGGGCTGGTAAAATAAAGGTCATAGGTTCAAATCCCAAAGGGGGCAGGCCACAAACTGGAGTATGTTCCCATTGTGCCTTTGAGCAAGAAACAGAAAGAAACAAAAAACAACCATATGAAATGAAGGCTGGGGATAAGGTTTTCCTGTGCAATCCCACCAGCACTGCTCTCAATTGGTGTAAATGGATTGTGTGCAGAAAAGCATCCTACTTCTGTGTTCTGTGTGGTTCCCCATCATCGTCTGAGAGATGTGTGGACGTCTTACACAACCAATTAGAATTCATTCACAGGGTATATTTTGCTGACTGCTGACATATTCAAGCCCCCTCATCACTCCACGCCGCCCCTCTCATTTTTCAGTCTTCTCCATAGGAGGTCTTTGAATCATTCCACCATATGTCACACGTTGCCATTGTGTTACGCCCTATACAAACACCAATAATAGTTTCTCTCTGAATCACATTATTGTTGTGTTGGCAGGTTTATATAACATATGACAGCAGTATTGCTAAAATTTGGTAAAGCTTCAGATATCAATATTATGGAGCTCAATGGCCATTAAACCAGAAAAAACATATATTGCGATTGTCCATGAGTATTATTCATTAAGCTTCCTAATTTCTAACTTTACAACTTGAGTCTAGAATCTTATTCTAGAGTATCTGCCCTGCTGACAAACAAACACACAAAGAAAAATCGTGTTCTGAAGAGGTAGACCATCTTAACTGGTTTGGCTGATCTTCAAGCCTGGCCAAACTGGTGTTAAACTGATCTAGTTGGTATCCCAGGATATTTAAGTGGTGTTTAGACCAGACTGGCCTCTATGCAGCCTGTACAGGCTAATCTTGCTAATGTTGGTCTAAGCTGTGTGTTATGGGTGTGATTTTCTTTTTATTGAATATGCACCAAAAATGTAAAAACATGCAGATGGTCAGTAATGAACTAATGTAATCTGACTGCAATACGATGCATGACTGGGAATTTAAGCAGACATACAACCTGAATCAAGATCCTTACATCCAGAGAAGCACTTTACGACTTTACCTTTACAACCAAAAGCTTGTCTAATACTGCCAATGGTCTGTCCTAAATTCAGTATTCATGCACAGCTTGTTAACTTTTATTATTATCACTTGTGTTTTATTACTGGCTTTGACTTGACTTCAGTACCTTTAGAGAGCTGTTTATGGTGAAGTAACTTCTGAAGTTTGTTCCTCTCTGCCCAGTGCACATGCAATTACCTACAAGAGACAGAGAATAAAGATGCATAACCCAAAGTTTGAGTAAGTGACACTGCAAAACGCTATAAATATAGTGACTCTATAGAGAACATGTCAACGATAAATCTGAAGTTTGAATAGATAATTACAACCATCAGCTCTGAAAGACATCCATGGCGTGTCAGTTTTCTTGAAACTGATACAATGATACCTCCTTTCTCATCAGTCAATTTTATGCAAGATTTATACATCTGGCAGTCACTGTTATCCAAAAGTATATTTTGATCAGTATATGTGTGTTACCTGGGAATTGAACCCAAGAATTTACTGTTGCTATCATCAGTTGAGATAGAGTGGTGATTCTCACCCCTGTCCAGGAGTGCCCCCAGAACTGTACATTTTGGATGTCAGACAAACCCTTCTAATGAACTGTTCTGATTTATCAGATATTTTAGATGAGAGAGACATCCAATATTTAAAGTTCTTGTGGGTGCTTCAGGACTAAGTTGAGAATCAATAACCTACAGTCTTGAACTTGTTTCTAAGAATTCAGAAAGCTCAGTTTGGAAAATTTGGGTCATTCTCTTTGCAAAACAAGGACATAGTTATGAGTTAAATACAGGCAATGTAATTCTGACTGGAATGGCAAACTTAATCTGGGACCCTGTTAGCGCCTTTGTTCATTAAAAAAACAGCCCAAAACAAGGATTTCAAGTCCATTAAAGTCAAGGCCATTCATGTAGCAAGTTGTATTGATTTCTGAAGGAAATGTTATTATGAGAGACATCCTACAGCAACTGCAGTTCAAAGTTACAGAATCTGAACTCAATGAGATTATAGTGCAATAAATCATTTTTAAAAGGAACTTCCAAAAAGTTCTTTCTGGAACTCTTTAGGGAAAGTCATTATCCTAAAGAGAGACTCTCTTGTACTCTGAGCTATAATAAAGTCTATATATTTGTTTATCAAAAAGATAAAAAACAGTTTTAGCCTTTTTTAATCAGTGCAGAGTGACTAACTGCTGCTTAAAGAAAATGTTTAGTTTATTCTGATATATGTGTGATGCAAAACACTGTATCCAGCCACAGAGTAAAACAAACACCAGTCATTTACAACACGTTAAATATGAACTCTATCAAACAATAACATCAAGGTGATGAATACAATCATTTTTCAGTCGGGAAAAAAATAATTCAAAACATATTCTATGAAAAGAAGTATTGTGCTGCAGTTTTGCTAAAAAATGCTAAAAATGTTTTTATTATTTTTATCTTGGTAATGGTTTTACTGGAAAGCAGTATATACATCACATGACATATAGTGATGTAGAAAGTTCATGTATTTGTCTTCTGGTTAGTCTTTTTGCTTCATTTCTCAACTGAAAAATGTTGTGTGGGAAGCCTACATCCATCAGGTCATAGTTGGACTAAACAGAAAAACAATTTAACTATTGCGTTTGTATCTGAGAATAAATAATGAATAAAGTGTTAAAGACCATTTCTGAATATTCCCTCAGGGCCAATGGCTTCTGGGGTCTGAGGGGATAAAGAGAAATGTTTGAGCGCTCCAATTTGCTCAACGTGACTGCGCTTGATAATGGAAGTCAAGAGCATTTCATAAAAAACTCATCACAGCTTCATCTGGCCCTTATGAGCTGGAATTGTGCTGAAGAGCTGACAGTTGAATGGCTGGGCTGATTTTGGAGCAGTTTAGCTGAAAGCAATCAAATATATGGCAGTTTAGGAAGTAAAATCAGAGCTATTGTGTTGGATGAACAGACGATCGCACATCTTATCCAGGGAGCGCTGTGCAGGCAGTGGGATAAATTAGCATCAGCTCTCACTTCACAAAATTCTGTATTTTGGAGTGTCGTTTTCATTTACTATTTTGAGAGCTCAGTTGCTTTTTCAATGGTTAATGTTAAACATACAATATAGGAGCATTACATAAGGGATAATATATGATCAGTCGGTTGATCAATACCCCGACATAAAGCAGAGAGGTGTTGTATATATACCTGGGGAATCGAACCCATGACCCAGGCACTGAAAACACAAATATATTAATACATAGACATGAAATATAGATTTTTGAAAACAATGTTACATTATAGCCCAGTAAGCATGATTATGCCAGCTGGATGTTCCCAAATTGACATCATCGTTAGTCCTGGAACAACATTTCTATTAACCGATCAAACCGAAGAATTAGGTTTAGAGTCAAGGTGAAGTTTAGGCTTAAGACTTTAGGTTTTAGACTGGCTTGTATATAAGTTTTATCATCAGCCTATTATTTCCCTCAGATTTTAGGGGTAACAACATATGAAGTTAATCCAGGAACACATCTTACTTGTCACAATCGGTGACCAGTATAGCATTGTGATGGACGAGCCACCTGTCCTGGCAGATTGTCTGCTTTTGGTCTGATGTATGCTGGTATACCCTCCAGCATTCCCTGCGACCCTACAAGGGTTACAGAAAATGAATGGATGAATATTACAGTTCATCGTTCATTTACATGTTACTATAACATAAAAATGTGACCACAAAAGAAATGATAGAAAAATCTTGGCATTCAGTAATTTTTAATTAATCTATTTGTCTCTGTCAGGTAAGAAAGGAAAACTAAACATTTTTATGAACACAACATTTATAATAAATACGATGCAGTGGGTGTTATAAGCATCACAGCTGTTCACACATCCAGTCAGTGCCAGACATCTGCTAAGTCACATGTATACTGAGCTACTGCTTTGGGTTCACTTAACCTTTGACCTCAGGGTCACTAATGAATGACAATGGGAAGGAAAACAAGAGACAATCTGAACTCCAATGAAAAGAGCTCTGGGAGGGACTCACAACCCCTGATCTCACTTTATGTTTTAACTCACTTTATTTTTTGGAAATCGCCCGTGTGGGTCCCCTGTCAGCAAACATCATTGTCTTTTTGTGTTATCAGTATCAGCTCCTGTTGGCGTCTGGAGAGCATCACACCTAACACCTTCTTGTCTCCAGAAGCATCCAAAATCTTCTCATAAATTAGCAAAGTGGATCTCAAAGTGATTTTTATCACATCCACATTCTGCACTTCTCGTTCTCACCAATAGAAGTCTCTCTCACCTATAGCGTTGTCTACTATTTTTTGGTCATTATATAACAATAAACGTTGTTAAAAATTTTCTCATCTGCTAAATTGTACACGTGCATAACAAATGGGTTCACTTAAATGGTAGCAATGTATACCAGTTTATCCTAAATAATTTAGTTGCAACACTAACGGTTTGTTGTAACCTTTCAATGAATGGTCGGAGGAGATTTTAATTAGAAACATCAAACATGTTTCTGTGAACAGAAGATGGCATTTTTTGTGAAGTGTTCCATACTAATGTTGCTCTTCCAGCTTAGACTTAGGTTTTGAATTATTGCTTATTATAACTGTGTCTTTCAAGAGGCTTATTGCTGGAAGTGAATTGCTAGGGTTCAAGAGAACAAAGGAAGTCGGGTGTAGCATATTGATTTTGATAAAGGAAGTGAGCTTGATGTTCTCCAGACATTTCTGGTTGGCTGGACTTTGTCTGCAACTAAAACACGGATCAATGCAGTGTCTGCTCTCACTGGAGAAAGGCACTTGAAAACAACAGAGCGAGAGACTGAGAAAATCATATATACAGGATAATAATATTACAGGAAAGAGAAAGTGTTGTGAAATTTTAAAACAAGAACATGCTGTTTGGAAGTGTTGTGTTTACCTGTTATTCTGTATTCTGATAAATCCACCAATACATGATTTTCACACTTGTTTTTCAGGAGATGAGAGCAGTTTATATGAATTTAAACATGTTAATCTTTCAAATGAGATTCCAGATTCATTTAGTCTCTAAATATATTCAAAACAGTTGGATATATTTTAATGCTTTAATTTTCTATTTTAATTTATTGAAAACACACTTGTTTAATTAATCTCAAAAATTAATGTGTGAAATATGCCAACCCTTATTGTACTCTACATAATAAAAATATATTTAATCATTAATATTGTAATACTATATAATATATATTTTTTCAGCTGGGCTGGGTTTTTCAAAAATAACAACAATATCCAAATATATAGCCAAAATCACAGTGTGAATGCAAATCTGGATCTGGATTCTGTCTACCTGATTCACTTTGCCGTCTACCTAAAGATAAATTTTGTTCATTTAAAGTTGTTTCAGGTGTGAAAATGTTCTACAGCTCTATCTGTCAGTACTACCTGTATGCTGTCATCCATCAGCTGGTCATCTTACCTGGCTTTGAACATCACCAAGGCATAAAAATCTCATAAAATGTTTATATGGCAATGACAGTTTGGAGATAAGAGATTTTTGGATTAATGCTCTTGTCTAAGGCCAGATCTAATCTCTTCTTCCACAAGGAGGTTACTCTCAGAAAGTTTTTTCAGGGCAATCAAAAAACCATTAGAGGTTTAATTAGCTGCATATCATTGAAATTCACGCTGGAGCGACTCTACAGACATCTGGATGGACTGCGGAGTCGTTGCTCACACTTTCAAATAAAAGACGAGGGTTGCCTATTTAAAATGCCAAGGTTCACTTATATTCATTAGGATTATGTAAATTTGAATGAGTCTGGCGGCCTCTGTCGCGCTGTCATGAGAGGAGGCGTATCAGTGAAGATAACATTCAGTGTTCAGTCAGATGAGACCCGCTGCATTTGCCAGAGGTGGACTCAAAAACATTTGCTTCTTGTTTCCAGTGTGCAAAATATACAATGACTCCGGGGGCTACGCTTTTTAAAATCAATTTCAAGTGCTATTTTGTAAATCTTTTGAGGTTTCTCTCACACAATCCAAATGTTATTTTACATTTACGCATTTGGCAGACACTTTTATCCAAAGCAACTTACAGTACATTCAAGTTACACATTTTCTTAGTAGACGTGCTCCCTGGGAATCAAACCCAAAACCTCTAGCGCTGCTAATGCAATGCTCTACCACTGAGCTACAGGAGCTATTTTGGTGCAGTGCAGCTAGCCAAACAGCATCTATTTTAAAGAGGGTAACTGAGATAAACAGTACTAATTCACTGGTTATGTGATCTCAACATGTCAACTGCCATGAAGATACCCTCTCCATAAAAATAAGACAACTTTTAATTTACAGTACATACTAATAGTGTCCAATACTGATCCATCAGAAACAGTCTACTGTTGCTATAGTTACCAGGTATGTTACTTTAATTTTTTGACTTTGTGCTTATTAAAACAATGTTTGGGAATGTTAGAAATAAATTATTTAATTCTTCAATTCTTTTTGGAGTATTCAAGCCTTGTTCGAGTTTGGGGGTGGGGTCAATTCACACCTTGCCTGCTTTCTGTGTTAGGAACCTATGAGGTGATGTAAACACAACTAAGCTCACAACTAAGTTCATTCCCTAATGCGGAAAAACAGAGGAAAACGGGGAAAAATGACTGATTACATAAAAAGGCAGAATGAAAAGTCATTTAAAACTTTTACCCTCTTCCATATTTCATTCGGAGTTTAAAAGCCTGAAAGACTTTGTTGTTGATGAAGTCATTATAAAAGAGTGTTTCAGTTTTTAAAAATTAATGTTTGCCACAAACTCCAGCTATTGTAGCAATTTTTAAAATGGCCAGTATTGCGCTCTGCTACAGTATCAAACTAGATTAACAATGAGCGAGAAAGGGGGCAGAGCAATGCCGTGGCACGTAGAGAAGCAATGTGGTTCAAAAACGACCCAGTAAACAGCTTTCTTGGGTGACTACAAATTCTAGAAAATATCTGAACACTCATCCAGTTCTCTGTGAGGCCATGGGTGAGTATCACTAAGCTACAGCCCTGCCCCGTGGTGACGCCAGCGGGTGAAAGGACATAATCCAATCTGCTCCTCCTGAGTGCCTGAGAAAACCGCTTCTTCATGCCTGAAGAAAGATCAGCTCACTTCTTCCTATCCGCAATCCATCACTGCTACAATGACAGCATGAGGCTGATCTCAGTTCAGCTTTAATGCATTATCAAGTGTGTATCTCATTCACCACACAGGGATTTATATTTGAGCAGAGTGGAGTTTAAAGTTCACTGTGTCAAGTAACACTGAGGGCTGAGGACTATCACGGTACTGCTGCTGTTCTTGTAAGTTCCACGATGAACGTGAGGTCACACTAGGCTTTATATAAACATTCTTGAATACAATGGTTGGTGACCATTGTGAGGCAACGTGCTGCATGGCACCATTTTCGATCTCTGCTCTGTTTGCAGACGACCATTGTGGCCATTGTGTGTTGACACACTGGCACTCCATGCATTGCAAGTCAATAAAAGGCCCACAGTATTTGATGTTTGGGTGTTGGGTTACCACTGTGTCCAATGTCAAATCTAGGTCTTGACACTAAGTTAGTTGACAGCCACTGCTCCAGTCTACTGACATAACTGGAGCCTCCATCTCATCAGTGTCATTTTAAAGACATTTGTCAGATATACTATTTCTTCGTCCAAAACTTTTTAATGAAGATAATATTAAATGCACCTCCGCAACAGCACAAAACAGAACATTTACGCAGGGCAGAAGTCTCACCGGGAGAGAAGCAGGAGTCGAAAGCTATTGAACTGCTGCCATTTCTGTTAGCTAGCACTGTCATTATCATCCCCCATGTTAATTTGAAGCATGGTTCCAAAGGGGTTAGGTTTCATTACTGTCTCACTCTTGACTGTAATGAGAAGAGCTGCAATAAACTCGGCTTGATCTATTGTGTGGATAAGGAGCTTGGCATATTTCTGGCCAGGTGCTAATGAGCAGGATTCATGTTGACAATGTGGAGCTTCAGCCAGAGAGAAATAAAGGAAAACTTAAAGACAGAAACAGGAAAAGACAAACAGACAGCAGAAGGATTGCTCTCAAGTGCTTTTGGCAACTCATAGGATTGGTCGAATAACACACAACTGCGTCTCTTAGCAACAGGCTTGCATATGTAACCAGACAATAGTTTGATAAGTCATGTGACTCCTGTCAAACAAATGTATAACAAATAGTTTGTATAGAGTAGAGACAATATAATTAACTTTTGGGTTTTGCTCAAACACTGTTTTGCTTATAACGTTTGGCATCAAACAAGTTTGACACAACTGCATTTATTTCAATAATGTCTACACAAAATGTAAATGGCATTACCGCTGCAATAGATCTGTGCTGCGAAAACAACGTTACAACCTTTACATTGAGCTTGACTCAATGACAAAAACCTAAATCGGATCATTTTTCAACCTGCTCATTTTCCCCCACGTGCTCTTTATTAAATTTGGTGATATTACATTTTACTGCTAGCAGCACTTTTTTTGTACTTCATCTTGGCAAACAGAGAACACATACCTAGTCTTACCACCTCTATGTATTCTAATAAAGTCACATGAACATGCATTTTTGAGACGTCATTATGACATTTAGGAGTGTGCAATTATCTGATTGCATCTTGGAGGTATCAGGAGCAAATAACTGCAGCCAAGCTTAAAGCGTGTGTTAATAGTGGGAGATGCCAAGCGTGAAGAGGCTCAATCCCACCTGAGGTATAAAACAAAAGGATTATCAAAGGTTCATTTCCTTTCGTCTTTACTGATAAAAAACATTAAACCAATTTGTCTTAATGAAGGGTTGAGATGATGATTCCAAATCAGGCAAAAATGAGCGACGTTAAACATATTTTGGTTCAGATTTAGTTTTGTGTATTTGCACAGATGTGTCAAACATTTTTATTGCTTTAACTTGCACAAGAAGTAAGTGAGAATGTGACTGTGAATTAAGCAAAATAGTTTATTTTGTGAACTTAGGGAGCCGAACTTAATCTGTAGAGCAAAGGCCATGATGTAACATTACCGTAGGCCACCACCAGATGGCGACAGTCTTCAGCATGGAACAAGAGCACTTCGCAAGTACGCCCCTAGGTGGCACTATTTCATAAGGAACAATGCAGCCTTGCTTCTCAGCCTGGACACAAACTTAAAAAAAAGATGAATCGTTACAAATATTAAATATTGACATATACAAAAGATTTATGTGTGCAAGATCCACCATACTTACAGATGCTTTTGTAACGCGTATACAGTCATGTCTTTGCATATCAAAACATGTTAATAATAATGATTACACGGGGTTAAGTATGATATTTTTCCTCGATCTTAAACATGTCGGGTTTGATTATGCATGCTGAACCTGTTTTACATTTGCATGCATTGGCAGACGCTTTAATCCAATGCGATTTACGAGCATTCAATATAAACGCGTTCCCTGTAATCGAGCCCATCACATTAGATTCCCAACAAACGTTTGTATTAACCATGATCTTTTAATTACTGCAAACCAAATAAATAACAACTCAATGGTAACGGGATCGGCTTGATTATTTATCGGCTTCTTAATGAAAGCAAATGAATGGCTGCAAAGAAACGGAGATTAATCACAAAGATATCGCTCAGGAAAGTGAGAATTAAGTCTGAAGTCCTTCAATCTCACCAAACAAACTTTTTTGCACCTTGCAGAAACTTACATTCATTCCCAGCTAACATTTATTCGTTCCCTGGATGTTGTGCTATAGTTGCACAAATAAATAAACATAATAATAAATCAGCCTCACTGATGCAACACGTACTAGTTTTCTTCCCTCAGAAAAGCAGAAAGGTTGTGCATATAATAAACGATTATACTATGCATAGCATTTTAATAATAATAACTGTTTTTATTTATCTGCAAATCCGTCATTATTTATTATGTCTAATTTGTTGTATGACTTCATATCCGGTTGCCGCCGTTATTCGTTGCAACCCGTTAAATATGATTCATAAGCCCATTGATCATTATCCTCTATGATGGGCTTTATAGAGCAGCATACAGTACTGTAAGGCTTTATTAAAAATGACTCTAACTTTTACAAGATATATAGTTTTGAGCTACCTGTCAGGGTTTTGGGTTCCAGCCAGTCACATTAATTAGGTTTAAATTAGAAATATACGGAAATATTTAATGTAGTAACACTGATATCAGATACAGTTCTGTTATTCAGTATAAAAGCACATTGAGAGCGTACCGTGTCAGTCCAAAACTGACCCACACTTTTAACAAAGGTAAGAAGCAGAGCAAACGTTTGCCTGATGTTTACGGACGTTTTGCTATTTCTGTAACATTATTTGCAGGATGGTTTTCAGACTGAATGCCCAGGCAGGGGTTTGATTGAAGAGTTGACATTATTGGGTAATAAAACAATGAAAGCAGCTGGGATGAGTCAAGCCGGTGCTTTTACGGGGGTTAGCCGCTGGCAGAAGCAATATTGACAAAGACCGGAGAGTTTCATGACCCTGCCCTATGAGATCTTACAGAATAATGCTGGATTTAGATGCAGGCTGAATGAGTACTGCATTTGTTTTATAGTTCATATTGTGTCACGCCAAGCACTCCATACAACTGTGGAAATGATGACATACAGCATGTAAACTTCGTTTTAAGAGTAGATATTTTCAAGAGAGCGGTACTTATGTATCATGTATCTGGAGTTGAAATGGCCAGGTTTTGTTCAGTTTTCTCTGACAAAATGAATAAGAGTTTAATATATCTTTTTTATATAATAACATTGCAAGTATGTGTTCGGAAAGCATTGATGCTATGCTACAAAAGAAGACATTGAAAAATTTCAAATACAGTGTGACAAACACTTAATCTGGTTAATAGGCTTTTTAGTGTGGGAAAAAATATTATATACAGCCTTCATCTACAATGAGAAATAATGCAAAAGCTTACAACAGTGCCAGAGAGAAAATGATGATGAAATTATATTATACCAGGCAAAACCAATTGACACTTCAAATGAAACCTGTCCTGACAGAATATAAAGGAAACTTTGCAGAAGCGTGAAGGGTTTATTGTAGAACACAGACTTTTGCAAACTAAAAGATGTGAAACCTATAACGTAATAGATGCAGATGTATTCAGTAGCATTAGCTTTACCTCATTAGTAAAACTTTGTCTTATGGGATTGATATGGAAATCTTTGACATATTCAGAAAACACACACGTAGGTTAAAAGCGAAACAAAACCTATTCTGTCTTGAATTTAAATGACTAATTTGTCCATGTGGAATAAAACATTCAGAACTACGTGAAGAAAATCAATAGTTCTTGAGAACTGAGTGCATCAAATTAAAAAAAGCTCTTCAGTGCACAGATGAGCAGTTCAGGCTGTTAATTCATAGTTCAGCTCACGTATGTTGATTACGGTGAGCAGTGGCTATTATCATAAAACTGGTTATATTGTTCTGAAATTAATAATACATTTCACAATTGTATAGGCTGGTGTTTTAAATGTTCTGCAATCTATAAATCTACTGTATTATTTACAGTAATCGTCCATATTAATTGTTTTTTGACAGGATGCTACTGTGCTTGTACATATGAACTCTCAGTTTTTGAGAGTTTTTTTTAATGTGTGCAGCTCTGTGTTATATTTTGTAAGTAATGTTTTCAGAGGTTGTTTGGCACAGTTGGGTATGTGACTAATGTTTCCAGTATCCATTTAAATAAGTGGCATAGGATGACAAAGGCATAAAAATACAGGGACTTAATGAATTGGCAAAGAGTACCACCATGGTGGAAGGGAACATTTTGTGTTCTCCCTGCTCAGACATGTATATTTAAGCATAAGGACGCAAAAACATACAATACACACACACAAAACATTGTGATCGCTGCTGTTTAGTATGAGAACATTGATCGCTCTAAAAACATCTTTAGGAGGGACAAAATTGTAAGGTAGCGACAAGAGCTCATTGTATATGGTTGGTGGAGAGCCCTAAAACTAGTGATGTCACATCACCTCTCTGATTCCTGGAGGAGAACAGGATGTTTCACCTCTTTATAAGAATCAAACAATCTCTTTTAACCTCTCAGCTACTGTAGAGTAGGCAGCGTGTTTGATTTCTATTGTATCTTCACGCTATCATAGAGTACCACCCCTCAGATTGATACACGCCGACGCACCCGTTGTTGTGATTGTCATCATGCATTAGCATCCTTTGATTCTCAGAAGCTCAAACATCTCTCCTCTCCTTCATACTTTCTTCAAGAGCTTTTGTACTTCAAGAAAAGATGGTGAAGGTTTTTTTACTCGTCCTTAAAGGAATAGTTCACCCAAAAATAAAAGCCATTTTCTTGCCTTCTTCCCTATCTTCCCAAGCCTGTATAAGTTTATTTACTTCCATCTTAGGAGACGCTAAGTAGGCTCTCCTGAGGTGCTTTTTTGCACCTTGAGTACAATAGTAAATATTAACTTGGAGCTTGATAGCCTCTGGTCACCATTCACTTTAAAAGTATAGAAACAAACCTCTCTGAAACTGCTTCTACCGTACATTTCATTTGGAAGAGAGAAATCCATGTGTGTTTTCAAACATGTGGGTTTTTTATTAAAGAATAGGAATTGGGAGTGAATAAAGAATTGCCTTTTTAATCTGGGTTAGTGTCAATGGTTAAACACCAAAGCAGGTTATTAAAAGGTTGTAGGTTCAAACAACACAGGGTTGAACTATAAACTATCAACATTGTGTCATCGAGTAAAACATTTACCCTTCCGTTGCTCCAGTAAGATTATCTTAGTTACGTACTGCAAAACACTTTGTTGTAAACGTGTTTAGCCACTAAATATCACAAATCAAATCCTTTATAAAGCACATTATTACTGTACAGAGAAATACACAGAGTACTGTACGGAGTACATACCCACACTCTTTTCACTCACACTGTGATAATTCTACCACAAAATTAAACAGCCCAACATTCATTGTACACTGACTTCATGTTGTTGTCCTGGTTGCAAGTTTTTTGGCAGCCATGAATAATGTGATTAATTTGTAAGCCTGTAACGGCATTTACATAAGCCTTCAGAGCCATACAACAGCTTCACGTCTATTGTTATTATTATTATTAGAAATGGCCATTTCCTTGACGAGATGCAGAACTGATAGAAGTCTTTCTGATGTGGGATTGTTTTTTCATATGGGGCCAGTCTGACATTAGATGAAACAGGATAGCATGAGCAAAAGGATGAAAACAGGATATAATAAAAACAGAGTAAAACATTGTTCAGACACAAACGTATTAGTTTTCAGCAGCAGATGCCTATTCTGTGGCATCAGGACATCTCGGTTTCTGTTCAGTTAATGGTCAACTGAAATTACTGTGAGTTAAGCAGCCCTTCTGGGACTTGATCGTATAACCAATGCATATGGGAAATATGTGCCAATATGAAACGCAAAGTTTGTCATCGTCTCCATGAACACATATAGCTCATTTATTCATCATCAGCAGTAACATTTTCACAGCAGTAATTAAAGAACTAATCATTAGTGCCTGTAATTGTTCAATCATTAATCAACAGGAATGTTACATACCATCATCACGATGGTGTTATAGAAAGCTTGATAGCTGCGGTTTTGTCTACTTACTGAGTTTAAACAGACTCGCCTTAAGGGAGGCATTTAGTTCTTTTGTTCTCTCTAAAGTGGAGGCTTTAAAAGAGATGTTAACTGGGGAATTCACAGCATGTGAGGTCATTTATACTATAGGGTAAACAGAGTGCATCATGGGAACACAAAGTTTGTAAAATTTGCAACAAAAAAGCAAATGTTATGCATACCTGACATATCAGATATAAAATTTTACATTTTTTAATTTTCTGTTTATTGCTTTTAGCAGTCTTACATTAAACTTTCCAAGAATTCCAGTTTATTTTGCTCTAATTATGGCTGTTGTATGTGGCTTTTAGCCACTCGTTGTTGTTCAATTCTGGCATATGCTTGACACAGACTGAAACAATCAAAACATATTTTACATATAAAATTCTCCCTCACATGTCATTTCAAAAGCAGGTAAGCCTTCGTCCATCACACGGGATTCTGCTCAAAGCAGAGCGAGCGGGGCAGTGGTTAACCTGATTGCCGCTGTTATTCTAGAGAAGTTCACTGCTTTCCAATCATCCACTACTGGGTCACGAACAAGGAGGGAAAATGCAGCCCAATCCTTATAAGCTGATATAGTATGTGTGCTTTGGACTGGTACCAGGACGCAGTTATTTCAGAACACAGTCCACCTATCACTAGTCCTGCTGACCCGGGCGATGAGAAGTGCAGACTCAAGAGTTTGAATTTATGTTATGTATGGAAGGCGGCACTGAGATGAAATGGAACTTTTGGACAGTAAATTGAGAATAATGTTTTGGAGGGTTTATTGAATGTTTTAGAGTTTATTGAATGTGATCTAGAATCTGGGGTGGCACAGTGGCTCAAAGGGTAGTTGCCTCACAGCAAGAAGGTTCCAGGTTTGAGCCCAGGCTGAGGATTAGGGATTGTATGCTCTCCCTGTGTCAGTGTGGGTTTCCTCCAGGTACTCCGGTTTCCCGAACATGCAGGTTAGGTAAACTGGATATAAAGTTGCGCTTAGCTGTGTGTGTTTTAGCGAGTGTTTGCCCTGCAATAGACTATTCAGGGTGTACTCTTATGGCCTGAAATGCTGGCATAGTCTCCAGGCCCCCGTGACCCTGAAGATGTTTAGAGAATGAATGGATGGATTAGGAATCTGATGATGTAGGGATGTGAGTCAGGAGGATGGATTAGCAATCACAGACCCCAGACTATGATCTTGTCACAGTCAAGGCTAAAGGGAAAACCCATGTTCTTGCTGCTGCATGCTGCTGGGTAAAAAAATGCACCTAATTTCTCTTTAAAACCTTTCTGTATAGTAGACATTTAGATGTATTCCTTTGGCAGATGCTTTTATCCAAAGTGACTTAAAGTAAATACAGGCTTTACATCATATCAGTACATAAATTCCCTGGAAACTGAACCCATGACATTTGTATTGTTAGTGCCAAGCTCACAGGAAGTTTACACTCCAAAGGACAGCTAAATAAGTCCTGTTAACCATCCTCGAGTAGTAATACATTTACAGAAGAGCTTTCACAGTGTATGCTTTATTGGAGCCTATATTTTGGGGTCTGACAACAAATGTTGTATTTCCAGGCCAGTGTGTTTGCATGTTCCAATGCGGCTGCGTGTTTGTGCAGAGGCTCATGGGTATTGATCTGTGCAGGTGTACGTGATGTTTAGTCTGCCTTTACTACCTGCTGTTCATTTCAGGGAGCTGACGTACCCCTTGCTCGACCTATCCAGAATCAACATTGTGCTTCAGGAGCCTCTCAGAAGCTGACATAACAAATGTCCCAAGAAACCGCACTTGAGCTTAATCTATCAAAACCGAAACTAAATCACTGTATTAAAATTGGTATTTTTTTTGTTTGAGACATGACTCACAGGACATAAATAAATTAGAGCTTTGTTAAACATCTGAATAAACATGGTTGCTACTGACTACTGATGTTACATGTGTGAATTCATAAGACGCATATGTTGATCTTCTATGGCTCATTAACAGGACTTCCACAAGATTATACAGTTATACATAGTTAAACATGGTTGCCAAAATAATACGTTCTGTTCGCTCATCACTCATGGACCATACACACCAGAATGTGTTCTCAAGACATAAATCAGCTGGTAATGTGATTTATTACCAAACAAGTGTTTTCTTTAGTTGATGCAGCAAAAAAAATGTTGAGGTCAAAAAGTAACGTATGAATCAAGAATTGATCTGGGTTTTGACAGATTCTTACTAATATGGAGGTGCTGCAGGCACAGTCACTGTTTACTGTCCAGTGCTTTAAGTTTGTTACCATGTGTTCAATATTATATTTCTCCTACAGTATGATGGTCCAGTGAAGGAGGTTGTACTGTTTGAAAATAACGCTTCATTAATCAAAGCTCCAGTTTCAGTACAAAACAGTTGAGTAGAAACATAGCAGGATTAGAGAAAATGTAGAGAAACATTTAGAGAAAATGTGAATTAAAGGCTAAGGTCAAGCTTTAGAAGGACCAAACTCCACCAGCTTTACTATCTAGACCAGCACTAAACCTGAAGCAGGTGTAAGCTGGTCCTTTAGGAAGGAGTGTTAAACTGCCAATTTACTTAGCTACTTACTTACCTTCATTAAATATACCCAGACTTCCAAATGAGATAAGTTTAATCTTAAATTTAAGCTTAAAATAAGTTTAAGATTAAGCTACATATATATGATTTAAAGGCAGTTTTTGTGTGCTTGATATTGAAAATGAGAGATTACAGATTGTACATGGTTTGACATCACCGGTTATAATGACTCAATGGTTGACTGCACATAATGCCATGACAACAGGCTCTAATTAACGTCCCCATGATAGTGTGTCATAATGCTCAATTAGATTTAATTAGAGTCTGTGGTAAAACACTGTAATTGCTTCTCTACCATAGAAAGACCACCACAGAAATATCTCCTCCTATGGGATGCTGTGGAACATATATTTTCACATGTTCAGGGTTCAGTAAGATGTTTCATGTAAGAATAGTGGACTGCACGTGTGTGGAGCTTAAAAAACACAACTGATATATTAAAGCCCTTTAAGCTTCCAAAAAACAGAAACTGACTCAAAATTAAGGAATGTGAAATTAAGGAATTAGGTGGATACAGTCAGTAATTTCAGTCACAATGGCAGGATCCTACACACAATACTTAGCTAGTGAAGCTGGTCGACTACTGTGACTGGTAATGCTGGTTGATGAGTGCTGGATGATGAGTGCACCAATGCTTAAAACATGCTGGTGACCAGGTTTCAATGCCGGACGCTTTACCAGATTTCTGTAAGATTAATGTGCATGTGCACATATTTATATTTTGATGCAAAAACACAGAAAAAAAGACAATTTCAAAGTCTAATTTATATCAGAGTTTCATTCGTCAGGTTTTGAACGTACTCAGTGTTGCAAAATAGGTTGTTATTTCCTGTGCACAAACACTTTGTGTTCATTTGCTGTTTTATGATTATTCAGAACAACCAATGAACCCCTCTGTACTAAGCTTTTGTGAGATCTATATATGTATATATATGTACACCACATAAAAAAGTTACAGGAAGATTCTCTTAGTAGCCAAGTTGCTTAGTTGCTAGTTTCTTTATATATATATATATAACACACACACACACACACACACACACACACACACACACACACACACACACACACACACACACACACACACACACAGTCGTTATACTCTTGCAATTCTGTGTTATAGCTTGTAATTCACTTACTTTGTGAAATAGTCTGATCTGTCAGGCAATGTTTGCAGTCACTGGGAACTAATCTAGACACTCATTATGGCTCTGTCAGTTGAAAGCCGTGGCCCTAATTCCCATTGAAACATAGCATCAGTGTAACATTCACATTCGCTGAAATGCAAAAACTGTATTATAATTGCGAGGTTGATGCTCTGCCTGTACTTCCATTGTTAAAGTTTGTGAATTTGTTTGTCCTCACAAACAATGGCACCTCTTTCACAACATTTGTTTTTTTGTGGTTGGCATCAACTATTTTTTAATAGCTAAAAACAGAACGAGAGAGAACTGTGTGGTGCTAGATGGGTGATAAATACTGAGGATTAGCTTTGTCAGATTGGAGCAGTAATGGGTGGAATATTCCTGAATTCAGATTCAGTTAAGGACAGAGGCCACATTTGTTTCTATCACCTGCTTTTGCTGTGAACTGAGGTGTGAACAGATTATAAATATGTAGAGCTTTAGAAGATTTAAAATAATAAACAGTTAGAAATGCCTGCAGTTTATTTTATTATGAGTAGTAAATCTTATTAATATAGTCAGGAGGAATATTATTTTTGCATAATCCATTATTAAGTTCCACACCAATAAATGGTGTAAGTAAGGTATGTACATTGTAAAACTTTCATAAAGATTAAAGATTGCCAAGTATGGATTAGATTATGCATTGATTGGTGTAATTGGGGTTTAAAGCATTTAGGGGTTATTGTTAGCTTAAAGATCAAACTGTTCTGTGAAATATGATGTAAATTTCTTGTACATGACATCATCATGTACAGTATATAATGTACGATCATGCATCTAAAGGTACTTGTTGTTCTCTCATAACATTACCGTGTTTCTAAATATTGTCCCCATCGTTGTTAAAAAGTTTTTAACCTTCAGAATCGAGTGGACATCATGGACATCTGAATGTAGTCTAGTGCTTTCAGTGGCCTCCGCAAATACCAGAACTTTTTTGACACGCTTTTATCCAAAGCAACTTGTAGCACATTCAGCTGGATCGGTCCCTGGGAAATGAACCCATGGTCTTGTTAGCACAGTGCTTAAAGGGATACTCCAGCCAGAAACAAAAAATGGCCAATAAATTATTCACCCTCAAGGCATCCTAAGAGTACTTTTTTTTCATTACTTAAGTAATATATTAAAAATAATAAGCACCAAATTGATCACCACATACGGTCAAAATATTAATAGTTTTCTTTCATAAATGTATTGTTTCACTTAAGAAGGGAATTATTAACCCTATGGAGTCGTATGGATTACTTTTATGGATAGATGCGCTTTTTGGCGCTTCAGAATCTCAGGGACTGTTCACTGCTGTTAAAAAGAGCCAGGATATTATTTAATATGACTCAGATTGTGTTGGACTGAATAAAGAAAGTCATATATGCCTAGGATGTCTTGAGGGTGAGTAATTTATGAGCCATTTTTTATTTTCGGCTGGAGTATCCCTTAAGCTACAGCAGCATCACAACCTTTATTGCACTTTCTTCCCCTTTAAGGGTCAGTACATTTCATAGATACAGTACATTTAATTTACTGAACGGCAAACTGAATGAGCTGTTATAATAACTGTTATTTTGTTGTAATGCGTTTGCTTTCAATTCCAGTTTACATTCAGTTGAATAAACTTGATATGATCAAGTATTTTGAAATGATGGCAAGAATATCACATTTATGCAAACTATTACTAACACATTGCCCTATTTGAAAATCTAATTTAGGCAGCGGTTAATATAAGACACATTGTAATATTCTGATGGGAGCCATGTTATTTTCACTGGTCTTACTCATTTAACACTGATTGCATATGCACAGCTGAATATGTTGTTGATTATTCCAACTAGGCATGGAAATGATGCCCAGGTGATCAACATAATTTCATTTCCTCGTACATGTGGATGGAAAAGCAATGCTTGTTGTTAAGGAAGTAATGAAATTACCCTGAGACATGCCACAGAATATGATGCCCATTGTAAAACCTGGATGGGGGAAGAAGAGGCCCCATTATACCTGAGAGTTGTTCATTCTATAAGCTATATCTTAGCAATGCCCTGAAGCAATTGCGGAAATGATTTCTAGAAGAGTGTTCAGGTTTTGTTTTGTCTGGCATAAAATGGCTGTTTCATTTGAAGTTCACTGCAGCTTTGGATTTGGTGCACTAAATATAAAGCTTATTTGCAGTATATTGGGAAGGTATGGTGTAGTTGCTGTCTCAGCAGCACATGACAAACTGCCGTGTTCCTTCTGTTTCTCAGTGCTGTCTTCAACAAGACAGGTGTTAGGGGACAAGGCACTATGATGAGTGTGGAGAGCTAAACTGCTGCACTAAATAATCGCTCGGTCAGATGAGTACAAATTGAAGGTTCGTGATGTATTTGAGGGTATTATATAAAGTAATTCAGAGGTGCACAAGACAAAAGCAGCAAAGCAAACAAAAATTAAACATACGCTGGAAATCATTAAACATATAAGCAGAAAACAAACAATAATTACAAGATAATGTTTAAGCAGAAAAATGTACATTATTGTCAGTACAACACTAAAAAACTAAATATTCAATATTACTATAAGTTTTGTGATTTTTTTCTCATGTTTTGTTTTTAAATATTTGTGTGCTTTGCTAAATTTGTTATTTATTATGTTATTTATTTTGCATTTGTGAGATAAAATATGTATTTGTAAACCACATTGCATTAAGTTGTGAGTGGAAAAAAATGGCTGGTATCTGTATTAAAAAAAAAAGTACAGGCAATATTTTCCTGGCAAAACATCTTCATGCCTAATGAATTTATGAATTTATGAACTCACTTTTCCCGCACAACAGAATTACAGATTCATAGGTTCCGTCCAGTGGCCGTGATTCAGATGAGGTCTAATGTATTATGCCACATAATCTGCATAATAGGAGAACCACGAGGATGTCTTATCAAAGCTTCCAATATTGGAATATTGAAGTGGTCTGCATGAACCGTAGTCTGGAAATGTAATGAGAAGCTTGTCTGTGAAGATACATTGTTTATAGAGTTGAGCAGGCGTCCATAAGCTGTCCATCAGATAACTCACACAATTATAAGGCACATTTTAATTTTTACTGTACTGACAGAAATTAATATCTGGCCCTTATTTCCAGACCATTTCCATCTCATACAGTTAAGACCGGACTTACTGAAGCCAGGTTTTATGAATAGCACATTGTTATAAAGTGATATGATAAACATATTCATATTTTTTACTGCCTTTTGCACACCTGTGCTTGAAAAACGTTTAATATTATTGTTTCTATGCTGTAAAAATAAAGTTATTTGTAAAGTTGTTTTACTAAATAATAGATTGATGTCTGTAATTCCATCAAATGCTTTACTGTTCTTATAAATGTTCTTATACATGTATTCTGTACAACTTGTACCTCAAATTATCTACAACTCCCATTTTGTTTTAGTCTTGGGTCACATGCAATGTGCAATTTAATCGAGATATGAGACACCTGGTTGTAATTACTGATAAAATCAGATGGATGACTCCAGGTGTGTGGAAAGCAATTCCATATGTAGCGTGGGAATATAAAGCTATTATCTAATGTAATCAACACGGGATCACAGCAAACATCACGGCCAGATCGGAATCTGTATGTGCACTTAAACATTTTAATGTATTGTCTTTCTTACCCGATAATGAGGTTTAAAAAAGTGTACTTCATACAAGTATTCAGGTTTCCATATGATCTTCGTACTGAAGAAATTTGATACCAGGTTTTCTTGTAGTCAATACTTTATAAATATGAACGTTTAAAAGGTTTTATGCCCAGTGGAAGGTCTAGCTTCCGTTTAAGCGGCCAAATATTAAAACAAACGACCATCATGTTTTCCAAGGTCAAAAATAAAGCCAAACTTTCTCCACACAAATGAAACAAAATAGCGCACACATGGAACAGAAACTGACAGTTTCTTTGATAAGTATAGAAGTAAAGCTTTTAGGGTCTTACAAAATACTACAGATAACTTAGCCTAAACTGACCAGGGGAGGTGAGAAGCTGTCAGTAAATAGCAAAAACAACTCCTGTAAGTTTTAAATGAAATTTAAATTGTAGTACAGACACATCTAAAGTCAGTTCTAATTTAATGTAATTTAATGTGGACACATTGTACAGCTTCAGCACAAGTCTTCTTATTATTTGAGCTCACAGCCAGTCTAATTCATTCTACGAGATATCTATCTAATGGTGAAGTGATGCTTATCTACAGCTCATTTATGATGAAGTGCCCAAGGACAAAGCCTGTGAAATCAATGAACAGCATTAAGGCTTAAAGTGTTGCTGTTGCCGGGGCTACAACAATGTGCTACGACAATAGCACATGATTAGCTTGAAATAATGACAGACAATCAGGAGAGCTAATAGAAAAAAAAGTTGTTGTAGTTTCCAGAAACAATTAAACTGGAATACACTGTACAATATAAGTCAGATAGTTGTGTCCAATGAAAGTGTGATATTGGTGATCCATTGTGAACCATTGGTGAACCATTGGTGGTCTTTTAGATGTCTCAAGGTAACTGCAAGGATCAAGATGAAAAATTGGTATTTAAAAGTATAGTTCACCCCAGAAATGAAAATCGCAAGAAAAGTCCCCTAAGAGAACTATGTCTGATTGAAAATTGTCTGCCATGGAGAATATTTGATGAGTGCAAACACAGCACATCATCTTTGTCAATCAATGATACAGATGATCAATATGACAGACATCACTGAGAAGCTCAAACACATGTACACATGAGATTTGATTACATAGCAGTCATTTGATTACATGCAGGTAAATTGTGATTGTGCAGCTTGTATTCCCATAACCCCGGAAAATTTCAAAGAAAATGAAAAAATTGTGAATCATAGCCTTAATATGAAGCTATGTGGATGGTGAAATGCAATGTGCAGCCATCAGTAACTCAATGGAGTCGATTGCTGCTGTGTTGTAATTAAAGAGGTCTGAAAGGCTACATGTAAATTGAATCACTTCTCTCACTGTTCGCTCTCTGATTGGATAATTTTTTTGTCTTCATTAGCATTTTCAAAATTCTGTATGGTTTTGACACAGAATGAGAGAGTTCAGAGTATTTCACTTTGCACAATGAAATGGCAGCATACATTGGTATAAGCACAGTCCTGCATCAGAGGATCTATGCCAAAGCTCCCCCATTCTAGACTCTTATTGGCTAAATTTCTCTTCTGGAGATAAAGCAGCATTTAGACTTCTGTATTCTGTATTATCTGAATGAATAGTTCACCCAAAACTGAAAATGTTGTGATTGTGTTGTCAACATCTGTCAAGTCATTCTAACCTGTATGATGTTTTCTTAAACACAGCTATGGGACTATAAGATTTGGAATGTGGCGCATAAATCAGGTGGACTAATATTGTGGTGGTTTAATGGCTGTCGTTTTTAAAAGATGTGCCATTTCAGTTACAGTCAGTCATTTCTGTTAGAAGGAGCTTAATGTGTGGTACACAAACTCAGTAGACAGTCACTTCGTGTGATCTGCAAGGGAAGGAAATGCTTTGTGCAGCATAGTTCCCACACACTTTGACATAACCTACCAACCTTACATCCCAGGGGCTTAAGGAGGTGGCGTTTACAAGCACAGTATGAATGTAAGCAGGCAAAAACTGCACAATCAACAAGGCTATTGTGACAAGCCAACTGTAGGTCCAGCAGCTGTAAACTAAACATGTCTCAGCTCAGCGCAAGATGCTCCTCTAGTATAAGCTAAACCATGTTGATCTTCATTTTAGACCAACTCACAGGAAAATTTTATTGCTCAGAGGTTGCTCTTTTATAGCTCAGGAGATTTGATGGAGTTCTCCGTTGTTTCTTTTCCATATCAACTCTTAGATGTCTTAGATGTTTCTTCTAAAAAGTAAGTAGCTTTAGTTAGAAATGTTTAAGTTCATATTCAGATCTTGAGTAATGTTGATTTTGATTGCAGACTTGGCAAATCCGAGCTCACTTTGTGAAATAGTTAGGATCTCTTCTGAAAATCATGAGCTTCTCATGAGAAATATCTGAGGTACATGAGACTAAAGCAAACATTTTTGTTTGCTTTCCATTTAATCCCATTGTTATGTGGGGAAACAGTCAAAATATTGAAGATATCTCGTGTGATTTTTTTTTCATATGGAAAGGAGAGTTCTATCATTGCCTGCTAGAAAGTGAGTCTTAAAAAAAATCAACCAGAAGTTTCTCTCCAAATTCTCACGTGCTTCCCTCATTGCTTTTCAACATGTTATCGTCGCTAATTTATTTTATTATTTTACAGGACATAAAAAACTGTTAATGTCCAATCTGCTCTGATTTGTTCCTGTAGCTCAGTTGGTAGAGCATTGTGTCAGCAGTATGTAATGATAAATTGTATACCTTTACTGCACCATACGTTGCTTTGGATAAAAGTGTCTGCCAAATGCATAAATGTAGATGATTTGAGCAAAGTCACAAGTCCACAGAGTCAGAACATGATGTTCCACAGGCAAAAAACATTAAAGGTCACATTCCTTCATAACATACCATTCCAAGATTCTTATATATATGTATAAACTCCAGAGGTGTGAAAAACATGCTGATACAGTACAAAAGGCAGATTAAAATTTAGCCGAGTTCTTTAGTTCAAAGAATAATCGTGTTTGCATAAGCAATTTTGGTGATTATAACATGACTTAAATGTCAAGCAGATAAAGTAAAAATCTGTTTTGACATATTCTAATGCCGTGTGCTGTTTGATGTCTCGCTTCTGTATTAATAAATGAAAAGCAAACTCTGTATTTTCTGACTGATCCAAAGATGCACTTAACAGTAAAGCTGTTTTTGAAATCTTTGAAAGCCTGGTATGGACCCTTCTGGAAAATCTAGTTTGTAGTTGTGTTTTGGATATGCATAAATGTGAGGGAAACTTGGAAAGAAGTTTGGGTGGAACACCTTAGTAGGTCTGTGCTTTCATCCCCCGCATGAAACTGGATTCTAGGTTATTAGTTGATGCAATCTAGTAGA
Organism: Chromobotia macracanthus; assembly: GCA_036877525.1. NCBI lineage: Eukaryota > Metazoa > Chordata > Actinopteri > Cypriniformes > Botiidae > Chromobotia > Chromobotia macracanthus. The sequence goes on from JAZGTH010000019.1 coordinate 4,425,948, forward strand.
TAATTTTGGACGAGCAAAAATGACTCTAAGGTAGTCATGTTTTTTTTAAACAGTGGATTATCAACCAGCTAATGACCACTCGGATTTTCCAACATGGTGTTTTACATGCATTTGCATGTGTGATACAATATCTTCATATTTCCTTCATAATATTGATACAGAGCCTCATGACTCACCCACCTGCTACCCTTATTTACTGTTCTCTCATTGCTTATGTGTCTGTTACCTTGCGCATTAATGTTGTTTCTCCTATAAATAATTCTTTTTGTATGCATTTCACATCACTGCTGCTGTATTCTCCTAATCCGTTGGCCAAAAAAAGTCATGTACAAAATTAGGACATTGAATCTTTTAACACGGTGCTATTGTCCCCAGCCACAAAGTAACGGTTCATCAAAAGCAAGGAACCCACAGAAATGATGGATTATGTTTCAGCAGGGATGAATCCGCTCTGTACAGCCGTGCCCGCTGGCCTGTGTCACTTCAGCATGTTTATCTGTTGCCCACAGGTGTGACGGGTCTCTGTCAACAGCACTACAGAGAAATGAGGTCTGTCACTGCAAAGATACATGAGAAACAGTTTATTAAAACAGTTTAACACCTAGCACTGAGCAGAAAGACATATCCAGAATTTATAATGCATTGTTACATCTGTTTCACATTACAAGCCAAGAACAGACACGACTGTCAGAACCCAAAAATATGGACAAATAGCCAACATATGGAGATTTGTTTAAATATACGTTTTCTTATAAAGCAGTCTACTTACACTGACAGAAAATGTAGAGGAAAATGGCATATGGTGAAGATTCGTGACAATCATGATTGCTTTATTGATTTATTTAAAGTCCTGTATGTAAATAAACCTCTAGTATTATTATAAGAAATAATAAAAACATTACAGAACCACTTGCATGTGTGTCGGGGTTACTGCAATGTCAACACAACATCCAGAGATTGCTCCACTGTGCCGGGCGCTTAAAATTCCTGCTGCTTCGAATCTTGTGATAGGAAGGCATTAAAAAAAACTCCACTTTATCACTAAATTCTCCATAACTGGCAAAAACTATGATTATAAATTACACTTTGGTGATATGATATGAGACATGAGAGGACTTTATCATGCCCTGAATTGTGAATGTAAATCAGAGTTTTAATAGGGCGCCGTGAGGGCAGCTCAGGATGACACATGGGGACTGATAGCGTCTGTCTGTCAGGTGCTCTTAATGGAACTCGCTTTTTTTAGCTTGAGACCAACATCATCAGACCAGACTGTAACCTTGAACTGCTAAATTAAACATCTGAAGACAAACCATCATCTTTATAATAAATGATAATAGGACGATATCATCTCAGGACACATGCTCACCGGCAAACATCATTTAACCTGCTTGACAGACCATAGAAAAGAAAAATCACAAATGAAATGCCATTAATAACTAAATAATTCTCCTGGGCAGCAACAAGACTGTAATGGAGAGCAAATGGAGACTTCTCAGATATTTATCCTAAAGAAAAAGTCTCCTCTGTCTCATGTGTTTTCTCTAGAGTTCCAATCAGAGATCTTAACTGACTCAGATCTCAGCTCTGCCATGATATTTTGAAAAAGTTATCTGAGCTATTAATTCATTAATATTAATTCATGTCTCATTTGTGGCTGTTTTTAAGGAATTTAAGGTTTAAAAAAACAAGCTGATACTTAAAACATAACTATGAAATCAACGTAGTCTCCAAAGCTGAGCAGATCTGAGCAATAGACTTAACCTTAGGAAAAGATGGAAGGCATTTTGGATCCATTTCAATCCTCTATTTGTTCCAAACTCAACATTAACTATTCTCAACTATATAACTCAACTGTTAAGTGCAGTCTTCAGAGAGCTCCCATATCTTCAGCGAGCTCCATGTGAAGAGTCCCACTCATTGTTAAGCTCTGTTCCCAAACCAGTGATCTGCCCTCATAGCTTCTAAGGCAGCATCATGGAACTTCACAAACATTCCACATAGGTAGCAACTTCATGCAACACACAGAAGGTAGCAAAATTAAGGCGCCCACCTCTTGGAACAGCCTTGGCATTGCAGTTCACTATGTTTTGGAACACGACATTAGAACGTGCTGGAGAGATGGAACAGCTGCCCCACAGGCTGACACAAACATTAGATCAGCTATCTGTCTCTACTGAGAGGAACTGCTTTTGTGGATACTCGGAGTTAATGTTCAACTGTAATTTGCCCATGTGGCGAGCTCATTTAGTTCCTGTCATCTGCTGTTTCTCAGTCAGGTAGCCCATGCATTGTAAGCGTGTGCACACATGTAGCGCGTGTAGACTTCAGAGTAGCGCAATGTTGATGTGCATGAAAATGAAGCTGTGTGGAATAGTTCAATGTGTTTAATAGTTTGTTCTGTTTGTTAAATTAATGCTACTTTTTGAGCTTGCAAGAGATCTTTGGAGTTAAAATTTTCAGTAGACGAAAAGTTCAGCTGGGAAAATTAGATGTAATCTAAAACATTTATAAAGTGCATTCAATTACACAGACCGTAAGTCTATCCCTTTAAATCCATGTATATAATTGTTAGCATATGTTGTAGTCCCTCTCAAAATAAATCATGGTATTGTGTCTATTTTTATGTACAGTATGCCTCTGCGGAGGCTGTTCTCTCTCAGAATGCTAATAACAATGGATCGAGTTTGATCCGCTCAGCCTGTAGTTACATAATTCATCCAGGCTGTCATCAGCCCGCCCCTCACCCACACTGCCTCAGTCCTGTGACATACTCCAGCTGTAGCTTTAGTGCTTGCTACTCACGCTACACGCTGTCAATGGCCACCCACAAAAATAGTTCACTTTGACTCCCAACCAGGTTCAGCATATCTGGGCATCTATATCTGTATCAGCCACTCACACTCACAAACTCAGCCAGAACAGATTTGGATCCATCCTCTTTAGCCATGCTGAAATTTCGACGTGAAATCAAAACGCACAGCCAATGAAAACAAACAGCTGTAGAGTAAATTGTGTGAGAGTAAATGATGAAATAAGACATTTGGTTACATAATAGGCGGCAAAAACATCATAATGAAGTTCAACACACTTAGTTCAACACATAATTCAACATGCTCTGCTATCATACAGTTGTTTGTTAGTGAGGAATTATGATGTCAGACCAGGCCGAGCACCATGACTGTGACCTTTGAACACTTCCAAAGAAAAACAGTGAAGTAACTGTGAATGATCCAATCTGGACAGTTGATGGGAAGGAGAATAAGACCGAGGGAATCATCTGTTTAACATTCATAGTGTTGTTTCATTCATATTACTGACGTCCGACAGCCAGTCAATCAGGTTGAAACGCTACGTGACTAAAAAGCAGGACCGAACAGTTCTGAATATTCTCAAAGCCATGATTTTTAATTTCAGAAGTTTCTCTTCACATAATCTTATTTCTTGTTTCTGTTATGGAGTGAACATTTGGAGAGGTTATATAACCTTTATTTATTCTCCCCCTGATGTCCTCCTATTATGTTTACTTATTTTTACTTTTATTTTTCTTATGTTTACTTACTACATTTCGTGTCAAAAACAGACATATGCGTTTTAAGTCATGAAGTTCAGAATAAAATGATTTTGAAGTTTAAGTTTTAGTAAATTCTCTTTCTGTAACATCTGACGTTTTGAGTTCTGAAAGTTACAGTTACAGAAGTTCTTTCATCATAAAACATAATAGAAAATGTGACTCTTCATTATTTGTATCTTTAAAATGTTATACAGACACTTCAGTCAAGGTGAAAATGCAATTTTTCAGCCAGAATGTTGACGTCAACAAGAGCAGGAAAACATGATAATGACCTGGCATACTCAGCATGACTAATGCATTATTGTAAATCATTATTACAGGCTTTAGAGTCACAAAATGTGGAATCCAAGAAAGATTTGATTAAACACACACAACAGACAAGAGGTAATTAGAATAAATAGGGGGATCTGTAAGGCAGGGTCTAAATGTATTACCGACATGACTCTCTGCACATAACTAATGACTGTTTCCAGACCTCAGGTGAAACTATTAAAAAAATAATAATGACCACAATTCGATATGAATCAATTACCTTTCTTAGGTGTGGGACCTTCATTATGTGTCTAACGCAATTAGTCTTAATGGACTCTGGTCTGTACTAGCAGAAACAAGCAATCATAATAACTTCTCTTCCACCCACTCGAGGCTGCCCTTAGGGAGCTTGTTTTGAACAAGCGCAGTCGAAGCTCAAGGGAAGCTGCATACCTTTCGGCGAACTCAACATTAGACTTAAAATGATGCTTGACACTTGTGGTGTTTCCAAACTATCTTTGTATAAATCAGAATGTAAATGGCCCTGAACTGTAACTTTGCCTTTTTAAAATTCCAATGAACAAGAACGTTCTTCAACAACGTTCCAAAATTGAAAAAAAATGAATTTTTGACTTTTTGACATGGTGACGCGTTGTTATGCAAGCTGTTACACAGGCAGGTGCAGAAATGAAAACGGGGAAAATGAGAATGCTAATAACTGCAACGTTTCCAATAATACAATAACATACTGTAAATAATGCCTGCAATGGCGTCATACTGTTTGGCAGAAATTGCATATTTACAGTAGTTACTGTTGATCATCAAGATTCACAGATGAACCAAGATTATTATAGTTGTCAGATATTTCTAGTTTAGTTAGGTGGCCAAGCACGAAGTCACAAAGAGACCAAATTTGGTAGGATGGTCAGAAATCACACCCACTACTCAGTCACATCAGCACAGGCCTGCTGGACACTAGGTGGCGCTGTAACAAGCTTATTTATGTTTTGGTCAATATCTCTGCAACCATGTGAGCTGAAATCGTTTGTTCGATTTGCTCGAAACTTGCATGCATTATCTAGAGACCCTCTAGAGAATCTCAATCGATCAATATTCCATTTTCCCTCAGTGGCAAATATCTTTAAACACTTTAATGAAACTTGGTACATGTAGACATGAGGACATCAAAATGTAATATAAATATTTTATAGTTTATATTTAAAGCCTGTATTCTTTACACTTTAGAGGATTGTTCCAAATATCAGACTTTCATAAATACACACATCTTCCTTCCCGGAATAGTTTGCCTTACTATTCCAGCAAATAAAAACAAACATTACAACTTTTTTTTAGAAATAATACTTATATTCAAATTTTAGAAATTTTAAGAGTCACTTCAACAATGTAACTGGTGAACTATGCAGGCTACATGATCTGTGTGTAGTGGGCAGCAGGCCTTGACTGGGTACAAATGAAGACATTGTATTACATCACCTGTGTTTTTCTGTCTGTATACAAAGGACTCAATTCATGAAACACAAGTAGGACAAATTTCAGTGTAAACAGTCTGCAAGCTTATTCTTGTGTAAATTGTCGCATTGCACTGAAAGCGACAATTTACGTAAGAAATTTGTTCTGCTCATGTGTCATGAATAAGGCCCATTAACCATCTGGAGTAGTGGCCACATATTTGTTGAGATCACTTCCAATCAAACGTACAATTTATAAACATTGCCGTCTAAACATATTACTCGTTGTAGGACTTCTCCAAAAACAGATTCAGCAGGGCATCTTTTTAAGGGTCGAGAGGCAACAATTACATTTTTTTGCTATATACGTTTTTATATATGTGTTCATTCATAGGTCTCAAACATTCATATGTCTATATATATTCAGATGCTGTAAATGTGAATTTATATCCCTGTAGAATCAGAATCAGAAGTGCCTGTGAAAATATTGTATGTAAATCCTTCTTTTCTTTCAAACAGCACGTGTGTAGCTGTTTGAAAGAACAGATTTGTATCTGTGGCAGCTAAAATGTAATCCTGAACTGTTTAATGAATTTTAATGTGCACAGTTTCAATGTGTAAAGTTTCTATGTGCACAGCAGAGTGTAATGTGAATAGAAGTGGCTTTTGCAAAACTTCCCCTCATTTTACTGAGTTAAGGTAGACTAGTTAGAGCACACTTAAACCAGTCGGGTGTGATTCTCGACCTCACACTCAAGTAATCAGACAAACACAGATCCCGGTCATTACGCCCTTGTAAAGCTTTTTTAGAACACACTTGTAGAACACACTTGTTTGAGTGCCATTTAAATACATATCTTACAATAATCGCCTCATTGACTCCTTCATCAATTAAATACGTGCTACCTGCAAGAGCTTTTCTTTTATGTTTGCGTAAAATATTGTTTGCTACTCAACTGGAACCCAAAAAACGACCATGTAGTATTTGTTTATAGCTAGATTTTAATTAGATGATTCAGCTGGATTGATTTTCAGATGTGTGCAGAATAGGCCTCCAATGAAATTTTTATTCTTGCTCTCAAAAGGGAACGTTACGTTTTATCCACAGTGAACCCAACTCATGCACAAAGCTTTTGACCTTCAGATCATGATTATTATCTCTAAAACAACCAATTCATTTGGAAAGGCCCATTCCCGGTAGTGTCACAGAATAAACTATGATAAATGAACTATGATTAAGAGCCAAGAGCAGTTTAATACATTTTTGTAGAATCATGCAAGTCTTGCTGTATACCGCAACACCAGCTGGTTTCAATTAACTGCATTACAAGCCCTGTGGCCAAGCAGACCAATCATAAACCAGAGCTTTTACCCTGGTGCTCAAAGCATTATGGGCACTCTTGAAGCATAAATGTGAACCCTAGGTAGCAGGGGTAGTCAGAAGTCCAAAGTCCAAAGAGGGCCCATGTTCAGCAACATTTATCACAATGATGTTCAAATAAAATCATGAACACACACACACGTGTGAGCGCACGCGGTGAGACTCGTGCACAAACACGCCCAAAAATGTGGAGTGAAGGCAGAGGAGGGGCATTATGAGAGAAACTTCTGTTCATCATTGGACAGCGTTAAGCAGGTACAGTTATTTGTGACTCAGATTACGGTAATTTGCTGCAAATCTGCCCCATTATCTTTGTCATAACCTGGTGCACTGGGTTTGTTTTTGAGGCAGAACATACAGAGACAGGTGGGGAGTGAGCCTTTATACATCTGTTGTGGCATGATCTCATAACACCGGGTGCTGCCTGAGGGCTCATTTAGGCATTTAGCCTTAATGTAGTTTGTAAGAGGTTCCAGTTAGTGTTGCTGTCAAAGCAAAATTAACTTAAGATGCCCCAATGAAGTGTAACATTAAGACATTTGTTGCTGATTTAGCTGAAAATGACAATGAATCAAAAATAACATTGAAAATGGCAATGACTATATAACTTTATACCCATTTATTAATCTAATTCTTTATCTTTCTCTTGCTTGTTCCTGTATAAAAGAACATTTACATTTATGCATTTGGCAGATGTTTTTATTTAAAGGACTTAAAGTTCATTCAGGCTATACATTTTGTCATTACACGTGCTCCCTGGGAATCAAACCCACGACCTCTGCGCTGTTAATGGAACACTTTTTATAATAATTTACTCATCGTTTATTTTATTTGCCAGTTACTATTATTATATTGACATCAGATTAGTATATAAAAATAATGGCGGGACTAAGCATCATTATTGCCCTGTATAATTGCAGCTTCTTTAGATATTAAAATTTAACGACCGCCTTTAGAATAATACACAAAGTCCCAATGCTCTCTTCATTGCTCCTGTAGTCCAGGAGTACAAGGTAATGATGGGTAAATTTCCCTGTCCAGTTTTTGTGACAGGATCAGTCATTCCCATTGTCTTTGTGGTGTCCTTTACAGTAGCTCTCCCTGTGATTTAAATTGTTGGATAATTTTTCTGTTTTCTGTGTTTTATTTTTTCATTATATGTGCTTTAAAGCAATGCAATGTGAACAAAGAACATTTCTTGTGAGATCCACTTTGAAAGGCAGTATTGGGCAACTTGACATACCCCATTTTTACCCCAATTTAAGAAATGATTTTTATCAAGAGCAGCCATCTATACAGTAACTGCAACCTTCAACTGAAAAAAAGCGTGGGTTAGATGTTTAGCAAAACAGTGTAGTGACATAGGTTTGGGCGTGTAGGCAACTGTAAATAAACCTTCAAGTTCAAGTCTTGCCTACCTGGATTTAGAATGTTAATGTTATGTTTTCCACCATAACCATTAACCTGTCACCCCCTTTCACATCCGAAGTTTACCGTTGACTGACAAGGACTAAACTTGTAGGATTGGTTTGTGTGCCCGAGTACATCAAAGGTTGCAGTGTGCACGATTACACAGTTTCTCATCACAGTGGCACTCACCCACACTCCTAATCACGGCTCTCCTACGCTGTTCATACAACTTTAGATCTCTAAGTGTATGACTAATCTCTAATAGCTCCCTAATAGTGACCGCTATGTGTTTGAGGACTGGAGTGCCAACACTTGCACAGGAGACCGGTGTTTGAGTCCCCCCTGTGTGTCTTGTGTAAGCTTTCTTAACAGGGCTTTGCATTTGGGTGGTGACCTGACGTTTCTGTAAGAGATGCAACTCTGCATTGTGATGGGGTCATGTGACAAACATGTAGCATGCTGCTGTTTAAAAGTTTACTGTTGCATAATGTAAAAATGTTGCAAGCATGCAGCGTAAACCGCACAGCATGCAGTATGCAGCGTGCAAGCATTCCTTTCTATTTGATAAAACAATACAGCATCTCTGAGCCCACGAACACTCACTGGCACCAGACATTCACACATAACTGTGAAACTGTGAGAATCACCAAACAACGTCTTCACACAAATTCCCTTTTGCAATTAAGCAAAACAAGAAGACCACAAGGAAACCAGGACTTCATGAGAGTGTTATTTATTCAGCTTCTACAAAACTGACATTTGATGACAAAATATAAAAGATAGAAAAGTACCAGGTTCAGACACACAAAACACTTTCTAATGAGCACAGAATCTATTATTGTCCTCCTGCCCTTTTAATACACAGACCACAAAGACTCTGACTTAAATGAATGCTGTTTGTACTCCAAAAATATATGATTTGCATTGTGAGGGCTGTTGTTCCATCACATCTGATGGATGTTTAAGTGTGATATCTGAAAGTGTACCTTGATCTTTAAAAATGTCATATTCATCACTGATTAGAGCACGAGAGGGAAGAACAAACATATCAATCATGTTATGACAGCGAGGGCTGTCTTTTAACCCAAGCTGTAGCTTATCCATCTGGTTAGGGACTCTGGTTCTCTGCTACAAAAGATGATCCCTCTGTTTTATCATTAGTGTGCTTGCTTGCTCTCCAGTGGCTTAGCATTCCTTTCTCCAGTGTCCTGCTGCTGGATTATCAAGAAGATCTGAAGTGATGAAGGGCTATCATGTGATTTGCTCTGAGGCAGTTTGGTGTTTTGACTCAATATCAGCCACAAGGGTTTTGGATAATTCTTTTTAGCTCGATGGTTATAAATACAGAAGCCTTGTTCGATTTAAAGGTTTGATCAGAATGATCAGAATGAAATCCATTGTTCTGGTACTCCGAAGAGGCTTTCTGTTTAAAGGAACAGTTCACCCAAAATGGAAATGGAAAAATGGAAAGGTTTTGGGAAGATTTGTGTGAAAAACAGACTGAATCCATTATTAAGTCATTTTTCACCCACAATCTTCACTTCTGCTGTAGCATTCAAATGAAATATGGTGCTTATGCCACAGGGTGGATGTCAATAACATTTATTGGTTCTCAAGTGTCACGTAACCAAATACCATGACATCAAACCTATGCCACAGGTGCCAAATTTAATTTGTAAGCTACTGGTTTGGAATGACATGAGGATGAGTAAATAATGCAATAACCCATACACAAATGTAATATATGTACATATATCCAATGGCAATATCACCCTCGATATAAGGACGTATATGTGCTTTCTGTATGGAACAGGTTATTCTTTAAAAAAAAAAAATTTTCTCTGTTTTAAAGTGGTAATTCACCCAAAAATTGAATTTTCTCACCTGCATATCAATCCAAACTCGCATGACTTTCTTTATTTCGTACAACATAAAAGGCATTATCTTTCAGAATGTTTGAGAATGTTTTCTCCATACAATGAAAGCGAATGGGGACCACCAGCACTTACTTCACAGCTCTTGTGACAGACTTTGGCGACAGAGCTGAAGTTATATTCCAGGGGGAATGTTCCTTTAAGGGATGTTCTTTGCTTTTTGCAGCCTTCCATCAGAATTTATAAGAACTTAGTAGAACTTGGTTCTTGGTATCATGTGAAAATATGGCACACCAAAGGTTTAGATCACGTTCCAGTCTCAGCATGTTGCATTTAGAACTATTTGGCAGAGAACTCCAAAATGGAGAGTTCTTATTATTTGCAGTCATTATGCAAGTACACCAAGAGGCGCTACCTATGTAATGTGCCAACAAATAGAAGGATATCTGCATTTTGGCACCCCAGAATTTAAATAGTATGCACTGGATTCAATCATAAATTATTTTGACAGTGTACACCACCACTTAGAATTTTTTTTACATTTTGGAGACTCACGTGTCAGGAATACAGATATTATGTATTTAACATATTTTGTACACTGAGCTCACGAAATTAAGACGTGAAAGAAGGTCCAGAAGAACGTTGTGAAAGACTGTGAGAGCAGAAGCTTTTAACAAACTATTACAGCATCTCAGTCATGCCTCAGTGGGGCTGAGTATCACTGTTATCCTGATCAAACAGTGCTGAGCGATTTTGATTAAACATGACTGATGGTACATGACAAGACAGTCTGCAAAAATACCGATGACTTTAGCTGTGCAAAGAGTGCAGACAGAAGAAATAGTTTTGATGTATTTTGTTTTTCTAATTACATTCATTCATTTTATTCATGCATTCATTTTGTTTTGTGATAAACCAAAGCAAAAGATGGTAAATTAAATCAGGATGAAAACTCGCTGTCCATCTGTGTTCGTGTGTGTGTGAGAGAGAGAGAGAGATCACAGTTAGACAGTGAGGAAATGACAAAATGATAAATCATGCATGGCCAATCAAGCAACATTTGTATGAAATCAACAAATTAGAACATTGCCATATTAATAGCAACCTGGCACTGAAATACAGCCCCAGCTAACTATTTTCATTTGTAAGAAGGTTGAAAATGTTGAAAATGTTATTTTGAATGTATTTTGAACTATTTTGGCTCTATTTGTTTTCTTAATGGGAATTTAAAATATTTACTTTAGCAATAAAGTCTCTTGTCTCTTAAGCAATAAACATTTTTGTTTGGGATTGTTAGCAAGTTGTACTTGCATGCCTATTGCATCCATAAAGATGGCCACCGAGTCAACTGACTGGCCTTAAAGAGACTTTTCTTTAATGCCATGATGCTAACCACAGTCGCCTCATTTTGTGATGGTAAGTTGATTTCAAGCCAGTGTGGAAACACTAAGCAAGTAGCCTAACAAGAAATGCATTTCACGGGCAGCACTGAAGCAACAAAACAGCCTGAGGGGTTAATAAACAGTCAAATGCCACCAGGATGTCAAAACCATGACTGATTGGTGTATTAGTCCCAGAAACTACATTTGCAGCCCTGTGTTCATGTTCCCATGCGAGTAATGATACTCTGTAGTGCCAACGCTCTGCTGGCCTTAAGTTTTATGTTGATCTAAGATTGAGTTATCCAACTACACCCGCTCTTAATAATTATAAGGAAACCTGAAAAATAATGGGTCTGTTGGACTATCTAACCACAACATGAGTCTGCAGTAACCGCAGCTACGTGAAGGAGGTTGGGCGCAGAAAAGAAGCTTTGCTGGCTCTTTTGAGTCTTCACTGGATTGGACTAATCATTGCCATTTGTTCCGACTCCACAACTAAGTGGCCTCTGGGCAAGCTATTGAGTATCTGTGGGCTTATGAAAAGGCCCGGTTGTCATAGTAACTGCTAAGGGAATAGCAGATTAACACCACTGGTGGGCTTGGAATAGCAACGCGAGAATTGAATGTGTCTGAACTCTTGGCAGACCTGAACTATCAGTGAAAAGATGAATGACTGGGCAGAAGGAGAGAGAGAGAGCATGAATCCTCTAACAGATTGAATATAGAGGCTAATACACTGTAGCTGTATGTCATGCGTTTACAGACAACATATTGACTAATGTTCTGAAGAGAAGAGAACTGCTCATCATTATAGCACAACAATTAATTAGCATTACATGTTAGAAGGGATATTATGAAGGGATATTAGGCAGTAACATTAGCTGTTCAAAATGCATATTGTTTCTCTCTTTATATTTGTTTAGAATTTTGTGTTTTACCTATCAGTATGTCATGCTTATAAAGCCTGAAGACAGAAACACTATGGCCACGTCTGAAAGCTGTACAATGCTGCCACCAAAAGATGCATTTCAATGTATCAAAAGTTTGCTTTGTTTCCCGTCTCCTGAGATACCTCCATCTGATCAATTTTTGAAGGCCGCATAATTGTATCCTTCACTGCCTGTGATATTCCACAATGCTGTGCGTTTTCACTTTGAACAACTTTTAACATTAATTCTACAGAGAAACCAGTATTGTAAGTTTTAAATAATTGATTGGTTATTGCCAAAGTGCTCTCTGTTTAATTGTATTATGTTGCCTTTAAAGCCTGTCCAACTCAGTTTGCGGCGGTGCCTTCACAGACTCCAAAGTCATTGCCTGATGGGGCAGAGATGCAACAAGTCAGTTTTTGGATGCAGCCTGTATTGGTGGTGTTAGCTAAGTGGTGAAGGCTTTAGGCTAGCTGGGGCCAACATTTGACCTCAAGAGTCACAAAGATTACTATCCTGCTCTATCACCCTTTTACCATACCATCCTAACACTTAACCCCGGGTACTTATGCAGTATTTCAAGGTTTTTACCCTTGATTATTTTATTTGTGAAGCAAAGACTGTTTTTCTTTTTTTACTTTAATGGCACTGTGCACCCTAGATGTCATCGGCTTGATCAGCTTATGCATTTTTAACTTTTGTTAGCACAGAATGATTTGAGAAAATTCTTAAAGAATCTTGTATGCTTCATTTGAAGCTAGAAAAATCAACCTTTTTGAAAAAAGAAGTTAATATGGTCAGTGTCACAGATTTGCCTTGTTGTTCATCAAAACTTTCCTTTGTATTCCATTTTGTTAAATGCTACAACTTTCCAGGTTTAAAAGAAAAAATCCAGATATTCAATATAGTTTTAGTCTTGGAGCCCATTATACAGTAAACATTGTGCAGTGCTAAATAGCTTCTGGTGACACTTATGTTGAAAGTTAAAGCATTTTGCACAGTTCAGAATAACATAACACAGCATGGAACATGCCAGCGGGGGCAGGGGGGTGGAAAATTTTATTTGAGTTCAGACTCGAGCAAATGTACCAAGTGTGAAAATGACCGGAGGAATGTTGCACGGGATATTAGGCAGTACCGTTAGCTTTCTACATTTCTTCATTTCAGTGTGCATTTTACATTTCAGTGTGTCATTTAGCACCACTATATGGAGTGGTGTTAGGTAAGTGCTTAAGGCTCTGGGCTATCTGGGTCCTGACCTTTGACCTCAAGAGTCACTAAGATCACTATCCTGCTGTATCACCATGTTACCATCTTACCATAACTCTTAACCCTGCGTTTTAGTGCTCCTGCAGTATTTCAAGCATTCATTTAACTTAGTTGTGACGCAGGTCAGCACTGATTTTGTTTTGTTCTGATTTGAGTTTTTTTGTTTTTAATTCTAGCCAGAGCTCTTAATTTGTCAGCTGGGTTTGAGTCCCTTTGTGTTTCTTAAAGTTAGAGTGTGCAATTGCTTTTTCACCAAAATTGGGAAAAAAAGATTTTTTCTTTTTTTTTCAAACAAGTACTTTTCATTTTATAACTGTGCTTATTTAAAATGCCTTTTCAGTGAGAGCTCCAGTTTCATTGTATCTCAGGTTGTTGCTGTGCTCAGTTGGTGGGCTGTTGGAGAAATCTGTTGCTCATTTGCTTAATGAGAGGTAGGATAGATACAATAAATGCATTGGACAGATGTTTTGAAGAAACGTTAACATGCTTAATCGGAAGATTGGAGTCGTACTGTGTTGACCTAATCGACAGAAACAAACATCAAAAAATAAAAATTTTCTACCACCAAAAAAATTAACTGTGATCTTGCAGAATTGCAATAATCTTTGCATGTATTTGTATATAAAAGCTAACAAGATCAAGGGTGTCCAATTTGTCATTAAAGTCATTACTATAGTGATAAACATTTCTACTGCGATACATTTATGCTTTCCAATGTTATTCTTTGTGCTTTCTTTGAACTAATACAAGAAACATTTCATAGAAACAAAGATTAACGAAAAAGATTAACAAATAAAAAAAAACCTGTTGAGTATTAGGAGTAAAATGGAATTTAATGACCCAAACTCTGTCAGTCATCTGCTCAGTACACACTGTTTTTTTTTTATAGAAATAAGATGCTAACCCTCTTTGACATCTTTGCCAACAAATTGCTCTTTGTAACAGAAAACCAACCATCATTCTTATAATCATTTGATCCGATCCTCACATCCAGGAGAGTATGACCAAGATTCAGGGTTTGAAATCCAAACTCTGCTACTAGTGTGTGATGAGGCACACCTGATGCTAGTTTTGCCATGTTTTAGATGGCATAAATACAGCTTTTGGCTTCCTCTAATGCATTGTGGGAAGCTTTGAGGTTTATGGAATATCATAGCCAAACCCCCATTTAATTGATGACCACCTGATCCAATACATCAACGATGCTCCCCAATATCACGCTCCACTTTTTGTTAGCGCTGTACATTCATGATCCACTTCTGGCCACTTTCCTTCAGTTCAACCTAATGAGTTCTTCCCTTTATATTTTTTAATAGAGTCTTCTATTGTCAACGTCTACCTTTATTTAAAAAAATGCTTTTATTTTAAAGAATGTCTTTGGTACTTAAAAGGTAAATTACTGTAAGTGATGGAAAAGTATCTAATTTGTCCAAATCTTGTTGTAAATGTGTAAAGAGTTTATAAGCAGAGGGTCATTAGGATCTCAATAATCAAAGTTAAAATCAGGTTATTCTCTGGGGATTATCTAGCGCTGTACTGGGATTTCCAACCACAGAAGCCATAATTAATTCAGGCCTCAGCCGTGGTTATGCTTCCATCTACAGACATGCAGAAATCTCCTGAAAGGATTTCTGGTTAAGCTCTAGACTCGGCGTATGGCCATTGCTCATTATGATGGATTGCTCTCGCACACTGAGCTCGGGCATGTTATGACATGTGATACGTTACAGTGGCATGACTGTGACGTATCGTAAAATCACTGCATCAATTCAGATTCACTCGTTTCAGATGAAAATGTGATGGAGAACATTTTGGTTGATCAACATGAGCATCAGTGACACATAATTATCTATTATTATAATAAGATAATCTATTGTAAGAATAAATGATTATCTAATGGAAGTTCATATAAATCATGTAGATCATAAAATTTGCTTTATATTTAGTATTTATATTTAGTAATTCTACTGCAATAATGACTGAGACTATGTAATTTGATATATTACATAATATATAAATATGTATATGTGTAAAATTTTGGCAAAGCTCTATGGAGGTTTTGTATCATTTTATTTTACTTAGAGAAAGAACAATCAGGTTAAAGGCATAAATTGTTCAAATAAAGAGTGAAACTGAGCTTGGTTGATATCGTTTTTAAGAATATCACTTCCTGAACAGTCACAACCTCTTCTGATTGTATAAAAAGAGCATTTTGTTGAAAAAAACATTGGTTCTTCGAGACATTTTCAATTTATGAACTGTATTTCTTTTGGCTGTAGCACTAATGAAAACGAAGTCTAATCTATCAAGATCAACAAACTGTCTCAACTGTAACAAAAGAAAATGAAAAATTAAAAAATTCCACAGGTGGTCAGATGAAACCTCAGTAAGATTGATTGCTGATATAGACATGATTGTTTAAATGTTCTTGTCATCTTAATCTGTCTGGAGATCCTCATCAAATCAAGACCATTGTTGGGTTTTCAGCATCGTCAGTTTAACCGCATCGAGCAGTCGAATCCGAACCCAGTTCTGCATTGCATTTACCGCGGGCCTAAACTTCAGGATGTTTGTTATCTTGGCTGATGCTGTCTCTGGAAGGGGGGAGGGGGGGTGGTTGTGCACTGGTGACATCTGAAGTTTTTTCCCACAGATGAGGATGTTAGGGGCTTGCGGAGGGACTCCTTATAATTGTTAAGAATCTAGCAGTTTTAACAGACAAGTGTACACACCAAGCGTGCTCGTATTGTCCCACACACATACACACAAATACACACAAAGACATCTGGGTGAATTATCCAGTGACTTCATCCATAAAGACATCTCTGGGTCTCCTTAGACCAGCCTTTGTTTGGCCTGTCAGGCCTTTAGTCCTGCAGTTTCCGCAGTATTTTTATCCAAAGTCTGACAGAATAACCAAAATAAATAAATAAATAAAATGATTTACTAATGAGAAATTTTTATTTTACTGGTTCTGGAAGATATAATTTCTGAGGAAAATGCATCGCCTCTTATGAGGCAGTGTAGCCATGCATGTCCTGGCTTTATTTTTTAAGCATTGATTCTTATTATAAGAATGTTTTACAATATGGGGCTCAAAACCGAGAAAAGCGGATGTGTTTCCTACATTCCTCTGTCATCGTTAAATCTGTTGCTAGATGTTTGAATTTTCTGTGAGCTTCATGGGTTTAAGTTCAGTCACTGAAGCCACTGGAAACCAGGGCCTCCAAATGTTGGGCTTAACTTTCATGTGCCTTAAAATTATAGACGCTCAATATTTTCCACTTGCTGACATTTTGTAGCTACATTAAAAGGTTCACTGATGTATGAGGAACGGATTGAACTCCATTTTGTTTCACAGTGGCCCCTCCAAAGACATTTTGGTGCCTAGAAACAAACACAAAAATGTATGAATTTTATTGCATTAGAGAAAAAATTATCAAACAAACTGGCATCTGAAAACAAATAACATCTGACCTTTTTTCTTAATCATCTTTCAAAAACTTTTAACCAACTGTGTTGTGGGTGATATGTAGGCAGATATGTAAGTCAGTAAGAGCTTTCCGAGCAGAGGATAGATTTTAATAGGTTATTTAATATACAGTAGATGAAACTTTGTTGTTACCTTTTGGAAAAAAAAAGATGTTTTTCCTAAAATATTCATCACAAGAAAGAGGAAAAGGGACAAAACAGCTGCAAAAATCAGCAATGAAACATTAGAACAACAGCGACTAGCATCAGGATTTCATATTAGAATGGCCCTAGCACATTAGTTTCTGCACTTTGCACGTAACAGTCAAGAGAAGACAGCTAAATCTAGATGAATTGGTTTGAGGGAGATGTGCAGAGAGTGGCCTTAAATATTATCTGAGGACTGGCTAAGACTACACGTCTCTTCTTGAGACACACATTCCTTCTCTTGGCCAGAGCGCTGGATGCAGACAGACTAGTTCAGGACCTGGACTTACAGAGTGTCTCGGAGTGGGAAAACATTCTGTGTATCCGTAGAGCACTTTCCCAGATGCTGATAAGCAGAAAAAGAGACACCGGGAATACTGATGATAGATGTATATATATGCAGTCTTTATTTCTTTATGTAAAGTATATACTCCATGAACCAAAAGCATTTTGATTGTTTAT
The DNA here is from genome assembly GCA_036877525.1 of Chromobotia macracanthus. NCBI lineage: Eukaryota > Metazoa > Chordata > Actinopteri > Cypriniformes > Botiidae > Chromobotia > Chromobotia macracanthus. The sequence goes on from JAZGTH010000019.1 coordinate 4,443,628, forward strand.
GGGGTGAAAATGCATTATAAAGATTCTGTTCAGAGACTTGTTGTGTTTCTATAAAAAAAATAAATGTTTGATTGTAAATTATAATACAAAATACATAGGTAAACATTTAAGTATTAGGTTAATATTTCATGGTATGTCTAATTTTGTGAGAATGAATTTGCAACAAAATTTTAACTTAATAACGTATCACAGAGAGAATAAATTCAAGAAGAAAGGATCGCACTTGGCTCTTCTGAATCAGCATGCCAATTTCCTAATCAACCTGAAAGGAAAAAAATAATTTTACACAGAAATCATTGGAGTGTCAAACATAACGATGGTAAAGTAAATATCAACCGAACATGAGGGTAAAATAGAAACACTAATAAAACAATGAAACTTATGTAATATGAATTCTTGTAAGACTTGAGGATTACCTTAGCATCATAATGGAATATCTGGCCCATGCAACATGGTGCCCTAAGTCTACTACATGCCCCAGTTAAGACACACACCTCAAGCAGGGATCTAGGCAAAATAAACACAGCAGCCCTTAATAGACGACAACAGGATTGACTTGATTTACTGAACCCAAGGACTGGAAATGTTCTGGAGTCATCTCTGTCTCGTAGGGTAATACCTCATGGTCCTGAAAAGCAAATAATTAAGTAAAATGTACTTCCTTAATATTTGGTGTATACATTGTATTTAGTGGAGAGACAAAATAGGTTTTAGGATGAACTGGATGGAAAGATCAGTAAATGAAGAGAAAATAAAAAAGTGATGTACTTGTCAGATATGGTAGCCCATACCTGAAATGTGACCTCTGCATTTAACCCATCATCAGTGAAGAGTAAATACACCCTCCAAGTCATAAACACACACACTCACAGCAGAGTGCACTGCTGCACCCGGGAGAAATCAGGGCTTAGATGCCTTGCTCAAGGGCACCTCAGTAGATGAGTGATGCACGGATGACGTTTGTTGTTTATTGGTGCAGGGATAACATTTGTTCAGGTTTTGGCACATTGCTGTACCTCTAAAATTATCACAAGATTTCATTTGGCATGGATGCAACATGTTGAATTGGACCACAGCCTGTTTCCCTCTTGCAGATGGAGTATTTAAATACCAAGAGGGATGAAATCATTTTGTGCCAAACCTTGAGCTTAACTTGATATCACAGTGACACAAACAAATATGTGGATTGTAAACACTTGAGTATTTAGCCAATGTGGACCAGAAGTAAAAAATAAATGATTACAATAGTAATTTGCCTGGACACAAACATTTGACGTCAGCCACTAAAGAAGCTCAGATACTTTATTATTAAAGTTTAATTTAATTGGGGAGGTGTCTGAGGCAGGCATGTAAAGGAGAACAGGGCTGGTTGTCACACAAGGGCTATATCTTTATTTTTTAATCAAAGGTCTAATTACAAACAAATTTGTAATAAGTAGTGAGTTTGTATATTGTTAAACAAAATATCATTTCTAAAATTTCTGTCCTTCTGACTAAACTCCTGCATCGTCATGTTTTTGGAATAGCTACTGGGTAAACAAGTGACCTATAATAAGCTATTTACTGCTACTGCAGGTTCTAGTTGTGACAATTTACCCCATATAGTGTGACAAAATGCTCAGCTATTTTCACAAAAGGTCAGTGTGTGTTAAAATATTGTATCTTTATATATGAAAACTGTGAAAATGTTTTATTATTTTTGTAGCCAGAAGAATGTGTGCCTATACAAAAATGTCTTTCAAAAGTAATAGAAGAGAGTAAATAGAGTATAGACTGTGACAACTAGCCCCCGTGTCCCTGCTTATACAATTTAAATCAAGAAGCTATCAGCTTCAGATTTGAACCTACATGTTCAGCTTTTACAGGCCCCACCTATTCAGCCAAAATATGCAGCATTAATCAGTGATATTTATTAAAAACAATATTTGCTATAGAACGTTCTAGACTGTTACCCAGACAAATCAATTGTGCCAGTGGAAACCCGCTTAATAAATGAATGCGAAGGGACTTTCTGTAATCGCCATCGTCACTGAGTGCCTTTTAAAGTTCAATTATGAGTGAGCTCATCCAAAATGAAAGATTTACAAATGACTTATTCAGCACAGAGGATATCTGTACTTCTCTGAGGAAATGACGATACAGAAGAAATCTAGTGCGAGTGAAGCGATGGTCTGTCCAAGACCTTGCCTTTTAAAATTCATTTTAATCTGCCTTAGAGCCAAAGGACGGGAAACATTTCAACACGACAATTACAGAAAGACTATCTGCACGTCTCTCCACACAAAAGGGAATTAGATCAGGTGCTGGAGTCGCTCTTTGTGTCTCAGGCGTGTGTCCAAATGATTTACGAGACTCGATGGAGGAGGTGACGAATGTGTGTAAATCCTCTCTCTTCACGTAGCTCATGGAAGGAGAAAAGATGAAGAAGGTTCCTAAGCTAAGAACCAAATAAAGTGGACCTGTTCGAGTCACACACTCACTAAAAACTAAACAAGCCTGTTTAAAGCAGTCAGAACCCGTAATTATTTTGTTCCGCGAGACACAACAGCATGACTGAGCGACCGCGTCTAATTGTGAGACATAATCATTAGGTCTAGTAGCAACTGACGCAACAAGATGTGGTCGAAGTAAAGGATGGGTTAACCTAATGGTTCCATTTTATTTTTCCAAGGTCATCTGAACCTGACATTTTGTGCAAGCTCTGCTTTGGTGATGTTTCACAGAAACCTTGGAGTGTAAAGTACATGCAGCCGCTGGGATGTGTTCAAACACATCAGTGTTAGTACTTAACATGACGAGGGTATAGATAATTAGCTGGACTATCTGCAGGGTTCCAAAAGGACCATTTAAAGGTATTAAAAACAGATTTAGTACCATTCCAGTGCAAAAAAATGCACTCTGAAATGAGATTTGAATTGGTTTACATAATCAAAACAAAATCATTTAATTCATCAACGTTTTACTGTTTGCTTTTTCTTTTTACCTAAACCTTTTGGAAATGATTTATATGCAACAAAGTAACATTATGACGTAAACTCAAATAGTGAGTGATAACAATCTGTTACTTTAACACTGACCAACATCTAACAAAGATGTCTGGAGGGGTGCCTGCATAAGAGAATGAGGATATGACTGAATTATAATGCAGTGAATTATCATACTGTGAATACATTACATTTACATGAATTTGACATATGCTTTTATCTTTCAGTACATTCATGTTATACATTATCAGTATATGGATTCCATGGAGAGACACTTTAAGAACTAAAAGCTCCAGGAACACTGTATAGATGGAATGATGACTACAATGTAATGTTCCATTTGTTTACCTTATTAAAATGAACAAACAATTAACATGTTCATCTTAAGAGTTACGACTACATTTAAAATCATTACTAAAATCATTAACTAATGTTAACAAACGAAACGTTGTTGTACTTATTGTAAACTCTTTTCAATGGAATACATGTATTAGTTAGTAAAACAACTGAGACTATACTCTCAACACACTGACAAAAGATAGTTATAACGGCAGATACTGAAACAATTCATATTAATATTATTAATTATTCATACATATTTTTAATTGGCTCTAATTATTCTGACATTTAAATCATTAAATGTGCTCGTTTAAATATAATTTATCACAATCCCGAACAACAGATCTGTAAAGGTTTTTAAAAATGAAGAATGTATATTGTTTATCAAAAACATTTTTCACATATATTATTAAACAAGTAACTCAGAGATCTGATTATTCAGAGCTGCTCTGTCATGTTAAGTGCCTCGACGGATCGCCCGCTAGTTTGTGTGTATTTCACTGCAGGTCTGAAAGTCCAGCAATTTAGCAGAGAAATTTGAGGACAAGTGTTTAAACTCACCTCGAGGTTCCATTTGTACGTCTCGAGTAAGTTTATGAATTTTAGTCCATAAAAAGTAAATCGCTGCATTGTTCAAAGTTCCAGCCAAGTTCCTTGCCAACCACAGAGTTGTAAATTATACAGCAGACTTTTTTTTCTGCCATCATCATTCTTTTTAGTTCTGGACGTTATGCAACACATTTGACTTGGAAATGGCCACAGAAACCTTATCTAAATCTCGTTTCTAAAGCATTGTCATAATGTAAAAATTAGCTGGCACCAGGTTAACTTTTTGAGAACAGACAGAACCCAAACAGCACTATAGCAAATGTCATGTTTTCCATTTTAACACGAAAATTTTATTGGTCTTTGGCTTGTCCAATGGTTGCCTTCATTTTACATTTCCTGAATTAGTCTTTTGTTTTACCATTTTTAGAAAATGTACTGCTAACATTTGGATCTACGTTTCCTATGGTGGTGCAGAGCTAGAAATACATATTTCTCCTTACAGTTAGCCCAAAAAATGACGTAAACATGCTCAGATTTGAAGTCTGAAAGAGTGTATGAAAGAACCACTCGATTTGCACTAGCGACAATCACAGGTTGTTTAGAGACTAACTGATAATGTTCACCAATCTGCGGTAAGTGCTTATGGAAAGCAGGCGACTGTATCATCACAGCTAGCTAATATTCAGCTTTCACACATCGTCTCACAGTTAAAAGGATTAGGTGGCTCGGCGGCAATCTCACTCTCTTCTGTAAATGCTATCATCATCATACATCACATCACCTGAGTCCCGCCAACATGCAGCGTCCTTATTTTGTTCTGGTAAATCACTCTTTCCAACAGAAAGTTGCTTTGGTATAAAATAATGGTCTTATATACGTCATAGTCTAAAACGTGGTTACAAATACATCATTGCAAATGTTTTTATTAAATATGTTTTATATATATATTTATATATTGCGAGATTATGCACACAGTATTAACCCAACAAAATGTGAGAAATACATACTTTATTTGTCACCCAAAGATATGTAAATTATTAATGGAAATGACATTCTAATTACTTTGCATGCTTCAAGTTAAATTAAATAGCTTAATTTTGCACTATGTAGCTACAGCCGGATGCTATAACACAGGGGTTTTATTGGGGGACGGGGGGTGAAGGAGTTGCCTACATCAGGCAAGGTGTAGTTGATTCATGTCTCAGAGAACTGAATTCAGGTCGTCATTGCTCATGAATCCACCTTCAAGAGCGCTGAAAGCTCTTAGCTCAGAACCGAAAGCAACAGATTGTAAATTAGCACTTTAAAAGGAGTATTGAATTCAGGTCTGATTTATTTTACTCTGATCAATAGAGACACATCTGACCCATCCAATTTGAGCACAGCTGAAGATTTTCCATTACACCATTTGGTATTATTAAATGAAAAGGTCAACTTTGCAGAAAAGCTGCGAGGGAAAACTAATTCACAAAACAGACCGACACATAAAAGTGAGAGATTTTCGTCTGCAGCATAAGAAACAAATCTTCACACAAACATACACATTCGCCTACAGACAACATCCAATGACATAACATTTTGGTAGCATATGCTTTTAAGTAAATAAATGAGAGGGGGAAAAGTTTGAGGTGCAAACATTCTACTTTTCTCACCTCAAAGTGATTGATTTGAAATATTATATTTTTCTTGAAACACTACTCATCCCCTCATGTCAGGTGTTTTATTTTACATTTATTTGTTTTGTGCTTTGAATTATTTTGTTGGTTTCTTGAGTGATCAATTCTTACAGATACGCTTATAAAACGTGAGTTAATCATGTGGATAATAAATATCAGAAGTAATATCTTTCCATTATCTGCAGTTATTAAGGAGAACAATTTGTTTAATCTCAGTACATCAAATAATGTCATTTTAGTTTGAATCTGTCCACCAACAGCCTCAAAGTTTCCCACTTTCCTTATAAAAATATTATTTATTAAATCATATAACATATTACAAGATCTTGACAAAATTTAGTTGTACGGTCATAGCTACCTGGTAATGAAAACAATGTATATCACAGTATAAAAAAACAAGATAGAAGCCCCTATTCATTAGGGGCTTCTACATACCGTCAACATGACATAGTGTAATAAAGAGACCACCCACAGCCGCCACTGTCAGTTATTGCCTGTGGAAGAGTCCCAATCTACAGAAGCAGACAGGCGCAGAATCCATTAGTATGGTAAAGCTGGCAGGTGGTCTGACATGAGGTGGGAGGGGTTAATTATATACAGCCATATCCTCTGGATCTCTGTATATTTTTTCTCTCTTAACTCAGGATTTCTTTAAGATGAGGGTTTTGGAATAGAGAAATATCCTTCTCTAATAAGTGATAGGGAATACATCACAGTTCTTGCAAAACTGGAAGAAGCGCCACAAACCAAACAAAGCAATCTTGAACGTTTTTGAGTCACCGATAAACTTTTATTATGCAGATCTGTCGTGCAGTCTGGAGGCCACACTTTTTTTGTAAAGTGCAGTGTCTAAATGTATAAATGCAAATACAACCACTAAAAAGTGCAGTAATAAGTATGACCTGTCAGGTCAGACAACAATGTTCTGCTAGATTAGACTACAACATCAGAGCTGCCATAAGGTCCTCAATGCTGATAAGGGATCAGGAGCGGATAGCATTTCTTTGCTTAAGTCACATTGTGGCAACCGTCACTAAAACACTTTGTCTGTAGTACCTTGTTTCTGAGTGTCAGACCGCAATGGGGCTCTCAAGCCTGAGGCCACAGGCAGTCAGAAGCCCCGGGGAATTAGCCACATAAATCCTGGCCATAATCCATCCTTGATGGTAGATGTCATTCTAGGGTTACAGTTCAGAATATCTGTGGGAAAACAAACAAATCAGAGGTTTGAAACATTACACAATAACCATTGCACAATAATTGCAAAATAATGCCTTATCAAAAGTGCAGAATCTGCAGCTTATCCTCAAATGTTCCTCATGATTAAGTGTTTTATCACTTCAAACCGACAGCATAATTTTGGCAGCGTCCAAATGTATCCCCAAACTGACTATTACTTGAATCTCAAGGTTCAAACTGCTTTCTTTCACAGATTGATTGCACAGAAACTGTCCACAGTGGAGATGAGGTGAATGATGAATGTTTCAGTAACTACTTAACTCATGACTGCTCCTAACACCAGTTTGCATGCAATATAAGCAAAGATGTTTGTTTGTTTGTTAGAGGCCATTAATCTGCTACAACCAGGAGCTGCTATTCTTCAGCAGAGGAAATAACAGAATCTCTCAACAGGAAATAAAACAAACAGCATGTACTTCACATGAAGGGAAGATCTAGTGTTTAATCTGTTGAAGCTTTGATCAGTGGAGACACTGCTGCGTCCTCTGTTTGTTGTTGTTATATGATCTGAGAAGACTTAACTAGCGTCTGAATGCATATGTTCCTGCTACTATCAGTATGAGTCAGATTTATTGAGCCCAGCAACAGGAAATGACCTCCATGACTCGCCAGAAGCCCACAAAGCAACAGGGAACACAAAGCACAGATCACTCTCATCTCAGCCCTTTTTCTACACGTTTTCTATACATGAAATATGTAATTAATACTATACTTTTTGCTTGCATGCTTTGCTGCTATATATACACTTTACAGTCGCTATATAGCCGTTATGTTTTGTAGCAGCCCTTGGGATTTATAGGGGCTTTGTGAGGTTTGCAATATATATATATATATATATATATATATATATATATATATATATATATATATATATATATATATATATATATATATATATATATACATGTACCTGACAAAAGTGGATAAGAATTGTTTGAAGAACATGCACTGTATACTGCATACTACATGTACTTACTGTACAAATAAATACTAACTGTTAGAAATATGGGTTAAAATAAAAAATATATATATAAAATGTATTTTAACCCATATTTTTAACAGTTAGTATTTATGTGTACAGTAAGTAGTATGCAGTACACAGTGCATGTTCTTCAAACACTTCTTATCCACTTTTGTCAGGTACATGTGCTCACAGTACATACACTGCTGTCCATCATATAAACAAACACTTTTATTTTATCCCTACATACAGTACATTCATGTATAGTAGATAAACCACCACACAGCCCTTGCTATAGCCTTAGCTTTTATCATTGACACACAAATCAGAACCACAAAGGTTTTATAGCTTTACTCCCCTGACAGTGAGCGAGTACTATGCGGCCCAACATTAACCTTAATTATTTACCAGTAATTCATTATTTACAGTTCAATCTATTAGAGCAACAGAGTGTGGCTTTCAAAAGACGCATCTTCGGATATAATGGGGAAAATGTCATATTTGCAGTTGATGGGGCCAATGTATCATAGCTGTAATATTTAGTCCCTTTTGTAGACTGACCCAGGTTCACTGTATAATCTTTACTTTGTGTTATTACAGTAGGTGAAGACTAATGATGCTCATACAATTTGAAAGCAAATACATGTTTGTGGGTCAGTTATGAGGATCTCTGGTTTTTGTTCTGGATCTATGAAGTTATTAAAAAATACATTAACAAGGAACTTATACAAACCATGACTTAAATATATGTTTTCTGTATTCTAAATTAAAATAAAAATGATAACACTTTACAATATGTTTAGCACTGTATTTGTTAACGTTAGTAAATGCCTTAGCTAACATGAACTAACAATAAGTTATATTGTTTATCAGCATGGATTAATCTCTGTTAATGTTAGTTAATGCCAATGCAGTTGTTTAAGTTTGTTTATTGTGCATGAACTAATGTTAACAGATACATTTTCTGATTTTACAAATGTATTAGTAAATGACGAAATTAACATGAACAAAGATTAATAAATGCTTTAGAAGAATTGTTTGTTAGTTTATGTTAGCTAATGCATTAACTAATATTAACAAATACAACCTTATTGTAAAGTGAAAAAGTAAAAATATATTGAAAGATTTAGTTTGACAAAACCAAATTATTTCTTTACAAAATGTAATTTTGTTTGAAAGTTTTGTTTGAAAATGTTCTTTGAAAATGTTGAAAAGTTTTTGATGGAAGCAAATTAAACTAATCATCACATTGAAGCCACAGATCCCATGTGCCGTACCTGATCAAATACACATTATTTCTGTGAGAAAAAGTTTGATATGTATTGAACACAAGTAACATTAGGAAACGTTAATTAAACTAATTATAAATAATTGTGTGTGTGTGTGTGTACTTGTGTGTTAACCTTTGTGTGAACATTATGACCCAATTCAAGCTATGAAACAAAGTGTTCTGTTTATTAGTAATTAATATTTATTATTCTATTATTATTATTATTTATTGGCTGTTTTGTTTTTCTGAAAATGATCACATTTAAAACATAATTTACACCCAGTCTCCATTCTGTAAAAACAGTCTTTCCAGCATCATAAAACATGTTTTACTGTGTAGCTTTTGCTGTTGTCATCTCTATCCATTTAATATATTGCACCTCAAATCAAACTGCCCCGACAAACTCCCAGTTTTTGGTAACTTGGTTGCCGAAAAAGTCGACCTCATCCCTCTAAATAACTGGAATCTTCAAGGAGCCATTAAAGGAAAAAACAAATTATGATTTTTCCTTTCTTTGAAACGTACTAACTTGAGAGGAATTTTGAGTATCTCTAAACATCTCTAAATATTTATGTGTACAGACAGCTGACTAGACAGCAAGAGATTAAAAACCAATTGGCGTTACTAATGAAACATGTCGGAAAGCAAAAACAGAACTACATAGATGTGTGTGCCAAGAAATGTCTGTAGAGATAATACAAAAATACAAAATGCACATTCTAACATTTCATGCGTGCAGCCTGGAATTAAACATTCTGCAGAACCTTATTCATAATATCTGAAGTATATCGTAAAAGTCACGAAGCCCCTATAAATCCCAAGAGCTCCTATAAAACAATATGGCTGTTTTTTTTAATTTAGGCAACCACAGATTAAGTCTGTGTGTGCTGGAGTGAAGAGACTCATGATACCGATTCACTTGTGTTTTTCAGACACCTTTATTCTGCATAATTGTCAAATATATAATAATCAAATAAATGACAGTTCAGACAAATTTATTCTGCTTATAAAGGTTGTATGCCCCTGGTAAAATGGCTTTGGCAGTTGTTTTTAAAAGACTGGGCACTGGCCAACCTCTTCCATTAAAAGAGTAAGTTTATTATGCACAAAGGAAGTCTGCAGGACCACAGTTCTCTGCTTCACATCATCGGTTTGGATGTTCTGTACTGAGCCACAAAGGCACAAACAGGGCCATGACACTGCAGTTCTCTATTTTAGCTCCAGTCCTGGAGAGCCGCAGAACTTCACACTTTGTAGGTGTCCTTTTATTTTTCACACCTGATTCAAATCATCAGCTCATTGGCAGGAAGATTCTTTAACTAAATCTGAATGTGTCAGAAAAAGGAGACATACAAATTAGAATTGAGAATCGCTGCTGTATTTGACCAAAGAAGAAAATGTTTTAGGTTCCTAAAGGGGAACTGTCTGAGAGAAGATCTGCAGACTGTTTACAAAGATGAGCTGGTACAGAAAGCCTGCACATGAAGTTACAGGAACTGAGTTCACTTTGAATTTTTATTTACTCTTGTATGACAAGGTTGTGTCAACTGACCTGTGGTTAAGACAACTACTTCTGCCAACTAATAAACTGTGTGTGTGTGTGTGTGTGTGTGTGTGTGTGTGTGTGTGTGTGTGTGTGTGTTTGGGCAGCATTTGGGTCACACAGCTGAAATCTTCATGTCTGTTGGTTACCAGAATCCCACATAAAAAGCACAGATGAGACGTGTGTGTGTGTAGTGCAGTTATCTCACAAAACAAGAAATAAAAATGAGAAATTGTCTCTTTAGTCTTCAGTGAAACCAGGAGGATTTTAGAAATGCAGCAGCCACGATCATACAGATCTTACAACAAACATCTTCTGATAGCATGCCCCCTTAGAAATAAATAACAAATATGATGTCATGACCTCAAAGACAAGACCCATCTCAAAAGGTCTGTCTTACGCTCTCTCCCCCCTGCTGTTTTAACTAAAATGTTATTCTCTTTTATTCTTCCTGTGACACAAGATCATTGTAATTCCCTTCATTCCTTCCAGAGTTCAATAGAGGTCACAATTCTGACCACCCTGTGACCTTGATTAAAGGTCATCTTATAGGCCAATAATGGCAGAGCGAGCTACCATGCTGCCGGGATGGGCATGAATTAGGGGTACACTATTGTGTGTCTCAAATGTGGTTTAAAATTTGCAATGAGATGGCAAAGAATTCTGTTTAATATTCTTTCACTATCTACAAAGGCACCATAAGAAGCTTGTTTCTAAGTAGTGTATATGACTCACATGCTATATTCCAACTCTGAGGCTGTGTGAAAGGCGGTGGGTTTTGGGCTGCAAAAAAAGTACCATGTTTGATTCGAGTATGGCTCTTGAACTGCACACAAGGAGACACTTTTGACAATTTTCAGTAAATTATTTTCAGTGAATTTTCAGTGAATTTGTTTTAACAATGTACATACACTTCACATTTAGATACTTTACACTACAGGCTATAGTGCAGTGTGTGACACCTGGTGATGTAATTCCCTCTGGTTTGGGATCATACTTTACCTTCATCATTATGTTTTTGTGTTCTTGGACTGATCTCAGATCAGGGCTCAGGCATACTGTTTTCCCCAGGCACCATTTGTTTGGTGTAATCCAGTCAAGCTCTTGTGAAACTCAGAGCTCAGACTTAACAGACCTTCTCATAAACTCCACCAAGAGAAACATCTTCTTTAGTGCTGGATGTTTTCTACTCTCTTTGCTTATTCTCAGTTTATCTTTTCTCAGTAGAGACTTTCAATCTCGAGTGGTGGAGAGCTCAAATATAGGCATATATATTGGTGCTAAAATGTTGTCTAAGGGAAACAGGCAAGTGTGACCATGTAGAGGATTTAAAACCATTTCCTGTAGCCACTCATGGCTGGATGCAGCTGAAGCAATCCTAGGTCATATTGATTGGTCCATTCAAGCTTTACTAAACACTGGAGGCCATGAAATGTGAAGGCTGGTTTTTCCTCAATCTTCAATGAAATTCAATTGATTGACCAGTTCCTATCATGAGACCTACAGGTGTCCACTGTACAATGGGCACTTAATTTAGAGCTGGTGTTAACGAATCAACTGTGAGTTTTCCTAATGTTTTCTTTAATTTCTCTCATAATTAGGAGCAATACTTTGTTGTTATTTAGTCTTTTAAAGATACTGTCTGTTGAACTCAGCAGTGATTGATGGATGGATAGATGGATTAATTAAGAAAGAAATTAAGAAAACATATGTTGTAACACTATAGAACTGCAGTGATTTTATAGATGACATCAGTTATGTTTGCAATTTATTTATTGTAAATCTAATATTTAAATTGCATATATAGATGGATGGATAGATAGATTGACTGATAGGAAGTACCCTTTTTATACACTTTTAAACTAATGCACAACATTTGGGATTAAAATGGTTAATTTTTTGTATATCTGGAACATACTTTTTTATTAAAGTTTAGGGTAATTAGAGGCCTGTTTATTTAAGAGTCAGTTTTTGCCTTAAGCTCTACAAGGAGTGCCCATGCTTTACACATGGAAGGAGTATTGACAGTTTAATAACACAGTACCGTTTACATAAGATATGGCTCATTTACATGACGTTTACTTTTATTCAATTTAGCATTGCTTAGCCTAATGCTTAGAGTACAGATTGGTTTTAAATAAAATCATCAGGTAAATGAATACATATTGTACATGAGCTACATGTGACAGGCTTGTTCTGAAACTTTATATGCGGTACATTGTGTGCTGCTTTTAAAAGTTATTATTTCACAATCAGCAAATCTCTGTGGTCTCTGAGGTTGTACAAAACAAAAGGCTTTCTATGTGTTATCCATTTCTGAATTTCACAATTTAACGCAAGAGAGCTTATTAATGTCCATTATGGCGGATCTGATTATGCTGTATAATTATCAAGAAATTATTTTAATTGGGGTCACACCCCACCCTGCGGCAGACCACCGTGATGGGGAGACACTGGGCTACAGTATGTTGCAGTGTAATGCAGGAATAAAATGTACATGGCCTGGGCCGGTAAAGCAAAACAAGCAACAGCTTTTTTAAAGTGAGATGAGATTTCCCTGTGGGACATCTTATCTACTGAGAGGAAAAAAGATTGAAATTTATGTGAAGTGTCCTTCAAAGAGCTTCCTCAAAAAGAGTTTGTTCAAGAATCAGGACAGCCACCTGACAGCACTACCTGCCTTCAATATTTTGTGTGTATATATGTGTATATATATATATATATATCCTCTATTCTGATTGGTCAATAGCTGTGCTTTATTCTCTATGACCGCTTTACCCAGCGATTTTGTGTATCACTGCACAGCATTCTTAGCAACCACCCTTAACAAAGTGTTTGTGTGAGGAATAAACAATGACCCAGCATATAAAAACGTTTCTGTTTGTGAAAATAAGAAATTATTGTGAAATAAGAGCTGTTTTTCTTTGAGCTCTATGAGATGACATATTACACCTACAAACATTCTGTTGCTGTTCACAGTCATTCAGGGACTACTTTTTCCAGTGGAAGGAGGGCTTTTAGTGATCTTACAATGATAGTTGCATTGATCATTTTTTATTTGGCTGTAATATTTTTATTGTGTGGTAACCATTTTATAAAAGCTATGCTAGTGCTAATGTGAATAAGTCATGGCTGAAGGGCATTGTTAGGCACAAATTGAAGTCTCAAGTCTTAGTTCAGAATGCACACCACATTGCTCAACAGGCTATCATAAAACGTACAAAAATACAAAAAATGACCTAGTACTTACACAGATATGGGCGCAGGCCCGAATAGAAACCCGCATACAAATTCAAAAGCTGGAATCGCTTCAGGCAAATATGGATGTGAAATCAAAATGCTGAAATCCAAAATTAACGTTCGTCAAGCACCAAATGGAATTAGAAAAAGGCTTGCCAGTAACTTTAATAAAGCAAATCATTATGTGCTTTAAATGGATTTGTAGGGATGATAATCGGACACTCTCTGATGTACGTGATGCAAGCAATTCTGATCAAAGACAAACTGTCTACAAATAAAACACATCTCGTGTCTTTAGATGTTTTCCATGATGTTTCTTGGATGCCAATAAAAACTTCTGAAAATGTTCTGATGCTGTATTACAGAAACATCTAATTCAGAATCCTATCTTATCTGGTTCGTAACCATGGCGACTTCAGTTAGAAACCAATTTAGAACATTGAACTTGTCAGATTAATTTAACTTAGATTAACTTTACTTTTAATTTAGGACTTAAGACTGTAAGTTTGAACCCTGTATGTTATGTGGCAGCACATACTGTATATGGGAATTGTTTATATCAACCTACCAACACTAAACCACTATATGATACACAAAATCATGATGGGCCTTTACATTTGTGTCTATTTTACATATTTTACGTATATGGGCTAATGATAATGATCTTTTGCATTTTTGCTCAAAAAAGTCTATAGTCAAAACAAATAAAACTATCATTTTAAGTACAAAATCATATTTTTGAATAAAAGTCATGCAAATTACAGTCTAATGGCTGGTAAGAACTATTTATAGCGAGTACATTTCTGATTTAAGACAGCTGAGACAGAAAGTTATTTCTGGACCCTCATTGAAGCACATGCATCAACACACACACACACACACACGTATATACACACACACACTACTGCCCCCTTTCCGCAATTATTTTGTGACAGCCTTTTAAAAACTGAGCCATGTTTTCCTGTCCACGTCTTTGATGGCTTACATAATCTTTTGAAATGGTTCACAGCTTGGCAGCTGAAACAGGATGTCTTTTGACAGCTGCTGACTTGGCCAACAAGTACCAAACACTACCAAAAAGACCTCTGAGTGTTACAGCACCAAGTTCTGTGCGACGACAATTGTCAAGTCAATGTTATCAAAAACGATGCTCTAAAACAGGCATTTTTCATAACAGTGCTTGAGTCTCTATTTAAACTCAAGCAACATGCTGAGTCGGCCCTGAAACTTTAAATTGTGTGGAGGAGGAAGTGACTGCCTCATTGTTATACCTGCACAAAACGCAGCATATCTCCTTAATTGCACATCCCCCTGTCTTCCTCTCTCTCAATCCTTCCACCAGAATCTCCTCCTTAATCCATTTCCCTCACACACACACATACCTAAACCACCTGCATCTTTGGGTCTATTAGCAGTCAACAGTGCTTTCTGACTGTGCATTAGTGTGTAGAAACGCAATCCATGGGACACGGATTTCCAGAGTCACAGGCACTCAGATAAGTGACTGCCTTCCTTACTAATGCAAGAAACACAGAAATCTATCTGTCAGTCCTAATATTTAAAAAAGTCCACTTTAGATAATGCTGACCGACCGTTGATGTCACCATCTAAATGTCGTTTAATATCAGAAGAAAAGTTTACATCAGTAGCTAATTTCTGCAAGTACAATACATTCATCTCACTTTTGACATTTCTGCAGTAAGGGAAAAGTACATTTGAGCACATTGTCAGAGCACCTAATAAAATTACAGTAATGTGTACAACTGTACAAGTTCATCCCAAGCTAAGATATGGGGCAGGTGAAAGTGGTGCTATAACTGTTTATCATCATTAGGTGAGCCAGCCGTGAAATCCGACATCCCAGTAGCTGGTTTTTAGCTCATTTTATGGTCATAAGCTTCATTTACACAGTGGTTTGAAGGTCACGTTGAGTCAACTTCCTGCCGAGTTAATGAGTTAATGAGACCTTGGTGAAGATTTCTCACAATTTAACTGTCACCCTCTTTCTATTATTAAACCCTGAGTGTGACAGACTCCCAACAGAGGAGCACAAGAATTCAGTATAAAGTATAAAGTCGGTTGTTGTGACATCTATGAAATATACAGCTGACTAGTGGCTAACCTGCAGAGTTAATAGCCCCAACTTCTCAACATTTTAATGTATTGTAATTAAACCTATAAAGCATGAAGAAAGTTGTACATTTAATCATTGCGAAGTTGCATCAGTTTCTTATGCGTTTTGTTGAAGCTATACAGAATCTGTTTAATTGAGAGCTGTATTTAGTTTACATTACATTTTTTGGAGCTTTGAGCCATTGATTAAAGGAGAATAAAACAGAACAGTTTAGTATTATAGGAACATAAGTAACATTGCAATCCTTCCAGTAACACATACTGTATATTCTTGTCATGATTTCTGTTTTATAGTTTTAGTCAAGCAAAATAACCTGTTGGAACCTACTTAGTAATAGTCTTATTAGGTTAGAGTTAGCATACAGCTGCATGGTATACTGTTTTTTAAAGCTGAGGTTAATTAAAAGTTAACCTTTAGACTTGACTGCGAGGAGTTTTTGACTTTGCATTCCTCAATTAGAAACACCTGTGAGGACAACCAGAGGAAACAAAGGCCTAAACGTCATATCATCCTGATCTGACAGAAGCACGTGGCGACGCACTGTCCCTTCATTCCTGAACCACACCAGCGTGAGAACAGCCTGTCCAGGCATCCGGGCCCTTGGAGGCAAGGGGACCCAGAAAGCCCCTCCCTAGAGACTTCAGTAAGTAAACTAGTGTCACTGTTTTGCAATCAAGAGGGATTTACATTCAGTGTCAAGCACAGGACAAGAGGATATGAGAGTGTGTGTGTGTGTATACATCAACATGTTTATGAATATTTGTTATTGAATCACTTCACAGTGTTGGACAAACTCTAGTGCACTCTTGAAAAGCAATGTTTGGCTACTGTTCCTCCCACAATTCCCTTTTCTTGTCCCATCCTTAGAGAACCAGACAACCATATGTTATGATGAGGGTGACATTCAAAATATATCAGCATCATTACAAATTTTCTCACAATGCACTGGCAATATATTAGTATGCATATTAGCAAAAATTCCCCATACTGTACATTAACCAACAATCCATGTTCATGTTGGAAATTCCCATATATGGTCACGCTGCTGTAGGCCACCCGAAGGTCATCTGAAATTTCAGTTCTTGAACTCATTTCACCAGCTCCAGATGTACAGCAGCCTCCATCTGAAGCAGCTTCTGTGGGTGGGAGGTCGTCACTCCATACAGTTATCCTGTCTGAGGATAAAGTCCCATTTGTGAAAAGACCTGGTTGTAATACTTAATACTTCAGAAAATACAGATGAACTGAGACGGTTTTACATTACGTGTACTAAACAAATCCAATTATAAAGCTTGCTTCATTTGAAGATTAATATAACATAATTAAACACTTAAAAAAGTTTATAAAAAACATTCAACACAAATTAGTTCTTCCCTAGTTTCAGAAGAGATATTAATATTGTCATGCCAACCATTTCTCAACGAATATTTCCAAGACCAATACTTCCAAGACCTGTGCTATCCACATTAATTGTGTGGCTCTATACTCTTATTGTAAGTAGCAATTGATTTATCTTAAGTGAAAAAAAATACTACAAAAGTTTAGGAGAAACATGAGAGACAAAATTGATGCTGAAACGTGTGGAAATAAAAAAACAGCTTTGAAACACCAACCTCTGAACATTAAAGGGCAAGAACAGTCTAAATGTCTAATTGTATATTGGAGAAAGAGCAGAAATAAGTGCATCACTCTTTGAGCAAAGCACACTTTACAAGCGCATGGCAGACTGGGGCTGCAGTGGCTCTCTAATAAGGGACTGGACTTTAGGCTAATTAAACGTTTCACTTGTGTAGCACTCCCACACAAGAGCATTCACAGCAAATGAAACTTCAGTACAAATGAGACTCTTAACACTGGGCAGCAGATACAGACTAATGGTCCACAAAGAGAGAGAGAGCTGTCATTTGGGGCACAAACATCACCTTTAGAACCATGAAGTTTCACACATTGTTGTGTGCATTTGTTTGTCCTGGGCTGATTTAACACATTCCTGCAAACTGAAGTTGACGCTCCTAAAACAGTTTTAGCTGCTGGTAAAAATATGTCTACTGCGAGCCAATCGTTTAATTTACATTTCGATGACACAAATAACATACCAAATTAATTCATTTTCATAGAATGCTTTGCACAAAGATCTCATTTTTAGTTTAAAATCTAGAACAGCTCGACTTCATGTCATAATCACAAGGACAAATTGTAAATGTTCGTGAAGTTGATGAATTGGTAAAAGTTGCAAAGCGATTAGCTCATAGACCAAAATGGCTAAAATTGTTCTGTCTATCAACACTGTAGCACCGTCAGTACTGTAATGAAAAACAGAGTCTTGAAATTTTTCAGCGTGCAGTGGAAGAAACTCATAACATAGGAGAAAAAGTCAGGTGATGACAAGAAAAGAATGAATGAAAACAGTTTCTGTATGCTGAGAGTTTGAGATTAGGAAAAGGCCATGCACATTACTGAACTGGTGTCAAACTGGTTCACAAAAGAATGTGACAAGAACACAGCAGACCAATAACAGAGTGCAATTAAGCAACCGCAGACCATTTAGAACAACAGACTAAGACCAGCTAATGCTCAATAAAGCAAAAAAACACCTTACAAACCTTACAAGAATTAGGGGGTCTGCTGGTGAAGCCTGGCCAAGCAGGTTAGGCTGTTTTGATGATTTAAGGGGGGTTTAATCTCAGTCTTAAGTTTTATAAAACATTGTAGGAAACATTTTCTAAAACCCGGTAAAAGCTGAGTTTTTAAAGAGTCTCTAAAAGTACAAATTAACACTCATAGTTCCTATTCTCTCTATTGTTATCTTAGCCCACCACAAAAAGCTAAATGTTTCCCTAAGACCATTTTTGACATTAAAACTGTTTCTTCTGCTTAAAATTACACCAGTGAGTGCATAAAGAATCATTTTAAGGTCCTTTGTGGCTTCTGGTGGGGAAGAAAACATATATGTAGCTTTACACATGATTCAAAAAGGTTTCAACTGCTTAGCAATGCTCTTTCAATCATCCTAAAATAAAAAAGAATCCTTAAAAATCCTTAACATATGTTAAAATGTGCACACATTTGTACTAAAAGTTATTTGAGTTGCACAGACAGAAGGGATAAACACATCTCAACTTCTTTTTTTCTTTTTACTTTCTTTTTTCAGAAGTGTATATGTGTGTTTGTTTATGGCTTTTTCATTCTGATCTCAGAATTGGTTTAAACAAGCTCCTTTTTTAAAAACTTTAGTGAAAGATGTGCGCTGTGTTTCAAATCTCCCAGGACAATTTTACACCCCTTTGGGTACTCACAAAACGGTAGGTTGAACTCTAGATCATCAAAATGCTTTTTCAAGATTTTGGCTGCGAAAAGGTGTGTCATAAATTATAGCATTATGAGGGCTGACAAAGTCTGTCATTGAATAAGCTGGAATCGTTCCACTTCAGATTCTGTCTTCACTGCTTTTCCAGGAGTCGTAATGTGACTGTCTGTTATAATGTGTTCCACAGAGACATGTTTGTATGCCGAAAAAGAACAGACGTCAAAAAGAATCATATAGAAGTAAGGAGATGAGAGTGCCATCACAAAAACAGACTTCGAAAAGGCCTGTTTATGTATTCTCGATTTACTCTCACCCCATCACCATCAGAATCACCTGATCTTTGTCTCCTTTGATTCTCTATAAAAAGGCACCAGGTCATTTTATCATATGCAGGAGAACTGGACAGAGGTCAGGGGTCTGACATGAAATTCAATTTCTTATAATGTTTACTTTATTGTTTACTTTAAATGTGTCATGTGTTTCCATGTCTTCCCCTAATTATGTGATTTTGAGTGTTTCATGTGTGATGTTTGCTAGATCAAAAAGCTTGATTCAATATTATAACCAATAGTATAGCCAATAATTTCTCATGCAACATTTATTCATTTACACAAAGTATCATTCTGTGCGGAAAAGCAGACTAAGTGACATCATCAACGTGTGCCCGAGCGGCACCCTGCTACCCACCAAATGTTTTACTTTTTTTCACGCTCAGTTGGCTACTTGGTTAGTTTGTCTGCACTGCGTGAGTCAAGTGGAGCGTTTGACTTCCCTATATATCACAACTAGAAGGAAAAAGGATGTGAGACTTTACCATTTGTAAAATAAACATGGTAAATAAAACAAATACATCTCATGGTTTTCATTGGGCCAAATGGCTTATTTTCTCACCTGTTCTTTTAAATGTACAGCCATATATTCATATAAGACAAATGTGTTAACTAAAATAAACTATACTTATAGAACTAAAATATAGAAAAATAAAAATTAAGAACAGCTTATTGTTATTAGAGAAAATACCTTGTAAAATGGCCCAGAAGGAAAATTCCTCCCAGCTGAGTAAATGATCAGTGAGCAGATATTTGATCTGTTCTGCTTTACTACCTCTAAATATAATCTGCAGTGTATCTGTAAATACTTCATACGGCCAAAAGTTTAAAAACACAAAAAGGACTTAAGCTCAAGTTAAGATTTAAGATGAACTTATATCATGATGTAAATGTAATAAATGTCAGAAACTGTTGCGTAATGAAAAGGCATGCAACCAGACATACATTTCAGAGTAGAGAATGACGATATATTAAGCATAATAAAGTATGTGACATTTAAGAATGCAAAACAGAACACAAGTATTTATTTACAGTATAATAGTATTTCAAACTTTATTCATGGCTGCAAAGTAACTCATTTAGTTATCAGCATTTAAAAAATGTTCCGTAATCACACAATTGTTTTTTCGATTAGCTTAGCACTTGAAGTTATCACCCTAACACTGTTACTGCAGAATTGTATTGTGTGTTTAGAACAAAATTGCCGTATATCATCTGCTGCAGACACAATACCTGGAGACTTCCCACTCTGTCTTTTCACAAAATCTATTTAATGGGTGGAAATTAGCACTGCGCTCATCAAGAGCATCCTGACACTCAAACACACACACACAAATATTTACAAAAAACAATTCCTGCATACTAAGGAATTCTAGGTGCAATTTGTGTGCTCTGATAAACTTACTCTTAGTTTCTGCAAGAACTCTTACTGTCAGTGTTTCTCCAGTAACCCCATCATAAGGGTGAGGCTTTGAGGCTTTGATAAGTATATTCCTTGAGTATATAAACAAGATATCTGAGACTTTTTTAAAGGGCCCAAGAAGTTCTTCAGCTGGTTCAGCTATGTGACATGGAGGAACCCCAAATAGTGCCTTAAGAATCTTTACATTTTTACAGCATATGTATGTTTTTGTAAATTAAGCAGTAATTGCATGCAGAGGTGTGACACATGTTCTGTGGGGGGTTGCGTGTATGTGTGTGTGATGCGGATGTCCCCCCACTAAGAGGCATTTGTGAAAAATGTGACCCTGTGGACCACAGTGTCCGGTGCGGTGCTTCTCGTAGCCCCATGAGACCCAGATGGAACTCAGGACACAACATGGAACTCATAAAACATGTGCTACATAAAACTAGTAGAATTTGATCCTCAGCTCTGATCAGAGGAGATATTTGTGTTTCTTTAATGATGGTTAAAAGCCTGAACGTGGTTTCCTGATTAGAGAAGACTCGTGAAGACAGGGCAGTGGAAGTTTTTGAATCATTGTTTTATTAGTGACTGTCTGAGATGTGGACATGAGGAGTCTGGCTTTATGTTGTTAGGACTGCAGGGGCCTGGATATATATCAAAACTACTCTGGTCATGAAAGTGTATTTTATGAAATCTAACATCTGATGATGAGATTAAAATTATATCAAGTAGTTCCTGGAGTTATTATGTTGTGATATTATGGTTATGATTATGGTCTTCCTATATTACTTCTCTTAATGGTATTTTTCTAACTGTCATGTTAGCTGTCGGAATATAAATTGAGAGTGAAACTAAATAAATAAACAGAATATGGCCTAGACTTATACAGTACATAGTATACGAGTTAAAACAAATACAATGCAAACAAACAAACAAAATAATGATTTTAAATTTAATAATTTAAATGTTGCATCACAGAAATAAAATCAAGTTACATAATTACTTCTTCACAGCACAAAGCCCTCCTGCATATAATAGAAAAGAAATCAAAATAATCTGTTAAAAACATAGAAATTTGAAAAACGTTTTAGAAAATAACTTGTATGTATATATTGTGTGTGTGTGTGTGTGTGTGTGTATGTGTGTGTAGAGAGAGAGAGAGAGAGAGATTGACAGCTAGAATTTTCCACATTGAGTGGTGTGGAAATGGATTGAGGCTGTGACATGGAGACCGGTGATAGTATCTGTCATGGAGAATCTCCGTCAAATGAAAGAGTGTGTGTGTGTATCATCAAGTATCATCTGTGATCACCTCAGGACATCAAAACACTATTAGGTTAAAACAATGTTCCATCTATTTTTTTCAGCAGTGAGCAAACTGAAATCTCTTTGAACGCAAGCTAATGTACTGCGAAAGCAACATAATGCCATATTTACATTAGTATCAGTATTCATGTAGTTCAATTAAATCATGTTCCTGGACTGGCTGTTTTTCAGACCTGTAGAAGAAGGTTGAGAATGGTCAACACTTCACCTGCATTGAAAAAAGAAGATATTTGGAAGTTTTTGTAACCAAGCAACAGTGGCACCTTTTGAGGTCCATTGTACGGACAGAAAACCACTCAGACATTTCTCAAAATATCTTTTTTGTTCCCAGAAGAAAGTCATATAGGTTTGGAATAACTTGAGGGTGAGTAAATGATGGAAAAAATGTCTACCCTTGCCTAGAAAGTTAAAAAATGTACTCTTGGCATTTTATTACCCAGCTTCTTAAGACATCATCCTCAGATGCTTTTGCAAAAGTATTAAAGGAATTCTCATCTATGCTGGGCTCTTATTGGCTGCTTTCTCCTCTTTATATGGTCCAAGTCATTAAAAAAATAACATTTTAGCTTCATCATGAATAAAATATACAATTATATTTTGTCTACAAAAATATTTTTTGATCTGAGGGCATATGCCTAAATGTTTAAAATTAGTTAAGATCATAAGAAACACTTCATTCAAGTGAATCTAAATTTCTGAGCTGAAGCGTCTATCAAAAATATTTTTTTATTGCATACCACCTGGGGCGCTTAACTTGCTAATTTGGCTGATTCCTTTAACAGCCACAGCTGGTGGTGAGTAACCAGTATCAGTCGTCTGTGTGTGATCATCTGAAGTGTAAGGTGATGGTGGCCCTCATCTGAGAGCAGGAAACGTCTGATCTTCATTTGCTGTGTGATTCACTGGCAACTTCTGTCAGTCATGGACCCCAAAGGACGTCACTGTGTTTTAAAGCAGGCGGCACAGACACGGTGTCAGTCCAGTTACAGCATAGCAATGATTCCTT
Source organism: Chromobotia macracanthus (assembly GCA_036877525.1). Lineage (NCBI taxonomy): Eukaryota > Metazoa > Chordata > Actinopteri > Cypriniformes > Botiidae > Chromobotia > Chromobotia macracanthus. Next base: position 4,466,939 of record JAZGTH010000019.1, read on the forward strand.
GAATGGCGTTGCATTCAGTTTAGCCTCCACAGAGACTGTTTAAGACTGACTGCCATATAAATGGAACGCTCTTAGGTAGTTGCCAACTTGAAACAAACAACTGCGCTTTCACATCCCAGCACGGCGATTGTCACATTTTGAATAACTTTATTAAATCTGTTGCAGGAATGGCAAATTTTTCACATTGTGAAAGCATTACTAAGTCAATTCCTGGATACTGTCAAGATTTGTACTAGTTACAGTCCCAGTCCTCATAAACCCAACAGTGAAGAGACATGTTTAGTGGGCCCCTCTTGTCACAGGGACTGGATAAATAAGAAAAAGGTTGGACTGTTTTGGACTTTCAGTTGTACAGAAGGCTAAATCATTTTTCTGTAAAAAACAGGCACAAATTATCCTCAAGTAAGATAATCAGTCAATATAAAATGTCTATTTTCAGATTCAGAATTAGTAATTCTAAAGCATTATTAATTAATACTGGCAGTGCCCAGGCATTTACTTGATTTTTGATATATTTTAATGCTGCCGACAGGCAACATGATACAAACTAAAAGTGAGAGCTGATTTTGGAAGCTAGCTGACAATGTTCAGGTGGACAATTTCGTGGTAGGGAAAAATCATTCATTCATGAAAGGGCTGAGTAGACTTGGACCTGGAAATTGTGGCAGCACAGCCGCTGTTCATAAACATCTCAGATAGGCAAGAGTAATGACATTGTGGATCTGACAGCTGAGCAAAAACTGCTGGAACTTTATTTCAGCTGGAACTGCAGAAAGTGTAAACGCTGCCTGTCATCTCAAATTTGAACAATTTCATACCAAGACCTTGAGTCTTTTTCAAAACGCATAACATTACTTTAGTTGTTTTAACATAACAAATGGAGTTATCTTCTGCTTTTGTTCTGGCTTGATGCTTTCAAAGTTGAGGGAGACCAAGAAGTGTTGTAATCATTTAAACCTTAAGCTTTCTGCCCGAGACAACAGCTGAAGTGTGACCCAAATATTCACCTACAAATTAAAATTCGCTCCACATTTACTTACACTTATATGTCATATCTCAGACCATTTTGACTTTCTTTCTTAAGCGAAACTGAAGTAGAATGTTTGAAGAATGTTGACACCTCTGTGTGTTGAACCATCTGTGTGTTACGTTATAGAGTCACACTTACATATATATTTTTTATTTACGTGCACATAATCAGAGTGATCTGCATCATTGAGGTTATGGTCATTTGGAAGGTTTATGGATGTGTTTATGATTTGCCACATTCATACTATCTGCCATTTAACAGGCAAATTCAGCAGAACAGATCCAATTTCAATTATTCAGATTTGGTGATTATGTGTGAACTGTAGCCTCGTTTTCCTCATCTCGGCTGGAACTAAGTGTCTTTGTTTAGGATTAGGAAAGGAATTTAGAAGAGTCAGCAGATTCCTCCTCAAAAGAGCCTGTTTCCGTATACTGCTAATAATCAGTTATAAAGGGATCATTCACAGAAAATTAAAAGTCTGTCATCATTTACTCACCCTAAAGTTGTTTCAGACCTGTAGAAAGTTTCTTTGTTCTGCTGAACAAAGATATTTTGAAGAATGTTTGTATTGAAACAGTTTTGGGGCACCATTGACTTCTATAGTATTTTTTTCTTATATAAATGTGGTCCCCAAAAATGGTTCAGTTTACAAACATCCTTCAGAATATCTCCTTTTGTGTTCAACAGAAAACATGTTTTGCAACATCTTAAGAATGAGTAAATGAAGAGAGATCCAGCATGCCTTTACCATTCAGCCGTGCTATTTTTCCAGAGTTTGTGTTTTTCCTTATCTCTCCTCCCAACTCCTCATCAAGGGCCCCTGGTGGCTCCTCAGTTATCACTCGGCTTTCAGTATGTGTCTGGACCCACAGATGGAAGCCGGATGGAAGTTTCGGTGGTTACAGCAATAATTCTGTCCTTTTTTTCACTCCCAACACTTTCTCTGCCAAAATTCAGTTTTCCTATAGTCTGCATGATTAACATTCACCAGACATGTAAACTGAAAACCAGACATATCTTACACACTTGCACACATAGCTAAAAAGTTCCTTAAGTTTCTTCATCTCACCTTGATTGTTTGCATCTAAACTGCAGCAAATGATATGAGTCTGATCCCAAGTATTTTATATATATTATGCATATATATGTGTTGCACAATCAAAGTAGTGTGCACCAATAATACAGAGCCCCCTAGTGCTCATATGAAGAATTGCAGCAACTGCGTAAAGCGTCACCAAGTTCCCAAATCTGGAGGAGGAGACCAGCAGCACTGAGGTCCACACTGAGCTTCTGTAATCCAGTTTGGAGTGGTCGCTGAGGATGCCACCAGTAGCAGCCTGTTCGTAAAACATAGACTTTATAATTATACTTTATTCTACCTCATCAATATAGTTTAAAACTATAGCATAATATGTAGTTGGAAATATGTGAAGAAAGATCTTCCATGTATGCATGTATGCAGTATGCAGAAGGCTCTTTATTTTGCTTTCACATTAATTGAGCAGGAAAAAAAATGTATGACATCTGCTTAAGTGACGGATCCAAAGGAACCGGGCGCTGGAGCGCAAAAGAAAAGAAGAGTGACGGTGAAACCATGAAACTTTAAAGCAACAAACAAGTCAAAACTGTCTTTATGGAGTTTCAAAATGACATTTTCTAAACTGCTGAACGAGAGCAATGATGAAATCTCCTCGGTTGACTTGTCTCTTTTCTCCAACATCAGCAACTCCACCTGTGTGGGTATCACCCTCGACTCGCAGGTCATAGGTGTGGGAATCTTTCTGGCCGTCTTCATATTAGTGGCGATCGTCGGGAACATCTTGGTTATCCTTTCGGTATTGTGCAACAAACATTTGCAGACGGTCACCAACTTCTTCATCGTGAATCTTGCCATAGCGGACCTGCTGCTGAGCATCATCGTCCTGCCGTTCTCCGCGTCTCTGGAGGTGCTGGGATGCTGGGTGTTCGGCCGGATCTTCTGCAACATCTGGGCAGCGGTGGATGTCCTCTGTTGCACGGCCTCTATTATGAGTTTGTGCGTTATATCCATAGACAGATACATCGGGGTGAAGTACTGCCTGAAATACCCCACCATCATGACAGAACGGAAAGCGGGGGTCATACTCGTGGTGGTCTGGCTGTCCTCGATGGTTATATCCATCGGACCGCTTTTGGGGTGGAAGGAACCTCCACCTTCGGATGAGAGCATCTGCAGCATCACGGAGGAACCGGGTTACGCGCTCTTCTCCTCCATGTTCTCCTTCTACCTTCCGCTCATGGTGATTTTAGTCATGTACATCAGGGTGTACATCGTAGCCCGCAGGACAACGAAAAGTTTGGAAGCGGGTGTGAAACGGGAGAGGGACAAATCCATGGAAGTGGTGCTGCGGATACATTGCAGGAGCACACCCGAGGACCCGAGCACCAGCTCCAAAACCAAAGCGCACCCGTTCAGAGGTTCACTGTCCGTGAGGCTCATGAAGTTCTCCAGAGAGAAGAAAGCTGCTAAAACTCTCGCCATCGTGGTGGGGATGTTCGTTCTTTGTTGGCTACCTTTTTTCTTCGTTTTGCCTTTGGGTACGTACAACTAATTCATATGTTTCTTCATTCATTTGATCATCGGTTCTTATTATTGACAGAGCAACTTCTCTAGTCAAAGTATCTCACAAAATAATGTCACTTCTGTCATAATATTAATATTAATGGTAGTGAAATCAAAGGTTTCATGGTTTGTTCATCTGTTTAATATGGTGGAGTCTTGATCAGAACTAGAATTAGATTATTGTAGCTGCTGGACAGATAAATAAAATTAGGGGAGCTTTAAAATCATGACAGATTACATTTCATTTGATCCTGTTGGGAATTGTTGAACAGATCTACTTGTTTTATATTGTTTTGGGATGTGAAAACATTTCCAGATTCTTTAGAATTGCTTCCAAAATATAATAAAATAATTAATAAGATTTTGCTTTTGACTGTACACATAACTTTTAACAGTAGTGAATGTTCTGTATATTTATTATTTGCTGGGTTTCCAAATGTAGTTTTTTCGAAACGTTTACATCCACAAAACAGACTGAAATAAGCAGGGCGATTTTGCGACTGTCAGCCTTGACATACCCTGTAGGCTTTTTTAAAAGGACTATAAAATGTTGCACAAAAGTGAAATAGATATATATATATATATATATATATATATATATATATATATATATATATATATATATATATATATATATATATATATGAGCTTTATATATACATTTTCAATTAATACTATTAAAACAGGCAATACATGGTGTATATTGTGAGTGTGAATAGGGTTGTGATTGATGGTTCAGCAGGTCTGTCTTTAGTCTGTGTTTCCGACACGTATTGCACTTCTAGAGAACTGTTCTCTCTGCATACATCCCTCTCTGTTTCCTGCACATTATAATGCAGGAACAGTAGGAGCTACACCAGCCTAATCCAACAGTTTTAAATAACCAATGTAATTGCTGTAATTGGTTATTAAAAGCTGTCCATACTATAATGCAATGTAACCAATGCAATGAACTCCATAAAAACAGCATGCAATTTGTATGACCCAATCAGATTTTTAAAAATGAATCAGATATTTATAAATTATAATCTTACATTTATAAATCAGAATCAGATATTTATAAAATGAGGTATTTGGCAAATGGGCCACTGCCTTTATAAATGGATAAATATGAATATGTCCACAACAGGGTATCCTGAATAAGCAACTAAGGACATTAACTAAAATGCCCAACTACGTAAATTGCAAACACAAGAGAGTTAACATTCATACTGTAAAAATGGAGCCCTTGTCTTTATGCAACAAGCATGAGGTCCAGTAAGAGAATAACAGCAGTGCCGACTGTATGTGTTGTCAAAAGAAAGTACTAATAATGAAGGAAGAAGTGAAAGGCAAGAAAAGGAGACTTTCTTTCCTCTCAGTTTTCTTTCTTTCATGAGTTCATATGAGCATTTACTTTGTTTACTTTCAAATCACGCACGTAATCAGTTGCAGTTGCTCTTTGCAATTTGTAGTCCCATCGTTTATTCTTGTACAGCGAAGTTTCTTGGTAACAGTACATCTGATCTCATAATGTCCACCTTCCATCAAACCATCTAATATTCCACATCTTCAAGCAGCCAAAAATGAGTTTTGGCTCATTTAGTTATATTTATGATCCCATGATTTTATAATATTAATAGACAAAACACAATAATCAAGTGCTTTCAAAAGCAAACACTTAGTTTTGCGGTTCTATAAACCACCTGAAGTTGGCCATTATAAACACAGTTGTTGCACCTCAGTTATTGAAACGTTTGTTTCTTGGTGTTAATGCATTGCTGGAGATATCATAATACACAGAGGAATAATTGTTTTTGGTAATGAATTCCACACAGAATATGAGCAGGGTCAAAGGCCACCAATGGGAACAAAGACATTCAATTTAATCTTACAGTCACGTAACTATTAGCAAAGATGATGTCACAAAATGTGCTAGAAAAGGAAAGATGTGTTAGTGTAGCTCAGTTGGTGGAGCATTGTGTTATCAACGCAAAAAGCTGTAGGTTTGATTCCCAAGGAGCACGTACTCACAAGATATAGAATTTGTAGTGCATATCTTAACTGTAAGTGGCTTAGGATAAAAACTGTCTGTCAGTTATGTAAATGAAAGTCTCCTATTACATGTTAGTGTTTTTAGTATTGATGACATCATTGTCTAGGGGCATGAAATGGATACATCTTAAGTATCTATAAAAACATTACGTAATATATATATATATATATATATATATATATATATATATATATATATATATATATATATATATAGTTTCTTTATATGAAGCGGCTGCTGATGTATGGAATAAAAACAGAATCCCCTCAATAAATTTTTCCTCTTGTCCCCACCAACCCTTCCCTCCACCCCACAAACCCACCACCTCATCCTTCTCTACAGTGTTCCAAAAGTGCGGTTACCACAAGTTTCTTCCTGTCCCTTCTGGCGTTCCACTCACATTCACTGTGGGGAAAAAGGAGGGCAGCGGGGGTTGATAGCATCTCCTGGCAATGATCTGTATGTGGTGCTAGTGAAGTTTTGGGATCAACTTTTTGTTTTTGCGTGCATTTGAGTCAAGGCTTTTGGGAATGGGTGGTTTGTTCATCCAGGGAAATGAGGGAGGCAGTTTCATTCGGGTCCTCATGCCTAATGCTCCACTGCCTTAATCACGGCTATTAACGAGGTAAAGAGAGTGCTTTCATTTTCCAGAGTCTCAGCAGTGCCCAGCAAGCCACCAGGACAGAGCAGGAATCTGACGTGGCTCAGATCCACAGGCACCGCAGAAGCACAAACTGTGAGCAGAACTGGAGACGTGAATGAAGTTTGAGCTTGATCAGGATGCAGAGACCTGGAAGTCTGGAAGAATATTCCTACAGATAGTTTCTGGTATTTTAAGGGATTCAAATAAGCTTTAGAAGACCTGGCTGTCATTTTGAGATTTAAATTGTGCTGTTTGATGCTGTGGTGCAAGTTTAAAGAATGACAAACGTGTCCACTGTCTTAGTGATGCTCCGATTTTTGGCATCTGAAGGACATGTCCACACTGCTGTTATTTTGATGCATCAAGGAAATGTTCTCCTTACGCCATTTGTTTGTGCTGGATAGTGGATAATCTTATTTCTGGTGACACAAACAGAACCAGATGTTCTGCCCTCTTAAAGAATAATACAAAATATTTTAATTTTATTACACAGATACATATTCTCTGACACTTGTTTAAGAGCACTGCCAGATGTGTAGATTTATTTTTTATTTATCATTGTTATTTTCAAACATTACGTAATATTTAAGAGTATGTCCAGGTGATTCACCATCTGAAGTTGTGCAGATGTTTGGACAAAACGCAGCGTGCCACAATGCTAAATTATATTACGCAGATGTTAAATATTGTTTTGTTTTCAATTTGTTTCAGTCATTTCAGTTCATTTCAGTCATTTCAGTAAAACAAACCCACAGGATTTTCTTTTAAAAGCCTGTTTGTTTTTATTATTTACAAAAACCATATGCTGTTGTTACAGTCATATGCAAGTTTAAGTAATGAGTGGTTCTTGGCCTTGGGCCTTGGTTTGAACATCCTTATCAAGGTCTCTATCAAGGTTAACTATGTTATTGTTTTAGTGCGCACAAAGGAACATTTAACACACGGCTGCTTGAAGCTAATGTTATCCACCTACACAGGTGTCATAATAGCTGCAAAGCATGTCTAATTAATTACACAAACTTGCTGCGCCATGCCAGACACATTTTTGTCTGTAGGCGTTGCCATTTTTCAACAGTTCACAGTGACTTATTTGTTTAATACAGACTCCTCATGCTTCTGGGATTATCCCATTCCTCTCTATGGTACGAATTAAGAAAACTAGTTCTGCCAATGGAAACAATAACAGCCACAACAGAGAAAGACTACTGTTTGTTTTTTATTCTTGTTCTTTTTTAAGTAACACTACAGTGTATGAGGCCAACCGATTAGAACAGAACCCTTTTAGTTGTTCTTAATATTGTTCTTAATATAATAACTTAATATTGTTTTACACAGTTAGTTTACAGTTACTTTACAAACAGTGGAACTGATTGCCTGTCAACTCAAATCACATGCAACAGCTTGAAAGACTTGTATTTGATCATCTAATTGTTTGAATATGTTTTTGTAATTTATTTATAATTTATTATTTTTATTTATTTGGAGCTTCTGGCCTGTTAAGATGATCTCTTACTTCTTTTTACAAGCAGTTATGTCAGCCACTAATACATTTCACATCAAATTAACATGGAATGCACCTTGACACAAACTCATGCATGTAGCCAATAGCTGCAGACCATGTGAAAATAGATCTGAAGTGATCAGTATGAAATGAGACGGCTTCCGCATGCGGCTGCCTTCCAGACATTTGAACAGAATTTAATAGCACGTGTTTTGTGTCAGGCAAACATGTTGCTAGAAAGTAAAGACCACTAGCATGTGTTTAGCAGTCTCAGCTGTTAACCAAAGGTGACCAACACTTTGTGTTCCTCGAAACACAGAACCACTAGTCTTTCACCAGCAGTGTAACACTGAATCTCCCTGCAAAATTCCACAGAATTAGAACTATTCACAGAGTTTTATAGATGACTCTTGCATGCATAAACGTATGTTTATGAAATATTTTGCACCATTTGATTATTCTTTCAGCTATCAATATAAGTATTTTACTCTCTGCTCAGTTAAACAAAATTTTTTCCCATGTCTAACTTTTCCGCTGGCTCCTAATCATTTTTCGACCTGTTTTTGGTGAACACATATAAATATCACATTTTTGGTTTTGATATTAGAACCAGACAGTTTCAAACTTCCAGACAAACACAAGAAAAGCTCATTATTGTGCCACATTTGAAGAACATATTTTAAGTTATGTCCTTTTACCTTTCAGCAATAGTTTATTATATCTGTGAATCAAACCGTGACCCAAAAATATTTAACATTTTTTTAAATATTTATGACTCTAACGCACATTGTTCTTCTGATAGCATGCTTTTCATTTCCCAGCAGAAATATACAGAACTTTTTATCAAATAAACAGACACTTTTTCCAAAGTTGTTTTCCAGATATTTATTTCTAATTAGACCCCTTGTACTCTAATCAAGAACAGTGGCTTAAATCCATCTAACACTGAAATCCACTTCTCCCCAAAAAGTTGGAAAGTCTGCAGATTGTTCTTGTCCTGCTCACAGGGATCACATGCTGCAGCTAAAAAGGAAGTTTTCTCTCAGTAGCTACCAAACATCCTGCCTGGTGTGTCTCATAATCAAAACAATTACCAAATAAACAGCTCTTGCTGGCACTGGCTTTCATCTCAAATTCACAATTACAATTGACAGCCTCTAGCGAAGAGTGAGAGCACCATATCTTTTAGTTCATCAAAACTGTTTCAGAAGGACTGACTGTTTCAGAAGGAAAGACTACTCCCTGTCTATCTGCTCTCTGGTGCTATTTTTATGCCTCTCTGTTGACAGGGAGGGACTCTGACCTCCTGTGACACCAAAAAAGGGTGTATGACATGTGATGACAACTGTTTTATGTGAGATAATACAATGCTAGCTTACACTCAATGCAGGGAGGAGATGTGGGACAAAGATGCTGTATTTGTGTTATACAGTATGCAGACAGAGTGGAAATGTTGAGGTACTATATGTGATCCATAGATTCTACTAGCCCAAATCTTATGCTCATTCTGTCCTCTGTATCTCCAGTTCCCTCAGGCCTGTTGTAGTTTAAAGACTGATTTAACATTTAATTACTAATGGACTTATGTGATTAGTCCATCTAAAGCAATGATATGTTTGGTTTGGAGAAAAATTGGGGAATGGCATTATGGCTTTTCTCCTATTCCTATTTCAAATGCATTCCAGTTCTTAAACGGCCTGAAGGGCAAAAACAATATGAGAAGTATATAAGCTGTCTACTGGGTATAATTAGGCACACATGGTTTAAAACAGCGAACTCTCAAATGTGAACTTTGTACGCTTCAGGCTGAATTTACTTGGACCACAGTGTTATTTCCCATGTAAATCTCACTTGGGCCGTCAACTAAATGTTTCTTCACCTCTCTCTTTCTTTCTTCACTTCCTCAGGCTCCTTCTTCCCAGCTCTGAAGCCCTCTAAGATGGTGTTCAAAGTAATCTTCTGGCTGGGGTACTTCAACAGCTGCATTAACCCGGTGATCTACCCCTGCTCCAGCAAGGAGTTCCAGCGCGCATTCACACGGCTACTGCGCTGTCAGTGCAGGCGTCGCCGCCGCATTCTACGCCGGTTCTACGACCAGCGCTGGAGAACGGCCATGAGGGGACCCAAGAAGGACTCCAACAGGGACTCTTGCTCTGGATTTCCCTTCCATGAGCAATGCGGAAACTCTGTCTATTCCTGCCAGAGCAAGAGCCGGTCTTTTAGCCTAAAGAGCTGGAGCTTCTTTCCTCCTTTACAGAAGTCCTCCTTCCAGCTGAAGGAGAAAATGAACAACCTCTCCAATAAGATCAAGAACGGGACAGGGAAGAGCGGCACACCCGCTCTAAACCGGACAGAGATTGACACGGTCTCCATGGGGATCTATAACGACTGCAGCGATCAGGTCGGCTACCAGATCTACGACCTCACGGACTGCTATGGCCTGAAGGAAACAGACATCTAAACAAAGACAGAGATTACCGTCTGTCTTCTCCCAGAACACAGAGTTTTGACAGGCTGCCAAGCAAATATTTGGCTCTATGTTTGATTTTTTAATGTAATTTTTGCTCAGAGACGTATTCTTGTTGTCTTAAAATACTGGCTTTGAAACTTTGAAGCGAATCTGAGATCAAATGACAAGAAAAATGTGTTAAAGAAGATGTATTTTCACATGGTTAATTTAAAAATGTTACTTTATTGTGAGTGGGAAAAGTACATTTATGTTGAATGCCAAAATAAGGAAAAAAGTAACTGCACTGGACCAGATGTGCCATCTTATGGCAAAGAAATATAGACTCATAGTTGCTGGGTATGTGTATACTGTGTTGGCTATGTGGCCTTTGAGAAATATTCTGTCAAATGTTCAAATGCCCTGATTACCAGCAAGACAACGTCTGAATGAATGAACCATACTTACAAAGAGAGTTACAATTACTTTCACCTGTTGAAGTATAAATGGAAAACATCTTTAACTGTGATAGACTCTACAGTCTGTTGAATTCATGACACTGATTACTATGGACAACATGATTCACTGTGATTCACATAGTGGGACTCACTTTTAATGGATTCAAATGATTCGTAATTGATTTGGAGGGACATGACTTTAAATGTGAGACACAATTTGTAACTTAAACTGCTTTTTGTGCAGATTTTTTTTCTGGGGTGGTGAAATACTATCTGCTATTCATGCATCTCAGTTGAACCCTCAGTTGAGGCAATATTTCAGTCATTCACAAAAGGACCAACAGTTCCTGGATTATAACAGTGTTTGTGTTGTCGAGAAAAGCTTTGTAATTCTGATGTGATGGTGTCTTTCAGTGTCAACTATTAAGCAGAATAAACCTAAACAAGAGCATGTGAATGTTGATCTCATACGTTTCTCAGAATCTTTTGTTTTCTCAGAGTTTAATCCTGAGATAAAATCCCTAGTGTTCTCACAAGATATCTCAAATGCAGTACAAAATATTGTGCTCAGATTTGCCACTATACACTATATTGATTGCAAGTCAGCAAGCAAAATATATAAAGGAGAAACATTTAATTTTATATTTAAATTAAACATAACTGAGATATCTGAGCAATATTTTTTTCCTGGGTCAGGGAGACCAACCAATTTGATGCTACATTATCTCACCCATTAAAGGATTACTTCACCCAAACATTTTAAAACACCATTAAAGTGTCAATTAAGTATCATAAAGGTTCACATTGATATAAACTTCACATTATGAAGTTTATATCAATGTGCCCCTCCAATGAGCCAATGAGAGTTTCCCTCTGCAAACAGATCACTGGGGCAGCGAGTTCAAGTCTCGAACCAGATCAGTCTGATATGTGAATGAATTAATCAGGCCGGTTTTGTAACTAGCAATTAATTGAAATGATTCATTCACTATCACACATCGCTGTTTTTTCTCACAAACATGTAGGGAGAGCCGGGGCGGGTGACACTTCTGTTCCTCACACTAAATATCACATAGCTTGTGTGTTCCACTGATAAAAGTCCTTACAAGGGTCATTAAATAATAAGAATTCTGTTAATAATGAAAAACGAAGATGGCCAGTAGATGTCACTGTGAATAAAAATGAATATCACATTTCTATAAGACAGGGCAAGCCGTTTTAGCCCAAAGCAAGCATGGAGACAGACTGGCGCGAGACTCAATGCTGAGAGAAGAGGTCTGAATCGTTTCACATTCTGTTTAAATACAAAAGTGACAAGAGTGTGGGTTTTGTGAAGATAACTTATGTCTAAGACGGTTTTTAAAAGCTCGGCGTGGTTAAAATAATAATAAAAAAGTGATTAAGTGATTTCCTTTTCCATTTAAGATTTCTGAGAATTTACTGGAGCAAACCATTTGGAGACCCTGTCCTCCCCTGTTTCCTGTGGATTACTGAAGACCCACATCAAAACAGTTCTTCATAAGTTCCTTAAGGGATGTTTTTGTTTTGAACTAAAATTCTTACATGTAAACCACAATTTTATACAATTAACTGGGCAACCTTAGTCTAAAATAAACTGCTCTGAAATAAACAATACTAAATGCTTTGCAAATAAAATTCGATGTTTTTATTATATACATTTTGACCATAAATAAACCCTACCCCTTTATGACTTCCTACCTCATGGTAGTAGACCAGCTGGTGTCAGTTCTCTGTCGGGCTTGTCTAGTTGGTTTATATCAAGTATTGTATCATGAAGACTTGACCCTAAGATTTCATTTCCATCATTATATCATTATTTGTTTTCATACATACTTCAGCTATGACTGTGATATTCAGCAGGTCAGGGGTGCTAATCTATGACAGGGAGGATGTGTCACATGCCTTTGGAGTGTGTCTGTTAGGCACTGTATGTTCTGTATGGACAAACTTACCAGTAAAGTGTAAGTCACTTTTTTGGCCTGAAATAGCAGATAGCTATAATAGCAAATAACTTTCTGTTCTTTTGTTGTTCTTTGTTGTGTTTATCTTCACATGCTGCCATATTGTTTTGTACAAACCAGAACTATTTCTGCACAGGACAGAAAGTCTATTATTTACTATTTTTTATTATTATTGTTCATAATTCAACCATAACATATTGTACTTCTATATACAGAATGCTCACTATTTTGCAAACATAAGGTTTTTATCCGTTTCTGTGAGTGCACCTTGCAACAGTGTAAACAATAGACGGTGCAACAGAATGGGGGATTAATTGTTCCTGCACCAAATCTGTGACAAATAATAAATCCAGACCAGACATCTGATTTATTTACAGAGTAAACAAATATCTGGAAGTAAACAAACATATTTTTACAGGAAGTTCATGGCCGAATTTGTGTGCATTTTATAGTTTACTGTGTTGTCAGTCTAAAACGTTCTAATGGGTTTCAGGTTTCATCATTTTATGCTGGCAAGTTACTGTTAAGTTTGAAATCCATAATAGGTTAATCTATTTAAAGCCTGTGAAAATCTCTAAATAAACATTTTGCTTTTCTCGCTGCAACCTCAGACTTTATCAGTAAAAAAATCTTATCTTGGATAAGGACTGGAACAAGTTTTCTCAAAGGACATTTTATTAAAGTAACAGTTCACCTAAAAATTAAAACTCTATCATAAGTTAAAGCAGAATTTTCATTTTTGAGTAGGCTATGCCTTTAAAACAAAAAAAAACACTATTATGGTCTGCTAGTCCTCTATGAGCTCATTGGCATCTCTTTTGGAGTGAGAGAGGTCCATTCCTTGAGCTGAGCCATGCAGACATATTCTGCAGCCCATGATCATGAGAAAAGCCCTTCTGAAGGGAACGGTTGAAGAAATCGTAAAGGAAAGGGTTTAGTTGACATACCCCAACCACAAGAACACATCCCATACCACACCAGCAGTCCCATAATCAATGAAAGGGTTAATGATATTAACAGTAAAAACGGGCAGCCAGAAGAGGAGAAGTACCTCCATGATGATACCCAAATGTTGGCTGCTTTCCTTACCCTCCTTATAGAGTTGCAGTGTTTCTGTTTCTTACTGGAGTCCTTGCCCACACCTGGCGTGGCCTGCTTTGCTGCTTTATAGATCTTCCAGTAGGCCACCAGCATGGTTGCCATAGGCAGGTGAAAAGCTACCAGGGATGCCATGACCGCATAGATGTGGTTTACCAAGAAGATGCACATGTTCTCGGGTAGAACATCTACATAAGCTAGTGCAGCCCCAGGAGAATGGGACCAAAGGAAATCAGGAAAGGAACAGCCCGGCAAACCACGATAAGCAGAGCCACACGTTTGTGGGACATCTTAAAGGTGTACAGCAGGGGGTTGCAGATGGCGTAGTAGCGGTCAAAGGAGATGCAGCTCAGATGAAAGATGGAGGTCGTGCAGAGCATCACGTCCAAGCTGGAGTGAAGGTGGCAGAAGGTGGGGCCAAAATACCAGCATCCTTCCACTGTCCTTACCATGCTGTAGGGCATAACCACCAGCCCCACCAGGAAGTCAGCGACAGCCAAAGACATGAAAAAGAGTTGGTTGGAGATTGCAGCTGTCTGAAAGCAATGGCAAGCACCACCAGGGTCAAACAATGGTGAATATTAGAATAAAAGGGCATCCGGATTATATGCTAGTTCCCTGTCCACTCTGAGAAGTTTGCCATGCCTTTGAACCTGTAAGAAATGAGATACATGTGTTAAATTAGATTCTGAAAGACTTAAGAAATTTATAAATGTATAATTTATAATATAATTTAATAAAGTAAAATAAAGTATTAAGTATAATATAATTTATAAATGTAAAGATAAAGTTTTAAAGATATTAAAGAAAGTTTTTGACTAAAGTAAAATCTTTGTTTTTTCTTAACTAACCAGCAGCATGTAGAAAGCTATTAGTAAAGGAATTTTAAACATAATTTGGTCTTCATGTAAAAGACCCAAAGACTTGAGGCTTGATTTTTATTGTATGGCAGAGATTTTGTGAAAGTGTTTTAAAAGACTGATTAAAGAAGTATGTTTACGGTTGAACTATATTTTCTGAGATTTTGTCCAGTACTGCCATTAAACTGAAAAACTGATAAATTATAATAAAAATGATTGTGTTATTTCACTACATAATATTAATCAGTCAATTTCACTATTAATAAAGTGACAACTGCCCCTGAAATTCTTCTAAGGCTGGGAATGCAGAAAAGACTGGGAAACCCGAGCCAGATTTGCCCGTCTTTTTAAAAAATATTTTGGATTTTTTCGAGCTGGCTATCTTCCAAGAACAATAATAAAAAGCCCCTCGACTCGACCTTGTTTCAGGAATGGCATCCCTGCAATGTGCCTTATTGTAACCTTTGAAATTGTACTTAATATGTATATGTAAAATCATATGTTATCTCATCTGCATTGATAGATTTTAACATAGTCTGTATTGACCTGTGAGTTAAAACAGAGAGGGTTTAAATCTAATTATCTAAAACAATGTCAGTTAACTAATTCAACCTCTAAAATAAGTTGAGATGTAAGCGAGAAACCTTTCATTGCAAATCATGTTAAGTGTGTGTCACTTTAAATTGAAACCACCAATGAATTCTGTCAGATCCAGCCAAGCAGAAGAGAGTGTCATTTTCCAATGAATGACAGCCATGTTTCTCAGCCCGTGACAGAACAGGCAGTCAACATCTGGTGATGTTTGGCAGAGAGGAAAGGAAAAGTGCAAAAGAATAGTTTTAGTTCAGTAACAATACAAATTTAATTAACTCCAATGGGACTGTGTTAAACAGGGAGTTGGGAAACATTTGTCATTTTGATTTGTCTTGACATTATCATAAAAAAGAGAAAATGTAATAGAATTTTGTTTTTGTTGCAAGTTTATTAATGATTGTAAATGTAAATGATTATGGATCTAAATTATGTTTTTTGTGATATTAACAATTATGGCCCAATTTTATTGCTTCCAGTATTTCCTGGTGTCAGCATTATCCAGAATAGAACAGCTCACCCATAAATGAAAATGTGTTCTGAGTTGATTTCCAAAATATGCCGTTTTTATGAGAGTAATATTCCTAGTAACCATAGCTCCAAAAAAGCACCATAATAGCCCTTATGACTTGTCCAAAACGTATGAAGCCATACAATATCATTCTGTGAAAAACAGACCAAAATATAAGCTGCACTAATAACCACCTCACTATAATTACTATAAACAGACATTGTTATGAAAGAACTGCATAAGCATTCTTCAAAAATATCTACTGTTGTGTTCCATGGAAAAACAACAGCACAAGTTTGGAAGAATATGAGGATGAGAATAATGAAAATTAGTTTTTGAATGGAAAACTACTT
Source organism: Chromobotia macracanthus (assembly GCA_036877525.1). Classification (NCBI taxonomy): domain Eukaryota; kingdom Metazoa; phylum Chordata; class Actinopteri; order Cypriniformes; family Botiidae; genus Chromobotia; species Chromobotia macracanthus. The sequence continues at coordinate 4,483,049 of JAZGTH010000019.1, forward strand.
TTTAAATACTTATAAACATTAAAACAGTGCTGCATGGCAAATGTGAGTCCCCGCAGTGATGTGTCTCATCTGAAAGAGTCAAATGACAGAACAGCAGGTGATAGAAAGAACATCACATTAGTATGAAAATTACCTGCTTGCTAATAGATGTGAATTGTGTTTCTTTTAGCTTATGATGTGCAGTTATACAAAATGATTAAGATTATAATTAAGAGGTTAAAACTATAGATGACACATTCACTCAAACAGATCCACACACACAGACTCTGTTCCTTCTGACCACTTAAACCCAGCAGGAGATCCTAAACAACATCCTGTGCAGATACATTTACGGTAAGTACCTGCAACTTTCAAGACAACATTCTCAAAATACAATTTAAAGATACTTGGAAAGAAACACGGGGAAAAATAGACATGTGTGGTCCTTCCCCATCTCAGACATGAGCAATTAAACCCTGTGACTCCAAATTAAAGATGTAAACACAGGCTAATACTAAGTGCATAATAAAGATATTAGGCCATTTTTGTCCGACAAGATGTGGTGAATCAAGACCTGCATATCATAACAAAATCTTTTCTGGGCTTACTGCACGGGACAATATCTAAACAGATTTTATTTGCGTATGTTCCTAAGCTTAGCTAACCACTGCTGGAGGTAATACAAATAGTTTGCCATTCATCTCTTTAATCTTCAGCTAATTTCAACTAAAGTCACTGGAAATCCAACATTATTGTGCTATCGTTTGCTTTGTTTGTTATTCTTGAACGAAACCTATCGTTGGTACGATCCAAGCAAAACAATTTACCCAAATTAAATTGCTGCATTCTGCCAACTCACATAAAGAATGTTTTTACTTTCAAAGAACTGAGGGGAGACTATGAACTGGAACCAGTGTCAATCAGGGTCAGCCATATTTATAATCTATATAAAATAAAATTGGACTGTCTGAACCTCCCCTTCCCACATTATCGAGGATATGAACGAACCGGTCAATCATAAATGGGATCATTGAAAGGACATAATGGGTTCATAATAACAATCTAAAAAGAGTAACATAATAACAACAAAAAAGGAAATAATCTAGATATACCACATTTTAGACCTGAAAGCAAATGTACATTTTAAAATATATTTGAAGTTAAAATGAAGTAACCAAAAATATTGAACAATTAATAAAGAAATACATTCAAAAAATTATAATACTAAAGCAATCAACCCCAGAGCTTGTATGGTGTATGTAATCATGTTAGACTCATAATCTAGTTCTATAATTCAGTTCAGCGCAGACACACTCACCTTCTGAATGAAAGTGTTGCTGTTTTCTTTAAACTGCCACGTTTAATTGACTCTTCTTCTTGTCTCCATTTCTGGATGTAGTAACCATTGGCAGCTCCACTGTTGAAATGAGGATGACAAAGTGTCTGTTCATTTGCATATCCCACATTAATAACCACTAAACCGGTCCTCTTGATCAGAATGTGGGCGGGGCATATGTGTGGGTGGCTATTGAGAGTGTGTTGACTATTAAGAGTTGGGCATTGTTATGCAAATAAACTTCAGAGCCGACCAATTTCCTGAGCTGTTTGCTATTTTCGCTATAGCTAATGCAGACGTCAAAGTCACCCAGGCTGGGTTTAAATAAAAAAGGAAAGGTTATATGTCGTCATGTTCCCTAAAGTGTGCTTGATGCTCACATCAGATAAAATAATTGCCATTCCTAAGTGCACACTACAGTAATGTAGGGTACTGAGCAGTTAACATAACATCAGATAACATCAGTAAACAGGCTGCATTGCAGTCTGATCTCACTCTGAATGTAGCTGCACTGTGCTATACCTGTACCAGTGTATCTGATCGCCTTCAGAACCTCTTATAAATTAACCATAATGCAACACGTGATACTCAGTACAGATATTGAAATGCAGATCACTGGTTTTCCTTTAGGATCCAGATTCCCACTGGATTCACATTACACTGGAAAAATCAACATAGTTCCAGATTTGTTTACAGCACAGAAGTACTAGAAGTCTTTTAGATCAAACATTTATATGTTTTAATGTTTCAGAGACTAAATAGAACTAAATAATATTATACTATTAGCTATAATACAGTGACAGATGAATTTGCACAAACATCCCCTGATGTTTATTTGGACACACAGCCTTTGACATAAGCAGCATAAGACGTGGGAAGCTTTCTCTCACTAATATACTCATAATATTTATTTTGCTATCCTAACTGCGTGTGATTATATGGTTTGTTGCGTTTTATTACTTGTGTTTAGCATTTTTCCTGCTGTCTGAGATCAGAATCCACCAATTGAGAGCCACTGTGGTATTGACTCATGTTTGTCCAAGCATGTTTTGACAGAGGTGGTTAACCAGTGGCTCAATGCTCTTCTCACTATACTAAAACTGATATGAATGCATAAAATGAGCAATTACCAAGAAATTTTCTTGTGGATCCATTTTGAACATCTGCTCAAGGCAGCCCAACTGCTGCTCCATTCAACAGTGACATCAGCCGGCCAAGCAGCCCTGGCAGGTCGGCAAAATTCACAGGAGGTGGAACAAGCTCCAACGTTTCTTTATATTTTACACGCACATTAAAGCATTAAAAGAGCCATTATATCCATCCCATTATATTGCTTTACTAAAAGCAAATTAACCACATTCAACGCATCAGTAACATTATGTTTGTGCATAGCTGATGTTTTTAAATGTAAAGTTTTAATTTATTTAAAATTAATTTAAAGTATAATTAGCACCAGTGTCTGACCAGTATGAGTGTCTGACCAGTGGCTGAGATAGTGCTGTGTATGAGTGACTTGGTTGTCATGGACACTGTGCTACATCACAAGTCAGAGCTGTCATTGGGCAGGAGTCTCAGGCCCACTAAAACCTCACACTCCAGTCCATGGGGGTCTTACCAGTCAAAATTTTGTGCCCGAGCAAATATTCCTGTGGCTTTTAATGTTTGCATTTACAAATGAATGGTTAAATTATATACCCTAACACCACGCTCAACCCTGCCCATCAACTTTCCCAACCCACCGTTCACACAAAAGCCCTTGAACACAGGTCTCTCTCCTATGACAAACAGAATAAAAAACCCAGTTGTTTCATTCCACAATGTGCTATGTTTGTACCCTTCCCCTCCTGAACCTACCCCACCTCAGGCAGGTGATATCTGAGACGTCTGTCTGTGCTCAAGTCCCTCAAGTCTGTAGCATGAGCTTTAATTAAACATGTGGGGCTTTCAATTGTTTCAGATAAAAGGCACACATACTCCTTGGCCAGCGCTGTCTACAGTATAGCAGTCATTCATATGTAATGTGAGTGTCTGTCAGGAGAGGCACAGAAAGCATCTGTGCTATTGAAAAGGTAAACTAGGACCAACAGGCAGGGATGGGTTACATTGAGCCTTGTATAATGAGAGTTCTGTTAATTATAAATATGATCAAGGATACTGTATGACTAAAATAAAGCAGTAGAATTAATTGGAGGCAATCACAGCCTACATTACATTGCTGCCCACACAGATTTCTCCAGGCTTTACTAGTTTAATACATACGGAATGGAATGTGCATTGCGTGTTTAAATGCATTATATGTTATACAACTGTGATTACCATCATTACATGGTGTCAAGGAGACCGGGGATAATTGTCATACTTTTTCACCCAGGTATACCTTTTTCCTAAGGTAGGTTTCTTCTGTAGAGACATATAATGTTGTCACACCGTATGAGGTAAGCTGACATGACGGAACCTGCCAGATAATAGAACAAAAATATCAAATAAAAATCTGCAAATGCAAATATTATAAACTGTATGAAATGATAACATTCAAACCCCATGTGACAATTTGCCCCAATAAAATGTGACTTGGCCTCATTTGACAATTATGAAAAACACGCTGAGAAAACAGTTTAACAGTTTGTCTGAAATCCACCTTCATTATGATCCCTGCCTGAATCTATGATGGTGTGGTTTCATTGTGTTCACTTGATTTACCATAAAGCTATATTAAAAAAAAACATTAGAATTGTAGTTTACAGTATAAAATGTAAAACAATTATTCTAATTTAAGAGGGTTTTAAACTAGGTCTTTGGAAGCAGCATACAAAACGATTGTTGGAGAATACAATATCAATAACACTCTTTATAGTCTGGCTACAGCAGGATATCCTTTAATCTGATCCAGGATGTTTGGGTTAAATTTCCCCTGTTCAGTTGCATACATGTAAAAAGAACAATGATCAGTTTGAGACCACTCATCCCGCCACTTGTCGGGTCATCACAAAAAAAACAAGCCAATAAGTGTTGCAGTCAGCAGGGTTGTAAACTGGGGGAAGCATTGACAGGCTCTGGAAATTGATGATAGCCAGTCACAAGGTCAAAAAGAGAACCACAAGTCCAGCCAGACACATCTCCTGGATCTCTCACCCAACACTGCCTTGCTCATATAGACAAGCCCCGCCTTTGATTACTCATCCAGCCAATGATTGGGTGAGGCACGGTTGTGCCACCCAGGCAAACAGCCAAAGCAAACATACCACAAAATCACTTTCTACTGTAAACATGACCTCAACGTAACTTACAACAACACCGATACAACAAGGCAATCATAGGAAGGAAGCGACTCCATCAGCACTTTCAGTACTTAAAACAAATCAGCCTTATGGGGTCCTGACTCACTGCAAGAAAGCTCCTCTCAAAGGACTCTGTCTTTATTTACCGATCCAGCTTCTGTGACAAGAATCTTAACCGGATGGAAATTGCTAAAGTCATCTTGGAGGAGAGCCACGACTCCCGCATAAGGAATACATTGTATCCTATATTGCAGGAAGCAAGCAACAACAGGAGGAAAATTGAATTAGAAGAACAACATGTTTCTGGAGCTCACATTACACCTTTAAGTGACCATGAAAGTATCATGGGAATTCTTTAAATGTCTTTGATTATGAAACGTTATCCGAAATCTCATATGGAAAAATGGAAACATTATAATTCAAAAGCTATGTGCCAATAAAGATCTCTCAACTCTACATGGTATCTTCAAAGTCCAATATATCAGACACCTTTGGGGAATTTGGGAGCAGAACCTCATAGACTTTAATCGACACCTGGGATAACATAAAAACAACCTTCATTTACACTTAATTTACACTTTCAACAAGACAGGACGTTGTAACTCAAAACACTGAACAAAAAATGCTAAATAAAGTACACCGAGAATAACCCTATTTCCCTCAAACTGTTTTCTGTTAGAATTTAAGATTATCGTCAGGAACTAATTCTGGCCAAGTCAGATAAGTTTCCCTTTAACTCCAAAACCAGCACAGTGATAACGCCTAAAACATATCCTTTCCATTTTTTCCTCTAACAAGACCCACAGCAATTCTATGCCACAATTATCTCAGGAAAAGTCTTGTCTGAAAATATACTGCGTCTGCAACCCCTGATAAATTATATTGATAAGGGGGCAAAGGTTACTTGAAATTGGGAAGTGTAAGAAAAGAGTGATGTCAATGTGGACCGTCCTTTTCAATGATGGCAATTTGTAGACCATTTAGACTGAATCTAGAGTTTTTAGCAGCCTGCTGTCAACACAGCACAACAGTTAAAGGCTTTTAGTGAAAGCACCAATGAAGATGGTTGGTTAAAAGCCAGAGGGGGTTAGGGATCATCGAGGGTCAACTCTGCAATGGGAAGACTATTAATATAATGATCTACTCTGAGCAATACTGAGTCTATATAGGTAACCAATTATAGAATACAGTACAACAAAATGTGCAGTGTTATCAGCATGAGTGGAAGAATTACTTTATTTGTATTATCCAATGAGCAATGAGTGTTAAAATGCAAATATGCAAGACAAATAATTGGCATGTTTTTACTGTTATCTATCATTCTATTACAGAACCCAGAAAGCTTTTATTTAATTTTACAATGGTGAAATTAGGACTCTGTAAGTAGACAGTGAGGAGCTGCAGGGCTGATGTTAAAACTAATTTGGAAAATGTCATTTGGACAGTTGGTGAATAGACAAGTTTTGCAATTAAAAGTTTAGTTCAACCAAAAATGTAAATTCTGTCATCGTTTACCCAGCCTCAAATTCTTCAAAACCAAACGGCTTTGGAACAACACAAGGATGAGTAAATAATGACAGACATTTTATGTGTGTGTTTTATTTCTTTTAAATCATAAAAAAAATTGTTCAAAAATGAAGCAAGAGCATTTAGTGGGACATCTTGATTAGTGGTCCTCTCTCAAAAGCCAGAATGTCCTCAACCAACCATTTGCCTGAAATGAAAGAGAACTGGAGCTGAATACAGTTCAGATGCTTTAAAACTGTGGTTAGAAAGAAGCTATTCAGATCTATTTATAGATTCATACCAGCTGCGTCTCATTACCGGATAAATATTTCCACTCTTTCAGAAATGATGTTGCTATGTAACTTTTCAGTTATGAATGTTTAATTGCCTTACATGTTTACAACCCTGACTGTAATTATAATGTCATTTTATTAACAGCTTTCAGAAAGGTTTTGTAACACAATGGATTTGTCACTGTTAGAAATGTTATGTTAAAGAACCAGTTCTAAAATTCACATAACTGTGGGACAAGTGTAGGAAAGCAGAGAGAAAGTTTGTAACCATTGTGGCTCTTCATGCGAAATGATAAACGAGTGCAATAGCACCACCTACTGTGTTGGAGTGCTGATCAGATACTGGTGCTGAATTATTTTATTATTATTTGTTATCATATGAATATTATTTACACTGGATCAGTCATGATTATTAATATCACAGCTATTGTCAATACCGGTGTATTGTGACACCCCTAATCCAAAACACAACATATTTTGCTGACCAGCAGTCTCTTCAACAGGTCAGGATAGTGACAATACAGTATAAAGCAGCTTTAAACACGTCTCATTTAAAATGCTTCTCTGACATGTAAAATCTCCTGTCAGCACATTCTTCATGAGTAATCTTATGTAATCCTCATGTCTCCGTTGGCCAGAAGGCAGTATTCACAGTGTCTCCAAATGAATAGTAGCATGGAATTTTCAGACCCACAACCCGGCGACACAGGGCCCTGTAATAAAATGTATATTTAATGCATATCTAGTACTAATATTTATAATTCAGTTGTATATGATGTATTTTTTATACAGTATCTAGTGACTATATCTGGAGAGTGTCTTGCAGAGTTAGTGAGGCATTTCTAAGCCCTCGGATATTTACAAACCCCACTAACATATTTATCGTCGACAGCGGTGTTTTAATGGCAAAACTTGGGCCCCTTTGAGAGTTGCTTATTTTGACTGGTAGTGTTGAAACATTAATCATTGCTCCTGGTTTGCACAGCATTATGGGAAAGCTGCACACAGAGCTGTAATATATAAACTATATTTATAACTTTAGGGCAGTTTAGTTTCACCCTTTGTGTCAGTTTCCTGTAGCTTACAGTTTAGACAAAATATTGCAAACATGCAGGCTACATAATCAAGTGGTGATAAAAATGAAGTACCGAACATTCAGTGTTGAGTGGGAACTTGAATGCCTTTCCATGTTCAAAGCTTTGATGGGGGACGAGAGAATTTATTAAAGTGGCTCTTGCGGATAAAAGAAATTCACCAATTTATTGTAGCTCCAAAACTGGCTGGGTTCCACTGCTGGAAGGTTAAGCCAACTTCTCTACTGCACAGTTGTGCATCTTTTATCAAAAGGGTACAAATGTTCCTTTGCCCTGATGATTCTCAACCAGGGGCCCAGGGCCAACTAGGGGGCCTCAATAAACTTCCAAAAGGGTGTAGTTTTTTAATAAGAAAGTATTTAAAATTTGACTAAAACAACTAAAATCAAGGTCAAAAAGTTGAGATCAACTGCTCTAACCTAAATATACATCAATTACAATAATCCAATACATTGATATCTCAGATCTCTTTTCAGATTGATCAAGGGTCATGCAGGGAGGTGAATGTTCTAAATAAGTATACCACATCTAAACCCATTCACTGTCCATTCAATACCTGAATGGACTCCAGTGTGGACCCTCAGCTGCTGTTGAGGTATGTGTCAACTGTGGAAGCTCCTCATGCCCTGCGCTATAGCTAAGAACATTATAGAAATTTCTTTTGCATGGTCGAGTCCATTTCTTATTGGCATGCCAGATGCTAACATATAGGCATCATCAATGGTTTCTACCTAGATACAGCACAGAAGCAACCCATATGTTACAATGGATTTTAACCTGTTTCGCACTACAGTGTAGCATCCATGCTTGGTCAAAGCATGTATTTGAGTTATGTACCTTGTAAACATTGTGATTGTCAGTGATATTGTGAAAAGGTCGTTTAATCCCAAAAATGTGTATAAGTCATTCGACACGTTCGCAATCTACAGAAAAAGAAACATGGTCAGATTATAGCTGTCAGCCTATGAATGAAGCTTAGAAATATAAAACAAAGACACACGCGTTCAGACATCAAAGTTTCCATAAGGTGACAATGGTTTTCCATTGGGGTTCAGCTGCGGGCAGAAGAAAGCTCCTGAAATAAACATATGTGAATGTGTTATTTCCACTTAGAGACCCAGACAAGCTAGTGGGCCAACAGCTGTGCTAGCAGAAGCCTGGCCTTCGTGAGAGAAAGGAGATTTCAGCATTTGTGTCATGTCATCTAGTAATACCAAAAGGTCTTATGGGACATGTGAGAGCCATTCCAGAGCTTACCGAGCTTACGCGCCATTTGATCTTACAACAACCCCCCCCACACAAACACGCACAGGCATTGTTGATAAGACTGTGCGGGTCTATTTATCACAGCAGGTGGACTGTTGCTAATTCTCTATTACTCTTACTATATTACACTTACTATTACTATTAGTTCATTATCTCAATAAAAGGAACTAAAGTTACGATTTTAACAATTACAGACATTTGTATTTTAGAAATGTGATCAAAATATGTACAATGTGGATGTTTACTACTGTTACACTTATAGTATACTTAAAAGTAAACATGTATAAACTAAAAAATGTGGGACAATTTAGTTATAAGAAGTATTAAAATAGCACACTTACAAGTATACTAGTATTACTATAAAGTATACTTTAAAAATATACTTGAACTTTGCTTGAGTATACTTGATAAAATGTACTTATTATGTAGTATATAGTATTTCTGTAAAGGTTGTGAGCTGTTTTTACCAGAAGAAACATCTCCAAGATGCACTTTTCATCACCTGCGTTGAAGTGAGGGAAGTTGACATGGTGGTGAAACCTTCAATGTCACTAAAATAGATGGTGATGCAGTTGTAGGTCTCGTTTGTCACTTTCCCGCAATGAGCTGCACAGCTACAGATCTAAAAATACGCAAAAAAAACACGGACACTTGAAAATGGAAAGCAAGGTAATGCTCATCACAGGTCTCATCACGTAGACTCGTTGTGACGGTAAACATTTAGTGTGCAGGTAAACATTTAGTAACAAGAGAAATAAATGAAGAAAGAAAAAAGAAAGAAATGGTTTTAAAGAGCAAAAATAATCAGCAGGTAGCTTTGGATCAGCACTTTTATGGTTATAATGTGGAGTGATGCGTTCTGTAAGTTAAAGGGAAAATAGTTTTTTTTTATTTAATTAATTAATTTAATTAAACTTACTATATACCTTAAATTACTTGAAGGTGTTATATCATATTAGTATGCAAAATCAAGCAACATTTGCCTTCAACTAAACAACTAAAACAGCATTTGTCAGAAATCCACAGGCTTTCAGTCAGAAATGTAGAAGCTCTTTATAAAAAATATATGAAAAAATTAAATTGCAATTATAAATCATCCAAGTAAGTCAAAGCCTTTGAAGGATTTAAAATAAAAAGCCAAGAAATACACTGGTTCCCATCCACATAATTACAATTTTGAAATGTAAATGATTGTCTGATCATGCAAAAGTTTCTGCCACGATGCCAAAGTGTTGTGAGTGGTTTTGTGTTGGAATTTGGTTGCTGTGGTGTTCTGAATGGTTGCTAATTAAACACACGTACGCGGTTTAGAATATTCTGGTCCCTAGATTTGGGTAAATCTTTAATGTAAAGTTTATTATCAGCTGCTTCACTGTTGATGTCATATGTTCATGTCCATATTGCATTTTTTATATGATTTGAAATCTGTTCAGAATCCCTTCCCATAATTATAAGCAGTATTAAAAGTGCCTGACTAGTAATGTTTGTTAATAATGTTGCATGGGTCAGGCAGGCAAAAATAACCATATGGAACGGAATTTGTTGTATGTTAATTCCTCATATTGTTTCCTGTCACTCTCTCTCTCTCGCTTTCTCTCTGCATGTGGGTCTCTCTCTCATTCTGGACCAGAATAAATGTTCAGTGTGATATGCTGTGACAGTGTTGCTCTCATGGGGCCCTGTGCTTGCTGGGCTGTGTGTCATTGGTCCCCAGAGTTCTCATATCGTGTCTGTGTTTGTATACCTTATTAAGCCTTGTCATCTGTAAGTATAATTAATGATCCTTTGTGTCTCTGCCCTGTTTTTCTTTATTACCTCAAAAGCCCTCATTAGTCACAACTACCCTCGTTTAGAGCTGAAACAAAGAGGAATAATGTGCTGTGTGCCACTGTTTCAATATCCAGAGAGAGAGAGAGAGAGAGCTGTATTCACAGATAACTGAGGCCTCAGAATTGCTTGGGTAAAGTGCTTTTAATCAGACCTTAACTCAATGTTAGCTCCTTAACTCAACTGACTTCACTTGGGAATCGAACTTTACAAGTAGGGAAGATTACATCAACAGAAACTCTAATAAAAGAACAGCATGCACAGACGACCATAAAAGTCATCGTTTCGCTCTGTTTGGTCAGTGGTATGCATGTGTCAATCATCAGCTGGCAGTAAAGCACTATTTTACAGTGTGTGATTCAACTGGTACAACATAACGGTGGCCATGCCAAGAACATGGGTTCAATTCCCAGGAAGTACATATACTAATAAGATACCTTGAATGCTATGAAGGCTGACACCTATGTAGGCCAATACATTCCAAATTAACATTACATTCCATTTTATCATTTTACAAAGACAGTGTATTAAGGTCTATCAAAAGATAGTTACATTTATAGTCAAAAGATAGTATGACAGAATAAAATTCTTGTTCATTTTTTTTATATTTTCATGATCACTATTTTATATGAACAATCTTACCTTTGTTGAAATTGGCCTTAAACAATATATTTATAAAACATATTTTTTTTGTATTTTAAAGTCGATATGTATTGCACTGTTTAAGGGTTTATGTTGGTTTGTCATGTCATTTATTTTGATATCACATTTTGTAGTCCTTGCACATGGTCTTTGTAGTTTTTTATGTTACCCCCTCATTGTCTCCAGGTGTCTCTTGTTTCCCGTGATTGTCTTGTGCATTTAAGCCCTCATGTAGGCATAGTCCTTCATTTAGCTTTAAATGTCTTTGTTTATCTACTGGTGGTGTGCGCTGTTATTTCTAGTCAAGTTTAAGCAAGTCTGTTTGCATGTAATTAGGCACGTTCATCAATTTGCCTTCAGTGGCTCTTTCATCACATCTTGTTGTATACCTCTGTATTAATACCAGTGTGTAGGTGAACATATCTTGGTTAAAAAAACAGCGCTAAGAACTGATGATTAAACCAAATGACAACTTTGATCATTAAAATACTCTATTTAAGACTGACTTTAGATTAGAGCAAAAGTTAAAAGGTAATGCTTTACACTACAGTATTCATGTTACAGGACAGGTATTACTTGTTAACATAAAACAGCAAAATGCTGTACTGTAGTAAAACTACAATTATAGGCCAGCCATGACGCAAGTTAAAGTTCATTACTCTTGCTGTATTACAATTACTGATGGTGTTTATTTACTATGTAGTTACTAGAACATTGTAATATAAACAGTGATACAAAGGGGTGACTTTAATCAATAGGTAATACACAGTCTAAACCTTTGCTGGGAGACCTGAGGACGGTCCACAGCAGCTGTCTAATAGTCTGAAGGCTTAAGAAAGTCTATTGACTCATTTTAACAAAGCAACCACTCAATCCCAAAACTCTGAGAGACAGTGATCAAAGAATCGCCCAAATGAGGTCTGCACTTTTATTTGTTGTTTTTTTAAACCTCGGCTATAATAGTTTGCGTGACATCCATTGACTATCAAATAAGTCTCAAATAGATAGTTTACTTTGTATTTTTTGTGATAGTCCAGACATTATTAATGCTTGAAGGGTATAAATGTTTATTTGATCAAGGTCAGGCAGTTATATCTGGTCGCTGCAACCACCAAACCAGCAATAATCCTCAAAGCAATCAAGACTTTTTTTTCTGAGAAAACGTACATTACTAATTTGCAGATATATTGGGTGATTAATATTAATTTGATGTCAACACTGTATTTCCATTTATTGAAGTATGATACAGAGCAAATTCTAAACTGTCGGGGTTAATTCTGGAGTGCAATATGAAACAGATACATTCAGTCACCAGTTCAGCATTATGATAAAAAAAAATTTGGTTACGTAAGTCCGCCCTGACTTTATTACTTCTACCTGTTAGCTTGGGGGGGATTCAGTCTGTGAATCGCTGAGAAATCTATATTGTTGTCAACTTGGAGGCTGGGGTCTGGCGGTGATTTGTACATTATTCAAGACATAATTCTTTCTCCCCTTTTTTAATCAAAGAGATGGAATGGGGCAGTGCCACAAGACAAGATTTTTGGTGCTTTGCACAAAACACATGCAACAAATTCGCATGCACGGAATGCAGAAAGAAAGTGTGTGAGAGGGTTTGGGTGATACAAGAGTTGATGACAAGCTGATATAAATAGCAAGGATGGGCATTTGATGCCCCCTGCTGGAAACTGCAGCATAGTTGCTATATAACAGCCTCTGACTGGTCCCCTGATTCAATGAGGTAGAACTGGAGCTATTACTTAAAATTCATTTAGCTCTGTCTTGAGTACCTAGATAGACGCTGAGTTCTCCTCTAAAGCCACAATCTGGAGAGTCTAAAGTAGTTTGCAATGACCTGTATAAATAACCCAACAGCTCATCAATAAACAATTAAAATCTGTAGAGCTGTCAGCAGATAGTATAAATTGGTTGTGTGGAGAGCATATACTAGCATCTTACCTGAAACTGGTTATCACTACCTTGGAGGGTTTTCATTATGTAGGGTGACTCACGATCTCCATTTGCATTCATAGTTTCTTGGATAACTGTGTTAGAAAGCACATTACATATATGCATTTGGCAAATGCAATCTCAAAGCAACTCAGTGCGTTCAAGGTATACAATCTGTCAGTATGTTTTTCATCTAAGAATAACCTACCAATTAAGCTACAGAAACACAAGTACCACAATGAATCCCTGTGTAAGCTGTACAATGGGTAATGTGAGGAATTATGTTGGCTACACATGTAAACAAACCACAAAAACTGAGCAATATTTCAGTTCAAGCAATACTATCCTGTAATGGTCCTGTTCCACATTCGTGTAGTGATCACAAAGCCATCACATGGGTCTCCATTTTCCACCAAGGTTTGGTTTAATGCCTGAGCATAGAGCCAGACACTGTCATGAGCTATAGCCGCTAGCACTGATACCTGTAGATAATTAAAAAAATAAATATAAACATTATTAATTAACATTATGCCTCAAGGCCTGAAGTCAATGGGACAAGTACAAAAAACAGACAGTGAAATCATATTAATGTGATTTGCACTATGGTAACTAAACCATTACAATACACTGCTAGTTTTGCAGTCACTGCACAAACTTTAAAGAAGTATTAGCAAGGGATATTTTTCCATTTCCCACTAAATGAACATTTGATAGTCTTTTGTCTTGTGATGATATCTCGTGACTAATGAGTTAATAATTATTTCCATAATTACCTTTTGATAGCCCCTCACTGCGTTAAAAGTCAATCTCGAGCTTTAATTAGAACTGTGCTCTTGTAGAAGAGGGCTAGCTTTATTTCACAGCCTATTGACTGAGTAATGATGTAACAAACGAGGGATTATTATTTCCAACACGTTTCGTTTTGAGTAGCTGGATTTTTATTATTTATTATTTTGATGGTCAATTGTCTGAGAAATGACGCTCATGAAAGCATGTATGTTTGTGCAGGATGGCCCAATGAAAGCCTGAATGCGTGTCTATGGTAAAGGGCCGCAATCCTCCTTATATATATATATATATATATATATATATATTATATAATGTTTATATAGAATATGTTTATATTCTATGTATTCGTCATCTATTCATCCACTATATATTTCCAACAGTTTGCTGACCTTGCAAAAGATCTGGTCTGCTATTTACAGCACTAATAGCAATGAGCGCTCCAGCCCCAAACCAGCCAGAGTGGAAAGGACTGGACTGTGCTGGGCATGGAGATCAACTGTGTAAATCTGGTGCTCAGACTAAGAGGAACCATAGCCATCAAATAAAGCATGAGACTGGAACTCTCCACAGCAGCTCTCTTTACTATGACATATTACACATAAAAAGATAATGAAGCATGGTTACATTTGTAAAAATACCCGTTGCATACAATATACAACATATCAAACCACATTTAAAACCAAGTGACAGCTGCAAACAAATGATGATAGATCTTTCTTCAGAACTTCTCCAAGTATTTTTTTCCAACTGCTTCAACAAAACTGCACCGTTCTTTACCAGGCTGTATGGTTCCAAAAATAACCTTAACACCCACAGAACCTTTCTGATGCACAAATGGTTCTTTGTAGTAGAAACAGGTTATGCAGAGCAATGAAAAGGCAAGAAAGAAATGGTTCTTTTTTAAGTATCTTTGACTTAGATTATGTTCACACAGGTGTAGCGTATCAAGATCACATTAACCAGTAAAGTCTGACAACCAGTAAGGGTTTATTTTGAACATCTTTATAAATTTGTAATCGTTTTGCTTGAAATACTGTGTTGGTTTGAAATACTTTTATAATAAGTCTAGTACACACAGATAGTACACAAATGTGACAACGCATTTAACAGTTTTTGGAAAGGAAAGGGTGTTGAAAATACTCACCACTCATTTCAGAGTGAATCCAGTTTCAATTCAGAGACACTTCAGATTAAGTCAAACATAAATCAAATCAAGAGTCAAGTCTTACATAAAACTACCTGTATCCAGGGTGGGAAATATATCCAGCAATGAACTCTGGCCATATGGTTTTGCTCTGAAACCAGCCATCCACAAAAAAATCTGAATGAAAAACACAAATGTTCTTGACATTTATTTTTTCAAAAATATGTTTGCTGACAAGAAAGCAAAGCTCTGTTACGGAGGTCAGTTAATGTCACTGCATTAATACATGACTGTGTTTAAATGAAAGAGGGTAACAAGATGGGCTTGATAAATATAGGAAGATGCAAGGACGATTCTGTCTTAAAAAGTTAGTGAGGCACTCTTTAACTTTAACTTTAAGAAGCAAACTACACATGTAATAACCACAAGATGGCAGTCTAGACATAAAGCTCCAATCACTGAATCAATGAATATAGGAAATAAAAGCGACAACCAATTTTGTTGAAAAAAATAATAATAATGTAATATCTAAAATAAAAACTTTGCATTTAAGAACTGGCTATTTGTTCTACTAAATATCGACCATTCATAACATACACTCTGTTTGCTTCAACAAGGGCTATATTTGCTGGCTCAATAAATAATGCAAAAATAATATTAATACCAATCAATCTATAAAAGCAAACATTTGTTTAACAACGAACAGGCAACTTTAGGACATCATGTGACAGCGAGTTTATCATGCTCTGCTTTTTCTAAACGCTCACGTATTT
The DNA here is from genome assembly GCA_036877525.1 of Chromobotia macracanthus. Lineage (NCBI taxonomy): Eukaryota > Metazoa > Chordata > Actinopteri > Cypriniformes > Botiidae > Chromobotia > Chromobotia macracanthus. The sequence continues at coordinate 4,498,926 of JAZGTH010000019.1, forward strand.
AAACGGAACAGATGCCAACAAAAAATAATATAACAATATAATATTTTAAACTTAAATTAGCCCATTGTAAATAATCGACAAATTAGAAAACTCATTTATGCAATAACAATGAAAAAATGAATAAATTTCGTATGAATGTTTGTATAGTTTGTATAGTAAAATCCGTATCATAATTTTTAATAGTTTTAATAGGCCAAGTTTGCACCGACAGTACGACATACGTCACCAAAACACGCCCACAATGTACTAATTAAGCAAAGTGATTGGCTGATGAACATGGCGATGACGTTGATTCCTTTCTGAAGGGTGGAGCCAAAGGCAAGTGTATAATAATCGTCAAATATTAAAATATAAAAAATGTGTAAACATTATTAACACGCAAATTCAATGGATAATGATTTGTTTTTAAAATACACGAGCCGTAGGTAATACATAAAATGATGCTTAATTATAATACAATTATAACTCGATTGCTGCCGCGTTATTGATAATGGCGTTCAATTAGTTTCATCCACGGCCATTTAACGACAGCCGTGTATAGTTTTGTTCGCTAAAGTAAATAATATTTAGTAAATAATATCATCATCCCTCTGTTTTTGTTTGATATGTTATGCATTCTGTTTGTATCAATTTTTTTACAGAATACCGAGGAGAAAAAAGGATTAAAAGATAAACGTTGTTATTTATCCTGAGGAAGTCATTAACATATTTAATAACACGACAGTCAGGTAATGCTTTGAATACAGGTGAGTTATTTCGTTAATAAATTCAACATCAATTCTTTTACAGAGTTCTGCAGAATGATTTCAATTCTTTTAAAATAAAGTTATGTATTTTTTAATACACTGGATATATTTCTTTTTGGTACTCCACCATATAGATATGAAAGATCAAATGATCTGTCTTATAATGGGAAGTTGTGCCTGGCCAAGAGAACAGAGCCGGCTGCACAATTACTTTTAGTATTTCTGAAATATATTTTGTATTGAGTATTGTGCTCAAGGAAACCTGTGTTTTACTGATGAATGGATCCAAATGTCACATTTAATGGCCCCTAGAAGTCAAAGAGTTTTAAGCTGAATTTTGTGTGCTTCTAAAATTCAACAAAATTAACTTTTAGCAGATAAAGCGGCTCTTTCACTCACAGTATAATTTTGTGCAATTAAATGCTCTTAAGAATGAGAATGTCTGGCCCAGACTTTTTGTTTCACTAGAAATATCCCAACACAGGAAACTGAACTTGTCAAGCCACTTCATAAAGTCTTTAAGCTGAGTCTACGTAGTTAAACTTGAGTAACTGTGTTTAAGAACACAGCAATTACAAAACCTGATCCAACACATTCATAACAAAGCACCATGTAAAGAAAACCCCCAGAGCATTTTGTTTCAAAGGCATGTAAATGTTCACTCATTCCCTTTGTAAGAAATGGATCAATTTTGTTAAAAACCCTTTGGAAAAAATTACATTTTGGAGTTGAAAAATAGGCATCGACAGAAAAAACAGAACTCACGCTTTTTGTTCACATTAACATACATTTTATTCATCAAGTATTTTTTTTGTTTAATTTTTAAAGATGTAACATTAAATACGGAAGGCACTTACAAAAATTGTTAAATTATAGAAACATATTAACATGGATTAAAATAATCAGAAAACATGATAAGGACCAGAGATGCTGCCGTACCGCAGCCTCTTACAGTACATCTCAAGTAAAATCTACAGAATGTTAATCTAGATACAGTATAAAGAGAATTTATTATTAGTTTAATGCCCCTACTAGATTTTCATACATAATTTAGTCATTTAAAATACAGATAGCACAAAACACGATTGTTTTTGTCACTAGTAAGTGGTTCTTGTTTTTGTTGCAATTTTGTTTCTTTCAGACATCAGGCTTTGTGGTTTCTGCACCCGAGTACAGCTCGATTAGGCGGTTAGCCTCCCTCTGACCTGACAGCAAAGCACCATGGGTAGTGGAATAGTATTTTCTGTGGGTAGCCTCCCCAGCAAACAACACCTGCAAAGGCTGTGTAGGTAAAGAAAAGAAACCAAAAATTAGCTTAACCAAATATATCCTCTACGACAATATTGCCCTGGGGTCTGGTAAGCTATTTTTACAGGAGAAAAGTGATTTCAGTCTCCAGCCTCTTTTTGTTTGGTATACTTTGTGGGGTCAGACTGTTCCTGTCAGTTTCTTAATTGGCCAGAGCCTGTGAGTGTGTGAATGTGTGCCTGTTTTTGGTTCCTGTACAACCCAACCTTCTCATCTGACTCAAATTACACCACAACATGACAAATTTAAAATCCACCAGGAGCTCTCTGTCAACTGCAATATATGCAAGCTCATCAGGGTCACACTGGCTTTTGAGAGGACTCATGGGAAATTCGAACAATGATTAAGATGAAGATAAAGAGAGCATCAAATGGTTCTAAACAGAATGTCTTCCATTGAAATAACAGGTCGAATGCCTTTGCTGTCTTCTCCATTGACTTTCCTGCTAGTGAAAAACTGAAATCAAATGTATCAAATTTTCCAGATGTGTAAAAATGTACAGTTTTTAAATAGATGCACATTTACACTGCATAAATTACTGTGTAATCATTAAAATGTCAAACTATGATCTTAGAACAACTCACTGCCTCACTTTAGTGTGGATGGATTTACTTGTTTTTTTAATTTTCCACTCACCGGAGCCTTTGTGTTCTTGTTATAAGGCAGTGGCTCAGCCAGCTTCTCCACATCCCTGCCGCTGGAGCCCACTCGAGTGAAGGAGTAAGACCCTCGGATGTAGGGATTACTGCCCCACGAGGAGCGCAGGATCCGCCGTGGCTTTGGGATATTCTGGTTCCCTGTTATAAACATCAAATTTAAGAATGTGGTAAGTTAATTTGGGGAATAAATCCTATTTTTAGAGTTTACCATGTGAATACAAATTGTAGCCGCAGCTTAAAACAGCAACTTTAATACCAAGCAGAAACATCTGCCAACTAATCTTTTCATTGGTTGACTAAATAATGACCTAACTTTCACCGAAGACTACTGGGCAAACTTTACTTTGCCTAATTAATATTCATGAGGCTAATGTGCCACACCCAATCTTAGATTGGTGTAGGTTATAATGGATTAACTTTAACTTATTTCAGTTTAGATTCAGTTTGACCCTCTTTCTCTTTCTCTTTTTATTTTTTTCCTGTGTATTTAAGTGGAATGCATTAACGTTATCAAGGGAAACTGTTTTTATCTACTGTCATACTGAGAGAAATGAGCAGCCCTTTCAGTTATTAGCGCTAAGGTGTGACCAAATCCAATTTCAACACTAATTAGTGTATATAGGACTTGGGCAGATGGGAGGGGAGCCTGATAGGATCTGGATTAAAACAGATTGACCTAGTTAGGGGGCATGACAGCATGGTGATCTACAGAGAATGTATGCACTGACCTTCTGTCTACAGTATGTGTTCTGTCAATAAGAGGTTACTACAGAAATGACAATGTTTACAGTAATTATTGACACTACGCTTGATCATTTCACAGCTGTTGTGTATATCATCACTTCTGGATATGCCCTTGTCATGGGCCTTTATCTACTCACTATGTAAAGGTGTATCTTTACAGATTTAACTCTGGTACCTCTGTTATTTGTGAAATTTTAAGAAAATTAGAGTGTAAACATAACTAGCTAAAGATGTATATGAAATCTGTCACAAACCTTTGTCTCTTTGTTTGTAATACAAATTTAAAAGCGTAATATTGAAAGTTGAACCCCTACATGAATTTCCTTTCTGATGGAAAATTATGTTTAAATACAGCTGTTTTATAAAAAGATGATAACAAGGGGAAAATATGTATGTGTGAGGGAAAGATGTTAAACAGTTGAGTATGTTATGAATGCAGTGCTTTCATTTATCAATAACAAACCCTAAAGGATCAGCCACAGTATTAGTGCTGAGGCAAAATTGCAGTTGATTGACTCATATTGTTCTTCCTGTACTAGTAGACAGTACTTGGACAGAATCTGGACAGGTCTAAATGTCTTGGTGTGGCACACCTGGACCTCCCTGGGGTTTGCACTAACCTGTGAACTTGCGCAGCAGTTCGGTGCATATCTCCGCCACAGTCTCGTCATCACATCTCTCCATGCACAGCGCCTCTTCTCCACAGATCCAGCCGCTCAGCATGTGGCCATAGCGCTCGGGTGGATACAGCACGTCGAAGCTGCAGATCTTCTGGTACCACAGCTCCTTTGGGTAAGACAAGGTCTCCAGATGTGCCTCGTCCTCCCAAACAAACTGGATGCTGTTGCACTCTGGGCTCCAGAAGGGTTCTGCAAACTCCAGAAAGATCTTGTCAGTGGTACTAATGCCCAGTTTCTGGATGGCCTGCGCCTTGTCTTGAGGCAGACCCGGGTAGAAAAGCGTCTCATGGGCCTTCTTCAGGACCCCAAGAGAGGCTGTCAATATCACATGGTCTGCTAGCAGACACTCTCCGTCTTCGCACTCCACGCGCACCGGGGTGGGGCTGGGCCGCTGGTCCTGGTTGTGGTCAGCCTGGTCACCGATTTCCTCATCATTTTGGGAGCTGCAGTTCCAGTGGATGCGACGGATGGGTTTGCTGAGGCAGAAGACTCGGCTTGGGATGTCCTGAGCCAAGATCTCAATGACTTTAATGAAACCAGCTGGGATGACATGGTGAGCACCAGGAATCTCAGTCCACTCACCAAACTCGCTTAGAGACACTTCATCCATGCTGGGCGAGCTGCTCTCACAGCTCTCCACCTGAAGAACACAGAAGAACATGCCAAGGTCAAGCATAATTCAAACTAACGCTGCACAAAGTTGGAGAAAAATGCAATATGCAACAACACAGTATTGCAATGCACAGTATGTGGTATGATAATGCATTTTAAATACATTTCAAAAATTGAAAATTATATAAACAACATACACGATTCGTGTTCCCTTTGGTAAAAGAAAAATTCTGATAGAAATCTCTGCCCAAAACTCAGCCCAAAACTGTTTGTACACAACTTTTAAAGCTTTAAAATAATATTGCAAACCTTTAGGTAAACTTTGATAAAATCTGTATATTTTGCAAACTTCTGCAAATTACTTCTTGGCAACAAAAACCAGTCCGCACTAAGTCAGATATGTGATCATTCACGTTACTGATGTATATATAGTTTTATATACAGTTGTTTTCATGCTATCACAGTAAATACATCAGCCCTGTACTCTAAGGTTACCGTTCCAAATTTTACTGCTGTAAACAGACACAGGCAGACATACCCTAGAAGGCAAACAGCCAGAGTGCTGTTTTTGGTTCTGCACCTTCCTCTGGTAACCTCGTGTTACAGGATACCAATAATGTCTGTCCAGCTTTTACCTCAGTAATCCAGAGCTTTCAGTACTGAATTTCATCAGAATTATTGCAACTGGTCTTACATAACTGGGTACAGACAGAACATTGAGAACATTTCTGAAGGGAATTAATTAATGCATTTATTAGGAATACAAGCCCATTGTGAGTCTAGAACAGAGTGTGAAAAGACAAGCACAGTAGTGAAATTGTAACCCACTGTTCCCTGGGTGGAGTGCTGGAGTCTTGCATTTCACAATAGGAAATCAGTATTGCAACAGTGTGTGAAGTGCATGTAAGGGTGAGTTTAAAATCCCCATTGTCGTACAAACGTGAGAACACTCCACAACTTTGATGTCGTCATAGAGATGCAGTAAATCAGGTTGTGCGAGGAGCTCAGCTGTGCCCGGTGGTGTTTTGTCCTTGTAACAGCTTGTGACATCATTTCAAAATCAGTTCTACAGAAGTATATGGCTCTTCCTATGGATGTAGTACATTTAAGATATAGCTTTAGCATGAAAAGTAGTTTTATCATCCAATTTCTGTATTGCCCATTCCTGACTGATTAGAATGTACAACGTCATCATTTTCACATAATCTGTTCTTACCTGTTTAAAAACATTACAACCCAAATTATTATAATAGAATTTAAACTTTTAAATATTTTTCCTTTTTTATGGGAAATTCAAGTTTGTTAACATACCTACAATTGTTATATCGTATGTTGTATATTTATGTTCGAAGTTTAATTGTTATTGCTGGAAAATGATAAAATCTCATATAAAAACCTCATTAAATGAACAAAAAGTAAAACAGCTCATGAGATATTTGGATCTTCTGGGGCTGATTGATCAACATTTCGTGAACGTTACGCATCTTCCTGTTTTGTACCATAGTTGTGGAAAGTATCGTATTTAGCACTTAAACTCTGCAAATGACACGTAAACAAATCTCTCCAATAAGACATCTGCTCACTTTGAGGTACTGTTGTAGCATAGATAACTTGAGTTTCTTGGTGCTTTCTGAGTCGTAAGGATCAAGCATGATCTTCTTGCGCACAACATCTCGTGTGAAGATCCCCACACTGTTTTGACTCTCGGCTCCCACAGGCTTTCCATTCTGGAAGAACTCCTGAGTCAGCTTGTACACCTGTACCAACAAGTGGAGAAAGAGAACAGGATTAAAACAGAGTCATTAGACCATGGAGGTACTGCCACTTCCTGCCACAAATGAACTTAATTGCATTAAATGCTGGGGTTGGAATACATTAGAATTCATTACATTGCATTACTTTAAGTGGTTTTCTCTGGCATTAACTTGTCGGAATAATCACTGCAGGCTAAGTAAAGTCTGTGACAGCCTGTGTAACCAGAGGCAAAATTATAAAAACACTGGGATGAGAGAGGGATTGTAGGGAAAATAGAGAAGGGGCCACTATGAGAACAGCGCTTCAAGATGAGGTAACAACCGTTCAATGAGTGACCTTCAGCCCAACAGCTGTGAGCCTGGAATGAAATGTGCTTTCTCTGAGGATTAAACAACTTACTCACGTGAGGACAGTCACACATATATATATATATATATATATATATATATATATATATATTTCACACAGCCCTTTTTTACACAGGGCCATGTGGGTTTGGATTTTGTTTTCCCTTCATAATAAAAACCTTAATTTAAAAACTGCATGTTGTGTTTACTTGTGTTATCTTTGATTAATATTTAAATTTGTTCAATGACCTGAAACATTAAAGTGTGACAAACATGCAAAAAAATCAGGAAGGGGGCCAATACTTTTTCACACCACTGTATATATAAAAAACAGTGGTTTCTTGTTGAAATAAACCTGTAGTTACAGTTTGGAACAAAGTAATGCCTGATTTATGATCTCTTCCAAAGCTCACACAAGATTCATTCACATGCTCCAGTATCAGAGCAATCACATTCAGCCATTGCCTTGTAAAATGAGATCTGACGAATACAAGTGTCCCTGTTCAGAGTAAAGCTGCAAGAAACTACATTAGGCAGTTTTATCCAAAGCTACTTACAGTGCATTCAAGATACACATTTTTTCATCAGTATGCATGTTCCCTGGAAGTCAAACCCATGACCCGTGGGCTGCAAATGCATTGCTTAACCAATTGAGCTATGTGAACCGTATTCCACCAAGCATCATAAGGTTCTATCACAGTAAATGCAGTTAGCATTTTGCTCTTTTCTTTACCTCATTGTACAGGTCACTGAACTCCTCCACCAAGTCCTTGGGGATACGCTTGCCGCTGTTGGTCTGGTAATGGGCCACACCATTCTTGGTGTAGAGGCTGATGCGGCCCACACTGCGCTCTTCCTCTGTGGTGTGCTCCAGCAGCCCATTGTCCTTGGCCAGGTGGTAGACGGGGTTCCCATTTGCCCCATGGATCCAGGTTGCTCCAAGTTCCAAAGTGGCTTTACCTGTGGAGAAAGATGGAGCAGAGAGATGGATCAGAAATAGGTATAGTTTTAATCTTTGCTTCAGAGTAGAAGGTTTCAAAAGAGTTTATGAAGACAGATTAAGATTGAGAAATGTATAGATTTAATGCAGTGTATGTCGATCTGAATAAATGTGTCTGCCAAATGCATGCAATGTACTAGTGTAAATTTTAAATAACAGTTTTGTCCATGGTGGTAAGAGAGCCAATGTAAGGTGTCCCTATACTTAACTTACTCATTTACTTAAAACAGCAATAATTCAAATTAATTCAGGTACGCTGTTATCTTATGTTGGACACAAAACAAATGAGCACACAAAAAACATTTTAATGTAAATCCTATTGATCTGAATCACAAAACTTTGATTTTTATAATAATCATGCAGTCCTAATAACCAGAAAATGGTTAATAGTTGTTGTCTTTAGGAGAAACATGTTTCTCACCGTGCTGAATGCTTTGCACTCTGCCTCCGATACGGTCGGCAGCTTCTAGGACCGTAACATTGGTGAAGCCGTTTTCCAGTAGGGTTTTGGCAGTGGCGAGGCCAGCCAAGCCCGCGCCGATCACTACTATTCGCGGTTGTCGATGTCTGTGTAAGGCTCTACTAAGAGGATCATCAGTGCTGTCTGAAGATATTTCACAACTTTGCATGCCGTCCAAGCTCTTCTTCTAGGGAATCTGAGGAAGGGTGAGATAGGGAGAAACCATTAGAGCGAACAGAAGACTCTGGCAAGACAAGTAATGAAAAACAGCCCGCACAGGAAGAGATAAAGTTAACCACTTTGCATCTTAAAGCACGTGGTTTTAAATTCAAGTGCAACACAGCAGCTATTCAAAGCACAACCTTAAAAGACTTTGCTGTGTTTCCCAAGGTACTACTTGTGTGACATTCAGTTAAGGTGCAAAATTTGGTTCCCATTTGACTTCTCCCACCTGTGACATCTTGTTGGACAGAAAGCATCACTCTAGAGAGTCCATTACACCAGAATGGAAATGTGAATGTGAAAATTACACTGTGATAGCCACAAGGAAATGAAAGTGCTCTTTATATTTCCGTTCAGGCTTTTTAGAGCAAGTCTCCATATAAACATGCCAGCTTATGTGTGACAGCTGAGAGAAAAGGATGCGCCTAATGTTAGACAGTCCTCCTAAGAGAGGTTTATCAAGTACCTAAAGGAGGAAGAGCCATAATGGAATATTGTTATGGATAGACTATACAATAGTAATACTTTAATCTAAAGATTAGCTCTTTAATAAAGAGCTAATCTTTCCGTTCATCAAAGTGAAAGAACGTATCACTGAGCCCGTCCAATGAAGCGCACAGAAATACAAAACACACACCTATTGTCTGCCACGATTATCGTTGTACCCGAGGGACATAGTCACTCACGTGCAGTAAGGAAGAGATGAACAATGATGAATGAATATGATTTGAATGAATAAGGTTGTGCAGTTATACTACTCTCTGTGACATCCAGTTGAGAGTTTGTATAGGCCATAAATTCATTATTCCAGCTTACTATGAGGGCATCTCAAAGAGAGGACAGGAACTACTCATGGCTTATATGATACAGAACATTTAATATCAACACTGAAGAGAGGTAGAACTGTAATATATGTGCATTATGAATTACAGGTGTTCTTGTAGGAAACACAGCATGTGATTGTAATCACACATTATATGGTCTTGAAATGCCACAGGTTGCTGACTGAATATAGGTTTTAAATATTCATCAATGTGAATCTCTTTCATTCATCTACAGTACATGTAAGTATTGGGACAGTAAAGAAAAACCCTCTGTTTGCTGTGGAGTCAAGAAATCTTTTATGATTTAAAGATGAATATGAGGCAGAAGTTTAGAATGTCACATTTTTGGACATTTTCCGGTTGTCCCAATACCGAGGCTCACATTAGATAGACGGATTAAACTCCGCTGTTCTTTTAAATTAGCAAAACAATTATGTGTTGAAAACACCAGATGACAAATTTTGTACATTTTGTACTTTTGCCTCTTATTCATATTTTAATGAAAGATTTCTTACAGGAAACAGAGCAATTTTTCTTTACTGTGCCAATACTTTTGGAGGGCACTGTATAATTCATTACTATTGTTAAAGAAACTGCAATTGGTGTAGGTAAATATGACACATTGATTACAGGTGATTCATCTGCAAAATATATGTATCATATGTTTGTAATATCATACCTGTGTAATAAGGATTCTGTGAAACACATACACAAACACATATTTTGATACTCAGAGCTTCATACACAGACAGACACTGAAGTGAACGAGACAGCTCTCAGTTTGCAGCCCAAAGCAAAGACGAATGTGGAATTTTGCAGGCTATTGAATTTTGCAGCAGTATATTTGAAATTACAGAGTGAATACCCATATATAGCAACAGATTATTTTCTAAACCAAAGAAAACAGTATAATTTTTTTTAATGCTTGACCCGAGACTTTTGTCATTGGTCTTGTGACTTGAGCTGGTTCTAAAGAGGCTCTTCTAAAGTTGGTTAGTGTCAACAGTGATAATATAGGAAAGACTTTTGGATGCATTTAGCGAACATAAGGGTGTGATGTTATTACTGTGTGCATTTGTAGGTCAGTTGGACATTACGAGAGAATCAGTAAGGCATCTAATTGTATCATAATGACTCATAACAGTCACTGCTATAGAAAGAAACTGCTGTCAGACGGAAAGCTCCTTTGATGTGCTCCTATAATGGAAAGTCTTGGTTCTGGGAGAGCTAATGGACAACCTCAGTGTTCTTGTCCCCACTTCACACACATTGTTTGAGGCGATCTAGAGGCTCTGTTTACATCCAGTATAAATATGCATCTTGTGGTCAAATGAGAAATCCTGTAGTGTATTGTAAAGGATGATTGACAGGCAATTGGCAGCCTTTGGCTGTTGTCAGGGATGCATCAAGGCAAATTTGTAGTGTTTACACTACACATATAATGTGGTCCCACACGTTTCTAAATACCCCTCAGTATGTGGTTTTAATGATCCAATCACAAAACGTTTTGGACCCCTTTACACCTCTATTTATTGCTCAAAATGAATGTCCAAACAGGTTCAGAGCGTTCATGCAATGTTTAAGAGACGCAACACAGCTTGCTGAAACACGGCTTTAGACCTTAGAATCAGCTGGATCAAATAAAACAACTACACACATCAACCATTTTTCCAATCAGTGGTCACAGATGACAGGGTTTGTATTCGAAACACTGTATGCATGAGGACGTTCTTGCCCTGTGCTATGCAGAAGGTCACATCTTTTGAAGTCAGGACCAGGATCTGTCAGAATCTGTTTTAAGAGACATTGCTTAATACAAAAACAGAAGGAACTTGTAACTTAAAATTCTCCTTTTTGAGCAACCTCAAATAGCTTTTGTACGACCGACGTCACGGTCACTCTTTTTTCTTCTTTTTTGTTGAACAGCTTTTCCTTCCATTAAACCAAGGTCTAAAGCAACAGCTTGAGGGAATGATTTCAGAACTCTTTTAACCTCCTTTATGAGCCGTATCCTGGAGCAGGATATGTCCCGGCCCCAACTTGCCGCAGATTAAGAAAAGACTTCGGGGGTCGCACACATTCTGCATGCCCTACAAATGACACCCTGCATCCTCTGTAATGCCCCTCAAGTCTCACACTGGATGGAGGGCAGATTATGTATGCCATCCCTTAGTGCAGATTTACCCCTGTGTTTAAAAATGTTTAAAAAACATTTGTAATGAAAACTTGCAAATGTATGCAATCCCATGCAGATGTATAATTGCTTAAAGGAGGGAGCTCTGATATCCTGGACCAGAGTCACTCAAGCTTTACATATAACTTTACTTCTGGTGGGATACGCTGCTTGGTCATTTACAGGGCTTTTAAATACACAAACATTATTAGTTATTATTGTCTAATCGCTTGAAAACAACACATTGCACCGCACTTTGTGGCCGGTCCGCTGAGTTCAGATAAGTTTGCGGCGCTTATCAAGTAAAGGCGCAAAGTGCGTCCGGTGAAGTCGGCGCTGCCACGTAACTACATACTGTCACAGATATAATACACTGCCTTGATAATAGCAAATAAATGTTTTCCCGTACGCATTTCTCTAATACTTATTTCACCAAATCCACCATCACTTTCGCCTTCTGGAGCGGGCGCAATGTTTAAGTCCACATTGACAAACGTCGATATAGCGCCGTGTCGTAAAACGCAGCTAAAAGAAAACTGAATCAATTATCACGCAACAAAACGGATCGTGCTGTCGGGATAAAATAGCAGAAATACAATAAAACCCCTTTCTGAAGTCTGAAGCGAAAACAGCGAGCGAAACCGATCGGTCCTGGCGGTCCGGTTTGTTTACAATCCGGCTTTGATTTTCAATAGCGCGACTATTAAAACGCAAGCCGTCCTGAATGTGAACACAACCCGCATCATCTCGATTCGCATCGGCTTTACCTGACTGTATCTTCTTCAGCGTAAACCGGAGGGCGATCGCGTCTCTTCTTTGTGTTTTCTCAACCTCTCGCTTTGTATTTATGTGTCTTGAAACCAGCAGCAGCCAGTTTGGCCGATGCCGCAGCCTCCTCGCTAAATAAATATGAGGATCTGTGACGCACCGCCTCGGATCTGATACCGGCTCTCGGGCGAGAGTCCTGCCGTCACTCGCTGCCTCACACCGGGCTGTGCAAAGCCCACCGCTCCTTTAGTAAACGAGAGGGTGGTTCGTTTTGTTTAGACAAAGTGCATCATGACAAGGTTAAGCAAACACAAAAATTGCATGTCTGACTGTTTGGGTGTGTGTGTGTGTGTTGACTTAACCATTTATTGGGGACAAATCAGTCAGCAAAACCTGCTCTTTGTTTCATTGTAAAAATGCAAGTTGCATTGCAGGGTTAGTGGTTGTATTGATTATAACTAGCTGTGTATAAAAACTGTATTACAAGCTGTGTGTGTGTGCTTGTTTTTCTACCATTGCACGGACCAAATGTCCCCACAAGGATGGTAGGAGTCACACACACCTATATTGTGGGGACCAACCATGTAAAAACTCAGGTTTCTGTGAGGGTTAGGTTTAGGGGTAGGGGGAAAGTTAGGAAATACAATATAGAGTTTGCACAGTATAACAGTCATTATGTCTAATGAAAGTCCCCATAAAGCATTGAAACCTAACATATAACTAACTAACATTTATATAGTTAATTAAACCGAAGGCTTCCTGCTAATTGTATTATATTTGATGTATTGTAATAGAGTCATATACTCACATTGAAGTGCTTAAATTGACACTGCTTGAGCAAAATATGAAATGTACCCACTTCAAAAGATTAAACACAATATTTAAGACCAATTTAATTATGTAGCAAACTGCTATAAGATTTCCTTGTGTATTTGTATCTTAAAGCCTTAATCCCATCAGACTTTTTTGCATTCACTTCTCAAGCTCTCATTTCTAGCTGGTTGTTCCAATAGAAACACAATTTAGCAGATTCACTTCCCGTTTCTTTCCAAAGCTGAAAAGTGGGGGTTTCATTTCTTTGTGTTTGTGATGATACATGCTGATCATGGTCTCTTTGTTGTGACAAAATGGGTCATTTATTTTATGTCTCTACAATTCATGTCCTGATATGATCTGCAAAGATACATTTATCTTACAAGTACAGATAAACACGTGATCATAATATTATCTTTATTTGCATTTATCTAATCATTTTTCCGCATACTGTGGTCTGATCTTTGTACGTTGTTTTTTTTCGCAGTTTTCCCCTAATGAATTTGTTATATTTCCTACAGAGCATAAACTATCCTTGTTGTAGCTCAGTGTGCGTGTGTTAAAGAAAATAATATCTTGTGCAGAAGGATGAGATATGATGGGAGAAAATTTTAAACATTTTGTTTTTTAATGCTTATAATATCCAACAAATTCATGGTGGTATTTATTAAACAAATGAGGCACAGAAATTTGTTTAATGGCTTTAATACACATACATTGTGGTCTCCTCATAACTTGTAGTATAAATGGTTGATTATCCACAATATATACAAATTATTTATATAGGTAGTTTAAACATCTCTAATTCTTCCAGGAAGAATTTCAAAGTGTGACCTCATCAGACAAAAGCATCAGACAAACTTTCAAATGAATTCATTTGCTGTTCAGTGATTGTCCTTCAGCTACATTTCATTAGAATAGTTGTCACATTAATTAATGAAACAATAGAAATTTTTTCAGAATTTGTATTTTTCTACTCTTGAAAAATCATGTGATAGTTGACCCAGATCAGTAGTGGAAAAGGCAGAAACTCGGACAATTAGTCTTACACAATAAGACCAACGTGGAACTTCATCAGCACTAGAAATCTAGCCACATCGCTAATTTTACCTTTAACGAACCTTTCACTAAACCACCAATGAACTATAAACTCTGATCTCAGATCTGTGTGAAAGGGCAATTTAACCAACACCATACAACTGTATGTACTCTACATCAAGAATGCAAACTGAGAAAATGGGGCCTTTAACATGCATATTCCAGTGCCTTGTAATTAAAGGGCCACGTTCTACAGGCTTTGGCGGAAAAAATCACAAGAGGATTAGTAGTGGTCAGTATGAGTTGCCAGCTGTATAAAACTATTTAAAACCCATTCATGAATAGAAGCCAAAGAGCAGCTCTTTAAAATTAAAACACTGAGGATTAAAAAGTTTCTTTGCATGCAGTCAGGCAGATATGTTTTTCCAAAACTGGCTTTTCTGGACTGTTGTATTAGCAAAAATGGTTCCAAAATCATAGTTTGCTCAGACCTCATCAAACTGAGGTGACGTCATGAGCGTGTGACTGATGCTGAGCTAAACAGGAAACTTACTTAGATGAGATCCACAATGTTGAGCAGTCACCACCCAGCTTGCGTGCACCTTAAAACTGCTCAGAATCTCCTGAGTTAGCACCAAGATGTTTCGACAATTGGTGTAAATAGCGGCTTCAGATTTGCTGAAATGCAAATTATGTGAGACAGAGGAACAATAAATATGAAAAGTCAGGCAAAAGTTAAATGCTTGCGCATTACTTTTAAGAACTGAGCATTCAACAGTTTGATAACCATTACAGATTTCTTCAGAAGTTGCTGTTAAACAATGAAAAGCCAATCTGTGATAAAATCTTACATATATTTAAGTGAGTTTGCCTTAATTCATATGCAAAGATCTGTTTGATGTTTATGCAGAGAAAATTCAAAAGCAGTGCTGGGTGGAGCAGAATTGTTCGAGGGTGGCTTTTAACAAAAACATCTAGTCCAATGTCTCTGTTTTGACAATAGTGAAAACACTGGGTCATTAACAGCATCTGTTTGGTTTGCAAAAGTAGGGAATTAGTGCATGAAGTATTTTATTTGCCTTTTATTATGTTGTTTTGTAAATTGTCCAAATTAGTGTTGACAGTAAAATGCTGTTGTTGGACAGAAGCATTATCCGCTGACACAGCCTCTTTTTAATTAACCATAAACAAACGTACACACAGGTATTATTACATATACACAGAAGGTCACATTCACCCACTTATTTTGATTTAAAATCCTACACTTTAATCTCACTAACCTGCTAGCAGTATATTACCCTACAAATGTCTTACGGAATTTGCATGGACTGTTTTACTGTTTATATAAAGTTTTATTGTGACTGTGTTACATTTATTTTATTGTGGTTCATACAATAGTCTACTCTGTATGGTTAGGTTCAGGGTGAGGGCTGGGGTTGCAGTTTGGGCATCAAAATCATTAACCAATAGCAGTTTAAAGCTGTTTTTATGTTTTGTCAAAGACATGAAAATATCTCAAGATTTTTTAAACTTTATAAAACCTTCAGAACTGAAAGTATAGTTCACCCAAAAATAAAAAAATCCATAATTCCCTCAGCTGCATGTCATTCCAAACCTGCATAACTTTTCTCTTCTGCGGAACACAAAAGAATATATTTTAAGAAATGTCTCAGTGTTTTTTTGTCCATACATGAGGGTGAGTAAATGATGGAGGAACTATCCCTTGAAGTTCCAGCTTCAGCCAATGAAGGGGGCACTTTGGACCTTCATAAAGAATGTCTGTGACCTTCAGATTGCTTTTGTAAGGTAAGTCTGATCACTAATCATATTAATACCTGGTTTCCCCTGGTATCTGTTACCAATTTCAGAGCAAGCCGGGCCAAATAGAATAGCATCTGTTATGTAGCCAGCACGTGAATAGACACGAGTCTGCTGAATAAGTGGAATGCGGTAATAGGCCTTTACCAGTGGACTAGTCTACTAGAATGACTCTTCTGTTGGTGTCTTCAGCGGGATACATAGACTACACATTGTGAATGCTGTCCGCCTAGCCTCCGTATTCTCCAGCAGTCCAATTGGTGCTGGCCATGTGCCTCAACGGCACAAAAGAGAAGGAAGAAAGTGTCTTTTCATTGATGCTATGCAAGCACAGGAACTGGGTGGAAGAGTTCTCAGCTTTTGTGGATGTTGGCAGTGGCTGATTTGTGGGCTGATCTGTTTTGTGTGTTTTGTGGTTTCTCTTTTCACCATTTACAACATAATTTGTTTGGAAAGGGAAGGCAAGTCCCAAAGCCGTATGGTTAAAATGCACCTCACAATTTTTAGAAACGCATAATAGATCTGTGTAGTTTCAAGAATGCATTTCATGGTTTCACTCTGAAAGTTTTCAAACTGAAAGAGTCATTACATACTCACAATCGTATTCAGATGAATGTTTAAAAACGTCAGTGTTTTTAAAGCTGCAGAATTTATGCATCTCTATCGCCATCTCTGTTTGAAACATTAAAATTGCAAGATACTTGCAAAGTTTATTTCTTAACATGGACCACAAGCTTAGATTTAAAGCAATTTTAAGCAAGGGAGAAGCTACAAACACAACTGAGAAAAAAACAACATCCCAAATGACAAAATCATTATTATAAACTATACTGTTGCGAATCGGGTAAGGAAATATGTTTGCTCAATAAACATTGTCTTCTTCATTTTTAACCTAAAAAGTTACATAATGCAGCTTTATTATATGGGTTTAGATGGCTTAGCAGAGTCATACGGTCGACTTTTAAAGCATTTTGCTAGAGCAACCTTAGACAACCTTTTAAATGAAGAACAAATCTTTATCTGTGTATGATGAAATGCAGCTCAAAGGATAATTTTAATGACTCCTGCTGCACTTGAAAAAAATCACAGCCTAAACTTGACAAAATGTTAAAATTGTAAAATCACAGAGGAACGTAATTAAATGAAAAAATTCCAGCTGTTGATTTAGATAATAGATGCAAAATATTCAGCTTTTGAATGCTTCCTTATCAAGCAGCACTGAAGCAGACCTAAACATGGTTCCCAGTGTAAAGGTTTCATGAGAGCTATTCAATCCAGGATCAGCCTGGGAAAGCTGACAAAAAACTTTGTGATTTCTGTACTTGTTCAAAACATGGGGTATAGAAAATACAATAAAAGCAAATGGAGACAAACACATCAATGGAAACACTTTCCTGACAGATAAGCTGCTGTGTGCCTACACCTGTTTACTGATATATGTACATGGCACATGTTGTGATTGTGATGATAATGATGATTATGATTATGTCATCTTTTCTGTTTAGTTGATTCCCAGTTTGTGTACATAAGTGTATGAAAACACTCTATCAATGCTAATTTAAGAACAATAGACTAATGTGTGTGATAGAAAGTGAGGCAAATGAAGAATGATGCACAAATCCGGCTGTAACATGCTGTTCTTATTGTGAAGGGAATTGTAATTGACACTGTATAAAAACTCAACAAGAATTAATAACTTTTAGTCTTACCAGACTGGATCACATCCCTCTGATTAAACTGTCTGCACTCACTGAGTTTCACTGTCTCTCGCACTCGGTCTCTCGCCCATAGTATTGTGTTTTCTCACCGGCCTTTTTGTACACTCTTCCTCACAGTCGTAGTTGCACAACACTTCATTGTTGTTATGTGACACAGCGCTCTGTTGCCCTGCATTACAAGTAAATCTCATTCACCAATGTGCTGTAATTTATCAGAGCTGCCCACCCTCACATTATAAACTGCCTACATAAATAGGGGTAGGGTTGTTACATCTTCTTTATCATTTCTAGTCCCCAGATGTGATAAGAACATGGTAATTTATAACGCTATAATTGTCACCAGGTCTCTCACACATGCTCAGTCACGCCAGAAAATTGTGATTGATTTGTCACGTAGGGTCATTCTGACCTAGTAAAACTGGATCTTCGGTGGTAACAGCACGGAAGGGTCACCCAAACAGAAACAAGAAAATTCCTGGGTGGTTTAATTCAAAACTGGAATCAAGTATCTTGTGTGTTTTGATGTATTTGTTTAGGTAATATTAACCTATTTCTGTAAATAAAACTGTAAATCTATACAATAAATCTAAACAAATAAATGTATATGTTTCTTAGATGCAATAGCAGTTAAGTGTTTCTGTAGCTCTAACTAGAAAAGCATAGTGCTTGCAACTGCAAAGTTGTTGGTTTCACTGAAAAATAAGCAAACAAGAAAGATTTGCAATAATTCCTAGTTTCCATAGTTGTTTGTGTGCTATCCAATGAGTGAACACTGGGAGTCTGCATCCCTTTCCTCCAACATCCTGCATTTTCCTTGCACCCTCCGCCCTGCTATTCTTAGGCTGTGGTACTCTGAGTGAGGTGACACCCGACATCTGTCCTCACCTTGGGTGTGTCTGTAATAACATGGCCCATATCCTCCTGTCTGAATCATAGGAAGGAAACTTCTGACTGTCATGGACTCAAACAATTAATCAAACAATTCATCTCTGTTCTTCTCTCAGGTCTGTCCTCAAAATTGGAAAGACATCTGATTACCTTCTAAGGACTTGGGTCCCTGTGGGGGGCGGCACTCAGGTTAATTTTGGAAATGTGTCCTGGGGTGAGTTCAAACCTCCACAAAAAAATCTGGTTGGAGTTTTTTGTATGTTTCAAACATAAAGTGCAGTACTTGTTTCTGTGAGTTAAAGCTGCAACTGGTAATTTTTTTTGTTTATAAGTGAACAAAAAACGATTATTGACCAAGTACATAACAGATCAGTGTTCAAAACGCTCTCCTTACCTTACCCTAATGTGCAAAAGTAAGTTTATTGTAATGTTTTATAGTTTGAGCAGAATTCCCAGGAAAATGTCAGTTTGGCTTCATTTGTCTTCATTTGTCTTCAGCACACATAAAAGTAGGTAAATTGTTATGGTAGGTAAAGTAATGTTTTAAACAGAGAGGGTGATAGAGAGGCAAAAGTTTTAGATTGCAGCTTTAAAGCACTTAAAGCAATTTTAGGTGTCAACAAATGTACATTGTCAGTTAGATTATAGCCTTTGTATTTTAAATATTAAAGTCCAAAGTTGTTGTTTTTAACTTGTAGGGTATTAAAGATCAAATCTAAATATCAAATAAACCTAAGCATCTATGGCCGTCCAAAAATACACAGTACAGTAAAAGATACAGCTGTGCTATAAGGTGATCTGTCCATCAATTGACAATTTTGATTTGTAACGAATAGAGAACGTCCATATGATAGATGATAGCACAAATAAGCAAAGTTCTGTAATGCTAGTAGAAGAGGGTTCTGTTACAGAACAGGAGTCTGAACATACCATTACAGCAACACAGGTCACACCTTTTCCACAAGCTAGCTCAAGCAGCTATTCTACAGACACTATAGTACAGAGATTGGCAACCTGATTAATAATAATCATAAAAAATAATAATAAAATGATTGGTACTTTCAATATAATGACAGCAGAAATGAAACCCCGCCTTCCAAGAGAAACAGCCAATCAGCAAAGTCACTACTTTGCTTTTATTCGGGCATATAGCATTGGCTGGACTTCAAAAATGATTTGAGCTTAAGAAACAAAGGCAATCAAGTAAACAGGCTTGGCTGTACTTAAGTCCCAAATCATATGTTTTATGTAAGGTTATCATGCTATATACCAATGTATTAGAGTTCTACACCACTGGTTTGAAACAAATAATAAATAAACAGCTTATACCAGTAGGACAAACAAGTCATTTTAAAGTCTTTTGCTATATTTTTTCAGAAGCAAAAGAGGCACTTGGATTGTTATTAGTATTAGAAGCTAAATGTTGAGATGTTCCTTCTCCCCTGCCTCTATAACATTCTGTAAAATGATACTGTAAACAGTCCATCAGATGGGTTAGTCAGCATACCTTCACAGCCAGTCAGGTCAGATCCTGACCGAGAGACGAGGATCATATTATACACAAACATACATGTATACACACAGTAACCAGGCTGAAGTTAGTGATCAGTTAAGCTGTAAAGAACACACACAGACACTATGGACCACAGTGAAGGATTTGAAGGACACTTCTTTAAAGAATATTTACTTTGGGAGATTTCATATATGTTACAATACATTTATACGCCTGCCAAATCCAAGCATTTTAATTTTAATCACAGCCTTACATTTATTAAAAGCTTCCATGAAGAATAAGGATGGTGTTTATAAACAATCTGGACACTTTGCTGTTGTGTAGCTATCTTTGTTGTACATAAAACATTCATCAGTGTTTATTAAATGTGACTTTAAATCGTATAATTTAATGTGTTGTAATATTACATTTAATATTTTAACATATTTAATATATGACTGTAAGTCTGTTTGACCACCTGCAGTTAGTCATTTTAAACTGATCTCTGTTGGTTCTTTTGCCATCAAAAATGTCAGTGTTTGGTTGTAGCAGTGCTGTTCTCAGAACAGTGTACATTGGCCACATTCACCCAGAACTAATGGTGGCACATGGCCATTCATATTTTCCTAACAGACCTGTCTGTCACACAGCAGATGAGCCAACAGCTGTAAGTCTCACAGATACATGCTGTTATTCTCCAGGCAGCCAAGATCTCCAAACAGGCTCAGATCACAGAGGCAGACACACAGCAGATGTTCATGCTGTGATTTTCCACCATGGTCCAATTCTAAGGCAGCTGCAGATGCTAAAGTAAACACAGTAAATGCACTTTGAAGTGGCTAATCCCAAATTATATTAATATGTGTCTAATATGCAAACTGCAGGGTAGAAGGTTTAGCTCCTTTGCAGCCCACAGCACTAAATAACAAATGGTGTCCCAAGTTAACCTAAATTAACCCTACATGCATATCCATATAAAGGGCATATGATGATTTCACACACGAGAGAGAAGTTATGCAAGTAATGGTATTTATAATATCACAGACTGTGAAAACGGTCGCTGTCTTTGAACCAGTTAAATCCTATCGACATACAGAGTTTCGTTGTGTTTCTCCAAGCATTTTCAGCAAGCAAACTCCTGGAAACGTAAGATCAAAAACAATAAAGATCAGGGTTCGTTTCAAATTAAAGTCTAGCAAACCAATTTAAGGATGGGGTTTTTTTATTTATAGAGTAATAAATCGATTAAATAAAGTACATGAGGCATTTGAGGCATCGGCAAAACATAACATAAAGATGACCCCATCATCTTTAAATGTGAAGCTCAATTGAAAGTGCTTAGATTTCCTTTTTCTTTAATAAACAGCTCTGGACTAGCCACTGGTCCTTTTCACTGAACTGGAACCAGTTTCCACTCCCAGAGTCTTCATATACATCACTTGAAAAGCAGAGAAAATCTCACCTAGTCATTTATATATATCTTCTGCCTGTGTAGACATGTGATAGGCAGTGTTTTATGTGCTGGAGAAACCATGGCAACTTCATGCATCCTCACTTGTTACTGACACAGAGGATCTGTGATTCACACTTACTGTGATGTGTTACCGGTGCAGCTCTAAATGATGGGGAAAAGAGCAAAGCAAAGTGCTTGTAATTTTCAGCCCTGTCAAGAAATTGCTATTATTATTAGAGGTAAAACGTTCCTCACCTATATTTAGTAGAGCTTCAAACGCGGATGGGGATTCACGTATTAAGCCTGTCAGGCCAAATAGTGTATCTGCTGCCACCTAGAGGATATATGGATGTAGAACAAAATTAGACTGCTGATATTTATACAGTAATCAATTTTTATTATAAGTTTTTTTTTGATGCACGTCGATTTCTTTAAATGGTTCAAATGGGTTGTAGTTATCATCAGTTCAGGCAACTTCATATTCATAAATCCATTACATTCTTAGTATCCCTAATTGCTTTTACTAACATACATCTTACAATGAACAATAAAATTTGCATTCATGTATTCTGTATTTAATGTGTTGTACATTGTTGCATTTACATATATTCATTTAGCAGACGCTTTTATCCAAAGCGACTTACAAAGAAAGAGAGCATTAAACTTTTTGTCTTAAGAACCAACAAGCCAAGTTAACATAACAACATTTACAAGTGGAAATCATATTCTGATGCTAGAGACAGGATGAACAGAAGAATGGTTTTTGTAGGAAAGAGTATCAGTGCATTAAGGATTATGTACATGTTTCATACGTTTTTCTTTTCATTGCATGTTGGCTAAAGCTGCTTTGGAAACAAGGCAACAATTGTAAATTGAACTGAATTGGATGAAAAGTATTACTACATTCACATTTGTTGCCTTCACGTGTATTGTAAATAATTTTAGTTACTCATAGGCCTAAATGGATTAATGTATGTGCACATTTAATGTGTGTGTGGCCCTATAATCCCAAGTGTAATGGCAATTTTACAACACTAGAGGGCAGGAAGAAGTAGGCCTTCATTGTGATCTCAAGTCCAACTTTTAATTTCGGTCTCTCTGGTGGCTATGGAGATAGAATATGGCTATAACTCCCCTGTTGTCTCACAATTTCCTGTTCTCTTTTAAAATGATTCACAGAACACCACCTACACATCCTTCTCATAAAAAGTCAAGCGGAGACCTTTATCACAGTGGTCTGTTGGAGTGTGAAAAACTGTCTGATGTTCTCTTTTCAAACTCCAGCCTCACATATGTCAGAGATCAGTGTTTTCAGACTTCAGATCAGGGTCAACGGATACTTTTCCCCTGTGCTTCATTTGGACTTCTTGAGGACATTGTTGACTGTTTCATGGACAGCATCACGGATCGCCCGCTAAGAAAAGAAAGTCACAGCAAAGTGTTTGGCCACTTTGTAATATGAAGCACATTGTGAATTCGGCACTTTTGCATTATCATGGGCACATGACATTTTCAGTCTGAGTTTGATTTTTCCATATTAAATACAGGTGTTGATTAACAGATCGAATAAGGACATCAAAGTAGGTTTAGGCCACTGGGTAGACTTAACACATTCTTATAGTCACAATGGGAAGAGCAAGACAATAAATACATGATTAAATACAACCATCCATGGTAGGTTCCTGCATTAGGCCTTAATAATGACAGACAGACAGACAGATAGATACCACACACCTTAATGAATAATGCACATAACATGGGAATTTGAGCACTGCATGTTGGGTACATGCAGTATTTAAAGCAGTCATGTTTAGGCATGGAGTCAGATATGATCAGAGTCACACTGCTGTAATTTATCAGTTTGTAGAAAGCATAATACTTCCTGTCTCCTTATACTTTTAACACTTCACATGTCATTTGATTCTGTGCCAGTCTAGTGTCTGGTGTGGCAACCCTCAATAGTGCTTTGTAAGCACTGCCATCCTGGTGTCCCGACCCACCCCCAGGAGCCTATTCATGAGTTCCCATGATTCCACTCATTTGGCTCCGGTACAATATGCATCTGTCAGTGGCACCTCATTGGCATGCAGTGGCACACTCGTATACATACATATATACATATATACATATATACATATATACATATATATATATATATATATATATATATATATATATATATATATATATATATATATATATATAGTTTTCAAGAGGTTTTCAAAATGATAACTATCTAACAGGCCAAGAATCATGAAAAGATTTCATGTGTTTGTATGTCAATGTAGAATTATTGTTATAATATTATAACTATGATCATCTTTAATCTGTCCTTTGTATTCAAATTCTCCTAAAGGGTCATAAAAAGTTACTTCGTTCCCATACAACTGTTTTGGAAACATTTACCTGCATGCATGAACATTACTATATATTCTTGTATGTATTGTATTAGTTTAGATTACCATTTGACATCACAGAGAAGGAGATAAACGACAGGGGCTACGTATGCATCTCCTCCTCCCTTTCTGAAAGCATCCGCATCCCTCCCCACACGCACAGGCTGAACTCCCCTCTCCGTGTGATGATGATGATGATGAAGAGGAGGTGGGACGTACCGTGAGCTACGTGCACATTCGCCACCAAAATCTGAACCGACCATCCCATGCACCTCATTGCGGTTTCAAGCCATCTGATGAGCGATCGCGGTGTGACTTCAGTTCATGTGTGAATAGCGTTCATGCGGATCGATTCGTTGTCGGCCGGCGCGTTATATAACGGAGGCGCTGAATTCAAGCGCTTTTCATCAGTTTGGGTTTGGGATCGAGCAGGACGGAGGAGTGGCGGAGCTACGGCTGGTAAGTCCCCGTTAATACACCTCTGCGATAACGAATACGTGTATGTGTGTGTGTGTGTGTGTGTGTGTGTGTATGCTCAAATAAACACAGATGTCTCCGGGGACAGGTTTATTCTTCAAGTGCGTTGATTGAAACGAGATCGCGATAGTACAACTCTGGCTGGAGGTCCGAAGTGGTTTCAGGTTGGTCCTGTAACGTTGCAGACCCCCGGTAGCCTGAGCATAACGGGATGGCTAGCAGCGAGCTAATTTTGAGCCCGTGAAAGTATGTAATGGAGTTCAATCGCAGTTAAATGTCAGAGGTTTGCTTTGGTTGAGTCTTTGTTGAGAGACCGAGACGACAGAGACTCGGACTCTTAGACTAACATACATGAACACACAAATAAATAAAATAAAATAAAATAATGCACGCAGGAATAACAATGTAATGCAATGCGAGTCATCATTCGGGCCTCATGTAGGTCTCCGTTATAGGCTGAACGTTTAACTTACTGCTCGTTCATTCACGCGCGGTGTCACACTTGACGTCATACGGATAATAAAAGAAATGTTATAAATGATAACAATAAGTAATAAAAAATAACATAAAATAATTAAAGGTGGGAATAATCTATGAATTAAAGGTGCGCGCTGTTTGTGTTTGCACGTGCTGCTGTTGCTCAATGTAAACACGATAGTAACTTCGTCATGAACTCCGGCGCAGATGAATGTGCAGTTGTGGCTCATTGAACAGTGGTTTGTAGATATATGATCACACCTAATAAAGTTTATTAGGGTGGCATTCACGATCACACCCTGTAGCTTGTGAAAAAGCAGTCGTTTTAAGTAACCAGACAGGACATTGAGTCAGACTGAAACATCTGTGGCCGGCAAACAGAATCGGTCAGTTTAGATGAAGGGTTCTCTGTTGGGTTCGCTTCACAATGCAAAATATTACATCAAGTGGTCAGTTTTAATGGTTTACCTTTATGCATGTGGCACACGCTTTTATCCAAAGCGACTTACGGTACATTCAAGCTGTATATTTGATCAGTATGTGTGTTCCCTGGGAATTCTACCCACAAACCTTTGCACTGGTAATTCAGTGCTCTACCCAATAAACTACAGGAAGTTTATCATTATATGTTGTTGTTTCATTCTGTCGTCAACTCTTTTAGGACAGACCTCCAACTTCTTGTTTGAGTTTTGATCCATCAGTTTGGAACCACTGATTTAGATCATGTTACCTGACAAAATATGACTTGCCCTGTACGTGCAAACTTTGTTGGCATTGTTTGTACCTGCGCAGCATTCTGTCTGATTTGTCGTCGCAATAAATGAATTCATTTGCCTCTGTCTCGCGTCATCAAGGGGCAGGTCTGCTCACCTGTGATACACGTCAAGCATGACATTTTTCAGTCTGGTTGGCTGATCACCGTCTAATAAGAACTAATCAGGGGTTTGATTTTGTGCACAATGTCCAGAGATGTCAGTCTGCCTTTTGCCGTCCTGGCTGCCAGGCAGC
This sequence comes from Chromobotia macracanthus, assembly GCA_036877525.1. Taxonomy (NCBI): domain Eukaryota; kingdom Metazoa; phylum Chordata; class Actinopteri; order Cypriniformes; family Botiidae; genus Chromobotia; species Chromobotia macracanthus. Next base: position 4,524,802 of record JAZGTH010000019.1, read on the forward strand.
AGACAATGAAATAAACATCCCCCTATGGTGAAAGGGTCAACAGTTTGACCTGATGTGGAGCTGTGCTCAAAAAAAGAACATTTGACCCTCCAAGCTCACTGCATTCAGTAATCTGCATTCACACTGCATTCAGTAATCTGAATTCACACTGCATTCAGATATATGTAAGATATATATAAGTAACTTTTAGACTTGCTGACATTTTAAGTGTTAATTTCTGAAGTTTATGCTGCTTAACCAATTACAAAATGCTTGTGTGATTATAAACATAGATAATTTAAGCCTTTGCTAATGTAACTTTGAGACAACATGCAAATGAGATGTTGACCAGACATTAGCCTGTCTCTGAGACGTGCGACGTACAATAGTTTAACACCAGCTAGACATGACATTTGTGGCAGTAGACGATTTATGGTTAGTGTAGTTAATTTCAAAACTAATGTTTCTCTCGCTTGAAAAGACCGGAAATGTTTTAACGCTGGTAGAAAATGTATGGATGAGCGAGGTGATTTGACGATTTGTCACCGGCTGGATTTGCATATTTGTTTCCCTCATTCTCTTTCATGTAAAAGAAAAGGATTATGTAAGTTTTCAAGGACACAGATGTGAATTAGTCATCATGTTTTGCAGGCTCCTGAATTCTGAATCCTGTCTTACATCCACAGAAATGCTATATCTGCCAATGCAAGTGTTAAAGCACAAACTTACCTCTCACAAACACGAATTAACCTATCATGGTTTTCTTGAAGATTCAATTAGTCTGGTATGATTATTCATTCTGCCGAGACAAAATTGAAACCCTCAAAATTAGTGGTATATATATAAATAGAGATTTTTCAGTAGTCAGTACAGTTACCAGTAACATATATCGGTGTGTTATAGATTGGGTACATTGGGAAATATATGGTGGGCTATGTCTTACAGTAACAGCTTGCAGATCTCTTTAATGAACAGTTGCTATGGTGCTTCCGGGATCTGGTATTTTTATAGACTCACTGAAACATGAGAAAATCACCCTGTGTTGTTTCAGAAGTCCTCATCCAGTAGACATAGATACTGATCTCTCTGCATCTCAGAGTTATTTTGTGTGTCGCGCGCATGTGATTACAGAATGAACAGACCGGGAAGATGAGAACTGAACTCAGGAGAAGTTGTTTATGAAGGTTGAGTCTGGGCGGGAGTTGGTGAAGGGAAAGCCATTGAGGAATGTAGGCTGAGAGGGTAAACTGAGGGCAGCAGCTGCTGGTGTCACTTCTGCAGCTTGTTTGTGACATCTTATGTTACCGTTTAAGCTCACTAGATAGAAGACCTACCGTCTTATCTACATAAGCCCACCCATCAAGCCCCTCATTAAAGCAATGGCAGACCTGTTCTTAGATTAGTTTAAGAAGCCGTTAGAGAGCGTAATGCAAAGATAGTTTATTTATTCTCATGTATATAATAAATATTACATACATCTGGACATCCTGGATATATAACATCCTCTCTCTTCAAAGGCGGAGGCAACAGTGCATATTAACCAGAGGAATAGTTTTGGGTCTGTATTGGGGCTCTGTTCACAACTGCATTAATTTGACTGATTTTCAAAGCAGTTTCTTTTCCTACCTGTCTGATCTTTCATCTGCAGCACTGCTTCTGCCTAAAGTGGATTAATTAGCTGTCTGGGTAACACCTTGACCCTGGATTAAACGCTGTATTTATTGTATGCAGGGACTTCATATTTATCTGTTATAGGTGGTATAGAGTTTAATTAATATATGGTGCCTCTCCCTGCTGTTATCATGCAAAAGAGTGTGATTTAATTTGATCAAGGTCAATAGGGCTAAACTGGATTAACAATCTTGAAAGATTTGCCAGCTGCACCTAGAGGTTTGAGGAATTGATCAAATATAAGGTTCAATTGTGAGTTTCCAGGTTGGTTTGGCTGCCCTGCGTGATCGATTGTTGGGGAAACACTGACACAAAAAGTGTTTAATTATGTAGATGTCGATACAGTCACCATCTGATGCTTTCTAATAGCTCTCAGATGAGCTGAACACCATGATAATAAGATCTGTAATTTCAGTGAATTTCCAGGTGCTTTTTAAAAAGTTCTAAAATGTGCTACTGTTGACACTTCTACAGGATAATCAAGTCCTGTGAGATACCGCATGTAAACTGAGACAATAGACTTGTGACCATGTATTTAACACTTAATCTGACACTGTCAGGACCCGCATCGTTCCCCTTACGGGGCTGGAGGCCCTCTAGTTTTGTTGTAATATTAAGTTTCAGTTGTAGAGCTTGGATAGCCAGGGCTCAAGGCTCAGTGGAAATTTCCATTTTAGACTGAGACAGCAGTCTTTGTTCTGGAGCAGGGGCTCGCCACAAGTTGCTGGAAATGGTCTTGGGACATTGTTGCGAAAGAGTGCAAACAGGCAGCTTTCTCCAACATAAATAAGAGGAAAAACAATCTAACACGATGATCTAAAATCTTTCACAACTTTTGACAAATCATCTTCCTGTTTCAAATGAATATAAAAAAAAATTGACCTCTTTTTTACCTCGATTTCTGCCTTAACGAGTCAGTAGACTAATACTTCCTGCAGTGTTTTTAGAAACACTGTGTGATGCATCAAGTATAAATGTTAATATACGATGTACGAGTGCATTAACAAAATACATTAACTTGTACAGTAATGTACAAGTATGATGCTTATCATCACTGTTAACATGCTCATATTCACTGTCAGATGTCTGGAATCAGGAAATAGATTGCTTGTAACGGATTGCGCATATTCTTTCAACGTGGTTATGTGTATAAGTCTGTGTACACCAAAACAGCACTGTCTTCTTTCTGCCTTTTATGGGAGTGACTCCCCAGCATAGCCCTATTGATCATGTTTGGGGTCCAAATGGTTTTTAAAGGGGAAAGAACAACTGATAACATTTTGGTGTGGAAGCAAACGTTTGCTGCTCAATAGGGGCATGTTGCCAGAGTAAATACAGGCATGGTTTTTAGTTCCTGGCCTTTGATGATGGTTGGAGGGTGGAGGGCCAACGACTCTCCCTACCCTCCCTATATGAACGATTACCAGAAATCTCTTTTCTCTTTGTAAGTTTTGTCACTGTTCCAGGCACATGTAAACATGTAAACATTACATGTAAGTGTGTCTACAGTGTCACGTTCACTTTGTACTAATGTTCTGTGCTTGCTTCTGTGATAGCTGAGGTTACAATGACGTATGAAAGTGGCTGTGTTCATGCCTATAGGTTTGATTATGATGAGGTCCGTCAGTACATGTGAATATCTGCGGACTAAAATGTGCCACTGGGTCTTGCTGCCGGACATTGTGTAAGGGGCTATCACAGAGGTGTGTGCTAATGGTCTGCTTCACTGGCTTTCAAAACATGACCGGCTATGCAAACACTTCAGCAATCAGGGTTGCACAGAGAGTATGTAATTATAGCCCTTTTTACTGTAATAAATACTTCCTTTTAAGTCTGTGCTGATGTCACAGCGAGACGTGACCCATGAGCAAATCCAAAAGTGATGACGAATGTCAAAGTTCTTACAGCAGTTTTCTCAGAGTGTGGACAGTTGTTAAAGACAGAGAAAATGAAAGCAGCTTCATAGCTTTCAGTTCCAGAAAGAACAACTTTTTACCACAAGTGATTGTAGGATGTTTTCAATGCTTCAGTGATGAAGGAACAAAATCACAAGTTGCATATTTATGTACACTCTAAACGTATTGTGTATTCTTAACAATTTATTTTAAAAATAACAGTTTGCAAAGACTTGCAGAGCTCGATCAGCAAACTACACTGAGTTCGACAGATGACCTTTTCCTCTTTAGTAAAATTAACATTTACCTTAGAAGGTTGTTATGGCACAAATTAAGTTCAGTATTCAAAAAAGAGTAAGTTGCATATATTTAAAACATAACTTCAATTGGAGTCAATCGTGGACAATGGTTCCCCCCCAACAATGCATTACGTTAAGTAGTGCTAACAGATCCCCTATAATTATTTTTAGAGTGTATTGAAAGTTTCAAAGGTTAACTGCACAAAAAGCTTCTAAACTTTGTGCTAAAACTGTAAGTACAGCTAAATTCTCTACCTAACCGTGTCACACTCTTAACCTTAACTCCATATTTCCTCCCAAACCACCTCAGGCTTATGCAGACATCTGAGACTTTTATGAGAGGCCCTCGACTGAGTTTTCTATAGCTTATTTACCCACCTCTTTTTGAAGCATGCCTTACATAAGTTTTCCCAAGACAGAAGTGGGTGTTTTGAAAGCCTAACTCTATAGATTAGCTCTGGCTAAATACTGGTTGTCATTCGTTGTGGTGAGTGATGACCACACAGGGTTAAAGAAGCTATTCTGACAGACACAAGGCCCATATTGACTTCAGCTGGAAGAATGTAATGTATTTTGTACACTGCGTTCTTCTCACTCTGGTGATGTGGTGGTGGGTTGTTCGGCCTTGGGCAGTTTTGTTAAGAGTTAATTTGCTGTCTAGAACGCTGTCATTGTTCTTAGCGATTCACAATCGGTCTGGAATTGTGATCGCAGCTTAGCTAATGGACATACATTGGAATGTGGTATAGTAGCTTATGAATTTAATATTGCAGAGAGAGAGGGCATAGAATGAAGGACACTCAGATTTGCAACAATATGTACTAGGGGTTAGAGCCCTGTTGAGTTATTTAATATCTTAAGGTTTGTTATCGAATTACATAAAAACTTGACCACATTCAGACAATTAAAATGTCAAATAATGTTGTCGGAATGGAAAGCGAACGTTGTATTTAATTGAGTCTTTTAATACACAGGAAACAGTCAAACGAGTGTCAGTGTTTGCTTTCAGTCTCGGTTTGGTCTCATGTAAGGTGAGATGACAGAACTTCTGCAAGATCTTTCTTCAGTCTAATGAGATGGAAGCGCTCCACTTGGACTATTGAGGCTGCTTCTTTATATCTCTCACTCTTAATTTTCCTTTGAAAAATAGAAAAGGACAGTAAGTAGCTGATGAATGTACCACTAGATAATGGGTTTGGTTGTTATTTTAATAAAACCAAACAGAGCTTAACCTCCTAAGAGCACATTATTGGCTGTAAATGGATGCATGTGTTTAGTCATAAGCCTTAATAAAGACCAAAACTTTGCCTTTTATAACCCATCCGAGAACATTAAGTTTGCAAAACGCAACTAATTTTGAATAAGCAATAGCCACTTTAGACTTCATTTCCTCTTGGCACCAGGAGTGACTCAATACACTATTGAAAATGCTTTTCCTCCTCTGCTTGAGGTGAAAATACTGTTTGGCAGCAAGCGGAGGGACTCAGAATGACCTTGCCTTGTCTGTATGGTGACAGAAGCATGATGGGAAGGAAGGCTCAGGGGAATAAGATCTGGCACCCTGTGGTACAGAGAATCAGAAGAAAGAAGTCCTTTAGTTTCACTTGTCGTCTTTTTGAGTGGTAGCAATGGCCTGATGGACGCCTCAAAACACCTCTGTAGTTGGAGTCAGCATCTACAGCGAGAGAGTGGCTCCAGGACACATTTGGTGTCTGGCAGCTCTCTTGTCCAGCAGATCCTGGTTTTGAGGATCTATAGAAGTTGGTGGGGGGGGTTCTTGAATTTCAAGTTTCCTCCACAGCGTCTCCACTGTGACCATTAAAACTTTTCACTGTTCAACACTTTCCAGTAATGAGTTGACAGGTGTTTTCAAAACTTCTAGACCATTTGACTTCAGTTCAGTTTAGGAGATTCCCTTCACAGCCAAAAGACAGGAAAGGAAAAATGCCCACTTCTCATTTAAGAAACATCAGAATCACACGGGATTACACGAGGGGGAAATCTCTAACGTTCCAATGGTAAATTTTTAAAATTGTCATTATGAAAGTACAAAGTATGTCATAAACAATGTCAAAGCACAAACTTGCCATCATGTTATAAATCATGAAATACAAATCTTGTCTCGGCACAGCTGGGTCTATTAACTATCTGTTATCTGTTAACCAGTTACTCATGATTAAATAGTCAATATTGGTATCACTATTGATTATATTCTCTGACATTATGCAGAAGAGCCAGTCGTGTCTGAATGTAACTCTTTTAATGCTGGACTGGGTTTAAGTTTATACCAAAGCACAGGTAGATGGTATTAAAAAAACATTTAAATTTGTTAATATGGTGCTTTTAACTGTTGCAAAACAGCTTTACATAAAAGAAAAACACAACAAAGAGAAAATTATGAAATATGTGGGACACATTTAGAATAGAATACATTTTTTTATTGCAAACTTAAGTTTAGTAATATACATCAAGAATTTGCAATAATACCATGAAAAAAGACAAGTGCCTGCAGCCAGTACACCCTCTCCCAGTCCTGAGCTCTTTCAACATGCCTGACCCCTCATTCTTTAAATATGTAGGTGCTTCCAGATTCCTTTCCTTGATCTAAACTTGTGAAGTTTTCCCAAGGTATGCTAGCATATGTTTTATGTGATTAGAATGCACACATGCTTATTTATGTCTGAGAGTCAATAAATCTACATGGTGGGGATGTGTGACATAAAACAGGCCGCCAGAGCTCAAGAGATGGATAACCATAAAACAACAGTGTTTTTATGTGAAAGGGAGTGGTTTAAAGACAGTATAGACTGGACCCATTTAGACCTCCAACATAGCCAGTAAAACAGGCAGTGCTGTTTGCCAATACATATCAGCACACCATGAGTGTTGTTATTGAGATAACAGTGCATGTGAAAGCAGTTGATTATTGATCGCCAGAAAGCTTTGCATGGAAATGGTTTGTGTCAGGCAGAGACAAAGAGAAAGTAAATATCTGTTGGGGGTCAGTGGGTGAAAGTGAGGGAGTTTCACAATGTGTCAAAAGCCTTGCAGATTGAGACGGGGCCAAGACAGGAAGTGAAATGTTTAGAAGGAGAATGAAGCTCCATGTATGTGTGCTAGAGCAAAGAATGATGGGTAACACCCAGCTGCATGCGTCCCGTTAGGTCACACCTAGGGACTTTCTGCCTTTTCCTCATTTTTCCAGTCGTATCTACTAAAAGCATGTCCTAACATGCACATATTGGGAAGGGAAATTCTAAAGGACGTTCAGGGACTCCAACTGTCGCACATATATACACACAATACAAACAAACAAAGACGTGTGCACATATTTGCTTTTTGCATAATTTTGGGGACCTCGAGACTTTTGTTGTTCTCAAATGAAAACGTTAATATTTTTTATTTTGGATATTAAGCAATATCCTGTGCCCCCCATTTTGAACAGCAAGCTAAAATTCCTTTACCTTCATTTTAGTCCAAGGATTATGTTAACATTTAAACTCCTGAAATAATTTTTGGGGCCACTGTAGTCACTGAGTGTAGTTTCACTCTTGGGTTTTTGCATAAAAATTAGGTTACATAAATAATCATGTTAAGCTGGACATACCCTGTGCGATATCAGCAATACCAACTCACACTGTGTGATGTAAAGCCAAAGCTTACAATTTATGTGCTCACACTGTATGGTCCGATCGTTGAGGTACGACTTAAATGCTTACATTTGTGGCTGTTTCAGAAGAAGAAACATGTTTCTTCTTGTCACCATGATTTAGTTTCTGTTTCCACACAAACACAGTGAGGGAATAAACAGCAATCGGTTCATAGTTCTGCTTCAACTGTGCAATTCTGTCATGAGGGACAACCAAAACCAAACCATTCCTGACATGTCAGAAATTCATCCGAACATACATTTGCTGGTTGGGAGAGGTTAATTGCCTCATTTCCCCCTGTACACTACATGTCAAATGAAGCACAAGAAAGCTGAAATTTGACCCAACTCAAAAACTACTCAGAAATCAGCTTAAAATTGCACAGTGAAACTGCCTGGCTTTTAATTTTAAATTAGGTCTGAGTTTGAGTATTTCTTCAGTCAGAAGTAAATATCTTGCATATTAAATATACATGTACATCCTCAGATGGGACCAAATGGAAGCTGCTCTGAATCTTAGTGGATTAGTTAACACTCATTTCCCACAGATAGACAGTGTGGGTATTACTTAATAGCTCCTGCAGGACCAATGTTCTCAAACTCTCTCCTCTGGAATATTACGTGCACTGCTTGATGCACTGCATAATACATTAATGAGTTTATTCAGTGGTCTGTTGGGTACACAGGCAGTTGTTATGGAAACGGTCCAGAAAAGACGCCCAGCTGCGTATCAGATCATAATCATGTGGAGGAGAGCATTCGCCAGTATGTGCATTGGATGATTCTTTTCTCCTCCATAAATGGATCAGACCTCTTAAGGGTTTGATAGATGACTGCACTAATGGGCACTTGGTCTGCAGGCCCTTACAATGGCATTTCGCTTTGTGATCGATTAATCACTCTCTGTTGTTTCTCTCTCATTCTCATGTTCACCCAAAACCCCGCCCCCTTTTCCCCTTTCTTGCTATCCGTCTGTCCAGGTTATCCATGACCTCAGATTTACAGCATTACAGTTTCAGGATGCCGAATATAGGGTTCCAGAACCTTCCTCTCAACATCTACATTGTCGTCTTTGGGACGGCCATTTTTGTCTTCATCCTCAGCCTTCTCTTCTGCTGCTACCTGATTCGGTAAGACCACCTTGCTCTTTTGTCTACGTGGCTGGGGAATGTGTTTAAACAAGCTTTAAAATGCCATACATTTGCTTTGTATCTTCTTCATCCTGTTACTGGGTTTGGAAGTTGCTTTACTTCCTAAAAATCAGGACACAGAAAAGAATAGACAACATTAAACACATATTTAATTGGAATTTGCATTGTGATTGGCTGAAGGCTTGTCTAAATGATTTGTCATTGATGGGCTGGACAGTTTGTAACAAACAAGACGATTATTAAGCATGAAGTGAGTTGGTCTAGCTGTAACCTGTAGTTGTAGTCGTCCTTTAGCTCAGCTGGTAGAGCATATGACTAATGATATCAAGGTTATGGGTTTAAATCCCAGAAATGCGTGAACTAATAAATGCATTGGATAAAAGTGATATATGTGATAAAGTGATATATCCAAACTGTGATATAAAAACGAATGAAACAAAACATAAAATTCATAGGAATCACTTATATATTAAATTGCATAAGCTATTCAGGAACGTTACATACGTTTTGTTACTTACAAACACTGGGGCTAATTCTGGCCCACTGGTGTTCATCCAACAAAATGTTTCATACACTTTGCTCAAAGTAAAAAGTAGAAAATGAAGAGGAGTTTAAAGACTTTTGTGAGAGGATAGCTGACATATGGTTGTGGTGGAGAGAAATTCTCTTTCATCTTCTCACTGTCCATACCACACGAGGAAGCTTTTATCATGCTCACTTTGAAGACTAAACCAACTTTGAATTTCAGAGCCATACCTTAATTATTAGTGGTTGCCCAATAAGGAAGTGAAGATAAGCGAATTTTATTGAATTTTCGTAATAAATGTAACTTTTTTTCTAAATCCAGTGAAGGTTGCTTTGAAAAGCATGTAATTGGAAATATCTCCTTACTTCTTGGCTTTTTATTAAGAGAGAAGCTAACAACATACAAGCTAATCCCATGTTAATGGAAATGAGTTTGTTTGGTGGTTCTTTTGTTTTGCAATGCAGCACTACTGAGGCAGGTTGTGGCGTATTAAGTATTAAGCCTGAAACATTCTTCAAAAAAGTGATGATTGGAAAACTGGGCAATTGTATGGCATTTTAGAGGAAAACCATGATTACTTGTGTCTGAATGGTGTTGTTACATTTGATGGTGTGTGTTTTCAATGCACTAACAAAAGATTTTCATGAAGAGTGAGAAGGACAAACAGCACAGTTTGGAGAAGCTAAGCAAACTACTGACTTGATAATCTGAAATATAATTTAATCCAACAAGAAAATACAAACAGACTATTACAAGCACCCACTACTTGAATTTGAGTTGTAGTTTGGATGTAGGTACATGTAAAGCTTTGTAGTTTCACAACTGCGGAACCCAAAGCAGCTTAATTGCACAATCGCAAAATGTTCATTTCTAGCCTTGAGGAAACAACTGTGTCACCATCTTCCTGTGTAGATTCATGTTCAGAGGTTGCTCCTGTTAGAAACACAATTTGAAGGACTAGAATGATTAACTTTCCAAGTGAGAATAACCCCAGTAATAAAAAAAACACCAAATTACTATTTTAAAATTGATGTTTTAAGACAAATTTGGTGAAATGGTCACTATAAAGACATCAGGTCCAGGCTGTGTTCCTGAGGATGTCAGCCCATTTTTCATTGGCTACCGAGCCCACCTGAGCAACCGTTGCCATGAGGTCATAACATAGACCTAATGTGCAATTGTGTAGCATCTCCTATATGTAAGACAGTGACAACCAACAAACTCACCCTTACCACCGGGAAAAATCTAGAATCATTTGTTTGCCAAAGCCACCTAATTTAAAGTTATATCTAATGTTATGAAAATCGTTTTATTCAATCAGCATTTTTTAAGTGTGGCATAAATATCCAAATATTTTATAGGGGCACAGCGCATTCGAAAACAGAAATGTGTATGCTGCACATCAGCAGTGCAAAATGTAAATAAAAACCATTGCAAATTCAGCAAATACCAAAATAGTTCCCACTTACCTTGCTACATTTCTCACTACATTTTTAGATAGCTCTTTTTATATTTACCTATAGCATCACTTTCAACAGTAGTCGAGGTGGAGTGCTTATTCACAGGTTTTAATGGCATTTAACAGTTGCAGTTGACATCACAGGGTCGTTTTAGTGTAAAAGTGGCTGCCCTTTTAAAGTCAAGACCAATGAGCTCTCGACACAGAATCTCTGACCTGTTTATTTGTCATTTCATCAGAAACATTGTATGCTGAATACAAGGTCTCCAGATTGTTGAGTCGTGCGACCCTTTAAATGTTCATTATGTGAAAGACGAGCGTCGTGAGCTCGAGTAGCCTTGTAAAAGACGTGTTGATTCAAAACAAATACACACGTAGCAGCCACACACCAGCTATGACACACAAACGTGAAATGAATAAATTCACACGTCTGACACCGGTACAGCTATTAACACACTACGCTAAGTGCTCGGTTATTTTGCAACAGGGGGATATGGTTCAAGGGTTTCAGCATGGTGAACTGTAACGCTAGAGTAACTGCAAACAGTTGTTGAGCGAATGAGTATTGTGTCTTGTTTTCTGGTAAGAATATTAAAGCATTAAAAATAAGATACATTTACTTGTAAAGCAAAATTGTGTATGATATTAAGTTGGTTTTCAGTATTTTGTTTTGTCATATTTCTAACAAATGTATGAGGTTTAGAAATAAAGAAACTGCAAATTGGGTAAGAACTAAAAACACAAAATATTTATTCTCTGAAAATGAATTTTATTACCTAACAATTTGATGAAGTACGTATATCTTTTAAAAATGAAGTTTTACACTGGAAAACAAGGCAAAATACTGATTATGAAAAGGATTTGTCAAACAAAAGTTCAAACCTAAAATAGCCCATTCTTCTCACCCCTAACCAACCCCCCATCCCTCCAGCAAAGGGAGTCTGTTACCTGCTGCTCTCTTTCAGAATGTCAGTTTCTTTCCTAGACTGTGCTGCCTGTTTTACAGATTCCTCTCACTCAGCTGCGAGAGGTTAAGCTTACTTGTAATGGAGGTAAATTTTAAAACATATGTCTCCATTCTCATATCTGTCCAGCTCTCTCTTCACTTAAGAAATCTTTTCCTAATGTATATTGTCTTTCATGAACTATATTAATTTCTGCCAAGAAGGCCATTATGAAATACTGCAGTATTACACAATGTGTTTACCAGCGGAAGTAATAATGGCCAGGTCTGAAACAGTGTTTATTGGTGTGAGGTATTTTGTCATATCTTTCACTGCATCTAAATGAAAAGGAAGTCAGCAAACAAACAAACCGGCAAGCAAAAGGCCTCGATGAATGTATTAAAAGCTAACTGGCCTTATACAACTGCTATAACAGTCGGACAGACATTATTAGCATACAGATTGCATGTTCACAAGTTAGAGACTAAACATAGTGTCTGTGGTGTTTGCTGGTTTTCTTTAAATAGCCTTTCTCCTACGCCAGAGACTCTTCTATCATTCCTGCCACATTCCAGTTATTTTCCATCACACACACTCTGGGAGACACACTTCCTGCAGATCAAAATAGTTTTTAAATGTCCGTGTCTTAAGTGCCTGTCAAGAGTATCTGTATATAGTTCTTTTAAAGCCACGCTGAGTACAGCACTGAAGTGTTGTGGGTGAAAAGTGCCTGATTCAGACAGGTTAAAGCTTATTCTGGCCAAGCTTTTCCAGCCAATAAAAGAACCAAACCATTCTGGAAAGACTTTCAGCTCAGAGCAGTTTATTAACATAAAGGCCCTTACCAGCTCATACTCAGGGCAGGTCACAGCAACACTTGAACTGGATCCAGCCAATATCAAAGAGGGAGAAAGTTCTTATCATGTGAGCAAAGCCAAGTGAACAGCAGTGTGTTGAATAAATTATAACTGATATTAAGTTTGGTATCATCCACTAAAACAATACAGAAACATATATTTTATACAAAATACATAGAGAATGTTTTTGTCTTAATTTAAAGTTGGTTCAGTCTTCCTAAACAAGCATCATGACTGATGCAATGGCTTATGGGTCCTGAATGTGACTACAAATAGAAGTACAACTGACTCTCAGAGGTTCATAATCTCATACGTTACATTTTTGCTTCATTTGGTTGATGGTTTTTGGTCTTTTTGTTTTTAGATATTTTGCTGACGTGAATGTCTTTCCACACAGGTTTTTCTGAAAATGTTCTTAGTCAGTTGCTGAACTAAAATTAAGATTTTTTTATAGGTTACGTCATCAGGCGCACAAAGAGCTCTATGCATACAAGCAGGTAAGAATCTGACTAAGTCTAAGTTTGGCTTATGTTTCCCACTATAACTGTACTGTGCTGAATAAATTTATATTGTAGATGTAAAAAAACAAATTACTGATCGAGTTTAGGTGTGGGAATGTTTCTGTTCTGCAGTTTTTTAATGTTAAACATTACAAAATGAGTTTACAAATTGTAGTTAAGTGTTACAGTAACTAAAATAGTATTGTGTGCTGGACTGTAACATTGTCATGGAATTATTCTTTATTTACAGGTTATTCAAAAGGAAAAGGTCAAAGAATTAAACTTACATGAGGTGAGATCCCCCTGCATCTATCTGTACAGGGTTTTAGCATACCAACAGGATGACAGATAATGTTTTTTATCTTTATAACTATAATTTTTTATATATATAATATATTATATTATAATATATATAATTTTTTCTATAACTTTAGAATATAATTCAGACGTAATATCTATATGTAGTCAATGCCAGTCTTATGAATATTAAGACCACTGTCAGATCCCATATTAGTCAAATCTGTTACACTACATGTCAACAATCCCCAGAAGTGCCAAAGAAATGAGCCAAGCTTGTAAGCAGAGCTTGTGCTGTATTTAAATTCTGAGCTGTTTAGATCCAGCAATCATAGTACTGGTTGGTTGTTTTGGCCAGACTTAATGTTTTATATTTCATTTTGATTTTTTCACAAATACCTTTGAGGAAACACCTTCTTTCATAAGCCTGATACTGACTTATGAAAGCAGTCAACGTTTTACTTATTTTGAGGTGTTATATGTTGGTGTTACCAAAATGTTTTCTAATCTAACAATGCTGGTTGACCCATGTTAAATCTGTGTTTGTGAGATTGGAAGGCCCATTTTTCACCAGATTCCATACATCCCAATTCTTCCCAATTCATGTTTGTTTATAAACATTTTGGTTAATTCAATTATACCTTCAGCAACCAATTCAGTTTTCTGGTAGTACTCCTAGCTCTGTTCAACACATTTTACCATTCCACAAATTCATTCCATTAAATTCTAAACATTTTCCTTAAAAAAGGTTTTCCAAGGTTGTGGACTGTATTTCCAGGCCATTCACATAAAATTTTTACCTAGAATGTATTCAGCGTCAATTTGCGTGAAGCATCAAATGTAAATGTAATTTTTCATACACTGAAATACATTGTCTATTTGTTATAAAAACCATACAAACCTCATTAATAAAACCTGAAAAAGTCCTTATGTTTAAATCAGTAGTTTAAATCTAAATGAAGCCGAAGCTGTTTCATTTAATGTGAGGTCATCAGAGTTTTGTACAGTAGACAAATGCTGCAAAAACTTGTGTTTTGACTTCTGGTATAAATGTGTGTGTTGCGAGACATTTTTAACCCAGGTTTTTGGAAATGTATGTACACTATAAGTGGGTCAGAAGTCTGTACTGGTAAATCTGGTTTGGATTTGCATGTGTGTTCAGACATAAAGAAAGAAGGTCTTACGTAAAGAGGTGTGGACTGGGCTGCTAGCGGATTGGACTTTTGTGTCCCCTGGGAACAATGTTATGATTGTGTGCTTAAGGCAAGAGTTTTTCCCTAGCATAGTTAAAGCACAAAAAAAATTTAGCTATATGATGAGCATGCACATGCGCTGGCAGACGTATAAGGTATCGCATTGCGCTATCACCCCTGTCCTTATAGCATATGTAAGATACGTGATGTACCACTCGTTGCCAGATGAGGGAATATAATCTCTGTCCTTTGAACGTTAAGTATGATTTCTGTAAAACACGGGTACATTATAGAGCTTGTGCACAGATGACTGACATGCAAACACACTGGTGGCATTTATATAATTATAGCATATATGCAACACAGTCATCATCCTAGTTTTAATATAGCTCTTTGCTTGGCAACCAATGAGAACAGCATGGACATAAATATCACATCGTCAGCGGGAAAGATTTATCCTGCGTAATTCTGCCGCAGTGACGGAAATAAAGCTGCACGGTTTATGTTTTATAAGACGCACGCGTAGCAGCGGTTCAGTAGGTGAGAGATCATGGAGATGCAGGTGACAACCTTAAAATGACCAAGCAGTGAACACAAAGGTTTATTTCTGTTAAAAAACACCCCCGGGAGATGCTTTTTGAACTGCAGTGGTGGCCTTTTCAGCTCAAAAGCCCAGCAGCAGAGAAACGGAAGGACAGAGAGCTGGAATGTTAATAAATGGCAAACGCAAGCTGTGGTGACGTGCCCTTACCAGTGTCCACAATCAATTATGCCGAATGAGAGCTGAGTGAAAAAAGTGTACTTGCCAGAGGGTGATAACTCACTAAAAAACTGCAATATAATACATACATGCATACATTGGAAAGTAAGAATTACTGTAATTAATGTAAGTGAATTCATTGGAATTAAACTACCAACTCCTAACGAAAACATTTGTCATGGCTTGTGATGACAACGATTATCTCTGTGAAACATTTACAATTGGTTTATCTAGCTTGTAGGCTAAAGTTTAGTTTCATATGGCAACACAAATGTTGATAATTCCTCCTATGAAGCCCTGTTTGTCACTGATATGCAAGAAAAGAGCTAAATAAAGAATTTGTCATTTATCCATATATATAGTTGCCCATTACTGTTTTGTAGTTTTGGCCTCACTGCTCTGATAGCATTGACTCTGGCTTTGTTTGTGTGTGTGTGTGTGCTGGTAAAGAAGCAAGATTAATCTGAATGAAGCGAGATTGATTATAACACATTGGCTTGGTGTATAAACACAATGAAGGCATTGTCTGCTTTGTGCAGAATGCAACTAAGACGCATATAAACGCATGGGCTTTTTGTCCAATCTCAGACTGTGTTGCTATTCTTTTTCCACAAAACTCAACAGTGTATATTCAAGAGTCTCTTAGGCCAAGACGTGTGCTCATCTCAGACAGAGATTTGTTGCGTTTCAGTCATTCCCAACCCCCCGGCTGGAGTCAATGACACCTAAAGCACTGTAAACAAACTATATCATTAAATGATACACACAGAACACTACAGAACTATTGAGACTCGGTTGACAAGCACTGAAGTGGCCAGTCATCTTTGTCTGCCACTCCTTTTGTTCTCTTAATAATTGCTACTGTTGTACGTTCCCTGTCCCCTTATTTACTGTCAACGAGTAAGTTAGTGAATTATTTATTTTGTACACACTTCTGGGAGATCTCTTGAATAATGACTTCTGATAACGTAGATGCTACATATTCGTCTTAACTTTCCCATCATGAATTAATTAGCATTAGATATGTTCGTTTAGTAATGCAGTTGATTAGCATGTTAACCTTAGAGAATGCGTAACAGGAATGTTAGCTTGGCAGGCTAGTCATTTAGTATGCAAACTAAGTCAAGTTCAGTCAGTGCCGTTTGTTTTGGGGGGTCCAGAGAGCATCCAATTCTGAGGGAGGATTGAAACTTATGTATCATTGGCCTACTTTTAACAGCATAAAGCCATTGATAAAGATTTGACAAAAACTGGTTAGAACGTATAACTTTCAGTTTAGTTTGTATACAGTGCCAATTCAACATTGTGTCAGTTAAGCACTAGCTATTCACAATGTAGTTTAATCGGTCTCTCTCTCACTCTATGTCTTACCACGTCTTACTATTTGCGTTTCCTTCCTCTGTCCAGTTTACCTTCTTACATTTCTCTTGAATTTTCATGACTGCTGTTTAAAAGGAACCAAATGGCAGACTTATACAACTTGTAACCCTAATGCCTAAACAGAGAAGTTAGTATTACATCAACGTTTAATTCAGACCAAATGTTTATAGACTTGCGCTCTATGACATGAGACAGGTCATTAATCGGTGTGTGTATGCCTCTGTATTTGATAGAAAGTCTAGACGTGTTAGGCAGTAATCACGAAACATTTCCAATGACGTCTGTGACCATTAAATGTTGCTATTTTTTGAGATGGAATGCCATATCTAGACCCCCAACAGCTATATTTCACAGCTACATCACAAATAAAAGAGTAGAAAAGGGAATATCATGAGGACTGCTCACACTGGCTTATTGATCTTTGAGGGTGTATATGTAAATGTAAAACAGCTTTCTTCTTTGAGGCCAATAATGTTTAAATTTAAACTTTTATCTGTGAGCGTTGATGAAAAATGTATTGTTTTGTCTCCCCAGATTTGTGCGGTATGTTTGGAGGAGTTCAAGCAGAAAGATGAGCTAGGAATTTGCCCGTGTAAACATGCCTTTCACAGGAAGTGAGTATTCCGCCTGTTTCCAAAGTATACATTTTATGCATCAGTAACGGCAACCAATGGAAATGCAGTTTGCTTGTTTGGCATGACTGACTCAGCCAATGGGCTTGTGAGTTTGGGATTGAAGTTCCTGTTTGACGCAGTGTTGGAAACAATTTAATTTTTCCAATTTTGCTTAGTGTGGCTAATGCCACAGAAACGTAATCTCCAAATTTCCAATGTTAAAATCCATATCTGATTTCCTGGTTTGCACATGTGTTTAAAGGTGGTGAAGAACTAATCCGCCATTGATTTGCAGGAGGTCTAGTGGAAACATGTCAGCTTCACCCATCTTCTCCTGTGAGACATTAGCACTGGGCTGTGTGTCAGATTAAATGCCAGAGTAAATGTCACAGTGAAGCTTGAACGCTTATCATGGGCAGGAGCTGTCTGTTCTTTCTAAACATTTCAGTTTGCCTCTGCGGCAGCCAGCCAGACTTCAGAGTTTAAACGGCTGGTTGAGTTCTTTTAAGGGTGTCATACAAATGTAGTCATAAGAATAGTAAAATTAAAAAACTCATAGATTCCCATTGTGTGAGCGTTAGGTGTAGGGGTATAATTAGGGGATAGAAACAAAGCTCTTGTTTCAAGCAAAACATTATTTAGCCAGTTGATAAATCCTTCTTACCAGCGAGGGCCATCTAAATTGTCTTCACAAGTCAGTTTTTGACATTTGTATTATAAATATATTTGTGAGTAATACTTATAAGGAAATCTGACCTGCTGTTTGAAGGAATTAACATGGTCAGTGTCAGATTTACCTACATTTGATTAGTGAACTAGGCTCCTGTTTACACCTGCTCTTAGCATCTGCTATTAGTGTCTCAGGTGATCCAAACATAAGTGTTGAGCCAAGACACATTGCTCACATGCGTCTTCCGTGACCTGAATTCTTGGATTTCAAGAGGAAGGTCTCTGATCTGTGACTACATCACTCACTATGTCATTGTGTAAGGACATGGTGATAAAGTGAAAAAAGTGAATAAATAAAAGCATAAGTGAATAAAAACGAACACACTGTTTCTTCCTAATATATCTGAATTAATTCTACTGTGGTAGTACCATGCTTCAGTAATGGTAACACGTGGTAATATCACAGTGTTTTGATACAGTACGTAGTATATCATGTTACTGTAAAGTTGTGCAACGCAGGTTTAAACTAGGCTTCAGATTGACCTAATTACTAATGTAACATGACACTAAATCATATGATGTGTGTCATATGATATTGGATGTCACACTGTGTGATATATATGAAGTCAATGTCAGATGCTGAGCCAATAATGAGGAACAGATGCAACTGATTTTCTGTCTGATTATATATCCAGTATGTAGGATGATTGTAATAATTTGTCTCAGTCTGTTATTGAAATACCAAAGGGCATATGAACTCTGAAATTAATGCACCTTTATGAACATAACCACTCTGTCAGTGGTTAAATGGGACTCCTGTATCATAGATCTGCTTGTGTTCCTGATGGGGCCTAAAATAGACCTGTGCTTACAGTGAATTATTCATCAGAACAGTGATGTTAATGTCACTCAGAATAACCCGGCATTCTGACTCCTCCTCACATTACACATGGGCTTCCCTCCCACTCTGCTAATGTATCCAGCTCAGCCCTGTGAAGAAACACCATCACATTTGATCGTTATCAGTTCCCGTGGCATAATCGATAGTTAGCTAAACGGCAAGAAGTGTTGTCCACATAGCAGCCTTTTCTGACCAAGAACCACCTACTGAGACAGGAAGAAAATGTAAAGCAACCAATTAGAATTCGTTTTGTTCTTGCACACTGTTTAGGGGTGGGTTTACCCCAAATTAATTATACCATGATAATACTATTAAAAAATTAAAATAACTAATAAAACAATAACATTTTTAAAACGGGCCATCAATCTCTGAGAAGGGCTGTGCAGAAAACAGAAAATTTGTTTAGACTCTACAATCAGAATTTCTACATATCCAAAAAGTACAGAATGTTTTACATCTCAGAAAATAAAGTGGAATGTACCTGTCACTGGTGGCTAATCTGGAAAATTGCATGCACATCATTACGCGGTTTTCCTTTTATCTTCTACATTCATCCATTTGTGTCATTCTCAGGTGCCTCATTAAATGGCTGGAAGTGAGGAAGGTATGCCCGCTGTGCAACATGCCTGTCTTGCAGCTGGCACAGCAGCAAAGCATGCCTGAACCCGTGCCCCCAATGCAACAACCTCTGCCTGGAGTGGAGAACCTGGTGTAAGCCCCTCCTGTTTCTGCTAATAATGTGACCACCTCTACCTTCACACTCTTTTCTGTACAGGTACACACTCATATCCAAGGACAGACGGCAGGATTTGTGCCCAGAGCCACAGTGACCTTTGTCCTGCTTGTGTTCATGTTCTGCCTTGGTGGCTTTACAAGGGACTCTCTCAAAATTACAGTATTAGTTGAATTACACAATCACTTATTTGGGTTTGGCTTTCTTTCCTGTGGGATAATGAAGAAGAATCAAATTAACATGGCCAAGCCATGTTTTTAATAACCGTTCCACACCAAAGCACTTTTTTGAGGACACCAGTGAGAGGTAAAAAAACAAAGAAAAAGACATGATTTTTTTAAGTAAAGGGTTTTTTAAACAAGCACTTTAAACAAACTCAAACCTAGTTGCTTGTGATAGTAGCACGATCTTATTTTATATTTTGTTTCCGATCTTTTGTAGATGTCTACAGAGCCACAGAGCAAACCATTGGTTTTATTTTGACTAGAGGGTAACGTTTATACTGTGTATTAAAGGGACAGCAGCTCTCCATTGTGTATATGTTTGTTTGTGTGAGTGTTTGTGTATTGACAGTCAGTGGAAAGCAACTTTGTACCAGCTTACATGTGAACAAAACAAATCTCAAACAAAACAAATCTCAAGTAAAACAGTTGATTATTTGTGATGTTCGTAAATGTTGCCTTTGAACATTGATCTTGGACTCTGTCTTTATCTGTTGTGATTAAGGTGTGAATTTAGTGAAAGTCTACAGGATTATATCGCTAGATGTGGATCACTGTGACTTTCAGCTGGTGGCCAAAACAAATATGAATACAGAGCTTGTCTTAGTAGTGTCAGGATGTGATCCAGCAGTATTTGATCTTTTTTCTGTGAAAGATTTTGTTTTAACTGCTTTAAACTGAAAGCTGTGTTAAATATACACAAGCATCCACATTTGTCCAAAACTTTATTTTGTAATAACCCAAAAGACAAAGACGATTGAAAATAGTAGCAATTTTTTGTGGACACAATGTGAATGAATTACACTAACTGGTCATAGTTTAGCATTAGTCGGGTTCTGGCTTGAGTTGTCTGTTAGTGCTTCAGTTTCAGTGTACTGCAGATGTGTTTTTGAGTTACTAAAATAGTTGCAAATAATTTTTTGTTTGAACAGAACAAAATGTGTCAAAGCATTCATGAATTTCAATATTAAATTAGGTTTGATGCCCCAGATACTGTTGGGGCCTAAACATTTTTGTTTTTGTCCTCTATATACACAAATCTTCCATGGAACTATCACGATGCAAATCAGTAAACCTTTGTGTAAAACTGTGTGTATTGATGCCATCTCTCATATTGTAGTGCTGCATATCTTTCTGAGTAGATGGGAAAATGTAGCTACTTGTCATAAAGCCTCAGAGGTCAACCAATATTAATAATGGAAAGCTGCTCTTGTGAAGCCAACCAAACTGGACACCCTACAGAAACAAACTCCAATCAGACCTGATGTCATAAGGACAGGAGAATACTCTCATTACAGACCCAGATGACATACACAGTCTAGTTTAGTGTCATTCCATCTTTTAGCATATCAGTGAATCAGTCCATCATTGAATCGTTTTTTACAAAGAATCCTCAGCCATTCTGATCAATGGCCACCAGCGCTGGTCTGCAGCAGGTCTCAGAGTTGCAGGTGGATGCAGTCAGCAGATTGGAGCTTTTCTTTATTCTCTGTAATAGAATAGAAGCTCTGGCTCTTTCTCTGCTCTGCTCTATAGTACCACATTTTTGTAGTGGCATCCTGTTAACCTGCAAGAGTTATGCTGGGTCCCTGTGCCCTCCAAGTTAATGGTAGTCTGGAAGGAAAATTGTTTGTGTATATATGTATTATTGTAAGGAGTGGTGATCAGGGAAATTGGGTTGTGAGTTATTAAAAATAATTGGTAAAAATGGTTCTAACACTATTAAGTAATAAATGATGCCGATTGTGGCAAGGGGATCTTTATTTTGTTGCAGAGTTGAATCATCTGACACTATAATATGTTATATAAACCCAAACTAAATCTGCACCATTAATGTGCTTTAACCATTGATTAAATGTACTACACATTTATTGCCCACAAAACAGCCCACCAAGTTCTACAATATACCTCTAAGTTTTTGAAAGGGGAGGTTCAGATTGTGAATTTTAAGTTAAGCGTATTTAATGTGAGACTTTTTGTATTTATTTTATTTTTTGCATCTGCTGTGTGTGACGAAACATTAATATTGTCTTAGAAAAAATAAGGAAATAGAAAAAAACTGTGTTTTTTTTGTTGGTTAGCTCTGGTACATTGTCATATATTGTCTTACCGACGGTTTTCTTCCTTAATGCATGTAATTCCTTATCACTGACAACAGTTGTTAAATTCAGAGTCCTAAATTAGGATCTTTCCTTCATATATTTGGCTTTTTTTAACACAGCAAGTCTTAAAGGTGTACAAAGAGTCACTCTAAAAATGAATGTATGCATACAGAGAGCTGTGGTTTGACTGTCATTGTAATGTAAAAGTAGCTGATTGTGTAAAAGGGAGTTACTGCACTTTTCATACTTGTCGGTTTTGGTGGTATTGCTGCCTCACCATAGAGGCAGAACTGGAATGGGGCAGTTATTCATTATGGGCTAAAACCTCTAACATTTCAGCAGTTCTTTCTAATAGGCCTGATTTATAGATAATGAGGATTAGACAAAGAAAATCTTTGTGGATTTTGTTAAAAACAATGAAATAAATATTAGCCACAATCTTAAATTTGAAAGCATATCCAGAACTAAGCAGATTAAGTATTCCCAAGCATGTTGGGAATGTTGTGATAGACTAACATATTTTTTCTCCCTGTTGCAGCTAATGTTTTCTATTGAGCGATGCTGAGAGTGCCGTATCTGGTTAACCAAATGTTATTTTGAAAAGGTAAAAGTAAGCTTTGACTTTGCTGTCTGTGTTAGTGGTTTTCTGTTTCAGACAGGGTTTTTTTGATGAAGACATGCATTGTTTTCCAAGACTGTTGGGTAGAGATTGGCACAATGTATGTTGTAGAGCACTAGCATTGTAGTAGAATGTGAACAGTGGCCGCTAAGGTACATGACATAATAATGTTTTCTGAAGTTATTTGACTAACTGCTAATTTATAAGCTGTAGGGTCCGTCATTGTCAGCCACCTTGAAAATCCCACATGCTCCTCCATCTTAGTTCTTCTTGATGTTCCCGCTTCACTCATTTGCCTCATGCTGAGATTACATAATATATCCCCACCCCTCACCATTCTCACCATTGTGACCTCACACGTGTACATGAGCTCCACCCCTTCTCAATACAGTCTTGTTTTAACACTGCTAATGTTTGTGAATCTCACGAACATGTTTGTAAAAGTAAGAATTCTGCAGCAGAATATTTTCTGTACAGTATTTGTAAACTATATTTTTGTATATTTAATCAACATTTTGAAGAAAATAAAAATGAAAGGATGCTTTTTTTTTGCTAATTTTGTGTTATATTCATTAAAATATGTTGCATGTGACGGACTTGAATTGTAAATAAAGTTGCCAAGTTTTTGAAATAAAAAATATCTGTTGTCTTTGTTAAAACTAAAAATATTTTTTTCAAGATCAGCACAGCAGAGTTGCAGTCAATATGTACTGTAGAAGGAGAGTGGGATAAGCTGTGCCACTTTCAATTTATGCAGATTATGCTTTTTTTTAAAACATTACATCTATCCAACAAAAACATTTTGTATACATTGGTAATTTATAGATGAGCATGATGTAGTGATGTATGATGTATTTTTAAACCTGGATAGGTATACTGAGACAAAGTGGCTTCACTTGCCATCATGCCAGGTATAGAATTTAAGAAACATTTTTAAGTATTAAATGGCCAAACACTTTCCCTGTGTATCTCTAAATCACAGGCAGCAGTATATGAAGCTTAGGCAGCAGTAAAACTGTACCGCTTAGCCACTCCCCCCTTAGTATACAGTACACTTATTACCAATTATTTTAATACATGTGCAAAATTTGCACTTAGATACAGACAGTGTTTCATGACAGATTGATTAGCAGGTGTGAGAAAAACTGGCCTGCAAAACTACCCAACCAAAGAACATGTGCACACCGGTTAACTGATCCTGCAAGACCACATTATGTAAGTGACCCTGAACTAAGTAAAGCAAAGCTATAATATATAACATAAACACACTCATGCTTTTCCAAGCCACACCCTGACATATATACTGGAGGAATGTACTGCTATGGAGTGGCGTGTGAATTCCTCTGAGATATCGGAGCATGTACTGAATTTAAAGCCTTAGATTTTCAATGATCTGCATTTACAAAAGACACATTTAACTTTTGCATGATGCGGCTTTTGCCCAAACAGGTGTCGGTATAGGATCAAAATATAAATCGCAAATAAGAATTTAAACCTAGTGTTACTAGTGAAGGCCAGATTATCTTTGCATTTCCTCTCTTATCAGATTCTTACTAGTAAAATTGCATTTAAAGCAAGTAATGCTGGGAACTTTGCTTTCCCGTGGTGTTACATGCCTGCTCAGGGTTTAATAAGTGTTGTTGAGCTGGTGACCTCATCAACTTCCTGCACCAATCAGAGTGATCCAGAAATCATCGCAGGCTGAGATGATAAAGTCTGATGCTGAGTTGAAAAGATGGATCAGATGTTGGTGCCACGCATTTTACTCGTTTTACATTAAGTTCTCAGAGGTGATAATACCAGGAGTTGCAAATGTATAAAAACAGGTCTTCCTGAAATGATACAAACATGGTATCATAAATGGACCAAGTGCTTACACATACAAATAAAAAAGAAATGGTCACAAGAAGCTCACAAGAGAACGGAAAAGAAACAAATTAGCTTTTTATTTTATAGCACTTTTTACACTTTTGTTTATCCATTCTCAACTTTATTAATGCCTATCGTGTCTATACTGTATACTTACATCCTTTGTATTGCTTTGGTGATGCTGTAAATTCACATCACTTTGTTCTGAATCTGAACAGACCTGTAGGCGAACAGGAGATTTTATATTTAAATGTTAAATGTTTATTGCTTACACTTACAAAAAGTTCAGGTATGTGGCTAGTTTGTTTTGGCTGTATATTGAGCTCCTGTATAATATCAGCTACTGCGATAATAACAATCATCACCGGCCCTGCTTTAATAACACACTAACTTCATACCTCCATACAACACCTGCCAGTTTATGAAGCACTTTACGGGCATGTTGACACAACATTTGTTCTGCCATCAGCTTATCTGCAGAGGAATGAGTATAGACTACTCATAAATAAATAAACACAAACTATTGTTTTCTTTCTCAAGGGGAAATTCCTCCTGAAAATTGATGTTTGTTATTACACTAACTTTTACAAAGACACTAAACATGATGTGAGTAGAAATAGGTTTATACGTAAACAGTTGTTGGCAACAAATAATAGCAATTCAGGCTCCTGTAAAGTAACATTAAACTGAATACGGAAGACACACGAGCTTTCTTATTTAAATGTTACTTTTTTTCTTTGTGATTAGGGATTTTTCATTCAGAAATGGTGTGACAAAATGATTAAGAGTGAAGTTTTATAAATTGAGCCCTATATACGCAGGCATACTCACAAGCTGTACACTACTGGCCCCTGGTGGACAAACTGCAGTATGTTACTTACAGTATGTCATTTCAATGAAGAATATTGGCCATCACGTGTGTCACCCCACAATTTTATATTTTTCTATTGGCAATTTGATGCCAATTGAATATACTGATATTAATGGAAAATAAAAAGTTTATTTTCATGTTCGCCATCATAATGGTGCAGTTTTCGAACTGAGGATGAGGAAGAGAGAATACGAGATACAAATCAATGAAGAAACATCGCATTTGAAGTAAGTTTTAAGGTTTAGTATTTGCATTAGTTGACAAGACCAACAATGACATCCTAACAGCTGTGACATTATTTCACCAGAATTGCTGCATATTCAAATGTATTCGGAAAAAGCAAACCTGGAAAAACCAAATGTATTACAATATGCAAAGAAAAGTCAAGGAATGCATGAAATGCAATAATCTCACAAGATATGTATCAGGTTTTTATTGTAACTCAGAGGATTATGCCTGGAATAAAATGGCATGATTATTGTAACGTAAACAATCCCATCACACTCTTATATTCATACAATAAGAGATGCTAGAAAGCAGACCACCACAACACAACCAATGTTAAAAATAGTCTGCAGTCAGTTGTTCCCACAGGCAAGAAATGAGAGTTTAAACATTTATCAATAAATATTAAACCACCTAACTTTGGGTATAATGAATTGCCTTTATGTGCAATGCAACAGAAAATGCAGTGTATTTATTTAAGAATATCAATGCAGTTCACCTTATCTGTTGGTATATATAAAAAGCAACACAATTCACATGTTGTTGCCCAGAGATGTT
Organism: Chromobotia macracanthus; assembly: GCA_036877525.1. NCBI lineage: Eukaryota > Metazoa > Chordata > Actinopteri > Cypriniformes > Botiidae > Chromobotia > Chromobotia macracanthus. The sequence continues at coordinate 4,550,744 of JAZGTH010000019.1, forward strand.
TGAGGTAATGCTTAAAAACAGTTCAAACAGGAGGACAAAAATAGTCACTCATTCAAATAAAAGCCAAAGGGGTCATGCCATGCTGCTAATACATCTTAGCTAAATAACTAATGGCACAAAGCTGGGAAAGATACAGCAAAGAGTTGTAAAACACAAAGATGCAGCCAAATCAATAAATGGATTATAATTATTGATTAGCAGAAATAAAATCAAACAGACAAATCAAAGGCATTGAGACTCCGTAATATCGTTCTGCACAAAAACATACACCTTTGTTGTATAATCATCCCAGGGCTGTGGAGTGTAAATATGGCTATTTAGAAATGGCAGATTGTGGGTGTAAAAAAAGTTTCAAAAGATGATTAACACGCCACTATTAATAAATCGTTTTGTAGATTTGTCTTTTTGAAACACTCTTAATAATAATTGATTTGCAAGGGTCATAATTACAGCTACACGTGGAATGTCACAACACCTGGCACCTAACAATAGCTAACACCACTATAACTGATTGTTTCAAGACGTTCCTGTGGTACAAAAATGACTGGTTATATAATGGATATATATTTATCTTTTTGGGGGCTTTGTGTCTTCCTGGGGTAAAGTGTAATTCTGTTTACTGGAGTCTTTCCCCCAGCTATAACTATTTTGAAAGCTGTCCGTTTAATGTAGTTCAAAATTAAATACTATAATTTAAAACAATAATAAAATTCAAAATAATAAAAAATTCAGCTACGTTTTTGAGCTCGAAGTTCGAAATCTCTTTTGCAACGTACAGAATCAAGTGCTTTTCTCATTTTTCACCTGGCACATAATCCGTTACACCGCCAACTGAAAGCAATTCCAAATCAATTTTTTATATTTATATAAAAAAAGAGAAAATGTATGATTTTTTTTTACATGATTAAGCATTGTATTGTACATTTTTTAACGTTACCATTTATTTATATGGCAGATTAATGCTATGCTTCAAATGGAGCCACTCCAATGATTTGATAAAGTCACAAAAGCGATCAAACGGACACTTAGTGGGAATGTTTGCCATGGAAAGCTGATAGTCTTCTGGTGCATTCGAGGAAAGCTAAGGGAACAGAGGAACTGCACATGATTCACCTGTACAGAATGAAGCATCACAGAGTACTGGGACAGCTCCGATTAAAAAAAGTGCGTTACATATGTCCAATTCTTCAAAAAGCTCGACAATAAACAAAATTTAACATCGATAGCTTAATACTAAACATTAGCAGTTACTTTTTAATATAAGGGTGCAACGGTTGCTTAGTCTTAATGAAAGGCAGCAAGCAGTAATCCAGAGCACTCGGATCTCTAATCATCTAAGAACATCTACAGCAGTTGAGAAGGCAACATGACATATAATGCTTTAGCACAAACATGCCATCATCATAGACATCTCTTTTTATAGAAATAAATAGTTGAAATAAACTGTACTCTCTTTTTAAATTATTTCCATCTCTATAGGGCTCTGATACACATTTGATATAAAGCATCTATCGTACACAGCATACTGCAGACGTATTACTTTTGAACTTTGTAAGTCCCGTTTCGTCTGCTCAATATGGGCACCACGCGAGAAACCTTTTGCGATACCCTTGAACACCACAGATTATCTCTTTATATTACATTTTAAATATTTACACCGTTTTGTAATTCCTTTCCTATAGAAACATCATATACATACAGTTTTTTTAAAGTCTTCAGAAGACAGGACTGCCAGCACACTCAATGTTTATCTGATGTATGGGGTGGGTTCCAGTTTTTTCTCCTGGTGATGGCATTGGTTGAAGTTTCCATTCAGGTCCACTTTCTGTTGTAACTCATTTTAAATGAATCTCATTCATCTTCGCCTGCTCCTCTCATGTTAACTGAAGCCCCATAAAGCATTTTAAGACAGGAAGCAAAACATTGCATCATGGAAGGAAAAGTGCTTGTCTTAACTAAAGCACCTAGAGTAGACCGTTTAGACTGTCTAAGCCATTTAAGCTTACAGACTGGCCAAGGGAACCTGCAATGGCTGATGAGTAATAGGTACAGCACTGTGAATAAAGAGACTATTACTTACATCAGTATTATTGCGTTAACATGTTTTTTTAAATAATAAATTATACAAAAATGGTACGTTGTAGTTCTCCGTAGCATTGAATCTTACCTAAACTAATGTTCAGAATTAACCTTTTTGAAACAATGGAATAATATAAAATATCACCAAACACACTGTGACCTCTTCAGAAATAAAGTAAAATTAAAGTCACAATGCTGGTTGTCTTTAAAATAAAATATCATGAAATGAAATGCTCAAATTTTAATCTTGTAGTCTGTGATTGCAAGATTGTGATTGGCTATTGTCAACATGTCCACACGTTCAAACAATTAAAGGTCTACCTAAGAACTTAAGCCAAAACCTAAATCAAAGATATCAGCAGAGTCTAAAAAGACCCAATGTGATTTATTTTTGTCCCTTCTAGATGCATATGTGTGTTGTGTCTGCTAAGTTCAAATGCTTGGTCCACACCAGAGTTTGATTATATCCCCTTTTCCCCGACTAAGTGCGAAGATGCAAATTATACGTCATCAATGTTAATTCACTTTTGCAAATTAGGACAGAGTGCTTTCAAGCATACCTTCACACCACCTTCACAAGTGCACAAGTTTAGAAGACTGCTCTCACACCAGCCAAACAAACCAAAGTCTGCCATCAAACAATCTCAGATGCGCACCCAAAGCTATAGTATGACAGTACTCTAAATCCCAATTTGGTTTATTAATGTCTACATTCAAAATTCATGATCAGATTTTTCCATTCAGTGGTGTCTGCACCTTCTGAAATCAACAGAGCAGATTAAGGGAAGCAGCAGTGAGCTGTTTAGGAGCACCTGCTTCTGAAAAGTTACATAGAAAATGAGATATCCGTTTATCAAAGGTATGAATGGTAGGTATAACACACTGGAGTACAGCACCATGGCATCTGTCCTATTCCCTCCCTTAGTGAATTTGCCCTTAAAATCCCTTTAAATAAGTGCACACCTGGTGTGGTATGACTTTAACACCTTTTCAGTTCCCTTCATAAAGATAATGGCACATTGGGTACAACCAAAATGGTCAGTTTTGACTTAAAGAACAAACACACTGGAGATATGAATGGCACGTTATGGAGAAGGCTTCCAACTCTTTGTCAGAGAAACTCTGGTGTTGGTAATAGGACTAAAATGCTGACACACCTGGGGCAGAGGAGCTGATAAAAGAACGTCATTCTGTTCCAATTCCTGCTTATGGACACAAGATGACTGTATAATAGTTTTTATGAAGACAAGACACTGCTAAAGAAGGATCTCAGTAAGCCCATGACAGAAGCTGGTGATTATATGTTATGTTGAAATTGTCTTAGTAATATGGTTGACCAATGCATCCAGTTTGAAGCTCTTAAATGATAACTATTAAATTAATCTGTCTCCTTGCAGGTGTTCGCTAGATATTGGGGAAGCAAAAATAACACAAATACACACTCCCACAGTTACAAACACACCTTATTAACTTACCACTCAATTGTGCATTTTAAATTTGTGCTGTTTGAATGTTGGTTTTATGTTTCAGGTCTGCATCTTGAAAATGAGATCGCTCCCACCTGCAGCTCCATGTTTTAAAGAGGGATGTTCTCCGAGGCTCCTGTATTTGGTTGCGTCACATCCAATAAATGTTCTCCCATCTCAATGTGGTGAACTGGTGGTTGAAGTTCAACTGAAGAGGAAGTGTTTGTTTCTTCCCTGTTTCATTGAGGACACAATGACTCGATCAGGTTGAAATATTTGGTGAACACTTGTGTGGCTCTGGTCTCGATGCAGCAGAGTTAGCACAAACCATCAGCCTTTACGTGAAGGATTTTGGAGAAACCAGGTCTCTTCTTCAGTGCCTGAAAAGAGACAGCAAAAAGATGGTTACTGATGATTACTGAAAGATAGGGAAGTAAAAACAACACTGCTCCTGACCAAAGCTGTGTTGCTCATTTACATGTGAAAGGAGTGCTTTTAAAAGCAAAAAAAGACCATTTAATTCTAAAATGATTCTTTGTCCAAAAATAACTTTCTTGGCAAAATAATTTGTAATAAAATATGTAAAACAAAATCTTATGTATGGATGATCATAATATGTATTTGTATTTTGGTGAGTCCAATCTTACCTGATCTTATGGTATTAAAGAACACTTTACTATTTCTATTTTATCATTATTTTATATATTTTTGCAAAATAGCTTACAAAATATCCTTCATTACAACTACAAAGAGGCTATAAAAGTCTAACTATACCAGTCTGGAAATGTACTCTGGGTAATTTCTGAACAGGCACAAATTATTTTGAGATAAAATGATATAAGAGGGAGCAATGCACTTTGTCATCCTTAGCAGTCCATGTGTGAAACAGCAGGCCTGCCTGCTGTTAGTAACTTTCAGCTTGAGTTTTAATGTGGGCTGGTGTCACCTCCCATCATCTCGCTTCCCTTCCTCTCCTAACTCATCTAGAGAAGGAGAAGAGGCAGTTTCCGGTGCCCTCAAAGAAGCCAAATGGATCAGATGAATCACAGTTCCTCAAAAGCACTGAACCATGAGATGACTCATGGTTCCTCAAAACAGCAGCAGTGGAAGTGCTTGATTTCATCTTACTCATCTGTGATGAAGTTTCAGACACAGGAAACCCCATGACCTGAGACTCAATGACTACAAAACAGCTTTGCTGGTAATTTTAGTCTGGCAGTGAGGAAGCTGATATTTTGTGGCTGGCCTGCAGTATATTTGCCTCCAAGACTTAGAAATATCCGCACTGAGGATTCCGTACCTGCAGCTTATTCACCATTTCGTCAAATAGTTTTCTGGCCTCGGGACTGTTGGGGTCTTCAAAGTAATCTTCTATACCAATCTGCACTACAATAGACTTTAGGTTACGACACACACCTGTGAGGAGAGAGAGAAGTAAGTGGGTGGGTAAGTGAGGGAAACAGTTTTATTTCACAGGAATGTGGGAGTATTTTGTGCTAGAAATGGCTCGAATGGTAAGGGCTCCAAAAATTTTATTCTTTGGTAAAAATTGTTCCTTGTTAAATTAAAAATGGTGACATTTAGGCCTAATTCACTTGGCACACAAATCCATTTTGGATTGCAGACTGAGATTTTACATATAATACCCCACACAGATGTGGTTTGCATTAGGTTTGTAAACACTAAACAACAAAAAACTAAACAGATTTCAGTCAGATATGCCAAAAAATGTGAAATTTGTGCTGTCTGAACAATGCCTTAAAACTTGATATTCAAGTGCCAAAATGAATCCATATCAGTGTATGAGAGAGTTTAAGCTGTGGAGTGATTCTGAAATGGTTATTCTACACTTGAGAAACATCATCTCAAACATTGTACCAATAAAACAGGAAAACTAAATGAGAGATAAGTGGTTGAAAAACAAAAAATAATGAATGCACAATGAAGCAAATAAAAAATACCCGAGTAATTCATATGCATAAAATGCTGTACTATGAACACTGATCTATGACATCAGACTTAAATTTGGCAGATGACATGCATCCATGCAAAGACTAAAGACTAAATGTTGAATGAAATACTAATTATAGATGATGACAGAATCAGTGTCAATGTGAATCAGTGTGTGGACTCACTGTTAAAGTGCAGCAGGGCTTTAGGAGTAACAGGAGTGGAGGTGAGTACCAGCATCTCCAGACCCTTCAGACCTTCACGGCACATCTCAGCAGCCACTTCCTGGTTTATCTCACTGACGTGATCCAACTCTAGTACCTGCAGCCTCATGCAGTTCCTTGCTGAAGACACACACACACACAGAGGCACAGTGTTATTCTTATACAGTCGTTGAAAAAAAAAGCCGTGAAAGAAAAGCCTATGCTTATCAGAGCTCAGGATGGCCCTGGGCCAGTGTGAAACTGTTTAGGGCTGTCACCTGCCCTAGTTCTATGTTATCAATACATCTTGCAGGTGTTGATTGTATACATACACCCTGCTGGTGTAAATAATGCTGTTAATATTTCACAAATGAGAACAGGAACAGAGCAATTCTAATAATACAGATAAAAAAAAACAAGTAAATCATTTTTTTTTACAAGTATGAGGAACAAGAATAGTTATTTTAAATCTCAAATCTTATTTATTGACTGACTTGTAAGTGGTCTTTATAAGGCTCAGTGGATTTTTATATAACAACTAACTGCAGACAGGAAGTCTTGTAATTTTCATAAATGTCAAAACCATTACATCTAAATCTAGATGGTACAGTAAAATAGATGATAAACACAGAAAATGGTCATTATTTAAAACATTTATTTATAGGCAAGTCATTTAAACAAGTCCTTTGGTTTAAGCATAACAGCACATTATAAAAAGTAATTTCCGGTGTCTCTGTGTCACAGAGTGCCATGTAAATGACAAGTGTTTAGTCTCTTTAGTTAATGTCTGTGCTGAAAAGACAATAATGTACAGGATAGTCCTACAATGCTGATTTCAGAACAGCTTTGTGGTCAATGTTTTAAAGCTAGGTACTAATCTTAGCTAAATTTGCAGTAATAAACCGTAAGTAACACACGACACTAAATGTTTATGTTTGTGTATAACAACTACAGGTATGTGTCTTTGTATAGGATATATCGATGTCACTTATACATAAAAACTACATACAATCCCAATGGCTCATAGATTCATTAAAAACTAAAAAGCAAACACTCATTTATTCTCACTCACCTAAAGAGGCCAATCCCTGTATGCCACAGCCAGCCCCGCCCACACCCAGAGCTCGGAGGTGTGGCCAGCATCTGCCAATGGTCTGCAGGCACCTGTTACTGAAGCGTGCTGGCTGCTGACTGCATTAAAATAATAATTGATTCAAAACAATTATTCAAATTTATTAAAACTGCAATTTTCTCTAATATCTACTGATGTGGTGTTTCAAGCAGAATCCATGATGTATGTTTACATTTACACATTTGGCAGACGCTTTATCCAAAGCGACTTACAGTGCATTGAAGTTATACAATTTCTTAGTACATGTACTCCCTGGGAATCAAACCCACAACCTCTTGCGCTGCTAACGCAATGCTCTACCACTGAGCTACAGGAGAACTCAGCCACAGAAAGTGATCAGTCATGTTGACATCAGACATTCTTAGAAGTTTGTGCTTTTCTAAATATTTCAATCAGGCAGTAAGATCACACCCTGTTTCACATCTAATTTTTTACACCTTAGATCACCTTAGATCTTGAACACTTGAAATGGGGCCAATATCAGTGCTAAATTTAAACTTTGTGTTTAAACTTGATATTTAATCTGGTTAAACATTTAAGATATTAAGCCATTAATGTGTTTTTATGTCTTACCATGGATGTAACGGCGCCACCTGTAGTGATATGATGTCTCTGCAGCCAGCTCCCAATGCCCAGATAACCTCCTGTCCTACAGGATCTGTGGCACTCCTAATAAACACACTACATGTGAGATATTTGTGTAGGACTCAGACCTCATCTGTTTCTTACAGTCCTCATAAAACCTGTTTTGATGTGTCAATGTGTCAACAGACACATAATAAAGATGGCTGGCTGGATTTCTAATTCTGTTAAGACCAGCACTGCCCAATGGAATCTACTACCTGTATGTGACAGCCTGAAGTCCTCTGCAGTAACAGCTGGCCAACCACAGAGAGCGATCAGTCAACAGATTAGGACAATGAGAAACCTTCAGGATGAGGAGATTACTGCCAGTAGCTTTCAGCAGGGCCTCCAGACCCTCCTCAAGACACCCACTGAACAAAACAGAAAGAAGGTGTAGTTTGGGGCAATACTAAACCTATTTTATATTCAAATGTAAACTGGGCGTGTTGGGATTAGGGCGACCAGATATTCTGATAAATTCGCAGCAGAATGGACTTTTTTTTTTAATCAAGGTCATCTAGTCACTGGGACGTGTTTTAAGGTGTTAATTTTCCCCCTCCAATCCCCCCAAAATAAATTTGGTTCTCTGTCATTTACTTATCCTCATGTTATTTCAAAAGCCTTTCTATATGACAAGTGAATATGACTTTCTATATAAAAAGTGACCTATATGAAAGTGAACAGGGACTGACAGTGTTTGTCACTAACAGTATGATAAAATCTCCTCCAGTCCATTTAAATCCATCAACATAAAAATCAACAACAGGTCTAATGCAAACAAAATTCAGGTTTATTCAGGCTGTCACTCTGAATGAGGAGTTTTAGCCGAGCAATTAACAGGCGTCTCACTCTGTTCCATTCTCAAGCTGGACAAACACTTTACAACTGTCAGATTGTGTGAGCGAGCGAGCATGTATCTGTGTGGTGTGAAAGAGTGATCAGGAACGGGCACAGGCGGTATGAAAATAGTGGTGAGAAAAGGTGTAGGTGTGTGGAGCCGTGGGAAAGCAACAGCCACACGAGCACTAAGCTCGGTGTGGTACAGTAAACAGCAGGTGCGGTGGGACGCTGTGTTACCGTGTACTCTTCAGATATTCTTCTTTCGTTTCCTTCTTTCCCCTCTGCCTGGGTTTGAGGTTCTGGAGGATCAGGGAATGTGTCTGTGTGCACCACTGAGACAACGTGCACAAGAACTAAAACACATTGAGAGACAAGATCAGAGAGTGTTTAACTGCAAATGTCTGATGAGGTACTTTGCTACACATAATCCTTAGAAGATATCCACCAATAGGAAAAAATAAATAGGGAATGTATTCTGAAACCAATGCTGCTGGAAAAGTGGGAAGTCATGTTGTTAAGCACTAATGATCACATTTAAAAAAAAAAAAAAAAAAAAAAGGTGTTAGTATGAAGTGCGTTAATAACCTTTGAGGAGATGCGAGCATTCTCCAACAGCACTCTGGTCCACACCGCCGGGTGACGAGCCACAAACCTCCAATCCCGGCACACCTCGGCTGCCCGCAGGAGCGTCTTAGTATCCAGGTAGGTGAAGATGCAGAACAGAGCGGCACGCATCTTTAGCACCTCAGGACGGATCACCTCGTTGACTTTAGAGGGACTTTTCTCATGGCGACAAGGCTTGTATCCTCCTTCAGAACGACCTGGTGACAGAGAGAAAGGGGTAGACAGAGTCAGAGTGAGGGAACAAAAGACGACGTAACACATTTAAAGGAACAGTTCACTCAAAAATGAAACTTTTATTAATGCCTTCTTTTCTGTGAATAACAACTTAAGTATTGTTATTTTCTACATACTGTTATTATTGTTATTTAGTACTCATGCACGTTATGTAGAACAACAGATTTGAAGCATTAAATTACAATGTAATGCAACAAAAACCTAACTCATAGCAAAAGTGAAAACAGTCTCCTGTTGTTGTGACATACAAGTTCAAAGCTTGTAAAGGAAAATTGCATTAGCACCTGCTCCGTTTTGCAGTACTAAATGTGTCAATATGGTGGCACCAAAGCTACATTCAAAAGAACAGTTGTAAGGCTCACTGCCTCCCACAGTGCTGTACATCCTCCAAATCATGCATTCAGCAGATCATTTTTATCTCACAGTAAGATCTGACAAACGGGTCTCCTGAGTCATATGAGCTATCTAGAAGATCTAATGAGATTGAGCCTGCAGAAAAGGTGTTTGCCTCATTTGACTAAATTTGAGACCACAAATCTCCCCAAGCTGTAGATGTGGGTGTCTCTACAGGCTGCAGTCTCTTTAAGAAAACAGATCTAGCGGTGCTAAACAACGTCACAGAAGTTGTTAATGACGTTTGTCATCCAAACACTCTGACTGTTGAAAACAATTGGTGACAATGTAAATTACACTTACTTAAACTTACACAACTTAAAGAGCTATAGGTGAATCTGGGGTAGGTAGCTGTCACATATTTTCTCTCGATTATATATTAATGAAACACTCTTGTCCAGAGACCACAGTTTTGTGCTTTGGTTAAATTTACCTTTAATGTAATGTTGCTCATTGCCTCATTGGATGCGTGTGTGGTTTTATTTTGTTCCTCGTTTACCCAACAGCTATAGTAAAAAAAGACGATATTGGAATTTTAGTTTGCTGGACAGACTTCACAAAGAGGTTTATGAACTAGCGTAGGCATCTTTAAAACCAACATACAAAACCGCTGCTGGAGATAACACAGCTTCCCTGTGTGACAAACTAGCCCCGGTCTTTGTCCTGTCATGGCCTTAAGTCACACTCTTTGTGATGCATATGGTTTGTGATTATGCATGCAAGTCTATCGTAGACTATTGGTTACTCATTCTACTCTCTACCCACGCTGACCTGAAGTCAGTAGGTGGAAAACTGTGGTCATTACTCAGGTCTTTCTGACACACACACTCACTGCTCTCTGGCCTGTGCTCCTGACGCCATTTTTACGTTCACGCTGACATAATTATCCTCAGCTGGCGTCCTGATCCTCTGACCTGACTGCATCAGCACTGTTTAGTGAGTGAGCACAGCGGGGCCCATGGCCCCGGGCCTGACAAACTGGTGGACAAACTGTTAGCTAAAGTCAGTTACATACTGCAAAATTACATTTGCAAACATAGCAGCATTTGCTACAACATTGGCCTATTTCTGCCCACCGATTAAGTTTTGAACTGGCACACCGACAGACGTTTTACTTGTGACAAAGTCTGGTGCAAATTGCAGCGTGTTCTGGCCCAGAACCTCAAATTAAGACAGGAAGAGACAGTCTGACAGAGATGGAGAGCAATAAGCCACAGTTCATATTGTCTTTATGTTCCATTTAGGAGTTGGGGTTATAGATTGAAATAGATTATAGCACAATTAAATCAAATGTATTTAAATATTTTACATTTTATACATGAATTTAAATCCCGACACGGCAGTCTCTGCCAACATTAACACCAGAATATTAATCCAGAACACAGAAAACACATAAAAAATGTCAGAACGTGTAAAGACTCAGAATCTCTAACAATATAAAAGACATACATTCTGATCATTTCACACTATTCACAGTTCTGTTCATATAAGAATATATATATATGACTTAATATATAATGTTATATAATCACTTGCAGGTCAGTAGCAACCCGTTACTTTAAAACATAACTTTGTTTCCAGGTGTGCTGATTTAAAATACCTGTGTGCCCCTTCACCTTTAAGTTTCCATAATTTTTGTGAGAATATGCCTTATACCAAGCAGAACGTGACACTCTTACCAACAAAAACACAAAACAATCATTCAAGCACAAGTATCTATCCTGCAGGTCAACACACCTGAAGCTAGTCTGTGTCCTCCGCGGCTCCCCTCGTGCTGCTGGTAATCTGCTCTCCTGTCCTGCTCCCACATCTCTGCTTCAGACTCTGTGGTACGGGAGCCCACGTCTGATACGTCGCCCTCCTCTCCCTCCGTGCTGTTCCTGTACGGCCGACGCTGCCAGTTCTGGATGGCTTGTTTACGGAGACCCCAACTCCTGGAAGCACCTGATCTTTCGTACCCTCCTCCACCACCCTCCCCAAGTCGGCACTGGACATGGTAGTACTGAGCATCAGGACAGTCCTCCAGAGCGTGGAGGTCCACGCTGTCACTGTCATAACCTCCTGAACCTTGAGACACCGATTTTCCACGTCCCGAAGCTCTGTTTAGATAAAGCAGAGATGGCCAGGTCACAAAATTGTCAGCCAAAATACTATTGTTAACAATACTATTTGCAGTAATTTGTGAAAGCATTGACATTTCCATCACAATTTCACAAAACCTTGGTGGTCCCTCCCTAACAACTTAAATTCCAGTCCTTTTCTCACACAAAGCTATTGGATGGTACCTGAAGGTTTGGAATATAGCACGAGAGGCTCTTGGTCTGAAAAAGGTTAAAGAAAAATATGACCTTCTACAATACACACAAACGCCCGCCCCGTAATTTAGAAACGAGAGACTTATGTTGTGGGAGAAGAGATTGATAACTCTAATTTTAGGAAATATTATTTTTAAGCCTGAATGACCAATGGGTTATTTCCCTAATTGTACATTTGAGGTTGACTCTGGATTGTTTTAAGCAAAAAATTTTTCTCAGCACTAAAGCTCTACACCAAACCAAAAAGAGAAGGTTTTTGGTCTTCCTTAACGCAGAAAGACCACCAACATCATTAAACAAAATACTTCCCTGGCCTGCCATTGGTGTGGTGGGGATTCTCAAACAAATATTTTGACAGCATCACAGAGCCACACTTTTTGAAGGAAAAATGGGACAGAAGAAAATATTTTAATGAACAAATTACACATTCCACCTTAGGATACAGGATTGTAATGATTTCTCATTACAGCAGAGTAGGACAGATCACTAAACTCAAATCAGTGGTGTAGTTAAGGCATTCGCATGGGATTGTGGGTAAGGAATGTTCTCCTCTAAGGCTTATAGCAGGGACAGAATTTCCACTGGGGATTCCAGCCAGACATTTAGTCACTCTCCAGATGTTTCAGTTCAGAAGCTTTCACTGAGTCTTAAAGAGACACGGTGCTACCGTAGTCACTGGTGCTACCGTAGTCACTGGTGCTACCGTAGTCACTGGTGCTACCGTAGTCACTGGTGCTACCGTAGTCACTGGTGCTACCGGCATAAAGGAACATGAGGGTGAGTAAATGATGACAGAATCTTTAATTTCTGGGTAAACTATCTCTTCATGCAGCTGAATTTTACACAAAATCAGATTATGCAAATGAGGTCAGGGCTCCACACTTAAAATTTATCATTATGAACTATAAAAAACACTAGAGCCATTGTCCTTATAGTGTAGATAATGTTAAACATGATCTATTATATAGTTTATTATAAAATTGTATTTAGTAGAGCTACATTTGACATTTAGCTCATGTTCAAATTACAGTACAGATTAAGAGTATTTTAATGCTGCTGGTTGATTTAATGTCTTTATAAATAACTCGATGAGCGATGGGGTTTATTATAAGGAGGGAACAGTATTTCCATTCTCTCCGCTCTGATTCACGAGGAAGACCTGGAGTGGCATGTGTGAAGTCAATTTTTAGGGATACCAGACTTTGGGCCAACCCACACTCCTTTTCCCTGTCAGAGCACCAAATGACTCATTACACATGCCTGCCCATGCGCAAACATACACACGCACACAACAGATGGACAGTGCTGTTATATTCACAGATCTGAACCCTGTTAAAAGATCAGCCACACAAAGGTCAGCTGTGGGGCGTTATGAAATCACATTAAAGGGTGAGGATCTAAAAATAAATGTTGTGTAATTTGTTTTTTGATGCTTAGGAATGGCATTAGTGTCTTATATCAGACATGTGCGATGCTGTTAACAAATGATAGGTTAACAACAAAATCTTAGTAATTATGATTTATAAACTGAGCAAAATATAACACTTTATTATTGTACCACATAGTGCTGCTAATTATAAATAACTTCTTTACATATCATTTCTTTTACCTACGACCTAAAAGGTTCTATTCTAGACTTTTCTAGTATTTATTTTATTGAAATCCACTTATAATGTTGGTTAAAATTTTTGTACCAAAAACACAATTAATTTCACATGTCCATTTTTCATACTCTCTCCAACCCTCCTGTACCTTTAAGAGTTTCATATGTAAATTACTTCTTTGGTAACTTCAGCATTTCTTAAAACTAAAGAATACAAAATAAAACTGATCAACGTTTTCAGTTTCCTGAACCCCGGCCAGACCTGCGTTTGTGAACATACTAACACATTCTACAAGAAAATAATATAAATAATAAATAAATATAAAATCTTGGCTTTATGTATTGAGGTTCTTTGGCTTGTCCACACAACAGTGCTTGTGTGTGTGTGATTCTGTGTGAACAGGAGTTGTTTCTCATATCTTCTATATGGCTGAGAGATTACAGAGCTTTAACCTTGAGGTAAATGCAACAGTTTTATTTCGAGGCTAATAACAACCAACCAGAGTCCAGACACCAACATACTCACAGCAGATAAAACAAACAAACATACTGCACTGCCATAGCTGAGATTTGCTGGAACATTTCTGGTGCCAAAGTTAAATCTAACACTTCAAAAGTTAGAAGTAAAACTTTACCCTAACTATGGGAATCAACAGAGACCTGGTGATACAATATTGTATAAGATAAGATTTTGCAGAGATTTATTAAGTGTATAGTTATTCAAAACTGTGATTTATTGCAATAAACCTGTTTCTCTTTCATTTACATTGGACTTCACTTTCCCGGCTTACAGGGAACATCCTCAAAAACAACTTTCACATATCCTATAAATCAAAACCATTATTTTTAAGTTGTTAGTGGAACATTTTTAGAAAATGTTACATAGTGAAAAAAGTTGGAATATTGTTCTTATAACCAAGTAAAAATGTTAATACAATGTCTAAAAAACCGGACATTTTGAACATTCCTAGAACTTACAAAATAACATTTAGTTTTTGTTACTTAATAGAAATCTTCTCAAACTAAAACTGTTTGCTTAGTTGTGAAATTATATTCTTAGCCTCTTCTAAATTTCAGACAATTCCAGAGTATTTGTGGATCATAGACTTGCTCTGAATAGTGATTAATCTCCTTTTTTTCTAAAAATATTCATATGAAAATATGTTTATATATTAGTATTATAAAATATAGGTAAAAATGTTCTTTTTTTCACCCCTAACTTTCACATTTCTGTAAACAGGCACTATTGTCATTACTGGAAGAAACTGATGTCAGGATTGCAAAACCAACAGTTAATTCAATACACTCAAATCAATAATGACTAATAGACAACTCACAACTAGTCAATGTTTATAATAAGTTTATAGTTATACAAGCAGAATTACACCATCCTGAGACTTACGCAGTGCTGGGGGAGGAACGTCGGTCGGACACATGGTACATTCCCCTGGATGCCCCGGAGAGGCTGGAATTTCTCTGTAAGAGTGAGAAAGAAATACAGAGAGAATACAGAGAGAGTGAGACATAAACAAGCCTGCATAAATATATTCCAACAAAGATATTCACTGAATAAATCACCAACATCAGAACATCAGCAGGAAACTAAATATAAATAGAATATTCAAGTAGCAGACAAGAGATAAGATAAAACTCAGCTGTGCCAATTGCTTATGACAGAGGAAAGGAAGGTACATGGGAGAACTATTAAGTCTCAACATGTTATGTTTCAATATGTTATGTATCTAATAATAAAATAAGTACACTGTACCAAAGAGATGGCATCACTGATTATTCATCTTACTAATTACCAATTTGTCATCAAGATGCTTTTTTGCAAATGTACATATTATAGGGATAATGAGTCAGAGTGTAATGTTGGCTAACGTTCTCTAAAAGTTCTTTCAAAGTTATCAAAACAGTCGGTAACATCAGTAACATTAGTAGAATGTTATTTTAATGTTATTTATCATATAAAAACGTAATTCTTGAGTAGTTATTGAAGCGTTTTAAAAACTTTACAGAATTTTAAAATGTTAAATAAAGTTCTAATAACCAAGCAATATGTTAATGTTGTTAAAATGTTAATACAGCATGTAAAAACTGAACAGTTTGAACATTCTTGAATTAATATTATAAAAGTTTTTAACATTTTGTTACTTAATGGAAATCTTATTGACACATTCTTACAGCCTAAAATTGTTAGCTGGGCCGTCAGAGGAAATACAAACACTGTGCCTTTAAATAACTGCTCTAGATGGCTAGGTGATAAACCTAATTGAATGTGAGCCAACCAAGGTACCATAGTGCTGACAGGGCACACACAGCATCACAAACACACACTAGGTGTAGTGTCCACAGAAATAGGACAGAAGGGGGAGAAGCACCATTGATTTCATGAGCGACGAACAGCAAATTAACAGGGTTGCAGGCAATGCTTAAGACCGGCACAAGAAATGAAGAATTCCTTTCTTTCTTTACCTCCTTCCTCCCTCTCTCTGTTGTCATAAGCTAGTACAGTGCTTGCTTGTGCTCTAATTTAGGCCAAATGTTCAGAGCCCTTAAAAATTGCATCCTTCATCTGAAACCACAGAGTGCCCTTTCTCTCCCGACAGTAGCAGACTGGAGGGCTGTGTCTGGCATTTTGGAACACATGCTGCGTGTGAACTCAAACTGAGTCAACACTGCTGTGTGCAAGACTATATGAGTAACTGATGAACTTGGATTGTTATCGCCATGGCAACAAAGAAAGTCCCCATTGATGTCAGAGGGTTAGCCATCCAAAATGTTCTGTCCACTGTGAGGACATTTCACACGTGCACACACACACAGTTTATTTAGACATTGGTCAAAAACGTTACTCACTGCTTCACTTTGTTCAGCCACAGTGGAGCCGGCATGGCTGTTTCTGATCATGCCAAAAAGCCTTAAATTGAGTTTTCCCAGGTAACAAAAGACAAATAGGTCCTTGGTGATCTGTATGCACTTTGTATAGCTCTACTCTTGCCACTCAGTGGAGCCAAAGATATAGGATTGCTGAGTAACCAACCATACTTTAATTGCCTCTAGATCTAAGAGACTAGTGTGTTAGTGTGATCTGTCAGCACATAAAGACATCTGGGGGTTCAGGTAAGCCCAGACCGAGACGTTTAACAGGAGACATTTCCTGAGTGCTGAATTCAGATTTATTTACCCCACAGAAACTGTAGAGTGTGCCACCATTACAAAGCACTGTCAGACAATTTCCACTGCTCTGAGGGCAGTTACAGGGCGCAGCATGATGTCTTTACACTAATGCATTCATCCTCCGTATCAGTACACTTTTTATAGTAAGAAATTCAGATTATTTACCTATCACCTGATGGATATAACTGCATTATTGTAGGTGTTGGTCTTGAAATATCACACCTGTCTCTGTGACAGACCTAGATTCCCTAACCTCCAAAACGTGAACATTCTTTGTTTAGCTAATCAGAAGTCGTTCAACCATTTTGTGAATTTACATGAAATACCATATATAGGAAGCTGGAAATGGAGAGCAAGGTAGTTGAAAAAGATCACTCAATTTAAGTGATATATAAGATAAGGGTTATAGGAAAAGTTCTTTTATCTCCACATCATTATCTCCAAGTTGGTGCCTTCAGAATAAAAGAGAACTTCTATAAATATATGCCAGACTCCTTAGTAATTTTGAGGTTATCAACATCAGCATTGATTTTCACAATAACATTCTCATACATTTTCAGATTCTGTATTGGTAAAGCAATCAAATATTTTCTTTTACACTAGAACTGATGCTATTTTGCAAGAGCGACTGACCAAGACGGACACAAAGTCACGGTTCTCTGTCACTGTACCTGCCGTCCGTTAGGTTTGGATCCCTGCAGACTGCAGTGTCCCAGGCTGCCGTTAGGGGTGGTGGCACAGCTGCTGATGATCTGGAGCTGTTTCTCGGCCCGGTCGGCCCGGTCCAACAGCTCCTCGATGAACTGCTGAAGACGCACTTTGGCATTGGCTTCACGCGCAGCTGTTTCCTGCAGGAAATGGTCAATCTGGGCCACCTCTCTGAGCGAGGAGAGAGTGAACACAAGAGAGAAATTTGTGAGGATCAACAGTGCTGTGTTGTTTACGTAAGAGAATATGTAAATTAAGACGGCCGCACAATCCCAAAATCCCAACAGGTTGATTAGGACCTCAAAGTGGAATGAATTTTCATTTTTCAAAAAAATTAGTTTGAGATCAAACAATAACTCATCCCCTGCAGTACTGATGCAGGCTCTCTAGAAGTCATTAATCACTGTTATCTAAATCCAGCCAAAAATCTGACATTGTCATTGTGCCAAGTTCACAACACTCAAATTGGCAGAACAGATTTGCCATTTTGTTACAATGTAAAGTACATTTTATTATTATCAAGCTGTGTCTGTCATTGGCCATTTCCTAGACAGCCAGAAATTTACAGTATGATGTGTGCATTACCAGATTCACACCCCTTGCAACAAATGAGGGTATTTTCTTGCAGGAAATTAAACACATGCTAATGCAAAACATGTCACACCTCCAGTCGGAAAAGGGCATCTACTGTAACACTCGTCACCTTCTGCCTCCCATTTGTCCCTTTTCGCGTGTTTGTTTATCTCCTACCCGCATTCTGCAAATCCCGGGAGCGTGCACGACAGCCAATGAGAGCGCAGCCACCGTTATCTTTGTGTAGGAAATGTCTCTGTACATATAAACACTTTCAACATCATCACCTCAGCTCTTCTATGCTGTTTGTTTGAGTCTGTCCCCCTGAAAACTACACAGGCCACAGTTTGACAGTGAAGCAGTCATTATATGCAGGACGGATGCTTTAATTATCCACAATAATTGAAAGCAGCAATTTATAAAGCAGGAAAATGAGTGTGTGTAAATGTAATCTTAATGACGTTTATGTAATTCTGTAATCTCCAATCATAAATAACAATGATACAGATCAGACTCTATTAAATTATGTCTGTGCTGCAGCCTTTTTGTAATTTAGGAATATGGAGTCTATCACATAAACATTATTACTTCTTAGAATGTGTCTATAGTGCAATAATCACGCAAATCAAAACTACTATAATCAAAGGAGTCTTTATTTGAAGAGCTACATAGAAAGCCAAATCAACAACAAACGCACAAAAAACTATTTATAGGGAAAAGGTAGCACAATTAAAAATAAATTACAGAAAATAACTGTACATATTAAAAACAACTCCTCTGCATCCTGTGAGCGCATTTTCTGAAACCATGATTGACTCGGAGTAACAAAACTAATGTAAATATTGTTTTTTACATATTGGCTATACCTCTCCTGTTCAAGTAATCTCTGTTTATTGAAAACAAACAGAAGTGCAGTCAATCAACAGAGTGTAAACCAGACCAATTACAAGCCTAATAATGTGGAGGCAAGGCAGAGCATGTGTCTTCACTCTGTGCTCTGCCACACACACGTGACTGCATTATGACTGCCTTTGTCCCTCACTGTATCACTCTGTATTTCACTGTAGTTGTGTCTTTCTAGTAATTAAAGGGTCAGCGCCTAATTTCTTTGGTCAGCTTGATAAAGCTGTTTATTTGTCTTTAATGAGTTGTGCCTCTCTAGGGAGAGAAACACTGTAATTATCATGTGTAGTATTACAGATTTTGTGGCTTTTAGTCCACGTCAGTTAGCTGTGAGACATGTGTACACAGACCGTATGCAAGTGCACTTCCAAATGTTGACAAATACATTTTTATAGCATATTTGCTTTTACAGTAAAAAGCACTGGAATAACAATAATAATGATGATTCATCTTGCATGCATGGGCGTATGCATACTTTTTGTCCAAAAAATGCTGCTCTTACAAAAATTAACCATGGTTTAATTATAGTAAATGTATAGTAACCATGGCAGTATTTTTGGCACATTGATTAACTACAAATACCATGGTTAAACTATTGCTGTAGCAAAACCATGGTTAATTTGTGGTTACCATGGTTTAACTATAGTAATCATGGTTTTTGGTTTAAACTCTAGTAAAAACCATGGTTAATTTGTGGTTACCGTGGTTTAACTATAGTAATCATGGTTTTTGGTTTAAACTCTAGTAAAACCATGGTTGATTTGTGGTTACCGTGGTTTAACTATAGTAATCATGGTTTTTGGTTTAAACTCTAGTAAAACCATGGCTGATTTGCGGTTACCATGGTTTAACTATAGTAATCATGGTTTTTGGTTTAAACTATAGTAAAGCCATGTCTGATTTTCGGAAGGGTGGTGTGATAATAACCCATAACTGATTGCAGCTGACTAGCAATAGAAAGTAGCAAATATCAATATATCTGGCCCAAATTTCCTGTTTTAATATTAAAGTATGTCAACACAAGAAAGAAAATTACGCTCATCAAATCATTTCATGAAGTCTTTAAACAGATTTTGGAACACTGTTAGTGTATCTTTTTCCCTTTAGGCAAAACAGATGATTTCCTTGATATTACATCCTGTTATTTCTGATCTTTTTATTGTCATATACCCCGAAATGCCCTATTCCTCGCTATCTGGTGGATGGTATGTAAGAGGGCAAATAAGGAAAGAAGGCACCAGCTGGGCTAAATGAACGAAGCAGAAGAGCAAATGAATAGTTGTGCTATCGCTGCTACAAAACTCTTTATTCAGATAGTGGGGAGAAAATGAGTTCCAGAGCTTTCTTCTGTAAAAGCCCTTGTTTCAGGGTCAAACTCTCAATTATTTATCAGTTTTGTCTTTTCTCTATGGACACTGATAGACTGTAATGAGGGTGAAGTAAATGTCTTCATGTACAATATCCGACTTCAAACAAACAAACTCAGGACTCTCTCCTTCAATCTTTTCAATATTTTTTACTGGCCAACACCAATACCTAGAAAGTGGGGGCCAACATAAACTATATTCAACAATATTTAAACAATATTTATTCAAAATTCACTATAAATTAAAATAGTCTATTGATTTATAGGCCAAAATAAACAACCAAGTCAAAATATCGGGTTTATAAAGCGAAATGTGAGAAAATGAATGGCTGAAGCAGTACAGCATATTTTAGTGTCTCCTGCTGTCTGCCCTAATCAAAACTCTCAGAAAGTGCTGAGTGAAAGTGCAGAGCTGAGGGAAGCATCTTCACACAGGAACATAATTACAAATAACCAAATGTTCAGAAAGCACATATCTAAATTCCAGCAATGAGGATTACAAGCAATGCATTCCGGGAGATGGCTGTAATACCAGTACCTCCTCTAGCTCCTCTAGATAAACTGCAGATATCTTTCTGTATTGGGCACACAAACATGCAAACTCTACAGCTAAGAAAACCAACAATATTTCAAATGGAGGCCTCACCTCATGGCCTGAACATAGGACCTAGACTATCATACTATTGTGTAGAAAGACTGACAAAGAGAGTGATAACCTCTGTGCTTGGCTACTTTGTGCTTGGCTACTTCCACTATGCACTTATCTGATAGCAAGAGATTAAAGATGTGTTAGATTTGATGTTGCCTCTGCATTCAGAGACCTCTGCATCAGCAGGAAAATGCTTCAAGAGACCTTGATCTGCCACCGACTAGAGAATGATTTCCAGATTGGTTTCCATGGGAACAACTACAGGATGGCTGTCAGATGTCTTTTAACAATAATGCTTTTTAATGCATCACAGCTACAACAACGAACACTACATCATGAGCTGTACTGAGACATGATTTTAAAAGACATTTCATTTAGTTTGAAGGACAAAACATTCACAAAACATTCTGGGATGTTCTTTGTATGATACAGAAGCTGTGATGGTTTTAAAATCACATACTATCATAATGCATAGGTTAGCGCACTAAATCAGTGAATCAGTTTTTCAAAATGCTGCATGCTGTATTAAGACACGATTCACAGTATGCAAAATATGTGTTAACTTGTATACCATAAGGTCACATGACCTAACACCGGCCATATTTACTGATATTCATCATTTTTAAGCTGAAAAGGAAACACCTTTTGGGTGTTTTATACATTAGTACAAATTCCTCTAAAATTAGCATGAGTATGAAGCTATTTTCAACATAGTCAGCGGAGAAATACTGCATTAAAAATTTGCTGACTCTGAATAAACATACTAACATCAGTTGTGATACGTCATTTCGTTTCACTGTGCGGAGAAGTGTGGCCAAGATATTCCTCTGAAAACTATTTCAAAAATTCAAAGTGCACAATGTACAAATTGCAATACTGAAACATCTGTTGTCTTATCATTAAAATCCTGCCTAACTTTTAGGTCTGAAATATATCAATAGACTGCCTGACCCAGTACGGCATCAGTTCATCAACAGACAGAATGTATTAAAAGCAAAGACTGAAAAGTAACAGCTATTTTTAGGCTGCTTTTTGAAAGAAGCCCTGCATGTGACATCTACACTGTACTGATGTAACATTCATACATCAGTGCAGCGACAATTATTTCAAGTGCACATAAAAACAGCAGAAGGATAATCAGCAGCTTACTGTATTCAAAACTGTACAGGATTATGTAAGGCTGTAAATAACACATAATCCCCAGAGTCTGAATGATAATTAGATACAAGAAAACAGAAATGGGATGATGTGGGGTGTAAAAATAGGCTTTTGGAGTATGCTGGGGCACGTACAGAGCTTTCTAAACTCTTGCCTGACTGGGCAGAAAATCTTTATTTTATTTATTTATTTCATTTTGAGCCCTATAGTGATCATTGTGACATAGTTCAAAGCCCACTAGAAACAGAATATAAACTAAACACAGATAGTACTCTATTTCCCAGTTTAGGCCAATTCAAGGTGGAGACTCTGGCTTTGTAAAGGTACTCTAATTGCAAAAGACAGATAAATGAATCACAATCCACAAACCTCACATTTGCATAATAATGGAAGCAATGAACACCTGATAGTTGAATATTCATATTAAAATAGCTGAATAGGGCATTGTAACACAAATGAGCCGTCAACGAGTATAAGAATAATCTCTGTCTCTTATAAATTGTGTTACAAAGACAGTGAAACAGTGATACCTTTAGAACCTGGTGTCATGCACATATTTTTGTTCTGGGGCAACAGTACCAGAACTGGCTCTCCCATAAGACTTTAGACACGTTTGTGCTTACAATAATCACACATCTCAGTTGTCAAACAAAACATAAGAATAATCTGTTATGGGAAGCTGGATTTAAAAGCCCCTTTAGTTTGAATAGAAAATGTATTTCGATGTTGTATACAACTAGCATTGACGTTAAGAGAAAGAAATTATATGTGGCATTTCGTGTAAACATGTAGCATCTCAACTGAACACAAATCAGCAAGAGGGGAGAAAACGCAACTAATCCAGGACCTGTGCAATGCAGAGGACACACAGATCTGATCACCAGAAATCTGCATGAGGTGCGACACTGAACATCAAAGTGACAGTGAGGGGGATAAAGAGGAAGAAAAGGAGGAAGGGTCAAGAAACAGAGAGGTGAAAGAGAGAAATGAGGTCTTGTTCTTTCTACCTGCCAGCAATGCGTGATTGGTTTCTCAAGACAGCTCTAATCCACAGGCAGCTGCAAATCAATCACAGCGGGTCAATGAAGCCCTGCCGAGAATAACCCACTCCACAGAACCCTCTAACCTCACAGAACTCCACCGTCCAAACTGCCCCACTTTATTCCAATTCTTTGTTCAGTATATAAACCATTTTAGGAGCTGTGATGTTTTATTTGAATGGAAAATGGATAGTGAGCATGTACGGCTGTGTTTTAACCTGTTAGAAAAGCAGAGTGTTGTTTATCAGGGTGATTTTACCTTTTGTTACATTTATCTTGACAACTAATGTACCATCTCAAAACCTTTATTCTCAGAATTCAGTATATTAATATTGTATTGATCTTAGAAAGTCCAAAAAATGCATAATTTCTATTAGGAATGCATGAGGCAACCAGAACTATGGCAACCGGAATGTGCCACACCACTCAGAGTAGGATGCATTGTGTCCATCGCTTGTCCATCACCCAACCTAGGCAGGACCCTCCATTAACCCCACCCCAATATGCACATCTGGTATTGACTCATGAGGGAAGTACTAATGCATTCTGTTAACTGGAGGAAATGAGCCAGTGGGTGGAGTTACATTTGCATCTGCACTTGGGCAGTAAAACCCTTTGGAGCGTCGCTGCAGCCCACAAGAGCACTAGTCTTATATTATTAAACCCACCTGCGCATGAGAGTTAATCCTGCACACAACACAATGGGAGCACAGCACTTCCTTTTTCACAAAATTTGACCATATAAAGAGACCGTTGAAAAGCATTCTGGAACTCTGGATTTTCTGGATCTGTTTACATGTTTTAGTAATTTAGGTTTACCACAGCTACGATATCCTGTCATTAACATGATGGGTTTTTCCATCTCTTGTGCATACAGCCTTTGGGAAAATACATTACTGCCACTTAAATGTCATAGCTCACAGTTTTAACTGTAAGAACTGTGGGGTTCAAAATGGTGGGTGATTCCATGAGTGACTGAAAGCACATATTCACTGTTTGTGACTGTTTATTGGCTGGCAATGGAATCACTGGCCTTCTGGACAGACTGTTGTTGACATGGTAATACAGATAAATATCATATCACACAATTTCATAATCAGTATGTATGCATTTATCAATGCAAGAAAAAGAAAGAAAGATTAAGAGAGAGAAGGGAAAAAAAATTAATTATCAAATTGTTACCTGATTTTCAAATTGGGCTGGATTATCAAATTGTTACAAAACGCACTTGTGTTGATTATTAAATGCAACATGAAAAGGATATATTCAATAATTAATTGACAAAAGAATGGCTAGCCCTGGTTTAAAAATGTAAACTCGGAGAGGATCTGCCTGAGAAAGTGAAACTAGTCTGTACTAGAGATACTCCACAAACAATCTGAACGTACTGCAGAAACTATGGTTCCTGGTTTGGTAAATGTCTTGCTCAATTGAGTTGAGAATAAAGTCTCTTTTTTGAATGTTAGCATGGTAGTCATGTAACTTACTGTTGTTTGTGTGTGAGTTCCTGCTCTTTGTTAACCAGATCCTGCTTCAAACTGGCAAGCATCTCCACTGACACATCCACCTGCCGTGAAAGCTCAGTGGCCTTATCTTCTAGGTCTTGTTTCTCTTGACTCAGCCTTTCACTCTCCAGCTTGGCCTTTTCCAGCTCTGAGCTTTTCCTCTCCAGCTCCGCCTGCAGACGGCCGACACGCGCTGCAATCTTCTGCTCCACCTCCTCAGACAGCTTCTCCAATCTCTCATCCAGCTCGAGCCTTTCAAAAGCCCGGGCTTTCAACCGAGCCAGACCCTCCTCGTAAGCTGCCTCCACTGCGCTGGCGGCCACATTAGCGGCTACTGCTACAGCGTTGTTCCCTGTGGAGGTCAAGGCATCACTCGAACTCATGGCTGTCTTCACCAGAATCTCACCCAAGGGAAACTCCACATTGGGAAGGTAGCATGCGGCAGCGGAAGGGGCAAGGCCAAGCTCTTCTCCAGAGCAGGGCAGCTCGCGGTACGGAAAACGAGATTCGGCAGTGAGGGCTCCGTCGGCCACTAGGGGGAGCAGCGCAGCGGCATCGCATACGCTGTTGGACTTGGACAGCACATACAGGGTCTCGTAGGTGTGGTTGTACTCCAGATGGGCACGCAAAGAGGAAAGACTTCGAAAGCGCTTGTGTTCCCCACAGCGAGGACAACGATAAGGTAGGTCCAAAGAGGCCATCCCAGGATGGAGCAATCTGCTCACGCTACCAAGCACTGCCAAGAGCAGGCAGGTATAGTGGCCAGACACCACAGAGGACCACTCATCTCAACAGCACTGGGTTTGCTAGAGGCTGAGGAAGGAATCGGGGGTCATCACACATTCTCCTCCAAAGTCACAAGTTCCTCAATTAGTTCTTCAACAAGCTCCTCTGTTACTTCTCCTACTGGTGCACTAAATTTGTCTTCTTTGGGATCCCAAACGTTTGTCCTAGAAAAAGAAAGAAATGAAACAGTGACACATGTTAATTAACGGTAATTAAATAAACCATTTTTAGCATAGCAATTTCAGTTTGGTTTTGCTTTGACAACTAAATATACAGCAAACTCAATGAGTTGAAGAATATAAAAGACAAATATTTAAAAAAAATTGTAAATATAAAAGGCTGAATATCCATCAGCTTGCTGGAGGAGCATAGTTATATTACAATGCGCGGCACAGATAAGTTAAGGATAAAAATCTCTTCCAGAAAGCTGCACAAACCGAAAACCTTTCAACCATTCAAAAGTTCCTTTCATTGGCATAACAATTTCCTCTTTTAAGAAAGTTGATTTGTTTCTTTGGATAAGCTCCAATAAAGGATAAGTTCTAACTAAAATGAACCATAAACAACTTTCTGCAGCACAATAATAACTTAGCCCAGAAACCAAGACATCTGCTATAAACATAGTAGAACTCAAAGTATGGAGAGCATCTGGGTGCTAACTCTCCCTCCTTTACTCTCAATATAAATGAGCAAAATTAACTGTGATTTCAGCAGTAAAAATCATGGACACTATCAAAACCAACACAATCTTATTCAAAATGATAAAAATACCAATGGTCTAGTTAATTTATGGCTAGTTAAAAAAATAGGTCAGCCAATCTCTCTGAGTGATCTCAGTCTCTAGGGCATGGAGAACGGTCTCAAGTGCAGAATTTGCTGAGGGTGCACTCATGTGCACTAAAGGAAAGTAACATGTTTGTACCTCTACCAAGACAACTGTGCTGCATCATTCAATATGCCACAATACAAACTGAGTACTCACCTTATATTTGGAAGCAAGTTCTACAACAGTTTCATTTTGATTTAACAGCACAGTAAAAGAGGCACCTGTTGTTGTAAAATTGTTTATATCGGTCATGATAATTAAAGTGATATCACATGTCATGATAATTCATGCAATACCCTACTCCCAAATCAACCTAATTACCCCAGTCACATTTTCTCAGATGTCTTCATATATTTTGCAATTTGTATATTGTCATACAATCCTCTACAATGAGAGTAAATCACTCACATATGCGACTAAATTTCATGCTTGGGTACTAAAAATGTTTTTAATTAGACAATGACTGATTTCACTCGCCTGTGATTGAGTGAGATGCAAAGAATAAGTTTAATGCAGACAGAAGACGGTGAGTGCTGAGAGAATAAGCTTTAAATATGTTTTTAAAGCTTTAAAAACTTGTATCATAAAAGTAATCTGTACATCTCCAATGGGTTAATAAATGTCTTTTGAAGCAAAACAAAACGTGTGTGAAGAGAAAACTATTAATGTTTTGTCTTTATGAAGTGAATAATAAGTCACCGAAAGAAACAGATGACAGTGCTAACTTCAGATATGGAGGCACGATGATAACTTTGAATGTCATTTGTTCTTGTTTACCTCGTGACTACTTTTCATATGTGTGTTTTGTTATGAGACACGTAAGAACCAATGATATTCTAAGTTAGAGCCATGCCGCTAGGCAGCACTCTGATCTTTTTCTTTACATGGATTCATGGACACGTTCCCAAGTCCTTCTGTTCTGTTCCAATTCCCAGCCTTTTCATTCCCACAGTATTGTGTGCACCACAGATAAGACTGAGCGTTTAGTTGAAATGACGATGGGCAAACGTTCACATGGTCCAGAAATTAATTTCAGCCCAAGTCCCAGTGAGTGAGCCAAACTTAAAATTCATTCATCTTCAGTTTATGCAACTTCATAAATATTACAAATAATCATGACAGCCTATCCAAAAAAGTAGATCATTTTGATGACATTAAATGTTATATGTTGCTGTAAAGGGCTATTAAACAAAGAAAATCCAATTTATATATGTAAATAATAAAAACCTGATTAATAAATGACATGACATGTTTATATTGTTATGTGAAGCTAAATGGATTCTACTGTCTACATTTTCTACAAAAAACACTTTTTACAGATGTAAGACAAAACAGTCTTACACAAAAATGGTATTTTTACACTCATGCATGAAGCATCAATCCAAGCTCACTCACATACAAGTGGCACATAAACCAGTAAACTGAGTTAGCTAATGGATGGCTACACAACATTACTAGACTGCTCTTCAGACGTAATCAGCTGAAAGGCCATGGTCATGCCAGTAACACATCCATCAAAAATCCTGCCCCTTAGTACTCTCAGGTGGCTTCCCAAATTTCAGAACATATCTCAACAATGTCTCAATCTGAGCTCAGATTCAACATTTGAGGAATTAAAGGCACATCTGCATTATTTACAAGCACTGTATAAAACTACCATTCTATATCTCAGCGCAAACAAGTGAAAGTAAAAAACAAATCTGACAACTAATCCTGTCAATGTCCAGACAACATCTGCTGTCACTGGTCATCAAATCACATCTAGTTACCTAAGTGACGTTCCTCTCCCACACAATATCTAAAACCTGCAACCTTACCCTTAGGCTGCTTACTGATTTAACAACATCATCATTATATCATCTTTTTTGACACACATTTTGAAGCCAGAGAGACATGAGAATCCTCAATCTATGAAAACAGTTGTATCATCTGAATGCCTTCATATCTCATTCTGTCAGGATAGCACATCATTATTGGGGCTTCTTGGCCTTTTCCTACTGTGCCACAAACGTCTGTCTGGATTTGTCTCTCTCTGTAACAACCTCCGTGCACAAAGAAAACATTTTCATTGGTAATGGGGTTTGAAGACTCTCTCGTCTCTGATATGTAATGGATAACAAATAGGCTTTTGATTAGGGCCTTCTTTGTGAGCATTAAGAGGGTAAGGAGCATAAACATAAATAAAACCATCTCAGGTTTTTTTAACAGCATCCAACCATTTAAAGTTGAGTTATAATCCTGCACCTTCAGAGGTTATGAAGGAGGGGCTGGTATGATGCTACATCATGATAATCAGCTCTGACCTTGATGAACAGAGCCATTTGAGTCTTCCAAAATGGAGGTGCATTGTTGCCAAGGATACAAGCTTAGAATGTGAAGCTTGGTAAGAAATGGATACAAACAAGCCAGCCAGTAATGATGAATCACAGCAGAGGTAACGAGGAGAGCAGGACGGGGTGGATAAGCCAAGAACACAGGATGATTGTTGGAATGGACTGAGAACAGGGTAAAGCGGATGAGTTTTTACATAGAAAGTGACACAAAGGACATACAGCAGCAACTCAAAGAGAAGATGCTATGAATGTTGAAACGGCCCCGCCCACATCAAAAGCTCATTGGTAGATGCTGGAATCTTGTCAGGTCTGGTTAGCACTTTAGTACACGTCAACATCAGCCATCTTCAAATCATGTGTCCGTGCAACGCGTTTAATTACATCCTGCTGAGCAACATTCACTGCATTCATACCACATACTTACATTACATAATTTTTATTTTTAAATTCTACTCATGGAATGGAAAGCAGCTGCATAAGCTGAATTTTCTTATTGTATCCACTGAAGTACCATTCAACGTGATTTATTTATCAAACTTTATGAAATAAATTAATCCTCTCCCACCACCAATCGCAGTTGAGCCCCTTTGAGCTAGAAACAGGTGACGATTGTTTGCTAAAACAATACACAAATACAGGTATACAAAAACACATATTTCATATATACATAAATATATCAAAATCTTTAAAGCCTATGTGGGCTGCTACTACGTGTTGGTCCAGGGGTATGCTTTTGTTGATACAAATTGTCTGGGTTCAAAACCCTCTCGCATATACAGTTTTTAATAATGCAAGCAAAATTGCTGATACATATCAATGGATGCAACTCATTCCTGTAATTCCGCACTTGGTTAGACTGTATTTTGTGATTTTGGCTGGAAATGGACAGATGTAATCAGTGATAAACTGTTGAGGACGTCCTGATGATCTGGTCTGCAGCCTCACTGTTTTCTTTTCTTTGTAACTGGTGGTCTTTCATTAATGAGTAATGCAGGTGGATGCACAAAATGCTCCTGTGAAGCAGAGACTGCTTAGCCCGTACTGTCCACTGTGTTGCAATTACAAATCGAGCAAAAGAGTAACAATAAGCAACAAACCCTGACTCCAGTAGAAATGAAAAGCACAAAAGCACAAAGCTCCTGTAGCAGAATTTCATTAGCATTAGATGTCATGGTTACTAGTGTAAGAGGTTTTGGTGGGGGATATCACACCTATCAACTTTTTTTCCTGAAATTCAGCCCTCTTATCTGAAGGTCTGTCACACTCACAAATTACAGTAAGAATGGAAGTATGTTGAACGATTGCAGACATTTCTGTCTGGTTTCCTGTCACGTAAGAACTGAATTAGGATGCAGTTCATGGAGTAACTTAACCCTGTGAATGTGTGTGACGTTTCCCTTTGGGGCTTGCCATAAAATGTGTATGTTCATGCCCAGCTTCAGTGAGATAAAATTTCCATTGTATAACCACAGACTGTTCTGCCACCAATTTCCTCCCAAATGACAATTAGGTTTTCGATTGACGACTAAAAATCAGCTATTGGGACACCAGCCTGACTGTTCCCAAAATAATTTTATAGAAAAAAATATATATAAAATATATCCTAAAATATATTAAAAGAAGATAATCAATCATATTACTGATATAAATTACATTATTTAACAACTTTTCGTTTGACCTCACAAAGCCCTTATTTTTCAGGCCCTCCCTGTCAACTGCTTTTATGATCCAATCAATCCCCAATAAAAAAATCTATTAAATTTCCAGTTTTGCTTAAAAACCATTACATTACAGAAGTAAAATGAATTGTGAATGGGGTTTTAAATGGACTATTGGTAAGCATGTAATACAAGCCAGAAAAATAACATGAGGCAATTCAATTAAAAGAGTCAGATGGCTTTAATACAGAATCACAAAGACAATGCTAATGCTAATATGAACCGAGCTGTAGCTGCTTCAGCAATGCCAAAACAGTGATGGCCATTGCAGGTCTGAATGGTTCATTCCAAAAGCTGAAGCTACAGACTTGTCTGGTTCTTATTGATCCATGGGATTTTCACAGAGCCAATTATCCCTCATTACCCACAGCTCATCGCATGCCACTAGTCTTGGGAGACATCCCAGTAAAACACTAAAGGCCCTCAAACACTTCCCATCCTGTAGCACTAGCTGATGCAGGCCGACTGATTACACAATTACATTATACTCTGCACAGTTTAGCAAACATTCACAAACAATGCAATGTTTACTGCTAAGAAAGACGTGCATTCGAGTAAAACATTACTATTGTGTTTACAGACTAACAAAAACATAACCAATGCAGTATCTGGCTTCTGTTTCAAGCATATTCATTTAAATGGCTGGATTTAATCAACATCAATAGCCTACAGTCACTTTGAGCATTAACAGTAACCCTTGCGTGATTTAAACACATTAATCCCCCTTTTTTGTAACGCAGCATTACAAGGAAATGTCTCCATAAAGCAGTTTTGCTAAACACTACATACCAAACACAGTCAATTGGGAACCTTTCTGGAATCATCCGTTATGCAGCTCTGATTAAACAAAGTTTCAATGTTCCTGTCATATTTCCACCAACCAGCCTGGTTTTATTACCACTTCAACACAGCTAACATCAGCCTTCATTTCTTGGCGTTATTCAGGCAATTTCAGGGACTACTTTGACCGCATCAGAATTCAACTTTTGTGCATTTAATGTACAGAATCAGAACTCGCTGTTCACACACTCGTTTCACTTCAAGAGATTTTACACTAAAATCCTGTTAAGAGCGCCAAATGTGAAGATGAGTACTTTTTCTGGGGCACGCTATAAAATATTCCTTGCACTCTCACAGGTGGATTTATTATCTCAAGAGTTATAATCCTAAATTGATCCTATAATCTGTTATATTAATTTTATTGTCTATATTCTCAATCATTCATGCATTGTCATGAATTTTCCTTAGTATAGTTTAGTCGTCCTGCACTGATAATACTGCTGCTGTTTGTATACCATGCCTTGGGTTTGTGCTGCATTCTGGTCCATAACAACAGTTTTAAAATAAATGCAAATATATAACCACATAAGTAGTTATCTGTGCCAAAATGTCCTGACAAGTCTCTAAATCAGATGTCTGAAATTAAGGTTCAGGCACATACTGGAGCAGTTGTATGCTTATGAACCTAATCACAGCTTCTGGAGATTTAAAACGATATTTGAATTGTGACTATAGAGGATGATATATAGAAAACTGGGTATTGGTGAAGATGTTTTAAGCAAACTTTCGACTAGTTCCTACAGCTCACCCGGAAGAGCACAGCACTAATAACACCAAAAACATGGACTTGATTGCCAGAGTGCAAACATACCAATGAAAAGCATCTGCCAAAAAAACACAATGCATAGACAAGAATAGAATTTTAAAATAAGAGATAAAAAACTACATTAGCTTTGTTTTCTGAAATGACCCAATCAGCCCCTGAACCTCAGTTTTAAAATTGCCTCTAATAGTCTTACAGTTATCATACAATGAAGCTATTTTACCTGCCAGATTTTTTACATCAACAATGCAACTGATATATATATACATTAAAACCATGATGCACATACCATATTAATTAAACATTAAAACACTTGAAACACTTTAACAATAATGCATGTTAACGCAACTATAACTGTAAATAACACTAGATATCCTAGATACAAAAAAATAAAGGTAATACATTTGCATTTGTCTGAACAATGAGTGACCTTTAAGTTACGCACTAGCCAGAAAGTGCAACATGCGTATTAAAACATGCTGCATTTGAAGTCGTCTTCTCTCAGCAGAAATTTAGCCCCATATGCAAGTGATTTACTCTCATTGTAGAGGGTCATATGACAATATTGCAAATTGCAAAATATTTGAGGACATCTGAGAAAATGTGACTGGGTAAATAAACCAGCCCTGAGCACACCTGAGATCATTAAAAGTTCACACACCAGTGTCTTAAGCAATAAATACTATTGTCCATTATCATTCTCACTAACTCTCAGTGGACGCATTGCTAAGCATAGATAACTAATTTTATAATTGTCATAATGGTAGACTAAAACAATAAACAATCAGAAAGCAACAGAAACAGGGGCGATTAAATTAGACAAACCACACATCTCAACACATGACGGTCCGTTTAGTCGCATAATCTAGTTTTGATTCAATCTTTCTGGGCTGTGTGGTTCTTGAATTAATCTGGAAATAAACTTCAGTCACTGTGGACCGATGCATCACAAGACCACATCATTCATTTACAGATTCCTAAACTTTACTGATAAAACAAAAATTCCCAAATCACAGGAAAACCTGCTAAATGTATGTAACAAATAAACTTTCAATACAGGAAAAGCTTATCCTTTATTAAAAGGAATAAAAATGCATAGCCTACTTTTGAGATCATTAACCTGCAAAACTAAAACTATTCAGAAGATGGTATGGTTATGTACTAGTCTAGTAAATGTATTTTTGGGGGAAAGCTTTATATTATTTGTTTAAAGAATGCAAAAGACTTACAAACCTTCTTATTATAGCAAAACGGACTTAAATTGTGTAAATGATTACATTAAATCCGCACTCTCTGGAACCCAAGTGACAGGGAACAACCCATGGACACTTGGGACAAAATGCTGCCCAAGTAGTCAGCTCACTATGTTTTGGGACACAGCCTATCAATATACAAGAGATCTCTCCCTAAATCAGATTCAGTGAGTTCTGTGTCATTGACAGACGATGCAGTCGTAGGCAAACGGGTCACGTAAACCGGTGTGCACGATAAGGGTGGAGACACACTCAATAATTAGAAGCGAAGCTCAATTCGCTCTCCCGGGTTCGAGGACGTGGGAATGATACCGCATGCGGCTCTACGTCTTTTGTTAACTGCAAAGGCACCACATTGCATTACAAAATGATAACAAATGCAACTCTATATATCTGGCAACCTATATTTGAGGCATGTTACCCCGCGGTACAATTCGTGCCCGACGGCGCGACATTGCTTCAACAGATTTCACCATTTTTTCCTACAACGTAGGCGAGCCCGGTCCGAGTCCGTCTTTTCTAGCCCCTGCACGACCGCCGTTTGCCAACATCAGGCGGTGTCGTCCCTGCACCGACGACTGTAAACGCACGGCTGTGATTGTCACCATCCGAAACGTGTTTCATGTGTCAGAAAGTGCGCCTCTCACCTCGCAGATCTGCGCCCATTTTCCGCCCGTGCCCAGCAGCCGCTCCGGCAGGATGACGTCACGGGCGACGCGCTCTGCAGCAGAAGACGCGCGCGAACACGCGTAGCGCAGGGAAATAAAGGGGCGTGTGTGTGTGTGTGTGTGTGTGTGTGTGTGTGTGTGTGTGTGTGTGTGTGTGTGTGTGTGTGTGTGTGTGTGTGTGTGTGTGTGTGTGTGTGTCCCACTTGCGCTGCTGCCCCGAGTCCTGAAGGTGTTTTCAGTAAGATGTCTGCGATTTCACTTTTCAGCAAGAGAAATGTTTTTTTTTTTAACACAAGGACGGACGGATGCTGTAGGAAAACGTCCCCTTAACCGAGCAGAGAATGTCTTCCCTTGTGCGATTTACTTCTGAAGTCAAAGTAAGAGCCATGCTTGTGCGTATATATTTTAACAGCTGGCGAACACATCCCGTGTGATGTAGTTTAGTTATTGCGTTTCACTTGATCGTCACAAACTGTTGCGATCCGTGTCGGAAATCATTGCAGATGCAGATGAAGAGTTCGTGTTAAACAGCTGTCTAACCATCGCAATGCAGAGATGGTGAAGCCGCACAGTCTGAGCCCTGAAACAGGTGCGGGGATTGTACAAGACAGTGAAAGTGAGACGAGGGCGACATCTTGTGCTTTTATAGTGAATGCATATAAATCGTGTGCGTTTACCTTTCAAACGAAACAAATGAAGGCGTACGCATCTAGCTTTAAATCACACGACCGTGTAGGTTAGTACGTGGCTAGTGTCTGTTTACAAAAAAAAAAAATACTTGTAAAAATAACTTGTGAGCACGGAAGTCCTTCGTACATAAGAAAGTAATACACTGGAATGGAAATTCAGGCTCCCACACGCATGCGCGCTGCAGACGCGCGCGCACAGATTTGAGCATGCGCACTTCCTACAGACGTTCACAATATATTGACTAGTTCAACAACTGTGGTTTTATTAAAACATTTCATACAATCCTATATTGCTCTTTACTGTTGTTCATACACATTCAGCGCATTTGTTTTCCATGAGGAAGGTGATGGGTCGAGCAGAGACAATTTTGAAGCAGTTGGGTGACTATTTTGTATAAATGTAATTTTTCTTTACACTTTCAACAGCTTTTGATTTTAATTTCTACCAAGGAATCAATAATATCTGATTGGTTATCACTAAAGCACTCTCTGTGTATATAATTTAAAAATACTTTAGTTACGCTGCCTATGAAGCCTGTCCGAAACTGTTTCCATAGGTGCCTTTAGCCTCTGAAGTCATTGCCTGGTAGGGCAGAGAGACAGCTGCCTGTCTCTCTGCCCTATCCAAGTTTTTGGACGCAGACCTTGGGTGCTTCTCAATACTCAATTTGATGCTTCCTTGTTTCCTTCCTCCCCCTTCCTCCAGCCCGTGACCCAGAAACTGAACGAAGTCAGCCATCTTGAAGGACATATCAATTCTCTAATTGACCCTTGAGAAGGCGAGGAAAGAGGAAGCTTCCTAAAAAGGCATGAGCGAGGGACCATTGGTGTATCCTTGGGGAAATGTTTTTTGTCTCTGCCTACTGTCCATGCATCCTTCCCTCAATTCCTAACAGGATGGAGCTAAGACGAGGAAAGGAAGCAAGGAATGGAAACAAGGATGCACAAACAAGAACTGAAAAGCACCCCTTGCCAGGAATTTCACCAGACAGTTCATTTTCATTAATGAAGCTTTGAAAGTTTCTAGCCAGATGTGCTGAAAAGTGGTTCGTTTCTTGAGGCTTTAAATGCAGGCTAGGGACACCTGCTGGTCAATGTAAATATGGTGCAGTGAAAACCTGACAAGTTTGACCATGCCAAAATGTGTGCTACATGCTTCACAACGTTTGATACATGAACATACACACAAACACATGAAAATAAATAAGAAGTTATTTTGAGTATTCATGCTCAGTGTTGATTCATCATTTTGTAACTGAGCAGTGCTTTTGTTGAACAAAGGGAAATTAAGTTACAGAAATTAGTTCTTTTATGTATTTATGGTCAGTGTTTCACAATGTTTCATAGCCCTCGATGTTTCAACCCCTTTGAGTTTGATAAGGGTTTTGACACATCATACAGTCGAAGTGTCCCACAAATAGTGAACCCCTTCTCAAAGTACCGCAATCAAATGTGGCTTCACACATTATCGGTGTCGTCACTTCACTAAAGCAATACAAGCCTTGATACAGTGCTCCACCAGAAAGTACCTGACGTTCTTGATACAAGCTTCGAAGCTTTTGTATCAGTCATAACACTAACATTTCATTAAACATTTAAAATGTTAAATGTTAATTAGTAATTCCTCAAAAACCTGCTGTACACGAAACCCTGCATTCTCAACACAGTTGAATTAAAGTGTTCTCTCTTACCACACAACACACACACAACACACACACAACACACACTCGCTCGCATTCTCCTAACAGTCTTTTAATTCAGACTTTTCCAAAAGTGACAACCACACTATGGGCTAATTACTAGCTTGTCATCTACCTTTGTATTTTGATGGTTCCATTGATGCCGGGCTGTGCTTTTCTGTAGCTTTTTAGCAATAAATGCTTACTGAGGATATTATTAGCATCTGTTTGCTTAGCAACGATAGCATGCGTCTGACATTTGCAGTTTTTCCTCTGTAGTTTAAATACTGAGACTTTAGAGACATCAGAGGGGATCAGAGAGACAAGACTGAATGAAGAGTGTAAAATCATGATTGTGTATTTGTGAATAACAGTGTTATGCGTAGTGTTTACATGTACATTTGTGATAGAGCCAAATAAACATACATGCAAACATACACAACTTATGTCTTGCATTACAAGGGTACTACCAACAGGGGGCAACAAAAGATAGAGCTTCTCCAGAGGGCAAACAACTGCATGTGCTGTCAACATTCTTTGGTTTCTACAAAAGGAAGTGTGACTGCACACAACAAAACTATTTCTATATTGTGTGCTCATTTAAATAGTCCCCATAACAGTACTACTAATTGTCATTTCATTTTGCACTTTCTGCATGAAAATAATTCCTGAAATAGTCAGTAAATAAAGTAAAACACAACTGTTGACTACACGATTAATGTAATTGCTTAAAGATTATGAAAAAAACTACTATATGCAAATGTCCATATCAGCCAACAGTGCAACAATTCAGTACACACACAGATTAAATCAAATGAACAAAGGGACCATTTAAAATCCCAAGAACATAATGAGGCAAAAATGTTTTACACTGTTTTACAGAAATATGTTTGGAATCAAATTTGGTTAAGCACCTATGCAGAACCAAACACTGAAAGTTTGTTTTCTCCATGAAATGTAATGAAGTAAACAATGAAAAAATAATTTAACTTCTGGAGTGCCTGCCAATAATATAACTCAAGTGGCCATTGAGCACAGTGAGAGGACAAAATAAACAAACAGGACCTAAGTGAAGGGCTTGATTATGACTGCCATTATGACTGCCATACAATATGCATATCAACCTAGATTAGGCACTAAATGCCACAAAATATACTGATTTCAAAGATCATTAGCTTTCTAAAGACTGTCTTAGTTTCACAAGAAGGAAGTTTTCTTCAACAGTAACACATCAATTGAAAACCTGCAAAAAAATCCTAGTATTCTTTATCTGTTAATGACACTGTGGAGACAAATGTGTGAAAATTACGTTCAGCAATGACAATAGTACAGACCTCTGCATTCTTAGCTTGAGCCACAGATGTTGCCATAGTAACAGAGTATATCTTATCAAGTATGGCTCTTGTGTGTGTGTGTGTGTGTGTGTGTGTGTGTGTGTGTGTGTGTGTGTGTGTGTGTGTGTGTGTGTGTGTGTTTCTGTAACTTATTTGGGCTTTCAGTGTAGGTATGACAACAGGCTGTTGAATTGTTACACTGATTTGCATGTTAATAGATTTGACAGCTATGGTGGTTTGTTTAACCTTTAGCAAACGTTGGCATCAATTTGCTGTCATATAGCCTGAATTAGGATTAATATGAGCTTTTATGTAAGTGGTGTATAGGTGGTGCATACTTGTAAACCAAAAATAGAGTTGCTTCAAAAGAGGCTGAATCAATGGTGATTTCGACATTAGAGTGGACTCGACTGTCTTCACAGTTATTAATTATATTATCTGTACAGTGTGCCCAAGCTTCATTCATTTTATGATGATTAAAGATCAACATTGCACTCATAAAATATTGTGCCTGTCTGCAAGACAGAGGAAGTTTCAGACAAACATAAATGACAAACATAAAAGGTGAAATTCTACTTCCATCTATGACTTTCTTGTTATCCAACCATCTATGAGGTTCTTGTTATTGTTTCAGTGTGCTGAGATCGACAACATTTAAGTCTTAATTTAACACCAAGACTTTTTGCTTCTTAGTCTTAATGCAACAAGCTCAGTGCAAGATGGGTGGTCTGCAGCCTGTGTTGCATATCTATAAAGCCTGAATTGTTTGAACCTGTTACACTTAATTCTGCGGCTCAGCTCAGGGAGTCGCCGGGCACACAACCCATTGTCAGATATAATGAGGGTGTTTAATGTTATGGCACTGTGGTACATAATAAGGGACGTGTGCTGCTCTGAACATCTGAAAGTATGTCTTGCCTGTGCTGGGTCACTGCTGGAGCAGTGTTGAATCATAGTGGCCAGGACAGATCTGGGTCAGTTTTGATGGAAATTTGTATAGATCAAATATTAATAAATGCAGTTATGTACTTTAGAATTTAGTTTCGAGGGATCAGCAGCTATGAAATCATTTGCTTTTATACTGTATTGTTTTTACTTATACTGTATGCTGCAGCATTTAATTTGGCAGACTTGTGAAACATTGAGAACAGAACACTGTATTGCACAGGATTAATTGAATGTTCTCAGATACATTAATGAAATGTATGTGTGTGTACATCTTTGTTGTCATACATTAATGAAATGTATGTGTGTGTACATTTTTTTTATTTCAGGTGCTATCAATATAGTGACAGAAAATATGGCAGGGCCGAGCACCGCCCATATGAGAGGGATAATTGTAAGGCAAGTGTTGGTGGGGTAAATACACATCCTTTAGAGCTTTACCCACAATGCCACACCACCACCAGGTCATTTACCAGGATCATAGTCCTAACAAGAAAGTTAGCATGCTAATAATTGCTGAGAAAATGTATAAGAATGTATAAGAGAATGTTTTTATGTGAATGGAGAGAATATTAGTGGAAGTGCCTCAATACATCACAGGCTGTTAGTAATTAACGCAGACATCGACACTAAAGGATAAAAGATGGAGAATGGACGTCATGCCTATGGAGATCTTGATGTAGACCATTGTTAGGCTGAGCCATCAGGATGGTCATCACTTTTACTACAGGCATCTCAATACACTGTATTTAGTTAATACCTAACCTGTTCATCCTGTTACCAGCCTGTCGGACATAAAAGAGCCAACAGTGTAGAGCTGCCCAGTGCAGGGAAGGGGTTTCCCACTTTATGTGTGTTTCCCTCCTCATGTGACTACCAATGGTGGTGGGCTGACACTTCATGAATACATTGAGCCATCAATCCATCCCACTGTCAGAGCTCACTGAGGAAAGGACAAGAGTAACAGCAGCGAGTCCGGCCTCCCACTGACTTCTAATAGATCGGAATGGCCAGCCAACTCTGAAAGGATGTAAACAGTACTCAACAAGTAGCAGGGGTTCAGAGGTGTTCCCTCTGTTTGATGTATGGTACTCATCCGTACAGTCGCGTTCCTCTGTGGAATATTCCAAATGATAAAAAAATGTTCTGAATTCTTCAGAATGTTCTGAAAAAATGGACTTGATTAAGAGCCAAGTTGTGAAAAATGCCACAAGTGTCCATGTTGTGAGAAAACATCACATTTGCTTAGGTGAAGATTGTGTTGTGTCTGGGGAGTGACAGCTTTGTATCTTAGCTTTGTATTATAAAGCCTAACGTCATTTTAAAGAGAGAACAGGAAAGCTAAATCTCTGTCGGTAACACTTCCTCTCAGTAGTAAATGCTGATAATTACTGCAGAGAAGAGAATGCGTATGTCCTCCCAGTGGCTCACAAACACCTCACCTTATTTGCCCTCACGAGGATAAGAGAACTAGGTTTTCTAAATAGAAGAAGCAGCCATTGGTTCCTGCTATGCTGTTAAAGGAAATGTCCTATTTAATTTGCACATACACCGTACTTCCATCCACCTATGTCATCCTGGTAATCAGCATACCTGAGATGAAGTCAAATAATCACAGTATTTATAATGGCTCAGTAATTAAGGGAGTAATTGAAGAGCTTTTGTAAATGTTCAAGCATGGCAGGATACCGCAGAAAGTCAGTTCCATCCTGCTTTATGGTCTTGCCTACCTGCTGGACAAGTGGAGTCCTTAAAGAGCTGCTGTGTTTTCACAGCAAGGTCCCAAAAAGAGAGACCATATCCCACATTTCATGCCCCCCCCCCCCAAACACTCTCAGTGACAGTTCTTTTTTAGTAAAAAGCCACAGTGGGAGGGACTGTACCACAATTTCAAGAAGAGGGGGTGGGGAGACAGCACGGCTCTTACCGTTTCTGCTCAAACAGAAGAAAATGCTCTGCTTCTCTGCATATATTCCCAAGACACCAATAACAAATAACACAGTCAGATCAGTTCAAATCAGACCTAAATGAACCAGATTAAACAAACAGTTTAATATTTCTGAGTATTTTCACAAAAAGGAGAATGCTCACCAGAGGCTTTTAAAGCGAATTACTTTACATGCCCAGTGAGCTCTCTATTGCTCTAAAATCTCCCATATAATGTCTAATGCAGATAAGATACCATTATAAAATATCAATTTTAAAACAATTCATTTAAGCAGACCATATAAACTAAATATATATTGTATACAAACAGTAGGGCTGGCTACTGAAATGTGAACATCAAAAAATTGTCTCAGCCTCAGTTTTGTTTATCAAGGTTTTAAATTTTATTTCTACATTTTAATATATACTCTAAAGCCCATAAAATTGGTTTAGTAGCTATGCAAGCATATATATTCTTGCTATGTAGACCCCTCTGTGAATATGAACTGGGTTCTGTGAACCTCGAAATGGTAAGACGTGGCCTACCAGAAGCCAACCATTGAAAGCTCCAACTTCCATTAAATAGAACAAACAATTAAGTGTATCAATTAAGTGTGAAGAAATAAACACACCTGGCAGGAAATACAAGGTTAGGGTTTAACCGTTGCACGCATCGGGTAGCTGGGGACTGTTGAACAACAAAAGGTTGTAGGTTTATATATTACAAGGAATTATATACAAACTTTACATTGTTTAAACATGTACGCTGGTAAGCTGAGGTTCTACATTTCGACAATCTAAAACATGTCTATAACCAAATGCTGTCCTGTTTAAAATAATGACTTATAACATTTACCTGCAATACCTGTTGAGAGTGTGACACATTCTCTCTCGACTGTACAATAAATTTAAAGGCAAAATAGTAAATAATTAGTTATATAATACATTTAAAATTTTACACTTCAAATACAGTGTATACATAT
Source organism: Chromobotia macracanthus (assembly GCA_036877525.1). NCBI lineage: Eukaryota > Metazoa > Chordata > Actinopteri > Cypriniformes > Botiidae > Chromobotia > Chromobotia macracanthus. The sequence continues at coordinate 4,592,035 of JAZGTH010000019.1, forward strand.
ACGAATATATGAATGAAATAAAAATGTTTTACATTTAATAGTTCAAGTCTTTGAAATTTAATGGTAGAATTTAAAGCAACAACATTAATAATAATAATAATAATAATACATTTAATAATACGTTCAACAGTCAAATCATTCTGTCATAGGATTCAGTAATACAGCCAGCAAATTTAATTAGAAGACACATTGTGGATAATGCAGCAGACAGGTGCCGTTATTGCAATGTGATATGTCAGACAACGACCTTGCAGTGCCTCTGGCTTCACGTCAGACAGTCGGATGGCTACACAAACTTGCAATACAGATGTTCAAGTGTCTGTCATAACTGTTAAAGGGATGGTTCACCTAAAAGTAAAAGTTCTTTCATTAACAATCACCCTCATGTCATGGAAATCCTGTACAATTTTCTTTTTACCCTAAAACACAATTTTAGCCAAAAGACCTCATTGCATTGTATAGGAAAGAGTGACATCAACATTTGAAAAAAAAATCTCTTCATGATTTTCAGATTTTACACTCAGTAGTCATTATATTCCTATTTTGTTTGCATTGATTTTTATTAGAGAAATCATCTGACAGATTTTAGCTAAAGATGGCACTATGACATTAAGCACAAACACTCAAAAGACAGAGAATGAATCTTTCATGCTTGAGTATTTTTCTTGTTATACAAGTTTTGATATTACTTTAGACAATTTTCTTGGTTTTGTGAGTGGAAATCATTCTTCCTTCCCATAGTATTCTTATATGTGCAAGCACACTGCAGTGTTTTTACAACAAACTTGTCATTTCTCAAGCCTATAACAGCGTGATAATGTCAGCATGAAAAGGCAATACCCCTTTATATACACAAATGATATATGTGCACACAGCTCATGCACATATAATGGCACCATGATTCATAAGCACGGTGTTGAGGAATAGTACAGCTAGCGTATGTATAGACTGCTCCTGCTGAGCCCTGACAGTGTGAGTTAAGCACACCCAACCCACTCATCTGCTAATGCCCTTTTGGAAAAGCCTAAAGGAACTATTACTTTCTGATACTGTGTGTGGGGGGGTAATACATACTTCATCTATTACTATATAGAAATGTTCCATAAACCTAGAAATCTATTTACTAACCAAAACAGAGATCAAAATAATAGGTTATAAATAATAGATAAATAAAATCCTGGCAGCAGAGTACTGAAGCCTGGTTCCAGTGGTAGATTCCCTTGTGTTCAGATGAGGCAAACTTCATTTGAGGTAACTGTTGCCTCATTGTGGCACTCTCTCATTTGACACTGTACATGAACCACACAGTGTGACTGACTGAACACATTGTTTTCTCTCTTTCTTCATTCTTTAAATGTAATCAGGTCCCATGTCCCTCATTCTGCCCGATCTCAATATATCTGCACATCTGAAAATATGTCACGCTTTTTCTTTCTTTTTAACTTGCACAGTTTCATCCTCTCTTTCTCTTTCTTCACCTCGTCCACTCTTTCTCTGACACACGCTGACATGGATGGCCCAATGTGACATAGCCGAAGCTGGCCAAGCCTCATTACCGCAGCACAAATGTCAGCCACACCGCAATCACTGTCCCACTGAGAACAGGGTAACCATCTCTATCCAAGGCTTTTTGACTTATGACTACAGAATGTGCTGTATAGATACATGGATATTTTGGGATTTTTGTTTAAGGTGAAGTGTTGGATAATTATGATGATTATCTTAAAATTTGGGTTTTGAGACAACTTTAAATTTATAACCAAATGTCAGATCTGGACATCAGGAATGGGTTAGCAAAATGGTTCATTCAAAAAGTTGGTTGCAGTCGTCAATAGGTCGCATAGTATAGCAAATCTTTAATTAACATGTTTACTTTGAATGTTTTTTAATTAAATTTAGGAAATACCTACTTTGAATGGTCTATCTGTCTGTCTGTCCATACATCCCTCTGCCATATCTATCTTTTGCCACTTCATAGCAATGCATGGGAGATGCTCTGACCAGTTTTTTTGTTTCAGTTAAGTCTGAAGGTTTTAACCTAATGTTGATCAGATGTCAAAGGAACATCAGAGTTTAACCAGTGATCTTATATGTTTATGGTTCACTGCACAGTTGCAAAACTAACACAACACAACACAAACTAACACAACATGAACTTTTTGGCGGACTGCCTTTGACAATAGTGACACTCACATAAAAAGACATGAATGTTAAGAATCCTCATCTTCACTTGGCTTTAAAGCTTTCAAAGCTTATATTAAAAGTGTTGCATTAACAGTTTTACAGTTTAACAGTTTTGAACTGTTCTGGGGTCTAAAGGCTCTTTGCCTTCACCGCACCATTAAGGACAGCTCTGAACTCTTCTACCATGTGATTGAATTGCTTTCAGGCAATTCATCTCACTCAGAACATTCACCTCTCCATTCCGTTTTGGCACACTGTGACGCTTAACCCTTGTTGCCATAGTGATGTTTTGCCATGGAAAACAGCGGCAGCCTGGACAAGACTCCTTGACCCCTTGGATTAACTTGCCATTTAGTGCGGAATAAAAACACCTCGGCAAGTTCTCGAATCCATCCACTAGTGTCTGTCCTGACCAGTAATATTAATGAAGAAATTCACTTTCGGAACAATGGTAAGAATCAAACACTTAAATGTTTGCATAACGAGCTCTTTTACCTCGCCACTTCTCCATCTTAATCATTTACACTCTCCAAAACACCCACACCCTTCTTCAGGATCAGAGACAGGACCACTGGGCCGGGGAGCCATCCAACGAATTAATCCGCTAAGGCTGATTGCCATCAGTAGTTTATGATTATGCACCCTGATTACGAAGCCTACCCAAGGACCATGCTACGCTGGCTACACATCGTCAAGGTGGATATAAAATCATGCAATGATTGCGCTGGGACGGATCAATCTCACGGCCGCATCGTCTTTTAGCTTAGTCTGAAGTGCAACTATGATTAATAATAAAGTACTTGAGACCTATATAGCTAGTAACACTTAACGAGACCTCCAGCTTCTAAAAGTCAGGCCTTAACGCGTCATAAAACAAACACTTAATTTGACAGGCATGGAGAAATTTGTTGGCTATGAACTGACATCTAGAAACAGGCGGTTCAGCAGAGCCTTCCGGTGGGCAATGAAGCTACCTAGCCTATATATAGGCTAATAATGCCTTATACTGCCTCATACTTGAGTCTTTGTAACTAGTACTTTTACAGTAAATTTACTAGTACAGTTAATTTAGACATTAACTGGCTTATATTTTTTAAGTTACTAAGTTACTTAAGTTAAAATGAATCCTGACATATAAATGATTAAATTGTAGGCTTTGTTAGTGTATTTATCTTATGGTTGTTTATTGTAGTTTTTAAAATGTGCACAAGAATTTGCATATATGCTGCCTGCTAAAACATCTGAAATATTTTCTAAGAGACCAGTTAGAGGGTTGTTGATATAAGACACATAAGATATGACATATAATGCTTTTGCTATTTTTGTCACATGGAGGCACAAAAAACGTTATATAATATGGATATCATTCAGTTTAAACAATAATCCCTACCTGTTGGTTGTGTTTGAAAACATGCTATGTATAGTTTTTGGCGTGAAATAAATATATGCTTCCATCTCCCTACTTAAAATATGGATATCATTCAGTTTAAACAATAATCCCGTGTAAATAAAGTGTTGCACTTCATAATATATACACCCACTTTATAAAGACAGTATTTAACCCCTTATAATCCATGGAATGTTTTTGAACCATGAATCCATCAGAAGACACTTTCAAAGCGATCTGTGCTTCTGTCTGATGAAATGCATTATGGCAAAATATAAAACTCATCATCACATACTGATCACTAACAGAGCCTGAGTGTCAGGCAGACAGCGCAGGCTCTTACACATCGGAGTGGAAGCCAGCGATGTACTGCCAGTGGGACGCGTCATGCGTGCAGGGCAGCCTACGTGTTGAGGAGTCCCTATTGTTTCTGCTAAGCTCTTGGTGACAGATTGCAAGAACCTGAAGCATGTGGAGATGTCTGCATGACATAGGCAGCACAGATCTGAGGACTATATACAAAATAACATTTACATCAAAGGTGAAAGCCCATGTTAAATGACCATTTTCAGTGGACAGCGTTTTTTTAAACACCCCAAGAAATGGTTTTATTCATAAATATTTGTCATAAAAATAACAAACATCAATGTTCATCCAAAGTATTGCGTATAAACTTGTCTTGATATGTACAAAATCAGTTCTCCAGTGTAATTATTATAACATAAGGCAAGTGCACATTTTTTTTCTACATTTCCCCTATTATCGTGATTGATTTATTCAGCTATTACAATACAAAAGCTTTTAGTCTGAAAGGCATGTCAAAACTGCTCTAGTATCATGAGAAAGAACTACTGAAAACTGCAGTAATGCTAAACCCGGTGCTATTCTACTTTTCTCATTACATCACAAAGTATAGGAGCTCTGTGAACTCATTGAAAATTGGCTCATGAATTATAATTAGGGTCATGAGGTCAAACAATAACACACCAGTATGATCTAGTAAAAAAGATCTGAGTATCTGTTATGGAATAGCAGATACCCAGGGCAGACAATGGTATTAAAACCTGATTCATACATTCAGATAGATGCTATTGTAATTATGGACTCTAATTATGTAATTATGAAAATTTAAGACATCTTTTGGTGTGGCCTGTGTTTACACAGGCACATTGTAAATAAAGATATACATTATCTTTCAGATCAAAATAAAGTGTAAAAAGTAGCAGTTGTTACAAAAATACAAATGATCGTTGGCATATAAATGTATTTATTTCTTCCCACTTGCTGTGTTAAATCTGACAATAGTAGAACTGATCTTTTAATTGTACAACACAGTTACCATTCGACGGCATAGCAACAAAATGAAACATATAGAAAGGGGAGAATACGGTGTAAAAACCTTGGCACAAACTAACCGATAACAAAACGAGGTAAATCTGAGTTTTGCTGTGAAGCATCCGTCAGAGATTATAAATATCACTCGAACACATACATGCATTTTAGAGATCCCTTAAACAGAATACAAAAGAGCCAAAAGCGCGAAGTATAACATTCAAAAGTGGAAATAAGTGCAATACATTCCGGCTGTGCGTTTTACTGCCGCATTACAATGCAGGGTCGAGGCTGGAGCTGTTCCATATGAAAGTGCTGAACTTCAGTTCGTGTGTTTGCAACACACGCTTCCCGATTAAGAAATACGATGGTCGAGGACAAAAAATAAAAACCACAATTTTATGCACTTATGCACTCGCAGCAAGTGTCACCTAAAGTTCATTGTTGGAGGTCCCGTTTTAAAACACCGTCCCCCATTTACGCTATTCATGAAAAGGCGATCCGTCACCCCGGTGGACCATTGCGCTCATGCGGCTCGTTTGCAACAGTTGCCACAGCGTTCGTGTTGAGCTTTGAAGTCGTAATCTGTAGCCTAAAGAACTGTTTAAGAAAGCTTGAATCTTCCAAGACGGTAAGATTTGACATCACGGACAACAAGAGCTCCTGATGCCCCGCGTAATTCTCGCTCAAATGGCTTCGGGCAAAGTGAAGGGCCACGCGTTAACCACTTGTGGCTTCAGCTCCATCTTTTCTTTCTGTTTGAGGTGCACACGGCCGTGTCGTTTCCTTTCGTCGCTCCTGGCGAAGCGTTTGCCGCATACATCGCAGGAGAAAGGTTTCTCTCCCGTGTGAGTGCGGGTGTGCGTGGTCAGATGGTCGCTCCTGCTGAAGCTGCGCAAGCAGATGCGGCACTGGAAAGGTTTGTGTCCCGTGTGGATCCGGATGTGTCTGTTGAGCTCATCCGACCGAGAGAAGCGCCGGTCGCAGGTCTCCATCGGACACGTAAAGGGTTTCTCCTTTGCGGGTCCTGTGGAGGAACCGGGGCTCTTTCTTACGCGATTAGGTTTCTGAGCCCGGGTGTAAGTTTGGCTGAAAGACTCCGGCAATAAAGATGAATAGAGAACGGAGTCTATGGTTGAGGTCGAGTAGGTTGTGTCGCAGCTGGACTGGGGTTCGACGCTTGGGAATATGGTCGGTTTTAAAAGACTGTTGGATGGGATATCCATAACTGGAGCAGAGTAGTTAAACATGGGGGTGCTGAAACCTTGTGTGCAGGTATCTCCAAAGCACTGCTCCTGTTTAAGGGTGCCTTCCACTTTGAATTCAATTTCTGGGTTTGGGCACATTGGAGAATAGGAGTCCAAAAGCTCTTTCATGTCCACCTGTTGATCGGTTGAAAAAGTGTTGGACATTGAGAATGCCTCCGACTGGAAGCCGGCATCCAAGTAGCTGTCGGACTTATTGAATGATCCCCACTCGTAACAGCTGCTCTCGAATTCATTTTTTATTACCACCGGGAACGTCGCGGTCTCGGACAGCGGCTGCGCGTCATGGGTGGAAGCCTGCGCAGAAGAGCAGAAGTTCAGGTGCGCTGCAGCCGAGTCCTGGGTCTGCGTGGTGGTCTGGGAGTCCGGGTAGCTGTGGCCTGCCTGTCCCGGGGAATACATCGGCGGGGTGGCGCTGCTGATCGAGCTGGTGGAGGCCTGTCTCTGAGCTCCCTCGTCGCCAAAGCTGCTGCTGCTGCCACTGGCCACGGAGGAATGGCCGGCGTTCATCGTGCCGTTTGCGCACTCCCGGGCATCAGATACAGGGGTTGTGGAGATGCCCACGATTTCGGTTATCATGTTAAGCAACGTTTCCGTGCTGCACGGCGCTCCTTGAGATGTTTCCACGTAGAAGCTGCCCGAGTAAGCCAAGGAGGTTGCGAAGCTTTCCTTAGGACCATGACAGGAGTTATACTGATCTGTACTCGTGGGCTCCGTTTTGGGGGTAATGGGCGCACCTGCAATGGAGAGAAAGAGCCAGGCGTCAGTACGGAAAGCCCTCGGTGAAACGTGTAGATCAGTTATATAACTACATGTCACATGCTATACAGTTTGATGAGTGGCCTAGAATGAATGAATTTGCAATTGCCTTCTGCAGGAGCATGCACATCACACAGTTGCTTCTTTAAAGGATGCATCTAAGCAATTTCAGAAACTGCAATGAAGTCTCACCGTGTGCCAAGTGGGCAGGTGCCGTCCTTCCCGAATCCACGAAGGCATCCCGGCCGTCTTTCGATCCGTGAGTTTCCATCCCGACAGCGGATGTGGTCCAGTTCTCAAACTGGGGGTAGAAAGAATCTTGCGAGTTTAAATCCATGTTATTAAGCATCTTTTCGTGCAAATGCGTCCAATGGTTGTCAGTCCAAGCGGGTTATTAACAACGGGCTTCGTGCAACCACGAGAGCGACCGAGAAGACGCGGGTCCGATAGGTAAGTCCGTGAAGATGTCGGTCCAGAGAAGAAACGTAAATAATGAGGAGTTCCCCTTTCTGAGATATGCGTCAAGGTGTTATAGATCTCCAGCTATCTGCTGATGTGTGGATCTGTTGATTCTCACACCAGCGGCTTCCCTTCGCTCGGCTTTTATACTCTCCGTCCGGCCCATCGGCCCTCCTCCCATTCATCGTCTCCAGTGAGAGGATTCCCCGCTGCGTGTCATCTTCGTGACCATATATGGACAGAGGATATGACGGGCCTCCCCAAAAAAGGAGAGTTACGGTTCTGACGCTGTCCGTCGTTAAGTGTATGGGAACGAATTCATAATACATGATCTTTATTTTGCTGAATCTTTGCAAGAACAAATGCATGGATTAAGTATTTATTTTCTGAAGTACACAAATGACTTTGCTTTTCACGCGTATTTTTTTCTTTTCATGACTGGTTATTGTTTTTTTATTAAAAAGTAGATTTTATGAACGTATAAGACCTTCAAAGCACGTCGGATTCCTCTTTGTGCAATAAAGTTTAATTCAATAAGAGACATATTTGTGTTTTGACATGCACACTTTAAACAGCGACAATGAAATGGCGTGCACGTATTTTATAAAGTAAATATAAAGGCATGGCGATTTTAACCAAAACGCAGCATAACTGATTCATAGCTTTTCATCCTATTTTTCTTGTTTTTTATAAACACAAATCAGAGCACGACACTTGTTTCCTGGTTCCCTTAACCTGGCTGTAATGATATCGTTATCAAGCCATCTCTTTTAAAAGGGAACAGCTTATCCTTACAACAGCACTTCATTTCAGAGCTGCTTAATCTATTATTTAACCATGTCCTGTTTTTCTCAGTCCTTAATAATGAGATACAATTTCACATCATTTAAAACTAGAGCTTTACTGCCTTTATAAACTTGACGACAGGGCCAATATTATATCTCCATGAACTTTGCCATCCTTTGAGAAGTGCACTTCTGTTCAGCACCTTGGAGAGCGCCAAGTGAAGCAGATGCTGCTCCATACTACAATCAGTTTGCGGCCTGCAGTCTGCATACAATGACATCCTTACTGCCTGTGTAATGCAACAATCTAACGAAATAATCTGATTTATTTTACTTACACTCTTACCCTTAAATTACACACACTAAAGGCACAAAGGCTCTTCGCCTAAATCTCTAATTTACACTTTAAAAAACAATAATTTGCACGATTTTCTTAGCTATTGTACAATATATAACACGTAATTCCTAACAAAGCCTACATGTTTAGTGGAATCTGCATGTTAAACTTAATAGATTAGTAATAGTTATAAAGTAAGTTATGTAACCTCTTTATCGTAGCTAAGCAGCCAGTCTTAATAATTATGATATTTGCACGTAGACGCTTGGCTATCGGCGTACTTGCAAAACCCATGTGAAAGAAGCTTACACAGAGAGGAAATATGCTAATGGTCACTTGTGCTGTGGTAAGGAGGTGGAAACTTTATCATAGTAGTTCAGCTGCCTTCAAAATCACTTGATAACTAAGGTTTACCCCCCCACCTTAACCCGTCTAACTGTGCAGAACGAGCTGTGATGCCACACTTGTGCCATACGACTGTGCCCAAGCCACTGGAGCACCAACAGAGGATGAAGAGACAGATGAGGAACAATCTGTTTAGCAGCTGAAGAAAGCAAAGCACTTGCCTTTTCAAGTATCTTTTGCTTACCATATTTTACCCATATTTATTTATTTATTTGTGGTAAAGTGTTTAGGATGGTAGAAGACACTGGCAATATTTATTTCAGAAATGATGTTAGGAACCGGCTGCTGTGCACGGTGACAAAAGAGAGACCATAAGCATGATGGACCTGTGTTGGAAAGCACACGAAATCCTATTCCTTCCTATTATTATGATGACAGACAACGCACTTAACAACGAGCTGACATTTTCTGGAGGTAACTGTTCGCATCGCAATACTTTCCCCTATTCAAGGCCCTAATACCCCCCTCTCCAGTGGTCTCTCCCAGTTGACCTAAACCTATTAAAAAGCTCTCCTCTTTAAGAGTTCATAACACTGAGACGCTGTTGTGATAACTGCCGAGTAGCGCTCACCTCTCGCCTCTGCAAAATGCCACGGAGCTCAGTAATGGCTTTATGTAATTCCTGCACTTACCAAGATTGTTATACCTAAGAAATGCAATGTAAAAGTGTTATGAGACCATCGATGCATCGGTATTTTCTTTAAAGTTTCTTGGAAAGGAAACATCGGATGATCCGTGCTTGCAAAGCAACGTCTAGATATCGCAAGCCCATTCAGATGATGGGCTGGTGATGGTCGCTTATATTATTTATAGACATTATCTAAGATCTATAATGGATGTTGTTTAAAAGATTTTTAAATAAGTAAAATTAAAAGATACAAAAACAAAATTAATAATGTACCTGTACTAATGCCAACCCATTTTAAGAACTCTCAACAACCCAATGAAAAAGTATTATCATATCCATTCATAATTTAATTCCCAGGGCAATGATTTAGCACAGTAGCAGCAACATTGACAAGAGAAATACATGCATGTAGGACAACAAGCAATGCATGCATAAAAATATGCAGCAAACAATCTCATACAGTATAATAAACAATGCATTTATATCCTTATATACTGAAAATAACTAATTTTCTGCAGCAAAATGGCAAGTTCTAGCTTATGGCTGTCTATACAATGTGTGTTCAGAAGCGATGCAGGAAGGTTTCTGGAGCTTTTTCAAGAATGTCTGGTAGGTTTTCAAGCGGCAGAAGAAACTGTACATCATATTACTGCAATATGTCCTATATTACAAACCCCCAATGGCACCAGATGAAGGCTCATCTTTATCAAACCATAGCAACAATGAAGCCTCTGAGAAACCGAAAAAAGCGATTGGGAGAGCGACCATTACAGAATCCTGAACCGGAAACATGACTTGATACAAGCTTGTTTCACACTTAGGCTGTCAAATATTTTCTTTTATCCACTCACTTTATAATCCTTAACTTTTTGTCCCCATGCATGACTATAAGAGAGTTATAATTTCTTTACATACTGAATCAGAAAGATGGTTATTTCAAACCACCATCTTATCTTTTTTTTGGTCTATAGAATATAGGAGTGGGGTTAGGGAAGCCCGACTGCAGAACCAAAGCCCCACTCACATAGCTGTAGGTTTCCCTTGTGTTCCAGAAATACACCCGCTCGCCCACCCTTGTCCCCGGACATCCATCCTTGCCTTTCAGGCCGGGAGGGGCTGGAGCTTAAGCTTTCTTCCTGATCGTGACTATGGAGGGTTCCAGCAGTTCCCCGCCCGCTCTGACTGACTCCCCCACATTCCCAGCAACCTCTTTCTACTCCGAGGCTGCAGCTACAGAGCGCACCAGCAGGCCAATCTGGCTCTACTCCAGCTACCTGTAGTTATCTAATCACTATCAATGAGGATAAATTAGCTTAGCACAATAGTGATACGGCAAAGCTGACGTTACACAGCAGGGTGCTAAACTTTTGTGTGCGTTCCCTTTTGTCACAGGGATGAGGTCCTGTATTTTTTCTCGACTCTGCAGCTCTTTGGGAGAAATAAATATATGTTCATCTTTCATTCTGAGACAAACTCATGTACAAACCCGTGTTCTCCTGCTGCCTAATTTTGAACAGCTAGCGCTGCATATTTCCGCACATGGCAGATTTAACAACTGCTGACCCTATTAAGATGATTCAATAAAAACCTTCAAAGAATTCATCACCTTTTCACGGGGATAACTGCAGGCTGAAAAGGGACGAGTCTATTCAAACAGATTGCTCTGCTATGAGGAAAAACTAAGAATGTGGCGTCTCTCTCTCCTCGCTAACATAAGTAACTATGGCAACAGGCACTCTGCATGGCATTGCTTCCACAAGCTCTCCAGAAATAAAACTGTTGGGCTAAGAGCGAGCAGGTAAAGACAAAAGATCCTGGGTGCCACTATTTATAGAGGCAGGCTTACATAATCTCCGCACAGACCAGCGCTGGCCGATGGAGGCTGGGTGTTGGGGTGAGAGTGGGACAGGGGCACTGGCCCTAGAACTGAGTGTGTGAGAGTGATGTCTAGAGGTTATACTGTAGATTATAGGAAAAGCACTAAAATGAACTACTAGAGGGGGAGGACGTGGAAAAGGAAGAGTGATAAAATGGAGGGGGGTGAAGAAAAGATGACTGAAAGAAATGTGTGGATTGGATTTGATGGTGGTTGTGCTGCCAAAGGGTGAAATCTTGGCTAAGCTCAGCATACACATGCTTGTTGATCGGCAACTGAAGCTCCCATGGGAGACAAACCAGCATGTGGTGGTGGAAAAAGATGCTATTAAACGTCACTGTATCAGCGATTTCATCACCAACCAGCTCACTGAGATAACAAGTGATTCCAAGGCACAAAAAACATTAGCAGAAATAACAAACCTTACCCACAAGGCAGCGTGACCCACGCTCACAAAATTACGCACAAATCAAATCTAAAGTGTCAGATCATGACATCAGAGAACCCAGAGATAAAGGCCCAAGATGAAAAATGTTAATTTGTTTGACCGATGATACTGGAATGATGCAACTGTCAGATGTACACAGGTAAAATGTTACACAGCTGCACTCAGATTTGGAAGTCTTGAGGCTTCTATAACTGATAGATTCTGCACTTCTCTTGTTTAAAGGCAGAACTGTCTGATCTTCAGTAAAAAATAAAGTTTGAAAATTTGCCGGATGGCTAGGATGACTAAATGGCGCCACCTAGCAGGCATGCGCCGTCATTACACTCATAACGAGGATCATTGTAAGCATGGCTGAATGAAGTTTAAATGAACAGCTCTATTCTTATCTACTGCTAGATATAATCAGCAAATAAAGCACTTCATAACATTAAAACAGAAAGCTTTGAGAATTTAATGTTATAATTGCTCCATTACAGGGCAAAAAAGTGTGACTCATGCAAATATGCCCCCAACTGCTCTCACCAATGCATGCAAACAGAGATTCAGAATCTCATCAATGCGCAAATGGAGGAACTCTGACTCATCTATTTATGCCTGCGCGTTAGATCTCGCTAATGCTGTTTTGGCTATTATCCCATTGTACCGCACGTCTGTGGAGGGAGGAGGGGATTACGCATGGAGTTTTAGTCACACTCGTCAACCAAAAACTACAAAGACTGCGAGATGCATTTCAAAGGGCAATAGCTGCATGGGCATACATACTATGATGCCCAGGGGAAATGTAAACATAGAGGAAGATGTGTGTTTATCTATTCTCTGATGGACCTCGCTGTCCCATGTTTATTTACCTGAAAAGACGCTGAAGTAAAAACATATATCAAATACAGCGTGAATCATCTCCATGCTTAGATCTCCAAAACAGGGTTGACGCAACTAGTGTGTAAACAGAGAGATGACATCGCTTTTAAACAACAACAATACACTTACTAATCTTCAAGCTTATTTACTTTTCTCTTGTGTAAACCTGCTTGCCGAGTAACAAATAAGAATACAAAAGATACAACACTTTTTCAGTAATCAGACAGAACATTTATATAAAGATTATATATAAAGTTTAAGCTGAAATTTTACACATTAATTCTGCAGTCTGGCTGAAAATAGGAAGTGTATCGTGTATTATATGGTACAGTCTTTACATGGAGTTAACAGTCTATCGTATTTTGTGGGGAATTTTGAACACCACTTCCTCTGCATTGAGTAAAGCTAGATGTAAAACATTCAATGCTGCACTTTTATACCGATACTAAACGTTTCACACTGTAAAATAAAACTGCATTAGAAATGTACTACTGAAAATCTCAGTCTACATTAGCAATTACATTAAATTGACCATGTGACATGAAATGTCAAATCGGCTTCCACAAATACGCTCATTACTGTACAACAAATACCACTGTATGTCCACTACTGTATGTTTTTTCTATAAACACAGGGACTTTCTGACTGGGATGAAAAATACATGTAGTGGCACATACAGAAAATATGTACAATCATGGAAAAATACAAAAACGACTTTCAAATGATCAGATTTTAAAGATCTGAATAAAATTCTCAGTTCTAATGCCATGCCATTACCAAATAATTTAGCTAATCTAAAAATAACACAGCGCGTGTAATGCATTGATTGATCAACACTTTACAAAAGTGTCCAATTGAGTTTTCAGGTAAGTACTCAAGTACAGGATGCAGTTAAACTGAAGAACAACTTATTAGAAGATTTTGATTTATTTAGTTAAATTAAGGCAAACAGCAATTGAACAGTGCACAGTCTTTTCCTGCGGTAATACAGATAACAGTGTTTTGCCAGATTCAGGAAAAGGCTTATGCCTCTTCAGACCTGAGGATACACATTAATCACATGAATCACAATAAGTGAGATCATAAGAACATTTAAACCGTTTCATACAACAGTATCATAATAAATCCACCAATATATAAAAAATCCACCAATTTACATTTTTCTCCAAATTAAGTAAAAATAAAATACATTTTGTTGGAAGAAACACTAGTTGGCACTAGCTGAGCATCTTGACTTCATGCTGATTTTGGTCTATTACTCATTCTTAGTACTTTTCAGCCATTATCAGTACAGTGAGAGCTGACCAGCCCGTGAAGGGGTGGCTACCCTGCCCCCTGCCCGTACTATCACTGTACTGTTCCCAGATGTATCCCGTTTCCAGATACTGCTTGTAAACATTATTCATTAGGTTAGTCCTGAGCTCTTTATAGATGGTAGCTGCTTTCTCCTTGTATGGCCCTTCAGTGTTGCCATAGTGATACAATGCTCTGACTGCCAGGTAGTTGATGTTGATCCAAATAGGACCTCGCCAGTAGGGGGCGTCATGTTCCGTGTTCCTCTTCATGTAGAGAGGATCTGTACGTGAGAGGGAGCGCAGACCATAGGGTGTCCAAAGGTGTTCAGGATCTTGAATAACCCGTAAAATATGCTCTATTTTGGGAGAGTCCGGTGTCAAAATATGCAGCAAGAAGGGAAAAAGACTAACATACCCTAACGCATTCACGTACTGCAGTTTTGGGGCTCTGCGAACAGAACGAACCAATTGTGTCACTGGGAACTGGTGGCGAGGTTGTCCGGGTGGCACAAACACTTTCTCCTGCTGAAGTGACACAGCCTGGGTGTGATTGCCATAATCACTAAAGGCCAACAGATTTTTGGACCAGTGCAGTTCATTTAACAGATCATTATTGCTCAGAGTTAGATGGGTATTTTCATACACTCGGTGGGGTTCCCCAAGTATTCTTGCCACATTCGCCATAATCCCAGAGGCCAAGGCCATCCAGCAATACAAGTCCACATGCCTCTCATCAGCTGAAGGGTGGGAGGCTCGCGGGTAGTCATCCAGACCAGACGTCAGGGTCTTGGGATTTAGAAATAGGTTGGTGTCTTTGTCCCTCCCTCGCCAGCGGTAGGAGTTGGCTATGGGTCCAGTTTGCGTGGTATTAAACCACTCAAACCATGTCTGCAGTCTAGGATAAAGCCTTCTCAAGATAGGTAGCATGGTCTGAGAGGACGGCATATCTGGCTCAGCTTCCAGCTGCTCCACCAGCCTATGCAGAACCAGGAATAGTGTGGGTGGGTTAGCATTTTCATTGTGTTGTACAATAAACTCGGATGGTACTTTGCTGCGTGCCTCATCATCCAAGATCTGCTCACGTGGGATCCAGCCCTCAATGTTGATAAGATCAAGCCAGTGTGCTATGATCTCCTGTGATAACTGAGGGTCCCATTGGCTCAGAAGAAGCTGATGAAATCCTTCGTCCCAGAGAAAGCCCCTCGGAAAGAAAGAGCGAGATGGAACTGCGGTAAACAGTGGGCTTTCGGGGTAAAGTACAGGGTGCTCGTTATAAACTGACTGTACAACTGACTGACCGTAGAAATAGCCCAAGCCACCGAGCATGTTACTTAAAGCTGCCTTGGCAAATTTTATCTGTGAAGATGTAAACCCTTTGGCTTGGAGGCCAAACGTATCTTCAAACTTCTCATCAAATGCCGTTTTACGCTTCTCCAGCTCTTCCATAAGCACAGGGCCCATAAGCTGACTTGGTCGATTGCGGAAGCTTCCAGATTCGAACAAAACTTCAATCTGGAAAGGTGTTTGAACGGTCACCTGATGCACGACAAACTCGCTCTCTGTCTTGGGATCCTGCTGTTGATTCTGATGATTTGGGACTTTGTGAGAATCTACTGCAAAATAAGACCTTTTTTCACCTTTGGTAGGACTGAAAATAAACTTGTGATTTAGGCTGTTCTTCACTATATCTGTCAGCTTATCCAGGCCAGGGCTTCTGGTCTGCAAATAATTATATCTGAAGGAAACAAAGATACAGTCGCTGATTGAAATAACATAAGGTAGCTAACTTTTATACATTTCACTCAGACCCTTCCGGACATTGTTGCTCCTATAAAAAAATTGCAATTTATCCTTAATAATATTAATTTATAATATAATATTAGTACATTTATCAAATATACATTTATAATATTAGTATCATAATCAACATAAATGAGATTCCACAGGTTTTACAAATGTTCACAACTTAATGCATGCTCTTATAGTGCTCAAAATAGTATAAAAACATCCACATCTGTGTGCATAAAATACCTGGCATATTTGCCAGCGGCACCTTCCCCTGCAGTGGGTTTTCCAAAAGTGACCTTGAAGCTGCCAAGCTCCTCAGATGTTCCTGTAACAGAGCTCAGATGGTTTTTCTCCTCCACGTGAGCCTGCAAGGAACCCTGAGTGTCTGTGGCAACGTAGAACATCAGCGAGATCACTGGAGCCGTGGCAGCCGAGCTCTGCCAGTCAGAAACAAAACAAGTTTTTGTGAGATGTTGAGATAAACTGCACTCCTTAGTTCCCTATGTTTTTTTGTGTTTATTAAAATTACAGCCAACCACACTATATTACAATTATATATATATATTCTCTTAAGAAGCAGACCCAAAGGCTGGCCAATAAAACAACACAACTGAAATATTTATTATTACATTTAGAACTCCAAGAATGCTCATTTGTTTTTACTAAATAAAAACAAGGTTTACTAAATAATGAATACTGGTTTTACTGGCTTCACTGATTTAGATTAAAAAAACCTAAATGCTTGCTGATCATAGATAACATAGTTTTGTGCTTGACTGAAATCTGTATTTGTGGATTCCGAAGTGAAAGTGGGAGGAAATAAGTAAACAGAAATTAAAGCATGCTGAAACAAACTGATGTATTAATGATCAATGTCACAACAATGTCACTCATATTGTGCAGTTCTTTCTGAGTAGTTGTTGAATAGTCATATATACATACATGACAAACACATATATATGCGTGCACACACGCACGCACATGCATACACACACACACACACACACACACACATACACACACACACACACACACACATATATATACCAACTTATCTTACACAGAGTGGCAGCCTCATTGTGGCTAACATGTTGAGATCACATAACCAGCTGAATATTACTCACTTCATCCCAGTAACTCTCCAGTTACTTGACAAATTTACTCACAGAATAAATTAATCACTGAATAATATTTTAGTAGTAGTAGTAGTCACTGTAGTAATTTTATAAATACAATTGTAAACCTCTGCTTTTGAGTAATACTGCATCTATGCAACTAGATGTCTGCCTAACAAACCAAAAGATGCATGAAAACAAGTTACTCTCATTTGAGTTTAATCTCATTTAAAAATCACACCTCGTAAGAGCACGTAATGTGCTCTTTACTTACATGTTGTTTGGCAGTAATCCTCCAAGTCCAGTCTCCACCGTGATCTCCACCCATACGCTTCACGAACTCTGTAGTCAGGGTGAACTCGCGGTCGTGAATCTCCTGGACTCCAAACGAGAGGCCATCATGCATCAGCCACCCATAGCCCTGCAAATGGTCCCCCTGCTCGCAGGTGTGCCTCAAATTTCCATCCATCTCAGCAAACTGACGCATCCACATTAAGCCTAAGAAGAAAACAATCAATTGTCACAACATGTTCAGTTTCCAGCTGGGATGCCGCGAGAGAAAAGAGCGTGCAATAACCATCTAATAACACAAAGACAAGCCATAAAATATGAATGCAAAAATATGACATGAATAAAGAGATAGTTTAGTGTCAATATGAAACACTTTACCTGTTACTACAGATCTAGGACTTCTTGTTTTCATTCCAAAGTACATCTGGGGACGGTAGGAGCCCCAGAATCTCTCCGGAGACGCAGCAGGGGTCGAGCTGTTGGCATTCAGGACCCGTGGAGAGGGGTGCAGGGTCACGACTCTCCTGGCCAAAGATGAGCGCATATACAGGGCGTAGAAGAACCAGACGAGGCTGAAGATGCACAAGCCGATGGATATATTGATAAACACCTTCCCAATGTCCGTTTTCTTTGTCTTCTCCCTGCGTGGTGGAGCAGGTGATTTTTCCTCCTTGTTTGAACTTGGCACTCCATCACCTGGTGCGACCCTCTTACGCCGCTTAGCCATCCTTCTTCTGACCTACCCAAGCCCGCCTGTGAGTGGCAATCATTCAAACGCACCTGCAAGTCAACAAAACTATGACACTGTATGTCATATACTAAGTGTAGTGTACAGTATTTGTTTAATACTAACGTATTCACTAACTATAACGTTGTATTGTGCGCACATAGAGCTCAGAATGAACAGCTAGCTAGCTGAAGTCATGAATGAATGAGTTGATAAGATTCAGATCGTCAGTGTCTGTTTTACGCATACTTTTTTTCTGAAAGATGCATTAAACATATTGAATTTAATAGATCATAACTATGATAAATGATATTTTGGTTGACGTTACCTCATTAATGTGTTAGGACAGTACTGAACATTATCAGCAGTATGGGCACTTCCGCATTTCAGTTACGATAGTAAAGCTAGCAACGATGTGAACATCGCAAATTTCAAAATAAAAGTTATTATATTAAAAAAATTCTAAAATTGTATAAAATATTGTAATTATATTGAAATGCATTTATGTGAAAACGTCAGAAACGGCGGCTTAAACAAGCGTTGTTTTTCTACATCTTCAGGACAATTGAGAGAGAAGACATACTTCTTTGAAAGACCTGATGTTGCATGTCAGTAAATATTTTTTAAACAGTGTAAAATGTTAAAGAGTCATGTCATGCTGTTCAGAGTGCTTTCATTATGGTCCGCTAATCCACTAATAATGTTACAGTTTTAGTATAATAGTAGTATAGTAAACACTGGCTTACAATTCATCCACGATGAACACATTTTATAAATGTAATACATATAAAAACAACTTATCCTTGTAACTTATTGTATAGGATCCTTTAGGAAGCCTATACAAATACACATATTTTCCAAATCCAGAAACGGCACAGCATTTGGAAAATTCCCAGACATCATAATGGCTTTGCCAAATAATATGCTTGACCTGAAGACGTATTGAATAAAGAGATCTTGAAATATGTTCTTGGTATCTTGAGAACTTGAGACCTTGACAACATGAAACATTTTCTTGGCACTTAAGAATAAATAAATGTTAGATAAATCAACTGTACAACAGCAGACATTATTCATGATACTGTAAATGTTTTAAACAGTAGTGTGCTAAAGGGATTCATTAAAAATGATGAGCAATTTAATAATAAATCATATATTGCTAGTTTAGATTTTAATTATAGCTGATATTAAAAACCAGGCTGACACTGACATAACGTTTCAGGGAATATGTAATTAAAAGATTATTAAACTTTATTGTATTGCTAATTATAATTACTAGAAAATGTAGTTAAACTAGCTTCACTGTTTACATATTTGCGGCTAAACTAAACCTAAGAAAGAAAAGTCATTGCTGGTCCTTCTAGCTTTAGTGTGGTTAGTCTTGTAATATGTGGATGACAAGGTGTTACACTATTTATTTACATCATACGCATACTGGATAGATTTGGCTATTGTCCTCCCAAAGTACTCCCTTAAACAGTTGAACAAAAGCAGCTAGTTACACAGCACGCTACGTGATACTAATACAATAAATGTATCAGAAGATAATACTATGGTAACTGTTGGGCTTCAACGCTTTACCACGGTAACGCTTTTTTTTTCTGTGATTCTAGAATGGAGCCCATTCTGAAAACTTTCCTTAACATCACAGAAACATTAACATTCCTGAACTCCAACAGATGCCACACTTCAGCTTTGTCATGGTAATTAGTAAATCAGTATCCTATTCACATTTGTATAGCGCCTGTCCAATACATATTGTTTTAAAGCAATAATTACACGTTGTTATAATAACAATTGCAATATATGAAACATTTTGTATGTTGATTCAATGTTGGCATTATCTAAGGTTGGCATGCTGACGTAGAAACGGAAAAGCAGAAGCAGAATAATGAACATGGCTGCTGTTCAGAACATTTCAAGCAGAAACTCATCATTTGTGTTTGATCTGATATAACAGGATGTAGAAGATTATGAGATGTATTGTATAAATGCTCGGATAAAGAAATGTGTCTTAATTCTAGATTTAAACAGAGAGTTTATCTGAGCCTTGAACGGTGTCAGAAATGCTATTTTAGTGTTTTGGAGCCAAAGGTTAAAACGTTCTACCTTCTTTAGTAGACTTAGCTATTCTACACTGTAAAAAATTCACGATCAATAAATCATGACAATGTGTTGTTACTTCAACTCATCAAAATAACCTGAAGGATTCAAACATGCCATTAGAAAAATTTACCACCGTAATGCCTGAGTTGACGTTCGGCATATGCACCATGCAGAATACCATTTTGATGATGAGACATATTTTGTTTGGGACCTCATCACTAAAGAATTTCAAGCTGTTAAAGCCACTGCCCATCCGCTACAGAACGGCCCAAAAGTGGCTGGGTGTGACGCTACATACTCTGTGGGTGCGTCAATAGAAAAACAAGTCAAACAAAGTAGTAGAGCCGTCAGACAAGACGGTACACAGAAGAAGAACAGTTAGAGAAGATAAACAGATACATTAGAATAGGGTCACGCTACAAACCAGAAACAGTAAAAGTGCAAACTGTAAAACGCAACAAAAAACAGATTTTCAAAAAGGGTAGTGTAACAAACACATTGATCTTATTGAAATAATTTTACAATCACAGCAACTGGATTGAACTGGGAAACCAATTTCCATACTACAAGCAGATCAGGCCTGAGAGCTAAATAAAAACATTGCAGGTACATAATTTAATTTTCATAATTTTTCATCACTGGCAATTTGTTTGGAATGTGACAAACACGCTGCTGGTTTCCTTTAGGCATTTTATTCTTTAGACACCTTTTTTAGGGTGAGGTTTTACAAAGTGGTGCAAAATAATTAACAACAGTAATAATAACAACAACAACAATAATAATACGCAATAGAGCAAAAGCAATTATAGTCTTAAGGTGAATTAAGTTAATAAATAAAACATTATAAGATAGCTCTATTCATATCTATAAAAATATAAACAAACCTTTTATTTTAAATAAGGCAGTTCACTCTGTCAAGTGTGCTAAGAACCACTTCTTAAAGTACAATGACAGAAGAGGAACCTCGTTCCTCATTGAATTAATAAATACACCTATCATTGAATGAATAAATAATATAAAATTTCAGGAAACAGTATCCTAAATCAATACATTTTAATATTACAATTATATAACAAGTCATAACGCATATAATATTGCCTTTGTTTCTGTTGTTCAGGTTGTTTTTTGTGTTTAACATCACAAACCCATCAGGTATGTAGACATGTACTGAGTCAATTAATGCATACAAAATGTAACTATAATAGCATTGTTAAATTCACAGGGGTTTCTCAGTCAAGTGAAGATTTACATATACAACTGGGGCTGGTTGAGAATGTGGGTAACTTTTACACAGTGCAGTTGACTGTACTTGACCTGGTAGGCCTTTGAAACATAACCATTACGAATTGCAAGCATCAATTGATTTGAGGTACATTGTATATCCATTAATGTTATACACAGCTTTTATGGTGTTTATGTCTACTTTATGTTTCCCTTAGTCTCTAATGCACTTTCATTTATATGGCAACATAATGTACAGAACCTGGCAGGCCATGTGGAACTAGAACAGTAAGCCACAAACACTGATTAGTGATATGTTGTTTAAAGTAGGTGCTCAGAAATATAGGACCAATAAGCAACTTATCATCTTGTCAACATCTTTGTTTTACTCAATCTGTCTCTTCCTTCTCTGCTACAGACAGTAACCTCACACTGTTGCTTACTGTGGTGGGTGGGGACTCTGTAACCCCCACAGAGGTAGCTCTTGTGGAAGCGATGGGATCTGAAACTGTTAATACAATCCTGGAAGAGTTTGGAGGCAGAGATTTCTTATAACAAAGAACCACAAGGAGAATTTGTTATTCGTGCGATTGGGGAAAAGAAGCATCTTGCGTTCTAGTGAAGTTTTTCATTTACAATCTGGTGCTCAATACAGTACTGTGCTGTCTTCTGTTGAAAGCAAAGATTCAATTCAAATCAGATTCAAAGCACAAAAAGTATATACTACAAAAAAATACAATCATTATTTTAAAAGATTACATATTACACAAACTCTTTATACATAAAAGTGTTTTATTGCAAAGTACATTTGGAAGATAACACCTACATTAAAACAAAATATTGCAAAAGTTGTGGCTATGTTCCTCTTGCATTTATACAGCTTTGACCAGCAGATGTCACCAATGCACAGAGTTTAGAGTCATAGAGTATAGCTTTACAGCTCATTATTAAAGGCCATATGCTCCCAACACACCTTCTGTCTTACACTCATGCACAATGACTCTAATGAGCTTTTTCAACATTAATGCCAGGAATGATTGTGAGTTTATCACAGAAATTTCCTTGTTCTGTGAATCTCACTGAAACTTTAGACACGCCTTCGGGCACTGAAGTGACTCTCATCATTGAAGCTACAACATCAGATGGAGGTGATTTTAATTACGCTGTGCTAAAGCTTACATTTGTTGCCCCTGTAATAACTTCAAATTATTTTTTCAGCCATATTATTTAGTTCAGATCAGGCAATTAAATAAATAATGTAAATTAAAAATACTAATTGATCTGTGTTTACCATTTAAGGAGCTATTATGACATTTCATTTATATATCAATTTCAAAATATGGTTTATAGGACCAGGTAAGGAGTTCTGAAAGTTATAGTATGTTTACACAGTACAACAAACTTTCCTTTTAAAAGATGGAGAAAAGCTTGTGATAATGATCTAGCTACATAACGATTCATACAACTGTTAGCTAACTGGACAAAATTAAAGAATGTTATTTAATAAAGAAAATCAGCTAGAGACATTGTTGAAATACACAGGTATACTCAATTACACATGTATGAACAATTATTTCCATTTGTACTGGCACTTGTAATTGTATTGCAAGTACCAGCTAAATTAAATTGGGACTTGAAAATAATTTTGTGCAAAATATTACAGTCAAGGAATAGTTCATCCAAAAATGAAAATTCTGTCTTTATTCACCTGATGTCATTCCAAAGACCTTGCAGACTTCATTACACATAAAATAAATACATGAATTACATTTAAAATTGTATTTCAGACTCCTGCAGTATGTGATATTAGTACCATAAACGCTAACTGCTCAGGCAACTGCGGCCTATCCTCATGGAAGATCTCAGCCAACCTTACTGATGAAAACGGGACAGGTACCCTGACTATGATGGTCCAGCAGAACCTTGGAAATAGTGTTAACCTAAAAGCAGCGGTTTGTAATTTTCATGTCACCAAATTGCTTATGATGATTAGAGGTTTTGAAACAGTTGGATTTGTGAAGTCAGCCAAAGCACTTCAGAGGCAAAACAAGATACTAATTCGCTTAAACAGTTAACAAACATTTTTAGTGGAATTAGGTGCATTGACCAATCATGCACAATAAGACCAGGAATATGCATTAAAGAAGTAATCATGTTTTTAATAAACATTTAATGCAATGTAAACTGGCTCATGGTCCCAGCAGCATGAAAGTGTCTGAGCGCAGAGTCTTGTTGTTTGTTATTATGCAAACAATAACTGTCAACCTGCAGCATAAATAAGTCTATTGTGAAAGAGTCTTGGAGTCGCCGCCATATCACCACTCTACATCTGTCCAGCAGGACTTAGCTGAGAGATGCAATTTCTCTGTTGGTGTTTTACCAAAATGTACTTGTATATAAACATCCGTCCACATCGGTCGCATGTGAAAGGCTTTTCACGTGTGTGGATCTTCATGTGAGTTTTGAGGTTAGATGATTGGTTGAACATTTTTCCACATTGGCTACAACCATACGGTTTCTCACCCGTATGAACATTCACATGCTTCTTGAGGTTGCTCTGGTCAGAAAAATGTTTGCCACAGTGCAGGCATCTGAAGGGTTTCTCCCCTCTATGAATGCTATAATGTCTTTTGAGACTGGACGCCTGACTAAATCGCTTCCCACAGATGGTGCAGCTGTGAAGCCTTTCCCTGGTATGAAGCTTCTGGTGCAAGAGGAGAGTACTGGGTTGAGAAAAAGCTTTTCCACAATGCTTACACACAAACTTGTCCTTCCTCTGCATTGGAGAAGTGTCTGCCTGTTTGAAGGCAAAGGGAAATGGGGATAGGTCTGGCTGAGAAATGACCATCTGCTCAAGTCCAGCAGCTCCATCATTGTGTGATACAGAACACTCCACTTCAGGAACAGACGGGCCATTGGAGTCTATCGGGGTTGTATAGGAACACATGGGATCTGCACCTCCCCTGTAAATCAAAAACTGATTGGAAGGTCCTGCGTTGCATTCAGACTCCGTGTAGGAGGGATTGTTTTTGGTTGGGTCAAATCCCCTGGAGTCCCATGTGGCATAGGAGGTGACCGAATGAAGGTTAGTGTCCGTCTCTCCATCAGAAGATCTCTCCATTCTGGATTCATCTGTTGTAAATTAAACATGCCTGAATGAAAACTACACAAATATGTAAAATATCTAAACATTAGGTATTATTGACATAATGTTTCGATTATCAAGGTTATTACTGAAATAAGCCACTGAATAAATAAAACAATTGTGTAAATACCTCCAAGCATGTGCGTGTCTGAACCTGTAACAATTATCTCTGGGTTTTCGTTCTTAAGGTGATCGGGTTGCATTCCATTGATCTGAGAACAAATAATGAAAAAATCAAAAGGTTATCAGCTGGTTTATACATTATTGTTAATAAGCTGCTATATTAACACAATATATAAAATAAGTATATAGAACCCCACAAAATAATGATAGCATTTGAGGAGAACTATTTCTTTATCTAAAATTAAGTAAAAATATTTCTATAATTTCCAAATCAAACACTTGCCATCTTTTATACTGACCTCTTGATGGCAATGTTGGACACTGGTCGTATTCTGTTCTATGAAGTTCTCTCTGTTGACTGTTAGAAAAACCCCTGCACTTCTGTACTGGGTGTCCTCTTCTTCTACAAAATGTATGTACCAGCAAAAGAAATACGTATATATAGTAGTAATAATAATACAAAGTATATAACACAAAAGGTTAATCCACTTTATACATTTGTTTCATTGTGCTGTGACAGACTGAGGCTGTTTTATGAGGTCAAAA
Organism: Chromobotia macracanthus; assembly: GCA_036877525.1. Lineage (NCBI taxonomy): Eukaryota > Metazoa > Chordata > Actinopteri > Cypriniformes > Botiidae > Chromobotia > Chromobotia macracanthus. Next base: position 4,617,115 of record JAZGTH010000019.1, read on the forward strand.
TATACATTTTTAAATGTCAGTTTATTAAGTCATCTATTATTTACATTTCAAAACCTTTTTGATAATTCAAAACTGAATTATTTTCTCTTGTAAACATTAAATATAATGAAAATTACAATTACAATGCAAGGATATTTATTGTATAATTTATCTTATGCTCATTTTATACAATCAGTATAGCAAGTTGCAAAAATATATATATATATATAGCAAATATTGTATAGTTTATATAATATAACAACTATATGCAATCCCATATATTTACTTTACTGGCTTAATTTACAAATGCTTACTTATCAGATTTTGTAACCTAGCAACATTAAAGAAAAGTCAACTGATCAGACCTGATAATTGAGTTACTTAACTTAAGCCCTTAAGTAACCTAAGTAACACACTTAAGCCCTTAGGTTACACATCTATTAAAATAATTACAAGTACATTAAAGACCACTGTAAATGCACCATACTCACGACTCTCACTGATTCTTGCTTCTCTCTCTGATTGTTCACCCCTTATGTTGTCAGGCCTCTCTTCTTTAATGATGAGAACATCTGGCTCTTCATCTTCTACAGACTGATAACAAAAACACAATGCTACCATGATTCCTGACAGCGAGTAAGTGAAAACAATCTTGTAGGAATTTTTTCGGTGGTTGACCAATGTGATATCTAGAGATATCATCGCTGAGATATCATAGAGACCAGGGCAGCCGAACACTTTAAAAAGAAATTAAAAAAAGTGATCACATATTTGAGTGTAAAATGAATAGAAAATCAATATCAAATCAATAATTATTATGAAGTAAACATAAAATCTATCTTCATTTCTCCAAATGTGCATAATTTCGGACTAAAAGTGGATGTTGCTTAGTGAAGCCGTGTGACTGTGATCACAAATAAACATGACCAGAAGCAAACAAAAAATGTAAATAAATATATAACATTATAAGATTTTATTTGTAACATATACATGTATCATAGTTATACACATACAACTAGCAGTGAAATGTAAATCGGGAATAATATGTGTGACAAATAAAGTTATTTTTATTCCATTTGACATGTCCATAAAACAAGCCATAAACTGGGAATTTACAATCACGGGAACTGTCTAATATACCAAACCTTGATAATAAAAATCAATTACTCAAAATTAATGTAACGGCACGACCGGAAGTAGATTTTCCTACTTCCGGTCTTAACAGGCCTATCAGAAAAGGTGTTGCTATTTTAAGGTGCCAATGAGATGGTAATGAAACACAAAATAATACCAAAAAAAGACAAAATCTGCACGATTAATGGAAGAAAAGAGGGACTGTTAGGAAGAAAGTGATGTTTTGATTTACAGACATTGAAACTTGAGACAAATCTGTGCAGCAGCGATGTTAAATAAAGTCAACGGACGTGTAAAAGTGCATATAAACAAGAAGCGAAACAAAAGCCAAACAAAAAGACATTAAAACGACATCACCAAAATGTAAAAATCTCTACAATTCTGCATTATTTGTCACTATATTGTTTTAACCCACGGGCTTTTATATGGACTGAAGAATGTAAACATCCACCAGAGAAGCGGTGAGTGTCAATACAAAGAAAAACAACATTTTATGTTAAAATGTGATGCAATACAATCATTTAACTGAAGTGTGATTACAAAACAGTAATAAACAAAATACGGTCAACAAGAAATCAATTTTACTGGATGTACATCGTACAGACCTGCTCTGAAATGTCGGGCTGAAGCGAGAGTTCATCCGAACAGGCCGGGCCCTCTTCACCGCACCGGGGATCCAGCAAGCCCACTTTAACCCTCACGGTCCTCTCTGGGAAAAGCACAGATCGTGCACTTTGTGAGTAAATACATCTTAATAGTGTTCAAGTGTTTATCGTCTAACTTATTGTGACCATCTCCACTCTTTTATTACCTGACACTTTATCGTAAACGCTCGTTTTATCAGCCGACGCGCTCCTCAGTTTATGCGCCCTGCGATAAAACGACTCCCGGATTTCAATCATTTTTAATTTCTTCTTAAGGAGGTTGTTTTCCTTTCGGCTTTGTGATATTTCGTGCTGCAGTTCGCCATAGCTGTCCTCAACAAGTCGGCAGATTTCTGCTACGGCGGCGTTTGCAAGTACTTCCATAACCGAGGCTATTTGTGACTGAAATGTTAATATATTGGCCATTGCGCGGAGGTCTGCAGGTAATACTGTGATGGTGTTATTATATCTTATTATATTATATTATATCTTCTCTTATTATGTTTGCAAGACAACTCATACGGTCCGCTGACCAGTGTTTACGACAGCGAAAACAACGCGTCGACAACATCCGCCTGCGCTTTACAAAATAAAAGCTCACCGCCATAATATAGATGTTATAAAATGTTTTATTGTAAAAATAATTACATGTTATTATAAATGATATTATAAAATGTTTATTTATGAAAGCATTTTTTTCGGACCCGGTAAAATCACATTTCGAGTTTTGTGGGGTAATGTTTTGTGTTCATCTCCCCCACAGTTTTATGACTTTCTCTTGCAGTGTATCGATTAATCGATGAATTAAAAAACTCACCTGCTTTTGTATATGTTAAGAATTTGTAGCTGGTCATAAAAAACTTGTATAATAACAAAAAATAAGTGAGACACAAAAATTCATAGTCACTGGTGATGCAGATGTTATATGGAAACCTGAAGACATCCTGCCTCACTACAACAGGTCATCATCTGGAACACGCCGAAGTATTTTCTCATTTCTTCTACTTTACTCTTAATACCAACAACATCTCTGCCATGTGAAAGCATTTCCGCCAAACCACAAGTTCTGTGCAAAAAGAGATATCTCAATTTCTCAATAAACATATCTCAATTTTTAATGTTTTATTCTTGTCACAGTTTCATGACATCTTCAGAGACATGTATATTTAAAAAGGTGAAGTGATAGTTAATCGGGTGATGACCCCTATTGTATTTGTTAGTGTTCTTCTTCTGCTCTTGAGTCTATGGCAACCCGTAGAACGGTATGCTAAAAAGCTATGAAATTTGGCACACAGAGGACAGTCTAAAATGTAACCATACCAAATTTGGAGACTCCCTTTAGCGCCACCAACACTTGAAAATGTCACTTGTTTACAAACATAACTTTCAACTTTCAAGTCCTAGAAACAATGTTTCTCATCTGATTACTTGGCTCATGCCAATTGACCTATAATGTCATTTTCTTGGCAGGAACATGCCAAGAAATTTTTTTTTTTTACTTTTACAGCGTCTGTTCGATTTGCATGGAATTTGGTATATAGCATCTAGAGACACCAATGCGAAAAAGTTATGGAATTTGTCTTTATAACCCTTACCATTATTGTATACCGAGTCTACAATTTTTTCAGAGTGCATGCCAAAATAGATATAAAGCTGTAATGCTTTGGTGTATTAGATCTGTGGTAGTGCACACAGTTTCATTACAGTGCCACCTACTTGTTCAGAGACACAAAAAGTAGATTTTTTGTTTATAACTTTTGAAAGCTTTGGTCTAAAATCATAATGGTTTATTCAGATGCCGAGCCAATGATATCCGATGTTCCATGGTCAGCCATTTTGGGCATTGACCATTTTAAATTTTGTCGTAAAATTCAGTATTCATGGAACACAATAATGAATCGTTAGAAAACTTGGTATGGTTCTTCAGGACCAAGTTGTGTGGTCGGAGCTCCCTAGTGATTTAAATATATAATAAAATTTATGGAAAAGCTTATAGCATTTGACTGAAATGCCATATTGTCATATGAATGCATCCTTTACATTCTATTGCTCATACCAAGTCCTGCAATACCAAATTTGTCATTGTCAATGCTACTTCCTGTCAGCCATTTTGATATTATATTGATTTTGATTATATTGAAAGCCTACTTTTTTAACTCCTTCTACAACAATTTAAATGAAACTGATGTGTGGCATCTAGAGACACTTGTAACTAAATTCCTGTTGAATTTGTGTTGATTGCTTAAATCGTTCTCTTTTCCCGTGTCAACAAATTCGATAGTGAGCATATAAAATGGACTGTATTTTTGCAAACCTTTTGTGTATTGACTTGACACTTTGTAGGTGTCATTATCACAACATCCTGACTGCCTCAAAAAAATCTGGTGACAGGGACACCTATTGGTCAAAAGTTATAAATAATTTCATGGTGTTGAAATAGGTTTCAGCTATGTTTTCTTTAACTGCTGTTATTAATCTTATTATCAGAGATCTCCACAAATATTTCCCTTGTAATTCAGGCTGTAATTGCTCCTTGCAGCTATATTTTTTATTTCATTTGTTTGGCTTTTGCATGCATCCTTGAAATTATGTGACCTGGTTGCTGCTATTTTTGCTTAATGCTCAGTTTCAGAAAAAATACTTAACCAATTATAATATTTCATCAATGACTACAATATTCATATTGTTGTATTTGTATATTTTTTAGCTAATGAAATGACTGTGACACATGGGCTTTGAAAAATATCAATTCAAATCTAAAAAATATCAGATCTACAAATTCCTTTAATATAAAAACTCTGAAGACTACAGGAAGCACAGTCTTTTATATGGATATCATATATTTATTTAGTATTTTTATACAGCTTAAAGTTCATACAGCTTAAAATTGTTATGTCTGTAAATTTCAGATAAACATTATTTGCTAAAGTGCACAAAGCATGACTAAATACAAATTTCAACTTAAACTTTATATTGTTGTCCCTTTAAATTACACATTAAACATAAAATACATGTTCATTTATATGTTGTAAACTTTTCAGAATATTTTAAATAAATACAAATAAATAATGTTTATGATGATCCTGTATGTCCAGCAATACAGGTACAATGAAATAAATAGTTTGTAAAATAATCTTTAGTAGACTATTATTATCTCTAGCTAAAATGCATTATTAAGTTGTTAATTTCCAAAACTGTAATTAATATTGTAAGAAAGTTAAATTATGATTTTAGTTTTTATTACTGAGTGGTTGGTTTTGGTCACTGAAAATTCTCTAGAAGAGGCTGTTTCTGAGTGTATGTATATTATAATTTATATTATAGGATCTTCTGTGCCAACGGCGTTTTATTGCTGCACAGCAACCACAGAGCAAACACTGAAAACAGAAAGTGAAAGTCAGCATCTTGGACATTAAGTTGAATTTGAAAGACTTAAAACATTTACGAGCTGCACACAATTGCAAACATGTTAAAGGCAGACTGTAATCAATTCCATATTACATTCAGTCATCGTGATACTTACACAAAGGAGAATCCAGCAAGGAGTGAGGATGATGGCTATAGCACAGGGGACAATAATAGCCACAACCCACGCTGCACTAGTACTGTTGTTTGTAGTGTTCAGCAATGTGGGGTAAAAAGTGGTTGCAGGTGCGGGTGTGGTAATAACTCCATTAACTTTGAGAAGCTCTTGAACAAAGATACTGGGTGAGCCGATGTCTTTTTCTGAGAAAATATACGTTACATTGGCCTGGATCACGTTGCCGTTACTCCTGTGTGGAGATTTAAATATACAATGATAAAGTAAATATGTAATCATGATTTTCCCATACCCCTTCAATTACAAGCATACATAGCACCTACAAATTAAAGATTTTTTAAAAAACATTGCACAGTTGCGCTGAAAACAAAATAAAGAGTTGTTACTTACATAAAATTGGCAGGATTGAACTTAAATGAAGAAGCTGATTGGTTATTTAAGATCTGGTTCAGCTGAAATATGAATAAAATAATTTGTTTATTACTATGTTGAGCTAAATGTGATTTGAACAAAGCTATTTCAGTGGCAGGACAGACAATTTTAAATGACTACTGCATTGTGTCTTATACTCACCAAGATATTTATTTTGTCCTGAATTAATGTGCAGGTTTCATTCCTGAGTTCATGTTTCTCATACATAGATACCTGGCTGATTTCAAATCCGAAGTTGATAGAATATTCGTTATCAGAAATTCCTGAAAAAAAAAATAGGTATGTGGTTGGTGAAATGTCACTTATCAAATCGTTATAAGAGAAAGTTGTTGAGTCCATTTTGTTTTTTAATATAAAGGAGGCTTTTAAAGTCAGCATGAAATGAAGGTTGTGACTTTTTCTTCTCTATAGTGATGCTTATCTGAGAGAAACTGCCTCTGGAATGAGAAAAAAATATAGGGCGGAAATGATTTTGTCGTCGGGAAATTGATTGGATTGGTGGGATAGGTTGGAAGAATAGAAACTGACTGGCCCTTGGACAGTCAATATACAGTCCCACCTTTTCACTGAGGCATATGTCATCAGATGAAGAGATGTTTGCGAGGAAGAGGGAAGGTTAATGTTTTTAATTAAAGATTTTGAGAGCACATTAATGAAAAAATGTGTACATGGATAAATTATTAGTAACAAACCACAATATTACATAACAAGAAAAGTCGATTGTGATTTTATGGTGACTGTAAAGCTTAATACAGGTCTATATGACCCAGGTCTGTTTAAAAAGTGTACCTAAACCATTTACATTTAAATGTTATATTACAACAAACTTCACAAGATTGTGGAAACCTTAAAAGGAGACAAAACTCACTCTCATAGGTGACATTCACAAAGCTCACAGGATTACTCAGGACTTGTGTTGGGACAGCTCGCTTTGTTCTCAGGCGGACATCTAGAAGAGAATTAGCTATCTGTAGAACAGTGGCCTCACTTGGAATGGGACCCAGGGTGATAAACACCAGTTTAATGTAAATAACCGCCCTTCCAACCCTGCAAGAGATGGTAAAGAACAGTAATGTAAAGAGTAAATCTTTAGAAAAAGTCTTTTTTCCTATTTGAATTTAAATAAAATGTCTTACACAATCGGCGGTTGTGTTGTGCTTGTCACTGGAGTGTTGGTTGTTGTTGCTGTGCATGTAACATAATATAATGATTAATGAAGAATCATACTTTTAGTGAAAGTAATTTGTGTTACTGAAGAAATATGTTTAAACATGACATAATAAATGTTCAGTTTTAACATACCAGTCTGTAATCTAAGCTTTTTTAACCATTTTTAAATGTTTCTTTTTAATTGTTTTTTTAAATTAAAATGAACATACCAAATCTTTGATTCTTTAGATTTGGACATCCAAATCTTGAAAGTGAAGAAACGTATGTATCATCTTAATGATCGCCATAATATTGTTTCTGTCTTTAATTGCAGTATTGTGTGAAACAGAAGTTTCTTCACTTTTGAGATTTGGAAGCATTCAAATGGCTGAGGGTGATGAAAATGGACATACCCATGAGTGAAAGAAGCTCACTGAGGAAGCTAACTGGTTTTATGTCATCTCCATCTTGGAAGATGTAAGCCATATTGCCAACAATCTGGTCCAATTTGCTCCTGCAAGAGAAGCATCCAAAATATTTGTAAAGGGTTTCAATTCACATGTATGAAACAGTTTTATTGAATATTTTAGACAAAAGTACATTTTAGTCATGTTGTTTTAATATCCAAAAATGTTATGTTGCATACAATATTCATTGTGAATAAATATAGAGACAGAAGTCAAATTTCATCTTACGTGAAGCGTGAGGATTGAGGTCTGAAAGCTGGAGCAGGTTTCTTGTTCAGAAGAGTGTTGAGCTGTAAGCGAAAATCAAACCATTCAACAAACTCTGGGGAGTATTTTTAATGCACACAAAATCATTCATTGTCAAAACTGTGAATGCTTACCGCATTATTAGTTATATTCCCCACTTGACTGTAGGTGTCGTTTAAGAGATCAGGGTTCTGTGGCATGCTGATGTTACTTATGGAAAATATAAAGATGACCGCATAGGATGTTTCTGAAATTTCTGTTTGGAAAGAAAATGTAGTTTTGACTGTGGCAAAGTTTTCCATCACTACTTGTTTACACCTTCATACCATATATTAATACTTTGTACTAAAATGATGACACTTACTTTCATAGGTGATATTCTGCACCTTTACTGAATCAACAAGTTGTGACTCTCTGGAGCTCCTGAGTGTGGCAATAGCACTGAGGACCAGAGCTTCACTGGGGACTGGAGATGAGGAGCTGAACAGCAGTTTGCTTGTCACCACTGCTGAACCAGATCTGCAAGGGGCATCACTTTCATTAAATATAGTTAACTGCTAAGGATTAAAATAATGAGAACATGATATATTTTGATTTCTCAAAGTAATAATTAACATTTACACTTGATTTATAGATGTCACCGGGAACTTGGTGGTTGTCAACGGAAACACTGTTGTGGTGGTCAATCCTGCAATCAAAGTCAGACCGAAACAATATGATGGAGATCATTAAAGTGATACATAAGTTTCTTCACTTTTGAGATTTGGAAGCATTCAAATGGTTGAGGGTGATGAAAATGGACATACCCATGAGTGAAAGAAGCTCATTGAGGAAGCTAACTGGTTTTATGTCATCTCCATCTTGGAAGATGTAATCCATATTGCCAACAATCTGGTCCAATTTGCTCCTGCAAGAGAAGCATCCAAAATATTTGTAAAGGGTTTCATTTCACATGTATGAAACAGTTTTATTGAATATTTTAGACAAAAGTACATTTTAGTCATGTTGTTTTAATATCCAAAAATGTTATGTTGCATACAATATTCATTGTGAATAAATATAGAGACAGAAGTCAAATTTCATCTTACGTGAAGCGTGAGGATTGAGGTCTGAAAGCTGGAGCAGGTTTCTTGCTCAGAAGAGTGTTGAGCTGTAAGCGAAAATCAAACCATTCAACAAACTCTGGGGAGTATTTTCAATGCACACAAAATCTTTCATTGGCAAAACTGTGAATGCTTACCACATTATTAGTTATATTCCCCACTTGACTGTAGGTGTCATTTAAGAGATCAGGGTTCTGTGGCATGCTGATGTTACTTATGGAAAATATAAAGATGACCGCATAGGATGTTTCTGAAATTTCTGTTTGGAAAGAAAATGTAGTTTTGATTGTGGCAAAGTTTTCCATCACTACTTGTTTACACCTTCATACCATATATTAATACTTTGTACTAAAATGATGACACTTACTTTCATAGGTGACATTCTGCACCTTTACTGAATCAACAAGTTGTGACCCTCTGGAGCTCCTGAGTGTGGCAATAGCACTGAGGACCAGAGTTTCACTGGGGACTGGAGATGAGGAGTTGAACAGCAGTTTGCTTGTCACCACTGCTGAACCAGATCTGCAAGGGGCATCACTTTCATTAAATATAGTTAATTGCTAAGGATTAAAATAATGAGAACATGATATATTTTGATTTCTCAAAGTAATAATTAACATTTACACTTGATTTATAGATGTCACCGGGAACTTGGTGGTTGTCAGCGGAGACACTGTTGTGGTGGTCAATCCTGCAATCAAAGTCAGACCGAAACAATATGATGAAGATCATTAAAGTGATACATAAGTTTCTTCACTTTTGAGATTTGGAAGCATTCAAATGGCTGAGTGTGATGAAAATGGACATACCCATGAGTGAAAGAAGCTCATTGAGGAAGCTAACTGGTTTTATGTCATCTCCATCTTGGAAGATGTAATCCATATTGCCAACAATCTGGTCCAATTTGCTCCTGCAAGAGAATCATCCAAAATATTTGTAAAGGGTTTCAATTAACATGTATGAAACAGTTTTATTGAATATTTTAGACAAAAGTACATTTTAGTCATGTTGTTTTAATATCCAAAAATGTTATGTTGCATACAATATTCATTGTGAATAAATATAGAGACAGAAGTCAAATTTCATCTTACGTGAAGCGTGAGGATTGAGGTCTGAAAGCTGGAGCAGCTTTCTTGTTCAGAAGAGTGTTGAGCTGTAAGCGAAAATCAAACCATTCAACAAACTCTGGGGAGTATTTTCAATGCACACAAAATCTTTCATTGGCAAAACTGTGAATGCTTACCGCATTATTAGTTATATTCCCCACTTGACTGTAGGTGTCGTTTAAGAGATCAGGGTTCTTTGGCATGCTGATGTTACTTATGGAAAATATAAAGATGACCGCATAGGATGTTTCTGAAATTTCTGTTTGGAAAGAAAATGTAGTTTTGATTGTGGCAAAGTTTTCCATCACTACTTGTTTACACCTTCATACCATATATTAATACTTTGTACTAAAATGATGACACTTACTTTCATAGGTGACATTCTGCACCTTTACTGAATCAACAAGTTGTGACTCTCTGGAGCTCCTGAGTGTGGCAATAGCACTGAGGACCAGAGCTTCACTGGGGACTGGAGATGAGGAGCTGAACAGCAGTTTGCTTGTCACCACTGCTGAACCAGATCTGCAAGGGGCATCACTTTCATTAAATATAGTTAACTGCTAAGGATTAAAATAATGAGAACATGATATATTTTGATTTCTCAAAGTAATAATTAACATTTACACTTGATTTATAGATGTCACCGGGAACTTGGTGGTTGTCAACGGAAACACTGTTGTGGTGGTCAATCCTGCAATCGAAGTCAGACCGAAACAATATGATGGAGATCATTAAAGTGATACATAAGTTTCTTCACTTTTGAGATTTGGAAGCATTCAAATGGCTGAGGGTGATGAAAATGGACATACCCATGAGTGAAAGAAGCTCATTGAGGAAGCTAACTGGTTTTATGTCATCTCCATCTTGGAAGATGTAATCCATATTGCCAACAATCTGGTCCAATTTGCTCCTGCAAGAGAAGCATCCAAAATATTTGTAAAGGGTTTCATTTCACATGTATGAAACAGTTTTATTGAATATTTTAGACAAAAGTACATTTTAGTCATGTTGTTTTAATATCCAAAAATGTTATGTTGCATACAATATTCATTGTGAATAAATATAGAGACAGAAGTCAAATTTCATCTTACGTGAAGCGTGAGGATTGAGGTCTGAAAGCTGGAGCAGGATCCTTGTTCAGAAGAGTGTTGAGCTGTAAGCGAAAATCAAACCATTCAACAAACTCTGGGGAGTATTTTCAATGCACACAAAATCTTTCATTGGCAAAACTGTGAATGCTTACCGCATTATTAGTTATATTCCCCACTTGACTGTAGGTGTCGTTTAAGAGATCAGGGTTCTGTGGCATGCTGATGTTACTTATGGAAAATATAAAGATGACCGCATAGGATGTTTCTGAAATTTCTGTTTGGAAAGAAAATGTAGTTTTGATTGTGGCAAAGTTTTCCATCACTACTTGTTTACACCTTCATACCATATATTAATACTTTGTACTAAAATGATGACACTTACTTTCATAGGTGACATTCTGCACCTTTACTGAATCAACAAGTTGTGACCCTCTGGAGCTCCTGAGTGTGGCAATAGCACTGAGGACCAGAGTTTCACTGGGGACTGGAGATGAGGAGTTGAACAGCAGTTTGCTTGTCACCACTGCTGAACCAGATCTGCAAGGGGCATCACTTTCATTAAATATAGTTAATTGCTAAGGATTAAAATAATGAGAACATGATATATTTTGATTTCTCAAAGTAATAATTAACATTTACACTTGATTTATAGATGTCACCGGGAACTTGGTGGTTGTCAGCGGAGACACTGTTGTGGTGGTCAATCCTGCAATCAAAGTCAGACCGAAACAATATGATGAAGATCATTAAAGTGATACATAAGTTTCTTCACTTTTGAGATTTGGAAGCATTCAAATGGCTGAGTGTGATGAAAATGGACATACCCATGAGTGAAAGAAGCTCATTGAGGAAGCTAACTGGTTTTATGTCATCTCCATCTTGGAAGATGTAATCCATATTGCCAACAATCTGGTCCAATTTGCTCCTGCAAGAGAATCATCCAAAATATTTGTAAAGGGTTTCAATTAACATGTATGAAACAGTTTTATTGAATATTTTAGACAAAAGTACATTTTAGTCATGTTGTTTTAATATCCAAAAATGTTATGTTGCATACAATATTCATTGTGAATAAATATAGAGACAGAAGTCAAATTTCATCTTACGTGAAGCGTGAGGATTGAGGTCTGAAAGCTGGAGCAGCTTTCTTGTTCAGAAGAGTGTTGAGCTGTAAGCGAAAATCAAACCATTCAACAAACTCTGGGGAGTATTTTCAATGCACACAAAATCTTTCATTGGCAAAACTGTGAATGCTTACCGCATTATTAGTTATATTCCCCACTTGACTGTAGGTGTCGTTTAAGAGATCAGGGTTCTTTGGCATGCTGATGTTACTTATGGAAAATATAAAGATGACCGCATAGGATGTTTCTGAAATTTCTGTTTGGAAAGAAAATGTAGTTTTGATTGTGGCAAAGTTTTCCATCACTACTTGTTTACACCTTCATACCATATATTAATACTTTGTACTAAAATGATGACACTTACTTTCATAGGTGACATTCTGCACCTTTACTGAATCAACAAGTTGTGACTCTCTGGAGCTCCTGAGTGTGGCAATAGCACTGAGGACCAGAGCTTCACTGGGGACTGGAGATGAGGAGCTGAACAGCAGTTTGCTTGTCACCACTGCTGAACCAGATCTGCAAGGGGCATCACTTTCATTAAATATAGTTAACTGCTAAGGATTAAAATAATGAGAACATGATATATTTTGATTTCTCAAAGTAATAATTAACATTTACACTTGATTTATAGATGTCACCGGGAACTTGGTGGTTGTCAACGGAAACACTGTTGTGGTGGTCAATCCTGCAATCGAAGTCAGACCGAAACAATATGATGGAGATCATTAAAGTGATACATAAGTTTCTTCACTTTTGAGATTTGGAAGCATTCAAATGGCTGAGGGTGATGAAAATGGACATACCCATGAGTGAAAGAAGCTCATTGAGGAAGCTAACTGGTTTTATGTCATCTCCATCTTGGAAGATGTAATCCATATTGCCAACAATCTGGTCCAATTTGCTCCTGCAAGAGAAGCATCCAAAATATTTGTAAAGGGTTTCATTTCACATGTATGAAACAGTTTTATTGAATATTTTAGACAAAAGTACATTTTAGTCATGTTGTTTTAATATCCAAAAATGTTATGTTGCATACAATATTCATTGTGAATAAATATAGAGACAGAAGTCAAATTTCATCTTACATGAAGCGTGAGGATTGAGGTCTGAAAGCTGGAGCAGGATCCTTGTTCAGAAGAGTGTTGAGCTGTAAGCGAAAATCAAACCATTCAACAAACTCTGGGGAGTATTTTCAATGCACACAAAATCTTTCATTGTCAAAACTGTGAATGCTTACCGCATTATTAGTTATATTCCCCACTTGACTGTAGGTGTCGTTTAAGAGATCAGGGTTCTGTGGCATGCTGATGTTACTTATGGAAAATATAAAGATGACCGCATAGGATGTTTCTGAAATTTCTGTTTGGAAAGAAAATGTAGTTTTGATTGTGGCAAAGTTTTCTATCACCACTTGTTTACACCTTCATACCATATATTAATACTTTGTACTAAAATGATGACACTTACTTTCATAGGTGACATTCTGCACCTTTACTGAATCAACAAGTTGTGACTCTCTGGAGCTCCTGAGTGTGGCAATAGCACGGAGGACCAGAGCTTCACTGGGGACTGGAGATGAGGAGCTGAACAGCAGTTTGCTTGTCACCACTGTTATCAAGGATGCAGTTGAGGTTTTGGGAGGCTCTGTTGTTTTTGTTGAAGTTATAGTGGTTGGAGCTATAGATGTCCTTGGAATACCTGTTGCACTTGCTGAGGATGTAGTAACTGTCACAGCTAAAGTTATGTTTGCTGGAGACACAGTTGTGGTAACTGGAGGTGTAGTTGTTCTGGTAAAAAGTGCTGCTGGGCTTAGAGCTGGAGCTGTATTAGTGAAAGCTATAGTTGTGCTTGATAAAGGTGCAGTTGTCATTTGAAATGCAGTTGTTGTTTGATCTATCGGCGTGTTGGAGCTTACAGCTGTAGATGAGGTTGTGGGATATTTATTTGTTACAGTTGTTGCTAGAGTTGTAGGTGCTACAGTTGGAGCTGCAACTGATGTTTCAAATGGAATTATAATAATGGTTGGTGCGTTTGGTTCAATAGATGTTGTACTTAATATTACAGATGTGGTTGGACCTGATGTTTTAGTAGGAGGTCCAGTTGTAGATGTTGGAGGTCTAGAAGGTGTAACAGTGGTTATAATAGATGGAGTGGTAGTTTTAGTTGTTAAAGTTGTAGATGGAGCCGTTTTTGTTGAACTTGGTGTTTCAGATGAGGTTGAAGCAGAACTAGTTGGTACAAGTGTGGTTGCTGCAGTTGTAGGCATTGCTTTTGAAACTGTGGTTGTCGTTGCCTCTGTAAGTGCTTTTGTGGTTGGACCAGGGAAATGTGTAGTTGTGGTAGTTGCACGTGCAGTTGTTGTTTCTGAAGATTTAATAATTGTTGTAGGGGATGGAGCTGTACTTGAAGCTGCAGTTGTGCTTGTTACAGATGCAGTAGTTGTTTCTAAAGTTGCAGCTGTTGTTGAGGAAAGTCTTGTGCTTTCTGTGGTCAGCCCTGTTGTTGTAGGTTGAGCTAAACTTGAAGCTGCAGTTGCGCTTGTTACAGATGCAGTAGTTGTTTCTAAAGTTGCAACTGTTGTTGAGGAAAGTGTTGTGCTTTCTGTGGTCAGACCTGTTGTTGTAGGTTGAGCTGAACTTGAAGTTGTAGTTCTGCTTGTTGAAGTTGTTGAGGAAAATGTTGTGCTTTCTGTGGTTGGCCCTGTTGTTGTAAGTTGAGCTGAACTTGAAGCTGCAGTTGCGCTTGTTGGAGTTGTTGAGGAAAGTGTTGTGCTTGTTACAGATGCAGTAGTTGTGTCTAAAATTGCAGCTGTTGTTGAGGAAAATGTTGAGCTTTCTGTGGTCAAATCTGTTGTTGTAGGTTGAGATGTACTTGAAGCTGCAGTTGTGCTTGTTGGAGTTGTTGAGGAAAGTGTTGTGCTTTCTGTGGCCGAATCTGTTGTTGTAAGTTGAGATGTACTTGAAGCTGCAGTTGTGCTTGTTACAGATGCAGTAGTTGTGTCTAAAGTTGCAGCTGTAGTTGAGAAAAGAGTTGTGCTTTCTGTGGTCGGCCCTGTTGTTGTAGGTTGAGATGTACTTAAAGCTGCAGTTGCACTTGTTGGAGTTGTTGAGTAAAGTGTTGTGCTTTCTGTGGTCAAATCTGTTGTTGTAGGTTGAGATGTACTTAAAGCTGCAGTTGCACTTGTTGGAGTTGTTGAGGAAAATGTTGAGCTTTCTGTGGTCAAATCTGTTGTTGTAAGTTGAGATGTACTTGAAGCTGCAGTTGTGCTTGTTACAGATGCAGTAGTTGTGTCTAAAGTTGCAGCTGTAGTTGAGAAAAGAGTTGTGCTTTCTGTGGTCGGCCCTGTTGTTGTAGGTTGAGATGTACTTAAAGCTGCAGTTGCACTTGTTGGAGTTGTTGAGGAAAATGTTGTGCTTTCTGTGGTCGAATCTGTTGTTGTAGGTTGAGATGTACTTGAAGCTGCAGTTGTGATTGTTACAGATGCAGAAGTTGTTTCTGAAATTGCAGCTGTTGTTGAGGCAAGTGCTGTTTTTTCTGTGGTTGGACCTGTTGTTGTAGGTTGAGATGTACTTGAAGCTGCAGTTGTGCTTGTTGGAGTTGTTGAGGAAAGTTTATGCTTTCTGTGGTCGGCCCTTTTTTTTTTTAGGTTGAGCTGAACTTGAAGCTGCAGTTGTGCTTGTTGGAGTTGTTGAGGAAAGTGTTGAGCTTTCTGTGGCCGAATCTGTTGTTGTAGGTTGAGATGTACTTGAAGCTGCAGTTGCACTTGTTGGAGTTGTTGAGGAAAGTGTTGAGCTTTCTGTGGCCGAATCTGTTGTTGTAGGTTGAGATGTACTTGAAGCTGCAGTTGCACTTGTTGGAGTTGTTGAGGAAAATGTTGAGCTTTCTGTGGTCATCTGTGTTGTTGTGAGTGAGGCTGTACTTGAAGCTGCAGTTGTGCTTGTTACAGATGCAGAAGTTGTTTCTGAAATTGCAGCTGTTGTTGAGGAAAGTGTTGTGCTTTCTGTGGTTGGACCTGTTGTTGTAGGTTGAGATGTACTTAAAGCTGCAGTTGTGCTTGTTGGAGTTGTTGAGGAAAGTGTTATGCTTTCTGTGGTCGGCCCTGTTGTTGTAGGTTGAGCTGAACTTGAAGCTGCAGTTGTGCTTGTTGGAGTTGTTGAGGAAAGTGTTGAGCTTTCTGTGGCCGAATCTGTTGTTGTAGGTTGAGATGTACTTGAAGCTGCAGTTGCACTTGTTGGAGTTGTTGAGGAAAGTGTTGAGCTTTCTGTGGCCGAATCTGTTGTTGTAGGTTGAGATGTACTTGAAGCTGCAGTTGCACTTGTTGGAGTTGTTGAGGAAAATGTTGAGCTTTCTGTGGTCATCTGTGTTGTTGTGAGTGAGGCTGTACTTGAAGCTGCAGTTGTGCTTGTTACAGATGCAGAAGTTGTTTCTGAAATTGCAGCTGTTGTTGAGGAAAGTGTTGTGCTTTCTGTGGTTGGACCTGTTGTTGTAGGATGAGATGTACTTGAAGCTGAAGTTGTGCTTGTTACAGATGCAGAAGTTGTTTCTGAAATTGCAGCTGTTGTTGAGGAAAGTGTTGTGCTTTCTGTGGCCGAATCTGTTGTTGTAGGTTGAGATGTACTTGAAGCTGCAGTTGCACTTGTTAGAGTTGTTGAGGAAAATGTTGAGCTTTCTGTGGCCGAATCTGTTGTTGTAGGTTGAGATGTACTTAAAGCTGCAGTTGTGCTTGTTACAGCTGCAGTAGTTGTTTCTAAAGTTGCAGCTGTTGTTGAGGAAAGTGTTGTGCTTTCTGTGGTCAGACCTGTTGTTGTAGGTTGAGCTGAACTTGAAGTTGTAGTTCTGCTTGTTGAAGTTGTTGAGGAAAATGTTGTGCTTTCTGTGGCCGAATCTGTTGTTGTAGGTTGAGATGTACTTGAAGCTGCAGTTGTGCTTGTTGGAGTTGTTGAGGAAAGTGTTGAGCTTTCTGTGGCCGAATCTGTTGTTGTAGGTTGAGATGTACTTGAAGCTGCAGTTGCACTTGTTGGAGTTGTTGAGGAAAGTGTTGAGCTTTCTGTGGCCGAATCTGTTGTTGTAGGTTGAGATGTACTTGAAGCTGCAGTTGCACTTGTTGGAGTTGTTGAGGAAAGTGTTGTGCTTTCTGTGGTCGAATCTGTTGTTGTGAGTGAGGCTGTACTTGAAGCTGCAGTTGTGCTTGTTACAGATGCAGAAGTTGTTTCTGAAATTGCAGCTGTTGTTGAGGAAAGAGTTGTGCTTTCTGTGGTTGGACCTGTTGTTGTAGGTTGAGATGTACTTAAAGCTGCAGTTGCACTTGTTGGAGTTGTTGAGGAAAGTGTTGTGCTTTCTGTGGTTGAATCTGTTGTTGTAGGATGAGATGTACTTGAAGCTGCAGTTGCGCTTGTTACAGATGCAGAAGTTGTTTCTGAAATTGCAGCTGTTGTTGAGGAAAGTGTTGTGCTTTCTGTGGCCGAATCTGTTGTTGTAGGTTGAGATGTACTTGAAGCTGCAGTTGCACTTGTTAGAGTTGTTGAGGAAAATGTTGAGCTTTCTGTGGTCGAATCTGTTGTTGTAGGTTGAGATGTACTTGAAGCTGCAGTTGTGCTTGTTGGAGTTGTTGAGGAAAGTGTTGAGCTTTCTGTGGCCGAATCTGTTGTTGTAGGTTGAGATGTACTTGAAGCTGCAGTTGCACTTGTTGGAGTTGTTGAGGAAAGTGTTGAGCTTTCTGTGGCCGAATCTGTTGTTGTAGGTTGAGATGTACTTGAAGCTGCAGTTGTGCTTGTTACAGCTGCAGTAGTTGTTTCTAAAGTTGCAGCTGTAGTTGAGAAAAGTGTTGTGCTTTCTGTGGTCGGCCCTGTTGTTGTAGGTTGAGCTGAACTTGAAGCTGCAGTTGTGCTTGTTGGAGTTGTTGAATAAAGTGTTGTGCTTTCTGTGGCCGAATCTGTTGTTGTAGGTTGAGATGTACTTAAAGCTGCAGTTGTGCTTGTTGGAGTTGTTGAATAAAGTGTTGAGCTTTCTGTGGCCGAATCTGTTGTTGTGAGTTGAGATGTACTTGAAGCTGCAGTTGCGCTTGTTGGAGTTGTTGAGTAAAGTGTTGTGCTTTCTGTGGTCGAATCTGTTGTTGTAGGTTGAGATGTACTTGAAGCTGCAGTTGCGCTTGTTGGAGTTGTTGAGGAAAGTGTTGTGCTTTCTGTGGTCGAATCTGTTGTTGTAGGTTGAGATGTACTTGAAGCTGCAGTTGTGCTTGTTGGAGTTGTTGAGGAAAGTGTTGTGCTTTCTGTGGTCGAATCTGTTGTTGTAGGTTGAGATGTACTTGAAGCTGCAGTTGTGCTTGTTACAGATACAGTAGTTGTTTCTAAAATTGCAGCTGTTGTTGAGGTAAGTGTTGTGCTTTCTGTGGTTGGCCCTGTTGTTGTAGGTTGAGATGTACTTAAAGCTGCAGTTGCACTTGTTGGAATTGTTGAATAAAGTGTTGTGCTTTCTGTGGTTGGACCTGTTGTTGTAGGTTGAGATGTACTTGAAGCTTCAGTTGCACTTGTTGGAGTTGTTGAGGAAAGTGTTGTGCTTTCTGTGGTCAAATCTGTTGTTGTAGGTTGAGCTGAACTTGAAGTTGTGGTTGTGCTTGTTAGAGTTGTTGAGGAAAATGTTGAGCTTTCTGTGGCCGAATCTGTTGTTGTAGGTTGAGATGTACTTGAAGCTGCAGTTGTGCTTGTTGGAGTTGTTGAGGAAAGTGTTGTGCTTTCTGTGGTCGAATCTGTTGTTGTAGGTTGAGATGTACTTGAAGCTGCAGTTGTGCTTGTTGGAGTTGTTGAGGAAAGTGTTGTGCTTTCTGTGGTCAAATCTGTTGTTGTAGGTTGAGATGTACTTAAAGCTGCAGTTGTGCTTGTTACAGCTGCAGTAGTTGTGTCTAAAGTTGCAGCTGTAGTTGAATAACGTGTTGTGCTTTCTGTGGTTGGACCTGTTGTTGTAGGTTGAGATGTAGTTAAAGCTGCAGTTGCACTTGTTGGAGTTGTTGAGGAAAGTGTTGTGCTTTCTGTGGTCGAATCTGTTGTTGTAGGTTGAGATGTACTTAAAGCTGCAGTTGCACTTGTTGGAGTTGTTGAGGAAAGTGTTGTGCTTTCTGTGGTCGAATCTGTTGTTGTAGGTTGAGCTGAACTTGAAGTTGTGCTTGTGCTTGTTAGAGTTGTTGAGGAAAATGTTGAGCTTTCTGTGGCCGAATCTGTTGTTGTAGGTTGAGATGTACTTGAAGCTGCAGTTGCGCTTGTTGGAGTTGTTGAGGAAAATGTTGTGCTTTCTGTGGCCGAATCTGTTGTTGTAGGTTGAGATGTACTTGAAGCTGCAGTTGTGCTTGTTGGAGTTGTTGAATAAAGTGTTGAGCTTTCTGTGGCCAAACTGTTTTTTTTTTTTTTGTTTTTTCTTTTTTCTGTGGCCTAATCTTTTTTTTTTTTTTTTTTTTTTTTTGGAAGCTGCAGTTGCGCTTGTTGGAGTTGTTGAGTAAAGTGTTGTGCTTTCTGTGGTCGAATCTGTTGTTGTAGGTTGAGCTGAACTTGAAGTTGTGCTTGTGCTTGTTAGAGTTGTTGAGGAAAATGTTGAGCTTTCTGTGGCCGAATCTGTTGTTGTAGGTTGAGATGTACTTGAAGCTGCAGTTGCGCTTGTTGGAGTTGTTGAGGAAAATGTTGTGCTTTCTGTGGTCGAATCTGTTGTTGTAGGTTGAGATGTACTTGAAGCTGCAGTTGCGCTTGTTGGAGTTGTTGAGGAAAGTGTTGAGCTTTCTGTGGCCGAATCTGTTGTTGTAGGTTGAGATGTACTTGAAGCTGCAGTTGTGCTTGTTACAGATACAGTAGTTGTTTCTAAAATTGCAGCTGTTGTTGAGGTAAGTGTTGTGCTTTCTGTGGCCGAATCTGTTGTTGTAGGTTGAGATGTACTTGAAGCTGCAGTTGCACTTGTTGGAGTTGTTGAGGAAAGTGTTGTGCTTTTTGTGGTCGAATCTGTTGTTGTAGGTTGAGCTGAACTTGAAGTTGTGGTTGTGCTTGTTAGAGTTGTTGAGGAAAATGTTGAGCTTTCTGTGGCCGAATCTGTTGTTGTAGCTTGAGATGTACTTGAAGCTGCAGTTGTGCTTGTTGGAGTTGTTGAGGAAAGTGTTGTGCTTTCTGTGGTCGAATCTGTTGTTGTAGGTTGAGATGTACTTGAAGCTGCAGTTGCGCTTGTTGGAGTTGTTGAGGAAAGTGTTGAGCTTTCTGTGGCCGAATCTGTTGTTGTAGGTTGAGATGTACTTGAAGCTGCAGTTGCGCTTGTTGGAGTTGTTGAGGAAAGTGTTGTGCTTTCTGTGGTCGAATCTGTTGTTGTAGGTTGAGATGTAAGCTGCAGTTGCGCTTGTTGGAGTTGTTGAGGAAAAGTGTTGGGCTTTCTGGGGTCGAATCTGTTGTTGTAGGTTGAGATGTACTTGAAGCTGCAGTTGCACTTGTTGGAGTTGTTGAGGAAAGTGTTGTGCTTTCTGTGGTCGAATCTGTTGTTGTAGGTTGAGATGTACTTGAAGCTGCAGTTGTGCTTGTTACAGATACAGTAGTTGTTTCTAAAATTGCAGCTGTTGTTGAGGTAATCTTTCTGTGGTTTGCCCTGTTGTTGTAGGTTGAGATGTACTTAAGCTGCAGTTGCACTTGTTGGAGTTGTTGAGGAAAGTGTTGTGCTTTTGTGGTCGAATCTGTTGTTGTAGGTTGAGCTGAACTTGAAGTTGTGGTTGTGCTTGTTAGAGTTGTTGAGGAAAATGTTGAGCTTTCTGTGGCCGAATCTGTTGTTGTAGGTTGAGATGTACTTGAAGCTGCAGTTGTGCTTGTTGGAGTTGTTGAGGAAAGTGTTGAGCTTTCTGTGGCCGAATCTGTTGTTGTAGGTTGAGATGTACTTGAAGCTGCAGTTGCGCTTGTTGGAGTTGTTGAGGAAAGTGTTGTGCTTTCTGTGGTCGAATCTGTTGTTGTAGGTTGAGATGTACTTGAAGCTGCAGTTGCGCTTGCTGGAGTTGTTGAATAAAGTGTTGAGCTATCTGTGGCCGAATCTGTTGTTGTAGGTTGAGATGTACTTGAAGCTGCAGTTGCGCTTGTTGGAGTTGTTGAGTAAAGTGTTGTGCTTTCTGTGGTCGAATCTGTTGTTGTAGGTTGAGATGTACTTGAAGCTGCAGTTGCGCTTGTTGGAGTTGTTGAGGAAAGTGTTGAGCTTTCTGTGGCCGAATCTGTTGTTGTAGGTTGAGATGTACTTGAAGCTGCAGTTGCGCTTGTTGGAGTTGTTGAGGAAAGTGTTGTGCTTTCTGTGGTCGAATCTGTTGTTGTAGGTTGAGATGTACTTGAAGCTGCAGTTGCGCTTGTTGGAGTTGTTGAGGAAAGTGTTGAGCTTTCTGTGGTCGAATCTGTTGTTGTAGGTTGAGATGTACTTGAAGCTGCAGTTGCACTTGTTGGAGTTGTTGAGGAAAGTGTTGTGCTTTCTGTGGTCGAATCTGTTGTTGTAGGTTGAGATGTACTTGAAGCTGCAGTTGTGCTTGTTACAGATACAGTAGTTGTTTCTAAAATTGCAGCTGTTGTTGAGGTAAGTGTTGTGCTTTCTGTGGTTTGCCCTGTTGTTGTAGGTTGAGATGTACTTGAAGCTGCAGTTGCACTTGTTGGAGTTGTTGAGGAAAGTGTTGTGCTTTTTGTGGTCGAATCTGTTGTTGTAGGTTGAGCTGAACTTGAAGTTGTGGTTGTGCTTGTTAGAGTTGTTGAGGAAAATGTTGAGCTTTCTGTGGCCGAATCTGTTGTTGTAGGTTGAGATGTACTTGAAGCTGCAGTTGCGCTTGTTGGAGTTGTTGAGGAAAGTGTTGAGCTTTCTGTGGCCGAATCTGTTGTTGTAGGTTGAGATGTACTTGAAGCTGCAGTTGCGCTTGTTGGAGTTGTTGAGGAAAGTGTTGTGCTTTCTGTGGTCGAATCTGTTGTTGTAGGTTGAGATGTACTTGAAGCTGCAGTTGCGCTTGTTGGAGTTGTTGAGGAAAGTGTTGTGCTTTCTGTGGTCGAATCTGTTGTTGTAGGTTGAGATGTACTTGAAGCTGCAGTTGCACTTGTTGGAGTTGTTGAGGAAAGTGTTGTGCTTTCTGTGGTCGAATCTGTTGTTGTAGGTTGAGATGTACTTGAAGCTGCAGTTGTGCTTGTTACAGATACAGTAGTTGTTTCTAAAATTGCAGCTGTTGTTGAGGTAAGTGTTGTGCTTTCTGTGGTTTGCCCTGTTGTTGTAGGTTGAGATGTACTTGAAGCTGCAGTTGCACTTGTTGGAGTTGTTGAGGAAAGTGTTGTGCTTTTTGTGGTCGAATCTGTTGTTGTAGGTTGAGCTGAACTTGAAGTTGTGGTTGTGCTTGTTAGAGTTGTTGAGGAAAATGTTGAGCTTTCTGTGGCCGAATCTGTTGTTGTAGGTTGAGATGTACTTGAAGCTGCAGTTGTGCTTGTTGGAGTTGTTGAGGAAAGTGTTGAGCTTTCTGTGGCCGAATCTGTTGTTGTAGGTTGAGATGTACTTGAAGCTGCAGTTGCGCTTGTTGGAGTTGTTGAGGAAAGTGTTATGCTTTCTGTGGTCGAATCTGTTGTTGTAGGTTGAGATGTACTTGAAGCTGCAGTTGCGCTTGTTGGAGTTGTTGAATAAAGTGTTGAGCTATCTGTGGCCGAATCTGTTGTTGTAGGTTGAGATGTACTTGAAGCTGCAGTTGCGCTTGTTGGAGTTGTTGAGTAAAGTGTTGTGCTTTCTGTGGTCGAATCTGTTGTTGTAGGTTGAGATGTACTTGAAGCTGCAGTTGCGCTTGTTGGAGTTGTTGAGGAAAGTGTTGAGCTTTCTGTGGCCGAATCTGTTGTTGTAGGTTGAGATGTACTTGAAGCTGCAGTTGCGCTTGTTGGAGTTGTTGAGGAAAGTGTTGTGCTTTCTGTGGTCGAATCTGTTGTTGTAGGTTGAGATGTACTTGAAGCTGCAGTTGCGCTTGTTGGAGTTGTTGAGGAAAGTGTTGTGCTTTCTGTGGTCGAATCTGTTGTTGTAGGTTGAGATGTACTTGAAGCTGCAGTTGCACTTGTTGGAGTTGTTGAGGAAAGTGTTGTGCTTTCTGTGGTCGAATCTGTTGTTGTAGGTTGAGATGTACTTGAAGCTGCAGTTGTGCTTGTTACAGATACAGTAGTTGTTTCTAAAATTGCAGCTGTTGTTGAGGTAAGTGTTGTGCTTTCTGTGGTTTGCCCTGTTGTTGTAGGTTGAGATGTACTTGAAGCTGCAGTTGCACTTGTTGGAGTTGTTGAGGAAAGTGTTGTGCTTTTTGTGGTCGAATCTGTTGTTGTAGGTTGAGCTGAACTTGAAGTTGTGGTTGTGCTTGTTAGAGTTGTTGAGGAAAATGTTGAGCTTTCTGTGGCGAATCTGTTGTTGTAGGTTGAGATGTACTTGAAGCTGCAGTTGTGCTTGTTGGAGTTGTTGAGGAAAGTGTTGAGCTTTCTGTGGCCGAATCTGTTGTTGTAGGTTGAGATGTACTTGAAGCTGCAGTTGCGCTTGTTGGAGTTGTTGAGGAAAGTGTTATGCTTTCTGTGGTCGAATCTGTTGTTGTAGGTTGAGATGTACTTGAAGCTGCAGTTGCGCTTGTTGGAGTTGTTGAATAAAGTGTTGAGCTATCTGTGGCCGAATCTGTTGTTGTAGGTTGAGATGTACTTGAAGCTGCAGTTGCGCTTGTTGGAGTTGTTGAGTAAAGTGTTGTGCTTTCTGTGGTCGAATCTGTTGTTGTAGGTTGAGATGTACTTGAAGCTGCAGTTGCGCTTGTTGGAGTTGTTGAGGAAAGTGTTGTGCTTTCTGTGGCCGAATCTGTTGTTGTAGGTTGAGATGTACTTGAAGCTGCAGTTGTGCTTGTTACAGATACAGTAGTTGTTTCTAAAATTGCAGCTGTTGTTGAGGTAAGTGTTGTGCTTTCTGTGGTTGGCCCTGTTGTTGTAGGTTGAGATGTACTTAAAGCTGCAGTTGCACTTGTTGGAATTGTTGAATAAAGTGTTGTGCTTTCTGTGGTTGGACCTGTTGTTGTAGGTTGAGATGTACTTGAAGCTGCAGTTGCACTTGTTGGAGTTGTTGAGGAAAGTGTTGTGCTTTCTGTGGTCGAATCTGTTGTTGTAGGTTGAGCTGAACTTGAAGTTGTGGTTGTGCTTGTTAGAGTTGTTGAGGGAAATGTTGAGCTTTCTGTGGCCGAATCTGTTGTTGTAGGTTGAGATGTACTTGAAGCTGCAGTTGTGCTTGTTGGAGTTGTTGAGGAAAGTGTTGTGCTTTCTGTGGTCGAATCTGTTGTTGTAGGTTGAGATGTACTTGAAGCTGCAGTTGTGCTTGTTGGAGTTGTTGAGGAAAGTGTTGTGCTTTCTGTGGTCGAATCTGTTGTTGTAGGTTGAGATGTACTAATCATTGTGCTTGTTGGAGTTGTTGAGAAAGTGTTGTGCTTTCTGTGGTCGAATCTGTTGTTGTAGGTTGAGATGTACTTGAAGCTGCAGTTGTGCTTGTTAGAGTTGTTGAGGAAAGTGTTGAGCTTTCTGTGGCCGAATCTGTTGTTGTAGGTTGAGATGTACTTGAAGCTGCAGTTGCGCTTGTTGGAGTTGTTGAATAAAGTGTTGAGCTTTCTGTGGCCGAATCTGTTGTTGTAGGTTGAGATGTACTTGATGCTGTAGTAGCACTTGTTTCGGGCCCAGTTGAAATTGTCTGCATTGTTGTTAAATCCGTTGTCTGAGCTGTTGTTGACATTGTATTTGTTGTGGTTGCACTGGATTGTAAGAGATGATTTAAAGACACAGTTAAAATAATAAATTAGACATATATCGTAAACAGATCAGGAGGCTGATCAAGAAGCATGTGATTATAATTATTACATAGTATTATTTGTAATAATATTATTGTGTGTGGTTTGCTGTCTGCTCTATTCAGAAATCTGTTCTGTGGTCAATATATGGACATATATGGACATCCATATAGCATGTATATATTTTTGCATGCATATGTATATAATTCTAATTTCTCACTTTGTTCTGGATATACTAAACCGTGTATGTGACAAGCCTTTCCAGAAGAATAATTGTCATATTTATTTGTTTTATATATTTTTTAGCATTTTGAAGTATTTTGAAATCTGTGTTATATATGTATAAATATGTGACATTTCTAGTTCTCTGAAATTCACACTGTAAACTCTAATGTTATCTTTACTTAAACAGTCAAGTAATCTTGATTTGAATCTTGCATTTCGGCCCCATAACTAAAAGATGTTAGTTTTTAATTTTAAGTTCAGTCAAGTTAAAAATTCAATTCAACTGAGGGAACGAGTTTACTCAAACAAATTAGTTCAGTCAACTTATTAGGGTTTACAGTGCATATATGAAAATCTATTATAATTTTATCTATTTTTCTCTGTTGTTTATATTTATGCTGATATATGTCTCATCACAAAAAACAATGAAGAAAATCAACATTTTATTCAGACATTCAATCAATCAATCAGTAAAATATAAACCATTGTTACTGCACTGTACAAAAAACTTTGCCTTAATCATTTTGGCTATTCAAGTCATTTCAACAAAATGTTTAAATCCTGACTGCTATGTCAGGATACCAGTGGTATATGGTAAAAATAGGTTTTTCAGCTATTTCTTAAAAGTTATAGCAACTCAAGACCGGTCAAGATTACAAAGAGTAAGTTGAAATGACTTGTGTATTCAGATCAATTAAACTTAAAGTTTTTTTTACAGTGTGCACGTCTGGGAATGAAAATTAACTGTAAATTTACTTACACTGATACTGTGGCAGACTGAATTGCGCACCACAAACACACTGTCAAGAAAAACACCATGTTTTCATTATTTCTGATTAGATCTAGCTTTTGTGGCTATGTTATATTTATAAATGTTATTTTGTTATACTGATTAAATCCATCTTTAATCCTCATAAAACTGTGTTGTTTATGTACTTACATATGGTGAACAGATTTCTCCTTTTTCCATCATGTTTGGAAAGAAATAAACTAGTAAAAGAAAATGCATGCATTTGTGATTCCGATTTCTCTACACAAACAACATATTTACCCTACATAAATGTTAAACAGCAATATGCAAATATGAATGTTCTTTCTAAACATTGCAATGAGTGCATATGTTTTAATCAGATACAGAAATTAAGTAACAAAGCAACAAAAATTATATATTGTTCCAAAAAACAATATATAATATTGTACAATATATAATATATATAATAATATATATAATAATATATAATATATTGTAACAGTTTATATAGTAACAAATTTTAATATGAGCGATAGATGGGAGTTGCGGCATTTAGTCTACGAACTTTATTGAAGTGTGAAAACTACCGCAGGCTTGTGCATTACTTAATAAATTAATTCATCATTTATTATCAAGGGTGTATAATAGTAAGCAATTAGTTAGCTATACATAAGTAGACAATTCATCTTATCCGTCTTGTATATCCAGTCGCATCGCCTGTAAAGACTGCGGAGTATTAAAGGAGCATTTAAAAAGCACTTCATTTTCGGATTGTGTGTTGGCTTTGAAATACTAGTACTACTACTTATGGCTAATAATAAGAAGAATGCATTAATACTGTTTATTTTATTTTTGATAACCTGTTGATAATCTTTAGATCAATATCTGATGCAAAAGCTCTCGATTATTTCTCGTATGTTTTGACCCACTTTTCATGAAGGACGTTTCTGATTTAATAGGAAACCCTAACTTATATTTTATTGATATCTACTTGTTTTGAAAATACTGCTGATAGAAGGTACTAGTTAATGAGGTTTAGTTACTAACTGTGGAAACCTTCGCCAAATGCATTTATAAATTACCATTACTAGTTTAACAGGCAATGAAATGTAGTCTATTATTTGTTTAACAATAACCACAATAAATAAAGCAATCTGGATTCATTTGAAATATGACATAAATAACTTCAAATATATGAAGTATAAAAAAGTGAATGAATACAACGAATAAAATGCTATTGATAAAGCGTACTCAATTCAGTTAAATAAACAGCATAATGACAAGCATGCAGTTTGTAAAGAGAAAAGTTATCTCAATAATAACTCAATAATGTAATATTCT
This sequence comes from Chromobotia macracanthus, assembly GCA_036877525.1. Taxonomy (NCBI): domain Eukaryota; kingdom Metazoa; phylum Chordata; class Actinopteri; order Cypriniformes; family Botiidae; genus Chromobotia; species Chromobotia macracanthus. Next base: position 4,644,247 of record JAZGTH010000019.1, read on the forward strand.
TAATGATAGGCTGCATTCATTATATATTTAATTTGTCATTCATTTGGTAACTTACCTTCTCCCCCTCTTCAAAGTCATAACCATGTACTCCAGCTGGTGCTTAGTCCTTACAATCCTGTGTAATGCGTTTTAGGCAGTAGGTCTAGTATAAAAGTGATCAGACTAACAAGCAAAGGAATCGGACCAGCTATTTTAAAGAGCAATTTGTACGGGGTGGTGACAAAAGTTATTTGGTGACGAATCTCTCCAGCTCGCAATGCAGCAACTGATTGACGGAGTTATTTTCTGTCAACAATAAAGGGTGTAAAGCTGTTCTGATTATTGCTGAGATGAATTTGAGGAATGTGACACTGTTACGACAGATCTGAGATCTCCAGCTATAAATCTAGGCTATAACAAAAAAGAGATCGATATGCATATAACATATACAGATAATTCGTTTAGAAATGATTGAAACTGAATGGTCAGACTCGATGATTAGGCTACTTGAAATGTGGTAGTGTGGAAAAAATGAAAAGAAGCATACACTGGATAGACGAATGAGTGAAGAAAAAGATATATATATATATGTATATATAATAATCACTAATAAAGATATATAAAGATAATAATATTAATAATATGGAGTTTTCAGGAAAGGAAGTTCATAATACGATATTAATAGCGTATGCTGTTATGTACATGAGAATTGTTCTTCCGCACACACCCGTTCAATCAGACGTTATGTGACTTGGTTTCTGATGCCTCAAAACAGGAAATGTGTAACACAAACATAAAAAGTCTAATTTATCACGTCTAATTTTCTTTCTGATTTGCATTAAAACTTTGATTATGTCTTTGTTTCTTTCTTTTTCTCTCTTTCCCTGTAAGAAGTTTATTGAGGGGTGTGAGCACACTTGGAACATGTAGTACCCAAGCACATAAATTCACAAACACACAACCAAAACCAATCACACACTTTATATACAAATTCCCATAATGCTGTAGGGTGTGGAGTGTCACATACAAATGTGCACAAACACGCACAGACTCTTATCACATCAATCTCTCTTTATAATTGACAGACACAGACGCATAATCAGACACACCTTTAATGTCATGTGTCAACAATACACCAGGATGTGACAACTGATATGTTTTATCTGGACAGTTTTCCATGAACCCCAAAATTCCCATGAACCTCAGGAGCAACTTTGTATGCTTCAGATAGTACGTGTCTGAGTAATTCATTTTCAGTCAATTTGTGTTTCCTTGTTTATTACTGCAATATGGGGTATGGCAAACACTAATTACTCACCGTATCCTGTAAGCCAATATTGAGAAACATACTGTTATTAATATTGTTTTAAAATGAACTCATACATTATATTAGTTGACTCAATTAGTTGCGCTCAATGAAACTTCGATGGTTGTTTTGTAAGGTGTATGGTATAATGGAATATTCAAAATGGGTCAGACCCTGTTGGATGTAGCCCCAGGAACACATTAAGATGAAATGACAAAGGGATTACAAATTATACACAGTCTATAATTGGCCTGTCACAACAGGTCTGTTTACCTGATTTAATGATACCTGATCTTCAGGCTTTAAGTTTGAAGTCATAAAAGTCACACCCATTACTTATGCTGTATGGTGTTTTTAACAACTGGCCGATCAAACCTGCTGTGCCACCTTGGGTTTTTATATTCACAATGGACCTGTTCCATTTCTCTGCTTCTTTCCTTTTCAGTTATAATTTTAACTAAAGGCGAGGGGGCTGAAGGCTGTATTATTATGTGCTGGTGCGACACAGAGATCTTGCTCAACGGACAACGTTTCAAAAAATAAATTAAAACGGCGTCTGTCTGTCAGCAGATGTGTATTGGTAAGGGTGCCGTTAATAGTATTTTATTTTGTGACTTTACTGGAACAACAGCAGGTAATTCGGATGAGAAATGTGGCACATATCTTAAACAGCTGTGTTTAGGGCCACCCTTAGTGTGAAACATGACTTGTGCTTTATACACTTAGCAGTAGAATAAAACATAAACATATGTTATTTGTCAGCCACTGGTCAGATAAAATGACAGCAAATAATAGAGGAGACCGAAGAGCATTTAAACACTGTTTGATTTGTTGTAACTCAGTTCCCCATTTTACATATACAGTCTTTACATACAGTCTGGTAAATTGGCATTCCAAGACCATGTGTTAACAGTACGTGTTCAAAAATACTAGTATATTGGTTCTGTCAATTTGCCAGTAAGACAAGTTGTAACATCACCAGTAAAGTATGGGTATGACACTATATGTGAAAAAAAATAGATTTACCGGTATAAGCAGGTCTGAGGTCAGAGCGCGCTGACGTAAGACGTCTGCTGTAGGCCATTTATAACATCCTGACGCAGATGATGCGTCTCATCTCTTCATCTAAGTAGTTTGAAACACTTTTCCGAAAACACACCCATATATTCGGCGAAGAACCCACATTATTGAACAGAGGCAGTCATATGTGTAAACATGACTGTTTTTTATACTATTTTTCGATTATAGCAGAAACCTTTTCACCTCTACAGTTCACTAGTTCAGTTTGAAGTCATCTAATATGGTGTCATTAAGCCAAGAGCAACGGCATGTAAATGCTTACCACAAAAACGAAAACGTCAACAAAATAAAGACTGCGTACAGATACAAAGTCATACTACTTCATGTTTTCAAACATGACACTGACGACAGCACAGCCACTTAGAGGTCACTCATGATAAATGACATCGCAAAGTTGCTTATGTGAAGAGCACTGTCATGTATTAACTGAAAAAGTCATTCTGATCATTTTGCGGCAATTTACTAGGATTACTGTGTGAAGGGTGCTAGTGTTTTTGTGTCTCAAACTTATATAATATCCCTACATTTATTTGCTACAAATTGAAGTAGTTATAAAATTTACATCTGTACCTCAGGTGGGTGGTGGCCAAGTATGAAAGAATCTTACCACCAGTGGTTGATTTCTGATTGTTTAAACTGCAAGATGTTACAACAGTCTGTTTCTCTCCTAATCAATGTAACACGTTTTATTAATCACCAATTAATTGCAAAAGTTTGGAGGGGCTGAGATGGAAAATAGGAGGACTTAATTAAACCTAGTAATGCTTAGAGATTTTTTTACATATTTTAGGTGACTGTATGTTTGGTGGGTGTGCTGTTGTGTCTTCCATTTGACTTCCCATAATAAACATTTACATTTGTATGTACATTGCATTACAAAATGTAAATAATAAACACTGGAGAAAAAAGACCAAACAGGTTTCTCCCAAATGTGTAATATTCTTGCTATTTTATCAGATTTGAGCAATTTGTGAATTAGATCACATCACCGGAAAATTTAATGACATACATAGAAAACTGTTTGGTTAAAAAGGCTTTAAAACATGCCTGAAGCCCTTTAATTTTGTCATAATTATAGACCTTTACATTAATAGCTTGAAACATGTCTTCTATTACTTTGATGAGAACAGAGAGTCAAAAGGGTGTTGACTACAATGATATAGTTTCTGAATGTGATGCGAGTAAGATGAACCCAAATTAGAAACGGTTCCTGTTGTGAAGAAAACAAAGAGTGGCACCTGAGACTGATACAACAATACATTTTTATAATTCCAGATGTGGCTGCTGTTATCTGTCTGAAAATACAGTGAAAGAAAGGCAAGTTTTAGCCTGCATCATTTATGAGCCAAGGCAATTGTGTTGATCCCATAGCAGAGTTCAGGTTTCAGTAATTTCAAATGGTTTGGTATTTAGCAGCATGATGACAACAATATAAATAAATAAATAAATAAATATATAAAGAAACTAAATGACTGCAGTAGACACACCTTGGAGAGACAATCAGGAAACAAACAATGACAGAGGCAAAAAGAACATTAAAAAGCTTTAAAATAACAGCATCATCCTAAACAAAGAAACCTAAACAAGCGCAAACAGGACGAAACCTGCTACGGACAACTAGTCTACTTAAGACCTACTTAAAACCTGTTTCATATATTTATGATTCAGTTCTTAGTTTGTGACATTATGATTCAGACATTACTTTGTGGCTCACCAACCCGTTTAACCAGCGTATGAAAAATTCTACATCACTATTACACAACATTTTGAGCATTGTTTTAAAGGCTGCTTTGGGAGAGACTTTAATTATGAAACTTGAAATGGCAGCAATATTCCTGTAGAGGGCAGTGTGGTTTTAAGTGTGGCAGTGTGGCAGCTGCAAGCTGTAAACTGTAATTAATAAATTAATTAATATTAATTTGAGTATATATATATATATATATATATATATATGATCACACGGGTCAAACAAACCAGACTTTGGGGGTCAGACATTGGGGCTCCGTTCATTGTGAGTATACCCTTACTCGTCCAAATACCCAATCAGACCCTCAAAGCCTCTACAAAAAACACGTTAGTGTGGACATAGAAAAATGTGTTGACAATGGAAAAGAGACAAAGGCCCTTACATAAACCTTGCACAGAAGTTTTCTCCATAGATATAAATGCATATATTTAAGGATATAAATCATATGATTGTATATGGTCATATAGATGATAATATAGAAGGTATGTATATTCATAGACATTCTTTGATCCTATCACAGGAGTACACGCTAGGAAGATTTTGAGAGCCGTTTCAGTGGTTGTATAATCAAATCTGGGAGTGGCAGTTCTATCCACACTAAACAGCGACAGCGGTCGGTCTGGTATCTCCAGCACTGGTCTTTCTATCTTCTCTTCTGTCATCCATGTCCTTTATTATATATAGGATATATTCATACATAGTTACTCCCAACCTGCAGGTGCACCTGTCTGAAGAAAGAGAATGCCAGGAACTTAAACAGTGTCCTGAGGTCATATCTGAGTCTTTGTAAAACTATTTAGGTCTGCCTTTGGTTGAGTGGAGATCTTTTGGCATTTGGTCAAATAGACTATATGTAAATATATATTTAACATTTAACTAGATCTGAATTTAGATTTAGAGTTGGACATTTTCTGATTCTGCAGGAACAGAAGCTGTTTTAAAGACCTGTAACTCCAAAAGAGTCTCAAAACATCTTTCGATAAGGGACCTAGGACCCATTGCAGTGTTAGATGTTTGATTATCAGTCGGATTATGGCCTACTTGACATGGAGCCTGTAACCTTTTGAAGCTCTTTGATTATCTCAGTGGTGTGTAGTTGTAGGAAGTGTAGGTAACTATGTGGTGCAGAACCTGTGGCTTGACATGATGTGGTAAGCCAGTTGTTGGCAGCCAACAAGAGGTTTAGTGTACTGTCTACTGAGCTGAAGCACAGTGCCATATTCTAGATTTTTCCAGAGGTTTCATTGCACATACAGTACAGTCTTAAGATTACAAGAGTTGAGACAAGAAGTTGTGCAGAATGAAGGGTGTGGTGCAATGTGAATCTGCATCACTGGACTGACCTTGTAATGTGGTAGGTGAGGTTTAGCTGGTCGTCAAAAACTACCTAGAGGTATCTGGTTGTCTAGGTTAGTATTATTTAGTGACAGCTTGTTGTGTTACATTCTTTTAGAAATAATTACTACCCCTTTGTCTTTGGCATGTTTACCAGAAAAGAAGAAATGGGCCAGCAGGAGGGTCACACCAGTGTATTCAATTGAGCTTAAATTGACGTTCATGAGGTTACATAATAAAGGATGTCATAAGATCTCATGCAGTCTACAACATAAGCACCACAGAGCACACATAAAAAAATCACTGCAAAATCACATCATGCATGGAACAATAACATAACCAGAAAAGCGTCTTAACCCTGTAAAGGCCAGCCAACATTATCATGATACTCACCAGCCTGTTAAAAATGAGTCTGTATTAAACACATGCACAAGGGCGAACATACGTACACGTACAGAGAGAGAGAGAGAGAGAGAGGAGCATATTATTTTTGCATGCATGATCCTATTTGTATCTCTATGGGCGCAAAATATGAGACCTACTTTGCTGGCTAAAAAGCAAATAAAGTATAATATTATAAATATAAAATAAAGCAAATGGAGCAGAACTGGGCAGATATCCATGCACATACAGTACTTTTCAATGGAAAGCACTACAAACAGAGGAGCTGAGCCCACAAAAGAACTCTTTTAGTCTGAGGCCTTGCACAAGGTTAGTCAAACAAACTCTTTCTTGTCATTTTCAGAGTTTCATTATGAGTTGACAAAACCAAACAAATTCTACATGGGTCATGCAGAACTCATTACAGAGCTTCACTCTCAACTCAGTGTTTGATCCTGAACAAACCTGTCTGGAACAGCCTATTGTGTGAAACATTTTACTTCTCACAAGACAGCCTGTGGGAATTCTCCACGCAAATGCAGCCATTATAAAGAATAAGAATTTTAACATGTTTACGCAGCAAGGAAAAATACTATTGCCACTGAAAACTGGCTTTATGCATTTGCCATCGGGTTATATCTTCCTGTTTTGGATTTTTAGTCTACTTTTTAGTCTTACTTTTTGTCTACTACTTTTTTTAGACATTTTAGTCTACTTTGTGGTTTGATTTCATACTACCAATGTTATAAATAGATGATGATAAATAGCCAAGACAAACTCTGACTGAATACAGGCTTAGATAGCCTAGCCTTGGAAAAGGGCAGACACAATACATTTTCTTCTAAATGAAAACAATATCAAAAAGGCAGCTACCCATTTTTTGCAACACAAACTTTGGTGCTCCTCCGTCACACAGCCACAAACCCATACGAAACGTTCTCCTTTCTGTAGTTTGATGCACCATGTTTTAAAGACAGTTGTCAGTGGGTGTTGTAAGTGTTACCAGGCTGTTACCAAAGCCTACTACAAATGTTTGCCTAAGTTTGCAGGGTCCATGTCATTGTGTCTTATTAAAAGAGTTTTAAAAACGCAAATGTTGGAGATTGTGTCTGCTCACAATTTCCGACCACAGGGTTCCACCCAAATGTAAAAATGAGGCACTAATCAGTTTAATTGTAAAACTACTGTAAAACTGTACACGATTCAGAATTTATTTTGCTCGTTGAAATGCAGAAAACAGGTTTGTCTTCTTCCCTTGTATTGGCAAAGTGCACTTAACAGTGCACCACTGCCATCTACTGATAAGTTGGATCAGACACAACATCTCTTTCCCCTACTTATCAGACCTGACCTGTATTACTGGAGAATCAGATTAATGCAGTTATGGTCATAGATCCTAAATCTGGATTTTAGATATAATTCTGTGTTAAATGTTTTTCACTTGTCCTCCTTATTTCCTCTCATAATATTCCTCCACTCATAATATAATTGTAGGAATTAAAAATTCCTACAATTATTAATCCTGTTACCGTTTCACTGTCCTCAGTTATCATACAATTAATTGCTTGATATTTGTAGTCATTTATTTTTTTGTAGTATTTTATTAGTATTAATTAGTATTATATTAGTAGTATTAGTATTAGTATTAGTAGTAGTATTTAGTTTGTTTGTTTTGTTGTATTTCATGATGTTTGAATTTCTTCCACTCTTTCTTCCATTTCCAACTTTCTTGTTTCAAATATAAATGTATTTCTTTGATTTTATTATTCCAGTTGGATTATTATTGAGTTGGATTTTCATGCTTGCTTTTCATACAAAATCGCCATCTCGTAAAATAGTTACTCTTTCTCGTGAGGTCCCATCAGGTTGCAGTCGTTTTTTGCACTCACTGGGTGGAGATATCACTTCTGATTTACATTTATGTGTGTAGATCAATCGCATAAATGACAATCTCATCATGCCTTCCTGACATCCTGACTTTTGGGTTTTGTCCAAAATACTTGCTGTCTTCTAATATAAAGGTCATTTCTTTTACTTTGGATGAATTTAGGTAAAGGGACCATTTAAGCTTGATTGCACTGTGCTCAATGGATATACACTGTCAGAATATATTAATGTCAAGTGGAACAACTTGCCAAAAAGGCACAATATAAAACAAAATCAGTAAACCCTAACCCTAACACACAGAGGAAGTGATATAAATAATATGATTTATATTTAGAAATATTATTCTCTACTATTACATCTATATTCTCTAATATTATATAAAATATATATTTAGAAATTTATAATTAGATTTTTAAATTATACAAATGATCTTTTGTGGAAACCTGAAATGGTAGAAATGTTGTAATGGGTAGGTTTAGGGTAAGGGCATAGAACAGGCAGTTTATACAGTATAAAAACTTACATCATGTGTTTGTGTGTGTGTGTGTGTGTGTGTGTGTGTGTGTGTGAGAGAGAGAGAGAGAGAGAGAGAGAGAGACTGCAATTTATTTGTGAATGGGTTGTTGATGTGAAACAGTCTATTCAATATTTATGATGTTGTTATATCAGTTGTTGTATTGTAGATATACATTATACATTAATATACATTAATTGAATTTTATTGAACAACATATTCCAGCTGCTGAGAAGGCCCATTAGAGCCCCGCAGCATATTCAGATCAGAGAAACACAAAAATTTAAATATATTTCTCTTTTATTTAAGTCATGACATTAATCTTTAAAATTACACGCTCAAAACCTGAACTGTGGCTAAATAGTGTATTTTTTCTCCACATTTTGGACATGCACAATTTCATAAGGGTACAATAAATGTCACATATTAATAACAGATGGAATATAACAGCATTTCTTTATATATGTTATCTTTCTATGTAGATAAAGTGCCTAAGTGTGAATAAATAAATTATAAATAAATTTCTCTCCTTCAAATTGGTCATATACTCTCAAATAAATTATTATTCAGAAAACAAAATCAACATTAATTTATCATACAGTATATAATTTTTAAATAAATTAATCCTTCAGTACCAAAAAGGTCGCATGAATCACAGTTTTACAGACATCCTATATGTCCAGCAATATAGGGAAGTACTGTATTTTTACTGCATCCAGAAATAAGTTTATTTGTTTTAAGTCATTTAAATTCTTCTAAAGTCATGCACATCGTAATGTATGTTATACATCCGTCTTCTTCTCAGATGTTTTATTTTTGCACAGCAACCACAGAGACAACACTAGAGAGAAAGAGGAAGTGATTGTAAATACATTTTTTCACCATAATCATAAAACTAATACACATATTACATTCAGTCATCGTGATACTTACACAAAGGAGAATCCAACAAGGAGTGAGGATGATGGCTATAGCACAGGGGACAATAATAGCCACAACCCACGCTGCACTAGTACTGTTGTGTGTAGTGTTCAGCAATGGGGGGTAAAAAGTGATTGCGGGTGCAGGTGTTACTTTGAGGAGCTCTACAACAAAGGCACTGGGTGTACGGATGTCACTTGCTGAGAAAGTATATTGTACATCAGCGCGAATCACAGTGTTATTACACCTGTGTGGAGATGACATTTGAACAATTAGAAACACACACACACAAATAAAACTCAGTAGCTCAGTTGGTAGGACGTTGTGTTAGCAGCACAAAGGTTGTGGTTTGGCTTCCCAGGGAGCACATGCATAACTTAAATGTACTGTCAAATGCCAAATGTTAAATGTAAAACATACCCACTGATAAAATCAAAGCAGATTTCCTAAAATTATTGGGCATTTCTAAGTCATTTCAAAGTAAAGAACAAATAACTTTAATTTCAGTCTCTTCCTCATACACAGCTATTGTATGGCACAAAAAAGTATTTTATACATGTATGCACCACTTTATCTCTTAAAAGACACTTTTAAAGAGTCTTTAATTCCTTAAGCTCCATTTAAGGTGCAGTTTCATCATTTTGGTGCTTGACTGACACCTGCTGGACACTAAACGTGTATGTCAAAAAGGGGAATACATGGCGTGGACTTGGAGAGTAAAAATGGCAGAATTTACATTTTTGAGTCTTGTTTTAAAAGAAAAGATACTGAATCACAGCTTACGTGAATATGGCTTCTTTAAAGTTGAACGGAGGAGCATTGGGGTCATTTAAGATGTCGTTTAGCTGAAAAGTGTAGTAATAAATGCAAAGATTAGTTGGTATGGTAATATGTTAAGAATGAATGTCACTTATGGAAGGCATTTAAAATGTTTGCATTAAAGAAAGAACATAAATAATAAAAATAACTTTCTCAAACTCACCAACTTATTTATAGATTTCTGAATTAGCACATGTGTTTCATTCATGAAAACAGGGTTCAAATCTATGGTCACATTTTTGATGAGATATTCAAATTGGAGGGCAAAGGCGTTGTTGGAAATATCTTAAGAAAAGTAAATAATAAAAATTAGTTGTGTAATTATCACTTAACCAATCAACCAATCATATATTTATATCATTATACATTTGGATTTGATTTTTTATTTTTACATTTCAGATATTTTAAGCCATCACAGAGACTAGTTCACTGCAGGTCTTGTTAACGTTTACTGTTTGCAATCCATGTACAAAAGAAGACGACTCACTCCTAAAGTTTAAATCCACAAAGTTCACAGAATCACTCAGGTTTGGTGGTGGTGGCCACTCTGATTTTGAGACGTGCGTCCAGATAAACATTAGCTATCTGTTTCACATCGGCCTCTTTTGGAATGGAACCCGGTGTTTCAAACACCAGTGTAATGTTAATAATTACCCTCCCAATCCTGAAAAACATGGTAAATATCAGTAAAATGGTGATGGAAAACAAAAATCAATTGCCTTTTACAAAATTGACTTTAAGATAGATTGTTGCTCTTACAAAGGATGTGGATAGGTTGTTGTTAAGCCTGCAACAAAATGTAATGAATATAATGATTAATTAAGCAGAATCATGTTTTTTGTTACAATATTTGGTGTTTGTAAAGCAAGAGACTTAAAAAAATGTGCTTAAAATATGATGGAGATATAAATATACTGAAAATGAAATAATATTTTAATCAGACATACCAGGCTGTGACCCAAAGGTTGCAGTAGTTAGAGGTGATACTGATAATCCTGCAATCAAAGTCAGATGGACCAAGTTCAATTAAAGAGGTTTCAATCATGAGGATTCTTCACTGCTTCAATATGTTGAGGAATTTCAAAGGCAGAAGATACTGAAAATTGGAGATACCTGTGAGTGAGCGGAGCTCATTTAGGTAGCTAACTGGTTGTTTGGCATTTCCATCTTGGAAATCATATTTCATAAAGCCATCAATGTAGTTTGGTGTGATCCTGACAGAAAATAAATAGATAAAGAGCTTCAATTCACGTGTATGAAAATGTTTAATTGGAATGTTACAGCAAATGTATTTTTAAGATATGCTGATTTACGATCCTAAAATGTTATGATGTCTTGAAAACAAACATTATATAAAAATTAAGATCCAGATCAAATCAAACCAAGTCAGTTTGGTTCTCTTACAGGAAACTGGAGGAGCTCGGTTCCAGTGGTGCATCGTCAGGCTCATTCAGAAGAGTGCTCAGCTGCAGGGAATAAAACCAAACATTCATTAAGCTCTGGAGAAGACTTGCATTGGAAACCTTCTTTTTTATTGAGTGAATTTCAGATGCTTACCGCCTCATTTGTAACTTTCTGCAAAAATTTGTAGGTGGCGTTTTGCTCTGGGCTCACTGGCATGCTGATGTTATTCACGGCAAATGTAAAGTTGAGCACATAGGAGGTATCCGAGATTTCTGTTTGCAAAGGAATGTTGGTTTTGGATTTTTTTCCAGCATTTATATGTATTTGACACTTTAATATTGCAAAACGATAATGATGACACTTATAGCTAGAATAACGCTTACTCTCATAGGTGACATTCAGCAGCTTCACTGATTCATTGAGATGTGACTCTGTAGAGTTCCGGCGAGCACTCACAGCTGTGAGGACCAGATCTTTACTGGGGACTGGAGACGAGGAGCTGAACAGCAGCTGACATGTTACTATTGCTGAAGCAGGTCTGTGAAGGTCACACTTTCAATTAATGCAGTTCAAGTTGTGGAATACAACCATCACTTCTTCACTGTTTGTAAAAACTGTAGAGATGAAGTCAACACTTACACAAGGTTTGCAGAAGTCAGAGGTGAGCGGCTTGTTGTCAGGGGTGATACTGATGTAGTGGACAATCCTGCAATCAAAGTCAGATGGACCAAGTTCAGTTAAAGAGGTTTCAATCATGAGGATTCTTCACTGCTTCAATATGTTGAGGAATTTCAAAAGCAGAAGATAATGAAAATTGGAGATACCTGTGAGAAAGCGGAGCTCATTTAGGTAGCCGACTGGTTGTTTGGCATTTCCATCATGGAAATCATATTTCATAAAGCCATCAATGTAGTTTGGTGTGATCCTGACAGAAAATAAATAGATAAAGAGCTTCAATTCACGTGTATGAAAATGTTTAATTGGAATGTTTCAGCAAATGTATTTTTAAGATGTGTTGATTTAAGATCCTAAAATGTTATGATGTCCCAAAAAACATTATGCAGAAATAAAGATCCAAAGTCAGTTTAACTCTTACAGGAAGTTGGAGGAGCTCGGTTCCAGTGGTGCTTCGTCAGGCTCATTCAGAAGAGTGTTCAGCTGCAGGGAATAACACCAAACATTCATTAAGCTCTGAAGAAGACTTGCATTGGACACACACTTTTTTACTGGGTAATATTTAGATGCTTACCGCCTCATTTGTAACATTCTGCACATATTTGTAGGTGGTGTTTTGCTCTGTGCTCACTGGCACGCTGATGTTATTCACGGCAAATGTAAAGTTGAGCACATAGGAGGTATCCGAGATTTCTGTTTGCAAAGGAATGTTGGTTTTGGATTTTTTCCCAGCATTTATATGTATTTGACGCTTTAATATTGCAAAACTATAATGATGACACTTGAAACTAGAATAACACTTACTCTCATAGGTGACATTCAGCAGCTTCACTGATTCATTGAGATGTGACTCTGTAGAGTTCCGGCGAGCACTCACAGCTGTGAGGACCAGATCTTTACTGGGGACTGGAGACGAGGAGCTGAACAGCAGCTGACATGTTACTACTGCTGAAGCAGGTCTGTGAAGGTCACACTTTCAGTTAATACAGTTCAAGTTGTGGAATACAACCATCACTTCTTCACTGTTTGTGAATACTGTAGAGATGAAGTCAACACTTACACAAGATTTGCAGAAGTCAGAGGTGAGCGGCTTGTTGTCAGGGGTGATACTGATCTAGTGGACAATCCTGCAATCAAAGTCAGATGGACCAAATTCAATTAAAGAGGTTTCAATCATGAGGATTCTTCACTGCTTCAATATGTTGAGGAATTTCAAAGGCAGAAGATAATGAAAATTGGAGATACCTGTGAGTAAGCGGAGCTCATTTAGGTAGCCGACTGGTTGTTTGGCATTTCCATCTTGGAAATCATATTTCATAAAGCCATCAATGTAGTTTGGTGTGATCCTGACAGAAAATAAATACATAAAGAGCTTCAATTCACGTGTATGAAAATGTTTAATTGGAATGTTACAGCAAATGTATTTTTAAGATATGCTGATTTACGATCCTAAAATGTTATGATGACTTGAAAACAAACATTATATAAAAATTAAGATCCAGATTCAAAGTCAGTTTAACTCTTACAGGAAGTTGGAGGAGCTCGGTTCCAGTGGTGCTTCATCAGGCTCATTCAGAAGAGTGTTCAGCTGCAGGGAATAAAACCAAACATTCATTAAGCTCTGGAGAAGACTTGCATTGGACACACACTTTTTTACTGGGTAATATTTAGATGCTTACCGCCTCATTTGTAACTTTCTGCACATATTTGTAGGTGGCGTTTTGCTCTGGGCTCACTGGAATGCTGATGTTATTCACGGCAAATGTAAAGTTGAGCACATAGGAGGTATCCGAGATTTCTATTTGCAAAGGAATATTGGTTTTGGATTTTTTCCCAGCATTTATATGTATTTGACACTTTAACATTGCAAAACGATAACACTTACTCTCATAGGTGACATTCAGCAGCTTCACTGATTCATTGAGATGTGACTCTGTAGAGTTCCGGCGAGCACTCACAGCTGTGAGGACCAGATCTTTACTGGGGACTGGAGACCAGGAGTTGAACAGCAGCTGACATGTTACTACTGCTGAAGCAGGTCTGTGAAGGTCACACTTTCAATTAATGCAGTTCAAGTTGTGGAATACAACAATCACTTCTTCACTGTTTGTGAATACTGTAGAGATGAAGTCAACACTTACACAAGGTTTGCAGAAGTCAGAGGTGAGCGGCTTGTTGTCAGGGGTGATACTGATATAGTGGACAATTCTGCAATCAAAGTCAGATGGACCAAGTTCAATTAAAGAGGTTTCAGTCATGAGGATTCTTCACTGCTTCAATATATTGAGGAATTTCAAAGGCAGAAGATAATGAAAACTGGACATACCTGTGAGTAAGCGGAGCTCATTTAGGTAGCCGACTGGTTGTTTGGCATTTCCATCTTGGAAATCATATTTCATAAAGCCATCAATGTAGTTTGGTGTGATCCTGACAGAAAATAAATAGATAAAGAGCTTCAATTCACGTGTATGAAAATGTTTAATTGGAATGTTACAGCAAATGTATTTTTAAGACATGCTGATTTACGATCCTAAAATGTTATGATGTCTTGAAAACAAACATTATATAAAAATTAAGATTCAAAGTCAGTTTAACTCTTACAGGAAGTTGGAGGAGCTCGGTTCCAGTGGTGCTTCGTCAGGCTCATTCAGAAGAGTGTTCAGCTACAGGGAATAAAACCAAACATTCATTAAGCTCTGAAGAAGACTTGCATTGGACACACACTTTTTTATTGAGTGAAATTCAGATGCTTACCGCCTCATTTGTAACATTCTGCACATATTTGTAGGTGGCGTTTTGCTCTGTGCTCACTGGCACACTGATGTTATTCACGGCAAATGTAAAGTTGAGCACATAGGAGGTATCCGAGATTTCTATTTGCAAAGGAATATTGGTTTTGGATTTTTTCCCAGCATTTATATGTATTTGACACTTTAGCATTGCAAAACTATAATGATGACACTTCAAACTAGAATAACACTTACTTTCATAGGTGACATTCAGCAGCTTCACTGATTCATTGAGATGTGACTCTGTAGAGTTCCGGCGAGCACTCACAGCTGTGAGGACCAGATCTTTACTGGGGACTGGAGACGAGGAGTTGAACAGCAGCTGACATGTTACTACTGCTGAAGCAGGTCTGTGAAGGTCACACTTTCAGTTAATACAGTTCAAGTTGTGGAATACAACCATCACTTCTTCACTGTTTGTGAATACTGTAGAGATGAAGTCAACACTTACACAAGGTTTGCAGATGTCAGAGGTGAACGGCTTGTTGTCAGGGGTGATACTGATGTAGTGGACAATTCTGCAATCAAAGTCAGATGGACCAAGTTCAATTAAAGAGGTTTCAATCATGAGGATTCTTCACTGCTTCAATATGTTGAGGAATTTCAAATGCAGAAGATAATGAAAATTGGAGATACCTGTGAGTAAGCGGAGCTCATTTAGGTAGCCGACTGGTTGTTTGGCATTTCCATCTTGGAAATCATATTTCATAAAGCCATCAATGTAGTTTGGTGTGATCCTGACAGAAAATAAATAGATAAAGAGCTTCAATTCACGTGTATGAAAATGTTTAATTGGAATGTTACAGCAAATGTATTTTTAAGATTTGCTGATTTACGATCCTAAAATGTTATGATGACTTGAAAACAAACATTATATAAAAATTAAGATCCAGATTCAAAGTCAGTTTAACTCTTACAGGAAGTTGGAGGAGCTCGGTTCCAGTGGTGCTTCGTCAGGCTCATTCAGAAGAGTGTTCAGCTGCAGGGAATAAAACCAAACATTCATTAAGCTCTGGAGAAGACTTGCATTGGACACACACTTTTTTACTGGGTAATATTTAGATGCTTACCGCCTCATTTGTAACTTTCTGCACATATTTGTAGGTGGCGTTTTCCTCTGTGCTCACTGGCACGCTGATGTTATTCACGGCAAATGTAAAGTTGAGCACATAGGAGGTATCCGAGATTTCTATTTGCAAAGGAATATTGATTTTGGATTTTTTCCCAGCATTTATATGTATTTGACACTTTAATATTGCATAACTATAATGATGACACTTCAAACTAGAATAACGCTTACTCTCATAGGTGACATTCAGCAGCTTCACTGATTCATTGAGATGTGACTCTGTAGAGTTCCGGCGAGCACTCACAGCTGTGAGGACCAGATCTTTACTGGGGACTGGAGACGAGGAGCTGAACAGCAGCTGACATGTTACTACTGCTGAAGCAGGTCTGTGAAGGTCACACTTTCAGTTAATACAGTTCAAGTTGTGGAATACAACAATCACTTCTTCACTGTTTGTGAATACTGTAGAGATGAAGTCAACACTTACACAAGGTTTGCAGATGTCAGAGGTGAGCGGCTTGTTGTCAGGGGTGATACTGATGTAGTGGACAATCCTGCAATCAAAGTCAGATGGACCAAGTTCAATTAAAGAGGTTTCAATCATGAGGATTCTTCACTGCTTCAATATGTTGAGGAATTTCAAAGGCAGAAGATAATGAAAATTGTACATACCTGTGAGAAAGCGGAGCTCATTTAGGTAGCCGACTGGTTGTTTGGCATTTCCATCTTGGAAATCATATTTCATAAAGCCATCAATGTAGTTTGGTGTGATCCTGACAGAAAATAAATAGATAAAGAGCTTCAATTCACGTGTATGAAAATGTTTAATTGGAATGTTACAGCAAATGTATTTTTAAGATATGCTGATTTACGATCCTAAAATATTATGATGACTTGAAAACAAACATTTAAATAAAAATTAAGATCCAGATTCAAAGTCAGTTTAACTCTTACAGGAAGTTGGAGGAGCTCGGTTCCAGTGGTGCTTCGTCAGGCTCATTCAGAAGAGTGTTCAGCTGCAGGGAATAAAACCAAACATTCATTAAGCTCTGGAGAAGACTTGCATTGGACACACACTTTTTTACTGGGTAATATTTAGATGCTTACCGCCTCATTTGTAACTTTCTGCACATATTTGTAGGTGGCATTTTGCTCTGGGCTCACTGGCACACTGATGTTATTCACGGCAAATGTAAAGTTGAGCACATAGGAGGTATCCGAGATTTCTATTTGCAAAGGAATATTGGTTTTGGATTTTTTTCCAGCATTTATATGTATTTGACACTTTAACATTGCAAAACGATAATGATGACACTTATAGCTAGAATAACACTTACTCTCATAGGTGACATTCAGCAGCTTCACTGATTCATTGAGATGTGACTCTGTAGAGTTCCGGCGAGCACTCACAGCTGTGAGGACCAGATCTTTACTGGGGACTGGAGACGAGGAGTTGAACAGCAGCTGACATGTTACTACTGCTGAAGCAGGTCTGTGAAGGTCACACTTTCAGTTAATACAGTTCAAGTTGTGGAATACAACAATCACTTCTTCACTGTTTGTGAATACTGTAGAGATGAAGTCAACACTTACACAAGGTTTGCAGAAGTCAGAGGTGAGCGGCTTGTTGTCAGGGGTGATACTGATATAGTGGACAATCCTGCAATCAAAGTCAGATGGACCAAGTTCAATTAAAGAGGTTTCAGTCATGAGGATTCTTCACTGCTTCAATATATTGAGGAATTTCAAAGGCAGAAGATAATGAAAACTGGACATACCTGTGAGTAAGCGGAGCTCATTTAGGTAGCCGACTGGTTGTTTGGCATTTCCATCTTGGAAATCATATTTCATAAAGCCATCAATGTAGTTTGGTGTGATCCTGACAGAAAATAAATAGATAAAGAGCTTCAATTCACGTGTATGAAAATGTTTAATTGGAATGTTACAGCAAATGTATTTTTAAGACATGCTGATTTACGATCCTAAAATTTTATGATGTCTTGAAAACAAACATTATATAAAAATTAAGATTCAAAGTCAGTTTAACTCTTACAGGAAGTTGGAGGAGCTCGGTTCCAGTGGTGCTTCGTCAGGCTCATTCAGAAGAGTGTTCAGCTGCAGGGAATAAAACCAAACATTCATTAAGCTCTGAAGAAGACTTGCATTGGACACACACTTTTGTACTGGGTAATATTCAGATGCTTACCGCCTCATTTGTAACTTTCTGCACATATTTGTAGGTGGTGTTTTGCTCTGTGCTCACAGGCATGCTGATGTTATTCACGGCAAATGTAAAGTTGAGCACATAGGAGGTATCCGAGATTTCTGTTTGCAAAGGAATGTTGGTTTTGGATTTTTTCCCATCATTTATATGTATTTGACGCTTTAGTATTGCAAAACTATAATGATGACACTTCAAACTAGAATAACACTTACTTTCATAGGTGACATTCAGCAGCTTCACTGATTCATTGAGATGTGACTCTGTAGAGTTCCGGCGAGCACTCACAGCTGTGAGGACCAGATCTTTACTGGGGACTGGAGACGAGGAGTTGAACAGCAGCTGACATGTTACTACTGCTGAAGCAGGTCTGTGAAGGTCACACTTTCAGTTAATACAGTTCAAGTTGTGGAATACAACCATCACTTCTTCACTGTTTGTGAATACTGTAGAGATGAAGTCAACACTTACACAAGGTTTGCAGATGTCAGAGGTGAGCGGCTTGTTGTCAGGGGTGATACTGATGTAGTGGACAATCCTGCAATCAAAGTCAGATGGACCAAGTTCAATTAAAGAGGTTTCAATCATGAGGATTCTTCACTGCTTCAATATGTTGAGGAATTTCAAAAGCAGAAGATAATGAAAATTGGAGATACCTGTGAGTAAGCGGAGCTCATTTAGGTAGCCGACTGGTTGTTTGGCATTTCCATCTTGGAAATCATATTTCATAAAGCCATCAATGTAGTTTGGTGTGATCCTGACAGAAAATAAATAGATAAAGAGCTTCAATTCACGTGTATGAAAATGTTTAATTGGAATGTTACAGCAAATGTATTTTTAAGATGTGTTGATTTAAGATCCTAAAATGTTATGATGACCGCAAAAAACATTATGTAAAAATTAAGATCAGATCCAAAGTCAGTTTAACTCTTACAGGAAGTTGGAGGAGCTCGGTTCCAGTGGTGCTTCGTCAGGCTCATTCAGAAGAGTGTTCAGCTGCAGGGAATAACACCAAACATTCATTAAGCTCTGGAGAAGACTTGCATTGGACACACACTTTTTTACTGGGTAATATTTAGATGCTTACCGCCTCATTTGTAACATTCTGCACATATTTGTAGGTGGGTTTTGCTCTGTGCTCACTGGCACGCTGATGTTATTCACGGCAAATGTAAAGTTGAGCACATAGGAGGTATCCGAGATTTCTATTTGCAAAGGAAATGTTGGTTTTGGATTTTTTCCCAGCATTTATATGTATTTGACACTTTAACATTGCAAAACATAATGATGACACTTGAAACTAGAATAACACTTACTCTCATAGGTGACATTCAGCAGCTTCACTGATTCATTGAGATGTGACTCTGTAGAGTTCCGGCGAGCACTCACAGCTGTGAGGACCAGATCTTTACTGGGGACTGGAGACGAGGAGCTGAACAGCAGCTGACATGTTACTACTGCTGAAGCAGGTCTGTTGAAGGTCACACTTTCAATTAATACAGTTCAAGTTGTGGAATACAACCATCACTTCTTCACTTTTTGTGAATACTGTAGAGATGAAGTCAACACTTACACAAGGTTTGCAGATGTCAGAGGTGAGCGGCTTGTTGTCAGGGGTGATACTGATGTAGTGGACAATCCTGCAATCAAAGTCAGATGGACCAAGTTCAATTAAAGAGGTTTCAATCATGAGGATTCTTCACTGCTTCAATATGTTGAGGAATTTCAAAGGCAGAAGATAATAAAAATTGGAGATACCTGTGAGTAAGCGAAGCTCATTTAGGTAGCCGACTGGTTGTTTGGCATTTCCATCTTGGAAATCATATTTCATAAAGCCATCAATGTAGTTTGGTGTGATCCTGACAGAAAATAAATAGATAAAGAGCTTCAATTCACGTGTATGAAAATGTTGAACTGGAATGTTTCAGCAAATGTATTTTTAAGATATGCTGATTTACGATCCTAAAATGTTATGATGTCCCAAAAAACATTATGCAAAAACAAAAGATCCAAAGTCAGTTTAACTCTTACAGGAAGTTGGAGGAGCTCGGTTCCAGTGGTGCTTCGTCAGGCTCATTCAGAAGAGTGTTCAGCTGCAGGGAATAACACCAAACATTCATTAAGCTCTGGAGAAGACTTGCATTGGACACACACTTTTTACTGGGTAATATTTAGATGCTTACCGCCTCATTTGTAACTTTCTGCACATATTTGTAGGTGGCATTTTGCTCTGGGCTCACTGGCACACTGATGTTATTCACGGCAAATGTAAAGTTGAGCACATAGGAGGTATCTGAGATTTCTATTTGCAAAGAAATATTGGTTTTGGATTTTTTCCCAGCATTTATATGTATTTGACACTTTAATATTGCAAAACTATAATGACGACACTTGAAACTAGAATAACACTTACTCTCATAGGTGACATTCAGCAGCTTCACTGATTCATTGAGATGTGACTCTGTAGAGATCTGACGAGCACTGACAGCTGTGAGGACCAGATCTTTACTGGGGACTGGAGATGAGGAGTTGAACAGCAGCTGACATGTTACTACTGCTGAAGCAGGTCTGTGAAGGTCACACTTTCAGTTAATACAGTTCAAGTTGTGGAATACAACAATCACTTCTTCACTGTTTGTGAATACTGTAGAGATGAAGTCAACACTTACACAAGGTTTGCAGATGTCAGAGGTGAGCGGCTTGTTGTCAGGGGTGATACTGATGTAGTGGACAATCCTGCAATCAAAGTCAGATGGACCAAGTTCAATTAAAGAGGTTTCAATCATGAGGATTCTTCACTGCTTCAATATGTTGAGGAATTTCAAATGCAGAAGATAATGAAAATTGGAGATACCTGTGAGTAAGCGGAGCTCATTTAGGTAGCCGACTGGTTGTTTGGCATTTCCATCTTGGAAATCATATTTCATAAAGCCATCAATGTAGTTTGGTGTGATCCTGACAGAAAAGCAGGAAATACACTGATAAAGAGCTTCAATTCATGTGTATAAAAATGTTGAAATGGAATGTTTCAGCAAATGTATTTTTAAGATGTGTTGATTTACGATCCTAAAATGTTATGATGTCCCAAAAAACATTATGCAAAAATTAAGATCCAGATTCAAAGTCAGTTTAACTCTTACAGGAAGTTGGAGGAGCTCGGTTCCAGTGGTGCTTCATCAGGCTCATTCAGAAGAGTGTTCAGCTGCAGGGAATAAAACCAAACATTCATTAAGCTCTGGAGAAGACTTGCATTGGACACACACTTTTTTACTGGGTAATATTTAGATGCTTACCGCCTCATTTGTAACTTTCTGCACATATTTGTAGGTGGCGTTTTGCTCTGTGCTCACTGGCACGCTGATGTTATTCACGGCAAATGTAAAGTTGAGCACATAGGAGGTATCTGAGATTTCTATTTGCAAAGGAATATTGGTTTTGGATATTTTTCCAGCATTTATATGTATTTGACACTTTAACATTGCAAAACGATAATGATGACACTTATAGCTAGAATAACACTTACTCTCAAAGGTGACATTCAGCAGCTTCACTGATTCATTGAGATGTGACTCTGTAGAGTTCCGGCGAGCACTCACAGCTGTGAGGACCAGATCTTTACTGGGGACTGGAGACGAGGAGTTGAACAGCAGCTGACATGTTACTACTGCTGAAGCAGGTCTGTGAAGGTCACACTTTCAGTTAATACAGTTCAAGTTGTGGAATACAACAATCACTTCTTCACTGTTTGTGAATACTGTAGAGATGAAGTCAACACTTACACAAGGTTTGCAGAAGTCAGAGGTGAGCGGCTTGTTGTCAGGGGTGATACTGATGTAGTGGACAATTCTGCAATCAAAGTCAGATGGACCAAGTTCAATTAAAGAGGTTTCAATCATGAGGATTCTTCACTGCTTCAATATGTTGAGGAATTTCAAAGGCAGAAGATAATGAAAACTGGACATACCTGTTAGTAAGCGGAGCTCATTTAGGTAGCCGACTGGTTGTTTGGCCTTTTCATCTTGGAAATCATATTTCATAAAGCCATCAATGTAGTTTGGTGTGATCCTGACAGAAAAGCAGGAAATACACTGATAAAGAACTTCAATTCATGTGTATAAAAATGTTGAACTGTAATGTTTCAGCAAATGTATTTTTAAGATGTGTTGATTTCAGATCCTAAAATGTTATGATGACTTGCAAAAAACATTTATGCAAAAATTAAGATCCATTCAAAGTCAGTTTAACTCTTACAGGAAGTTGGAGGAGCTCGGTTCCAGTGGTGCTTCGTCAGGCTCATTCAGAAGAGTGTTCAGCTGCAGGGAATAAAACCAAACATTCATTAAGCTCTGGAGAAGACTTGCATTGGACACACACTTTTTTATTGAGTGAATTTCAGATGCTTACCGCCTCATTTGTAACTTTCTGCACATATTTGTAGGTGGCGTTTTGTTCTGTGCTCACAGGCACGCTGATGTTATCCACGGCAAATGTAAAGTTGAGCACATAGGAGGTATCCGAGATTTCTATTTGCAAAGGAATATTGGTTTTGGATATTTTTCCAGCATTTATATGTATTTGACACTTTAACATTGCAAAACGATAATGATGACACTTATAGCTAGAATAACACTTACTCTCATAGGTGACATTCAGCAGCTTCACTGATTCATTGAGATGTGACTCTGTAGAGTTCCGGCGAGCACTCACAGCTGTGAGGACCAGATCTTTACTGGGGACTGGAGACGAGGAGCTGAACAGCAGCTGACATGTTACTACTGCTGAAGCAGGTCTGTGAAGGTCACACTTTCAGTTAATACAGTTCAAGTTGTGGAATACAACCATCACTTCTTCACTGTTTGTGAATACTGTAGAGATGAAGTCAACACTTACACAAGGTTTGCAGATGTCAGAGGTGAGCAGCTTGTTGTCAGGGGTGATACTGATCTAGTGGACAATTCTGCAATCAAAGTCAGATGGACCAAGTTCAATTAAAGAGGTTTCAATCATGAGGATTCTTCACTGCTTCAATATGTTGAGGAATTTCAAAGGCAGAAGATAATGAAAATTGGAGATACCTGTAAGTAAGCGGAGCTCATTTAGGTAGCCGACTGGTTGTTTGGCATTTCCATCTTGGAAATCGTATTTCATAAAGCCATCAATGTAGTTTGGTGTGATCCTGACAGAAAATAAATAGATAAAGAGCTTCAATTCACGTCTATGAAAATGTTTAATTGGAATGTTACAGCAAATGTATTTTTAAGATATGCTGATTTACGATCCTAAAATGTTATGATGACTTGAAAACAAACATTTAAATAAAAATTAAGATCCAGATTCAAAGTCAGTTTAACTCTTACAGGAAGTTGGAGGAGCTCGGTTCCAGTGGTGCTTCGTCAGGCTCATTCAGAAGAGTGTTCAGCTGCAGGGAATAAAACCAAACATTCATTAAGCTCTGGAGAAGACTTGCATTGGACACACACTTTTTTACTGGGTAATATTTAGATGCTTACCGCCTCATTTGTAACATTCTGCACATATTTGTAGGTGGCGTTTTGCTCTGTGCTCACTGGCACGCTGATGTTATTCACGGCAAATGTAAAGTTGAGCACATAGGAGGTATCTGAGATTTCTATTTGCAAAGGAATATTGGTTTTGGATATTTTTCCAGCATTTATATGTATTTGACACTTTAACATTGCAAAACGATAATGATGACACTTAAAGCTAGAATAACGCTTACTCTCATAGGTGACATTCAGCAGCTTCACTGATTCATTGAGATGTGACTCTGTAGAGTTCCGACGAGCACTCACAGCTGTGAGGACCAGATCTTTACTGGGGACTGGAGACGAGGAGCTGAACAGCAGCTGACATGTTACTACTGCTGAAGCAGGTCTGTGAAGGTCACACTTTCAGTTAATACAGTTCAAGTTGTGGAATACAACAATCACTTCTTCACTGTTTGTGAATACTGTAGAGATGAAGTCAACACTTACACAAGGTTTGCAGATGTCAGAGGTGAGCGGCTTGTTGTCAGGGGTGATACTGATCTAGTGGACAATCCTGCAATCAAAGTCAGATGGACCAAGTTCAATTAAAGAGGTTTCAGTCATGAGGATTCTTCACTGCTTCAATATATTGAGGAATTTCAAAGGCAGAAGATAATAAAAATTGGAGATACCTGTGAGTGAGCGGAGCTCATTTAGGTAGCCGACTGGTTGTTTGGCATTTCCATCTTGGAAATCATATTTCATAAAGCCATCAATGTAGTTTGGTGTGATCCTGACAGAAAATAAATAGATAAAGAGCTTCAATTCACGTGTATGAAAATGTTTAATTGAAATGTTACAGCAAATGTATTTTTAAGATGTGATGATTTACGATCCTAAAATGTTATGATGACTTGAAAACAAACATTATATAAAAATTAAGATCCAGTCAAAGTCAGTTTAACTCTTACAGGAAGTTGGAGGAGCTCGGTTCCAGTGGTGCTTCGTCAGGCTCATTCAGAAGAGTGTTCAGCTGCAGGGAATAAAACCAAACATTCATTAAGCTCTGGAGAAGACTTGCATTGGACACACACTTTTTTACTGGGTAATATTTAGATGCTTACCGCCTCATTTGTAACTTTCTGCACATATTTGTAGGTGGCGTTTTGCTCTGTGCTCACTGGCACGCTGATGTTATTCACGGCAAATGTAAAGTTGAGCACATAGGAGGTATCTGAGATTTCTATTTGCAAAGGAATATTGGTTTTGGATATTTTTCCAGCATTTATATGTATTTGACACTTTAACATTGCAAAACGATAATGATGACACTTATAGCTAGAATAACACTTACTCTCAAAGGTGACATTCAGCAGCTTCACTGATTCATTGAGATGTGACTCTGTAGAGTTCTGGTGAGCACTGACAGCTGTGAGGACCAGATCTTTACTGGGGACTGGAGATGAGGAGTTGAACAGCAGCTGACATGTTACTACTGCTGAAGCAGGTCTGTGAAGGTCACACTTTCAGTTAATACAGTTCAAGTTGTGGAATACAACAATCACTTCTTCACTGTTTGTGAATATTGTAGAGATGAAGTCAACACTTACACAAGGTTTGCAGAAGTCAGAGGTGAGCGGCTTGTTGTCAGGGGTGATACTGATGTAGTGGACAATCCTGCAATCAAAGTCAGATGGACCAAGTTCAATTAAAGAGGTTTCAATCATGAGGATTCTTCACTGCTTCAATATATTGAGGAATTTCAAAGGCAGAAGATAATGAAAATTGGACATACCTGTGAGTAAGCGGAGCTCATTTAGGTAGCCGACTGGTTGTTTGGCCTTTTCATTTTGGAAATCATATTTCATAAAGCCATCAATGTAGTTTGGTGTGATCCTGACAGAAAAGCAGGAAATACACTGATAAAGAGCTTCAATTCATGTGTATAAAAATGTTGAACTGTAATGTTTCAGCAAATGTATTTTTAAGATGTGTTGATTTAAGATCCTAAAATGTTATGATGTCCCAAAAAACATTATGCAAAAATTAAGATCCAAAGTCAGTTTAACTCTTACAGGAAGTTGGAGGAGCTCGGTTCCAGTGGTGCTTCGTCAGGCTCATTCAGAAGAGTGTTCAGCTGCAGGGAATAAAACCAAACATTCATTAAGCTCTGGAGAAGACTTGCATTGGACACACACTTTTTTACTGGGTAATATTTAGATGCTTACCGCCTCATTTGTAACTTTCTGCACATATTTGTAGGTGCCGTTTTGCTCTGTGCTCACTGGCACGCTGATGTCATTCACGGCAAATGTAAAGTTGAGCACATAGGAGGTATCCGAGATTTCTATTTGCAAAGGAATATTGGTTTTGGATTTTATTCCAGCATTTATATGTATTTGACACTTTAACATTGCAAAACGATAATGATGACACTTATAGCTAGAATAACACTTACTCTCATAGGTGACATTCAGCAGCTTCACTGATTCATTGAGATGTGACTCTGTAGAGTTCCGGCGAGCACTCACAGCTGTGAGGACCAGATCTTTACTGGGGACTGGAGACGAGGAGCTGAACAGCAGCTGACATGTTACTACTGCTGAAGCAGGTCTGTGAAGGTCACACTTTCAGTTAATACAGTTCAAGTTATAGAATACAACAATCACTTCTTCACTGTTTGTGAATACTGTAGAGATGAAGTCAACACTTACACAAGGTTTGCAGATGTCAGAGGTGAGCGGCTTGTTGTCAGGGGTGATACTGATGTAGTGGACAATCCTGCAATCAAAGTCAGATGGACCAAGTTCAATTAAAGAGGTTTCAATCATGAGGATTCTTCACTGCTTCAATATATTGAGGAATTTCAAAGGCAGAAGATAATGAAAACTGGACATACCTGTGAGTAAGCGGAGCTCATTTAGGTAGCCGACTGGTTGTTTGGCATTTCCATCTTGGAAATCATATTTCATAAAGCCATCAATGTAGTTTGGTGTGATCCTGACAGAAAATAAATAGATAAAGAGCTTCAATTCACGTGTATAAAAATGTTTAATTGAAATGTTACAGCAAATGTATTTTTAAGATATGCTGATTTATGATCCTAAAATGTTATGATGACTTGAAAACAAACATTTAAATAAAAATTAAGATCCAGATTCAAAGTCAGTTTAACTCTTACAGGAAGTTGGAGGAGCTCGGTTCCAGTGGTGCTTCGTCAGGCTCATTCAGAAGAGTGTTCAGCTGCAGGGAATAAAACCAAACATTCATTAAGCTCTGAAGAAGACTTGCATTGGACACACACTTTTTTACTGGGTAATATTTAGATGTTTACCGCCTCATTTGTAACTTTCTGCACATATTTGTAGGTGGCGTTTTGTTCTGTGCTCACAGGCACGCTGATGTTATCCACGGCAAATGTAAAGTTGAGCACATAGGAGGTATCCGAGATTTCTATTTGCAAAGAAATATTGGTTTTGGATTTTTTTCCAGCATTTATATGTATTTGACACTTTAACATTGCAAAACGATAATGATGACACTTATAGCTAGAATAACACTTACTCTCATAGGTGACATTCAGCAGCTTCACTGATTCATTGAGATGTGACTCTGTAGAGTTCCGGCGAGCACTCACAGCTGTGAGGACCAGATCTTTACTGGGGACTGGAGACGAGGAGTTGAACAGCAGCTGACATGTTACTACTGCTGACTTTGTTGTGGTTGAGTTTGGATTTGATTTTAGCTTTGAATTTGACATTTGTGCGGTAATGACAGGTTCTAATACAGATAAAGTTTTGGTTGTTATATATGTAGGTCTTGATGATGAAGGAATATCTGAAATTGGAGCTGTACTGCTAGGTGTTTTTTGATTTTTTTTTATTAAAGGTGTAGTGAATGATATTGTAGTTGTTTTGGTAGCAAGATATGCTGTTGTGATTGCTGCAGGTATTTTGGTTGCAAAGGTCTTTGTGGTTGAAGATGCAGTGTGTTTAGTGGAATGTACAGCTGGGGCTTTTGCAGCTGTTTTCCTGCTGGTAGCAACAGCTGAAGTTGTTGAAGTTGTAGATGTATCTATTGACAATGCTTGCATATTGCTAGGATTCATATTTATGGTTTTAGAAATTTCAGTGTTTGCAGTGGACATTTTTTTTATTCTTTTGGATTTTGTGTTTGAAGCATCACTTGCTGTCAGAGAGGGAGCTGCAGTTGAAGTTTCTGAAGTTTGGGGTATTGCTGTGGGGCTTGTTTTATTTGGATGCAAGGTTAGGTTTGAATTTGACATTTGTGTGACAATGACTGGTTTTGATACAGATACAGTTTTGGATGTTAGATATGCAGTTGGAATGGCAGCTGTACTTTTGTGTCTTTCTCCTTTTTGTAAAGTTGAAGTTTGAACTGTAGGCATTTTGGAGAATGTTGTAGTTCTGGGCATTGCAGTCGTGGTGGTGGTGATGAAAGGTGCAGTGGTAATTGTTGCAGATGTAGTATTTTCACAGGGCTTTTTGGTTGGAGATGCAGAAGAGGTTGGTGTTGCAATGGGTGTAGTGGAAAGTAGAACTGGGGCTACTGAAGCTGTTTTACTGCTTTTAGCAACAGCTGTGGTTCTTGAAGGTGTTGATGGAGCTATTGAGGATGTCTGCATGGTGCTGGGGTTCATAATTATAGGTTCAGACAATATAGGTGTGGAAGTGACTATTTGAGATTTTGTAGTTTCATGTGACATTGAGGTTGGATTATTATTTGAGGTTGTATTATTAGCTGAGGTTGTGTGGATGACAGTGCTTGCAGTTGTATGTCTTGAGAATGTGGGTTTGTTTGTGGGAGTCAATCTTGGTGGTCTTGTTGCTTTAGTTTTATGTGACCTTGAGATTGGAGATGACATTGTGGTTGAAGCAGTACTTGCTGTCAAAGGTGCATTTAAAGTTTCTGAAGTTTGGGGTATTGCTGTGGAACTTGTTTGATTTGGATGCAAGGTTAGGTTTGAATTTGATATTTGTGTGACAATGACTGGTTCTGATGCAGATAAAGTTTTAGATGGTAGATATGCAGTTGTAGGTCTTGATGGAGTAAGCAAAGCCGGAATGGCAGCTGTACTTTTGTGTCTTTCTCCTGTTTGTAAAGTTGAAGTTTGAACTGTAGGCATTTTGGAGATTGTTGTAGTTGTGGGCATTGCAGTCGTGGTGGTGGTGATGAAAGGTGCAGTGGTAATTGTTGCAGATGTAGTATTTTTACAGGGCTTTTTGGTTGGAGATGTAGAAGAGGTTGGTGTTGCAGTGGGTGAAGTGGAAAGTAGAACTGGGGCTACTGAAGCTGTTTTACTGCTTTTAGCAACAGCTGTGGTTCTTGAAGGTGTTGATGGAGCTATTGAGGATGTCTGCATGGTGCTGGGGTTCATAATTATAGGTTCAGACAATATAGGTGTGGAAGTGACTATTTGAGATTTTGTAGTTTCATGTGACATTGAGGTTGGATTATTATTTGAGGTTGTATTATTAGCTAAGGTTGTGTGGATGACAGTGCTTGCAGTTGTAGGTCTTGATGAAGTAAGCAAAGCCGGAATGGCAGCTGTACTTTTGGGTCTTTCTCCTGTTTGTAGAGGTGAGGTTTGAACTGTAGGCATTTTGGAGAATGTTGTAGTTGTGGGCATTGCAGTCGTGGTGGTGGTGATGAAAGGTGCAGTGGTAATTGTTGCAGATGTAGTATTTTCACAGGGCTTTTTGGCTGAAGCTGCAGAAGAGGTTGGTGTTGCAGTGGGTGTAGTGGAAAGTAGGACTGGGGCTACTGAAGCTGTTTTACTGCTTTTAGCAACAGCTGTGGTTCTTGAAGGTGTTGATGGAGCTATTGAGGATGTCTGCATGGTGCTGGGGTTCATAATTATAGGTTCAGACAATATAGGTGTGGAAGTGACTATTTGAGATTTTGTAGTTTCATGTGACATTGAGGTTGGATTATTATTTGAGGTTGTATTATTAGATGAGCTTGTGTGGATGACAGTGCTTGCAGTTGTATGTCTTGAGGATGTGGGTTTGTTTGTGGGAGTCAATCTTGGTGGTCTTGTTGCTTTAGTTTTATGTGACCTTGAGATTGGAGATGACATTGTGGTTGAAGCAGTACTTGCTGTAGAAGGTGCAGCTGAAGTTTCTAAAGTTTGGGGTTTTGCTGTGGGGCTTGTTTGATTTGGATGCAAGGTTAGGTTTGAATTTGATATTTGTGTGACAATGACTGGTTCTGATGCAGATAAAGTTTTGGATGTTAGATATGCAGTTGTAGGTCTTGATGGAATAAGCAAAGCCGGAATGGCAGCTGTACTTTTGTGTCTTTCTCCTTTTTGTAAAGTTGAAGTTTGAACTGTAGGCATTTTGGAGATTGTTGTAGTTGTGGGCATTGCAGTCGTGGTGGTGGTGATGAAAGGTGCAGTGGTAATTGTTGCAGATGTAGTATTTTCACAGGGCTTTTTGGCTGAAGCTGCAGAAGAGGTTGGTGTTGCAGTGGGTGTAGTGGAAAGTAGAACTGGGGCTACTGAAGCTGTTTTACTGCTTTTAGCAACAGCTGTGGTTCTTGAAGGTGTTGATGGAGCTATTGAGGATGTCTGCATGGTGCTGGGGTTCATAATTATAGGTTCAGACAATATAGGTGTGGAAGTGACTATTTGAGATTTTGTAGTTTCATGTGACATTGAGGTTGGATTATTATTTGAGGTTGTATTATTAGCTGAGGTTGTGTGGATGACAGTGCTTGCAGTTGTATGTCTTGAGGATGTGGGTTTGTTTGTGGGAGTCAATCTTGGTGGTCTTGTTGCTTTAGTTTTATGTGACCTTGAGATTGGAGATGACATTGTGGTTGAAGCAGTACTTGCTGTCAAAGGTGCATTTAAAGTTTCTGAAGTTTGGGGTTTTGCTGTGGAACTTGTTTGATTTGGATGCAAGGTTAGGTTTGAATTTGATATTTGTGTGACAATGACTGGTTCTGATGCAGATAAAGTTTTGGGTATTAGATATGCAGTTGTAGGTCTTGATGGAGTAAGCAAAGCCGGAATGGCAGCTGTACTTTTGTGTCTTTCTCCTGTTTGTAAAGTTGAAGTTTGAACTGTAGGCATTTTGGAGATTGTTGTAGTTGTGGGCATTGCAGTCGTGGTGGTGGTGATGAAAGGTGCAGTGGTAATTGTTGCAGATGTAGTATTTTCACAGGGCTTTTTGGCTGAAGCTGCAGAAGAGGTTGGTGTTGCAGTGGGTGTAGTGGAAAGTAGAACTGGGGCTACTGAAGCTGTTTTACTGCTTTTAGCAACAGCTGTGGTTCTTGAAGGTGTTGATGGAGCTATTGAGGATGTCTGCGTGGTGCTGGGGTTCATAATTATAGGTTCAGACAATATAGGTGTGGAAGTGACTATTTGAGATTTTGTAGTTTCATGTGACATTGAGGTTGGATTATTATTTGAGGTTGTATTATTAGTTGTGGATGACAGTGCTTGCAGTGGTAGGTCTTGATGAAGTAAGCAAAGCCGGAATGGCAGCTGTACTTTTGTGTCTTTCTCCTTTTTGTAAAGTTGAAGTTTGAACTGTAGGCATTTTGGAGATTGTTGTAGTTGTGGGCATTGCAGTCGTGGTGGTGGTGATGAAAGGTGCAGTGGTAATTTGTGCAGATGTAGTATTTTCACAGGGCTTTTTGGTTGGAGATGCAGAAGAGGTTGGTGTTGCAGTGGGTGTAGTGGAAAGTAGAACTGGGGCTACTGAAGCTGTTTTACTGCTTTTAGCAACAGCTGTGGTTCTTGAAGGTGTTGATGGAGCTATTGAGGATGTCTGCATGGTGCTGGGGTTCATAATTATAGGTTCAGACAATATAGGTGTGGAAGTGACTATTTGAGATTTTGTAGTTTCATGTGACATTGAGGTTGGATTATTATTTGAGGTTGTATTATTAGCTGAGGTTGTGTGGATGACAGTGCTTGCAGTTGTATGTCTTGAGAATGTGGGTTTGTTTGTGGGAGTCAATCTTGGTGGTCTTGTTGCTTTAGTTTTATGTGACCTTGAGATTGAGATGACATTGTGGTTGAAGCAGTACTTGCTGTCAAAGGTGCATTTAAAGTTTCTGAAGTTTGGGGTATTGCTGTGGAACTTGTTTGATTTGGATGCAAGGTTAGGTTTGAATTTGATATTTGTGTGACAATGACTGGTTCTGATGCAGATAAAGTTTTAGATGGTAGATATGCAGTTGTAGGTCTTGATGGAGTAAGCAAAGCCGGAATGGCAGCTGTACTTTTGTGTCTTTCTCCTTTTTGTAAAGTTGAAGTTTGAACTGTAGGCATTTTGGAGAATGTTGTAGTTGTGGGCATTGCAGTCGTGGTGGTGGTGATGAAAGGTGCAGTGGTAATTGTTGCAGATGTAGTATTTTCACAGGGCTTTTTGGCTGAAGCTGCAGAAGAGGTTGGTGTTGCAGTGGGTGTAGTGGAAAGTAGAACTGGGGCTACTGAAGCTGTTTTACTGCTTTTAGCAACAGCTGTGGTTCTTGAAGGTGTTGATGGAGCTATTGAGGATGTCTGCATGGTGCTGGGGTTCATAATTATAGGTTCAGACAATATAGGTGTGGAAGTGACTATTTGAGATTTTGTAGTTTCATGTGACATTGAGGTTGGATTATTATTTGAGGTTGTATTATTAGCTGAGGTTGTGTGGATGACAGTGCTTGCAGTTGTATGTCTTGAGAATGTGGGTTTGTTTGTGGGAGTCAATCTTGGTGGTCTTGTTGCTTTAGTTTTATGTGACCTTGAGATTGGAGATGACATTGTGGTTGAAGCAGTACTTGCTGTCAAAGGTGCATTTAAAGTTTCTGAAGTTTGGGGTATTGCTGTGGAACTTGTTTGATTTGGATGCAAGGTTAGGTTTGAATTTGATATTTGTGTGACAATGACTGGTTCTGATGCAGATAAAGTTTTAGATGGTAGATATGCAGTTGTAGGTCTTGATGGAGTAAGCAAAGCCGGAATGGCAGCTGTACTTTTGTGTCTTTCTCCTTTTTGTAAAGTTGAAGTTTGAACTGTAGGCATTTTGGAGATTGTTGTAGTTGTGGGCATTGCAGTCGTGGTGGTGGTGATGAAAGGTGCAGTGGTAATTGTTGCAGATGTAGTATTTTTACAGGGCTTTTTGGTTGGAGATGCAGAAGAGGTTGGTGTTGCAGTGGGTGAAGTGGAAAGTAGAACTGGGGCTACTGAAGCTGTTTTACTGCTTTTAGCAACAGCTGTGGTTCTTGAAGGTGTTGATGGAGCTATTGAGGATGTCTGCATGGTGCTGGGGTTCATAATTATAGGTTCAGACAATATAGGTGTGGAAGTGACTATTTGAGATTTTGTAGTTTCATGTGACATTGAGGTTGGATTATTATTTGAGGTTGTATTATTAGCTGAGGTTGTGTGGATGACAGTGCTTGCAGTTGTAGGTCTTGATGAAGTAAGCAAAGCCGGAATGGCAGCTGTACTTTTGGGTCTTTCTCCTGTTTGTAGAGGTGAGGTTTGAACTGTAGGCATTTTGGAGAATGTTGTAGTTGTGGGCATTGCAGTCGTGGTGGTGGTGATGAAAGGTGCAGTGGTAATTGTTGCAGATGTAGTATTTTCACAGGACTTTTTGGTTGGAGATGCAGAAGAGGTTGGTGTTGCAGTGGGTGTAGTGGAAAGTAGGACTGGGGCTACTGAAGCTGTTTTACTGCTTTTAGCAACAGCTGTGGTTCTTGAAGGTGTTGATGGAGCTATTGAGGATGTCTGCATGGTGCTGGGGTTCATAATTATAGGTTCAGACAATATAGGTGTGGAAGTGACTATTTGAGATTTTGTAGTTTCATGTGACATTGAGGTTGGATTATTATTTGAGGTTGTATTATTAGCTGAGGTTGTGTGGATGACAGTGCTTGCAGTTGTATGTCTTGAGAATGTGGGTTTGTTTGTGGGAGTCAATCTTGGTGGTCTTGTTGCTTTAGTTTTATGTGACCTTGAGATTGGAGATGACATTGTGGTTGAAGCAGTACTTGCTGTCAAAGGTGCATTTAAAGTTTCTGAAGTTTGGGGTATTGCTGTGGAACTTGTTTGATTTGGATGCAAGGTTAGGTTTGAATTTGATATTTGTGTGACAATGACTGGTTCTGATGCAGATAAAGTTTTAGATGGTAGATATGCAGTTGTAGGTCTTGATGGAGTAAGCAAAGCCGGAATGGCAGCTGTACTTTTGTGTCTTTCTCCTTTTTGTAAAGTTGAAGTTTGAACTGTAGGCATTTTGGAGATTGTTGTAGTTGTGGGCATTGCAGTCGTGGTGGTGGTGATGAAAGGTGCAGTGGTAATTGTTGCAGATGTAGTATTTTTACAGGGCTTTTTGGTTGGAGATGCAGAAGAGGTTGGTGTTGCAGTGGGTGAAGTGGAAAGTAGAACTGGGGCTACTGAAGCTGTTTTACTGCTTTTAGCAACAGCTGTGGTTCTTGAAGGTGTTGATGGAGCTATTGAGGATGTCTGCATGGTGCTGGGGTTCATAATTATAGGTTCAGACAATATAGGTGTGGAAGTGACTATTTGAGATTTTGTAGTTTCATGTGACATTGAGGTTGGATTATTATTTGAGGTTGTATTATTAGCTGAGGTTGTGTGGATGACAGTGCTTGCAGTTGTAGGTCTTGATGAAGTAAGCAAAGCCGGAATGGCAGCTGTACTTTTGGGTCTTTCTCCTGTTTGTAGAGGTGAGGTTTGAACTGTAGGCATTTTGGAGAATGTTGTAGTTGTGGGCATTGCAGTCGTGGTGGTGGTGATGAAAGGTGCAGTGGTAATTGTTGCAGATGTAGTATTTTCACAGGGCTTTTTGGTTGGAGATGCAGAAGAGGTTGGTGTTGCAGTGGGTGTAGTGGAAAGTAGGACTGGGGCTACTGAAGCTGTTTTACTGCTTTTAGCAACAGCTGTGGTTCTTGAAGGTGTTGATGGAGCTATTGAGGATGTCTGCATGGTGCTGGGGTTCATAATTATAGGTTCAGACAATATAGGTGTGGAAGTGACTATTTGAGATTTTGTAGTTTCATGTGACATTGAGGTTGGATTATTATTTGAGGTTGTATTATTAGATGAGCTTGTGTGGATGACAGTGCTTGCAGTTGTATGTCTTGAGGATGTGGGTTTGTTTGTGGGAGTCAATCTTGGTGGTCTTGTTGCTTTAGTTTTATGTGACCTTGAGATTGGAGATGACATTGTGGTTGAAGCAGTACTTGCTGTAGAAGGTGCAGCTGAAGTTTCTGAAGTTTGGGGTTTTGCTGTGGGGCTTGTTTGATTTGGATGCAAGGTTAGGTTTGAATTTGATATTTGTGTGACAATGACTGGTTCTGATGCAGATAAAGTTTTAGATGGTAGATATGCAGTTGTAGGTCTTGATGGAGTAAGCAAAGCCGGAATGGCAGCTGTACTTTTGTGTCTTTCTCCTTTTTGTAAAGTTGAAGTTTGAACTGTAGGCATTTTGGAGATTGTTGTAGTTGTGGGCATTGCAGTCGTGGTGGTGGTGATGAAAGGTGCAGTGGTAATTGTTGCAGATGTAGTATTTTTACAGGGCTTTTTGGTTGGAGATGCAGAAGAGGTTGGTGTTGCAGTGGGTGAAATGGAAAGTAGAACTGGGGCTACTGAAGCTGTTTTACTGCTTTTAGCAACAGCTGTGGTTCTTGAAGGTGTTGATGGAGCTATTGAGGATGTCTGCATGGTGCTGGGGTTCATAATTATAGGTTCAGACAATATAGGTGTGGAAGTGACTATTTGAGATTTTGTAGTTTCATGTGACATTGAGGTTGGATTATTATTTGAGGTTGTATTATTAGCTGAGGTTGTGTGGATGACAGTGCTTGCAGTTGTAGGTCTTGATGAAGTAAGCAAAGCCGGAATGGCAGCTGTACTTTTGGGTCTTTCTCCTGTTTGTAGAGGTGAGGTTTGAACTGTAGGCATTTTGGAGAATGTTGTAGTTGTGGGCATTGCAGTCGTGGTGGTGGTGATGAAAGGTGCAGTGGTAATTGTTGCAGATGTAGTATTTTCACAGGGCTTTTTGGTTGGAGATGCAGAAGAGGTTGGTGTTGCAGTGGGTGTAGTGGAAAGTAGGACTGGGGCTACTGAAGCTGTTTTACTGCTTTTAGCAACAGCTGTGGTTCTTGAAGGTGTTGATGGAGCTATTGAGGATGTCTGCATGGTGCTGGGGTTCATAATTATAGGTTCAGACAATATAGGTGTGGAAGTGACTATTTGAGATTTTGTAGTTTCATGTGACATTGAAGTTGGATTATTATTTGAGGTTGTATTATTAGATGAGCTTGTGTGGATGACAGTGCTTGCAGTTGTATGTCTTGAGGATGTGGGTTTGTTTGTGGGAGTCAATCTTGGTGGTCTTGTTGCTTTAGTTTTATGTGACCTTGAGATTGGAGATGACATTGTGGTTGAAGCAGTACTTGCTGTCGAAGGAGCAGCTGAAGTTTCTGAAGTTTGGGGTATTGCTGTGGGGCTTGTTTTATTTGGATGCAAGGTTAGGTTTGAATTTGATATTTGTGTGACAATGACTGGTTCTGATGCAGATAAAGTTTTGGATGTTAGATATGCAGTTGTAGGTCTTGATGGAATAAGCAAAGCCGGAATGGCAGCTGTACTTTTGTGTCTTTCTCCTTTTTGTAAAGTTGAAGTTTGAACTGTAGGCATTTTGGAGATTGTTGTAGTTGTGGGCATTGCAGTTGTGGTGGTGGTGATGAAAGGTGCAGTGGTAATTGTTGCAGATGTAGTATTTTTACAGGGCTTTTTGGTTGGAGATGCAGAAGAGGTTGGTGTTGCAGTGGGTGTAGTGGAAAGTAGAACTGGGGCTACTGAAGCTGTTTTACTGCTTTTAGCAACAGCTGTGGTTCTTGAAGGTATATATTTAGTTATTGAGGATGGTCTCATGGTGTTGGGTCTAATGGTTTTAGTATCTGGTTTTTGTTTGACTGATGATTTAGCTTTTGAGAATGTAGATTTGGGGGCCACTATATGAGGTTTTGTAGTTTTATGTAATGTTGATGTTGGATTAATAGTTGAGGTTGTAGAAACTTCAGTGTGTGTAGTCATCGGTCTTGAGAATGTAGGTGTGTTTCTAGTAGTCACTTTCTGTTGCTTTGGTTTTGTAGCTTTACCTGAGGTTACAGTTTTATTAGAAGTTTTGACAGTAGGTTTAACCAAAACTTTTTTTATTTCATGTGGTATTGTGGTTGGAGCGGTTAGGAAATTGGAAGTTGCAGTTGGAGGTGGTACAGTTGTAGTTGTTAAGGAAGTAGTAATTGCTGAGTTCAAAGTTGCAGTTATGGAGATGACACCACTTGCTTTCGGAGTAGAAGCTGTAGGAGCTTCAGTTTTTTGGATTTGAAATCTGTTTGGTCCAGCAGGTTTTCTATGACCTTCACAATGGTGTGAGTGTGGACCTTTGGTCCTAGTATGTGCGTTTGAACCTCCACAAATGATCCACCATATACATACTGTCAAAAAACATTTTTACATTTTTTGATACAGTTAAAATTCAAATGTAATATAGAAGTATAAAAATAATTTTGAGTCTGTTGACATTTGGTCTTTTAATTAGGGCCCTGTTCTTTGTGAATTATTAAATTAGCTAGATTTAAATAATGTACAGTACAGTATATATAGCAGAATTATAGTTAATAAGAACAGAATTTTATTTACATTAAAAGGATTAGGTTGCAATATTATGTTGATGCAGGGAACATAATAATACTTTTATTATATAAAATTAAAAAATATTCACATATATTTTCATTTCATAGTAAATAAATATATAATACAATGATCTGTACACCTAATCCATAATCCAGATGTTCTAATTAGATTTGCATGTGCGTTTGAGCACCGGCCAAGCTTGTGCTGAATTAGCATGATTGTAAGATCTGGCATATGTCATGTCTTTAATAAATGAAAAATAGGACCCCAGTGTAACCTTTTCTTAACATGACCAAATTCCACAAAGTTTATGTTTTAGATACATCTTAAATATGATGCAATAAAGTTTACTTACATGTGGTGAGGAAAGCTGTCCTTCTGCCATTATATATTGCAAAACAACACCTCCTAAAATAAAACACATTTTTTCTTTGGTCATAATTCATGCATAAAAGGAGAAATAAATGGCTTTGGCGAGTATATAAAACTCGACGGTTTGACAGTAATTTTATATCTATGTAACATAAATACATAGAAAAATAAAACAATTTCAATATGAAACATTGTTTAAATCGAATAATTTTAATCTGATCCTTACTGATGTAAGTCACACCCACTGACTGAATGGAAGAGAAATTGAATCAGGCAGTTTTCTTTGGAAGTTATTGGCACCTGCGGGCTTGTACCTGGCTAACGTCATAATAGTGTTTACTATAATGTCATTAAAAGGTTTCAGAAGTGACATTTTTACATATTTTTGAGCATGAGCATGTCCCACAAGTGCACACACTAGAGGCCATCTGTGTTGGGCAAACGCCACAGGCTGAAAACATTAAAGGTTGTGAGCTTTGGTTATAGAGTGTGTGTTTAAGGGGACCGATTCATAAATTCATAAATCCACAGTGGCATATAACCAATATGAGTAAAGTTCTGCCACTTCTTGTAGCTTCATATTTTGCCCATTGAAGGAAAATCCCAAACTTTTAGTTTAAATTTGTTACATTTAAACACAGTAAAATAACTTTCTTATATCAAAATGATGTATAGTAATTTATGTATAAAATGAAATAATGTACATTTATATAAGAAGTTCAAAAGGGAGGGTCAGACAAGTATGATTAAAAATTAGTGGAAAACAAAACTTTATAAACACATACTTTTCATTCTGGTTTCATTTCCAAAAAAATGATTTAACCCCTTACGTGGCATGATGGATGATTATATCCGCCTAAAGGGGTGGAGTGAGAACATTCAGGGTTCGAGGAACTGTATGGATTGATAGTGCGCGTCATTTCCAAATACTGTTTCCTTCGGTTTTATTTGCTGGACCTGGTTAAGTTGGTGGAAGTGTTTGGTGAAATGTGTATTTTTGCAAGCTATTTTGGTTTGTGTTGGCGTTCCTCCGCTCCAGCAGAGCGGCTGCATGTAAAGCCGCTTCCGTGTTTGGCGTCCCGCAGCTGCGAGCCTTTACGCGCGGATCTGCTCTTCCCCGCTCTGCGTTTACTTTGTTAGTGTGAAGCTTGTGGGAGCGATGCGGGGTTGACTTGTTTTGTTAATGCAGAAGTCATATGGGCACGGATGGCGACTGTTGCATGTAGGCTGGGAGTTAAATACCCCGTTTGGATTCCCGCAGCTGGTCTTGGGCAGGTGGGGTCTTGGGTAGGTGGGATCTTGGGTAGGTGGGGTCTTGGGTAGGTGGGATCTTGGGTAGGTGGGGTCTTGGGCAGGTGGGATCTTGGGTAGGTGGGGTTTTGGGTAGGTGGGATCTTGGGTAGGTGGGATCTTGGGCAGGTGGGGTCTTGGGTAGGTGGGATCTTGGGTAGGTGGGGTCTTGGGTAGGTGGGATCTTGGGTAGGTGGGATCTTGGGTACTGGAACCGTTTTTCCCAACACCTGGTTAACTTTGACAGTGTTTTGTTTCTTGCTGAGCCCTTGTTTGATGTCATTAATGTTATGGATGCTTATTTTATCAGTCTTTTCCTACGTTTTGTTTTTGTACTGCTTTTTGTTTATACTGGGAATTGTGTGTCTAATATAGTGATAATCTGCTTGTCAATCAACCTAGTATGGTTGGTAAGGTTGGTAAGGTTTCCAACTGTTTAATGTGTTTGTGTGTGTGCATTGCAGACCATAATCCTGTTTGCATAAGACCGTTTAATGTGTTTTGTTTTTTCAGGATCTGCAGAACTATTCACTAGGATGGTGACTCCGAGTCCACCCTTTAGGTGGGTGTTTCCCACTTTTTTTGAGAGTTTCCCACTTTTTTTGAGAGTTTCCCACTTTTTTTGAGAGTTTGCCCTATAATGTAGGCTGCAGGTCAATAACGGTCATTTCTCATGACTAAACTGTTGTAATTGTTTGCGTCAAACCCTTTTGAGGTGATGCCTGTGTATTTTCATTGGGATTTGTTTTTGGTTTTTTGCATTGGTAAATAAAGATTTTGCATTTTGGCCAGTACCTGTGTCTCCATGTTTCGCTCTGCTATTGAGTGGGGAACCTGTGTATAGCTCTATGAGTAAGTTTTCTGGGTGGTGTATTTGGGCATTATTCCTTGAATTTGTATTTCTTGTCTCTTATCTGGGGCATGTATCTACTGCCAGGCTACAATTAAAGCATACGTTTAGTCTACTTGTTTCTCAGATGCTTTACATAGTCCTTAGAAGAGACTAATGGTAAATTACTGTACTCCGTTTACTGCTGGTACACTTACTAAAAACTGGACTCATTTAGTAGTATTGAACTTAAGCATACCTAAATTTCACTTCGTTAAACTTCAATAACGGGGAGCCACATCAAGTGGCGTAACCATCAGGGTAAAATACTGGTAAAACTTTACAATGTTCCGTTTGTTAACCTCATCGGTTAACATTAACAAAAAAAAAAACAGTACTTGTTAGTTTTAGTGTGTACTAGTTACGTTTTAAAACTCAGAAGCTATATGTTAACAATGAACTAACACATGGATGACTGACTGCATTAATGTTAAAAATCAGTAAATGCTGAAAAAAAAAATATTGGCTAATGTCAACAAACAGAACCTTAATGTAAAGTGTTACCAAAATACTTTCTTTACACCTTAAATGTGACTACAAAACTTGCACCATTGTTACATAATGTCTTTTCGCTGCCCAATGTTGGTTATAAAAACTGACTTTGATTTGATGGACAAAACATTTTACTTAAATTACTTTACTAATTGAAAAGTTGTACTCCAGTGTAATGTTTTGTATTTTGATCATTTTAAAGACGTACAAAAAGGTCATTTAAGTTTTTACCCTTAAAATTAGACAAAATGGCACTGATGCACAGTATGCTGAAACAATGATGAGAGCTGATAAACAGCAGATGTAAAACAGGCTGTTAAACTGTGGGAAAAAAATCCACCTACCTTTTCTCCCCGTTCAAAGTCATAATCGTGTATGCCAACAGTAACAGTATCGTTATATTCTCTGTGATTTGTCTTCGCTCAAAAGTCACAAACTGAAAAGAATAATTTTTGGTCATCCTATATTAATGGTGCTGACTTTTGTAGGGTGGAGCAGTAGCATAATTGGGACCAATCCCTGTTACTTTCAATTTAGAAGCACATGGCTGTTTTCTCCATCACAATGATGGGTGGAAATACAAGAAGATAAATGTCACAAATTTGATGCAGTATATTTAACCTATATATTTGATCAGTGTGCATGTTCCCTGGGAATTGAACCCATAACCTTTACAGTGCTAACACAATGCTTTACCAACTGAGCTACAGGGACAATATTTCAATACAATTTGAAAATTTGGGTTAAGAGGGTGCATTGCCTCTAACTCACTAACATTTGATTTCATTTAAAATGTGGGGTAAACATGATTTGCAGTTGTATATATTTCTTAAATAACATATTTAATTAGTACATAAAATGTCCATGTCTATATAAATCACCAGCTTTATTCTCACATTTATATAGGTCAAAAGCATACAATTTGACAGCACAGAGTGACACACAGTGACATTCACAATTACAAACACAATTATCCCAATAAATATCAAAATTAAAACTTCAGCTTACTCTTTCTTGTCACGTAATTCCCTTTTTAGGCTATGCATTAAATTAAGGTTTACACAGTATTTGTCATGAAAGACAGAGTTGTAATAACATGTTAAAATGTTTCTTTAAGGATGTGGGCTCAGCGTTACAGAGATGTCTCTCACACCCAAATGCACAGAAGAACGTTTACCACATAAAAATGATTTTGCTTTCACATTTTTATCAAGGGTGTGTGTGACTTGTTTTATGCAAATAAACATTTGTGAATGTAGAAATGAATGTACATTTCTACATTCACTTTCATGAGCACAAACCTTTTGAGATTGTACAGAATTAACAATAAAGCCTTTATTAATATCTATCAAAACAATAGCATATGTCAACTGACTTGTTTCATTAATTAAGATAGGGTTAGTCAATATTATACCTTTCAAATGTGCTACAGTTTGTAAATAGAGTCTACATTCAAACCCATGTAGAGTTGTTGCCTCAATTAGTAAAAAACATGCATAAGGCACGTCAGTGTTCATCTATATCGGCACGTTTAATTTTTCATGTATCTCTATTTTCTTTAAATGTTCCCTTTTATTTTCAGATGTTAAACTGCAGAGTGCCTTAAATTCTATGCAATTAAATACAGTTTAACAAATTAATTTATATTAACTCTGCATTTAACCCACCAAGGTTAAATGAGGGCAGCCACTCATTGTAGCGCCCAGGAGTCAATCAGGGGGTAAGATGTCTCATTCAAGGGCACCTCAGTTGTTTCCTGCCAGTATTAAGAATCGAACTGGCAACCTATGGGTTAGATTTTCTAACCAGTACTCCACAGCTGCCCAAAACATCCTAAAACAGTGATAATGTTTTTTCTTTTTCTTGAGAACTTTATCACAATCCTTTTCTCTGACCCTTGGAATCAATGAGCTTTTCGGCTGGTGTGCCTTTATTGCTATAATGTAAATGCCCTCGTTTTTATGTTAAATGACATACATCCTACAAAAGCAGTCCTTCAGGATGGAATATGCCGAATGACAAGTGCTACACAGCCTGGAACAGCACATGGTTTGATAGACATTACAGAATTTACTTTAATTTCCTTTATCTGTAGTTAGTAATAATAGTATCAAGTTTCAGAAGCATCATGGGAAAGCAAAGTAAGGGTTGTCACGTTTACATCTTTACAATTATCAACCTGACATCCTCTTTCATTAATTAAAATTGCTTTTCACACCAACATCAAACTCTGACCTTAATGCCCAACCCAGGAAGGCATTCTAGTACGTCAATCTTTAATTTTCAACTTTAATTACACTTAATTAGTTCTAAGCACAGAGGGTGTGGGGCTGCACTAAATACAAATTGCTTCTTTGGGATAGGCCTCATGAATGTAGTAAAAGTTGAAGTTTCACTTCATAAATTTTGTGCACATACCTGCCAGTTTTTTCTCAAACAAAAATAATGGATGGATGAATAGATAGATGGATGGATGGATGAATGGACAGATGAATTTCCACCTGGAAGTGTGACTGAGGAGAAGTTAGCACCAATTGACCACAAAGAGCTGTGCTCCTCAAGGGCGCTATTTTAATCATGCAGAATTAGACGTTTATTAATATGCAACAGGGTGGAGTAAAAGACAGGATCACTAAACATCATGGTTCACAGCTAGACTGGTTGCCAGGTGATGTAAATGTTTATAAATGGGATGGAAGTGACAATGTCTTGTACATCAAAAGAATGCAAACAATCTGTTTAATTACACATCATTAAATATGAAGTAGGACCACAGTAACACAAACATGTTTTAGTGGGAATTGTTTGGCTATACTGCTTGATGTAATTCTGAGAAACGAGATGCTTTTGGAAACTAAATTTGATTCTGTGAATATAAATTCTTTTTACTTTCTCCTCCCTTTACATGCAACTGGATATTCTTGCCTGTCAGCAAGGCAAGGCACAGTTGATGTCAAACATACCTCTCTAAAAAACACGTCTTCTGATTTCTGCTGACCATCTTTTCTCTCAAGTTCAGGTTAAAGTTTAGGTTAAATACTGTCAAAAGCCTTCCATGAGCTACAACCCTCCACGTCTTCAGCCAATAAGTCACAGTTTCAAACCAGTTGCAGGTGCGTTCTTGGTCGATTCTAGTCTGGTTGTGACTTCTCTCGCTGCGTAAATGGTGTATATGGAGTAATGTTAATATAAAAAGATGGTGTTTCTGTTAAAATTGTCAGTTCAGGTAAAGTGAGTGATGAGGCCAGACTGGAAACAGCAGATGTGGGAGTGGGTGGATGAGGGTGGATATTCCCAGTGAAGGAGAAATGAAATGAAAGTAGGAAAAATAAGATGAAACAAAACAATGTCAAGTCAAGCTACAACAAAAATGTCAAGTCTTAAGACAACAAAAGAAGTAAACAGTAATACTTTACATGATAATGAAAAAATGTTTAAATACTATATAAGCAAACAATCATAGTTATTTATAAATATCACCTGCGCTTGTAAATCCTGCACAAAACCCTTTGTGAGGTCTTGCCACTGTCAATGGTTTACCTATTGAGCTGTATCACTGCTTGATTTTTATATCACAGCATTTTAACTGCTGATGAGGTTAAGGGAAACACTAATTATATATTAAGAGGGTACTAACACCATGTCCAAAATGTGCATAGAACAACTTAATGGGGTGCTCCTTTCAAGGCAGTTGATGGCCAGTCCATCACACACCTAAAAGTGACTCCACCTGAAACAATCTGCAATCAGGGAACACATTCTACTTTCTGTACATTCTACTGAGTACAAGGTGGACGTGAACTAGTGACCTAGTAAACTAGTAAACTAGTAAACTAGTAAACCCAGCTGGTATGGTATTCCAGTATTTCAGCACATTTCCTGCAAGCTAATATTTTTACATGCAAATGAGGTTTGTGGTGAACA
This sequence comes from Chromobotia macracanthus, assembly GCA_036877525.1. NCBI lineage: Eukaryota > Metazoa > Chordata > Actinopteri > Cypriniformes > Botiidae > Chromobotia > Chromobotia macracanthus. Next base: position 4,688,520 of record JAZGTH010000019.1, read on the forward strand.
TGTTCCAACAACGTTTTGTGACAAGCAGTTGAGCAACCCTTTAAGACACAGTTCCAAAAATCTCACAAAACCCTCCATGAGCCTTCTGATGGTAAAGCCTTAGTTAGAAACATTATTTTGTTTGTTTGTCTTATAAATCATTGGTTTTAGTACTGATGGTCTACTGAATGAGGAGAACAACAAGGGTCATTCATTTCAATTACTTTGTAAATATAAGGGAATTGTAAAAATGTCTCTCGGTTACGTATGTAACCTCAATTCCCTGGGAAAGGTGACTTCAGTGTGACTGGTGTCTTAATATTATGTCTAATAATCACGCCAATCTAATTGGCCCACGGCAGTGCTTGATGTGCATCTGGTGCATCTGCAAGTATAATAAAGTACCTGTAAAACATGTCATTAAACAGGTTCCCAAGGCATGGCAACAGGATACAGTGTCTTGTTCCATTTTCATGGAACAGAGGTTACATACGTATCCGAGAGACATTCCTTTTCAAGGGAACTCAACACTGCATAGTTTGACACTATGGGGAATGCGGTAGCAACGGGACCATGCTGAGGGGAGCGGCTGCCACACAGCCCGTGTTGAGGCACAATCACCGTCTACTCACGCACTGCTGGTAACAAAAAAGGCCCTGAAAGTTTACGCTAGACCCACAGGGCTCACGTTGGGCTAAAGTCAGCCCCCCAACAACACACGCCACTGATCCAGCTAAAGGATTGGCAATGATGACTCGTAAACCAGATGCTGTTTTTGAGAGAGTCAGCTTAATGCAAGCGGAAGCCTTGACAGCTTGTCATCAAAGTACAACCTCTGTAGTGAGGGTGCCAGGCACAGTCAACCTCTAGCCACTCGAGTTTCATCCTTTGACAGAGCTTTAGGGAGAAGCGAGGACCTTCTATACTGCTACACCCCCACTTTTGCCCAAACACAGAGGCCTGCTAAAACTATACTATACACTATATACACAAAGAGATGTTTGATGTGAGATTTGAACGTGGGTTTTGCAGGCTAGTGTCAGCATGCCATCCAAGCATTCCACTGGTCCAGCTGCATAAAAGCTAGGCTGAGCTCTAGGGGGACAGAAGCACTACTCTCCCCACATCTTTAATATCTTTTTTTAATATCTATACGCTCTATAGAGAACATTTAACGTGCAAATAAGATGAAATTCAAAGACTGTAAAGAATAAAGACCCTGACAGAAAAATGATGTACATTTTGACATGGTCAGATAATTATGAAATTGAATCACTGATTACAGTAGGAACTCAGGTAATTAAATAGGTTTTAATAGGCAGAAACCCTATAACCCAATGGCTGCACTCACTTTATATTGGACATTATATGGACACTATGAATGAATGATTTGTGAGTGTGGATGCATTATGCTTCATTATTTAAGGATATTTATAGCCATTCTGTGGGTGGAGTCTATGGGCTGATTTTTTTATTCCACTGCTGGTATAAAGGATTTTATACCATATTTTATTTATATTATTTATTTACTTTTCATATTAAACACTGACTATTATTTCATATTCCACAGCATAACAATGTAGATAAATCACAGAATTTCATTACAGTGGTTCATTCATTTCTTGTAATTTCTTTTAAAGGTCATCTACTGTTCTTGAGGCAGAACGAAAGTTCTCAGGACCCCATCCATCAGATTCCCAAACTACAGGAACTTCTCCAGCTGAGCTCCCTGCTGCAGATGTTTCACCTAAGGTCAAGCTGACTGGACCCATGGAATGGATTTGTTATCCATTGTTGCATTATTAAAGGGTCAAAGAGTCTCTGTAGTTTAATATCAAGCCAATCAAAACAGTCTTTAGGGAAACACAGCTCTGCCACACCTGCATCAGATGATATAAAAGAAAATATGTAATGATGATGACACTGCCCAAGGAAAGAATGTTTTTGTCTTTAATTACCAGTTTACCCCAGACGCAATCTATAATATGCCACAAGTGTGTAGCTTAGCTTCTCCTGTTCTGAAGTACATCTTTATTGTTCTGCTCCTCCACCATTCAGCTTGTGTTTTGAAAGCCAAAGTCTGCCAGCACGGAGGACGTAATTGTCCAAATCCGTGAGGTGGGGAGCATCAGGGGGTTTATTTGAGGTAACACATGAGTGTCGTATGTGGACGACTTTTTGATCTACTCACGCATAAATTCCCACCCCTTTTCACATGTTGCACAACAGTTTTGCCTTTGGCAAACAATTTTACAAATGTCAACAGTGCATTTTACATCATTATAGGCAGGGTGGGCGATTTTGTCCAGAAACAAAATGTGTTGTTATGCGTTGATAAAGGGATAAGGATAAAGTTGTGGGACGTTTGTAATGAATAAAATTAACATGAGTGCATAGTATTAAAATTCTAATTTACTTTAGATAAATTTTACTTTAGTTAAATTTAGATAAATTATCTAGAGAAAGGTTTAGAAAATTATTAAAAATAATCTGAGACTTGAACTCATAACAAATAACTTGAAATTTTATGCTGTTATGCTTGTTGGAAAGCTCACATCCTGATAGCAATCACTATGTAAAGAGGTCTAAATATATTAATATAAAAATATATCTTTTTTTATATTTTTTTGCTTGAGATGCCTCAGTGGAAAGTATTTAAATAATTACATACTTTAATAAAATTATTATTATGTAAATTCTCCTGTTGTACAAACTGCTCTGTCTACCTGTGGCAATTTCATCACATCAAGAATGATAAAAATAGTCAGCAGTGTGAAGTATATTTGGGGCGTGGTTAAGCAATTTTTAAAAACAAATCCTCGTTACCATAGTTATACATTTAGTTACTGTGCATCAATAAAAAGAGATTTCTTATTGAGTCATTAACAAAAGACTGGGGGCAGGTGGTAATGAATAAAATTAACATGAGTGTATAGTATTAAAATCCTAAACATTTTTACATTAATACATTAATGAATTTTCTAGAAAAAGGTTTACAACATTAATCAAAAGCTATCTGAGATCTGACTTGGACTCGTGACAAATAACTGAAGATATGAAACTTGGGGGTAACCAGCGGTTACGTAACCATATATTGGGGATAAACTGTACCCAAAAGTGAGCAAGTACCCAAAAGTGACCTGACAAAACCTGTGTGCAATTCCTTTTTTAGATAATTTAATTACATAATTTAAGTTGATAAAAAATGTCATTGTTGAATAGATGTTGCCTCTTTATTGTTGCTTATGCCACCCTGTGGCTGCTGTGAGTGGGTGTGGGTATTGCTTGTTTTATTTATTTTGATTGTATTAATCGTGAAAATGAACAGAAAATGAAATGTTCAAAGATATGTTAATATATTTTACGTGGGCCCATATGTTGTTAGTTTAACGTTAATAAAAAAAACCCCACACTGATATCCTATTTGATTACAAATATCGAATGCTCAAATGTGTTGGTTTAAACTCTTAGTTTATATGATGTTCTCAAAGATACGATATCAGGAAACACATTCTACTTTCTGTACATTCTACTGAGTGCAAGGTGGACATGAACTAGTGACCTAGTAAACTAGTAAACCCAGCTGATATGGTATTCCAGTATTTCAGCACATTTCCTGCAAGCTAATATTTTTACATGCAAATGAGGTTTGTGGTGAACATGTTCCAACAACGTTTTGTGACAAGCAGTTGAGCAACCCTTTAAGACACAGTTCCAAAAATCTCATAAAACCCTCCATGAGCCTTCTGATGGTAAAGCCTTAGTTAGAAACATTATTTTGTTTGTTTGTCTTATAAATCATTGGTTTTAGTACTGATGGACTACTGAATGAGGAGAACAACAAGGGTCATTCATTTCAATTACTTTGTAAATATAAGGGAAGTGTAAAAATGCCTCTCGGTTACGTATGTAACCTCAATTCCCTGGGAAAGGTGACTTCAGTGTGACTGGTGTCTTAATATTATGTCTAATAATCACGCCAATCTAATTGGCCCACGGCAGTGCTTGATGTGCATCTGGTGCATCTGCAAGTATAATAAAGTACCTGTAAAACATGTCATTAAACAGGTTCCCAAGGCATGGCAACAGGATACAGTGTCTTGTTCCATTTTCATGGAACAGAGGTTACATACGTATCCGAGAGACATTCCTTTTCAAGGGAACTCAACACTGCATAGTTTGACACTATGGGGAATGCGGTAGCAACGGGACCATGCTGAGGGGAGCGGCTGCCACACAGCCCGTGTTGAGGCACAATCACCGTCTACTCACGCACTGCTGGTAACAAAAAAGGCCCTGAAAGCTGAAAGTTTACGCTAGACCCACAGGGCTCACGTTGGGCTAAAGTCAGCCCCCCAACAACACACGCCACTGATCCAGCTAAAGGATTGGCAATGATGACTCGTAAACCAGATGCTGTTTTTGAGAGAGTCAGCTTAATGCAAGCGGAAACCTTGACAGCTTGTCATCAAAGTACAACCTCTGTAGTGAGGGTGCCAGGCACAGTCAACCTCTAGCCACTCGAGTTTCATCCTTTGACAGAGCTTTAGGGAGAAGCGAGGACCTTCTATAGTGCTACACCCCCACTTTTGCCCAAACACAGAGGCCTGCTAAAACTATACTATACACTATATACACAAAGAGATGTTTGATGTGAGATTTGAACGTGGGTTTTGCAGGCTAGTGTCAGCATGCCTTCCAAGCATTCCACTGGTCCAGCTGCATAAAAGCTAGGCTGAGCTCTAGGGGGACAGAAGCACTACTCTTCCCACATCTTTAATATCTTTTTTTAATATCTATACGCTCTATAGAGAACATTTAACGTGCAAATAAGATGAAATTCAAAGACTGTAAAGAATAAAGACCCTGACAGAAAAATGATGTACATTTTGACATGGTCAGATAATTATGAAATTGAATCACTGATTACATTAGGAACTCAGGTACTTTTTTAATAGGCAGAAACCCTATAACCCAATGGCTGCACTCACTTTATATTGGACATTATATGGACACTATGAATGAATGATTTGTGAGTGTGGATGCATTATGCTTCATTATTTAAGGATATTTATAGCCATTCTGTGGGTGGAGTCTATGGGCTGATTTTTTTATTCCACTGCTGGTATAAAGGATTTTATACCATATTTTATTTATATTATTTATTTACTTTTCATATTAAACACTGACTATTATTTCATATTCCACAGCATAACAATGTAGATAAATCACAGAATTTCATTACAGTGGTTCATTAATTTCTTGTAATTTCTTTTAAAGGTCATCTACTGTTCTTGAGGCAGAACGAAAGTTTTCAGGACCCCATCCATCAGATTCCCAAACTACAGGAACTTCTCCAGCTGAGCTCCCTGCTGCAGATGTTTCACCTAAGGTCAAGCTGACTGGACCCATGGAATGGATTTGTTATCCATTGTTGCATTATTAAAGGGTCAAAGAGTCTCTGTAGTTTAATATCAAGCCAATCAAAACAGTCTTTAGGGAAACACAGCTCTGCCACACCTGCATCAGATGATATAAAAGAAAATATGTAATGATGATGACACTGCCCAAGGAAAGAATGTTTTTGTCTTTAATTACCAGTTTACCCCAGACGCAATCTATAATATGCCACAAGTGTGTAGCTTAGCTTCTCCTGTTCTGAAGTACATCTTTATTGTTCTGCTCCTCCACCATTCAGCTTGTGTTTTGAAAGCCAAAGTCTGCCAGCACGGAGGACGTAATTGTCCAAATCCGTGAGGTGGGGAGCATCAGGGGGTTTATTTGAGGTAACACATGAGTGTCGTATGTGGACGACTTTTTGATCTACTCACGCATAAATTCCCACCCCTTTTCACATGTTGCACAACAGTTTTGCCTTTGGCAAACAATTTTACAAACGTCAACAGTGCATTTTACATCATTATAGGCAGGGTGGGCGATTTTGTCCAGAAACAAAATTTGTTATGCGTTGATAAAGGGATAAGGATAAAGTTGTGGGACGTTTGTAATGAATAAAATTAACATGAGTGCATAGTATTAAAATTCTAATTTACTTTAGATAAATTTTACTTTAGTTAAATTTAGATAAATTATCTAGAGAAAGGTTTAGAAAATTATTCAAAAGGAATCTGAGACTTGAACTCATAACAAATAACTTGAAATTTTATGCTGTTATGCTTGTTGGAAAGCTCACATCCTGATAGCAATCACTATGTAAAGAGGTCTAAATATATTAATATAAAACTATATCTTTTTTTATATTTTTTTGCTTGAGATGCCTCAGTGGAAAGTATTTAAATAATTACATACTTTAATAAAATTATTATTATGTAAATTCTCCTGTTGTACAAACTGCTCTGTCTACCTGTGGCAATTTCATCACATCAAGAATGATAAAAATAGTCAGCAGTGTGAAGTATATTTGGGGCGTGGTTAAGCAATTTTTAAAAACAAATCCTCGTTACCATAGTTATACATTTAGTTACTGAGCATCAATAAAAAGAGATTTCTTATTGAGTCATTAACAAAAGACTGGGGGCAGGTGGTAATGAATAAAATTAACATGAGTGTATAGTATTAAAATCCTAAACATTTTTACATTAATACATTAATGAATTTTCTAGAAAAAGGTTTACAACATTAATCAAAAGCTACCTGAGATCTGACTTGGACTCAAATAACAAATAACTGAAGATATGAAACTTGGGGGTAACCAGCGGTTACGTAACCATATATTGGGGATAAACTGTACCCAAAAGTGAGCAAGTACCCAAAAGTGACCTGACAAAACCTGTGTGCAATTCCTTTTTTAGATAATTTAATTACATAATTTAAGTTGATAAAAAATGTCATTGTTGAATAGATGTTGCCTCTTTATTGTTGCTTATGCCACCCTGTGGCTGCTGTGAGTGGGTGTGGGTATTGCTTGTTTTATTTATTTTGATTGTATTAATCGTGAAAATGAACAGAAAATAAAATGTTCAAAGATATGTTAATATATTTTACGTGGGCCCATATGTTGTTAGTTTAACGTTAATAAAAAAAAACCCACACTGATATCCTATTTGATTACAAATATCGAATGCTCAAATGTGTTGGTTTAAACTCTTAGTTTATATGATGTTCTCAAAGATACGATATCAGGGAACACATTCTACTTTCTGTACATTCTACTGAGTACAAGGTGGACGTGAACTAGTGACCTAGTAAACTAGTAAACTAGTAAACCCAGCTGATATGGTATTCCAGTATTTCAGCACATTTCCTGCAAGCTAATATTTTTACATGCAAATGAGGTTTGTGGTGAACATGTTCCAACAACGTTTTGTGACAAGCAGTTGAGCAACCCTTTAAGACACAGTTCCAAAAATCTCATAAAACCCTCCATGAGCCTTCTGATGGTAAAGCCTTAGTTAGAAACATTATTTTGTTTGTTTGTCTTATAAATCATTGGTTTTAGTACTGATGGTCTACTGAATGAGGAGAACAACAAGGGTCATTCATTTCAATTACTTTGTAAATATAAGGGAATTGTAAAAATGTCTCTCGGTTACGTATGTAACCTCAATTCCCTGGGAAAGGTGACTTCAGTGTGACTGGTGTCTTAATATCATGTCTAATCACGGCAATCTAATTGGCCCACGGCAGTGCTTGATGTGCATCTGGTGCATCTGCAAGTATATTAAAGCACCTGTAAAACATGTCATTAAACAGGTTCCCAAGGCATGGCAACAGGATACAGTGTCTTGTTCCCTTTTCATGGAACAGAGGTTACATACGTATCCGAGAGACATTCCTTTTCAAGGGAACTCAACACTGCATAGTTTGACACTATGGGGAATGCGGTAGCAACGGGACCATGCTGAGGGGAGCGGCTGCCACACGGCCCGTGTTGAGGCACAATCACCGTCTACTCACGCACTGCTGGTAACAAAAAAAGCCCTGAAAGCTGAAAGTTTACGCTAGACCCACAGGGCTCACGTTGGGCTAAAGTCAGCCCCCCAACAACACACGCCACTGATCCAGCTAAAGGCTTGGCAATGATGACTCGTAAACCAGATGCTGTTTTTGAGAGAGTCAGCTTAATGCAAGCGGAAGCCTTATATGCCACAAGTGTGTAGCTTAGCTTCTCCTGTTCTGAAGTACATCTTTATTGTTCTGCTCCTCCACCATTCAGCTTGTGTTTTGAAAGCCAAAGTCTGCCAGCACGGAGGACGTAATTGTCCAAATCCGTGAGGTGGGGAGCATCAGGGGGTTTATTTGAGGTAACACATGAGTGTCGTATGTGGACGACTTTTTGATCTACTCACGCATAAATTCCCACCCCTTTTCACATGTTGCACAACAGTTTTGCCTTTGGCAAACAATTTTACAAACGTCAACAGTGCATTTTACATCATTATAGGCAGGGTGGGCGATTTTGTCCAGAAACAAAATTTGTTATGCGTTGATAAAGGGATAAGGATAAAGTTGTGGGACGTTTGTAATGAATAAAATTAACATGAGTGCATAGTATTAAAATCCTAATTTACTTTAGATAAATTTTACTTTAGTTAAATTTAGATAAATTATCTAGAGAAAGGTTTAGAAAATTATTCAAAAGGAATCTGAGACTTGAACTTGAAATAACTTGAAATTTTATGCTGTTATGCTTGTTGGAAAGCTCACATCCTGATAGCAATCACTATGTAAAGAGGTCTAAATATATTAATATAAAACTATATCTTTTTTTATATTTTTTTGCTTGAGATGCCTCAGTGGAAAGTATTTAAATAATTACATACTTTCATAAAATTATTATTATGTAAATTCTCCTGTTGTACAAACTGCTCTGTCTACCTGTGGCAATTTCATCACATCAAGAATGATAAAAATAGTCAGCAGTGTGAAGTATATTTGGGGCGTGGTTAAGCAATTTTTAAAAACAAATCCTCGTTACCATAGTTATACATTTAGTTACTGTGCATCAATAAAAAGAGATTTCTTATTGAGTCATTAACAAAAGACTGGGGGCAGGTGGTAATGAATAAAATTAACATGAGTGTATAGTATTAAAATCCTAAACATTTTTACATTAATACATTAATGAATTTTCTAGAAAAAGGTTTACAACATTAATCAAAAGCTACCTGAGATCTGACTTGGACTCAAATAACAAATAACTGAAGATATGAAACTTGGGGGTAACCAGCGGTTACGTAACCATATATTGGGGATAAACTGTACTCAAAAGTGAGCAAGTACCCAAAAGTGACCTGACAAAACCTGTGTGCAATTCCTTTTTTAGATAATTTAATTACATAATTTAAGTTGATAAAAAATGTCATTGTTGAATAGATGTTGCCTCTTTATTGTTGCTTATGCCACCCTGTGGCTGCTGTGAGTGGGTGTGGGTATTGCTTGTTTTATTTATTTTGATTGTATTAATCGTGAAAATGAACAGAAAATAAAATGTTCAAAGATATGTTAATATATTTTACGTGGGCCCATATGTTGTTAGTTTAACGTTAATAAAAAAAAACCCACACTGATATCCTATTTGATTACAAATATCGAATGCTCAAATGTGTTGGTTTAAACTCTTAGTTTATATGATGTTCTCAAAGATACGATATCAGGGAACACATTCTACTTTCTGTACATTCTACTGAGTACAAGGTGGACGTGAACTAGTGACCTAGTAAACTAGTAAACTAGTAAACCCAGCTGGTATGGTATTCCAGTATTTCAGCACATTTCCTGCAAGCTAATATTTTTACATGCAAATGAGGTTTGTGGTGAACATGTTCCAACAACGTTTTGTGACAAGCAGTTGAGCAACCCTTTAAGACACAGTTCCAAAAATCTCACAAAACCCTCCATGAGCCTTTTGATGGTAAAGCCTTAGTTAGAAACATTATTTTGTTTGTTTGTCTTATAAATCATTGGTTTTAGTACTGATGGTCTACTGAATGAGGAGAACAACAAGGGTCATTCATTTCAATTACTTTGTAAATATAAGGGAATTGTAAAAATGTCTCTCGGTTACGTATGTAACCTCAATTCCCTGGGAAAGGTGACTTCAGTGTGACTGGTGTCTTAATATCATGTCTAATCACGGCAATCTAATTGGCCCACGGCAGTGCTTGATGTGCATCTGGTGCATCTGCGAGTATATTAAAGCACCTGTAAAACATGTCATTAAACAGGTTCCCAAGGCATGGCAACAGGATACAGTGTCTTGTTCCCTTTTCATGGAACAGAGGTTACATACGTATCCGAGAGACATTCCTTTTCAAGGGAACTCAACACTGCATAGTTTGACACTATGGGGAATGCGGTAGCAACGGGACCATGCTGAGGGGAGCGGCTGCCACACGGCCCGTGTTGAGGCACAATCACCGTCTACTCACGCACTGCTGGTAACAAAAAAGGCCCTGAAAGCTGAAAGTTTACGCTAGACCCACAGGGCTCACGTTGGGCTAAAGTCAGTCCCCCAACAACACACGCCACTGATCCAGCTAAAGGCTTGGCAATGATGACTCGTAAACCAGATGCTGTTTTTGAGAGAGTCAGCTTAATGCAAGCGGAAGCCTTATATGCCACAAGTGTGTAGCTTAGCTTCTCCTGTTCTGAAGTACATCTTTATTGTTCTGCTCCTCCACCATTCAGCTTGTGTTTTGAAAGCCAAAGTCTGCCAGCACGGAGGACGTAATTGTCCAAATCCGTGAGGTGGGGAGCATCAGGGGGTTTATTTGAGGTAACACATGAGTGTCGTATGTGGACGACTTTTTGATCTACTCACGCATAAATTTCCACCCCTTTTCACATGTTGCACAACAGTTTTGCCTTTGGCAAATTATTTTACAAACGTCAACAGTGCATTTTACATCATTATAGGCAGGGTGGGCGATTTTGTCCAGAAACAAAATTTGTTATGCGTTGATAAAGGGATAAGGATAAAGTTGTGGAACGTTTGTAATGAATAAAATTAACATGAGTGCATAGTATTAAAATCCTAATTTACTTTAGATAAATTTTACTTTAGTTAAATTTAGATAAATTATCTAGAGAAAGGTTTAGAAAATTATTCAAAAGGAATCTGAGACTTGAACTCATAACAAATAACTTGAAATTTTATGCTGTTATGCTTGTTGGAAAGCTCACATCCTGATAGCAATCACTATGTAAAGAGGTCTAAATATATTAATATAAAACTATATCTTTTTTTATATTTTTTTGCTTGAGATGCCTCAGTGGAAAGTATTTAAATAATTACATACTTTCATAAAATTATTATTATGTAAATTCTCCTGTTGTACAAACTGCTCTGTCTACCTGTGGCAATTTCATCACATCAAGAATGATAAAAATAGTCAGCAGTGTGAAGTATATTTGGGGCGTGGTTAAGCAATTTTTAAAAACAAATCCTCGTTACCATAGTTATACATTTAGTTACTGTGCATCAATAAAAAGAGATTTCTTATTGAGTCATTAACAAAAGACTGGGGGCAGGTGGTAATGAATAAAATTAACATGAGTGTATAGTATTAAAATCCTAAACATTTTTACATTAATACATTAATGAATTTTCTAGAAAAAGGTTTACAACATTAATCAAAAGCTACCTGAGATCTGACTTGGACTCAAATAACAAATAACTGAAGATATGAAACTTGGGGGTAACCAGCGGTTACGTAACCATATATTGGGGATAAACTGTACCCAAAAGTGAGCAAGTACCCAAAAGTGACCTGACAAAACCTGTGTGCAATTCCTTTTTTAGATAATTTAATTACAGTTAATTAAATTGATAAAAAATGTCATTGTTGAATAGATGTTGCCTCTTTATTGTTGCTTATGCCACCCTGTGGCTGCTGTGAGTGGGTGTGGGTATTGCTTGTTTTATTTATTTTGATTGTATTAATCGTGAAAATGAACAGAAAATAAAATGTTCAAAGATATGTTAATATATTTTACGTGGGCCCATATGTTGTTAGTTTAACGTTAATAAACAAATTCGATGCTTTATATATATATATATATAATGAAATTTACAAAAGTAACTTTGGAATTGATATACTAAGTCAAGTGGGGATATATATATATATATATATCCCCACTTGACTTAGTATATCAATTCCAAAGTTACTTTTGTAAATTTCATTGTTATTGGTTTTTATATATGTAAATGTTTGAGTAATATGCCTACACATATTTTAATAATAGAATAAAAGAGGTCATATCCAAACCCTCAGAATAGTTAATTTAGGGCTTCTAAGGGCTTTTTTCCGTATCTTTTTAATATCATGTACATTACGTACTGCTTTTCACATGCGGCTCATCGCTTTCAGGCAAAACACCGGATTCCGAAAACACCGGAAGCACAAAGTTTTGGTCTCGTAAGGGGCGTGTGGATAAAGTTCAACCTCTTTCTTATCTTAATATGACTAAACTAAAACCTGAGTCAAAACAACTATAAGTTTTTGCACTTAACCTTTCCACAACACACCACTGCTGTCCACCACATAGCAAATGAAACCCAGAGTGGTTTCGACCAAATGTTGCGACATATTGCGACTCTGACTTGAATGACTTTCGTCATTATACACAACATCAACACACGGTGTTATGTTCATACATGGCCCCGCTCCAACACCTGTGAGTGTAACTTTCAAAGAGGACATCACTTAATATCATGTTGTCAAAAGCAGACTCAGGTTACAGCTGTAAGACCAGACAAATGAACTTTCAATTCTACTGTAAGAGCAATCCAGAAATGTTCCCCAAATTTCTCTGTACCCACACATGCATGGCCAGATCTTTTCTTTCTGTTTACAGATGTGATGTAACCAAACATTTCCTGGGAAATGTATGTACTGTAAGAGAATCTGACATTTTTTGGGAAATCCCGACTTGAAATTATAAAATTACCGTTGCGAATCGTGGTAGGCCAAGGGACCATTTTAAACACTGATCTGCTATGTAGGCCTACTTGCTAAATAACATCTATAATGATAAAAGGGATTTTTACTTTTGAAACACTACAGTTACGCGCTATAGTTTTCATTCATTATGTTCAGGCCTTGACAGTTACAGTGTCATATGGTTCTGAAAATGCATTAATATTTACACAGACTAACCATGTTTCTTTATGACTTTAATTCTTGATTGAACAAAGTTTGGGTGTCATTTCTTGGGGTTGTTTACAAACATATAGATGGGTGATAAGGATTTTTAGGGGTGGTGTTGCTGCTTTTTGCTTTGTGTTGCATGTAGGCCTGTATATTACATAGTTTACACAAGTTTTTGGTCACATGGGAATAAAGTGCATAAAGTGTGAATAAATAAGTTTAATTTTGTCTACATTTGCCCATTACAGTGAAATGTGTAACATTAAATTAATTATTTCGGGAAAAAAATCAACACCATTATTTAAACAGTGTAAACATTACATAAGCATTTTAAATAAATAGCATATTTTTGGTAGATAATACAGTTAGCATAAGTTACATTCATTAAAATTTTGTGGAGCTCCTGTCTGTCCAGCAATACAGGTAGAAAATAAATAGTATATTATAAAAGTTCTAAGTTCCCATATTCATATGGAAATTTGAATATCAACCTAAAATATTGATAAAGTAGTATTAAAATGTGTAATTAATAAAAGCAGGAAAATGATTTTGAAGAATAGTTGTGTTTTACAGTGCTAGAGATGGCCTTTCCTGTTTTTTCTTCATTGAATGTCTTTTAAGTTCACTAGAAGAGGCTGTTTCGAGTTGTGTAATTTACGTTGTATGACTGTCTTCTGTGCCAACGTCGCCTTATTGCTGTACAGCAACCACAGAGCAAACACTAAGGAGAGAGAGAATGCATTGAACAAAGAAGAGTCAAAACAATGTTGCAGGCAAATTAATAATTAATTGTAAATAATCATTTTATAACTAATGTATGTGTTACATTCAGCCATCGTGATACTTACACAAAGGAGAATCCAACAAGGAGTGAGGATGATGGCTATAGCACAGGGGACAATAATAGCCACAACCCACGCTGCACTAGTACTGTTGTGTGTAGTGTTCAGCAATGGGGGGTAAAAAGTGCTTGCAGGTGCAGATGTGGTAAGAGTGCCTATTTGAAAAAAAATGCAAATAAGGTTAATAAAAAACAAAACTCAGCTCAATGCATATACGGTAAAGCTAATATTATTACAACATACTGTTATTGGTCTTGAGAAGTTCTAGGACGAACAAATTGGGAGACGTGACGTCATCTTCTGAGAAAACATACTCTACGTTGGCTTGAATCACAGAGGTATTACCCCTGAGGGAAAAAAAATTTACAATTGTGAACATAAGTATACACTTTAAAATGTCCACAGCCTTATTGTGAAATCATTGGATATTTAAATAAAGACTATTTAAATAAGGAAAATGGGTATTTAAATAAAGAAGTCATGACTTACGTGAAGTTGGTCTGAAATTTTAATTCAAATGGAGCTGACCCTGGGTTACTTAAGATCTGGTTTAGCTGAACAGATTGACAATAAAAGCACAATTATTAATCATGTATTATAATTATAATTATAATACATTATCTGGTTTATTAATACATTGTTTTATTTATGTCTATTGTACATTTTTACAAGAATTCACAACATTGCATATACTTCCACTGTTTTAAATAGTTCTCAAACTCACCAATTTATTTATAGAGTCCTGGATTAATGTATATGTGCTTTCCCTTAATTCAAGTTTCTGAGACATGATAACATTTTCGATTTCAAATCCAAAATTGAGGGCATATGCGTTATCAGAAATTTCTTAAAAAAAACACAACACAAATTAATTAATGTACACGTTTTTACTGTAATATGGAGTTATTGTTTTCTGGCGACACATTAGGGAAGAGAAAACTCACTTTTATAGGTGACGTTCACAAAGCTCACAGGTTCACTGAGTGTCTGCACTCTCAGGTCTCGTTTGAGACGTGATCTGAGACGTGTGTCCAGCAGAGTGTTGGCTATCTTTAAGACAGCCTCCTCACTTGGTATTGGGCCCCGCGTTTTGAAAACAAGCCGAATGTAAATAACTGCTTTCCCAGTGCTGAAAAGAAGATGAGTCAAAAAAAATACTGAGAGACAGATAAACAAAAACAATGACCGTTCCTGCAAGTAAACGTTAGGTGTTGCACTTACGAAGTTGGAGTTGGAGTTGTCATCAAGTCTAAAACACAAAATTATAATGAAATGATGAGGGTCTTGTCGTTATAAATCAACAACAAAAAATGGAAATAAGGTTAATAAAAACAAAACTCAGCTCAATGCATATACTGTAAAGCTAATATTATTACAACATACTGTTATTGGTCTTGAGAAGTTCTAGGACGAACAAATTGGGAGACGTGATGTCATCTTCTGAGAAAACATACTCTACGTTGGCTTGAATCACAGAGGTATTACCCCTGAGGGAAAAAATGTACAATTGTGAACATAAGTATACACTTTAAAATGACCACAGCCTTATTGTGAAATCATTGGATATTTAAATAAAGACTATTTAAATAAGGAAAATGGGTATTTAAATAAAGAAGTCATGACTTACGTGAAGTTGGTCTGAAATTTTAATTCAAATGGAGCTGACCCTGGGTTACTTAAGATCTGGTTTAGCTGAACAGATTGACAATAAAAGCACAATTATTAATCATGTATTATAATTATAATACATTATCTGGTTTATTAATACATTGTTTTATTTATGTCTATTGTACATTTTTACAAGAATTCACAACATTGCATATACTTCCACTGTTTTAAATAGTTCTCAAACTCACCAATTTATTTATAGAGTCCTGGATTAATGTATATGTGCTTTTCCTTAATTCAAGTTTCTGAGACATGATAACATTTTCGATTTCAAATCCAAAATTGAGGGCATATGCGTTATCAGAAATTTCTTAAAAAAAACACAACACAAATTAATTAATGTACACGTTTTTACTGTAATATGGAGTTATTGTTTTCTGGCGACACATTAGGGAAGAGAAAACTCACTTTTATAGGTGACGTTCACAAAGCTCACAGGTTCACTGAGTGTCTGCACTCTCAGGTCTCGTTTGAGACGTGATCTGAGACGTGTGTCCAGCAGAGTGTTGGCTATCTTTAAGACAGCCTCCTCACTTGGTATTGGGCCCCGCGTTTTGAAAACAAGCCGAATGTAAATAACTGCTTTCCCAATGCTGAAAAGAAGATGAGTCAAAAAAAAATACTGAGAGACAGATAAACAAAAACAATGACCGTTCCTGCAAGTAAACGTTAGGTGTTGCACTTACGAAGTTGGAGTTGGAGTTGTCATCAAGTCTAAAACACAAAATTATAATGAAATGATGAGGGTCTTGTCGTTATAAATCAACAACAAAAAATGGAAATAAGGTTAATAAAAACAAAACTCAGCTCAATGCATATACTGTAAAGCTAATATTATTACAACATACTGTTATTGGTCTTGAGAAGTTCTAGGACGAACAAATTGGGAGACGTGATGTCATCTTCTGAGAAAACATACTCTACGTTGGCTTGAATCACAGAGGTATTACCCCTGAGGGAAAAAATGTACAATTGTGAACATAAGTATACACTTTAAAATGACCACAGCCTTATTGTGAAATCATTGGATATTTAAATAAAGACTATTTAAATAAGGAAAATGGGTATTTAAATAAAGAAGTCATGACTTACGTGAAATTGGTCTGAAATTTTAATTCAAATGGAGCTGACCCTGGGTTACTTAAGATCTGGTTTAGCTGAACAGATTGACAATAAAAGCACAATTATTAATCATGTATTATAATTATAATTATAATACATTATCTGGTTTATTAATACATTGTTTTATTTATGTCTATTGTACATTTTTACAAGAATTCACGACATTGCATATACTTCCACTGTTTTAAATAGTTCTCAAACTCACCAATTTATTTATAGAGTCCTGGATTAATGTATATGTGCTTTCCCTTAATTCAGGTTTCTGAGACATGATAACATTTTCGATTTCAAATCCAAAATTGAGGGCATATGCGTTATCAGAAATTTCTTAAAAAAAACACAACACAAATTAATTAATGTACATGTTTTTACTGTAATATGGAGTTATTGTTTTCTGGCGACACATTAGGGAAGAGAAAACTCACTTTTATAGGTGACGTTCACAAAGCTCACAGGTTCACTGAGTGTCTGCACTCTCAGGTCTCGTTTGAGACGTGATCTGAGACGTGTGTCCAGCAGAGTGTTGGCTATCTTTAAGACAGCCTCCTCACTTGGTATTGGGCCCCGCGTTTTGAAAACAAGCCGAATGTAAATAACTGCTTTCCCAATGCTGAAAAGAAGATGAGTCAAAAAAAAATACTGAGAGACAGATAAACAAAAACAATGACCGTTCCTGCAAGTAAACTAGGTGTTGCTAGGTGTTCCTGCAACTAACTTAGGTGTTGCACTTACGAAGTTGGAGTTGGAGTTGTCATCAAGTCTAAAACACAAAATTATAATGAAATGATGAGGGTCTTGTCGTTATAAATCAACAAATGCTATTTGTGGAGTATGACATTTAAAACATAAGATTGCAGTTAATGTTTCAGTTATAGTTTCATATGTTGTGTTAATTTAGCAGTATGATTCTTGGTAGTAATATGAAACATACTATTTAAATTCTTGAGAATTTCCAGTAGAAAATTGCTGGGTGACTGGATGCCACTTTGTGAGACCTTATATGTCATGTTAGCCGTGATGTTATTGGCATTATTCCTGGATGTAGATTAGAATGCACAATAATAAAAATTATTATGAGACATGATCTTTATGAGCTTATTCATTTACACAAACACAAATTTGACAAAAAAGTACCCAACTACAATACAAAATAATAAAATAATAAATCATTACTTACAAGAAACTAGCCGGGTTGAAATCGATCTGATTGGCTGAGGGGTTGCTTAGCATCTCGGTTAGCTGAAGAGTTTAGGTATAGGTCATGATATTAATTTGTTGTAAAAATTCATTTATGTTCATGTATTCAAAGTTGTAACATTATTGCAGAACAAAAGAACAGAAACTTTCTCAAACCCACCAATTTATTTATAGCATTTTGGATAAATCGGAAGGTGCCATTTCTGTTTTCATATTTCTCTGCCATTGGTAAGTTGCTGATCATATATTGAAAATTGAGGGCAAATGACTCATCAGAAATTCCTTAAAGAAATATATGTAACAAAATTAGTTATTAGTGATTTTAATAGACGTTGCAATTTCATGTACACAGTCAGTATAACACACAAGCATTTATAACCCAATGTTGTAGTTTTTATGGTTATTATTACTATTATTTTGTTGTTGTCCTTAAAATATCTTTGTAAAAGTTTCTCCATTTCGTGTCCAATTTAGAATATTTATATTTTATACTTAAGGAAGCATTTACTTTTGAACGAACGTAAGTTAACTTCAAGTTAACATTAAGTGACTTAACATTCTGCTTAGAAAGCAGGGGAGCAAGTAAATACAAGCACTCTGATGATGTTCAGATATTTGAAATGTATTTGACAAATGTACTGAAGTGATTTCTGTTCAAATCTAACATTCACAACAGAGGGAAATCTGAAGAGACAAACATACTTGTGTAGGTGACATTCACAGTGCTCACAGGTTCACCAATATTCTCTGTTCTGTCCTCCTGTTTGGTTGTGAGCCGTGCATTCAGCAAAGAGTAAACCAACTGCAGGACTTTTTTTTCATCAGGTATTACACCTGACGTTTCAAATACCAGGTGAATATAAATAATTGCCATCCCATTGCTGAAAAGAAGACAAAAAATGTATTATGAAATAATGTAAAATGTTCTTTTGTATTTAAAAGGACCTAAATTTCTCTTACATTATTTTATCTCCACTAGTGGTCTGAGATTTGCCTGCAGTTGTAGTTGTTATTAAACCTGTAACAAAAAATCAGAATGCATGGATGAGTATTTTAAATGATAAACAAATAATCAGTGGTGGAGACACTGTTGTAGTGGTCAATCCTGAAGTCAAAGTCAAACAGAAACAATATGATTCAAATCATTTACATCAAACACAATGTACGTTTCTGTTCTTTCCAAATTTTCAAGCTTCTGAGTTGCTAAAAATCGCAGTTTGGACATACCCATAAGTAAATCAAGTTCTTCGAGATAGCTGACTGGCTGTGGCACATCTCCATGTTGGAAGGTGTATTGCATATCACCAAAGATTTGGTCCGATGCGCTCCTGGAAGAACAGCAGAGAAGGTATTTGTAAGTATTATCAAATCATGTGAATGAAAAACTTTTACTGAGACTTTAGGACAAATGTTTTGTTTTGCCAGGTTGTTTATTCAATATCCCAAAATGTTGATGCCTAAAACATGACTGATCCATCAATTCCCTTCAAAGACAGAAATCATTTTAAACCGTACGTGAAGCTGGAGGAGCTGGGTTCAAACACCTGACTGCCAGGCTTATTCAGAAGAGTGTTCAGCTGCAAAGAAAAACAATCTTTCATCAAACCCTGGAAAAGTTTGCACTGGATCCAAACTCTTCTATGTGTTGAATTAACAATGCTTACCAAGCCATTGATAATGCCCTGTACTCGCATGTAAGTGCCGCTTCTGAGCTCAGGGTCCTCTGGCATGCTAATGTTACTCAGGGAAAATGTGAAGATGATCACATAGGAGGTGTCAGAGATTTCTGTTTGGAAAAAATATATTCATTTTAGATTGTGACAAAGCTTGCCACTCATCACTGCCAGACACATCCATACTGAATACAGATCACTTTAAATGATGTCTCTTACTTTCATAAGTGACATTGAGCAGCTTCACTGATCCATCAAGTTCTAAGGCTCTGGAGTCCAGGAGAATGTTGATAGCACTCAGAGCCAGAGCTTCACTGGGGACTGGAGATGAGGAGTTGAACAGCAGTGTGCTTGTCACAAATGCTGAACCAGATCTGCAACAAACAGCACCACGTACGTTTAAAACAGGTCATGACTCCAGGTTAAATAATAAATACATCACTGAGAGTAATCTTTGCGAGGTCAAAATCAAAACTCACATTTGCTGTGAAGATGTCACAGGGAAGCTGCTTGTTGACAGTGGAGACACTGTTGTAGTGGTCAATCCTGAAGTCAAAGTCAAACAGAAACAATATGATTCAAATCATTTACATCAAACACAATGTACGTTTCTGTTCTTTCCAAATTTTCAAGCTTCTGAGTTGCTAAAAATCGCAGTTTGGACATACCCATAAGTAAATCAAGTTCTTCGAGATAGCTGACTGGCTGTGGCACATCTCCATGTTGGAAGGTGTATTGCATATCACCAAAGATTTGGTCCGATGCGCTCCTGGAAGAACAGCAAAGAAGGTATTTGTAAGTATTATCAAATCATGTGAATGAAAAACTTTTACTGAGACTTTAGGACAAATGTTTTGTTTTGCCAGGTTGTTTATTCAATATCCCAAAATGTTGATGCCTAAAACATGACTGATCCATCAATTCCCTTCAAAGACAGAAATCATTTTAAATCGTACGTGAAGTTGGAGGAGCTGGGTTCAAACACCTGACTGCCAGGCTTATTCAGAAGAGTGTTCAGCTGCAAAGAAAAACAATCTTTCATCAAACCCTGGAAAAGTTTGCACTGGATCCAAACTCTTCTATGTGTTGAATTAACAATGCTTACCAAGTCATTGATAATGCCCTGTACTCGCATGTAAGTGCCGCTTCTGAGCTCAGGGTCCTCTGGCATGCTAATGTTACTCAGGGAAAATGTGAAGATGATCACATAGGAGGTGTCAGAGATTTCTGTTTGGATAAAATATATTCATTTTAGATTGTGACAAAGCTTGCCACTCATCACTGCCAGACACATCCATACTGAATACAGATCACTTTAAATGATGTCTCTTACTTTCATAAGTGACATTGAGCAGCTTCACTGATCCATCAAGTTCTAAGGCTCTGGAGTCCAGGAGAATGTTGATAGCACTCAGAGCCAGAGCTTCACTGGGGACTGGAGATGAGGAGTTGAACAGCAGTGTGCTTGTCACAAATGCTGAACCAGATCTGCAACAAAGAGCACCACGCACGTTTAAAACAGGTCATGACTCCAGGTTAAATAATAAATACATCACTGAGAGTAATCTTTGCGAGGTCAAAATCAAAACTCACATTTGCTGTGAAGATGTCACAGGAAGCTGCTTGTTGGCAGTGGAGACACTGTTGTAGTGGTCAATCCTGAAGTCAAAGTCAAACAGAAACAATATGATTCAAATCATTTACATCAAACACAATGTACGTTTCTGTTCTTTCCAAATTTTCAAGCTTCTGAATTGCTAAAAATCGCAGTTTGGACATACCCATAAGTAAATCAAGTTCTTCGAGATAGCTGACTGGCTGTGGCACATCTCCATGTTGGAAGGTGTATTGCATATCACCAAAGATTTGGTCCGATGCACTCCTGGAAGAACAGCAAAGAAGGTATTTGTAAGTATTATCAAATCATGTGAATAAAACCTTTTACTGAGACTTTAGGACAAATGTTTTGTTTTGCCAGGTTGTTTATTCAATATCCCAAAATGTTGATGCCTAAAACATGACTGATCCATCAATTCCCTTCAAAGACAGAAATCATTTTAAACCGTACGTGAAGTTGGAGGAGCTGGGTTCAAACACCTGACTGCCAGGCTTATTCAGAAGAGTGTTCAGCTGCAAAGAAAAACAATCTTTCATCAAACCCTGAAAGATTTGCACTGGATCCAAACTCTTCTATGTGTTGAATTAACAATGCTTACCAAGTCATTGATAATGCCCTGTACTCGCATGTAAGTGCCGCTTCTAAACTCAGGGTCTTCTGGCATGCTAATGTTACTCAGGGAAAATGTGAAGATGATCACATAGGAGGTTTCAGAGATTTCTGTTTGGATAAAATATATTCATTTTAGATTGTGACAAAGCTTGCCACTTATCACTGCCAGACACATCCATACTGAATACAGATCACTTTAAATGATGTCTCTTACTTTCATAAGTGACATTGACCAGCTTCACTGATCCATCAAGTTCTAAGGCTCTGGAGTCCAGGAGAATGTTGATAGCACTCAGAGCCAGAGCTTCACTGGGGACTGGAGATGAGGAGTTGAACAGCAGTGTGCTTGTCACAAATGCTGAACCAGATCTGCAACAAACAGCACCACGTACGTTTAAAACAGGTCATGACTCCAGGTTAAATAATAAATACATCACTGAGAGTAATCTTTGCGAGGTCAAAATCAAAACTCACATTTGCTGTGAAGATGTCACAGGAAGCTGCTTGTTGACAGTGGAGACACTGTTGTAGTGGTCAATCCTGAAGTCAAAGTCAAACAGAAACAATATGATTCAAATCATTTACATCAAACACAATGTACGTTTCTGTTCTTTCCAAATTTTCAAGCTTCTGAGTTGCTAAAAATCGCAGTTTGGACATACCCATAAGTAAATCAAGTTCTTCGAGATAGCTGACTGGCTGTGGCACATCTCCATGTTGGAAGGTGTATTGCATATCACCAAAGATTTGGTCCGATGCGCTCCTGGAAGAACAGCAAAGAAGGTATTTGTAAGTATTATCAAATCATGTGAATGAAAAACTTTTACTGAGACTTTAGGACAAATGTTTTGTTTTGCCAGGTTGTTTATTCAATATCCCAAAATGTTGATGCCTAAAACATGACTGATCCATCAATTCCCTTCAAAGACAGAAATCATTTTAAATCGTACGTGAAGTTGGAGGAGCTGGGTTCAAACACCTGACTGCCAGGCTTATTCAGAAGAGTGTTCAGCTGCAAAGAAAAACAATCTTTCATCAAACCCTGGAAAAGTTTGCACTGGATCCAAACTCTTCTATGTGTTGAATTAACAATGCTTACCAAGTCATTGATAATGCCCTGTACTCGCATGTAAGTGCCGCTTCTGAGCTCAGGGTCCTCTGGCATGCTAATGTTACTCAGGGAAAATGTGAAGATGATCACATAGGAGGTGTCAGAGATTTCTGTTTGGATAAAATATATTCATTTTAGATTGTGACAAAGCTTGCCACTCATCACTGCCAGACACATCCATACTGAATACAGATCACTTTAAATGATGTCTCTTACTTTCATAAGTGACATTGAGCAGCTTCACTGATCCATCAAGTTCTAAGGCTCTGGAGTCCAGGAGAATGTTGATAGCACTCAGAGCCAGAGCTTCACTGGGGACTGGAGATGAGGAGTTGAACAGCAGTGTGCTTGTCACAAATGCTGAACCAGATCTGCAACAAAGAGCACCACGTACGTTTAAAACAGGTCATGACTCCAGGTTAAATAATAAATACATCACTGAGAGTAATCTTTGCGAGGTCAAAATCAAAACTCACATTTGCTGTGAAGATGTCACAGGGAAGCTGCTTGTTGGCAGTGGAGACACTGTTGTAGTGGTCAATCCTGAAGTCAAAGTCAAACAGAAACAATATGATTCAAATCATTTACATCAAACACAATGTACGTTTCTGTTCTTTCCAAATTTTCAAGCTTCTGAGTTGCTAAAAATCGCAGTTTGGACATACCCATAAGTAAATCAAGTTCTTCGAGATAGCTGACTGGCTGTGGCACATCTCCATGTTGGAAGGTGTATTGCATATCACCAAAGATTTGGTCCGATGCGCTCCTGGAAGAACAGCAAAGAAGGTATTTGTAAGTATTATCAAATCATGTGAATGAAAAACTTTTACTGAGACTTTAGGACAAATGTTTTGTTTTGCCAGGTTGTTTATTCAATATCCCAAAATGTTGATGCCTAAAACATGACTGATCCATCAATTCCCTTCAAAGACAGAAATCATTTTAAATCGTACGTGAAGTTGGAGGAGCTGGGTTCAAACACCTGACTGCCAGGCTTATTCAGAAGAGTGTTCAGCTGCAAAGAAAAACAATCTTTCATCAAACCCTGGAAAAGTTTGCACTGGATCCAAACTCTTCTATGTGTTGAATTAACAATGCTTACCAAGTCATTGATAATGCCCTGTACTCGCATGTAAGTGCCGCTTCTGAGCTCAGGGTCCTCTGGCATGCTAATGTTACTCAGGGAAAATGTGAAGATGATCACATAGGAGGTGTCAGAGATTTCTGTTTGGATAAAATATATTCATTTTAGATTGTGACAAAGCTTGCCACTCATCACTGCCAGACACATCCATACTGAATACAGATCACTTTAAATGATGTCTCTTACTTTCATAAGTGACATTGAGCAGCTTCACTGATCCATCAAGTTCTAAGGCTCTGGAGTCCAGGAGAATGTTGATAGCACTCAGAGCCAGAGCTTTACTGGGGACTGGAGATGAGGAGTTGAACAGCAGTGTGCTTGTCACAAATGCTGAACCAGATCTGCAACAAAGAGCACCACGTACGTTTAAAACAGGTCATGACTCCAGGTTAAATAATAAATACATCACTGAGAGTAATCTTTGCGAGGTCAAAATCAACACTCACATTTGCTGTGAAGATGTCACAGGGAAGCTGCTTGTTGGCAGTGGAGACACTGTTGTAGTGGTCAATCCTGAAATCAAAGTCAAACAGAAACAATATGACTCAAATCATTTACATCAAACATAATGTACGTTTCTGTTCTTTCCAAATTTTCAAGCTTTTGAGTTGCTAAAAATCGCAGTTTGGACATACCCATAAGTAAATCAAGTTCTTCGAGATAGCTGACTGGCTGTGGCACATCTCCATGTTGGAAGGTGTATTGCATATCACCAAAGATTTGGTCCGATGCGCTCCTGGAAGAACAGCAAAGAAGGTATTTGTAAGTATTATCAAATCATGTGAATGAAAAACTTTTACTGAGACTTTAGGACAAATGTTTTGTTTTGCCAGATTGTTTATTCAATATCCCAAAATGTTGATGCCTAAAACATGACTGATCCATTAATTCCCTTCAAAGACAGAAATCATTTTAAATCGTACGTGAAGTTGGAGGAGCTGGGTTCAAACACCTGACTGCCAGGCTTATTCAGAAGAGTGTTCAGCTGCAAAGAAAAACAATCTTTCATCAAACCCTGGAAAAGTTTGCACTGGATCCAAACTCTTCTATGTGTTGAATTAACAATGCTTACCAAGCCATTGATAATGCCCTGTACTCGCATGTAAGTGTCGCTTCTGAGCTCAGGGTCCTCTGGCATGCTAATGTTACTCAGGGAAAATGTGAAGATGATCACATAGGAGGTGTCAGAGATTTCTGTTTGGAAAACATATATTCATTTTAGATTGCGACAAAGCTTGCCACTCATCACTGCCAGACACGTCCATACTGAATACAGATCACTTTAAATGATGTCTCTTACTTTCATAAGTGACATTGACCAGCTTCACTGATCCATCAAGTTCTAAGGCTCTGGAGTCCAGGAGAATGTTGATAGCACTCAGAGCCAGAGCTTCACTGGGGACTGGAGATGAGGAGTTGAACAGCAGTGTGCTTGTCACAAATGCTGAACCAGATCTGCAACAAAGAGCACCACGTACGTTTAAAACAGGTCATGACTCCAGGTTATATAATAAATACATCACTGAGAGTAATCTTTGCGAGGTCAAAATCAACACTCACATTTGCTGTGAAGATGTCACAGGGAAGCTGCTTGTTGGCAGTGGAGACACTGTTGTAGTGGTCAATCCTGAAATCAAAGTCAAACAGAAACAATATGATTCAAATCATTTACATCAAACATAATGTACGTTTCTGTTCTTTCCAAATTTTCAAGCTTTTGACTTGCTAAAAATCGCAGTTTGGACATACCCATAAGTAAATCAAGTTCTTCGAGATAGCTGACTGGCTGTGGCACATCTCCATGTTGGAAGGTGTATTGCATATCACCAAAGATTTGGTCCGATGCGCTCCTGGAAGAACAGCAAAGAAGGTATTTGTAAGTATTATCAAATCATGTGAATGAAAAACTTTTACTGAGACTTTAGGACAAATGTTTTGTTTTGCCAGATTGTTTATTCAATATCCCAAAAAGTTGATGCCTAAAACATGACTGATCCATTAATTCCCTTCAAAGACAGAAATCATTTTAAATCGTACGTGAAGTTGGAGGAGCTGGGTTCAAACACCTGACTGCCAGGCTTATTCAGAAGAGTGTTCAGCTGCAAAGAAAAACAATCTTTCATCAAACCCTGGAAAAGTTTGCACTGGATCCAAACTCTTCTATGTGTTGAATTAACAATGCTTACCAAGTCATTGATAATGCCCTGTACTCTCATGTAAGTGTCGCTTCTGAGCTCAGGGTCCTCTGGCATGCTAATGTTACTCAGGGAAAATGTGAAGATGATCACATAGGAGGTGTCAGAGATTTCTGTTTGGAAAACATATATTCATTTTAGATTGCGACAAAGCTTGCCACTCATCACTGCCAGACACATCCATACTGAATACAGATCACTTTAAATGATGTCTCTTACTTTCATAAGTGACATTGACCAGCTTCACTGATCCATCAAGTTCTGAGGCTCTGGAGTCCAGGAGAATGTTGATAGCACTCAGAGCCAGAGCTTCACTGGGGACTGGAGATGAGGAGTTGAACAGCAGTGTGCTTGTCACAAATGCTGAACCAGATCTGCAACAAAGAGCACCACGTACGTTTAAAACAGGTCATGACTCCAGGTTAAATAATAAATACATCACTGAGAGTAATCTTTGCGAGGTCAAAATCAACACTCACATTTGCTGTGAAGATGTCACAGGGAAGCTGCTTGTTGGCAGTGGAGACACTGTTGTAGTGGTCAATCCTGAAATCAAAGTCAAACAGAAACAATATGATTCAAATCATTTACATCAAACACAATGTACGTTTCTGTTCTTTCCAAATTTTCAAGCTTCTGAGTTGCTAAAAATCGCAGTTTGGACATACCCATAAGTAAATCAAGTTCTTCGAGATAGCTGACTGGCTGTGGCACATCTCCATGTTGGAAGGTGTATTGCATATCACCAAAGATTTGGTCCGATGCGCTCCTGGAAGAACAGCAAAGAAGGTATTTGTAAGTATTATCAAATCATGTGAATGAAAAACTTTTACTGAGACTTTAGGACAAATGTTTTGTTTTGCCAGGTTGTTTATTCAATATCCCAAAATGTTGATGCCTAAAACATGACTGATCCATCAATTCCCTTCAAAGACAGAAATCATTTTAAATCGTGACGTGAAGTTGGAGGAGCTGGGTTCAAACACCTGACTGCCAGGCTTATTCAGAAGAGTGTTCAGCTGCAAAGAAAAACAATCTTTCATCAAACCCTGGAAAAGTTTGCACTGGATCCAAACTCTTCTATGTGTTGAATTAACAATGCTTACCAAGTCATTGATAATGTCCTGTACTCGCATGTAAGTGCCGCTTCTGAGCTCAGGGTCCTCTGGCATGCTAATGTTACTCAGGGAAAATGTGAAGATGATCACATAGGAGGTGTCAGAGATTTCTGTTTGGAAAAATATATTCATTTTAGATTGTGACAAAGCTTGCCACTCATCACTGCCAGACACATCCATACTGAATACAGATCACTTTAAATGATGTCTCTTACTTTCATAAGTGACATTGAGCAGCTTCACTGATCCATCAAGTTCTAAGGCTCTGGAGTCCAGGAGAATGTTGATAGCACTCAGAGCCAGAGCTTCACTGGGGACTGGAGATGAGGAGTTGAACAGCAGTGTGCTTGTCACAAATGCTGAACCAGATCTGCAACAAACAGCACCACGTACGTTTAAAACAGGTCATGACTCCAGGTTAAATAATAAATACATCACTGAGAGTAATCTTTGCGAGGTCAAAATCAAAACTCACATTTGCTGTGAAGATGTCACAGGGAAGCTGCTTGTTGGCAGTGGAGACACTGTTGTAGTGGTCAATCCTGAAGTCAAAGTCAAACAGAAACAATATGATTCAAATCATTTACATCAAACACAATGTACGTTTCTGTTCTTTCCAAATTTTCAAGCTTCTGAATTGCTAAAAATCGCAGTTTGGACATACCCATAAGTAAATCAAGTTCTTCGAGATAGCTGACTGGCTGTGGCACATCTCCATGTTGGAAGGTGTATTGCATATCACCAAAGATTTGGTCCGATGCACTCCTGGAAGAACAGCAAAGAAGGTATTTGTAAGTATTATCAAATCATGTGAATAAAACCTTTTACTGAGACTTTAGGACAAATGTTTTGTTTTGCCAGGTTGTTTATTCAATATCCCAAAATGTTGATGCCTAAAACATGACTGATCCATCAATTCCCTTCAAAGACAGAAATCATTTTAAATCGTACGTGAAGTTGGAGGAGCTGGGTTCAAACACCTGACTGCCAGGCTTATTCAGAAGAGTGTTCAGCTGCAAAGAAAAACAATCTTTCATCAAACCCTGGAAAAGTTTGCACTGGATCCAAACTCTTCTATGTGTTGAATTAACAATGCTTACCAAGTCATTGATAATGCCCTGTACTCGCATGTAAGTGCCGCTTCTGAGCTCAGGGTCCTCTGGCATGCTAATGTTACTCAGGGAAAATGTGAAGATGATCACATAGGAGGTGTCAGAGATTTCTGTTTGGATAAAATATATTCATTTTAGATTGTGACAAAGCTTGCCACTCATCACTGCCAGACACATCCATACTGAATACAGATCACTTTAAATGATGTCTCTTACTTTCATAAGTGACATTGAGCAGCTTCACTGATCCATCAAGTTCTAAGGCTCTGGAGTCCAGGAGAATGTTGATAGCACTCAGAGCCAGAGCTTCACTGGGGACTGGAGATGAGGAGTTGAACAGCAGTGTGCTTGTCACAAATGCTGAACCAGATCTGCAACAAAGAGCACCACGTACGTTTAAAACAGGTCATGACTCCAGGTTAAATAATAAATACATCACTGAGAGTAATCTTTGCGAGGTCAAAATCAAAACTCACATTTGCTGTGAAGATGTCACAGGGAAGCTGCTTGTTGGCAGTGGAGACACTGTTGTAGTGGTCAATCCTGAAGTCAAAGTCAAACAGAAACAATATGATTCAAATCATTTACATCAAACACAATGTACGTTTCTGTTCTTTCCAAATTTTCAAGCTTCTGAATTGCTAAAAATCGCAGTTTGGACATACCCATAAGTAAATCAAGTTCTTCGAGATAGCTGACTGGCTGTGGCACATCTCCATGTTGGAAGGTGTATTGCATATCACCAAAGATTTGGTCCGATGCACTCCTGGAAGAACAGCAAAGAAGGTATTTGTAAGTATTATCAAATCATGTGAATAAAACCTTTTACTGAGACTTTAGGACAAATGTTTTGTTTTGCCAGGTTGTTTATTCAATATCCCAAAATGTTGATGCCTAAAACATGACTGATCCATCAATTCCCTTCAAAGACAGAAATCATTTTAAACCGGACGTGAAGTTGGAGGAGCTGGGTTCAAACACCTGACTGCCAGGCTTATTCAGAAGAGTGTTCAGCTGCAAAGAAAAACAATCTTTCATCAAACCCTGAAAGATTTGCACTGGATCCAAACTCTTCTATGTGTTGAATTAACAATGCTTACCAAGTCATTGATAATGCCCTGTACTCGCATGTAAGTGCTGCTTCTGAGCTCAGGGTCTTCTGGCATGCTAATGTTACTCAGGGAAAATGTGAAGATGATCACATAGGAGGTGTCAGAGATTTCTGTTTGGAAAAAATATATTCATTTTAGATTGTGACAAAGCTTGCCACTCATCACTGCCAGACACATCCATACTGAATACAGATCACTTTAAATGATGTCTCTTACTTTCATAAGTGACATTGAGCAGCTTCACTGATCCATCAAGTTCTAAGGCTCTGGAGTCCAGGAGAATGTTGATAGCACTCAGAGCCAGAGCTTCACTGGGGACTGGAGATGAGGAGTTGAACAGCAGTGTGCTTGTCACAAATGCTGAACCAGATCTGCAACAAAGAGCACCACGTACGTTTAAAACAGGTCATGACTCCAGGTTAAATAATAAATACATCACTGAGAGTAATCTTTGCGAGGTCAAAATCAAAACTCACATTTGCTGTGAAGATGTCACAGGGAAGCTGCTTGTTGGCAGTGGAGACACTGTTGTAGTGGTCAATCCTGAAGTCAAAGTCAAACAGAAACAATATGATTCAAATCATTTACATCAAACACAATGTACGTTTCTGTTCTTTCCAAATTTTCAAGCTTCTGAGTTGCTAAAAATCGCAGTTTGGACATACCCATAAGTAAATCAAGTTCTTCGAGATAGCTGACTGGCTGTGGCACATCTCCATGTTGGAAGGTGTATTGCATATCACCAAAGATTTGGTCCGATGCGCTCCTGGAAGAACAGCAAAGAAGGTATTTGTAAGTATTATCAAATCATGTGAATAAAACCTTATACTGAGACTTTAGGACAAATGTTTTGTTTTGCCAGGTTGTTTATTCAATATCCCAAAATGTTGATGCCTAAAACATGACTGATCCATCAATTCCCTTCAAAGACAGAAATCATTTTAAACCGTACGTGAAGTTGGAGGAGCTGGGTTCAAACACCTGACTGCCAGGCTTATTCAGAAGAGTGTTCAGCTGCAAAGAAAAACAATCTTTCATCAAACCCTGAAAGATTTGCACTGGATCCAAACTCTTCTATGTGTTGAATTAACAATGCTTACCAAGCCATTGATAATGCCCTGTACTCGCATGTAAGTGCCGCTTCTAAACTCAGGGTCTTCTGGCATGCTAATGTTACTCAGGGAAAATGTGAAGATGATCACATAGGAGGTGTCAGAGATTTCTGTTTGGATAAAATATATTCATTTTAGATTGTGACAAAGCTTGCCACTTATCACTGCCAGACACATCCATACTGAATACAGATCACTTTAAATGATGTCTCTTACTTTCATAAGTGACATTGAGCAGCTTCACTGATCCATCAAGTTCTAAGGCTCTGGAGTCCAGGAGAATGTTGATAGCACTCAGAGCCAGAGCTTCACTGGGGACTGGAGATGAGGAGTTGAACAGCAGTGTGCTTGTCACAAATGCTGAACCAGATCTGCAACAAAGAGCACCACGTACGTTTAAAACAGGTCATGACTCCAGGTTAAATAATAAATACATCACTGAGAGTAATCTTTGCGAGGTCAAAATCAAAACTCACATTTGCTGTGAAGATGTCACAGGGAAGCTGCTTGTTGGCAGTGGAGACACTGTTGTAGTGGTCAATCCTGAAGTCAAAGTCAAACAGAAACAATATGATTCAAATCATTTACATCAAACACAATGTACGTTTCTGTTCTTTCCAAATTTTCAAGCTTCTGAGTTGCTAAAAATCGCAGTTTGGACATACCCATAAGTAAATCAAGTTCTTGAGATAGCTGACTGGCTGTGGCACATCTCCATGTTGGAAGGTGTATTGCATATCACCAAAGATTTGGTCCGATGCGCTCCTGGAAGAACAGCAAAGAAGGTATTTGTAAGTATTATCAAATCATGTGAATGAAAACCTTTTACTGAGACTTTAGGACAAATGTTTTGTTTTGCCAGGTTGTTTATTCAATATCCCAAAATGTTGATGCCTAAAACATGACTGATCCATCAATTCCCTTCAAAGACAGAAATCATTTTAAATCGTACGTGAAGTTGGAGGAGCTGGGTTCAAACACCTGACTGCCAGGCTTATTCAGAAGAGTGTTCAGCTGCAAAGAAAAACAATCTTTCATCAAACCCTGGAAAAGTTTGCACTGGATCCAAACTCTTCTATGTGTTGAATTAACAATGCTTACCAAGTCATTGATAATGCCCTGTACTCGCATGTAAGTGCCGCTTCTGAGCTCAGGGTCCTCTGGCATGCTAATGTTACTCAGGGAAAATGTGAAGATGATCACATAGGAGGTGTCAGAGATTTCTGTTTGGATAAAATATATTCATTTTAGATTGTGACAAAGCTTGCCACTCATCACTGCCAGACACATCCATACTGAATACAGATCACTTTAAATGATGTCTCTTACTTTCATAAGTGACATTGAGCAGCTTCACTGATCCATCAAGTTCTAAGGCTCTGGAGTCCAGGAGAATGTTGATAGCACTCAGAGCCAGAGCTTCACTGGGGACTGGAGATGAGGAGTTGAACAGCAGTGTGCTTGTCACAAATGCTGAACCAGATCTGCAACAAAGAGCACCACGTACGTTTAAAACAGGTCATGACTCCAGGTTAAATAATAAATACATCACTGAGAGTAATCTTTGCAAGGTAAAACTCAACACTCACATTTGCTGTTTAGATGTCACAGGGAAGCTGCTTGTTGGCAGTGGAGACACTGTTGTAGTGGTCAATCCTGAAATCAAAGTCAAACAGAAACAATATGATTTAAATCATTTACATCAAACACAATGTACGTTTCTGTTCTTTCCAAATTTTCAAGCATTTGGCTTGCTGAAGATCACAGTTTCATTACATACCCATAAGAAAACGAAGCTCTTCAAGATAGCTGACTGGTTGTGGCACATTTCCTTCTTGAAAGATGTATTCCATATAACCATGGATTTGGTCTGATGTGGTCCTGGAAGAAAAGCCGAGAAGATATTTTTAAGGCGCATCAATTCATGTTAAGTCAAACCCATTTACTAAGGCTTCAGGACAAATCGATTTGGTTTAATTTGCTCCTGACCAAAAAACTGAAGCATACAAATTTTTCAAACAAAGCTTAAATCTCATATATGTTTTTGAATGTATGATATTTTTTCTGAAGTCCACTTGTAAAATTAATAATAGTTAATGTATTAATAGCAAAAAGAATCATAGTTCTTTTTTAACAAACTATTTTCCCAATAGTCCAAACCGTTTTCATTTTCCCACCAAACTTGTGTAAAAAGCAAATCAAACACTTTTATTTCCATTTTTTCTTGCCCGTCATCTGCCACGTTTGCCTAATCTAAATCAGGATTGGGGAACCTTGTTCCTAGAGGGTCAGTGTCCTGCAGAGTTTAGCTCCAAGCCTGATAAAACTTACCTGCCTGTAGCCTTTTAGTAATGCTGATTAGCTGGTTGAGATATGCTTGATTAGGGTTGGAGCTAAACTGTGCAGAGCACTGGCCCTCAAGGAACAAGCTTCCCTGCTCTGAAGTCACGTTTGAGGAATTTTTAGTAAGATTTTGTGAGGTTTCTCATGTTTGTAGTTGGGACTGTTTTTTATTGTGAATGGAATCTGTTAGTGTGTTGTGTGTCTTGGTCACATTGCGGCACTACATACACTATAGGAACAAATTTAAAAATTAGACGTTAAATCTATGATTTTTTTTTATCACCACACTTGTGTTCTCTCACATTTTGAAAATCTGATGAGATGTGGGCCGGCTTTATTAAAAGCACTAAGTTTTTAATCTTTTTTCTCTGCCCACAGTTACCTAAATATTAGTAACTTGCAACCATCACCTTTGGCTTTCCGGAGGGCTTTTTTCTAAAACTGCAAAAATACAATTTGATTCTTATGCTTAAAATTCTCATAGACATTTTAAGTTTGATGGTTTTCATAGGCAAAATTGCTATATTAAATAAGCAAGTGAATAAATATGATTAAAAAGTAGTAGTCAGTTTGCATCTTACATGAAATTGGAAGACTCTGGTTCAAAATCTGGACTACCAGGCTCATTTAGAAGTGTGTTGAGCTGCAAGGGAAAATTGAACCATTCATTAAACTCTGTGGAAGATTTACATTGGACCCAAACTGAGTCATCAGTTTAACTGTAAATGCTTACCACATTATTAATAATATCCTGCACTTGCTTAAAGGTGTTATTTCTGAGCTCAAGGTCTTCTGGTATGCTGATGTTACTCAGGGTAATTGTAAAGATGACTGCATAGAAGGTTTCTGACATTTCTGATGGGAAAGAAATATTAATTTTGATTGCACCAGAGCTTTTAATTGATAAATAATAAGCTGAAAAATGATGAAACTTACTTTGATAGGTGACGTTCCCCAATTTTACTGATTTGTGGAGTTGTGACTCTCTGAAGTTACAGAGAATGCTAATAGCATTGAGGACCAGAGCTTCACTAGGAACTGGAGATGATGAGTTGAACATCAGTTTGCTTGTGACTACAGCTGAACCAATTGAGTTGGTTAAAGGTAAACTTGTTTTAGGAAGGATTACATCTTCAGTAATGGTTATTGGAAGTGCCGTAGTTGTTGTAGGTATTAACTTGTTTGTGGGAACCACAGTTGTATTTGTAGGAGCAGTTGTGACGGTTGAAAGTGCTGTGATGGTAATTGAAGCTCCAGTGTTTGTTCTTGCAGCTGTACTTGGAAGACTTGGAAGAGTTGTAGTGGTTGAAGGACTTGTAGTTGTCTTAGAAGAACTTGTAGTGATTATGGGAGCCTGAGTGCTTGTTTTATCAGCTGTGGTTGAGAGTTTAGAAAGTGTTGCAGTGGATGAAGATCTTGTAGCTGTCTGAGAAGCAGTTGTGGTGGTTGGAAGTGCAGTTGTGGTTGTATAAGCTTTTATTGTAAGAGTTGAAGCAGTTGTGGTGGTTATGGGAACCTCTGTTGTTGTTTGGACAACTGTGGTTGGGAGTCTTGGAAGTGTTGTAGTGGTTGAAAGTGTTGATGTATCTGTCTGAGAAACAATTGAGGTGGTTTTGGAAGCCTCTGTGTTTGTTTTGTCAGCTGTGGTTGACAGTTTAGAAAATGGTGTAGTGGATGGAGATGTTGTAGCTGTCTGAGAAACCAATGTTGTGGGAGCCTTAATTGTGGTTGTTGGAGCAGTTGCTGTTGTTATGGGAGACTCGGTCATTGGCTTTGTAGCTGTGCTTAAGAGTCTTGGAAGTGTTGATGTCATTAGTGAAGTTGTGGTGGTTGGAAGTGACGTTGTGGTTATGGTAGGCTTATTTGAAGTAGTTGTAGCACTTATGGGAGCCTCTGTATTACTTTGTGCAGCTGTGGTTGGGAGTGTTGTGTTGGGTAAAGTTGTTGTACTAGCTGTCTGAGAAACAGTTGTTGTAGCTGCAATTGATGTTGTGGTTATGGGAGTCATAGACAATGGAGCAGTTGTCGTGGTTATGAAAGCCTCAGTCATTGTTTCTTTAGCTGTGCTTGGGAGACTTAAATGCGTTGTTGTGGTTGGAGATGTTGTTGTAGCTGTTGCTGAAATTGTTGTGCTGGTTGTGCTTAAAGGAGCCTTAATTGAGACTTGAGAACTTGAGAGTGCTGGAAGAGTTGTAGCAGTTGAAGGAGTTGTTGTAGCTGTCTTTAAAAGAGGTGTGGTGGTTATGGGAGCCTCAGTCTTTGTTTGTGCAGTTGTGCTGAGGAGTCTTGGAGGAATTGTAGTGGTTGAAGGTGTTGTAGTAGCTGTAGTTGCAGAATGTGTTCCAGCTGATGGAGATGGTGTTGTAGCTGTCTGAGAAACAGCTGAGCTGGTTGGAAGCGCAGTTGTGGGAGCTTTCATTGTAGTAGTTGAAGCAGTTGTGGTGATTATGTGACCCTCCGTCATTGTTTGTGCTGCTGTGCTTGAGAATGTATGGAGTGTTGTGATGGTTGAAGGAGTTGATGTAGCTGTCTGAGAAACAGTTGTGGTTATGGAAGCCTCAGTGTTTGTTTTTGTGGCTATGGTTGAAAGTTTAGAAAGTGTTGTAGTGGATGGAGATGTTGTTGTAGCTGTCTGAGAAACCAATGTTGTGGTTATTGGAGCCTTAATTGTAGTTGTTGGAGCAGTTGCGGGTTATGGAGACTCGGTCATTGGCTTTGTAGCTGTGCTTAAGAGTCTTGGAAGTGTTGTTGTGATTAGTGAAGTTGTGGTGGTTGGAAGTGACGTTGTGGTCATGGTAGGCTTATTTGAAGTAGTTGTAGCACTTATGGGAGCCTCTGTATTACTTTGTGCAGCTGTGGTTGGGAGTGTTGTGGTGGGTAAAGTTGTTGTACTAGCTGTCTGAGAAACAGTTGTTGAGCTGCAATTGATGTTGTGGTTATGGAGTCATAGACAATGGAGCAGTTGTTGTGGTTATGAAAGCCTCAGTCATTGTTTCTTTAGTGTGCTGGAGACTTATTTAGATTTGTCTTGCTGAAATTTGCTGTGTGCTTAAAGGCCTTAATTGAGACTTAGAACGAGAGGCTGAAGAGTTGAGCAGTTGAAGGAGTTGTTGTAGTGTCTTTAGGTTGTGTTTGGGAGCCTCAGTTTGTGCGTTGCGAGGGGCTGGTTGGGGGGGTTTTTTGTGGCTATGGTTGAAAGTTTAGAAAGTGTTGTAGTGGATGGAGATGTTGTTGTAGCTGTCTGAGAAACCAATGTTGTGGTTATTGGAGCCTTAATTGTAGTTGTTGGAGCAGTTGCTGTGGTTATGGGAGACTCGGTCATTGGCTTTGTAGCTGTGCTTAAGAGTCTTGGAAGTGTTGTTGTGATTAGTGAAGTTGTGGTGGTTGGAAGTGACGTTGTGGTCATGGTAGGCTTATTTGAAGTAGTTGTAGCACTTATGGGAGCCTCTGTATTACTTTGTGCAGCTGTGGTTGGGAGTGTTGTGGTGGGTAAAGTTGTTGTACTAGCTGTCTGAGAAACAGTTGTTGTAGCTGCAATTGATGTTGTGGTTATGGGAGTCATAGACAATGGAGCAGTTGTTGTGGTTATGAAAGCCTCAGTCATTGTTTCTTTAGCTGTGCTTGGGAGACTTAAATGCGTTGTTGTGGTTGGAGATGTTGTTGTAGCTGTCTGAGAAACCAATGTTGTGGTTATTGGAGCCTTAATTGTAGTTGTTGGAGCAGTTGCTGTGGTTATGGGAGACTCGGACATTGGCTTTGTAGCTGTGCTTAAGAGTCTTGGAAGTGTTGTTGTGATTAGTGAAGTTGTGGTGGTTGGAATTGACGTTGTGGTCATGGTAGGCTTATTTGAAGTAGTTGTAGCACTTATGGGAGCCTCTGTATTACTTTGTGCAGCTGTGGTTGGGAGTGTTGTGGTGGGTAAAGTTGTTGTACTAGCTGTCTGAGAAACAGTTGTTGTAGCTGCAATTGATGTTGTGGTTATGGGAGTCATAGACAATGGAGCAGTTGTCGTGGTTATGAAAGCCTCAGTCATTGTTTCTTTAGCTGTGCTTGGGAGACTTAAATGCGTTGTTGTGGTTGGAGATGTTGTTGTAGCTGTCTGAGAAACCAATGTTGTGGTTATTGGAGCCTTAATTGTAGTTGTTGGAGCAGTTGCTGTGGTTATGGGAGACTCGGACATTGGCTTTGTAGCTGTGCTTAAGAGTCTTGGAAGTGTTGTTGTGATTAGTGAAGTTGTGGTGGTTGGAATTGACGTTGTGGTCATGGTAGGCTTATTTGAAGTAGTTGTAGCACTTATGGGAGCCTCTGTATTACTTTGTGCAGCTGTGGTTGGGAGTGTTGTGGTGGGTAAAGTTGTTGTACTAGCTGTCTGAGAAACAGTTGTTGTAGGTGCAATTGATGTTGTGGTTATGGGAGTCATAGACAATGGAGCAGTTGTCGTGGTTATGAAAGCCTCAGTCATTGTTTCTTTAGCTGTGCTTGGGAGACTTAAATGTGCTGTTGTGGTTGGAGATGTTGTTGTGTTGGTTGTGCTTAAAGGAGCCTTAATTGTAGTAGTTGAAGAACTTGTGGTTATGGGAGCCGTGGTTGTGGGAACAGTTGTGGTAGTTTTGGCAACCTCAGTCACTGGTTTTGTAGCGGTGCTTGGTAGTCTTGGAAGTGTTGTTGTTGGAGGCACTGTGGTGGTTGGAAGTGCTGTTGCAGTTATGGGAGCCATAGTTGTGGTAGTTAAAGCAGTAATGTTGGTTATTGTAGCCTCTGATTTTGT
The DNA here is from genome assembly GCA_036877525.1 of Chromobotia macracanthus. Classification (NCBI taxonomy): domain Eukaryota; kingdom Metazoa; phylum Chordata; class Actinopteri; order Cypriniformes; family Botiidae; genus Chromobotia; species Chromobotia macracanthus. Next base: position 4,726,358 of record JAZGTH010000019.1, read on the forward strand.
TTGTACAGCTGTAGTTGGAGATGTAGGATGTGATGTAGTGGTTGAAGCTGCTGTTGTAGTTGTCTGAGAAACAGTTGTTGTGGCTGGAACAGATGTAGTGGTTACTGGAGCCATAGATTTTGAATCAGTTGTTGTGGTTATGACAGCTTCAGTGTATGTTTTTGTAGTAGTTGGCAGATAAGAAAGTGTTGTAGTGGTTGGTGCTGTTGTTATTGTTGTTTCAGCAACATATGGGGTTGTTGGAAGTAATGTTGTGGTTTGTAATTTCAGTGTTGATTTTGGGGCAATAGTTGTGGTTTCTGGAAGTGTTGCTTTGGTTTGCACAGTTGTGATGGGTGCTGTTGTGGTTTCATCAGCTGTTTTGATTGGTGATGTTGATGTGGTTTGAGTGATAGATGCCATTGTTGGAACAGCAGCTGTGGTTGTTGGAGCAACAATTGTTGTTGAAGTGACAACTGTGTTTGTTGGAAGTGTTGTAGTTTGCACAGGTGTGGTATTTGATGCTGTAGTTGTAGCTTTTGGAGTGGCAGTTGTGGTTGTCTGAGCAACAGAGGTCTCTGTTGTAGCAATAGTTGTGGTTGCCAGAAATAGTATTGTGGTTTCAGCATGTGGTGTGGTTGGTTCTATAGATGTGGTTGGTTGAGCAACAGATGTCATTGTTGAAGCAACAGCTGTGGTTGTTTGAAGTGGCATTTTGGTAGGTGCTAAAGAAGTGGTAATTTGATGGGCAGTTGTGGTTGCTGAAGTAACATTTGTAGTTGTTGGAAGTGTTGTGGTTTGCACAGATGTTATAGATGTTTCTGTATCAGTTGTGGTGGTTGAAGCGTCAGTTGTTGTTGTAGGAGCCATAGTTGTGGTTGTTGGAAACTCGGCTGTGGTAGTTGGGGCAACAGTTGTGGTTGGTGGAGCATTAGTTGTTGTAGTTGGAGCATCAGTACTTCTTGTTGGTGCAACAGTTGTGGTTGTTGGAGCATCAGTTGTGGTACTTGGGACAACAGTTGTGGTTGTTGGTGCAACAGTTGTGGTGGTTGGAGCATCAATTGTTGTTGTAGTAGCAGTAGTTGTGCTTGTCAGTGCAACAGGTGTGGTTGTTGGAGCATTAGTTGTAGTACTTGGCCCAACAGTTGTGGTTGTTGGTGCAACAGTTGTGGTAGTTAGAGCATTAGTTGTGGTAAGTGGGACAACAGTTGTGGTTGTTGGTGCAACAGTTGTGGTGGTTGGAGCATCAATTGTTGTTGTAGGAGCAATAGTTGTGCTCGTCGGTGCAACAGTTGTGGTTGTTGGAGCATCAGTTGTAATACTTGGCGCAAGAGTTGTGGTTGTTGGTTCAACAGTTGTTGAAGCAGTACTTGTGGTAGTTTGAGCATCAGTTGTGGTAGTTGGAGCATCAGTTGTGGTTGTTGGTTCAACAGTTGTTGTAGCAGTACTTGTGGTAGTTTGAGCATCAGGTGTATTTGTTGGAGCATTAGTTATTATAAGAGCAGAAGCTGTGGTTGTTGGAGACTCAGCTGTGGTTATTGGAGCATCAGTTGTTGGGGTAACAGCTGATGTTGTTGGGGCAACAGTTGTTGTTGGAGCATTAGTTGTGGTAGTTGGAGAAGCAGTTGTGGTAGTCGGGGCAACTGTTGTGGTAGTCGGGGCAATAGTCGTAGTTGTTGGGGCAACACTTGTGGTGGTTGGTGCAAAAGTTGTGGTGGTTGGAGCATCAGTTGTGGTGGTTGGAGCATTAGTTGTGGTGGTTGGAGCATCAGTTGTTGTTTGTAGGACAACAGTTGTGGTTGTTGGTGCAAAAGTTGTGGTGGTTGGAGCATCAATTGTGGTAGTTGGTGCAACAGTTGTGGTGGTTGGGGCAACACTTGTGGTGGTTGAAGCATCAGTTGTGGTGGTTGGAGCATCTGTTGTTGTTGGTGCAATAGTTGTGGCTGTTGGTGCAACAGTTGTGGTGGTTGGAGCATCAATTGTGGTAGTTGGTGCAACAGTTGTGGTGGTTGGAGCATCAGTTGTGGTAGTTGGTGCAACAGTTGTTGTTGGAGCATCAGTAGTTGTTGTTGGTGCAACAGTTGTGGTTGTTGGAGAATCAGTTGTTGTTGGGGCAACAGTTGTGGTAGTCGGGGCAACACTTGTGGTTGTTGAAGCATCAGTTGTGGTAGTTGGAGCATCAATTGTGGTAGTTGGTGCAACAGTTGTGGTGGTTGGGGCAACACTTGTGGTGGTTGAAGCATCAGTTCTGGTGGTTGGAGCATCACTTGTTGTTGGGGCAACCGTTGTGGCTGTTGGTGCAACAGTTGTGGTAGTTGGTGCAACAGTTGTGGTAGTTGGTGCAACAGTTGTGGTAGTTGGTGCAATAGTTGTGGTGGTTGGGCAACACTTGTGGTGGTTGGCATCAGTTGTGGTGGTGGCATCAGTTGTTGTTTGTTGGACAACAGTGTCGTTGGTGCAATAGTTGTGGTGGTTGGGGCAACACTTGTGGTGGTTGAAGCATCAGTTGTGGTGGTTGGAGCATCAGTTGTTGTTTGTTGGACAACAGTTGTGGTTGTTGGTGCAAAAGTTGTGGTTGTTGGTGCAAAAGTTGTGGTTGTTGGTGCAAAAGTTGTGGTGGTTGGAGCATCAGTTGTGGTGGTTGGGGCAACAGTTGTGGTGGTTGGGGCAACACTTGTGGTGGTTGAAGCATCAGTTGTGGTGGTTGGAGCATCAGTTGTTGTTGGTGCAACAGTTGTGGCTGTTGGTGCAACAGTTGTGGTGGTTGGAGCATCAATTGTGGTAGTTGGTGCAATAGTTGTGGTGGTTGGAGCATTAGTTGTGGTAGTTGGTGCAACAGTTGTTGTTGGAGCATCAGTAGTTGTTGTTGGTGCAACAGTTGTGGTTGTTGGAGAATCAGTTGTGGTAGTTGGTGCAACAGTTGTTGTTGTTGGAGAATCAGTTGTGGTTGTTGAAGAATAGGTTGTGGTGGTTGGAGCATCAGTTGTGGTTGTTGGAGAAGTAGTTGTGGTAGTTGCGGCAATAGTCGTGGTAGTTGGAGCATCAGTTGTTGTTGTTGGAGAATCAGTTGTGGTTGTTGAAAAAGCAGTTGTGGTGGTTATAGCATCAGTTGTTGTTGTTGTTGTTGTTGGAGAAGCAATTGATGTTGTTGGGGCAACAGTTGTGGTGGTTGGAGCATCAGTTGTTGTTGTTGAAGAATAGGTTGTGGTGGTTGGAGCATCAGTTGTGGTTGTCAGGGTAATAGTTGTGGTAGATGGAGCAACAGTTGTGGTTGCTGGAGAATCAGTTGTTGTTGTTGGGGCAACAGTTGTGGTGGTTAGAGCATCAGTTGTTGTTGTTGAAGAATAGGTTGTGGTGGTTGGAGCATCAGTTGTGGTTGTCAGGGTAATAGTTGTGGTAGATGGAGCAACAGTTGTGGTTGCTGGAGAATCAGTTGTTGTTGTTGGGGCAACAGTTGTGGTGGTTAGAGCATCAGTTATGGAGGTTAAAGCATCAGTTGTAGTTGTTGGAGCATCAATTGTTGGGGTAACAGTTGTGGTTGTTGAGGAAACAGTTGTGGTGGTTGGAGCAGCAGTTGTGGTGGTTGGAGCATGAGTTGTTGTTGTTGGGGAAACAATTGTGGTGGTTGGAGCGCCAGTTGTTGTTGGGGCAACAGTTGTTGTTGTTGTTGTTGGAGCATCAGTTGTAGTTGTTGGGGCAACACTTGTTATGGTTGGAGCATCAGTTGTGGTGGGTGGAGTATCAGTTGTTGGGGCAACAGTTGTGGTGGTTGGTGCAACAGTTGTGGTGGGTGGAGTATCAGTTGTGGTAGTTGGAAAGTCAGTTGTTGGGGCAACAGTTGTAGTTATTGGTGCAGCAGTTGTGGTGGTTGGAGCATCAGTTGTGGTTGTTGGAGTATCAGTTGTGGTTGTTGGAGCATCAGTTGTGGTGGTTGGAGCATCAGTTGTTGGAGCATCAGTTGTGGTGGTTGGAGCATCAGTTGTGGTTATTGGAGAACTAGTTGTGGTTGTTGGAGCATCAGTTGTGGTTGTTGGAGCATCAGTTGTGGTTGTTGGAGCATCAGTTGTGGTTGTTGGAGCATCAGTTGTGGTGGTTGGAGCATCAGTTGTTGGAGCATCAGTTGTGGTGGTTGGAGCATCAGTTGTGGTTATTGGAGAACTAGTTGTGGTTGTTGGAGCATTAGTTGTGGTTGTTGGAGTATCAGTTGTTGGAGAGTCAGTTGTTGGGGCAACAGTTGTGGTTGTTGGTACAACAGTTGTGGTGGCTGGAGCATTAGTTGTGGTTGTTGGAGTATCGGAGGAGGCTGTTGGAGCAGAAGTTGTGGTTGTTAGTGCAACAGTTGTAGTAGTCAGGGCAATAGTTGTGGTAGTTGGAGAAGAAGTTGTGGTTGTTGGAGAGTCAGTTGTTGTTGTTAGGGCAACAGTTGTGGTGGCTGAAGCATCAGCCGTGGTGGTTGGAGAATCAGTTGTGGTTGTTGGGGCATCACTTGTGGTTGTTGATGCAACAGTTGTGGTAGTTGGAGAATCGGAGGAGGCTGTTGAAGCAGAAGTTGTGGTTGTTGGTGCAGCAGTTGTGGTGGTTGCAGTATCAGTTGTGGTAGTTGGAGAGTCAGTTGTTGTTGTTGGGGCAACAATTGTGGTTATTTCTGTAACAGTTGTGGTGGTTGGAGCATCAGTTGTGGTAGTTGGAGAATCGGTTGTGGCTGTTGGAGCAGAAGTTGTGGTTGTAAGTGCAACAGTTGTGGTGGTCGGGGCAATAGTTGTGGTTGTTGGAGAAGCAGTTGTGGTAGTTGGAGAATCGGTTGTGGCTGTTGGAGCAGAAGTTGTGGTTGTTAGTGCAACAGTTGTGGAAGTCGGGGCAATAGTTGTGGTAGTTGGAGAATCGGTTGTGGCTGTTGAAGCATCACCTGTGGTTGTTGATGCAACAGTTGTGGTGGGTGGAGTATCAGTTGTGGTAGTTGGAGAGTCAGTTGTTGGGGCAACAGTTGTGGTTGTTGGGGCAACAGTTGTGGTTGTTGGTGCAACAGTTGTGGTGGTTGGAGCATCGGTTGTGGTAGTTGGAGAATCAGTTGTGGCTGTTGGAGCAGAAGTTGTGGTTCTTAGTGGAACAGTTGTGGTAGTCGGGGCAATAGTTGTGGTTGTTGGAGCATCACTTGTGGTTGTTGGTGCAACAGTTGTGGTTGTTGGTGCAACAGTTGTGGTGGTTGGAGCATCAGTAGTGGTAGTTGAAGAATCGGAGGAGGCTGTTGGAGCAGAAGTTGTGGTTGTTGATGCAACAGTTGTGGTGGTTGGAGTATCAGCTGTTGTTGGGGCAACAGTTGTAGTTGTTGGTGCAACAGTTGTGGTGGTTGAAGCATCAGTTGTTGTTGTTGGAGCATCAGTTGTGGTGGTTGGAGCATCAGTTGTGGTGGTTGGAGCATCGGTTGTGGCTGTTGGAGCAGAAGTTGTGGTTGTTATTGCAACAGTTGTGGTTGTTATTGCAACAGTTGTGGTAGTCGGAGCAATAGTTGTGGTGGTTGGAGAGTCAGTTGTTGTTGTTGGGGCAACAGTTGTGGTTGTTGGTGCAACAGTTGTGGTGGTTGGAGCATCAGTTGTGGTAGTCAGAGAATCAGAGGAGGCTGTTGGAGCAGAAGCTGTGGTTGTTGGTGCAACAGTTGTGCTGGCTGGAGTATCAGTTGTTGTAGTTGGAAAGTCAGTTGTTGTTGTTGGTGCAACAGTTGTTGTTGTTGGAGCATCAGTTGTGGTGGTTAGAGAATCGGTTGTGGCTGTTGGAGCAGAAGTTGTGGTTGTTAGTGCAACAGTTGTGGTAGTCGGGGCAATAGTTGTGGTAGTTGGAGCAGAAGTTGTGGTTGTTGGAGAGTCACTTGTTGTTGTTGGTGCAACAGTTGTGGTGATTGGAGCATCAGTTGTGGTAGTTGGAGAATCGGTTGTGGCTGTTGGAGCAGAAGTTGTGGTTGTTAATGCAACAGTTGTGGTAGTCGGGGCAATAGTTGTGGTGGTTGAAGCATCACTTGTTGTTGTTGGAGAATCGGTTGTGGCTGTTGGAGCAGAAGTTGTGGTAGTCGGGGCAATAGTTGTGGTAGTCGGGGCAATAGTTGTGGTAGTTGGAGCAGAAGTTGTGGTTGTTGGAGAGTCACTTGTTGTTGTTGGTGCAACAGTTGTGGTGATTGGAGCATCAGTTGTGGTAGTTGGAGAATCGGTTGTGGCTGTTGGAGCAGAAGTTGTGGTTGTTAATGCAACAGTTGTGGTAGTCGGGGCAATAGTTGTGGTGGTTGAAGCATCACTTGTTGTTGTTGGAGAATCAGTTGTGGTTGTTAGTGCAACAGTTGTGGTAGTCGGGGCAATAGTTGTGGTGGTTGAAGCATCACTTGTTGTTGTTGGAGAATCGGTTGTGGCTGTTGGAGCAGAAGTTGTGGTAGTCGGGGCAATAGTTGTGGTAGTTGGAGAGTCAGTTGTGGTTGTTGGTGTAACAGTTGTGGTGGTTGGAGCATCAATTGTGGTAGTTGGAGAATCGGAGGAGGCTGTTGGAGCAGAAGTTGTTGTTGTTGGTGCAACAGTTGTTGTTGTTGGAGCATCAGTTGTGGTGGTTGGAGCATCAGTTGTGGTGGTTGGAGCATCAGTTGTGGTAGTTGGAGAATCGGTTGTGGCTGTTGGAGCAGAAGTTGTGGTTGTTATTGCAGCAGTTGTGGTAGTCGGGGCAATAGTTGTGGTAGTTGGAGAGTCAGTTGTCGTTGTTGGAGTATCAGTTGTGGTGGTTGGAGTATCAGTTGTGGTACTTGGAGCATTAGTTGTGGTTGTTGGAGTATCAGTTGTGGAAGTTGGAGTATCAGTTGTGGAAGTTGGAGAATCGGAGGAGGCTGTTGGAGCAGAAGTTGTGGTTGTTGGTGCAACAGTTGTGGTGGTTGGAGTATCAGTTGTGGTACTTGGAGCATTAGTTGTGGTTGTTGGAGTATCAGCTGTTATTGGTGCAACAGTTGTAGTTGTTGGTGCAACAGTTGTGGTGGTTGAAGCATCAGTTGTTGTTGTTGGAGAATCGGTTGTGGCTGTTGGAGCAGAAGTTGTGGTAGTCGGGGCAATAGTTGTGGTAGTTGGAGAGTCAGTTGTGGTTGTTGGTGTAACAGTTGTGGTGGTTGAAACATCAATTGTGGTAGTTGGAGAATCAGAGGAGGCTGTTGGAGCAGAAGTTGTTGTTGTTGGTGCAACAGTTGTTGTTGTTGGTGCAACAGTTGTTGTTGTTGGAGAATCGGAGGAGGCTGTTGGAGCAGAAGTTGTTGTTGTTGGTGCAACAGTTGTTGTTGTTGGAGCATCAGTTGTGGTGGTTGGAGCATCAGTTGTGGTAGTTGGAGAATCGGTTGTGGCTGTTGGAGCAGAAGTTGTTGTTGTTGGTGCAACAGTTGTTGTTGTTGGAGCATCAGTTGTGGTGGTTGGAGCATCAGTTGTGGTGGTTGGAGCATCAGTTGTGGCTGTTAGTGCAACAGTTGTGGTAGTCGGGGCAATAGTTGTGGTGGTTGGAGTATCAGTTGTGGAAGTTGGAGAATCGGAGGAGGCTGTTGGAGCAGAAGTTGTGGTTGTTGGTGCAACAGTTGTGGTGGTTGGAGTATCAGTTGTGGTACTTGGAGCATTAGTTGTGGTTGTTGGAGTATCAGCTGTTGTTGGTGCAACAGTTGTAGTTGTTGGTGCAATAGTTGTGGTGCTTGAAGCATCACTTGTTGTTGTTGGAGAATCGGTTGTGGTAGTCGAGGCAATAGTTGTGGTAGTTGGAGAGTCAGTTGTGGTTGTTGGTGTAACAGTTGTGGTGGTTGGAGCATCAATTGTGGTAGTTGGAGAATTGGAGGAGGCTGTTGGAGCAGAAGTTGTTGTTGTTGGTGCAACAGTTGTTGTTGTTGGTGCAATAGTTGTGGTAGTTGGAGAGTCAGTTGTCGTTGTTGGAGTATCAGTTGTTGTTGTTGGGGCAACAGTTGTGGTTGTTGGTGCAACAGTTGTGGTGGTTGGAGAATCGGTTGTGGCTGTTGGAGCAGAAGTTGTAGTTGTTGGTGCATCGGTTGTGGTAGTTGGAGAATCGGTTGTGGCTGTTGGAGCAGAAGTTGTGGTGGTTAGTGCAACAGTTGTGGTAGTCGGGGCAATAGTTGTGGTAGTTGGAGAGTCAGTTGTTCTTGTTGGGGCAACAGTTGTGGTTGTTGGTGCAACAGTTGTGGTGGTTGGAGAATCGGTTGTGGCTGTTGGAGCCGAAGTTGTGGTTGTTAGTGCAACAGTTGTGGTAGTCGGGGCAATAGTTGTGGTTGTTGGAGTATCAGTTGTGGAAGTTGGAGAATCGGAGGAGGCTGTTGGAGCAGAAGTTGTGGTTGTTGGTGCAACAGTTGTGGTGGTTGGAGTATCAGTTGTGGTACTTGGAGCATTAGTTGTGGTTGTTGGTGTATCAGCTGTTGTTGGTGCAACAGTTGTAGTTGTTGGTGCAACAGTTGTGGTGGTTGAAGCATCAGTTATTGTTGTTGGAGAATCGGTTGTGGCTGTTGGAGCAGAAGTTGTGGTAGTCGGGGGAATAGTTGTGGTAGTTGGAGAGTCAGTTGTGGTTGTTGGTGGAACAGTTGTGGTGGTTGGAGCATCAATTGTGGTAGTTGGAGAATCGGAGGAGGCTGTTGGAGCAGAAGTTGTTGTTGTTGGTGCAACAGTTGTTGTTGTTGGAGCATCAGTTGTGGTGGTTGGAGCATCAGTTGTGGTAGTTGCAGAATCGGAGGAGGCTGTTGGAGCAGAAGTTGTTATTGTTGGTGCAACAGTTGTTGTTGTTGGAGCAGAAGTTGTTGTTGTTGGTGCAACAGTTGTTGTTGTTGGAGCATCAGTTGTGGTGGTTGGAGAATCGGTTGTGGCTGTTGGAGCAGAAGTTGTTGTTGTTGGTGCAACAGTTGTTGTTGTTGGTGCAACAGTTGTTGTTGTTGGTGCAACAGTTGTGGTTGTTGGAGAATCAGTTGTGGCTGTTGGAGCAGAAGTTGTGGTTGTTAGTGCAACAGTTGTGGTAGTCGGGGCAATAGATGTGGTGGTTGAAGCATCACTTGTTGTTGTTGGAGAATCGGTTGTGGCTGTTGGAGCAGAGGTTGTGGTGGTTGGAGAGTCAGTTGTGGTTGTTGGTGTAACAGTTGTGGTAGTTGGAGAATCGGAGGAGGCTGTTGGAGCAGAAGTTGTTGTTGTTGGTGCAACAGTTGTTGTTGTTGGTGCAACAGTTGTTGTTGTTGGAGCATCAGTTGTGGTGGTTGGAGCATCAGTTGTGGTAGTTGGAGAATCGGTTGTGGCTGTTGGAGCAGAAGTTGTTGTTGTTGGTGCAACAGTTGTTGTTGTTGGTGCAACAGTTGTTGTTGTTGGTGCAACAGTTGTTGTTGTTGGTGCAACAGTTGTTGTTGTTGGTGCAACAGTTGTGGTTGTTGGAGCAGAAGTTGTGGTTTTTAGTGCAACAGTTGTGGTAGTCGGGGCAATAGTTGTGGTAGTTGGAGAGTCAGTTGTGGTTGTTGGAGTATCAGTTGTTGTTGTTGGGGCAACAGTTGTGGTTGTTGGGGCAACAGTTGTGGTTGTTGGTGCAACAGTTGTGGTTGTTGGAGAATCGGTTGTGGTGGTTGGAGCATCAGTTGTGGTGGTTGGAGCATCGGTTGTGGTAGTTGGAGAATCGGTTGTGGCTGTTGGAGCAGAAGTTGTGGATGTTAGTGCAGCAGTTGTGGTAGTCGGGGCAATAGTTGTGGTAGTTGGAGTATCAGTTGTTGTTGTTGAGGCAACAGTTGTGGTGGTTGGAGAATCGGTTGTGGCTGTTGGAGCAGAAGTTGTAGTTGTTGGTGCATCGGTTGTGGTAGTTGGAGAATCGGTTGTGGCTGTTGGAGCAGAAGTTGTGGTTGTTAGTGCAACAGTTGTGGTAGTCGGGGCAATAGTTGTGGTTGTTGGAGTATCAGTTGTTGTTGTTGGTGCAACAGTTGTGGTGGTTGGAGCATCAGTTGTGGTGGTTGGAGCATCAGTTGTGGTGGTTGGAGCATCAGTTGTGGTGGTTGGAGTATCAGTTGTTGTTGTTGGAGCAGAAGATGTGGTTGTTGGTGCAACAGTTGTGGTGGTTGGAGTATCAGTTGTGGTAGTTGGAAAGTCAGTTGTAGTTGTTGGTGCAACTGTTGTTGTTGGAGCAATAGTTGTAGTAGTCGGGGCAATAGTCGTGGTGGTTGGAGCATTAGTTGTGGTGGTTGGAGCATTAGTTGTGGTGGTTGGAGCATCAGTTGTTGTTGTTGGGGCAACCGTTGTGGTGGTTGGAGCATCAGTTGTGGTAGTTGGAGCATTAGTTGTGGTTGTTGGAGTATCAGTTGTTGTTGCTGGAGCATCAGTTGTGGTTGTTAGTGCAACAGTTGTGGTAGTTGGGGCAATAGTTGTGGTTGTTGGACCATTAGTTGTGGTAGTTGGAGAGTCAGTTGTTCTTGTTGGGGCAACAGTTGTGGTTGTTGGTGCAACAGTTGTAGTAGTCGGGGCAATAGTTGTGGTAGTTGGAGAGTCAGTTGTGGTTGTTGATGTAACAGTTGTGGTGGTTGGAGCATCAATTGTGGTAGTTGGAGAATCGGAGGAGGCTGTTGGAGCAGAAGTTGTTGTTGTTGGTGCAACAGTTGTTGTTGTTGGAGCATCAGTTGTGGTGGTTGGAGCATCAGTTGTGGTAGTTGGAGAATCGGAGGAGGCTGTTGGAGCAGAAGTTGTTGTTGTTTGTGCAACAGTTGTTGTTGTTGGAGCATCAGTTGTGGTGGTTGGAGCATCAGTTGTGGTAGTTGGAGAATCGGTTGTGGCTGTTGGAGCAGAAGTTGTTGTTGTTGGTGCAACAGTTGTTGTTGTTGGTGCAACAGTTGTTGTTGGTGGTGCAACAGTTGTTGTTGTTGGTGCAACAGTTGTGGTGGTTGGAGCATCAGTTGTGGTAGTTGGAGAATCAGTTGTGGCTGTTGGAGCAGAAGTTGTGGTTGTTAGTGCAACAGTTGTGGTAGTCGGGGCAATAGATGTGGTGGTTGGAGTATCAGTTGTGGTACTTGGAGCATTAGTTGTGGTTGTTGGAGTATCAGCTGTTGTCGGTGCAACAGTTGTAGTTGTTGGTGCAATAGTTGTGGTGGTTGAAGCATCACTTGTTGTTGTTGGAGAATCGGTTGTGGCTGTTGGAGCAGAGGTTGTGGTGGTTGGAGAGTCAGTTGTGGTTGTTGGTGTAACAGTTGTGGTGGTTGAAGCATCAATTGTGGTAGTTGGAGAATCGGAGGAGGCTGTTGGAGCAGAAGTTGTTGTTGTTGGTGTAACAGTTGTTGTTGTTGGAGCATCAGTTGTGGTGGTTGGAGCATCAGTTGTGGTAGTTGGAGAATCGGAGGAGGCGGTTGGAGCAGAAGTTGTTGTTGTTGGTGCAACAGTTGTTGTTGTTGGAGCATCAGTTGTGGTTGTTAGTGCAGCAGTTGTGGTTGTTGGTGCAACAGTTGTGGTGGTTGGAGAATCGGTTGTGGCTGTTGGAGCAGAAGTTGTAGTTGTTGGTGCATCGGTTGTGGTAGTTGGAGAATCGGTTGTGGCTGTTGGAGCAGAAGTTGTGGTTGTTAGTGCAACAGTTGTGGTAGTCGGGGCAATAGTTGTGGTTGTTGGAGCATTAGTTGTGGTTGTTGGAGTATCAGTTGTTGTTGTTGGTGCAACAGTTGTGGTGGTTGGAGCATCAGTTGTGGTGGTTGGAGCATCAGTTGTTGTTGTTGGTGCAACAGTTGTGGTGGTTGGAGAATCGGTTGTGGTGGTTGGAGCTTCAGTTGTGGTGGTTGGAGCATCAGTTGTGGTGGTTGGAGCATCAGTTGTTGTTGTTGGTGCAACAGTTGTGGTGGTTGGAGAATCGGTTGTGGTGGTTGGAGCATCAGTTGTGGTGGTTGGAGCATCAGTTGTGGTGGTTGGAGTATCAGTTGTTGTTGTTGGAGCAGAAGATGTGGTTGTTGGTGCAACAGTTGTGGTGGTTGGAGTATTAGTTGTGGTAGTTGGAAAGTCAGTTGTAGTTGTTGGTGCAACAGTTGTTGTTGTTGTTGGAGCAATAGTTGTAGTAGTCGGGGCAATAGTCGTGGTGGTTGGAGCATTAGTTGTGGTGGTTGGAGCATCAGTTGTTGTTGTTGGGGCAACCGTTGTGGTGGTTGGAGCATCAGTTGTGGTAGTTGGAGAATCGGTTGTGGCTGTTGGAGCAGAAGTTGTGGTTGTAGTAGTCGGGGCAATAGTCATGGTGGTTGGAGCATCAGTTGTGGTGGTTGGAGCATCGGTTGTGGTAGTTGGAGAATCTGTTGTGGCTGTTGGAGCAGAAGTTTTGGTTGTTAGTGCAACAGTTGTGGTAGTCGGGGCAATAGTTGTGGTAGTCGGGGCAATAGTTGTGGTTGTTGGAGCATTAGTTGTTGTTGCTGGAGCATCAGTTGTCGTTGTTAGTGCAACAGTTGTGGTAGTTGGGGCAATAGTTGTGGTTGTTGGAGCATTAGTTGTGGTAGTTGGAGAGTCAGTTGTTCTTGTTGGGGCAACAGTTGTGGTTGTTGGTGCAACAGTTGTGGTGGTTGGAGCATCAGTTGTGGAAGTTGGAGAATCGGAGGAGGCTGTTGGAGCAGAAGTTGTAGTTGTTGGTGCATCGGTTGTGGTAGTTGGAGAATCGGTTGTGACTGTTGGAGCAGAAGTTGTGGTTGTTGGAGTATCAGTTGTGGAAGTTGGAGAATCGGAGGAGGCTGTTGGAGCAGAAGTTGTGGTAGTCGGGGCAATAGTTGTGGTAGTTGGAGAGTCAGTTGTGGTTGTTGATGTAACAGTTGTGGTGGTTGGAGCATCAATTGTGGTAGTTGGAGAATCGGAGGAGGCTGTTGGAGCAGAAGTTGTTGTTGTTGGTGCAACAGTTGTTGTTGTTGGTGCAACAGTTGTTGTTGTTGGAGCATCAGTTGTGGTGGTTGGAGCATCAGTTGTGGTAGTTGGAGAATCGGAGGAGGCTGTTGGAGCAGAAGTTGTTGTTGTTGGTGCAACAGTTGTTGTTGTTGGAGCATCAGTTGTGGTGGTTGGAGCATCAGTTGTGGTAGTTGGAGAATCGGTTGTGGCTGTTGGAGCAGAAGTTTTTGTTGGTGGTGCAACAGTTGTTGTTGGTGGTGCAACAGTTGTTGTTGTTGGTGCAACAGTTGTGGTGGTTGGAGCATCAGTTGTGGTAGTTGGAGAATCAGTTGTGGCTGTTGGAGCAGAAGTTGTGGTTGTTAGTGCAACAGTTGTGGTAGTCGGGGCAATAGATGTGGTGTTTGGAGTATCAGTTGTGGTACTTGGAGCATTAGTTGTGGTTGTTGGAGTATCAGCTGTTGTTGGTGCAACAGTTGTAGTTGTTGGTGCAATAGTTGTGGTGGTTGAAGCATCACTTGTTGTTGTTGGAGAATCGGTTGTGGCTGTTGGAGCAGAGGTTGTTGTTGTTGGTGCAACAGTTGTTGTTGTTGGTGCAACAGTTGTGGTGGTTGGAGCATCAATTGTGGTAGTTGGAGAATCGGAGGAGGCTGTTGGAGCAGAAGTTGTTGTTGTTGGTGCAACAGTTGTTGTGCAACAGTTGTTGTTGTTGGAGCATCAGGTGTTGGGCTCAGTTGGTAGAATCGGAGGAGGCTGTTGGAGCAGAAGTTGTTGTTGTTGGTGCAACAGTTGTTGTTGTTGGAGCATCAGTTGTGGTTGTTAGTGCAGCAGTTGTGGTAGTCGGGGCAATAGTTGTGGTAGTTGGAGAGTCAGTTGTGGTTGTTGGAGTATCAGTTGTTGTTGTTGGGGCAACAGTTGTGGTTGTTGGTGCAACAGTTGTGGTGGTTGGAGAATCGGTTGTGGCTGTTGGAGCAGAAGTTGTAGTTGTTGGTGCATCGGTTGTGGTAGTTGGAGAATCGGTTGTGGCTGTTGGAGCAGAAGTTGTGGTTGTTAGTGCAACAGTTGTGGTAGTCGGGGCAATAGTTGTGGTTGTTGGAGCATTAGTTGTGGTTGTTGGAGTATCAGTTGTTGTTGTTGGTGCAACAGTTTTACTGGTTGGAGCATCAGTTGTGGTGGTTGGAGCATCAGTTGTGGTGGTTGGAGTATCAGTTGTTGTTGTTGGAGCAGAAGTTGTTGTTGTTGGTGCAACAGTTGTGGTAGTCGGGGCAATAGTTGTGGTAGTTGGAGAGTCAGTTGTGGTGGTTGGAGTATCAGTTGTTGTTGTTGGGGCAACAGTTGTGGTTGTTGGTGCAACAGTTGTGGTGGTTGGAGAATCGGTTGTGGCTGTTGGAGCAGAAGTTGTAGTTGTTGGTGCATCGGTTGTGGTAGTTGGAGAATCGGTTGTGGCTGTTGGAGCAGAAGTTGTGGTTGTTAGTGCAACAGTTGTGGTAGTCGGGGCAATAGTTGTGGTTGTTGGAGTGTCAGTTGTGGTTGTTGGAGCATCAGTTGTTGTTGTTGGTGCAACAGTTGTGGTGGTTGGAGAATCGGTTGTGGTGGTTGGAGCATCAGTTGTGGTGGTTGGAGCATCAGTTGTGGTGGTTGGAGCATCAGTTGTGGTGGTTGGAGTATCAGTTGTTGTTGTTGGAGCAGAAGATGTGGTTGTTGGTGCAACAGTTGTGGTGGTTGGAGCAACATTCGTTTTGTTGTAGTTGTAGTAGTCGGGGCAATAGTCAGTTGTTGGTTGGCATCAGTTGTTGTGGTTGAGCACCAGTTGTGTAGCTGTGGCAGCAGTTGGGGCATCAGTTGTGGTGGTTGGAGCTCAGTTGTGGTGGTTGGAGCATCAGTTGTTGTTGTTGGGGCAAAGTTGTGTCAGTTGTTGGTGGGCATCAGTTGTGGTGGTTGGAGCAGTTGGTTGTTGGAGAGTTGCATCGGTTGTGGTGGTTGGGGCATCAGTTGTGTGTCAGTTGTGTTGTTGGGGCAACAGTTGTGGTGTTGGGCACAGTTGTGGTCTTGTTTTGTTGGTCAACAGTTGTGGTGTTGAGCGTCAGTTGTGGTTGTTGAATCAGTTGTTGTTGTTGGGGCAACAGTTGTGGTGGTTGGGCATCAGTTGTGGTGGTTGGAGAATCGGTTGTGGCTGTTGGAGCAAGTTGTGGTTGTTGGAGCATCAGTTGTGGTAGTTGGAGAATCGGTTGTGGCTGTTGGAGCAGAAGTTGTGGTTGTTAGTGCAACAGTTGTGGTAGTCGGGGCAATAGTTGTGGTTGTTGGAGCATGTTGTGGTTGTTGGAGCATTAGTTGTTGTTGTTGGGGCAATAGTTGTGGTTGTTGGAGCATCAGTTGGTAGCATTAGTTGTTGTTGTTGGGGCATCAGTTGTGTGGTAGTGGGCATCTGTTGTGGCGTTAGCAGCAGTTGTGTTGTTGGAGCATTCAGTGCACAGTTGTGGTTGTTGAGCATCAGTTGTGGTTGGAGCAACAGTTGTTGGTGGGGCAACAGTTGTGGTGTGGCAACAGTTGTGTGTTGGGGCAAGTTTGGTAGTTAGTTGTGGTGTTGGGGCAATAGTTGTGGTTGTTGGAGCATTAGTTGTGGTGTTGGGTCAGTTGTTGGTTGGGCATCAGTTGTGGTTGTTGGTGCAACAGTTGTGGTGGTTGGAGCATCAGTTGTGGTAGTTGGAGAATCAGTTGTGGCTGTTGGAGCAAAAGTTGTGGTTGTTGGTGCAACAGTTGTGTGTTGGGGAAATAGTTGTGGTAGTTGGAGCATTAGTTGTGGTTGTTGGAGCAATCAGTTGTGGTTGGTTGGAGCATCAGTTGTGGTGGTTGAAGCATCAGTTGTTGGTTGTTGGAGCATCAGTTGTGGTAGTTGGGCAGTTGTGGTGGTTGGAGCATCAGTTGTTGTTGTTGGAGCATCAGTTGTTGTTGTTGGAGCATCAGTTGTGGTTGTTGGAGCATCAGTTGTGGTTGTTGGAGCATCAGTTGTGGTGGTTGGAGCATCGTTTTTTTTTTTTGGGGTTGTGGTAGTTGGAGCATCAGTTGTGGTTGTTGGAGACAAGTTGTGGTTGTTGGTGAACATCAGTTGTGGTTGTGGTGGTTGGAGCATCAGTTGTGGTTGTTGGAGCATCAGTTTTTGTTGGTTGTGGTTGGAGCATCAGTTTTTGTTGACATCAGTTGGTTGTTGATGCATCAGTTGTGGTGGTTGGAGCAACAGCTGGTTGGTCAGTTTGGTTGATGCAACAGTTGTGGTGGTTGGTGCAACAGTTGTGGTGGTTGGTGCAACAGTTGTGGTGGTTGGAGCATCAGTTGTGGTGGTTGGAGAATTGGTTGTGGCTGTTGGAGCAGAAGTTGTAGTTGTTGGAGTATCAGTTGTTGTTGAGGCAACAGTTGTGGTGGTTGGAGAATCAGTTGTTGTTGTTGGGGCAACAGTTGTGGTTGTTGGTGCAGCAGTTGTGGTGGTTGGTGCAGCAGTTGTGGTGGTTGGTGCAACAGTTGTGGTTGTTGGTGCAACAGTTGTGGTGGTTGGTGCAACCGTTGTTGTTGTTTGGGCAACCGTTGTGGTGGTTGGAGCATCAGTTGTGGTGGTTGGAGAATCGGTTGTGGCTGTTGGAGCAGAAGTTGTGGATGTTAGTGCAACAGTTGTGGTAGTCGGGGCAATAGTTGTGGTAGTTGGAGCATTAGTTGTGGTTGTTGGATCATCAGTTGTGGTTGTTGGAGCAACAGTTGATGTTGTTGTTGGTGCAACAGTTGTAGTAGTCGGGGCAATAGTTGTGGTAGTTGGAGCATTAGTTGTTGTTGTTGTAGCATCTGTTGTTATTTGTGGAGTTGTAGTTGGAGTATCAGCTGTTTCAGTTTTTGATGAGGTCGGATCTGATGTTGTTTGGGCGAATACATTTGAACCTCCAGAAACAGTCCACCACACACATACTGTGTGAAAAAAAATATTTGTTTTAGTATATGTTTTAGAAGTTTATTTATTTATTTTCTTTTTTCTAGAATTTCTTTTTGTAGTTTTTTATTAAGTTGGTCTAATTTGTTTTCATAGAAGGAGCTTATTCACTGAACATTTTATGAAGTATTAGGTTTACTCACATATGATGAGGAAAGATTTCCTTCTGCCATCATAGTTAGGAATAAAGGACCTGCTAAAATAAGGTAAAAGTGTAATTGTGTTAACATATTTATGATTGGTCTGTGTAATTTTCAGATGTTTAGGTGATGTTTTCTCTACAAATGTATAATTTAGCCAGAATCATGTTAACAAGTTTTAGTTCGTCATAAATTCTAAGTACATTTATTTTTGTTCTTCAGAACTGAACTTTTGAGGGTATTTACATTTATTTGCATTAATATTTTTTGTTGTGGTTACAATGTTTCATTTGAGTTGCATGTTTCGATTAAATTCTTGTAAATGTTTAACCTCTAAATTGCAGGTAACTTTCTGCACCCAAGCTTCACTATTACAATATTAAATCAACAAATCATGTCTGGTTCAAATGTACTTGTTTAATAATCACTAAATAAAGCCAACCAATTTTACATTATATGGAAGATTATATTTTGAACAATTTTTTTTAAAATATCACAAAGTGTTTTCATACAACAACTTCGTATCAAAATGAATACTACAAACTGTGTACAGATTTTACATTTACAAACATTATCAGTTTACACAAAATGCAATGTCACTCAGCACTTGGTTACACTTTATTTTGATAATCCACTTTAGAAATTCTAATAATCGTAAGTAATTTTGCTTAAATAATTAACTAACTAACATTAATTTGAAACTACATGTCAGCTAACTCTAATTAGAGTAATAGTGGACTGTTAGGTTAGGGTTAATATTATAGGAATGTACTTGCAGAAGTTACTTATAGTCAGAAGAATGTCTGTTGGGGGACCATCAAAATAAAGTGTAAGCAGAAATTAAGCAGACAGTCTAATACTTTAATGACTGGTACATGCAAAGTTTATAGTTAGCAGAAATGGACTATTGAAATAAAGTGTTACCTATATCATATGTATATACAGATGTAGAAGTTGTCAAATAGCCAATGATTTAAATGCTATAGCGTTTCTGAAATACAACATTTTAATTTAATGTATTAAACATTCACGTGGCTTTAACCATGGTTATATTAGACTGGTTTCTTACCACTTAGAATTAGTGTGGATTCAGTATTTATTTGAGGTTTAAATTTATTCCAACAATAAAATACTACTACACCTACTAACATGATGTCTTACAATGTGTCAATTGTCAAATCTTTTTCAAACTTGAGAAATGGCCCATACAGAAGCACAATATGACAGCTACAAAACTGCTGTTTTGTAAAAGCAGAGACCCCAGAGCTCAATGACACAATCAGAGATAAAAGTCAATGTGTGGGCTGTAAAATGGTGGACATGCATTGTCACAATATAAATATACATCGTTTTTATCTTTTAAAAACCCATAGCAGAGAATGACGCATGAGAATAAGGCACAGTGTGGTATCTACATCTAGATAAACTGGAGCCAATCTTTTGGGCTACCCTAATTGAATCAAAATGTGAACATATTGAGTTTAATGGCCTCCTCCACTGTGTTAATAACAGGTTTAATTAACCGACAGCCCATTCATTTCTTCACTTAAATAGTGCTTTTAAAACTGCATTGCAGTGATGTATATTGTGCTTTATTTAGATATTAGACCTCCAGCTATTGGGGCATGGGATAAGGCCCCAATATCCTTCAGTCTTAGATATCGCCTCCTTTCATTAGAACATCTTTAATGATTGTCTCATACCAGCATGTTCTCATCATCAACATGAATATCTTTGAAAACAGAAATATTTATAAAAGCATTTCTACGTTTTCTACACATGCAAAGAATTATGCACGCGTCTTAATCTTACGTAAGCAACCGACTGCAACTGAGACGCCATGACGCGCATGCGCAGTGGGGAGATGAATAACGACAGATTACGCATGCGTATAGAAACTAGATCGATTTATTAACTTTTTAATATTTGTACCACGTAGTGTTATTATATATATTATATAAGTGGTTTAAACGTGCCTATTAGTAACGCTTATTGTGTGGCTGTTTGCGATGTTGATAAACTGACGATTTGATCATTTGTTGGTAAATCTTGACTTTTTGATGGATTTATTGTCATATACTTTAGTACATAAAACAATGTTTTGTGCAAACTACAGAACTTGCTGTGTGACA
The DNA here is from genome assembly GCA_036877525.1 of Chromobotia macracanthus. Lineage (NCBI taxonomy): Eukaryota > Metazoa > Chordata > Actinopteri > Cypriniformes > Botiidae > Chromobotia > Chromobotia macracanthus. The sequence continues at coordinate 4,745,436 of JAZGTH010000019.1, forward strand.
GACAAAAGATCATCAAAACTGAGCACTGAAAATCATGTGCAGAATCGTTTAAAGTTGTTTAGTATGATGCTAATATTATGATATTATTTTGCTCAATACAATATTGTACGTGTATAAATCCAAACGTTAAAACGTTTACCTAGAAACACAAATAACTCATGTTTGCTTCCCCTCAACAGTAAATATGACTTAAATACAATGCAGATGGTTTTATTTAAAAAGTTGCATTGATTTAATATTAGTAATATACTTTCATTTGTTGTTTAATGATTGTTTTTACCAAACACGTTAAAATTACATTCAGATATTACACAGACAAAATGTAATAATTGCTCATGAGTTTATACGGTTGATCCAATACATTTAGCCTAATAGTATGTGATTAAAACAATTTAAGCTCTGCAATAAACATTGAGCATGCGTGTAACTGAAATTAATGATTTTGCATGTCGGAAAATCCAGGCTGTTTACTTTGTAAACCAGACTAAGACATTAACTTGTACAGTACAGATACAATAAACAACAGAAACAAAGGTCATCTGCACCACAACTGCGCATGCCTGTAAAACGTCCTCTACGTCATGGATTTAATCCAGTCCTGACCAAGCATCACAATTTATCATCAGTCTACAAAGAATATCCTTGTACATCCCAGTTAGAACTAGATCCGCTTATTGAAAGCACTAATAGAAAAGTTTACAAAGTCCTAGAATGGTCAATGAAGCATACAGAGAAAGCCTGCACTTGACTGTGCATTATATACACTAATACAACACTAGGCCAGCAAGGCCCTGTATCCCCCTGCTGGTAGACATTGTAACTACACCATCTGACTACAAAGAGCATCTTTATCCTTCAAAAATGTTGAGTGTTGCAAAGGAGCTTTCAAAAAGCTTTGGCAATTTTTAGTAGCACACTATTTAAATAGACAGCCTAAACCCCAAGTTTACCTAAAACTTTGTAATGCAATCACTGGTATTCTCTAAGAAATACAAATCTGTGTTCTGTCCTAACAAATCTTCTCTGTCCTAAAAAATGTCTCGTTTTCAGAGAATAAGGACTCTAAGGTAACAGCAAATGTTTCCCGAATATTTCCTACTCGAAGAATTAATTATTAGGTCAACCATCACTTAAATATATTGAAAAATAATGGAAAAATACAGAATGTAAAGAATACAAAATAGCATTCTTAAAACGAGTAGGAATCAATGGCCGATGAATACATTACAAATTACTATATGCAAGAAATGTGAAAGCTACTAGCTTATATAATAAACTACCAAAATATATTATTATATTAATAAATTAAATTATAAAGATACTGTCCTCAAGAATGACAGACCAAACAGAAGAATTATTGAAATGATTGGCTTACTAAAACAGACAGACAGTTCCTAAATATAAAACAAGCAATGTGTTAAATACAGTGCTTTCTTACAAATAGACAAATAAATATAAATGAATTTATTTCAAATTGTAGGCAAGACTTAAACAATTAAACATTTTACCTGAGCTCAGTAACTTACCCTTTTTCCCTGTTTAAATTCATAACCATGTGCAACAAAATGTGTAATTGTCCTTGTACAGCTTCCTGCGGTTTGTCCTCCTACGTTAAACTTAACAGACTGGCGAGAAAAATGTAGATGATAATATTAAAGCTTGACGTGTGTAAGGTGTGGCAACTGAGTGACTGATCACTGTAGAGAGCAAACCGAAATGATGTTAAACGATGTTAAACTATGCCATGTCAACAATAAAGGGCGTATGCCCAAACAATATATTATTATTATTATTATTAATAATACTAATAATAATAATAATAATAATATATATGAAGTATACATAAAGTGGTACCACTTTATAGTATGAGGAACCCACATTCACTATTAACTGCAAATTTTGCCTATATATAATATATTTTCTAAAGATAATGATAAAGATAAAATACCTTATATTTCCTGTGTTGTCGTTTAACTTTAACTCATTTTATAGATACCATTTAATGGTTACATATGATGTGCTTTGGAAATGATTCTTATCTCACGTGGTGTAAGGTGTCAAATGACTATTTAAATAATGACAAAAGGACAAGGAAGTATGGAATTGAATGTAATTGTCTAGTATGTAATTGTGGGAGAAATCTCAGCATGGCATATCCTCTTAATGACATAAAGCATATGCAATGGTTTTAGTAATGACCATCTTAAAGCTTGAAAACCTTTTTAAATCGAAACACCATCTCACAATTACAATATTTGATAGCAATATTTGGTCAACAACAAATTTACCAAATAGACATTTTATTCCCCCTCTTTCTTTCTAAAGATAGCCAATACCACACACATCTGAAAAATAATACTAAAAACAAAAATGTTTTTCTGTCTTTAATATTGTTTATAGGGTGCGAACACAGTTTTAAAATATCTTAGGCAGTAACACACACACAAAGTTTGCTATCATAGACACAATTCCTTTTCTTTGGCTGTCAGTCTTTTTGTTCTAATAGCCTTGGGTGTGTCCAGCATACTTAAAAGGAACACACATTCATATGTACAGGTAGGCACACCTTTTAAAATGATATATTGACAATATTTCATTATTGTTGAACAATTGAATTTCTGACTTTTGTATTTGTATCATTATAGATAAAAGCCATTTACTTTTGAATGTTAACGAAAGTGCACAATACAAAAGTGTACTGATGAGAAAACCTGGAACCCAAACACAGATGTCCATTTACTGAAACTGACACCCAGCTTCTGTAACCTATGGGGGCTGTTATACAGACACAATGCACAATACAGAATTCCAAAGTAGCTTAGACTCTTATAGACTTATAAACAAACATAACAAATAAACCTTCTTCATCAGTGTCTAACATTCTTTAACATATTTATCCTTAAATTGTAATCATTTATCATTTCTTGTCTCCATACCTTTGTGCTTTACTCTTTAATGATTATTTGGGTCAGGACACCTAAGCCTTTACTCACACAATGCCATTCATATGAAGTGGTTTGCGATTAAATGAGAATTCAGTGAATACTGTGGTAAATAATCATACCATTCTAAAAATACCAGAAATGTGTACCAGGAGTCTGGTGGCTCTGTGATTTCCAATTTGAAGTTGTGAGGCAAGTTTTTCACACTACTTGTATATTGTAGGTCTAAAATAACAAAAGAGAGGAACAAGGTGGGGAGTATAAAGTTAATGGAGAAAGGGCAGAAGCATATCAAAGCTAGTTTGGTTTTAAGGTTCTAAGTTCATGGAGGCAAGTCAGCTTATTTCAGAGTTATGGCAGAAAAATATGGAGATATGAATATATGTATATAGATATAGATATAGATATATATATATATAGATAGATATAGATATATAGTTATAAATACACACAGTAAATCAATAACATATTTACATCATATTGTAATTGAAATATCAACATTAGGGGACCTGATTTAAGACCATTGAGATAAGTTTGGTTGTTGTGGCGCTAAAACATTTGAGAAGGGGGAAGAAGTTTAAAAAGTAACATAGAGGATAAGGACAATTACTTTGAAGGACATCTTATGAACTCTATTGATAGACAATGACAGGATTATATAACACAGCCAATATAAAGAATGAAGGAGAATCAGTTATTGGATGTTTAAAAGCCAGCTCTTTTCCATTTTGTTTTTTTATGTAGGTATAATAGTATTTCTAAATTACTAATTGTATTACAGAATTTGTCATGGAAATACATATATTTTGTTAATCATATTAAATGCACAAGTATTAGCTTTGGTTGGAGAACCAAAACTCACACAACATTGTGCAGCACAGTTATCCAGCACAGTGGTTCCCGGTTTGTGCCTTTCTGTGCAGGAATAGCATGTTGTTTATGTGTTGCTGCTTGTTTCCTTTAGGTACTCTAGTTTCCCCCAATACCGATAACCTGATACCGATCAGGTTAAATTGGAGATACTAGATTGTTATGTGAGTGCATTATGAGTGTGATTGTGTGTCTCATAGCCAGGAAAGGCTCCAACACACCCCACAACACTGATATTGATTTTTATGCGCAATAAACAATGGATGCAATCCCTTAAGATTTATTAGATGTGAATGCATGATAATTATGGTAACTGTGGTAAACGTTTGGCTTTTTTAGATTGTGTTGTGATTGAGTTGTACATTTAGTTGTACAATCTTGAAGCCACGCTTTGGGTTAGCTTTGAGTATCGCTACAACCCTGTACACATTATTCACTAGCTGGTATACCAATTTTCATGATGTAAAATATATTGCAAATATATGCTTATTCTAAATATTTGTTTAACAATAATAAAAAGTATTTCATCAAAGTCTATCTAAGTTAAATGTTCAGAAATAAACGTAAAGAAACGCAACGTAAAAAACAATTGCATTATTCTGTCCTCTGTTAATCGGGAGAAGAACAGTGAAGCAATTGTTTAGCTATTATATAGACTAAATCTGGATGCTTTATGTTTTACATATTTACATGTTTGTTCTCCCAAAGGTTTTTTATAACCCCACACCTAAGCAGGAACAGATTTTCAGGTCAATCTTTCCCCCACACACTTTATTTTAGTTCCGATGTAGTCTGTGAAACAAACAGCGTTTTGTAATACTGCACAACAATACCATTTCATATGTTGTTTGACTGGAATGACTGCTTGTATTCCTGATCTTTATTAGATAATAATACGCTTTAAATACAACGCATTTTATAGTGTATTCTGATAATGATATCTTTAAAATCAAACGAAGATAAAGCAGACACGATACAACCCAAATCTGACATCGCTATACCAGATGTCCACTGAAAAATAACAAATAAATAACAAATAGCCCAAAATAATACGATTGCAAAGTAATTAATATCACGAATGGGAGTCTACAGCTGTAGAAATCTTTCTTATTATAGTACAGATTCATACTCAACAAATTATCTGAGCGTTGTTATTTGTATTGTTGACGTAGATGTGGTTTTGATTGTATCTGAATATCAGTGGAAATGAAAGACCGGAATGCCATGGTCTGTTACCTCATACTGAGGCGTAAAAACCAGTTCAGCAATGAAAAAGGAAAGCACAATATTCACGTTTCAAAGGGTTATTTTGTATGTTGAACTACAGCCCACAAAATACTGGCGATGTTTTTTTGGGTGGAGCAGGTTGGACGGTTTGCCGCACTCAGGGAACAGCAGCAGACTTCGCCCTTACAAAAATGTTCATGGTGACAATGCTTAGTATCTGGCGAATAAGTTACTTTACGTGTGGTTACCGTACTAAAACTACCAGCTCTGATATGGATAAATGGATACATAAAAATAAAATCAAAAATGAAAATGACAAACGTTTTGGAAGCGGCATTAATTTTATTTCATATTTTTCATTACAATACAAACATTAGCCTATACTTTATCATATTTTAGAGCTAAACCTTTACATTTTTTAAAACTTTTTAAAAAAAAATCATGCTAAATAAGCATGATTTCTTAACTAGTTAATTAGTTAAGAAATGCAAAAAGACCCTCTAGGTTATTCTTTGCATTGTTTGGAAATTCATGTTATTTAAAGTCAACGACAGTGTATAATTATTTTGACATGCATTCATCTTCTGCCTTGGCACACCCATTGTAGTATAGCAGGTCTTTATTTATTTGTTCCAATTGCAACATAGCCTTTAGACTTCGAGTCTGCTGTGCACTGACAATTGTTCGTAACACATAGCCTAGCCATAGTTTTGACTGGTGGAAAAACAGTCATGAACAATTACAGAGTCTTCCCCATTACTACGCACTTGTTTGTTGTCAGTCTATCCTATTTCGTATGCATATAGCCTATATGAGTTTCTGTTTCGTCCAGCATGCTTTACCATTAATGTTTTCAGGGGGATGGAAAGTCGTTAATTTGAAGTATACTTTGATACTTCTGCATAAGCATCAACATGGAAATATTACTTGTGTTGCCAAATTGCATAGGAACACATTTCTGTGCTCATCGGAGTAGGAGCAGAAATTTGTAAAGATACAAGGAGCACTCACTGATCTCCAGTCTCCAGGGCTCATAAACCATGCTCCTGAACGGTCAGTGTCCTACAGAGTTAAGGCTCAACCCTAATTCAACACATCTGATCAAGCTAATCAAGGCCTTCCGGATTCCTAGAATCTTCCAGGCAGGTGTGCTGGAGATGGTTGGAGCTAAACTCTGCAGGACACTGTCCCTCCTGGAGCTGCGTTTGACACCCCTGCCCTAACCCAGACTTTCCACTAGTAACCCTAACCTCATTTAGCCTACTGGATCTGCCCTAACAATTAAACTGAGACTGCTGGTCTGGTTGAAAACCAGGTGGATATTATTGGTTTGAGTGGCACAACATTATTCAGTATTTTGCAGAATAATTTAAGATGTTTCAAACTTGTTGAGAACAATTTTTATTGTTGTTTTTATTTTTGCAGTTCAGTAGCATAAAAATGACCCAGTTAAAACACAAACCCTAAATCTCATCCAAATCCAATATACTGTTCATAGGATTCATGTGAATATTTCATCTGCTGATGCGGGTGGCACATTACACAATTTGGAGCACTTCAGCTTAAATGCAGCTTCTACCGCAACTGCTGCACTCAATGCGGCCTGATTTGCTTATATATTGTTGTCTCCACATCGCCTAATTTGTTTTGCCAATGCATAATTTATCTAAATCAGCTTTAAAAAATGGTACCATCTGGCCACAACCTCTCTGTTGTGTCTCTCTCTCTGAAGTTAACATTGATTATTACCACATAAAGTGCTTTGTGTACACGTTATCTATACTAGAATTGTGTATGAAAATGGGAAGCTTCATTTGTATTGTTAATGTCTATTGATCCCTAATAATAGACCTATAGTTTGGCTTATGCAAAGAACTCAACTCATTTCAACTACTGACCTTAAACAAAAACTGCAAATGTTACTCATTCAACCTGTTTTTACTCACGTTCATGACTCACACAGGATCATATATTGTCCATCTACATAACGCAGTATCATTCGCATGGTTGCTGGTACTGTGTACTGATATGGCCGCACAGTTTTCCCATGGTGCTAATGGATCAGGTTTCAAAATATTACCATGTATCACACCACAAGTCATAATACTAACAACCTTCTCCATAAGCTTGTTTCATGCTGCTTCCACTCCATTTGTTCTTTCATTTGGTGGAATGTCTGTAAATACAGTTGCTTGGCAGTTCAGTTTCTTTTCAGATGTTTTGATAAATGGTGTGGATGTTTTCAATATTTGCTGTGTGAAAACAACAAGGACAGGAGAGGAAAAGTTCAGTGTCAAAAATTATCAGCTGTGTCTCAAAAACAAACAAAAAATGTACGTCTGATGTCAATCAGGAGGGTGGATATGCCATTTTCATTCTATAGACAGACTCTGACTCATCACTGGTGATGACAAGCCCTTTTATAGTAATATTTTATGTTATTATAATGTGAGGAATGCAAACAATTGTTGAAATAAAGCATGAATCATATCTTAACATCTGCATTCATTGTACAACTATTTTCTGAAGGCTAATTTTGATGCCATTTCTTGTACAAGGTGCACCTATCTTGACAATTACAATACTGTGTGAATTAAACAGATATTGTGGGTGTTGCTTACCAGTTACACATTTCAGAAAACAATAGACAATTTGTGTCAGAATTTATTATGCAGTTTATTTCCTGGAACTTGGAGAATCCAATTTTAATGAAGAAATCAGAAGAAATTGAGAAATTCTTGTAAATTCAAAGAAATTCTTGTAAATTAAAATATATTAAAAATATATTTTTGTGTGTAAAAGTACATTTGTTTTGTTTGTTTGTACAATTGTTTTTGCAACAAATCTTTCAAGGGTGAATTTTATTATATTGAGATTCTACCACTTATAAAAATTTAACTTTTAAAACTGATTTAACTAAAATTCCACATGCAGTTCATACAGATAAGTGTGATATAACATCGCAGCATACACTCATTAAATAATCAAGCATAAATCCATGTACTCACATTAGACATGCCAAACACCGCCATGTTTTTAGGTTGCTCAGAATGGATAATTGTAAAATGAGAAAGACCACCAAAAGGTCATGGCGCTTTTGAAGCAGGCAAATTAGAAGACTCCTAGTGTGCCACTTGAATCCCGCCACGACATAAGTGCCTACAGTGGGTGCCAGAACCTGGAAACACCACGCAGGTTGTGACCTACATATACAAATTTATTTTGGCCCTTCCTGATCTACAGGTCATGATCATCCACCCATACATCTCTCACCAATGATATATAGACTGCATTGACTTGACTTACAAAGCAAAAATGCTTGCATAAATGGATGTATACAATGCATACAATGTCACAGTAAATAGCAGCAATTGAGCTTCTCACTAAGCAAATTTCTAAACTGTGAATTGGAAATTTATAACATAGACCTAGAAAATTTTTTAACAATGATTAGAACAAAAGAGCTTCCAGATACCATCAAGCTTAAAGCTTAAAAAACAAAAAAAATATATTATTGAAGGTTTCTGCTAAAGAGGTTCGAAAAAATATAAAATGCATTTCTAATCACTCAACTATTAAATACAGTAAATACAAAATCAAAATGTTGTGCACTAATATCTAATCCTACATTATATTATTCTTCCTAAACAATGGAGAGGTTCTTTTGTTGAAAATGCTGGTCTAATTACAATTCAATGAGACAATATTTAAAGACAAAATGTTATAATCAAAAATAATTGTCTGAACTAAATATGTCTAAATAAAAATGTTTATAAGGTCAGAAGGTCCCCTTTGGTTCCTTTTAGTAGCACAGTTTGAGCTTAGGAATCTATTGACAGTTCACGTAGGGTTTAATAGTTGGTCTGAAATACAGTGTTTTGTTTTTGACTTTTTGATTTTAGAGATGTCAGTCTTTCCTCATAGCTGCCCTGAGGTGTTGCAGAGATGGCGGAGAGTGTGGAGACTTCCTTAAACAGGCTAAATTCATGACAATATTCCTAAAACAAAAAGAAATATTAACATTCTTACAAACATTTTATAAGTACCTTAAGTGCTGTCTTAACAAGTTTGCAAGTATTTTTTTAAGAACCTCTTCTTAAGAGAATATTTTCTAGAAAAGCCTGCTCATGAGGTAACAACTGTTACACAATAACTGAATAGAAACCCAAACGCCTCATGATCATTTTATAGATGATGTGCGTCACGAGTTAAACCACTTTAACCGTTACATACTTTAGGTGTGATTTATTTGCTAATTTCCTCTCCAATGCTTTGGGTTACTTTAACTCAAACATACACTGAGTGAACATACACTGTAAAGAAAACTGCCTTAAATTGTTAAGTGTGATCAGTTTGGCTTTACATGTCATTTTAACTTTAACCTTTGGCTGGTGTAACTTGCAACTGGTGATTTTTCAACAATTTTACAAATTGTAAAATTTGTAAAACAACAATTACACAAATTGTAAAATTGTCACCAATTTTACAACAATTTCAACAAAGTTACAGCAACTTAATGCCAATGAAGATTAAAAGTACTAAGCTGAAATCTCTTGTGCAGCCAGCTGAACTTAACTTAAAGGCAGCAAAATGTTTTTTTTTTGTTTTTTACAGTGTAAAACAGGTTAAACTGAGCAGTTAGATTTTATCATTATGTCCGTATGTTATAATGATAAAGTAAGTCACTACTGAACCGATCTTTCAAAGTAAACAGCAATTGCAATATCTGATCTTTGATAAACATCTTTTGAGATTTAAGACATTTGAGGTCATTATAACTAAGATTTTTAGAACAATCTGAAGAAAATAAACTTTATCTGAAACGTCTAAAAATAGGCCCCATGGTGTCAACAGCTCCCACTGATGGAAAGTGCATGGCTGCTGACGTCAGTACCTACTTAACATCGTAATAACAGTATTTTGCCTTTACTTGTAATATAACATATTGATAATGCCGTTGCAGATGCCTTTGTTAGATTCTGACAGTAAGCTGTCAAGTAAGTATGAACACAGGTAACATAAAGCACTGATACTTACAGTTTTTATAGGTAAAAACAGTCCCACCTTGTGGATTAATGAATAAATAACAATTCCTAAGGAAACTACAATGTCACACTATACTGCTTATGGAACATGATGGGGTGGAAAATATTTCAACCAAAATATTAATAACTCTTCATTACCAAGGTCACAATCTCCTCTTAGCATTCATAATTCTTTAAAAAGTTTTTAGAAATCTTTATGTAACAGGGAGGATATTCTGTTTGATAAATATCAAATATGAAAAAGTATGAATGTTTAATATGAACACACAGACATTTGTCTTTCATTTTTTTTATTATTTTCATGTACAAGTACAGGTATTTGGATGTTTGATTCGTCATTACCAAAACTTTTCACTTAGAATTAACTCGCAGCTCCTCAACATGACTGATAAGATTTTATATCTGATCATCTTATCTTATTGAAAAACACAAAGAGTTTGATGGCTCTCAAAAGATTTTAGGACACTTTATATTGTGTTATTTTAAAGGTGAACTTTAAAGTCATTCTATGGAGCCATTTGAAGCTTGAACTTCAGAAAGTTTGCACAATTCATAAGAACAAAAAAAAGGCATTTATGATATAAAACTAATAAAGGTTCAGACTTCTACTTCTGTATAAAAATTCTAAATATAAAACATTTTAAAATATGACTAGAAAAATAGTTAAAAACAATCAATATAAGAGAAATATAAAACAAATTAAGAAAATTCTGTAGATCAGTAAGAAACCGTACCGTGATGCATAGCATACACTCATATTTAATCACACACAATCACATGCCAAACAACGGCACTTGAAGTTGGATATTGTAACACAGGTCAGTTATTGACCTAACAGACTGGCCATTAAAACAGTTTGTAATTACAGTTATGAGCAGTTCAGACAATTTTATGAGCGTTCCTGTTTAAAGAATATGAATTGGCATTCAATTTATTTTGTCAAAATAAAACTAATCTTTCCTTGGGAATCATTAAGCTATGGATTCATCCATGAAGTGCTTGTATAATGTAAGTAATATAAGCAGTTTGCTACGATTTGCCATTTTGCTAGCTAATCAAAAACATTATCAAAAAAGTTTTGTTAAACTTTTGCATTTGGAAAGCTAATAACTGGGTCATTTCAAAATCAAGTGTACCAATAAGTTTAAACAAAATGTCAGACGATCATAAAACTGAGTTCATGGGATCCAATTGGAGGTACAAGAGTTTTTGTGGATACATAAAACTGAGTTCATGGGATCCAATTGGAGGTACAAGAGTTTTTGTGGATACACCCACAACATTTTTACACAACTTACACAATCTCATTCTACAACATTTCTAAAGCAAATAAATCGAGTCCCTTCCACCACCCACTCTTCTTCCTCACACGTTCCTTTCTTTCTCTCCTTTTAAACCTGTCTTTCATCTTCAACCAAATATCACATTTGTTGTGGTTACTTCATGCCCAAATAACTTGGGACTGAGGATTTTCCTCTCATGCTCATATACACATACTTCTGTTCCCAAGAAAAGACCCCCATATCAAAAGCACCCAGACTGTCGGATGTCTTCAAGCCTGCTTCAGCTGTCTTTTCCATCCTGCACTCTCTCCTTCTCACTATTGTGGGAATCACTATTCCTCCTCTTCAGTGATGCCCTGGGCTTTCAATTCCTCCAGTACATTGTCAAGATAGCCAGGATCTGGAAAGCCATGTCCCGTAAAATTGGAGCCAAATTCTGTCTTGTGATGGATCTCGTTCCAGATGACAGTGTCTGATTCTCCTGTAGTGCTAGAATTTCCCACTGCGAAGATCAGCATTCGATCCCACGCCACCACCAACAGCCTTAACACCTGAGAACAGGGTAAAAGTAGATATCATTAGAAGATTGGTGAAGAACCTGATTCTAAGTTCTGGAATCAACATTCTTGTGCACATTCCTGACAGCCAATCAGATTTTGGTATTAGGTTTAGTAGTAATGTTTGGGTTTGAAGCATGTAAACCATTCAACCTGTTATTTCCATATAGTTTACGAGGTGGATTATGGTTGACTCGAGTTATGAGTAAGAATTAAGTTGGAACTTCATGTCCTTGATGGGACTTACCTTGCGCCCTTTTTCATTATCCGGGAGGTAGCAATGATGGGGGAAACCTCTCGCAGTAAAAGGCTTCCCCGGGTTTGGATGTCCAGGGCCCTGGAAAGGGACAGAAAATAGGCAGAACGTTACAGTTAGATGATCTGAGTGGTATAGCTGGAGTACCTTTCGTAATCATATTGCTGAGGTTGTACGGGCAATAACACAAATGCAAACATGAGATGGCAGATTGTATTCCATCTTCCTACCTACAGCATATCACAAGTGCGTTGTAAAATTCAAATAAAATAGATACATGATATACAGTATGAACAAGTTGTACCTGTATCCCAGGTGGTATGTTGTAGATGATACGAATGGCTTTGCAGTCTGCGTGTCCTGGCAGCGAGTGAGGGATGACGTGATACTCCATCTTACCGGGTGGCTGGTTGCCAGTTTTTACTCCATATATTGTCTTGCATGTGGGACACTGCAAGCTGCCATCTTTGTTACCTCTGTTGTACATGGCCACCAGGCATTGCAGATGATACAGATGGCCACATTGTGCCATTTTTCCTACGGACTCCGCACATGAAACACTCATCAAACCTGGTCCCTTATACCCCGGCGGACCCCGCAGAGCTTCCATGCAGATAGTGCAATCCTGAAAAGACATACAGAATGCCTATATTAATTGTTTTCCTTCATAAATGTATTGTTTCATTTCAGAAGATATTTATTAACCTACTTTAGTCATATGAATTGCTTTTGTGATGGGTGGATGCTCGTTACTTGATTGGTAGGGTATTGTGTTATAACAACTGGGTTCAATACCAGCAAACACATATACTGATAAGTGTACCCTGAATGCTGGAAATCACCAGCTAAAGGGCGCTTAACTTTAAAACGTAACTGAAGGTCTTAATAAGCAGTACTTCTGGAGGAGGACAGTCTCGTAGATCTAGTTTTGAAGGCAGCAGAAATTACAGAAAAGGTTTCAGATCATGTAGATATAGAGAACGTCTTACCTCTTCTGGTGGATTTCTGACCTTCTGCAAGAACCTCTTCACAACCTCCTCTGGTGTTCTACCTGGAAAACACAAATGTGTGTGTATAAGAATCTAATAAATAAGCAAAAGGGTTAGGCTGGTTGCAACTGGTTTAGAGTTAGGATGGGTTTATAAAGTGGCACCTGTAAATCAATTCTATTATTTGTGTTGGAACATGTCATACCAAACAGGACTACCTCTGATTTTTGGTCGTTTAATAACGTTACAGAAAACATCTCAGAAATATATTTGCGCTGTAAACTTTCCACCCAACAGAATACAATACTCAGGAATTTAACGTCCCTACAAACATGCCCTTAACATCTCACTATCATCTTTTAAAGATGGTCTTGCGTTTATTTATCTTCTTTTTTTTTTTACTATGAATGACCTTATTTATCTGAGGATGTCTTTAAGTGTATGTACCCAGGAATTCTCACCTTTGAGAGCTTGCTTCTTAGTGGTCTTGCGACAACAGTGTCTAATGCCGGAAACTGGTTTGATGTCAGTCTTGCTGACAGGTGGAGAATGCAGAAGTAGTTTAGGTGCGCGAGTCAAGCACACAGGTAATCCAGCTGCACTCATCAAAATGCCAGTAATACCTGTAAAGTAAAATTCACGAATAATGCAGATCAGTTCACCACTTACCTATTAGTTACGTATAATTCCTAGTACTCAATTACTATACTTAGAATTACTAATAGAATGTCTGTTATTTTCCTACCAGCTAAAGCTGGATGAATAGAACTGGAGTCATTAAGGTTCTTTACAGGAACTGTCGGTACCCTAGAGGAAAAACATAGACATTTAACACCTACTGTATTTAATCCACTAGACACATTGTGTTATATAAATATCAGGCACACATGCTCTTCATGTAGTACAAAGTTCATGGCTAAAAACAATCAAACAATGAAGACATGACAGGTTACTAATGTATTGTGGCCAATCATTTCTTTCTTTTCATCCGTTTCCATCTCTGTGCCTGGTTTGTTCTGTTTCCCATGAAATGGTTGCTTGAGGGCGTAGGATATGGGAGAGAGATGGCTGCTAATGGGGAAGTCTTTGACCTTCATTGACCCTTGGTCTTACCATTAAAACAGACATGACTTTTTGTTTTCTTTAGCACACATGCTCAGCAACTGCTGCTCTGTCTCCAGATGGCTTCAAGTCCAAGACACAACGTGAGCTTGATTAAATAGCGCACCGGATTAACCATTTAATAAGCTCTCTTGAATACATTTATGGACTTTTACTGCTTCGTAATTTGCTTCGCTAACCGCCTTAGGTAAATGCTGGTAATATTTAATTGCTTTAGGTAATGCTGGTAATAAATGAATATTTTTATCAGTCCTCTGAAGTCGTGTTAACAATTTCGTCACTATAGCAATACATTTTCTCCTAGATTAAAAACACCGACAAGGAAAATATGGCGTGGTTGTACGCACAGAATTTATTTGAAGCAAAAATGGAATGTAAAATGTCTTGAGACTTCTAACGTGACATTCCTGACACCTGAAAATGTGACGATCATAAGACAAGACAAAAACAACTCATTCAGCGTTAGTGCTATATCCGGCTGTATCTTGACATAGTTTAAATGATTTTCAAAGGGCTTTCACCAACATCCCTTTATATACATAAGGATCGTCAAACAACTATTTCTACACACCCCTACAAAAAATCTTTTCTAATGCTTCAAGGCAGACAGGGACAAAACAAAAAGTCTTTTTCTCTGTACGTTAACCCCTTCCTGACACAGACATATACACAAACACACACACTCTACTATGCTGAACATTTCAATAAGGCAGCATTGTGTTGCTAATGCAGACGAGCCCTTGTTGTGTCAACAAAGGTTTCCGCAGAAACCCAAAACTTACCACAGAGAACTGAAAGAAACAGAAACAGCTATAGACATGGGGTGGGGGGGGGGGGAAGACTATTTTGTCCCCAGATGGTCATCAAAGAGAGCAGACATGGATGATTTAGCAATGTAAGAAATGTGAGAAACACACGTCAACACCATGGATGGATGGATGGAAGGGAGGGGGAGAGAGAGAGAGAGAGAAAGAAAGAAGACAAATATGAGGTTGAAGGCTCTCTCACATACTGTAGAAACTGCGATCCGCCTTTAAAATTTGGAATTCAGAACTCAGTTTCAACTTGGAGGTTCTCGTCAACAGATTTTTGTTCATTTTTACCAAAACTAAAACTTACAAACTGCAGCTTTAAAAATATGCTTTAATAGGCTATTTTTAGGTCACTAATAAAATGAGACGAAGTTATCTAGGACAGCAGAGATCACCAAAATGAACTCTGCAATTTCATGATGACTTCAGCACATGCTGTTAAAAAAAGCAAAAAGGAGACATTTGAAATTTGATGTAAGAACAGAAGTTCATCAGAAGTCATTTAACTAGTCGTTTCAGCCTTTTGGATTGCCATCGTACATTTGAGCAAGTGCATTGTAATGCAAACTTTGAGATTAAATGGCATGCACAATATTTAAAAAAAATCTATACTGACACTAACTTAAGCCAATACTGTCTACTGAAGAACCACCGACCGATGATAAATGAGTAATGATCAACATTGTTTTCATCAAGAAAACAGACACATCACCAATGTTGCTAAACTAGTACTCTAAGCGAGAGTTAGTTTAAGAACTGATGTTTCGAAAAGCCAACACAAAAGTTTAAAGAACTTCCAAACTACGGGGAGCAGCTGAAAGAAAATAGTAAAACAGCTCTTCTCACCCTGAGGCAATAAGTGCCTGCGACTGTGCCACAGCAATTCTCTGTAAAGCAGGTTGACTAAGTCCTGCCAGACTGGCACGAGGTGGCAGAGGGGCAGCACAAGCAGCAGTGCGTTGTTGGGGTAACATCGTTGCAGTATTTGCAGATGATGTGGCACTTGTTGACATGTTGACGAGAGTGGCAGTTGGCACCAGTGTTGTTGAAGACGTTGACCTCTGGGCAGAGGAAGGCTGCTGACTGGACAAAGGCAGAGTTGGAGGCAGGGCTAAAGGTGAAGACGACTGGCAGCTAGAGGACATAGAGAGACTGGCAGTGCCCGAAGTGAGAACTGACATTGAATGAGCAAAATCCCCAGAATTCTTGGATTTTTCGAAAGGCGAGCAGTTTAAAGATAAACCATCTGGTAGTGTATGAGAATATGCATTTAAAACAGACAATGACTTAGAGTTTTTCGGAAGTGTCCCAAAACTGGATGTAGCATTGTTTGATTTTGTTGCATGAGATCTGCGTCCCAGTGTCTTTGATGCGGTGGGATTTGCCTTTATACTCATTATCAGCATGCATTGCTGGCAGGCACACGGCTGTCCAATAGGAGCAAGCGATGACACCGAAAGTGTGCCACTAGGGTAAACGGCACTTCCTTTCCTACTCAAGGTAGAACCAGAAATGCCTACCCCAAGAAGAGCCCCAGTGGACCCCCCAACTCCTCTAAATGTCTTCCCAGCTATTGAGTCAGTACCCCAAGTCTCTGAAGATTTGGGCAGTGGCCCATAGACAAATGGATAGACCATGTCAGAGCGTCTCTGGATGCGTCGCCTCCGTTGTGTTTGCCTGTTAAACTGGGTCATGGTCTCAAAGTCCACAAGGTAGCAAAAACCCAATGGCGTCAGGTCCAACATGGGTTGCTGTCGGTCTTGTGCTGCTTGCAAGGCAATGCTCACTTCCATGTCATAGACTATCCAAGAACCTGCATCATTCTCCCACTCCCATATCCAACCTTGGCCCGGTGCTGATGTGGGGTCATAGAAACTCCGTCGCACTGGTCTTATTGTACCTGAGAAGGTAAACAAGAGGATTACTCCACTGAATAGGGTAGACAGGGTAAATTGTAACAGTATTAGTCTAAATGCAGGTCTAAAGCGGCAATAATCCTTACTTCTCTATCACAATCTCTGTTTGAAACATAAAATTGCAAGTTACATGCAAAGTTACATTCTAAACGTGGATAAGTTAATATTATAAGCAACTGTTATAAGCTACAAACACTCTGCCATCCTCAACACGCACACAAGAGATATAGTAGCCAGATTTCCCTCTTTCATAAGAAAAGCATAAGAAAAGCAAGCAGCCAGTCAACTTGACTGTTAAGCAAGCAGCCAGTCAACATTTAAATCAAACGTGTCAATTTGACTGTTATTGTATACAGGATCTCCCACAGAAATCAATATTTAACAGTAAAGTTAGATTTGACAACCTGTAGCCTTAATGTAAGGTATAAGTATTAGAACAATGCTGGATATCAAAGCAACTGGTATTACAGGTTTAATTATCACATCATGCACTCACCAAGAATTCAATTCTCATTGTTTGCTTGTACTAATCTGCCTATATACCAGCTAAACACCTATTGTTATGCTTCATGCATACTTTGAACTAAAACCCTTTCATAAAAATAGAAACACTCTTCCCATGGGACAGAATCTGCTGGATCAGATCAGATGTTGAAGGGATGTGTGATGGTGTACTCACACTAGGCATGGTCCACTCACACTTGCTGTGTATCATGCCCAAGCACAATTATTAAATTAATTAAAAAATTACTATCAATATAGTAATAGGTGTTTGTTGTTGTAATGAGTATCTGTTCTGTATCACAATACATGTGAACCACACCCGGGCCCAGTTTAACTGTGCTGGCACGGTTAAACAAAGAGATAACACTTGCTTGAAACATTTTAACATTCCACTGTTCAGATAAGTCATATTATAGTGTTTCAAATTAGGTGGAGTAAACTCACTCTGCTTTATTTTTCAGTTGTGTGCAAGCTCACTTCCTCAGCTTCATGCCATATACACAATCATCTCCTCCCAGTCTTTTGTATCTTAATGAAATAAGGCCAGGTCCAAACTATGTTCTTTTATCAACAGAAGAATGCACAACTATTCTCCATAATCCCCCCTTTATAAATGTTATGAGATATGCTACATGCATAAGATAAGCTAGTTGTTTAGTTGGGCTGATCTGAAAGCACATATGGTTAAAGTATTCATAAACTGGGGAAACCATTCTTGATCTTTTGACGTCAGATCACTGTACCAAAAACATGCTGTATTTCCAGCACCCTAAACTTTAGTCCAAAAATAGCTTTAACTGAAACCAGCCTGCGGGTTGTTTTTAATTTACCATCTTTCTGACGTCAGACAGATGAGTATGTCAGCACAAGACTTGTGTGTCTCAACAGCACCCACAACTTAATCACCTCTTTGACCCACCCAAACAGGCTTAATTAGTTACCAGATGAAGAGCCTTTGCTAGAACTCAGGAATACAATTGCTGTAATTGTTATTGGAAGGTGGGGTGTGCAATTTTGGAGAGGCTAGCAATAGCAGACTAGCTCTGAAATCATAGATCTCACCCTCCCTTTAGACAGCTC
Source organism: Chromobotia macracanthus (assembly GCA_036877525.1). Classification (NCBI taxonomy): domain Eukaryota; kingdom Metazoa; phylum Chordata; class Actinopteri; order Cypriniformes; family Botiidae; genus Chromobotia; species Chromobotia macracanthus. The sequence continues at coordinate 4,764,039 of JAZGTH010000019.1, forward strand.
TCCCACGCCACCCCAATACACAAACACAATGCCCAGAGGTATGCAAATACATAGACTGACAGGTAAGCAGGACACCCCATCATTGCATTTGGACCGAAAAAATGGCGTACCCTGCCTTTAACTAGCAGCTAGATTTTGACAGTTGGGAAGGTTCCTGGTTGTTCTTGGCTGTGGAAAATGAGACGTGAATAAGACCTACGTAGCCGTCTTGAAAGGGTTTCTGAAGTCATGCCATGCTTGATCGCATCAATGCGGGTTAAGGATCCCAGGACCTCTGCAGCAACACAAAGCCCTACAGCAGGTGTATAGAGACTGCCCATCTGTTCTATTGTTGCCAGCTCCTTTCCTCCATTGAGGCCCCCATTTTTATTTTCCTGTTTCATACTAACAATAGCGGTGTTTGTTTAATTTTCTCTTTTAAATTTTAAGCATTACTTCTACATATAAACCATATGTAGAGGGTTGAGACAGCTCAATACCGCACAAAAATAAAAAAATAAATTTTTAATTTCAGATTACCAGTAAATGTTGAGTTTCTTGCACAGACAATTTTGCTTTATAAAATCTCAACATATTGTCGGAAGGTGCAGAGATTTCATGTTGCCTGTATCTGCTTTTCTGAATCTTAAAGACACCTTAACGAAAAAATGTCACGTACACCTTGGATGGCCTGAGGGTCAGTAAATAAGGTCATTTTTGGATAACCTATCCCTTTATGTAAAAAAATTAACTGTCATACACACTCACACAGACTCTTTATACATTTATAACTGCCATAGGAAAGAGAGACGGGAAAAGAGAAACACATAAGACAATCAATTTATACTGTGAATTTTAAAACTGAAAATTGAGGAAGAAACTAAGAATAAACCATACAGTTTGAAATAAAGGAGCAGAGAAGTTGTATGTTTGTGATAACTTAAGTCAACACTATCTACTGAAGAACCACAGACCGATGATAAATGAGTTATGACCAACATTGTTTTCATCAAGAAAACAGCACCAATGTTGCTAAACTAGTACTAGTGAAGGGGGTGATACCAACAAAACAAAATGGTCAGCCTGAAGCAGTTCAACAAATCAGAACATTCCCTCCACTGTGTTCAGCCCAACCATGTGAGAGTCACTGGATGAGAAACACAACCCAGCCCTGTATGGGTGTGTGTGCATGTCTCCAGCCTGCAATGGAAAACAGAGTAACTGACAGCCCCCCAGGGGCCAGAATTGATGAAACTTCACACAGTCTGGTGCACAATCACAACCACTCCCCCTTTTCTTCCTCCTCCTATCTTTACAGTTTCGTTCTTTCGGTTGTGCCTCATTTCCCTGGGTACTACTTAATGGAATGTCAGTGTGTGTGTGTGTGTGTGTGTGTGTGTGTGTGTGTGTGTGTGTGTCACAGAAAGTAACTCTACAGGTTCTTAAAGCATGTCTTGACAGAGCAAACATGATTGCAAACATCTCTATAATGTTACTATCAGTATGTCATGCATAACATTTTAGTAATTGCATAATGGATGCTTCCTCAGAATAGCTCACCCAAATCTCACTACTTTCTCGCCCTTGTATCATGATCATGTAACTTTCTAAAAAGGAGAAATTTTGACTATTCCCCTGGTCACTCTTTTTACATTTACATTTAGTCATTTAGCAGATGCTTTTATCCAAAGCGACTTACAAAGGACGAGAGCATTGAACATTTTGTCTTGTACGCCGACGAGCCAAGTCTACAAAGCTACATATACAAGCGGACATTGTATTCTGTTACTAGAGAGAAAGATGGACTAGAGACAGGGAATTTTGTTTGTAAGGATAGAAGGATAGGATGGAGGGATAGGATAGAAAGTGTTTTTTTAACATAAGTGTTTTTATAACATAAGTGATGTAAGTGTTTTTCATACACTTATAATTAATAGGGACTGAAGCTTTTAAACTTCAAAAAGGATGCAAAAGCACCATACAAGTAATCTACAAGTTGTGCACTAAAATAAGTTTTCTGACGTCAAATGAAGTCATCTTTGTGTTAAAAACAGACCAACATTTAAATCATTAATTTATAATCTTCCCATCCAGTCAACTCTTAACTTAGGTTCTAGTGCTTCTGTCAACTTATCAAATTAATAAAAAAAAACAAAAAGAATGAGATCTGACATCGCTACTTTTATAAATGTGACAGTGAAAGTAAGTTCAGATGAAAAATGTTCAGTGAGTAAAATGTCTTTTTGGTCTGGATCATATGGCTTCTGAAGTATGGACTTCTTCTTTGATACTTGTTGTGTTATGATGCTTCTGTATTTGTTAACCTAATTATTTCTGTAGAATTCAATGACGTGTAAAAAGTGTATATAATGCATTATTTGGAGAAAAACAAATGTTAAATCTGGTACATTAACGTCTCCAGATATAGTAAATGTTACAAAACAAGATGTGTGGAATTTATAACAATTCAATATTCTGCCCGTGTTTACTAAAGAATGAGATGTCTTGTTTTCTATACTCTACTGTTTCACTCCTTTTGTTTTTGGGAATGGGTGGAAAGTTTAATTCAATGTCAGTATGTATGCGAGTGTCACTATAAGGTGTGAAGACTTGATCAAGACCGCTGAATGCATGATGCATTGTGGGAAATATTTTGCACTGTTAAATATTGGCTGTGAATTAACAGCAATCTAGGGTTGCATACTTTTATAATACAGACATGTACTCAGATACGTGTTACAAACATCATTCGTGAAATCTGTAAAGCATGTGCTACGCATGCACGTTCTCATCTGTACCAGATGAGAAGATGGGTGTAGACAGCGATTTAGTTAAAACATGCTCCTAAATCACAGGGTTGTGTTGAAAGATACTGTACCAAACACATTGCCTCACAGAACGCTTATAAAACGTTAAAAGAACAACCTGAGCAAATGTTTTGGGTTTTTTTTTTTCCACCAAATGTTACTTTTGTGAATTTGCAATGTACAGACTGCTCAAAAAGTTTTGTTTAAAGTGTCTGTGCTGCCAGTATTTCACCACCATACAATTTTGTATAGTGTAGCACAGTAATCATACCACCAAAGAATCACTATAGTATTAATAATAATAATAATAATAACAATAATAATTAGTGCTTACACAATTACTTATTAGTGCTTTGTGCATTACTGCAACATTGCACCACTTATGTGCACCCACTTACTTACTGCTTAAATAATGATTTACCATTTATTTGGTTTATGTATTATTATGGTTTAAAGAGCGTACTGCATACTGTGTCACAACCAAGTACGCAAAGCTATTGTTATAAACATAAAACATATAAAAACAAATGATAAAACATTTTGCTCCTTTGTAAACGTCTGATATGTCAGGAACGACAACCGACGGGATCTGATCAGCTACAGATCTGCTCTCCCCGGCCGATGGCAAGTTCATCTCACCCGTGTCTTGTCTGAACTGATGCAGGGACTGCAGGTCGATGATGTAGGGCGACAGGCGGTTGTCAGCCTGGCCTAGGACGACGCTTCCGCCGCGGGGATCGCCTCGGATCACCTTCTCGATGTGGTGAGACACGACCGGGCTGTACGGCCGCCAGCGCCCGTGCTCGTTGAGCCATTCCCAGACGACCGCGGCAGAAGCCAGTAACATCGCCTCCCTACGAGGACATGACAACGAGTTACTTTTCTCTAAGTGTGGCGATCCTTGGGGGAGATGCAAACGTATGCACGGTAATAACCTGCCCCAAAACATCAACTACAAGCCACCGATAGATAAATAAAAAAGTGTGCTTATATTAAACGATCATAAGCGTGAAATGGCAAGCGTGTACTTACATTTATTGAGAGAAACGCCGGAGCTCGCAGCGTCAGGGAAGAATGAATCTCCGTAGCGCTTCCATGTTCCCAACAACTCCGGCGATTAAAATCGCCCACAGACCAAGTTTGTCCCTTTTTTTTAATAAACAACGACGTTTGCAGACTTGATTTGTGCTCTTTTCCTATTCGATCAACCCTTTGTTGAGACCCACGGTGCGATTTATCGAAAGGTGCGTGTGGGCTGCGAGTGAATGAGTCGCGGCGCTCGTGTTGGGACAGTCACGCTACTTCCCATCCCCCGAAACGACGACGAAACCTGTTGGGTTGGTCGTGTTTTTTCGGGCAGTTTGGATGGTAAACAAGCGGCAAAATAAGGTTTGTGCGATGCAACTGAATAATTATACGACTATTCACTAAGTGCATGAAGAAAAAACGGCTTCCTTTTTTCGGTCTCCTAAATAGGGACGTTTTAATGCACCGAACACGTTTTTTTTGTCTCTTCATATAGTAACTTATAAAACGTGTGGCAACACCAAGCCTTTAGTGACACTTTATTTATTTATTTATTTGTGTGCACATGTTTATTTATGTACTTGTTTACGTGTTTACATGTTGGGCACTTGTTAGGTGTTTCACTACGTGTAGCATGCTTTCCCGGGAGTAAACGTGATTTTCTTGTTCCTGGATCAACATTACCGATCAGATTGCAGGGTCAGGACTAACATAACATTTACGTGGTGTTTATCATTTAAAATGTAATATTTCATAAGGCCTAGAATAGTCGGTGGAATAGTTTGCCATGAAAAACATACGGTCTGCGAGCCTATAATGCGGAGTGTACCCGACTTGCTCCGCCTCGAACCGCCGGGCGGTCCGGCATGGGAATCGGGCGCCAAAGCATCTGGTAAGATCGGGAAGAGAAGTTCACACACCGCACAGCTTTACTCGAGCATTGGTTGACATTTACACAAGCATGCCAGGTTTTCATTGCTATAAATAATTCAAAGAGATGTACAAAAAAGAAAATGCAATGAAACGCATAAGTTAACGCCGCAAAGTCAACACTGATGTATAAAAGAACCGCAATGCAAAGTGAAATGGTGTCAACCTGCAGCGATGGCATTTCATTCAGATGTGAGTTTTATAAACTGTGCGAAACTGATCAGTTTTATCTTACAAACGGGAATGAGGAATAAAACACAGACGTGGACCAGCAAGACTTCTCGTGATCGCTTTATTTACAGGGCCAGCTAGTGCTCGAACCCCGAGCTATGTAGCCTGGATATACTTTTAAACGTGTGCATTTATTTTCCATTATTCTTTAATATATCGACATAGGATGTACAAGCCATAGGAGCTACACCAGAATGACAATAAAAGAATTATTCAGTGCTGTATGCTCTTTGAACCCATGTTTCAGCAACACGCTGAAAATAAATGCTGAAATGTATCTGCTTTTTGAGGCCACGCTTAATAAAAAAATAATTTCACTACTATAATCAGCTTGTTTATGCAGGTTGCATGAGTTAACGTTGTTAACTCTACATTGTTATCACTCCTGCTTGCGACAGAAGCCCGGATAGCTCAGTCGGTAGAGCATCAGACTTTTAATCTGAGGGTCCAGGGTTCAAGTCCCTGTTCGGGCGTGCGTTTTTTTTTCTTTTCTGTAAGGCTTGTTTGATGTGAAAGGATGACATATGCTTTCCCTGCTGCAAAAGACAGACGACATCAAATCATTTAAAGTCTAAAAAATGACAAAACCTCAATGAAACAGAGGCTGCATGACACGGAGTGATGGTTTGTTTTACCAAAACACGTAACAAATGTGCAAGTGAAAAGGAAATTGCAGCAGAGTTGTATTCTGGCAAGACTGAATTAAAAAGCACGTTTTAATGTTGCTTGACTGCTATGTATGTTGATTGATCGCTCAGTATAACATGTAACACAAATAATAATAATAATGCTGGTGATTATTAAACGTTACGTGTGCAATAAATGACAATATTTGCATGCAAAATAAAAGGGGAAAAAATCGCATGCACAGGTTTCTCATTTTGGGTTTTTAAATGCCTCCAGTGAGGCGAAACAATGCGGTTCGCCGCCTGCCTGTCATACTTGATTGTGACAGCAGGTGGCGGTAACAGGTCGCGCTGGCGATCAACGCGCGGTGAGACTCGACCAGAAGAAGACACGGAACGAGTGGAAGATTCTGGAAGTCGGAGACATAACGGGAAGAGACTTCACCGTATTTCACGGTAACTGGACATTAATTTTAATAATATAATGCCGTGGATCACATTTTATTTGTACTTTTATTTTGATTTCTTAAATACTTTCGTATAACATCCTGTTATTTGTTAAAAAAGACAACACAGGAGGTGATGTCATTTAATATACTTGCGAAATCATCAAGAGTTTATAGTATAATAATAATACGTTTAAAAGCAAAACAGACCTGTTTGAATGTAATGCTGGTAAACCTATTAATACATTTTAATTGTAGTCATTGCTATAATAAGTCATATTGCTTTCTAATAAGCAGTACCAACAGTTATCTTATATGTCATTCATTGTTAGACTAAAACTGGATATATTCGTAGTAAGCGTATTATTATAGTAATAATACTTATTTAATACTTATAAATAGTGGTCACAGTATAGTTTTCTTTTTGGTTAAATGTTTGATCTGCCTAGATTAACCTGTTTCAGGGCAACAATGGTAAAGGAGACAGGGTTTTATGATATGCTGGGTGTCAAGCCCAATGCCAGCCCTGAAGAGCTGAAGAAGGCTTATCGCAAACTGGCACTGAAGTATCACCCAGATAAAAATCCAACAGAAGGAGAAAGAGTAAGAATCCAGTATTGATCTTTTATAATCTCAGTTTCACAACAGAACAATGTGAGACGAATGTATTTATTTGTCATAAATTGAATGTTCTCAGTTCAAACAGATCTCTCAGGCATATGAGGTTTTGTCAGATGCCAAGAAGAGGGAGGTGTATGACAGGGGGGGCGAGAAGGCGATTAAGGAGGGAGGAAATGGAGGGCAGAGTTTCGGCTCCCCCATGGACATTTTCAACATGTTCTTTGGAGGAGGGGGACATTTTCACAGGGAGAGGAGAGGTATGTCATGTTCTGTTCTAGCTACCGGCTGAACCTGCTAAAAACACAAGGTGAAGATATGTTGTCTTTTCTGGTACACTGCATTGATGCTACAGTTATATACATTCAGACTGTAAATACAGGAATTGATGTTTACACAACTGTTAAAGCTAAACGTTTTAATGATGTTGTGCAGGTAAAAATGTGGTGCATCAGATGACAGTGTCTTTGGAAGATCTTTATAATGGAGCCACCAGGAAACTGGCTGTCCAGAAGAATGTAATCTGTGAGAAATGTGAAGGTAATGAGTGACTAACAGTTATTATACATACACACTTCCTTTTGTATTGTAACAAACTGCACTTCCTTTTGTATTGTTTTCTCAATGGTTGGAATTTGTAAAATTTTGATTTGGATTGATCTGTTTGTTAACTGGGTATTTTTTTTTACTGCAGGTCGGGGGGGTTGTAAAAGAGTGATTGAAGTGTGTCCGTTGTGCCGGGGGGTGGGTGTACAGGTCCGGCTTCATCACTTAGCACCTGGCATGGTACAGCAGATATCAACAGTCTGTGCTGGTTGCCAGGGGCAGGGCCAGCGGCTTGGTCATCGCGACCGCTGCAAAGCATGCTCTGGTCGCAAAATACTACGGCAGAAGAAGATTCTGGAGGTGCACATAGATAAAGGTAGGAAATTATAAGAAGTGTTTTAGAACAGCACAGTTCCATCCAATATAGTTTTGTTCGTTTCTACATTCTTTTAATTAAGCTCATGCTTGGTAATGTGCAGGTATGAAAGATGGACAGAAAATAGTTTTCCATGGGGAGGGCGACCAAGAGCCTGGCCTTGAACCTGGAGACATCATCATTGTCTTAGATCAGAGGTCACATCCAGTTTTCAGCAGGTAAGACCAGTCTGGATGAGCGAATATAGAGCTAAATTAAAATGACTAGATAATACTGTACATTCCCAGTCTCAAAAAAAAAAAGCTTTTTAAACCAGAAGTAATTTCAAAACATTTTCCTACAACTATTAGCGAGTCATTTGTTAAGTTGATTTTCTGAAAAGTGTAAACATTACGGCTGTGTTGATATCATAACATTCCTCAACACTGCTCATAACCCTACCAGCAACTACATTCATTCAACAAATAGAGTGATTTTTAGGGTGAGGCTGTCTCTTTTTGTTCTACTAATAACCAAGATGTTAGGAAATCTACCCTAATGAAAACAAACATTATTTTGCGGTTCCATTCTTTGATGTTAGTAGAAAAGAAATTCTACGCTTCAGCTTTAAATATTTAGAAGTACATCTCCTGGACATGAAGTAATAATATTTCATTATTAGTATTATACTTTTAACTATGCTTAATCATTTAGATAACGTATTTGGGAATTTGTGTGTATTATTTAGAAAACTTAATGATGGGCTAATAAGAGGCTTAACACTTTTCCACTCAGACAGAGAGAGGACCTTATCATAAGCATGGAGCTACAGTTGGTGGAGTCATTATGTGGTTTCCAAAAATCCATTAAGACGCTGGACAACAGAACTCTGCTCATCACATCCCATCCAGGTAAACTGGAGTGAAAGCATTCCATGCTGGTTTCTATTATCGGCACCATGAGGGGTCATCTGCAGTGGCCCATTGTGAATGAGTGAATGGTGGCATCCAGCAGGATGTTATCAACAAGATGTGGCTCACAGTAGTTTCTGTCTTGAACCTTCATCCACTTCTATTATCTGGCCCTGTGGGATGAAAGCAGCATGAATAGAACATCATCTTGGCAGATGGCACACCTTATGGTCATTTCTGCTGTAATGTCTTTTGGCATTTATTGGTGATGTGTTCAGGGGTGTGTACAACACTTGAGCCATAGCCATTAAAGCAGTCAATTTAAGCTGTACTCAAGTTGATCTACCTGGTTTTGGAGTCTTGTTTTATCATCCTGTAGTATGTGATGTCTTTTTTAACTCACATCTGAGATTTGCTTGTGTATGTTAGATGTTGCCAGCTGTTATTTTTTCAGGATAGTAGCTCTGTTTTGTGAACCGGTCTGGGTGGTAGTCTGGTGCTGAAGTTTGTTTGTGGTAATGCTTCTAAACTCTCCTTTGTCGTGATCTGGATCTGTAGTCTGTTAGCTTTTGTTTAGCAGTTTTCAAACAGAAGCTCTTGAAAACAGCAGAGCAGATCCAAAAGGTTGACAACAACAGCATACACAATAGCAGAGCAAATCTTTGCTCATTCTTTGCTTGATTCACAGGGGAGCTGATTAGACCTGGAGATAAGAAATGTGTTCTGAACGAGGGCATGCCTATGCACCGCCGACCATTTGAGAAAGGCAGACTCATCATTCTTTTCAATGTGAGTATTCATTATGAATGTTCATTTTCTTCTGCTGATAGCTGTATAGGTTTTGTTAAAGTGAATATGAATCTGATTGAATCTGAATGAATCTGCCTTATGATGTTACATATCCAGCCATTTTGCATTCCTTTTTTTCCGGAGAACAGAATTATTACATAAATTCTTTCGTTATTGATAAAGAGGATGTTTTAAGCTATGAATCTTGCAGGATGTAGTAATAATAACAAAGACCTCTTATATGTCAAAAGATAAAGGGAAATTTGATTCCTCATGTCATGACCCCTTTAATCAAATCATCAGACGCTCCTGATTTTATATATAAATGTGAAAACTTGCTAATAATGTGATTTAATAATGCTTTAGATTTGTAAAATCATTTTAGATTACACATTTCACATTCTTTCTGTGAAAAGAAAGCTTCACTACAACCTCTGATATTAGTCTCTCTGCTATCTGCATCAACCTAAAACTTTGACTGTATATAGCTTTATGAAGTATTCTGTTATTGCAAGGTGCAATACGCGTATTTGATATTTCAGTAATTGCAATATATTCTGCAGCTCTTCTGTGTATTCAGAATGATTTTGTCATAAATAAATTCTGCACCACTGTAAATATGTTTTAATGCATTGTTTATTTGTGTTTATCCATTATTTTTATTAAAAAACTGCTCATTTTTCCATACATTGCCCTGCCAAGCTCTGCTCCAGCTTTTTCTTCTCACTCAGAATGATTTAAATAGAGCATACGTTGAATGTCCTCTCTAGGTCACCTTCCCTGAGGAGAACTTCCTCCCGGTGAACAAACTAAAGGAGTTAGAGACATACCTACCTGAAAAACAGGCAAATACTGAGCCAGATGGCATGGATGATGACCTTTACATCTATGCTGACCTTGAAGACTGTGATCTGACCTATGAGCGTCGTCATTACCACTGTATAGAGGAGGAAGACTTTTACCCTTCTGGAGGTGTACAGTGTCAAACCTCATAAAGATTCTTTATCCTTCACCCTCCCTCCCACATGCAACATATGGCACCTCTGCTGCAGCACAAGAAAATATACTGGACCAACAGGAAAAAGTCATTACCTCTCAAATACTTCTGTGCCTAGAATAAGACCTCTCAGTGCCGAGCTCTTGTAGCTGCGTTTACATGGACACTTTTATTCTGAATGAAATCCAGTTGTCGATTCAAAATGTGCTGCTTGCATAAACGCTAGATAAAGCGATTGATGCTTTCACACACATTGATTACCTTGTTACATGAGACCTTTTGATTTGGACTCACCTATTAGTCTGAAAACCGATTATTAGGGTCCATGTAAACACAGCTATTTTTTGGAGGAATCATCCATATCTAGAGCAACTAATTTGTAAATAAACTAAGGGGATCTATAGAATGACATTAATTGAATCGTTTACCCAAAATATTTAAATTCTGTCATTATTTAGTTCACCCTCATGTTTATTTACCCTCATGTTGTTTCAAACCTTTTTGACTTTCTTCTGCAAATGCAGAAAAAAGTATTTTGAGGTTGAGTAAATGACAGTTGCCATAGTTTTAATTGAAAAAAAATTCTGTTTCTATGGAAATGCAGGTAGCCATTAAGAAAAAGGAATTCAGGTTGAGAAGGCTGTGCCATAATTCCAGAAATTTGATCTTCCAGGATTCATTAACTTTGAGGATCTAATTCTTATCACTGGTTTGACAGAACGTTTTAGTCTTTGTAGTTAATTTTTTTCCAAATAATTATGAAGTGTACATATAAGATCATTTGTTGGTCTTGATGTTTTGTTATCAGTTGCTAAATGTTTTTGTCAAATTATCAGACCTAACACCAGGTAAAGTTCCAAATTTGAAATCAGGAAGTGCTTCTGAAAAAAAGTCATGGAGTTAAAATGATGGCAGACTGTGATGCCCATGACTTATGTTGAAAGTGCTTTTAATTTACATAATGCTGTTAACATACATGCAGTTTGTTTATTGACTAATCTCTGGCCAACAGTGTTACATGACACTTAAATCATGACTAAAACATAACTGCCAAGGAAACATAATTGCCACCTTGGATAAGTAAATTGAATGGTACAGCACAATGTTAAACAAAATATGCAAATTTAATATATCTAAACTGTTCTGCAACCAGCTTGCATTTCTCTGCAGAATGGACCATGGTAGAAGATCCAAGATCTTACATCACATTGGTTGACTTTTTGTATCTCATGTCAACATTGTCCTGGTCTGCATTTTGGGGACATTTTTTTGGGATTGTAAATGCAAATTCAAAAGTGGATTTGAATTATGACCAATAACCTTTTTTCTAGCTCTATTTATGAATTAAATGTAATGTCATATTCAGTGTTTTATTTAGAGTGGGTCTGGGAGTATTTGATGTGGGTCTGATTATATAGAGCAAGGGATTCAATCTACACCTGAAGATGAGTCAAAATTTCAAGATATCTCATGTCTCATATATAGCCGCAAGCAGAAGTGACAGTCAAGCCCATCAACAGCAGCAAGGAAAATATTTGTGAACATCTCTGATGAGATCAAGAAAGGCAAGTTAAAGACAAGTAAAACTCATAATGAAATGATAACTTTGGACCAGCAGGTGTCAGTGTCACCAAATTATTATGAGGAAGTCAGGATGACACCTACAATGTTTGAAGTAAATACACAGAAGTTCTGTAAAGATGCAGCCTGACTTCCATTTTATACACTCGCCTTCAAATTTGTTGACACTGTACAACGATTTGAACAATTAACGTGAATTTATTAAACAACATTTTGTTTTATAAAAAGAATTTATGGTCATGAATAATCTAACCACCTAATTCAACTCAAATCGTTCACCTTACAGGTTAGTGAAAATAAAGACAAGCAGAATGTTCATCAAAACCACATTTTATTTGTGAGGTACGTCTCACTTCTGGCTAGACTCAGACTTTGATGCGGAGGCTCTCAGAGAGGAGAGACGGCGTCTCTTAGCAATCTGTTCTTGACGTTTTTCTTTGGCCTCCTGTGAAACAAGAGTAAATAACATAAGCTCATCCATACTACTTATATTTCATATTTTAAGACCTCCATCAAAGTACTACTTTAAACATTTTAAAGACACCCACACTGTAAAACACTTTTTTCAACATGGCTTTACAAGTCATTTCTACTTAGTTTAAATCCTGACTGGTGTAACTTACACAAATAAGCAAATTTTCAACTATAAGTTCAACTAATAAGTTACAGCAACTCAAAACCAGTAAAAATTACAAAGAGTAAGTTGAATTGACTTGTGAAGGCACATTGATAAGACTTTTTTAACAGTGCAGTTCAAACTCTAGTAAAAGAGCGGAATCAGTCTTTACACTTAAACTGTGATGACATACCTTCATCCTCTTGGCCAGCAGCTTGGCGTAATCTGCAGCCTCCTCCTTGTTCTTCTGGGTACGCTGCCTCTTGAGAGCAATGCGTCGGCGCTTGTGCTGCAGCACTCGGGGTGTAACCAGACGCTGAATCTTCGGGGCCTTAGTCCTGGGTTTCTTTCCTACCAGAAAGGGCATTAGCATGGCGTTAATTTCCCACTCCTTGTTGTCCCACTCACGACTTTAAATTTAATTCTCTGCCTATTATGCCATTTACAAAGTTAAAGTCCCAAAACTAAACCCTGACCAATCACAAAGCTCCTCTAAAATCTTATCAACTGAGATATGCAAATTAAGCATTCGCAATCTTGCATGCACATTTTAAGCCTCACTGTGACAAGGCTTCACAGATTCCGATTCACTAATACATTATGCATTGCTAGACATTTGACAAAGCAATCACAACCAGCCACAAAGAATATGATCAGATTGTTGTTGGACAGCAGCTCCACTATTGCTACGGCACCTGTAGACCAGCCAAGAAGGGTCTACTGGAGCGCTGCATAAATGAATGTTCTTACAAAGCAAGGCCAAATGTTTTGGCAATCATTAGAAGTACTTGTGTGTTTGTTAAAAAACAAAGCAAAGTCAAACCTTCTTTGGTGAGGGGTCTCCTGACCACATACTGTCTGACATCATCCTCCTTGGACAAGTTGAAAAGCTTGCGGATTCTGCTAGCCCTCTTGGGTCCCAGGCGGCGAGGGACGGTGCTATCAGTCAGTCCAGGGATGTCCTTCTCACCTGAAGCAAAAATCAGATGTTTAATTTGTCTATCACGTGGCAAGTTAACATAAACAACATCCACACTTCATTCATATTCTTTAAGAATGAAAGCAACATCACAACCAGCCATGGTGTAAAGAGGTGTCAACCTTTACTCCTGGAGGGCCACAGTCCTGATAGCTTAGCTCCAAACTTAAACACCCATAGCTAATCAAGGCCGTCAGAAATACTTTAAGCTCTCTATGAACAGACTTTACCATCCCTGGTGTAGAGGGTCATGCGATCTATCAGAAGTGTCATAGACTCTCACACCATACCTGCATTAAATTTCGGTGCCCATTTACTAATATATGAAGTTTATTTAACAAAGTTCAGAAGGAGCACGGTCACGTAATCAAACCAATCATCACACAGGTGTGCGTATATATTGCCGTCCCTCATCTCTGTCCCATGACAGTTTTGCAGCATCCCTCCACCACCCACTCTTGACTGGTATCTACCTTAGTCAAGGATGGGGGAGTATTCTGGGTTTGGGCCAAATCTCAGAGCCCTCCCCCCACACACAATGCCAAATATGCATTTACGATAACTTGCATATTACATGTTAGTGTGAACTCGTGAATACACACAGAAAGAAATTTGACAGAGCAATGCAGTACAACCAGCAACTAAAAATATGATCAGGTTGTTATCCGGATAGCAGCTCCACTGTTGCTATGGCACCACACTGTCCCCCCTTTGAGGCTATTTACCAACCGGAAAGGGTCTACTCGTGTGCCTGTATCCACAACGGCTTACAACCAGGAAAACATGTCAAGGTCGATAAAACAGTAACACTTACCCTTTCTGACAATGACCAAGTTGAGCACGCTAAGGTTGGCGTCAACGATGCAGCCTCGGACAGACTTGCGCTTGCGCTCACCAGTCCGGCGAGGCCGGTAACAGGAGTGCCCCTTGCTGAGGAGGAGACGCACACGGCCATGGGTCAGCACACCCTGTTTCATGGGGAAGCCTTGTTTGTCGTTACCTCCACTGATGCGCACAACATAGCCCTACAGAAGAGAGAGAACACAAACAGGTGTTGCTGACAATAACAACACATTATCTAATAACATGAGCCCAGCTTTAACCACTACACAGTAAATAAAACCATAGCTAAACAACAAACAACCTAGTAACCATAAGGTCATCCAAATCAGTGATTCACAGTTAAGAAACACCAATCTAAACGGGTCTTGAGTAAAGTCTTCAACTCGATTACTGGAGCTGTCAAGCTGATCTAAAGGGATCTTGAGTAAAGTCTTCAACTCGATTACTGAGCTGTCAAGCTGATCTAAAGGGATCTTGAGTGAAGTCTTCAACTCGATTACTGCAGCTGTCAAGCTGATCTAAAGGGATCTTGAGTAAAGTCTTCAACTCGATTACTGGAGCTGTCAAGCTGATCTAAAGGGATCTTGAGTAAAGTCTTCAACTCGATTACTGGAGCTGTCAAGCTGATCTAAAGGGATCTTGAGTAAAGTCTTCAACTCGATTACTGGAGCTGTCAAGCTGATCTAAAGGGATCTTGAGTAAAGTCTTCAACTCGATTACTGGAGCTATTAAGCTGATCTAAAGGGATCTTGAGTGAAGTCTTCAACTCGATTACTGGAGCTGTCAAGCTGATCTAAAGGGATCTTGAGTAAAGTCTTCAACTCGATTACTGGAGCTGTCAAGCTGATCTAAAGGGATCTTGAGTGAAGTCTTCAACTCGATTACTGGAGCTGTCAAGCTGATCTAAAGGGATCTTGAGTGAAGTCTTCAACTCGATTACTGGAGCTGTCAAGCTGATCTAAAGGGATCTTGAGTAAAGTCTTCAACTCGATTACTGCAGCTATTAAGCTGATCTAAAGGGATCTTGAGTGAAGTCTTCAACTCGATTACTGGAGCTGTCAAGCTGATCTAAAGGGATCTTGAGTAAAGTCTTCAACTCGATTACTGGAGCTGTCAAGCTGATCTAAAGGGATCTTGAGTAAAGTCTTCAACTCGATTACTGCAGCTGTCAAGCTGATCTAAAGGGATCTTGAGTGAAGTCTTCAACTCGATTACTGCAGCTGTCAAGCTGATCTAAAGGGATCTTGAGTGAAGTCTTCAACTCGATTACTGGAGCTATTAAGCTTTGTTTGGCTTACCTTCCACTCATCACCCAGAGAGTCTGCGGCCACCTCTGTGGCCATACGCTTCTCATAGAAGATCCGCAGTTTACGCTCATCATCAACTTCTATGAGCTTCTGGCAGCCAGTGGCGGGGAACGAGATATTGAGCTAGAGAGAAAAGAGAAACTTTTGTTAACAACTATGATTTCATGATCAAACTATTTCAAAAACATGAAATAACTAAGTTTCAACACGCTGCTATTAGCTAAGCAACCGCTAATGCTATAATGGATATTAGCTTGTCACTCCTTACCAACGTCCTTCAGTGTGTCCTAACGTTGTAAATAAGTTTACAATATTGTTGACAAAGGCGGCTACTTCCCCACAACTACTGTGATACGCACGTTACACGACAATACTGAGCGCCGCCATGTTGCTGCGTTTAAGAGGCAGCACTCCTAACCAAGAAAATCAACGTCCATCCTTCACATCGACTGGACCGAACTCGCCAAACAAAATAACATCCGATCGTTACGAGACCGTGAAATGCAACTCATCGGATATTTCGATGATTTTGTGAGCGCTAGAACTAAGAAAGTAACTTGTTCACCCTGCCTACCTTCATTATGGAGGACTTTCTCGCTTGGAGTCCACCACGGAAAAGAGACCGGATATCCGGCGCGAACTCTCACGTAGACCTTCGAGTTATCGCGAGAGTTCGTTGCGTTCTTGACGTAATGCACACGCTGTGTGTTTTATTTGTTGTATTACTGTATTTTTATTATTTATTATTATTGTGTTTGTTGATAATAGAGAGAACAATACAACTGCTTGTCACGTTTATTTGCTGCATCTATTTATTATATTTTAAAATAAAGTGAAGTAAAACACTGTACGTTCTGTCACATTTAGTTAATCGTTGTCATTGTGATCATCTTTGTGAGTATTTCTCTTTATGCCTTTATTACTATAAATAAGTTTTTATTTTTAATAGAGTCTTGTCTTTTCCACCCACTGTCCCAAATGGACATTTCCTCCTAGAAACTCAAACCTGTTGTTTTCATAATTCAATCAAGACAGACCTTTTATCCATCTTATTTGATCTAATTTGATATAATATACAGAACATTATTCCACTATTCAAGCATGATGTATTAACCCAATGAACTCCTTCAGACAAGATTTATTGTCCATGCAGGGACACAGAAATATGTCAATTCTTTATTTCTACTAATAACGCAGTCATGAATGATAATACAATCAAAAAACAATCATTTATCTTTTTTTAGAGGGTATTGATCCACACTTCAGCTAGCACTGGACTAACACTGGACCGTTATCCTGCGACTGTTGTCCTTCTTTTGTTTCGCATCGACAATCCTCTATTAAAGTTACAACTTTAATAACCTCCGTGTTGTCGATGCATGTCAATTTCACAGTCTTGAAACCAAACACGACCGGCGAGCAAACAGGACAAGGAAATGAACTTCCGGCTTCACCACTAGACGGCGCCGCGGCGCACTTTCCGAAACAAACGTTGTTTCTCAGCTCCAGGGTCTCGCAGTTTTCGTGGGAGATCCTCTGTGAAACAGGAAAGGGTTTAGGGCTTTATTGCATATAAAATTGCATATAAAAGTGCATATAAAATTGCATAAATAGAAGACGTGAAAGGAGAAGTCATATCTCTGAACAGTGAGCCAAAAATCTGAAACGCGAGTCTTTATTCAGCGTTACCAAATGAACCACAATATAAGCAAAAAGCAATCGAGATGCAGCCCAGCTCTCACCTGAGAGTATGTGAAAGCCCGACACTGTTCTTGACGGACCTCGGTGTTTCTTATTGGCAGCACGTATCTGAAGTCAGATTTTCCTCGAAATAAGAAGCGGGTCCAGAAGCCTCTGGGGTTTGTGGAGGGTGACCCGTGCGCCGAGTTCACGCCCGGGTTGGATATCTTGTCCGGGCTTGCATGCAGCGGTTCGTGTATATTTTCTGCAGTGAGATGTCCCACCGTCACCGCCCGGCTGAGATTTCGGGTCACGGCGGACAGGGACGAGATCGCCCGAGATTCACTCAATTTCACGAGATCCACCTGCGCCATGTCGAACTTCTTATCGAAATGGCCGTAAAATTCAGCCCCAAATGCCTTCATGTGCGGGAGAAGAAGAAAAATGAAGTGGACGGAAAGCATGCTGACCGTATGCAAGAGCTCAGCTCCAATGCACGTTTGGTGCGGACAGCGTTTGCTTTACGAGGTGCGAAAACTTACCAAATGTTACATCCGCACACCAAAGAAGCAACAAGTCCTGAAGGTCTCTCTCCCTCTTTCTCTCTCTCTCTCTCTCATTTCTGAACTAGCAGGCAAATTAAGGTACACTTAGAAGGGCCGCAGAATAACAAACATCTGGCATCACAATTCTGTATAAATATTGTGAGACATTTTGTTTTGTGTCTGTGAACCTGTGCATGGTTTCTTGCATTTAACTAGTTGCACACTGGTTGTCCAGTGACCGCCCTATATTCAGGCCAAGCAAAGGGGCCTTCTTATCCCATTTACTGTTTGATATTGCTGTGATGCAAACAACTGTTATTGCTGTTACTTGTAAGGATTAAAGTGTTATTAGTCAATTTAACATTGTATTGATATTATGTATAATATATATATATATATGTGCTGTTTTTTTTCTGCTTGCAGAAATGCGGAGACTGCAGGGATATGCAAGTATGAGACAGAGTGACATATCGAAAAACTCCACGAGCTTTGGAAAACTGGTTTTATAAATGAGCAAAACATTGTGCCATGAAATCATAATTTACTATTATGAAGTAAATATTCTTTTATAATGAGAATAAAAGAATATACAGATACAGAAGTTGAGAGCAGATTTCCTTTTGAAATGTTCCACATCACTGTAGATGGCCCCTACAAAAAATCATTGTGTATGGTCATAATTTATAATGTTTTGTAATATTTTTCTGCATCAAATTTATGTGTGTGGTATTAATGTAACAATTTAATAAAAAGATCTTTATTTTATTTGTATTAACAATAATCCTTTAATATTATTTGTTAATGAATGACATTGATGGAAATGGATCAAAGAAATGCTGTTAATGGCAATTGCTATACTGTTGATTTATTTGTTTGTATCTTATCAATGTCATGCATTGATAATTCCTCTAATCTCAAAGAGCTGTCATCTCATTCTTATGAGATAGTGTATCAGTGCTAACAAGCATTTAATATATAAATGAAAGAGACTCTTAACAAAACAAATCTGCACCTGTCTGACTGGTCGGATCGGCAGCCAGGCGTGTGCGTTGAATGTGTGGCCGTGTGTTTGCCCATTGGTATGCAGACACACCTGTTTATAGGAGGGCTCCACTGGGCAGAACAGAACCTGGGCAAAAACACAAACAGCTGGGAAGAAAAAGGGATGAACAAGACTTTCTTTTTTTAGAGGAGTATCTATGCAGGTGAATTTTTCTCTTTTAGATTATGCTTTCATATATTGATCTGTGTAAATGTTATGGTCTTTATGTAAGTTGTTTTATCTCTTTAAACTTGTTTTAGTAGTGTAAATGATCAGTAATTCCTATTACTTCACTTTAAGTATTACTGTATATCATTTTATTGTTAATATTATTTTATAATAAGGGCATGTAAACAACAGTATGGGAAGTTTTATGAAGCAGGTGCTGCCATTTTACATTTTAAAATGTGATATGTTCCAAAAGTAATCAGAGGTTTCTGCCTCTTGAGGTTTTGGTGTAAAATTGTTGAAAGCTTTTTTGCTTGTTTACTGTATTAGATCTTTTTTTTTCACTTTTCCCTTTAAAAGTGGACATTGATTTTGGTCAATTTTCTTCATCCAGATCCGTTTTACAAGTGGTTTTATTAACATAGTGTGTAGCTGGTCTAACTTCATTCCACCATTTCAGTTAACAACAATCATTTGTTAACTCATTCCTGAAAATCATTCCTTACCATTTTAAACTAGTTCCATAATACTTTTCATGGATTAGGTGGGCGAGTGTCCACTTAACGCCCGCTCAGGTTTGTAAATAAATAAATCAATAGCACACAGTCAAACTGACTGTTATGTGGGTGATTTAAAAGCAAACAGCTGTGTAGCGTTTATGTATTTAATGGCTGATGTGTGTCTGGTCTGTGGTTTAAGTGGAATGTGTAAGAGTATTGACACAACACAATACATGCAAAGCATTCAAAGCGGTGTGCTGATATGGGCCTTTAGGGGAAAATGTCAATACAGATTCCTAGAGAGCCGTGTGGCCGTTAACCAATCAGTATAATAGTTTTATATCAGCATAATACTAAATATATGCGAAATTGTGCACTGTTGGTTAAAGTATACTTTATATGGACTTATCAACCTCTTAAACTACCCCTTTCCATTTTTGATCAAACTTGCTTTTAGATACATTATGTCACTTCCTACTGAATTCCTGTCAGAGGACCAGCTGTCCTGCTCTATTTGCTTAGACATCTTCACCAATCCCGTCTCCGCACCCTGCGGTCACAGCTTCTGCTTAGGATGCATCACCTCCTATTGGGAGGGCCAGGGAAAAACCTGCGTCTGTCCTCTGTGCAAGGAGAACTTCCGCAAGCGCCCTGAGCTCCACATTAATCACACGCTTAAGGAGATCACTGAGCAGTTTAAACGGATGGCGGAGACCACTGGGACTCCTACGAATGCATCGTCAGACTCCACGACCAGTCCTATATCTGCAACGAGGCCTGTTGGACTGGGTAGATCAGAGCTGCCTGAACTGTTGTTCAAGGAGATGAGAAGTCGCTTTCAAAGATCTGCATCTGCTGAGGTTTTGGAATCTCAGCAGTCTTTATCTACACCAAATGACGCACATGCTCCCCTTTCTGCTGCGATGCCCAGAAGCTATAGTGTAAGTGGAACTAATGGTGATGGATCCCCTGGACAACAGTGTCCCAGACATGGGCAGTGTTTGGACCTGTTCTGCAAGACCGACCAATCATGTGTCTGCACAAAGTGTGTAGAGATAGAGCACCAGGGCCATTCTGTGGGACCTGCCAAGAGAGAGATGAATATTAAGAAGGTTAGTGTGAGACTCTTTCTCTGTGACAGGTGAATGTGAATATATTATAGTGTGCATGCCAGGTATAGAAATATTAATGTCAACTGTATGTGTTATGTGTCTACTTGTGTGTGTCAGCGCTGGCTTGTGAATTTGTTTGCTTGTGTTGTGTTTATTTGGTTGTGATCTGTGTTCAAATTGTTTATCTCTGCCCAGTCCCAGTTGCGTATCATGGAGGTGGAGCTTCAAGGTTTGATTTCAGCCAGAGAGAGAAAGACAGAGGAGATCCAAACATCATTCACAGAAATTCAAGTGTGTGCATCAATGTCATACTAATGTTTTAAATATTCTACACATACTGTAATATCTATATTTTTTGTGTTATATTGATTTTAATGAATCTCGCTTGCTATAAGGCAAAAGCAGAGCAGGAAGTAGCAGGGACTGTGAGTATGTTCAGTGAGTTGATGGTTGCAGTTCAGAGGTCCCAGGCTGAGGTTATGGAGGTGGTGGAGATGAGGCGTCGCTCTGCAGAGCTTCGCTCTCAGGCCCTTATACAAGACTTGCAGACAGAGATATCTGAATTGAAAAGCAGAAGCAACGACATTAATCAGCTCGTCCAGTCCCAAGATCATTTCACCTTCTTCAAGGTTTCAAGTTTCTCTTATTCTCCACTCTGTAGTCTTGATTTACTTACATATTGTTATTTTTTGTAGCACCCATTTTTTTCTCTTAATCCTTTCTCACAAACTATATAAATTAGTTTTGTAGACCAATTTGTAACCCAGTATATATGTTTTTTTCTTTTCAGACATATCCAGCCTATAGTAGTTTACCTATGACAAAGAGCTGGACAGAGGTGGCCTTGACCTCTCACCCTACAGCAGGGGCAGTGCTGAGAAATGTCACCCAGATGGTGAAGGAGGTGAAGGACAGGCTGAAGAAACTGTCAGAGATCTGTGAGTATCTGGAAAATAAGTTATATTACATTTTCTGCATAAATCATTCATTCACTTTAAATAAACAGGTATCGAATAGGGTCCACAAAGAACAGATTTTGCCAAAAAGTGACTTCTTTGAAATATATGAGACAACAATTGTTCTTTTAATACTGTATATTAAACATAAGAGCAGATGATTGATCAATGCATGCAGGTATGTGACTCTGATTTGTTTATGCTGTCAGATCTGCACTCTTCCAAAGAAAACTCACAGGAAACAAGTAAGTTTTTTACTTTGGGTAGCTTTCCTTCTGTTTATCCCTTCAGTTTCAGCTCATCTTTGCCGTTTTCTCCGCTAGGGGCTGAAGAAAGATTACACAGAGTTTTAATGGTGCAGCAGTGAACTGCATTATCTCTATATTGTTAAGCCAGGTTCAGTGTCTGTTTCAGTGTCTGTGCTAACTTGAGAGTGAGCTGTTAAATGTAATGTCTTCTCCAAGAGTACATTAAATTCTGAACAACAGTATCCTGAAAAATGCTTTCAATTTCTGTGTTCATATACATAGATAATATGTCAGTATAAGAGTGATTTTATTGGCATATTACTTGTAAGGATTAAAGTGTTGTAACAATACAATAAAATGAGTCAATTTAATATTGTATTGATTTGATATATTGTATTCTTCTTTCTGCTTTTCTCTGCCTGCAGAAAAATGGAGACTGCCGGAATATGCGAGTATGAGATCATTTTTATATTTCGCACATTAGCTTTAAGATATTCCAGATATTTGCTGTTGTGTGCTATACATTGCTGGAACGCCGTGTAAACTTCCCTTTTATTTTTCCCTTCAGTGGAAGTGACGCTAGATCACGATTCCGCCCATCCACGTCTGATCACCTCTGAGGATGGCAAACAGGTGCGCTGCAGTGACCGCTGCCAAACTGTGACAGACACACCCGAACGCTTTGACTGTGTGGTGTGCGTTCTTGGGCGTCAAGGTTTCAGCTCAGGCCGCCATTACTGGGAGGTCCTGGTGGGTGAGAAGACGGATTGGGATCTGGGTGTGGCTAGCCACTCCATAAACAGGAAAGGAAAAATTGTTGCCAGCCCAGCAAATGGATATTGGTTCCTAAGTCTACGTGACAGGCATGAATATATCTTTCGCGCAGAACAGTCAACTACAATAACCCTACAACCAAAACCTCAGACCATCGGTGTGTTTGTGGACTATGATAAAGGTCAACTGTCCTTTTATAATGCAGATAAAAAGTCACTCATCTTTACTTTCTTAGGCATATTTAATGGCGTTATATATCCTTTCTTTAGCCCATGCACCAACAAATCTGGCAAAAATGAGGCTCCACTTATCATATGTCCTGTTTCTCCAGCTGACAGAAGCTGACTGACTGAAAAATGAAAAACATGGGGTTGGAAAGTAAAAATATAGCACACACTTATGTAATTTACTTCTGAATGAAAAATGTATTAATGTTTGCTAACGTTTTAATAAAGTTAGCATAGTGGTGTTCTCTGTTCTCTGATGAAATGTGATGGGATGGGGGATTCTAATTATTTTATATATCTAACATAAATGAAACATAAAAATGTAATCTGATCTTTTTGATCAGATTACATTTTTATTTTTGATTACATTACATTTTACATGCTGATAATGAGACTGAACACAACATTGGATGGTAATATTTTTGGGGCTGTATGTTCAAAAGTGTATTTTTGTGTATGTTTGGTAAAACAAAAATAAATATCACTTAAATTCTTTATCCCTTCATATGGGTCGACTGTACATCACAAACCAAAGGTAAAGGTTTTCTATCCGCAGCTCCGGCGCATACACATTTAAAGTTCCCCACAGTTCATTTATTATGCTATTCCCTAAATGCCTTTTGTTGGGTGGGAGCAGAAACAGCTGTTTTCATGTGTGCTATTTAAATTAAAATGATCTGCTGCTTTTCTTTTCAATATATGTGAAGCTACAAGGCAACACTATAAAAAAAGCTTTACAAATAAACTAGAATTGAACTTGAATTGATGCAACATTCACGGCACTAGATGTCAGTAAGAGTCCAAGACAACTGCCGTGGTGACCAGACTCAGGGAGTGCACCTTTTAAGGCTGTTGTTCACGGTACATAACGTTCTTCCTACCAGTTCAACAGTACTTCTGCCACACCCGTTCAGCATTGTTCAGACAATAGTTCATCACACTGAACCGCTCAAACAAGCAGAACAATGTTGTCTTACAATGGTTGGTGAGTCAACCCACATATGTAGGCAACAGTTCAGCCTACTTCAACTGAGGCAGTGACAGTAGTACTAACCACAAAATCAACAGCGTTAGGAGATTCTGCAGTAATGTCTAAATCTCCTACAGCGGTAATGGAGATATTGAGATATCGTAGAGGCTGTTTCTATGAGTCTCAGACCTCTGACACAGTTCACCCCAGAGAAACAATTTATTACTAGATGTTGCTCTTTCATAGCTTGGGAGATATGGTGGAGATCTCAGTTGTTACACTTCAATATCAACATTGTATCAGATGTTTCTCATAAAATTGTTTAGGAGAGATAAAAATAGAAACAATTGTTAAAATACATTCAGATTATGGAGCTGTAAAATTAATGTATATTTTAGCTCATCTGGATTCGGGTAAATTTGGTGAAAAATGTTTGAGGTCACACTGAAATCAGGGATGCCTTAAAAAGCTGACTGATAAAATGCCAAAAGGATTACATCTGGATTATTCCAATTTGTTAAGATGTAAGAAAAAATTAAGAATAAGTGAGCCAAAAATTTTGACTGGTAGTGTAAAAACAAACAGCATCAAGCTTTAATAAAAGCTACGGTCAGTCTTTAAATAGCTGAGCCATGGTGCGTCCCCCATTGTTTCCTAATATCCTAATTATTATAGGAAATCCTAATTATTTCTCCACTTTACTATACACATATAGTAAGATAACTGACCATAAACAAAATACCGTTACTCAGTACATATCACCTGGCTTGACATAAAGCATAAAAAATGAAAGCTCTTGATTATTGTCACAGCTCATGACTTGACTAGCTGTGCCTAGTAATTTGTTGAATCTGAATAACAATAATAATGCTTTTCATAATACAGTGTCTTTTAAAAAATATGCACTAAAACAGAAAGACAGTATTTCATATTATTTTATTAAACCATATACTTCATGAAACAGAACACAATATTTCTAAGAACATTTTTAGTCTGTATTCCTCAAGGGTTAAATACATAAATCTCCCAAGGTATTATTAGCAAAACAATGTCATTTCTAAATGTTAACATTCTCTTTGTGCTATTACTGTAGCATGGAGAAATGTTCAGAGCTGGTTTAATTGTATAAACCTATCCTCATTATTTCTCCACCTTACTATACAAATAAACAAATAATCAACGATAAACAAAAATCTCATTAATCAAATATAAGGTGCATATCACCTGGCTCTATATACACTGTAGAACTCTTGTTTAGGATTGTTGTTACAGCTCATGACTTGACCTGTTGTGCATAGTGATTTATTGAGTCTTAAAGTAACCTAGCATGAAACCATTGTAAACATCAAATCTGACGTCATAATTTTGTATCAATATGTGCCGATGGGTAAATGTAGGAACAGTTTTCTTCTGATGTTTGCTGATATGGATGTGATGCTTAAAAATGCATTATGCCTGTCACCAGCAGGTATGCCAGAGTCATCCACAAGGCTGTGAGCATGCTGGAGACTGAAGAACTGGAGTTAGCTGTAAAAACAAACAAAAAAAATGTTTGATATGGGGTCATTCTTAGCATCTTTTATCTTACTGCCTGGCTTGTTGTCAACTCATGTCTACACTTATTTTACTTTTATTAAAGAGTTGACACTAAGCTCTGTATGTTGTTATAATCATATTATTTTAGTGGTGTTGAATCTACCATACTTTGAATATGAATATATTTGAATTGAATATATTCAGGACTTTATACTGACCTGTGTTTCCTGAAGAGTCCGTAACCTTGATGGATTTTGGATCAATTTTGAAGGTGAAATTCCCACTGTTAATTGCATTAATAATAGTTTGAACCACCTCCTTTGCTGTAGGTATAGTGCCATTGTTGTAAAACTGAAGTTCAGAATCTGTAACGATGGAGCCTTTGCTGAAAACACATGAAAACACAAAAAATAAACATTAAACCATTCGAACAAATATTCAACCAATCAATCAATGTTTTATTACATTTTATAATTTATTATTAATGGTTTTACCTGAATTTCCGAATGAGCATTTTCAAGAAGTTTGAAAAACGTTTGTTGAAAACTGCGAAGAACTGCGAAGATAAAATTCATAATTTAAAGAACTATTTCCAAGCATTTTTCATTATGTTTTTTATTTAATTCTTTATTTCAGACTGGACTAATTATAAAAATTGACCATTGCTTGTTGGAGGCTGCTTGTTTACCTGATTGCAGATAACTTTTGTCAGTGCCACGGATTCCGGTGAGGAGATATTTGAGAAGGTGTCGTTGAAGGTATCAATAATGCTAAACATTAAACTGAACGATGTAGTAGCAGTGGTAGTGGGCGTAGTGGTGGTATTGGTGGCATTGTTGGCATTGGTGGCATTGGTGGCATTAGTGGATGCTGTCACTGTATAAAGTAAAATAAACAGAAAATGAGACACAGTCCCTCATTATTGTCAGTGTTTAGTCCAATATTTAAAACAAACAACTACAAACATACAAAGGTGATAAATTAGGTCTTCATGTGTTTTCAGTAGTTTATTAATGGAAGACATTTTCTAACCTGGTTAGAAACACTGGAAAAACAAAATTCAACCTACATTTTATTAACCCCAAAGTTTACCACTAACTAAAAATACTGCTGTTTCTGGGTTAAAAAAACATTTTAAAAAAAACCCACCAAGACTTATTAATTCATTCCATTTCAGACAAATCACAAAAAGGTTTTCACACCAAATGATCATATGATTTCTAAATACCTTTGCCATAATGCACAACATTTTACATTAAAGTCTTCATTTTAACCTTTGCATTACTTAACAAGCTCCATATACAGTATATGGTGTTTTAGATACAATAAAATAGCTAAATCTGCAAAACCTGCTAAACATGCTTGTAGAATGTTCCTATTATGATACAAAGTTTTTCAGATATGAAACCTGAAAAACACGCACTTCCAAAAAGAGATTAAAGTGTTGCAGATAAAGCAAAACTAGCAAAATCTTTCATTGATTTAAAATTTGCTCATCAACCTGTTTATTGGTTTTGTTTTTCATGAAGCTGACTGACATATGGGGACAGCTATGTTACCACACGAACACTACTGACTTGCCCCAATACATTAATTGCCCCCGATAAATGAATCACTGCACTGCAAATAGAACATTTTGATGCGATACCCACATCATTAGGGGTCAGTATAAATCAAAGACAAATGCTAATTCAGACAGCAAAACAAAGTACTGAGTAAAAACTGTGACCTCTGAAACATCGCTGATGGATTTACAGTAGCCAATCACCTTAGCTATAAAAGCCACATAATCAGATAAGCACTGATTGGCCGATGGCACCACAGGAACTGGCAGAGTGCCATGCCCTTTAGAGCTTGAGCTGATTCATATGCATAAGCCCTCCATCACAAACAGCAAGTTAAATATATTAACCTTTAGCTTATTTCAGAAATGCATGAAAATTAGATCTTTTGAAATTATTAAGTGTGCCATTCGGTTAATGATAAATGCCCAGCACATGTAGTGTATTGTACTACAGTCTGTAATAATTGTGTGCATTTTGTTACATGCAACTGTGAAGGGCCACATGGATTTATAAGAGGCCCTTATATTCCATAAAGGCTAAACAAAGTGTGGCCACTGTTTTACTCTACAGTGCTCCACCATCATCTTTTAAGAAAATATTATTATGTGAAACACACTGACCAGGAGCGGTAACATTGATGGAGTCATTTCTGATTTTAAGGGTCAGATTTCCACTTGCAATTGCATCAATAAGGACTTGCTTAACGTCTGTAGCATTAGGGCCGTTGACACTGGCATTAAACTGAAGCGCTGCATCTGTCACAATGGAGCCATTGCTGAGAGGAAACAAACACAGTGAAACACACGCAAATAATCAATGATACAAAATAACTAAGCCACCAACCATTCATTCAATTACATAACCAATTAATACATGTAAAATAAACATAGAATCATGAAAAGGTTTTTTATTTTTACCATTTTATTAAACATTTACCTGAATTTCCGAATTAACATGCGTAGATAGCCTGGAAGTTTCCTGAAAACTGGAGAAAGCTATAACAGATTGAGACACAGATTAGGAGAGATATCTCTATTGCTTTACAGCCATAACTATATTGTCCTAATTATATATCTTATAAATTTTACATCAGTTTCATTTAATGCTTCTAAATGCTATAAAATAAAACAACAGCAATAATAATAATAATGGATAAATCTAACAATCCCACACCAGACAAAACTATTACCTGAGTTGTGATGTTACTTATTAGGGTCTGGGTTTCAGGGGCGCTCATATTGGTGTAGGCAGCCTTGAATTCGTCATTAATGCTGAAACTTATATTATACTCTTTAATCTGAACAGTGATGTTGGCAGAGGATGTTACATTTGTTGCATTTAAAGGCACTGAAACTGGCACTGGAGTTTCTGTTTAGGATGAAATGAGAGTAAAATGTTACAGTACACTGCAAATAATCCTTACTGTAATATCATTATCTAAACAGACACTGAGAGAGAAGGAGGGCTGTTTAGGATTATGTTTATGATGTAATTAGTATGGTAATTACTAATATTTCACTCAGTAAAATATTACGTGAAACACACTGACCAGGAGCGGTAACATTGATGGAGTCATTTCTGATTTTAAGAGTCAGATTTCCATTTGCAATTGCATCAATAAGGCCTTGCTTAACGTCTGTAGCATTAGGGCCATTGACACTGGCGTTAAACTGAAGCGCTGCATCTGTCACAATGGAGCCATTGCTGAGAGGAAACAAACACAGTGAAATACATGCAAATAATCAATGAACAAACGACCAGTTTAATTATTTTATATCATAATGATGAAACGACTTTTTTTTTTTTTTACAATTTTATTTAATTTTACCTGTATTTCCGAATAGTTATGTTCTGATAGCCTGGAAGTTTCTTGAAAAGTGGATCAAGCTATAACAGATTGATACACAGATTAAGAGAGATATCTCTACTGCTTTACAGCCATAACTATATTGTAATAATTATATATCATTTATTAGCTAACTACTCATCCTAAACATTTTGTTTTTATTTTAAATCAGTTTTATTGTAATTCTTGTAATTTACACCATTAACAATAATAATATTAATAATAATAGGTAAATCTAACAATCCCACACCAGACAAAACTATTACCTGAGTTGTGATGTTACTTGTCAGGGTCTGGGTTTCAGGGGCGCTCATATTGGTGTAGGCAGCCTTGAATTCGTCATTAATGCTGAAACTTATATTATACTCTTTAATCTGAACAGTGATGTTGGCAGAGGATGTTGCTGCTTGACCTGCAGCATGTCCTGTTAACAATTAAAAGAGAGAAAGAATGTCACACAAACATCCTTTACTATAAGGTTATCTAAACACACACAGACAAATAAAAGAATGCTAAATATTTACCACATTTCAGAGTGTACAATGCAGTTACTATTGCAATTACACACTGATGAGAATAAAAATCCAAATGCAATCACTCAGCTGGGAGATTCACCCAATGATAGTTCATTTAAGCTTCCTGTTGCTATTATTTGGCCACTGTCTTCACATAGTTTGCCATTTTCCTATTTAAAGATGCAAGGGTCCTGCCACTTCCAGAGACTTGCAAACTGATCTTTTGTCTTTAAATGTCTTTTAGCTTGGAAATTTAAGATTAAAGCTAATAAGATGTATTTTTTTGATGGAAGTTATTTCAACGTATTGCAGTACACATACATATGAGGGAAGATAAGCGTTCAGCATGGTGATCTTGGTGATCAACATGGTGATCTCACACATCTTTTTCGGCACTGGGTTATATTTACAGTTCCTCAGTATAACAGGCTCGAGTATTCTGCTTGACAGATGAGGTAACAGGATTGTAGGGTAAACTCTGCCAATCATGTTTCAGTCAGACAAAAGTTAGATTACTTGATTCTGGACAAAAATGCTTTTTATCACTGACTGCGGTCTTGTCATACTTGTAAATATGATAACAGATATACAGCTATGACTGGTATGACATTTTAGCGGCTGGCAGGCCGTCTGAAGGTTCTCAACACTAGCCCAGGGGACCCACATCACTGTACATTGTGTAAGTCTCCATTACATCCAATCATTTTAAAACTTTTGTAATAATAAAAATAAGACATTTATAAGACATTTAAATATAAATTAAATTTATTATTATTAAACTTATTATTCTGTCCCTTTGAAATACTGTAATGAGTAGATGATACAGAGTAATTTGGTACTTACCAATTAGACACAGAACAGCGAATATAATCCTCCACTCCATTGCTCTGTTCTTTATAACAATACCCTTAAAAAGTAAAAAACAGGATGAGAAAGTGAAGTAAATGAAGCATAGAAAATGAACAAAACCTTATAATCTAACACATTCCCTATTATGCAGGTTAATGAAATGAAGAAAAATACTCTTTAATATCAAAATATGTGTATATAGACAAAATAGAATACATATTATATTCATACCATATTTACCAAATAAATAGTTACATTTACCAAACAAGTTACAGTTACAGGTGCAGTAAAACATTATAATATATTCCAAACACACATTTCAAAATTAAAAATTATGGACACATTGTTGAAAACAGCACACAGGAATATTACATATGGGTATGCTGCCATTGGAATACTGGTATATTGAAAACCATAAAAATTCAAAGCACATATATGTACACATACAAAATAAAGAAAGAAATAAAAACATTCACTGAAAATAAACATTCTTCCACTTACTTATTGATTATAACTGCAGAAATGTCAACAATCCCAGGTTATCCGAGGATGAAGAAAATCTGTGTTCTTAGTTAAGTGAAAACCTTGAAAACAGTATGACAGAAAGGTGAGCTGGTATTTAAAGTGAGCTTTAATGAGGTTTTTTCTTTGAAAAAAAAGAATGGACCAATGACAATTCAGCTGTGGGTTTTGTTGACAGACTTGATGAACAACATCACAATAATAGCTTTGCTTGATGGTAACTTCCCAAATCAAATAACCGTAAACACAGGCAGGCAGTGAAACCCAGCTTCATCTTTTAGTAATACACTATGTGTTCAATAGCCAAGTAAAATGTTTATTTTCATTTCTTTAACTACATTTTAAATGATATAATAGGTTCTCCATAGTATATAATCAGATTGTCTAATAGAGTCTAATCACCATTCACTCACCTAACTAAAGTAACTCACACCCCAACCCAGAACTAGCTAATTCTTTTGCTTGTATTAAATTCCACATGCCAAAAACTCATGTCACAATATCGTCCATTATTATGAGTCAGTTATTAAATTCATTTATCTGTCCTACAGGCATTCAGTTTTGGTTTAGGGAACTATTGTTAAGGGAACTAAGTCAGTTTTTGTAAAATATGTAGTATTTCACTGTGGCCAGCCCACAGTGGTAGTTTAACTACATTACGGTAGTTTAAAATAAACTTTACCTCAAATACTTTAAATGTCCTATGAGATTCTCCCCTAAAAGATAACAATGTAGTGTATGTGTAAAAATTGGAATTTTGAAAATCAGAGGCACATGGAAAATCTTCACCTCTCCGGAAACATTGTTTTGTTCAAGTTTGAATTTGTTTGTATGAAACCACTGATTCATTCATTTCAATCCTACAGTGTTCCGTCTTGTGAAGGAAGAACTGTCCCGTAAATATTCAGAACTCACAGCTCAGTTGGAGTTTTTTAACTTTGTGTCAAATGCAACGTTTCAGTAAATGGGTGTCACCATCTTTTCAATTTTTTTTAGTCATTGTCACTATATATAAATATACACGTCTTTATTGCCAGAGCAGAAAGGGCCTTAACTTTAAATGTCATTGTTCCTGAAAAATGGCATCCTGCCACTCCCATAAAACGCTGAATGAACAGGACAATTTGAGAGCCACACCTGACAGTAAAAAGTTGATCATCTTGAACTGTGTGAACGTAGCCCAATTTCATGCAGACCTACTTTTGTAAGTATGACTAACTAATGGCAATAGAGAGATGATACATATGTTATGATCCATATGATACATACATTTGTGATCATGATCATGATCAAGTATTTACACTACAAAAAAGATATCTTGGCTACATAAATAAATACCAACAGTCTTCAAAATGAGAGTTCCCCTCCCACCTGTGACAGGTTCATATACCAAATATATCAAAACATATATCGTTTCAGTAGTAAATTATGACGACTAGGATGACTACATTTCTTAAAATTGCCACTATGTTCACAAGGGAAGGAACAAACAGAAAGGGCATTCACGCAACAAAAGTTTTCCACAAAGCACATGACATCGTAACTCATTGCAAAGCTAGTCTCACTCTGTCTTCACACACTATTAACATACCTATATTAAACTTGTTAGTCCACATAGCTGGACGGAAACAATGATCTATCAGTTCTGTCATAAACCAACGGTGTAAAAATGAGTGTTAATTGAATAGATGCTGCACAGACTTGTTCATAGGAAGAATTTCCCTTCTCACCGAAACTGTCTACAATATTGCATAATTAATATTCTGACCTGATTGTTGGAAAGTTAATGTAATAGATTTAGATTTTTAGATAAGATTTAATAGATTTAGACCAGCAGCAATAAAACACAACCAATCAAAAGTTCAGCACAAGACATGAAGTGATTTAGGTAACTATAAAAAATGTAAATGTTAAGCAGTGTAGGCCTACAGCTGGAATTAAACAGCTAATTGTGACATGCAGCTAAATGACATAAATAAATTATATAATTGTAAGTATAGCAAAACAGTGTAAATACATTAGATCACAGCAAAGAGCTGCTGTTCAAACACGCCTGTCTGTAATGTTTATGTAAATCTTGAAGACCCTGACTAGCTGGTTCAGGTGTGTTTAATCAGGGTTGGAGCAGTTGATGCGTCATCCAAGTCATTCTGGAAAGATAATATAAATGAGATGAA
This sequence comes from Chromobotia macracanthus, assembly GCA_036877525.1. Classification (NCBI taxonomy): domain Eukaryota; kingdom Metazoa; phylum Chordata; class Actinopteri; order Cypriniformes; family Botiidae; genus Chromobotia; species Chromobotia macracanthus. The sequence continues at coordinate 4,796,858 of JAZGTH010000019.1, forward strand.
GTCACACGAATTCCACCACAAAGACGCATTTACCTGTAGGAAACTCCAGATTTTATTAAGGCCCAGAATTGCAGAGTTTGTGGCCGGGTGTCTGCTAAAAAATCATGGTTAAATAAATTGTAAATAATAATGCTGACAGTACGATGTAGTTTGTGTAGTGGGTGGCAAACAACAGAATCTGACCAGTTTGAGCAACAAAACCACATTGTTGTGGCTTCATAAATATAATGAAATACACACGATCGATAATAACACACCTAATGCACAGCCTTTAAATTTCATTTGTTGCAATAGTGCTTAAAAACTTCCTTTATTTCTCAGTAATTGAGGAACAGGGAAAAAGAGTTCCCAGAAGGATCTAAACACCATCAAACCCACCCACAAAAGAGCTACCTGGAGTTGCTGGAGGGTCTTCTGTGGGGGTACAAACATAATGTAAAGACTGCAGATGACTCAGGCACGGTGAGCCTAATTACCGATGCAGGTTAGAAGGTTTATGCTGAAGAGATGCAAATTGTGAGAGATATTTTCATACATTTTAGGATGTCACGTACCAAAAGAAGTTAGGAGCATGTGTTTTCAAAACAGAGCAACAGAAATAGGTGCAGTGGCACAACCTGAACTGTGACAAACCTGAGGTACAAGCCTGACCAATGAGACGCCATGTTTCGGTTGATGAGGCTGTTGGTACGAATAGGTGCGGCTGGTTTCATTAACGATCGTATTAAAGTGTTATTGACAGGCTCCTTTGTGGTTCAAGGCGGAAACTTTATTGGTTTACTGGTTATGACAACACGACAGGCTGTGTCATAGTATATTGACAATCAAAACTTTTACCCAATTCTTCAACTCTGGTGCTTTCCTGTACCCTGATAAACCTTGATCTTTAACTGTATATCTAACTGATGCTGGCAGTAAAATTGTGGCTGCCCCCTCTCACCCTGGTCACAACTTTTCATGGCAGTGCCCTCTGGCAAGCGGCTGTTCTGCTCCTTTGTCAGGACCAGTTTCTTTGCATTCAGATATGGCCTCATCAACAATTCCCAGGACACACAATGGTCACCTACCTATCCCCATGGATACTACACATTACATGAAACCCCCTATTGTTTCATATTTGTTACATTAAAGCACACAGCTCCAGCATTTGTGCTGGGCCTACTTTTGTACATCTGGCACTAATGTACAGTAATAATTTCTTACATTTTTGTAAGAAATTTTACATTTTTGTAAGAAAAACTTTTCTTGTTCACATTTCTCATAGCTTTATTAATATTCTTAATTCTATTCTGCAGGATGATGTTTTCATAGCGTTATCTACAAAGATAAAGACCTTATCTTTAATTAAACAACTCAAAGATCATTTGCTATACATTTGAGAAGCAGCTATCAAAGGCAACTCGGATAAACACACAGCTGACAGAAATGGTCTCCGGAAAGAGGTTTTGTTAGTGATGTTTAAGGAATGCTGCTCTACTCTAATGTGCATGACCGATAACAAAAATATCAACAGGATAACATAACTATTTAAATGAAAGAAATGTGTGACAATCTCACGCTAGTGCATTTTGGCCTATTAAAAATGTAGGTTGGTTGGTTGTCTAAAAATGTAAAAGTAATTGTTTTTGGACCTACTTAATTAATGAAAAGGCTTTTCAGTTATTAAAATGCAGCAGTATAATTTATATTTATGATAAATTACAGCATTTATATTTTAAAACATCCCCTACATCAGTGAAATGTAAAAGGTAACTAACGACTTATTCTATCATTGTAGTTGTTGTGAGCTCTCTTATTATTTAAAATACAAATCCATAATTTAAGCAATAACTTTGGTCCTCAGCCTCTACTAGTGTAACTTGACTACTTAAAAATTGCTCTATACTGACCTCATCTGGATAGGTAAGAGCTACCATTTAATTCATTTATTGGTCTTTATCTGTAATTTATACCTATTTAAAATAGACATTGAATGATACACACTTCATAAGAATAATGGGTTTGGGATGTCTTCTCGTCACCTCCTCAACCTGCTTCCTCAGGTGTTTACAATAAGCATTATATTGTCCTGTTGAACAAGTCGAGTTACTGCGACTATTCTCAATGTAGCAGGAATGACCTACATTGGTGACATTTTTCATAGTCATAAAGACATCACATACCATGACATTGCTTCTTGTTCTCTATTAACATTAGAAAGTCCATAAATACCTTTTAGACATACGGTCATGGACATACTAATATGGCCTTCGGCGTTTTAGCTGTGGCATCACACATTCACAAACTTGAAAACGGAAATGCTCTGCGGTGACATTTTCTGGTGCTGACTGTCTGATGATTGTCAAACAGCAAGTAAACAAACAGCAAGTCCCACTACCTGCACCTTTAAACACTTATTTTTAACACATTAAATTTACACAAGCACACATGGTTGACCACATACAGCTTTGTTTCAGTGAGCCAGTTTGTACACAGCCGTGTGACAATTTAAAAACGTATAGGTCATTAAAATAAGCAAGGAGTTCATCATTAAAGGATTTCAGATTCAGCCAAGAGAACTTGGGTAGTATAAAATGTTTAATTCTCAAACCAGCAAACGACCACAATTAACAGAAGTAAAAAAGGGATTTCCCCACCAATCCCCTGAAACAATAAAATAGTTACACAAATGCAAAAGAGGGGTGTAAAGGCAAAAGCCTATTCGAATAAAATGGGGGCCCTCTCTTCCGCGATCACAGAAACGACACCAAGACACAGGCAGGACGAGCTGCACGAAGCCACCATTATTTTAGCACATATCCAGCTCATCTGGACTGCTCAACTGAGGAGAGAGAGAGAGAGAGAGAGACAGAGTTACAAACAAAAGCCACTACAACACACAAGAACGCTAAAGTAAGAAAATATTGCTCTTACTGTAGGTTGAGATGTCAATTTCCTCAGGCAACTCGGCTACGTTGACTTCAAAACGGTCCTGCACATCATTTAGGGTCTTTGCATCTGTTTCATCCGATACGAAGGTGACAGCCAATCCTTTTGTGCCAAACCTACCAGCACGAGCAACCTAGAGTACAAAAAACAACAATCAACTTTCAGCATTTAAATTACATCTGAATGTATCTGAAAGTTCTTAGCTCACTTATTTTGAAACCCTGTTTAACAGAACACTGTTATAATATTAATTTATAATTCTAAACCGCCTGATTTATATGTAATGGTAACGCATTTGTTTTTCAATGGTTATGATACGTGAACGGCCCCAATAAACAGAAGCAGAATGCTGTAGTGTATATGTACCCTGTGCAGATATGTGTCCGAGTCCTCAGGCATGTCATAGTTAAAAACAATGTTAACACGCTCAATATCCATCCCACGACCAAACAGATTAGTTGCCACCAGGATTCTACGTTGGAAATCTTTAAACTGTTGATACCGGGACAATCTGTTGGAGACAGAATAAGAGAGTGAATATAAACGAGTAAGCAGTAACAAGACACTTCTTATTTTGTGGAAAATATCAATATGCAAATCACTTTAGATGAAGTGTGTAATAACCATGGCTCTAGTGACAGTTAAATAAATTCTAACAGGTTTTCACAAATACTCTCTGACATTGGCTGGACAAACAGAAGACAGTCATGTTAATGATCAATGGAGCCCATGTCTCACCTTTCTTCCTGAGCCATGCCTCTATGGATTGCAATGGCAGGGAAATTTTGTTCAACCAGCAGCTGAGACAGAGCCACACAGCGTGGAACTGACTTCACAAATATCACCACCTATAAGACAGAAACACAGTTAGAGTTTATGTGGGTTAGTGTACATGTGGGTTAGTGTACAAATCATACAAAATGGTGAATAAACAAAAACAGTGAAACTGTCACCTGGTTGAACTCAAGAACATCAAGCAGGTCAAACAGTTTGCGGTTCTTCTCACTGTCCTTCAGTTTGACGTAGTATTGCTGAAGACCATGCAGGGTGAGCTTAGTCTCATCATCAACAAACACCTCCATGGGCTAAAAGAAAAACAGAAGCTTTGTAATCTACAACATCTGGGCTCTGCAGATCATAACCTTCAAACACTGACCAATCTGACTTAACATGAAGCTGAAATTCATACAGTTTTATAGGCTGTAGGTACATCTTCAAAAACTGGTTAACCTCAAGTTCACATGAGGACAGGATGTACATAAACATGATGTAAATGCATGTCGGAGTACTCACATCTTGCATGAACTTGCGACAGACCGGTCTGATCTCTTTGCTCAGTGTGGCGCTGAACATCATGCACTGCTTTTCATGAGGGGTCAGTCTGAAGATATCCTGGACATCCCGTCTCATATCTAACACACACACACATACAATTAAGACATCTAACATGTATTTAGTTTAGAAACACATCAATGCTGACACTGTACTCTGCATTTATGCTAATTTTCATATGTTGCTTGCATAAACCTCACACAAAACACCCACAGCAGAAAAACGGTTGCTGGGTTGAATTGACACATTTATCGGCAATGTTCGTGTTAGCATGTAAGGTGGTTTTCAAGCGTACAAAGACAAATCGACACAAAGAGTGCACTTGAATGTCCTCCCTTAAGTTTGATTAATTTTAGTGAGTTGGTTCCGGTTCTGAAGAGCGCTCACAATAACACTATTCTTGGTCAAAATGCCTGTCTAGGCGGAGCGTCAACCATGTAACGCCACTATGAATTGCAGTGAAAATGCTGCCTGACAGACCTGTCACTGCTGATTATTACATTTAAACTATTCTTGGCTAGATAACTCATGCTTAAAGAACTTAAAGATAATTGTAATTACAGACCACCTTCTCCAAACTCCAAAAGTGAAATGCTTTAATACCGATTCAATAACTAATAACCATGCAGTGAACTTGACCGGTCACCTTTCACTTCACTAAAACCAACCAGTCGTGGCCTAATGGTTACAGTTTGACTTGTAACCCAAAGGTCACAGGTTAGATTTCCACTGCCAGCAGGAAAACGACTGAGGTGGCCTTGAGCAAGGCACCTGTGATAGCACATTTCAAGTATGGGTTATCATACCTGACAAATGCATCACTTACACTTAGTAAAATTTGGCACAGGATAACCCTAGTGGCTGTAAATGATTTTCCATCTTATTCAAGTAATTTAACAACATGGCAGATCACAATTATAATCTTCCAAAACAAACAAACAAACAAAATGATACAAACCCAACTGCTCCAGCATCTTGTCACACTCGTCCAAAACAAAGTGTTTCACATTTTTGAGGTTGAGAGTCTTGTTGCGAATGAGGGCAAGAATCCTGCCTGGCGTTCCCACTACAATGTGAGGGCAGTTCTTCTTTAACACCTCTTCATCCTTCTTTATAGACAAGCCACCAAAAAAGACAGCGCACTTAACGTTGGACATGTACTTGGAGAAGCGCTCATACTCTTTACTGATCTGGAAGGCCAGTTCACGTGTATGGCACATAACCAACACAGAAACCTGAGGGGAAAACAATTATACAATTACGACTCTTGGGTGATCCAAACAAATGTGACTGACAGCTTACAGAGTTCTGCAATCTAAAACGTTTAATACTTTAAAAAAAACTAAAAGTTTACGGTATTGATGAAAACACATACCTGCCCATCCACTGGCTCAATCTGTTGAAGTGTGGCAAGCACAAATACAGCCGTTTTCCCCATACCAGACTTAGCCTGGCACAGGATGTCCATACCCAGGATGGCTTGTGGAATGCACTCATGTTGGACTGAAGATAAAGAAAATATTAATGAGCAAAGCAAACAGTTTAGGGAATTCAATCCCATGAAGCCACTGCAATTAAATGTATACATTGCTCCTATAATGGAATAAATGGATGCACATACACAGCAGTGTACCAGCAATAAAAAAAAACAAATCCTCACCCTCAGAAGGATGCTCAAAGCCACAGTCGACGATGGCCCGGAGCAGCTCCGGTTTCAGGAGGAAATCGCGGAACCCGGAGCTGTGGATGGAGACGTACGAGCCTTTAACCTCCTTCTTCCCGGCAGGCACTCCACTGTCTCCCGCGGTCTGCGGCTCCTCGTCCTCCTCGTAGTCCAGCAGTTCATTGTCAACATCGTTTTCGGCCATGATTACTTTGGTCGCAAGTGGAGAAAGTAAAGAAAACGATCACGGTCTGCCATCTACGTGGTGTGATAACTATGATACGATGCTGATCAATTCATTGATTCTTGCTACTGCACTCGCTTCCGATTTGCGCTCAGTCAAAACTTACACATTTGCACTATTTATAGCACTTACTATTCACCACCACGCCACGGATATACAAACATTAGAGTAATCACTGCAATAAACTAATCCGGTTTACATCCAGAGGCTACACACGATCTGTACCGGTTTAGCCAACCGCATACCGCTCAACGTGTTCAAACAATAGAGCCGCCATTCACTGCGCCAGCCAAACCAATCGTCTGATATAAATCAGCGATTAATCGCTTACATTTTAGTTGATTATAGATTGCATGCAACCATGAAAATAGGTTATGCGCGTGGAGTTATTAAATAGAAATAAATCGGCTTCGCGTTTAGGCGTTGAATGAAGACTGCAACGCGAGGTCCCCGATACTGTTTATTTCTTCGTTTAGACTTTAATTGTAAATTAGCTTCTGAAATGGCGATCGATCGGTAAATCTGCACTATTAATAACGGTACCTCCTATGAAACCGATAATAACATTCACAAATAAAATATAATTTACCTTTTGATGTTGATGCTGAACGTCGCCACACACGAACCTTGAGGTTAGGCCTTAAAGTTTATAGTGTTTCCCGGATATGAAAACCCAGCGCTCCTATTGGCTGAATTCAGAGTCAATCAGGTTTTAGAACCTGCGCATGCCAAGCAGCAGTAACGCGCGTCTGGTTTTGGGGGGCGGGTTTAAATCGCTTGTTATAAATCCCCTTCATACTCCAGTGTGGCCACACGATGTCACTACATACATAATGACTCGGGGCAAATGACTTGCAATGACAAAGTCGTTTTCATTTAAGTACGATTAAAATAAATATATGTTTTGACCAGTGTGTGGAGTGCATACACACTCTTTGGCACACTCTTAATTCATGATAACATGGACCATTGGGCTTGGCACAAACTTGAGCAGCTTTTAGGCAGAAGAGGCATACCAAAGGTTAAAAAAAACGAAATCCATGTATTTATTTTTAACATTCATTCTACGTTCAACATTGTATGCTAAAATATACTGGAGGTTTTCGTAAAAATGTTTAAACAGACTACAGATTAGATGCACTGTCACTTAATTTGTGCTCTCAGATTTTTGGGCCCCACTGTATACGTAAAGAATTTTGCACAACAAATCGTTTAGCTGTTTAATTAAAGAAAATAGAGTTTGTTATTTTAGCGGCCTCATTTGGCCCTTTGGACCTCATTTGTACCTGATAATTCATTCATGTGGAATTATACCAATTCTTGGTGGGAAAAATATCACAACAAATATGTGCGTCAAGAAAAATAAAGGATTGGTGAAGAAAGCGGTCAATCATGGTTATTCGTCGAGTTTGTTCTCCTATTGGTTGTGCCTTTGTCAATCACATGTGATCTGCTGACGTCATAACAAGCAAAAAGCTTCCTTTAGAGCAAGTCCATCAAACGAAAAGAGTGCAGACGGCAGATACGGGTCCATTTTAATCGTAAATGTACCGTAATAAACAAAGCTCGCTATTATGAATTTCTATTTTTAATTTAATCACGATCGGAGAGGTGGGCGGGACCTGAGCGGCGTCTCTCTTGTGGGCGTCGACTCCAGCTCTCCTTGAGGAAGCTCGCCCTGACGAGTCATATTTTCCTCTGAATGAACATCCACATCCAAACATCAATATGACGCCGTATTCACTCCCCGGCTCACCGTAGTTGTCTAACGGCTTGGTCAGAAAGGATTGTCGGCGTTTGTCGTTTTTGTGATCGCTTGTGTTTTAGTACGGCCACATCTGTGAATGCGCCGGAATAGCTTCAGTAATGAGACCGAAATCCAGGTGGGCATTGCTCCTTCATCTATGCATTTTCCATCACAGGCGTCATGGGGCGACTGGTTCATGATTTGTTTTTATTGATGTGAATGCATCGGTCGTTTATAAATGTAAACCGGGATAAATGACAGAGAGGTAGACAAAGCGGGCAAATTCCAGCGCATCACGCTCATGCCTCCATCCGCCTGGACCAGCGGCGATGCTGAGTCTGCCTGGGGGGAAAAAATCACCATCCACACCCTTATACATTACATTAAAAACCCTTACGTGCGATATGGGGATCGTCTAGTCACCTAACCTGATTAAATAGACACAACAAAATACACAACGCGTTAAATGCGACCACTGCGACTTTGACGAAGCTGTTTTCTGTCCTAACGTTGCACAATTAAAACCATCATGTCACTGAATGCCCCTCGAAAAAGCAGCTGTAATGCGTTACAAACCCTTTGCACACCTACGGTGTGAATTGGCATCCCCTGCAGTGACATCAGGTGTATTTGCATGAGGTTATAGTCCAGACTAAGAGCTTTATTATTATTAAGCAGCATGCAACACGCACTGTTCACACATCAAACCAATGCAAACCGACATTTAGACTGTAAAAGCATCTGCAGAAACCTCAGTGTCTTGCTACAGCTTCGCATTATTTATATATGTCGACACAAAGCGTATGCATGGACCGTAATGGCTGCTGTGCACATTTCCTACTTGTCATTTATCAGACATCTGTATTTCGCCGAACTGCAGCATCTGTTTTCAGACCAACCGAGGCAAAGGCTATTTCTTGGGGAACAGATATGTACTTTCATTTCAGTATGTCTTGTTTGTAAGATCACAGTCTAAAAGATTAATTATATTGCTCTAAACGATTATCTGGGCAGTCTAATTATATGTTTAGGTAAGGAGGAGAGTTTGCTTGTTTGAGTTGCTTTTTAATGAATAGATTGTGCTTATCTGTTTTCCAGTCTAATAACACATCAGTGGAGATTGTGATGATTCTGTAAAAGTCATAATGACGACATTGCAAAGTGAGGAATTTTACTTGGTGGTGAAACAAAGCATTTCTCCATCTTTATGCTTGCCTAATGTTTCCGTTTATCCAATTATTTCAGTGTCTATGTTGTGGCGTGTGTTGTGATGTTATTGTCATTTGTGTGTTTTTGATTATCTGGGCCTCATGAGGTAATAGTGACCTCATCCTCGCTGTTTCCTAAGCATTTATATACAATGTGTGCAAGGGAGGGTGTTAACTAAAGATATTAGAGAATGCCATGTACTGCTGGAGGTTCCAGCTTAAAGGGACAGTGCACCAAAAATGAAAATTCTTCCATCATTTACTAATGCTCTTGTCATTCCAAATGTTTATGACTTTTTCCTCTGAGGAACACAAAAGAAGATATTTTGAAGTACACTGGTAACCACATTGAAAAACAGTGGCACCCATTGACTTTAACTGAATGGACACAAAACCTTGAAGACATTTCTCAAAATATCTTCTTTTGTGCTCCACAGAAGTCATATCGGTTTGAAATGACATGAAGATGAGTTTACTGAGAAGTAGTTGCACCATCTGTCCTGTCTCTACTGTTTTGTGAGAATCTCACTAGTCTGTTTAGGTCAGGCCGCTGTAGAGAACGGTAAACAAGATGGGATTGAATGGAAATGAATATGATCACTTGCATGCTAAAACAAATCAACAATTGACTAATGGTTCTGAAATAACATCACAGTAAATGTGATTAATGTTATCTGAAAGAATGGCATTATAGATCAGGAGTGATCACACAGATTGATATCTCTGAAAGGTAAAGTGTCTGTCTGAGTTTTTGTCAGGGTAAATAGGTTGTTTTATAGTGCACAGATGCCAAAGAGTTAAAGAGATAGACATCATACATCCTTTGTATCCTCTCTTGTTTTCTCATTTTCATTCTTTCTTTTACCAACCCCTTTTGTCTCTCGCTCTCTCTCTTTCTCTCTGTCTCTCCACTTCTCTGTATTGTTTCTGGCGTCGTCACAGTTCATCTCAGTTTTTAGCTGTTTGTTAACTGCTCCACGTCATCGTTTCAAACGGCACACATGAAGGCACGGTTAACCCTGTGTGTTTTCATTTCTGCATGTATGCGTGCACATTAAACATCCAGAGAGTGACTGACTTTATTTCAGAGCAGCTGAAAGCAGCTGTTTGTGCTGTCCTGTCTCTCTCCGTGTGTGTCCTCTGCTGCTGTTTGTTGGGTTTCACTGATTCATTCTAATTTAGATTCATGGCAGCTACTCTTAGTGACACAGCAGATGTCTTTATCTTCCTGTTACATTTTTAATTAACCTCATTTTATTTGCTTTGCATTGTCAGTGCGTGTTATGAAGAGCGTGTTCTTGTCTTTATTGGTATACATTTTAGTTTTAGTGATTTATATCTCTATGTTATTTTACAAATTAGAAATAAAAACTAGCTACATTAGAAGTGCTTTAAACTTTATTATACAGTGATGCAAAAGATTTATTTCATTTAGTAGTTTCATGTAGTTTTCTTTTATACAGTGTATTTGTGTGTCTGTGCTACTTCACCACTTGTGGCTAAAGTAAGCATGGCCTGTTTCTGCTCAGTGACATTTTGGATGTTTCTGGAAAATGTGTATTTTATCTCCGAGAAATAATCTTTTGCCTATTATGCGTCGAAGTTCAGGTACTAATTCTGAGAAATGATGAGCCCAGGGAACACTTATAATCTTATAAGTCCACACTTTGTAAGTCATTAGTTCTGTTTATCCAATATATATTCCCTCCTTGGTTGCATAAGCCACGTAATGCTTGATTTGTGCAACCACAAAGCAGACAAACGTACCATTTCTTTATCCTCTGATTATTTAGATGATTCATCATTTTATTCTTGAAGTAACTAATTATATGAATGATTATAATAATCTAAAGTTTTAAAATCCATTATAAAGTAAGTTAGAAACGTTTGAATACTTGATCATTCACCCTAAACTATTGGAAGTAGAGTGTCAAGACTTCAGTCGTGTTTTGTGGCCTATGAGTCATGAGTTATCTTTGTGAAGGGCAGTGATGCTGGACAGGGTGTGTTCTCATACGCGTTTACGAGCTTAATGACCGTGGAATGTCATACACAGCAGAGACACTCTGTAATGAACCTTATGCTATTGTGGGATGTCTAGGGTGTGGCCTTGTGTCCTACCCAAAAGTATTCCACGCCTCTGAGACATGACACAGTTTGTTCTGGGATTTCTTTGTTTAGAGCTGTGTGCGTTTGTGTATTTAGGTGTGTTTTGCATGTATGTGCACGTCGCTTTTGTGATCCGCTTAGCAATCACAAATTCCCTAGTGCATGAATGCCACTTCACAAACTTATCTTAAAGGTCCACTTCAGTGTTTTACATCCAAAGAAGTGAATAGTGTTTTGACAAATATGTTTAAAATGATTTTCACACGTGTTGTCATGTATTGTCTACAGCAGAGGTTTCCTCTTATGGTCACCACCACATTGAGATGACCAGCTTATCGCTTTAACTTGGTAGCCCCCCCCCATTACTATCTTCTTTCAGTTGAGGAATAAATTAATCATTGGTGACAAATACAAATAGCTTTTGCATGATACTGCATCCACACCAATAGGGGGCAGTATGAAGTCAAAGACTACTATTGTATTGGTTGTATAGGATACTCCAAAGACAGATCTGTCCATTAGCATTTCCTGTCCTCTCAAGGGTGGTCAAGAGGCAAATGGGGAAATAAAATCCTGATTATGCTGATTAGGTAACAAAATTTTGTCCCCTGGGAAGATTGAGAGGACAGGGTTCTAATAGGCTTATGTTTTTCCCTGTCTGCTGTTCTAGCCTGAAGGAAGGAGCCTCTACATACTGCCTCTGAAGGGACTGAGACTGTAGCTGAAATCTCCCCCATCTCTTATATAGTGCACTATATATGGTGTCAGCCATTTTGTAGTGTTGATTGAATTCTGAGTGAACAACTCATTCCCTACATTCGTTCACAACTTTTTACCCACAATGAACTATGATTTTGAGTGTACATCCGATGTGTGCTGTGTGCTAGTTGAGTAACTTGCATCCAGATGGACAGTAATGCATACAGATATTTTTCTCCAGGTATATTATAGTTCCTTGAAAAAGAGGAACTTAAAACCCCAAATCAAAAATCAATATTCTCCTCTTCTGAAATGACGTAAACTGCATATTTTCAGGCTGACTGGGGTTAAGAAAGGCCTGTATAATTAGGCTGGTTTCAAGTTCACCTGACTTAGGAGGCGGTTGACTTGTCTGTTAGTTGACTGTCATGACATTTTTGAGGACATTGAAGTACTTCCTATGTAGCATCAATGACATAACAGCACTGACTGATTTATTCATTTAACTTTGTCTTGTGTATCCAGAAACTCCAGGGTTTATGTTTGAAGGTGTTCAGTCTTTCTCTTAAGCTTTAGTAAGTTTTTATTTTGAACCCTCTACAATAGTGGAGATCAGCCAACAATTGTTCACATCGGTTCTTGAAGGATTCACTACACTTTAAGATTCTGAATTAAGTTGGTTGCAGATTAGATGTAACTTTTGAGTCTTAAAGACGTTATTGTACAAATCCAAACTTTCAAAGATCATTCTTTAAAAACGTTTTATCTTCTGAAAATCTATTACTGTGTATGATGGCCAATAAAGAATTAATGTTGTACCCTTGGAGTCATTGAAATACATTCAGGTAAAGTCTATAACAGTCTATGTTGCTCAGTTTTTCAAAGCAAAGAAAATGAATGTACATGCTATTTTAAATGCTAAAATTGTGAGTAAACTACTCAATACCTACTGGGTAAAACATACGCAATGCACGTTTTTGCATTATGCAGTTTGCTGATTCATTTTGTGGGGTAAATATGCATTTATGCATACACATATATTTTGTTTACATTTTCAATGAAATAATGTATACCTCAATACCACATTTATTACATGGCTAATATATATTTAAATGGAATTCAAATTTAATATTATGTATATTACTGTACGGAGTAATTTAATTTGAGGCATGATGATGCATAAATTGTCAAAATAAACAGCACAAACTACTGTAACTATTAGTACCAGTAAAACTGTCACCAGTGACAACCTCATGAGAATACAAAAGCATTCATTAATACACATTTCACATATATAATATTGTCATTTTTCTCCTCCTGTCAAATGTGGAGGCATAAAGCCAGTGGCCTGACTAACACTGTAACCTGAGTGGACGTTTCTATTAAATGAACATGAGCGTAACATGAGTGTATAGCTTATCCTACCATGAAATGGTCATTTGGTAGAGCTAAGATTAACTAGACACATTAACTAGAACCCGTGTACCTAACCAAGAATAAAGGAGTAATGTTAATAGCAGGCAGTTTAACTTATGCTTTTGGGTTTATATTTCTTGTAGCAATTGTACACACTGTAAATTGTATATGCCACCGCTGTCATCACAGATCGGCTTTGTTACATTTTGGCTATGCTATACATGATTTCCATGCGTTAAGGGGATTTTTGAGATATCCGTTTCTTATATTTCTGACATAAAAGGGGTCAGAGGGTAAGAGACAGACCGGAGACTGTAGTTGACTGGGTGTTGACATTGAGGGTGATGTGCTTGTCACAGCCCAGTGCTCCTGCGTCTGCATTTTCTGCACGCAGTTACTGTTCTCGTGCGTATCATGCATGTGCATGGTTTTTTATGTGCATAAGTTATGGGTCCAATTCAACGTCATACAGACAGATTGAGGTTTGGGTTCGACACTGATGGGGGAGGGGCGTGTGTGCTTTGACACTGTGCTTAAAGCTACAATAACCACAATTGTGCTGCTCATCAGACGTAGAGACATGCAGTAAACACACAGTGCTGTTATTGTAATCAGTGACTAGAAAATACACACTTTTTGCCATTCTAGGTTATTTTTTAACGTTTCTTAAATCATGAAGTTTCCCGTTTCAAATTCATTTTGTGGGGTCAAGGGCTGAACTATGGACAGTTCGGCAATGATAGTGAATTTAAATAGAGAACATAGCAGCAAAACATTCTGCAGAGGTTTTGAGAAATAATACGTTTAAGGAGAGTTTGTGTGATTGTCCTCAAATCTGAGGTCAAAGCTTCAAGGTTTCAAAGGTTTCACCACAGTTGTTTGAATGTAGGGGATTTTGTTGTGGCTCGGTACATCTGCTGTGTGGTTGTAGCTCAGAGATGCTTCGTTTGTCTTGCTGCGGGCCAGTTGCTAAATGCAAAACTGCATTTCCTTGAAGTCACCAAAGATATTACGCAAAGTTTCACATATCTCTTTTCCAGTGTTGAGCTCAAAACATCTACTGTGTACTATGTGTATTATATTCCAAGTTTTCTTAAAGGTGCACTCAGTTGATTTTTGTTTTGTTACACTGCCCAATACAGTAACCAGTCCTCTTGAAGGAATTTTAAGCAGTGTGACCCACAGATCATCTTCAGAACTTTTGAAGAACTTTGGTACTTTGGATTTGCTTCATGTTGTGCCATTTGCTTACAATGTGGATACTGTAAGACCAAATTCAGTGCAATCAAGATCACAACAACACACAACAACACTGCTATTGTGTTTGATTGTGGATGCAGTGTGTTGACTGGCCAGAGATGAGAGCTTGTGTGTGTGTTTTCTCGGTCAGGGGGGACTGGCGTCATGAGCTGTTAATGGTTCTTTTGATTGGACCGTTGCTCTAATCTGAATACTGCTGTTGTCCACAGTGTGTGTTTGTTAAAGAAGGTTATATTTTTAGCTGTGGGTTATTTTTCTGCTGTCTCTCATTTTGCCTCTTATGGTAGCATGATGGGATGGTGTGTGTGTGTGTTAGAGGAAGATGCCTATGGCTTATCTTTGCCTTGTTTACCCATCTCTTAGTTCTGTTGTTCCCATGATATAACATTTTACATGTCTTTTGTTGCATGTGTATAAACGTGTGTTGTTTGTCATATGTATCAAAACCCGTTTTTGTCTATATTATTTAAAGGTCAGTGGTTTTCTTTAGTTTGCCATCTTAAATAGAACCCCCCCAGGTATGACATTCCTTCCTAAGTCATGCCTGGGTATGACTTCTCTAAGACATAACACTGCTCTCTCGCTCTCTCTCGCTCTCTCTTTAATAGCAGTGCTGCTTTAGCTGCGCGTTTGTATGTGTGGTTTGTTGTAGAATGCACAGACGGAACCTTGTTTGTTTTAACAGCGCAGAACATTTACGTTCTTCACATGTACAGTCATACATGCACAGTCATTTTTCATCTTTTGCACACACAGAGAACTGTATTAGTAAGGACCTGTCATAGACACAGTGGTTTTCGTACATAGATGATGATACTATACCATAAACCTAAGGCTCAAACAAAAACATGTTTACATTGTTAGTTACAGCTAAACCAGATTTGTCTGATTTATGAACCTTTCATATAGTAGGACCACCTCAAAATTCAAATGCCACTTTACCATGTTTCAATATGTCTTTAAAGACAAATATGGCTCTTACACTGTACGCATAGCCAGACCTGTACATGTACGAGAAATCTTTTTGTGGATTTGGGCATAATTGTAATCATTCCTATTTATACAACACAAAATTAATAGGTATTTTCTTTTTGCCAGTTCCATTTGGTGCCACTTGTAACAATATTTCTTTTGTTTTTGCTTTCTTTTGGAGTAAATATTTTTTTCTTTGGTTTTATCAAAGATATGGTACATGAGAATGTGCTATATCACAGTATACTGCATCGCAATATTGTGGTGACCATGACTTGAATTGGAGAATAATGGTTAAAAGTCCAGCATGGCAACAACAGTCAGAGGACAGAGATGTTGTGACATTTGACATCATGCTGTATTGTCGCTGTCAATGGATAATAAGTTATTTTGCATGTGGTCACTGCAAGAGCTTCTTCTTTCTTCATGTTCTTGGCTCTCAGGTTTCATAAACAAATTTCTTTTTATAGTAATTTCTTTCTCTGTCTTAATGTCTGGTCTAATTGTTCTTCTGTCATTTCCACAGACTGACCCAGGCCTGAATCACACTCTTTAAGGAGGCCTGTTTACGCCCACGGTGTGAGACACCTCCAGCATCTTGCCACTTCCTGCATCCCTGCTTGGTTCTTCTTGGCCTGGGCTGTTCAGTCATGTCAAGCCCTAGCAGCAGTCCAGAGAGAGAGGGAGGGGTGGTAGCTTCTGTTCAACTCGAGGATCTCTCATCACCTCCAGGTTTGGAGACCGACCCTCCGTTTATTGGCAGTCCAGTGCTCAGTCCAGACTCCAGTTCCCATGATGCCGCACTCTCTGCCCTGGCGGCCTCCCCGGCTGATTCAGAGAACCTCAGTCCAGATGAGCTTGAACTTCTGGCTAAACTGGAGGAGCAGAACAGGTAGAACATGAGCATCACACACACAGATCGGCAGTGACATCAGAATCAGGCTGTCTGTAGTTAAATCAGTATCAAAGTGCAACACACTGCACGTTTGTTTGTGCATGAAAGAAGGTACCTGAACTTTGACAATGGTAACTCTGTGCGTGTATGAGCAGGAGGGCTGTGTGTGGTTTACTATTTGATGCGCAAGTGCTATAGTGTGAAACTCCTGGCAGTTAGTCGGCTTTTCCTGTAACAGCTGATATGTTAACATGCTTTTGGTATTAATCATGTGTGGTGGTTGCCTATTAACCCCAATAGCAATGGTTGCCACATTGTATGCAGAACTTTAATGGGCCTTTAATGGGTCATCAACTGCCATTGTAGAAGTAAGTTTGTCACTATTACTACTGAAACTCGACTGTGTAACCTGTCCCACTTTGTTTGTGCTATGGAGATGAACACAAATTTGCCTGCCAGACAATAAAACAACCAAAAAGACGCCATGCTCTTAAGACAGAGACAAGAGCTGACCTTGGGGAAGGACAAAGGGGAAACACAAAAAACACATCCTTCCAGATCCAAAGCAGTCAGCAGTCATTTAGTAACATTCTAAAACCCACTTGAATGTCTTAAATGTCATATCTTAAGTGCATTATTCAAAGGACAGCCTTCTGATACAGCTGGGGTTAAATTAAAGAATTGATACTAGTTAATGCAAACCAAATTCTTCTTCACAGGATTTGAATCCTTTTTCTTTAAGTTAGCAGCCCAGATCTAAGCACCCACTATTTGTATTTACTAATCTCAGTGTATTTATTTGCATGCAGGTTGTTAGAGGCCGATTCTAAGTCCATGCGCTCCATGAGTGGATCTCGGAGAAACAGCGGCTCCTCTCTGGTGTCAAGCTCATCTGCATCCTCCAACCTGTCCCACCTGGAAGAGGACACCTGGATCTTGTGGGGACGCATTGTTAACGAGTGGGACGAGTGGAGACGAAAGAAGGACAAACTCCTAAAGGTGAGGAAAGGGCAGGAAAACCCAAAATCATGATGTTACTCACAGACTGTATGCCTGCACAGGCCCATGCATTTGATCTTGCTTCCATGCAGATGCATATGGAAGCGCACAGAGACTGTGCATTATTATGTCTATCTTGTTTTTGTTATCTAGAAAACAAGACAAAAAACCATAGTAATGTATGGGCCTTAAAATAATTTATAATATTATATATTAAATGTGTTAAATATTCTACATTTATTTGTTATTATATATTGTATGATATACATAAATATTAAAAAATAATTTACAGTAAATTACTATATAGACTAAATAAACTCAGTTATATATTAATTAATAAACATGGAAAAGAAACACAGAAACAGATTTCTTACTTTCACATTCATCTATAGGCTTCAGCCCTCCCTTAAACCCTGTAGAGGACAAGCAGGTTTGAAGAACGGATGGATAAACATCCATCTCTCTTTTTCTGCTTTACCCTGTGTGTGACTCTTTCTCTCTTTGTGCAGGAATTAATAAGGAAAGGCATTCCTCATCATTTCCGGGCAATCGTTTGGCAGTTGTTATGCAATGCCACTGACATGCCAGTGAAGAACCAGTATTCTGAACTCTTAAAGATGTCCTCTCCATGCGAGAAGCTCATACGCAGGGACATTGCCCGCACATATCCTGAACATGACTTCTTCAAGGGCCAGGACAGCCTGGGACAGGAAGTTCTGTTTAATGTCATGAAGGTGAGAAATGGGGAATAGGGGTAAGAAATGGGGGTGAGAGAGATGATAGGTAAGAAAATGTAATTTTTTTTATAAATTACACTTGGATAGTAAAAAATTTACATTCAGGGAAATCTTAACATGTGTTTGTCTCGCAGGCATATTCTCTTGTGGATCGAGAGGTCGGCTATTGTCAGGGCAGTGCCTTCATCGTAGGATTATTACTAATGCAGGTTTGCTTCATCTGCTTTGTTTCTCAAGACAAACTGAAGACGTATCAGAAAATAATTTAAAGCGAGTCTGTGAGTCAAGCTTTACATAAACACGATTTGTTATTCATCTTGTGTGTGTGTGTAGATGCCGGAGGAGGAAGCTTTCTGTGTGTTTGTTCGATTAATGCAGGAATACAGGCTTAGAGAGCTGTTTAAACCCAGCATGGCAGAACTGGGTCTGTGCATCTACCAGTTTGAACACTTACTACAGGTAAGGCAAAACATAATATAAAATGTATTTAAGATGGTACAGTGTATTTAGTATTTAGTTTGTGTGTATATATCTAAATATATAATGTATTTGTCTATATTTGAAACCATAAAACCGGCTAAAGGTTTGATGCTATCTGAGCATATTTCACACACATCACAAGCTCTTTACTAATGACAAGTGAAACCGATGTGAAAGACAAAGTGGAAAATAAGTTTTTCTTTTTCTTTTTTCTGTAATGTAGCAAAACATACCAGGATGTCTGCAGTAATACCATGTTTGTTCACAAGGAGGCAGCAAATTTTTTTGTTGTTTAGTAACTTATGTTTCTTCATCTCTGTGATCAGGAGCAGCTGCCAGAGTTGAACATTCATTTCCGATCTCAGAGTTTCCACACGTCCATGTATGCTTCATCCTGGTTCCTCACCCTCTTCCTCACTTTCCTGCCCCTGCCAATAGCGACACGTATATTTGACATCTTTATGTATGAGGTATGGACCCAGGAGACTTTAATGTCTGTGTATGCTTGGGTTTGGATCTAGACCTTGGTCCACTAATTGGTGACCCTTTTTTATAGCAGGGGTGTCCAGTCCTGCTCCCGGAGGGCCAGTGTCCTGCAGTTTAGCTCCAACCCTAACTAAACACGTGAACTAGCTAGTCAAAGTCGATTAGAAACTTCAAGACAGGTGTGTTTAGGCAACTTGGAGCTAAACTCTGCAGGACACTTGGCTCTGCAGAACCAAGAAGGGACAGCCCTGGTTTGTTTAAAGTAAATAAATTAGTAATTTAATTTGCTTTATTAAAAAAACAGTAGAAGTCAAGGGAAGTCTCTGTGTAGATAAACAACTCTGTGTGTGTGTGTGTGTGTGTGTGTGTGTGGTTTTTAGGCTCTTTAAAGAAGTGAATACATCAAAGGAGTTTTGAGAACATGAATATTTTATAAAGTGTGTTTTCCTTTTGTAGCTCGTATTGTATTTTGTATGCAAAGTGTGATAAATACTGTTTTTCTCAGGGTTTGGAGATTATATTCCGAGTTGGAATAGCAATACTGCAGTACAACCAGACAGACCTCATACAGTTAGACATGGAGGGAATGTCACAGGTTAGACTCTTCAAAACATTTTCAGGTCATGCTGGGATACACAGATCATCAGGTTCTGCACAAATCCAGGCCACCTCAAGAGCATGCTGTCATTAATACAACACCAGCAATGGGGGGAATAACAAATTCCAGAACGTTCAGTTAAAGAAAGAGTTAAACCTTTACTCAGATTGGTATGCTTATATAATTTAGAATGATTATTATGTTGTATTATATTGTTGTACATTTTGAAATAAATAAAATTCAAAATATAAGTGTAATGGTAGTAATGGTGTAATGGTGTCAGACTTTGGATTCAGGGTTGGGTTTGATGATTGTGGATTATGTATGATTGGATTTGATCTCACAGCACTTTCAGAAGGTGATCCCACACCAGTTCGACAGCTGCCTGGACAAACTTATCCTACGAGCCTATCAGGTCAAATATAATCCCAAGAGAATGAAAAAGTGAGTGATGTGCCAGTATGAAAAACTGAATGATATTTTGCATAAAGTAGGTAAAAAATAGGTTCTGATCTTGAGTCAATTACTGCATTCTTATTCACAGATTAGAAAAGGAATACACCACCATCAAAAACAAAGAGATGGAGGAACAGATTGAGATTAAGGTTTGTAAATGTGTGTTGAGGGACATTCAAGAGCACCTACATTGTTTAACTATTATTTCATGCTATGACTTATTTTAAAACTACAGCAACAGTATTGTAACCCTGCTGACAAAACAATACAAATTGGAAAGGTTTCCTTTACAAATACCATTGTAATCCATCAGCTGTTTACAGTTAAAACCATTGCAAAATTTCTTTATGGTGTGTGTTTTGGGCCTTATTTCATTAAATTTGTTAGAATTTCTGTGATCGTCTTGATTGTTATTATCAGCAGGGACCATAATGTAGTTATTTGTGTTTTTTTTATTAATAGCCATGTGGTAATGCGCATTTTGATTGATATCAGGGAGTTAATACTTTATAAATACAATCTGGAGAATATACATAGCCTACGATTAATAATAACAAATGAGTGATAAATTTGATATCATTGCCAAAAGAGCAATGATATCAAAGAGCATTGATATCAATGATATTCACATTATGTAACAAGCTAAAAGCGAAAGATTTAAAACAGTAAAATTAACATTACAAAACAGATAGTTCTGCCTCTGAATTTTGATTGGTTGAGCCACATTCAAGGTCATTGTATAACAGCCGATATACACCCATCTGTGTCCAGACATTAGTTACATTCTGTGTATTCCTATACACAGAATGTAACTTTTTCAAATTACTGCATGTTTAACACTTTTAAAACAGCCCACAGACGGTGATCTAAATATACCTACAAAGGCATAAACTATATGGCAGAATACTGGCCGATGTTTTTATGTATACAGTATATATCTCCAAAGAAAAACGCATTTGTGAATATTCTTCTTTATTTTAACAGAGACTGCGTACAGAGAACAGACTACTGAAACAGAGGATTGAAACACTGGAGAAAGTAAGATGCCCTCTGTCCTATTTAACCAGTATACATAAAACCAAACAGCCTTGAATAGTCTGTTTTGAATAACCAGTGTAAATTCTGTAGTACTATGTGAATCATGCATACTTAACAGGGGGTCGGCTGTACTGCCATTGTCTTTTTCCTGAAAGTAACGTTAGAAAATCTTCCCTTCTTTTTCTCTCCTCTTGAAACTACCCACAAATTTCTCTGAATTCTCCTACTTGTTCACCACAATTTCTCGTACTGTTACACTTCAACTCTTTCTTATTTTACACTGTTACAATCCTCCACTCGTGTTTCTTCTACTCAACTTTTAAAAATGCCCTCTTCTTCTTGTGCCTGTGGGTTTCAATGTCTCTTTTTGTGACTTAAACATTGTTTCTTTCCCCTTTCTCTGTCCCTTTATTTCAACACTTTCTCATATCTCTCTGTGTCTGTTCTTTCCTTCTTTTCTTCTGTGGTGTTGTAGGAGAGCGCTGCATTAGCAGACAGGTTGATTCAGGTACAGTAACTGTCAAACCAGCTGCACCCCCTCCCCTCCTTCCTGAACTCCTCTCATCGCTCACCTGCTCTCCTCTCTTTCAACAATTTCTCCTGTAATCCACTCCTACTCCCGGCCCTGCATTGCTGCCTCCTTGCTTTTAAAAATGGGCTTGTTGTATGACAAAAATGGTCATGTTTCTCTCATTTCCCATCACTGTCTTCAAAGCACATTTGTCTGTATGGCTGATATAATGTTCCTGAGGTGCTTCAAATAAAGGTTAACCTGACACTCTACACTGACAATTGTTGCCTTTGCATGTGGGATGTGGAAGCGTAGGTGTGCATCAGGGTTCCACGTTAGGCCGAATATTGCTGTTATTCATCAGAATCAGTGGGATTCTTGAAATGATCACATTTCTTCTTTGGTTTTGCATACCAAAGCTATCATTGCATGTAGCCCCTCTCATTACTTACCTCCCTTTAAACTCCCTTAAAAATACACGTTCTCCAAGATTTCTTCTTACTCTATCTCTCTTCTGCCAGGGCCAGGTGACACGAGCCCAGGAGGCAGAGGAGAACTATGTTATAAAGCGTGAACTGGCTGTGGTTCGACAGCAGTGCTCCACCACCAGCGAGAATTTGGAGAAGGCACAGGACACCATACGAGAACTTCAGCAGCACAAGGTAGCAGCTGTTGAAGATGCACTTTTGAAATGCAGAGTGTGTCTCATAAAACCCTATTAAAAAATCTAGCAAGCAACTGTTTAATGCTGTCAACACTGGTGATGGACCAATATTGATTAGACAATATTTGATCAATTCCAGATTATCATCATTAGCAATAACTATGCCCACTTGGCCAGATAACAGAAGTGGTATTTCGCTAATGTAACAGTTTAAACATTTTGACACCTTTGCCAATCGAAAACATGCATTTTCGATGAGCAGAAGTGTCAGGATGGTAAAACTGGTACATTAGCAAAACAACACTTCTGTTATTCGGCCAACTGTTCTAACATCTTGTCACTTTTCAAATTGAAAAAACAAATTTTTTACATGCTTTTTAAAAGCATTTAGTTCTTTATTTCTCTAAAGCAAATCAGACTAGCTGGTGTCAGGTCAGTGAGTGTGCTTATTTGTACATAGGTAAACGTAATGTAATAAAAGATGTCTTAAAGCTACTGCCACTGAAAGGAACTTAGTGTTACATTACACTAGCCATACATAGTGGACAGTTCCTGGTTATATGCAGTGATGATGTATAAAACAGGAAATTAAGCTTAGCCACATGCTAATATAGCTGATGTTTTTAAATCATTTTTACTTAAATCATCAACTACCGGCTTGTACGCAAGCTGTTCTTAGTCAAAAGAGTTTCTTTCCCACAACAGAATAACCCTGAACTACACAGTATAACACAAGCAAACTGGGTCATGGACAGGTCAGAGATTGTTTTCTGGTAAGATGTATACAAATTACTAACTCTTCATTCGGTACAGTACCAGATTGACTGTTCTGACACATCACTAGATATTAAATTGTTGTGTCACTGTCTTGGGTTATAATAGTGGATACCGATCTCTTGACACAAGCAGGGGTTTTGGAGATTCTGTTGAGGTGTGAGTGAAGGATATGTGAGAAGATCAGGGTGTGGTGTGTGTCATGCTGAGTGTGAGTTGTGAACATGAAATGTTTCACACTTGGAACAGCACTCTCGAGTCATGTACAGTTTGAACTGACCACCATCCTATGTATCAGTACTGATGTCAACGACTGTATGCACGATCTCAGATAACACTCACACCTCTGCACATGTGTGTGCTTATACGCCCACACATATCACAATTTTATACCAAAGCATTGTTTGGTTTTGCTCAACATTTCTGTTATACTATCACTTAATGTATACTAATGCATTTGGGTCCCAATTTAAATTGGGTGTCTTTAACTACTATGTACTTGCAAAAAATTTACAATGTAACTATTGTGTACATACGCGTCGTTAAATTGTACTTAGATTTAAAGTATCTGGATATAATTTTTTACCTAAACCATACACCCTAAATCTACCTATAACATGAACACAGTAAAACACTAAATGATTTTCTAATGTCATGACAGAGTATTGAAAGACATCTAATATAAAATTGGGCAAAGAATTGTTTTACACAGCTATACATGTTTCTGTATTATCATTCACTCTATGCTAAAGCATTTTTACAAAGCTATACATTTCAGTTATTATATTATCAGTATAATCTAAAATCATTTTTGGGAAATGAATATGTATATAGGTGAATATGTAGGCCACTTATTTGACCTAAATATAATAAATCTGGTTTTATTACCCTCATTGAAGGGGCTCACTGTGGTTGACATGAAATGTGTGTAGAGGCGTACATTTGTGGATTCACAGTGACACAAACAGCCACATGCACACACACACATAAACAGTTTAACTTTTAATAACATTCACTAAAGTGTCATAAAGCCAGCCTGGATTTCTGTCAGTACTTGTTTTTTCTGTGTAAAGTTTGTTTCCGGTGCACCACAGTCAATCTTGTCTGGTTTAGTTTTTAGAGCCCAATCCTTCCACTTTTAAGTTTTTCCGGTGTACACATCACTGTAGGGCGACAGAGAGTCTCTGTAATTGAAACATCTGAGTAAAACTAGTACAATGAAGTGACTGGAAAGACTGGAGGGAGGTAAGAAAAAGAGAAGTAAGTGTCCGTGGGAACCAGCGTTCACACAAGCCTCCAGGCCAGGCCACAGCCCCCTCTGGTAGGCCACAGTATATACACACATCAGTAGCACAGTCAAATCAACACTATCTCTTTGCTGATAGATAATGCTAAAATTAACACACACATGAAGAAAACACATACGGATTGTGGTGGTGGTTATTTTTGCTGTGATATACTCTTTGCTGTAAAAATCATATTTAATGACACAATGAGGAATAGAAGTTAAAGATCGGTATTCGTAGCTTGAAAGTTGTAGGTTCGGGCCCTGCATTATGTCCATTTTGTAATGCTTTGTCCAGAGGGTCTTCTTTGTCTGTGTTAAATTAAAATGACTGTTTTGAGACAACATTTAATCAATTTTCTCTCTCTGTGTGTAGTATACAGAGGCGTTTGTGAGTGGGCTACAGACTCAGTTAGAACAGTCTCGGCTACAAGAGGCGGAGCTGCTCGGTGCACTGAAAGAAATGCAGGACAAAGTGCTCGACCTGGAGAAGGTGTGTGTTTGTTTTAAGGTGTGTTTTGGTTTTGAAACAGAGATGAAGAAGAAGGTTGTGTTTTTCTGTGTGTCTGTATTACAGAGGAACAGCTCTCTGCCTGATGAAATTAATGTAGCTCAGCTACAGGAGGAACTGAAGCTTGTGAAACTGAGAGAGCAGGAGACTCTTCGCTCCTTCAGAGAGATGCAAGAAGCCGTTAAGGACCTTAACCACTGCTGGCAGGTACAGCAACTCCCCAAAACCCCACTGAACTCTACACAACCCCCCAAACTCTACACAACCCTGCCGAACTTTGCACAACCCCACTTAACTCTACACAATCCTACTGAACTGTATACACAACTCTACCGAGCTCTGCACAATCCTTTGTACACAAAATCTGTTGAACTCAGTACAACCTTCTGAACTCGACACAAACTAAATTCTTCACAGACCACTCAACTCTAAACACCTGAACCCTAATTCTCTCTATCACAGCATCATGCATCTCGTGGAGGAGGAGGTCATTGGAAGGAGTCTCCTAAGAAGAATGCGTTGAACGAGCTGCAGGATAAACTCATGAGCTTGAGGCTGCGGGAGGCGCAGGCTCAGGCTGAACTCAGAGAGGTCAAGCTTAAAAACCTGCAGCTAGAGAGCCAGGTTAGAACTACCTAATGGCCATATGTTGTAGCCCCAATATAACGCAATTGGATTGGTGACCCACCGCATAACTTAATTCAAGCAGTGACTCCAGGCAATGTGTATTATCATGACTAGATATTTGAACAGTGAATGCTTGCCTTACATATATGTTTCACAGTGTTATATCGGCACAAGCTCCCTTTAAATGCCACAGTTTTACATGGTGTATGCAAACCACTTGAAACGTTTTCATGGCAATCAACAGATGTTTTGTGTCAGCTGTGCACAAGAATCAGCAATCAAACGTGACTAGTTGATCCCGTAATTGTGATTACTGGTGTGAATACCTCTGTGCTACATAAATCTTTTCATAACATGTTTGGTAATATGTAACGTCACATCACCGTTAAATTGTCTTTTATTGTAATCTAATGTAACACATGAAGAAATGTATCATTGGAAAGCATGACTTGATTGTAATCTATATCAGATAGTTGTATTATTTGCAACAACCAGCCGTGTAGGGTAAACCACATTTTTTCTCCTGTTTTTATAGAACCAGATCAACTGTAATCTAGTTAGTAGGCATGAGCTGGAGAGCGCCGCCCTGCAAGAGAGGCTGCAGAATGCGCTTTCTCACAACAAAACACTACAGAGCCAACTCAATGAAATGAAGAGAAAGCAGGCTGAGTTTGACTGCAAAGTACAGTACAGTTACAGTCAACAATAAATGATGGTTTAATAATAAGTGAATCTTATTTTAAGTTATAAAGAGTTAGATGTATATAATGTATATAGTTAAACTGCTATCATTACATTTGTATAAATTAATGAATTCATCTTTAATAACCCTGTTATTATTCATTATAATTATTATTACCGGTATTAGTAATATTTATTAATATTAATAAAATGTATTTTATTTAAAGTTTCCATTGTTGCATACAAAAACATGTTAATATTTTAATATTTTACATTTACATTTAGTCATTTTGCAGATGCTTTTATCCAAAGCAACTTACAAAAGGATTCATATTATTAATATAATTTTAGTATCATTTTAAAATAAATAATTTGTTTATGTGTGTAATATTTTGTTATTGTAATGCTTAGGTTTTAGCAGTTGTATTTACTTTTATTAATAAACAATATTGTTTCAATAGAATTTCTATATTTAAATATTTGGTCTTGTTGCTATATGCTGTCTCTCTGTTAGAACAAAGAAGAGGTGATGGCTGTGCGTCTAAGAGAAGCCGACAGTATGGCAGTGATGGCTGAACTCCGGCAGAAGATAGCAGAGCTGGAGATACAGGTGAGGAGAAGATTTGTGTGGTTGTGTTTTATAGGGCGTGTATATGGTAAGCGCTTGTGTGTTTATTTACCACCTGCAGAAGGAGGAAGGGCTGATCCAGGGCCAGCTGAACCACTCCGACTCCAGACAGTATATAACCCAACTGAAACAGCAGATCTCTGATCTCAAGAGCGAGGTAAGGCTTTCACAACCGAACACAGACGCTGTTCAAAAAGTTTGAGATTACAGTGTATAGTTTTCCAAAGAAACCGATACCTTTATTTACCAGTAATGCATGAAATCAGCCAAGAATTACTGTACAGACATTTGGAGTGTTCAAAAATAAATAATAGTAATAATAAGACAAAATGTCTGTTCCCACAGCAGTGAAACACCTCACATTTTGACTGTTGTTGAAGCATTGCAATATGTTAATGGTAATGTTCAAATGCTGAAAATGTACAGTGATAGTACAGAACAGTTTGGTCACACTAGTATGCAGGCACATCCGTTATCTGTCACAATCTTTGCTATTTCATGATAATCTGTGATCAGAAAAAGTGTACCATTTCCAGCCCACATTATTTTTGGTAAAGTACGTCCTATGGTTCCAATTTAGTACATAAACACAGTATCTACACAGAATGTCAGATAAAGAGCACCTCCACTCATATTCCTGTTAATACGACCTTTTACCATAAGCTGTTTATCATCAGCAGATTTTGCATTTCGTTTCCAGCATGTAGTACACATAGTGACCTTGAGAGTGGTTATCAGGCTACTCTGTACTAAAGTGGTGTTGCCTTTATTAACATTTGGGACCCTCCCTAACCACAGCACAAACCACACAAAAATCTTTTTCCCCATTCACCCCGCCATATGCACTCACACACACAGACGGCTTTGATGGTCTGATGCTGTGGCGCTTACCCACGCACACAGTCAATACTCAGTCTCACGCACTTCATCTGATGCTCTTGCTCATTTGTAGAAAAGCCTTTCGTGACAGGGGGGTGTGAGAGTGTGTTGACATTTTCTGCCTCTCATATTTATTTCTCTCCCTTTCACCTCTCTGTTCGCGTATCACGCTCTCGTTTTCATCCCTCTTTTCGTTTTGATTTTGTCCTCACGTTTCCTCTTGCTCGATTTCTTTACTTGAATCAGTGTTTACATACAAATGTGAAGTTTCACGGTTACTGCAATCACGAGTTGCAGCTTTTTATGTGTACTGATATTCAGCCACAAAATATGGTCAGAACATCTTGTGTAGTGATGTAGATGTGTTAAACTTTGGACATTTGTTTTTTACCAAAACAAAACCAAATTTGTATTACATTACTGTTGGATTGTATTAAAACTGTATGAACAAAGGTGTGTTACTAAAAAGCATGACCTGGCTGTGTTAGATAAGTTAAAGTAATTGCAATATACATTGTGTGGTAAATGTTTACTTAACCAACAGTAACATTTTTGACTTTTTTAACATTACTAACAGTACAGAATCTCTGGTGAATATTTTAAGTAAAAGTCTCGGCTTGTCAAACAAAATTGCTTCCAATAAATTGCTCTTGCAGCTTTTTCATCGCTGAAAGGGGAAGTGTGTAATCACTAGCATCACTAGCATCAACAAAAATAATGACTGTTTTTCAAAGAAGGTTCCTCAAACACATTGTCTGTCTGTGATTGGTTGGACAAGCAGATAGACCCATCCCAAACTCATTCATCTTGCTATGTTGGGCTTGTTGGGATTCTCAAACAAAACAGCAGTGTTTTTATAGTGCTGCCCTGTTTGCACTTTCTAGAGAAATTAACCTACAAATGGCTTTGGTTGTCTCTGTATGTTAGGTTAAACATTTTACACGTCACCATTTATTTTATAAAGAAGGTCTTTTGCAACAGCTTGTTGAAGTCTAGTTTACTTTCTGCATGCCGGTCAGTAACGTGTAGTTTTAAAAAATCTCGGTGATGTCCTAATTCGGAAGTGTGCACTGTGCACTGACTTTTGCTCTGTGGTTTTGGCTGAAACGAGATCAACCAGACAGAGGAAGTGAGAGGTGGGGCTTGTGTAGATTGTTGTCTCAGGAAGCTTTTCCATTGGTTAACCACAGCCCCTCCCACTCCCACATTTGCAAATTGCTAAAGCACTTATTGGGAAACCCATGACGTTTCAGATCTGAGATTTTAGCATAATACCTGTTTTAGACACTCACTGATGTTCACTGACTCAGAAGGGAAGATCAGAAATGAGAGCAAAAAAATGTGGTCCATTTCTGTCACGCAAGAAAATCCACATGATTCACATACATGTACTTGCAGAACATAACCATTGGTGCACCCGTATGCCTGCAGACATGTAGACCAAAACACAATAAGATAGCGACAAATAAGCGGACGGACGGACGGAGAGAGATGGATAGATGGATGGATGGATGGATGGATGGATGGATAGATGGATGGATAGATGGATGGATAGATGGATGGATGGATAGATGGATGGATAGATGGATGGATAGATGGATGGATAGATGGACCAATGCATTTTTAGGTATTCCAAAGTGATTACTAAATTTTACAAACAGTGCATTTGATTTAACAAATAATAAAATTTTCAAGTAATTACATTTGATACTCAGAAAACCAATGAACAAACGCAACAATCTTGAGTTGTTAGTAACTGTTGTTTTTCTGTATCAGCGCAAAAGTGGGTCAGTGTTGTATGGAGTGATTTTGCTTTTTTCGATGTCTCGCTTTAGGCCCCTGCTAAAAAAAAACAACAGAATTGTTGATAACCAGCGTATGTTCTGTTTGGAGGCTGGTGTACTGCCTCACATGATTCTTAACTAACTAAATCAGCAAGACTTTCTAGGTCAACCTTGGTGTAGTTTGTTTAGCATGACTATGTTGGTCCACTGGTATTAACCAGTGTAGACCAGCTTGGACCACCATGAAGATTCATGCTGGTCTTTACAGCATGAGAATGTTTTCATGTACTTTTTGTCAACGCCCTTCTTTTAAACATTTTAGATCAGGCAGCTGCGCGGGCAACCCTCCAGGTTCCAGAATTCTGGTGGTGGCGTTTATCAGGACCTGTGTTTGGCCAGCCCAGCGTCTGCAGAAGGTGATTATCCAAGTTCAGACGAGGACGCTCTTCATAGTCACCTGCCTGTGACTGCCCTGTATCCACACCACTCGTCACCTCGTCTGGACAGCCAAGGGAGTACAGACAGTGATGGTGAGGAACAGACCCACCACCAAAATCCCTGCCAAGACCCTCTGCCCAACCAGCAGCAACTTTACCCTGGCATGGTGTGTGCTGAAGGACTGGAGAATTGAGATTGCTTGAAGGGGTGGGTGGGTGCAAGGATGAAAACATGCAGAAACCGATAAAGAATAGATTGCGCAGAACACGCATGCATAGCGTGCGACAGAGAGAGAGAGAGAGATACATTTACTCAAATGCTGTCAGAGGTACAGCAGGAAACTGATGCATAGCAACACACTCTCATAGTACACTTCACCCTCACTCATTTCTTGCCTCTCTCTTGCCTTCTTTTTTTAATCTTTCATCAGTGTCTATTGCACTACATGATTTCTTAAAGTATCTACCCACGACTGAATCACATGCATGTGTATAGAGGGTCCAAACTTAACTTTATGCCATGCCTGCCAGTCACTGGTGAATCAAGAAAAAATTTCTTAATCACCATAAAACCTTTTTTGCTTCATTCCTGGTAATATAAAGGCTCAGCATCGTTCAAAATGTGACTTTTAGGTTCTTTATTTGTGGGAGACTAGCCAGCCATATTAGTCATTATCTTTCTATCTATCTCTCACTCATCACAAAATTATGATTTTGTTCCTCAAATTTTCATTTTGAAGGATTTTAATGAGAGGAATATTCTACAAATGTGTACCCACATGGAGTTTAGCAACCTAAACTGTAGATAAATGTCTGATTATTAATTTTCAGCAGAGGAAAAAGGTGATTTTGGTGGTTTTCTGTAGTTAGATGGTTTATATTAGATTTTTTTTTTATTTAAATTGCATGTTTCACATACATTAGCAGAGGTCAGTTAGACTATTAAATAAACTATAAAAGTTATAGTTAGACTATAAAAAGTCTATTATGTTGCAATTATTTTATAAAGTTACCTCTAATGTGGTCTTATGTACCTGCCAAGGTCATTTTTTACCTGGCGAGTGTTAATTTTAGACCCTGCATGTACATGCATATGTGCAGGTCACACTCCGGCCTCTTCTGAAAGATTGCTTATTTTTTCTGGTTTTCAGTTTAAATTTTTTAAAACAAAAAATTTGACAATTTTTTGTGGCCTACAAACTACCTCTTAAGGCACTCACTCAAACCCTGTGAGAATAGTAACTTCACCAATAACACAAAGAAATCTCGCTAGAAATGAGGTGATATAGGAGAAAGCAGGATGCATATTTTCTGGTACCCCAAGTTCATATTTGCATCACCCTATCTTTGACTCTGGATATCATGGCAGTGTGATGATCTCTCTCTTTGTCTTTCATGTCTTCAGAGGCATGCAACGGATATGGTGCCTCACTCAGCCTGGACATTCTCTGTTTCTTTTTTTTAAGTTATGTTTAATGTTTACGTTTTCAAACGCAACAGACACTACGATCACTTTAATAAGAGGTGACAGCTGAAGGAGAGAAAGTGAGAGAAGCAGAAAGGATTAATATGAACTCTTATTATATAATGTAATAGGGATGTTAATAGTTACATAGATGATATTACTGTAGCTCATTCATGTATTTGTGTGTGTTTTTTACAAAGCAGGTGATCAAAATTTTGGATGGCAAACATTACAGAAGAAGACTTACGTCAACGTTGCCAAATGTTAGGGTTTTTTAGTTATTTATATGTTTATTTTTTATGTTGACACAAAAAGGTAAATGTACATGAACTTCATGCAGACAGAGGCCAAAATATTTATTTCATTTTTCACATTCTTGTGCCAATCCCAACAAACAGCACAAAGCTGAAACTACAGGGTCTCTGGAAAAAACATTAGTTTATAAAAAGGGTAAAGAAAAGAAAACTGCTGCTATGACATGCCTAGTTAGTTAGTTATTTACTTTTCTAAATAAATTCACAGGGATTTCCCCCATATAGAGTTTCTATGTGGTCTATATGTGCAGTATATACTGTGAAGTTAGTTATTATTGACTTGACCCTCTCCAGTAACTATATGATATGGATTTGCACAGTTCAGATATGTTAACTTTCTAAAGCATTAAGACAAAATGGCTGCCTGGTACTGTAAGTTTTCATGGTTTCTAGTGGTTGTTTTTCTTGGTTACTTTTATTATCATTATTTCTGTTTGGAGAGCAAAATCATGAATCTTGCTTTGTGGGTTTGACTGAATAATAGAAGGTTTACAAATAAATGTAACTGCTAAATAAAGCTAAATAATAGTTGTTATACGTACACAAAGTAGTATGTACACAAATATTTCATAATTTTTTTTGTTTATTCTTTGAAAACCATTTTGGCTGTTTTTAGCCTCTGTACGGATACCAACTGTCTCAGTACTGTCTCTGATGCCGTGTTTGCCTGACCACACACGGTGCATCAGTGTCATTGCCTTTCCCCACCACTGCCTCATTTTGCTAAAGCTCTTTGGTCATTGCAGTTATCAGACATGTTTACACGGCTGCAGACCATTGCCATCTCGATCAGACAAGATGTCGGCACTCATCTTGGTTATTAACAAGAACCTGTGAGAAGCTGTTCTCAGGTACAGAGGACATCAGAGTTTTAAAGATAAGCATTTATCATACAGTTTGTGCCGATTATGAGATGTAAGCCTTTCAGCTTTGTTTATTAGGCATATCTTCTTTCCAGTGGTTGTTAACTCTAAAAGTAATCAAGGGGGTTACTGTTTTTGTTAACCGCAGTGTTGAACTGACTCAACCTGCAGTACCCGTTTCACTGATTCTGATCATATCACATCTGTGAAAAAGTTGTTATCATTGTAAATCATTTCATTTTGTAGTTCGAAAAAATGAAAACATCTGTAGTGTGGTACACTGAGGACACGCTTCCCGTTAGCCAATCAGACTCCTGTAAGAAAATCTACTAAACTGTTTTTTAGAACGGAAACAGATTTTCTTCACAACATGAATTGTAAAGGATGTTACTTTGTACCCTCTATTTTTCTCAAAGAAGGGCAACTTCTGAGGGTCGCGTGTCAAAGCTTGTTTGCCTGTTGTGGTTAAGAAAGCAGTTTCAAATCTATTCAACTATGATGAATCTGGCTCAAGTGCTTAAAAGATTTATTGAACTGTAGCGAAACTTTGAGCTTTTAAATGCCAGTCTTTAAGGTCAGGCTGTTATTTAACCAACATTGTTCTCATTCGGGGCTGTTGGATTTCAAATTGTTGAAGGAAACTGTGCTCATAGCTTGATTACATCACACGCAACGGTTTTGTGGTGTGCATTTTATCTTCTAAAGAATATTTACTAATAGGAACTCAGAAATGCCTGTTTTGAAACAGAATGGGAGTTTGGTAATTGTTTTTAATTAAGCCAGTCTTCAATTTAAAAAGTGATTCACAAAGCTTCGCAAAGTTGGATTTTAACAAGCATAGCCTGACCAAGAAATGACCAAGAGTTGTTTTAAGAGGTGGCTAATACGGTCAAACACATTTCTGTCATGCAGTGAATTTCAGTTTGAACATTTTTTTATGATGACTGAAATATTTTGTAATTGGTAAAAAAAAAAAGACTATATTAAAATAATGCCATGTAATCATAATACAAATCACAGTACCTTGTGGTATTTTTAGTCTGATGTCCACAGACTGTTCCATCCCTTTCATTTTTTGCATATCTCAAAAATTCTATCAGTGTTGAGGTTTTGAATCAATACTTTTTATACTCTGTCAGAGTTTTTTGGGTTGAGTCTTGGTCTCTCACTTTTCATCCTCATTTGATTTAGGTTTAGTTTTCATTGTCATGTCCACAGTGGTTGATTGAACACTGCTGGGTTTTATTGGTTATGTGAATCTACCCTGGTGCCATTAGAAATATGTTCACAAAAAGTCATACATATACAAATGCATATATAGATTGTGTTATGTATGATTTTGACACTTTCCTGTATGGAAGAAAATCGCAGTGTTCACAATAGCATATTGTCGTACTGTTTACTTTGTACTGTATCAGGATGTTTTCAGTGTTTAACATTCAAGTAAAGAATCATTACAACCAGATGATTCATTTTCCTGGTTGACAACATATTTGTCCCCTCAAACTTAAGGGAAGGTTTGTAGATTGATGCATTGAATTAGGGAAAATGCTAAACTGTGGTTGCATGTAGCCAATGTCCCATTTTACATGCACATGCAAACTGCAATATGCTCTGTATGTATTGTGTATACAAATTTTCTTTGCAATGTAGTATGACATTGTGCTATTTTAAACACCGAACACTTCCGTCAAAACGCCAAACCCAAGATAGGTCAAGATAATTCAAACTATGCTTACAAGTGTAGCCAGTTTAAATAAATGGCCGGTTTACGTAGGGCTGATGTGACCATCTCCTCTGTAGTGCCCAAACGGCCAGTCTTCCCATACACCCATCAGACCACATACAATCTGTCCCATGTGTTTTACCCATGTGTTAAGAATGGCAGAACTAACAATTATTTAAATGGCAATGTTATCAAAGCCTGTGTTCTGTATTTGATGATAAAATGTATTTTAAAAAAAGAATAAACATTTATGCTATACATTCTCAAAGTTCAAACTTTGGTGTCATGTAGGTATTATTTTGCAATAAGCACTTTTGTTTGCTTTTTTTTAACTCAGAAGTGAAAGAATTTGTTAATAACGAGAAATACACGCGGCAGCTTTGCTTTGTAACAGTACCTAACGCTGTTTTTTACACTATTCTACACCTTTTTTTACTGGTTAAAACAGTGAAGTAGCCAATTTGCAGCTGTAAGCAACAGCTCTTACACGAATCAAACTACGAGAGCATATTTATCCTCCATCGCCTCAGGAGCTTAAGTGCAAATGACATTTTCGTTGGCCTCTGTGAAGAGTGTCAGTTATTTATGGTTTCGAGGCAAGAACGAATGAGCAAAATCTTTTTGCACTTCACACCACCACACTCTCCACAGTTCATCTGCCTTTTGGTCCCTTTTCCCTCTCTTTAACTTCACTGTGTGTGTAGGGGGTCCGAGGCCTTTTACCCTTAAAAGCAAACCTGACTGATTTGTTGCTCAGTACTCATTTCTAACATGATCATGTTGTTAGGCTTTCTATTGTTGTAGATTTGCATTGATCGACTTGCCATGAAAGCAGTTTTTGCACCAGAAACAGAAGCACCATCACGTCTTTCATGAAAGATTAATTGGATGCACAGTTAGGTCAAACAAGAGCTTATCAGCTGGAGTTGCAGTCACCAGTGAGATCACTGTTTGTTGAGTTTTTAAGAGTTTGTGTTTAATAGGTCCACTTTGATTTATATTGCTGGTACTTTTCCTTTACACTGAGCAGCAGTTACGGTTAGTATCAGTCTGGGTTTCTGGCAGCTAGAGACGGAATGCGCGGCGGAAACTGACGCGTCTGCGGTCGGCCGGTGCTGTGAGAGCGCAAAGTTTCAGTTTTGCTGCGCTTTAAAGAAGGCGCACCTGCCTTCAGTGATTTATTACTGCTTGTGACAGAGAGACGCACAGCCCTGTAGTTACTGTAGTCATCTCTTTGGGATAAATGAATAAACTACAGTGAAAAGAATAGCGCTTGTCTGTGCATCAGGTTTTAGTAACACCTCGTAAAACTGTCCGCTGGCTCGTGACGCATCACCGGGTAAGTCCTGATAATTGAATGCACATGAAGACGCGAATGAGTTGCAGAAATGATCAGGGCTTGACCTTGCAATTGGATAGAGGAGAATTGTCTAGCTTAAAAACAATTTGCAAACAAAAGCATTTGAGATTTGTTAACTATTTACTGAGGCTTGCACAGCACAGCTGGGCTGGGTTCCCGTACACAACACAGTTGAATGAGCAGTTGTGTAAGCAAATCATCTGGTGTGTAGTTCTTCATCTTGTGCTTAAGCATGGTGAACGAGAATTTTTTGTTTCATTTTTTAAAACTTTAACTTTACATACTTGGTTAAATATGATTTTAGATACAGCCTTTAAAGAGATGGTTGAGTTTGAGCATTGTTTTTTAAGTATAAGCACAATATATAGGCTGTATTTATCTGAGAATTATAAAATGTATTAAATATGACAAATAGCATATATAAATAGAAATAACTGTAGAAATGTGTATAATACTTAGACAACATCCACCAACACATAAGATTTACTGTGTCAATGTAGAACTGAACAAATGATTTCTAAATGATGATACAATCTCCTGAATTAGGATAACAAATACCGATTAAAACTAAATACTGTAAAAACTGTAAAAATGTAGTTTACCTCAGTAACACATCTAATTCGATTATTAAAGTGATTGTAATTCATTTTATGAGGCTGCTCTGAATAGCCTCGTTGACTTTTAGTCTCTGCAACTCAGCAACACATTAATTGACAAAATATTTTATCTCTGTATATGTGAAGGACCTTTTTTGACTGTCATGAAAAGATTTAAAGCCGCTGTTGCTGAATCACAACAAACCCAGAGAGATGAAATGACAAAAATTATAAGAACTCTTCAATACAGAAAAACTGATTTAGTGCTCTCCCAGTGGGCAAAAAAGCAACCAAGTCGTTTAACTGTAAGCCAAAATCAACACTTGGTTTAGTTATTAGCACATGAACATACAGCAAACGTGGTTTGAATTTATCAAGGCCCTCCTATTATTCAGTAAGTCTGGGAATGTATTATGTCTCTATTTAGCTGTCATATATTTTCCTCTTTCCATTTTAGCCCTGCACGGCAATCTTCCCTGGTTCTAGTCTTCTTTGTCCATTATGCCTCGTTCCTTCCTAGTGAAAAAGAGCAGAAAGGGGAGCTTTCGCTCCTCTCTGCCCATAGCCGATGTACCTTATCTGGGCCTGGTAGGTTGGTCTGTCCCCCTAAAAGTTTCTATGCTGCCAGAAGAATCAGGTCAAGGGCTGCAATCCCATTGTCCACTTGGGCAACATAGCACACACAAGAGTCCTGATAATAGCTGGATAACAGGTAATTCAATAATTCTCCATTTCATTTTATGGAATATAAGTGTGAATCTTTATTTTGAGGAATCAGACCTTTTTAAATGAATTCTTCCTTTCCTCTGCAGATCCCTCAGATCTCCAGTATGGTTCTTCTCTCTCTTCAGTCTCCTGGTTACCAGTCAACTCCAGAGACAGAGCAGACATGCAGAAGCTCAGCAGCAGAGCAGATTATTCTCTGATAAATCCTCTAAAAGACCTAACCACTGAAAAACACTGCAGCTTATGCGGCAAGGTAAAACCGATCCTTGATCTGACAGATTTCTGTATCAAAACTGTCACACACTTTGACCACTGTAGGTCATATCACTAATGTACCATGATTGTTTAAGTGCATATAACTATAATAATTACAGATTACATTATTGCCTAAATCAGCTGTGTGATCAGTCCCTCCAGTTTATAAAACATAATTCACTAAGATGTTAGTCTTGAGTCCAGCTTTGATTATCTTTGCTGTGTTGCATCGATTGTTTACAGGTTAAACACTTGAGTTATCTAAAAAATATTTCTTTTATATTTCTTCTAGGTTTTCTCATCACTTGCTCGCCTAGAGTCTCACGTGTACAGATTACATGGCAGTCATCACGGGCGGTCTATGGCATTACGTGACAACAAAGAGACAATGATGTCGTGCCGAGTAAAGGTACAGTATGACACATAGCGATGATTTTTCACTTCAGAAGATTGCTAGCTGTCTGCCTCATGACCACTTCTGAGTACCCGAGTTGAGTCGCACTGTCGCTAATAATACATCATAAAGTGTTTCATATTGGCTTAACATGACAAAGAAACAATACTGAAGTCCTGTCTTGATAGTGCTTTTATTATTGCTTAAAAATAAAAAAACATTTTGCACATATTTAATGTTGTTACATTTTAAATTGCAATTTTGCTTCAATGAAAAAATGTTAACAGCAAGGATTTTTTAATTAAATTAATTTTAACATATCACATGCATGATTTATTCTTGCACATTCAAGGAACGAACGTTTGAGTGCAAGGAATGTGGGAAGATTTTCAAACGCTCGTCCACGCTGTCCACTCACCTCCTGATCCACTCGGACACGCGGCCGTATCCCTGCCAGTACTGCGGCAAGAGATTCCACCAGAAATCCGACATGAAAAAACACACTTTTATACACACGGGTGAGGTTTGACATTACAGATTTACACAAAATGTGTTCATTAAACAAAGTTTTTGCAAATAAAGCAAAAATGTTAGAATTCCACAATTTCGTATTCAAACACATTTTGTAAGAGTTCAATCAGTTTCACATTTTTGTGCATTTTAGGAATTGGATGACACATTTAGCCTGTATTACTCTGTATATTAAATTTTATTGTTTTTGTTCAGGAGAGAAGCCTCATGTGTGTAAAGTGTGCGGTAAGGCCTTCAGTCAGAGCTCCAACCTGATTACACACAGCAGAAAACATTACAGACCCTTCAGCTGAATACACACCCTCCTGCCTTTGGGGCTGAATGTTAAAGCTTGTGAATGTAGTCATAGCTTTACAAAACAAAGTATTTTAATTGTCATTAGTGTACAGCAGTAAAACTAAAAAATAAAGCTATAGAATGGATGGGAGAAATACATGAATACAATGATGCTGAGATGAGTCAGTGTTACTGCAGCCAATAGGCAATTTGATTCACAGCAAAACAAATTAAAGATATAAAGTTGATCGTATGTATACATTTAGTATCTTTAGTACTGAAAGTGAAACAAAGTGCATGTGTGCTGCTTGGCAATTTAATTATATGGGTTACTAATATTTACATAAGGCATGTTTGTATTGGCTTATCCTTATTTCATGGGTAGCATTATTTTATATGTACTATAAAATCGTTGTAATAGTTGTGTGTCATTACTGATCAAAATGACTGCAAAACGTTAAGGGATCATTTATACTGTAGGTTTCAAAAATGTGTGCTTAAAATTTGACCAAGCATTGAAACACAAATTAAAGGAGCGTAAACATTAGTATGCAATAACAGTTTCAAAGTTTTATTGTGTGCAATTGCTAAAGTATGACTGTGTACAGCTGTAAAAGAAAAGGGGGGGGGGGCTGGGAGTTTAGCCTGCTCTTCTTTCAAGACTTCACAGTAGCAAGATCTGGAAAGACAGAGTGCTTTAGATGCATTCAGATAAAAATGCAAACAATTTAAAATGTTTAAATCACTGTTGATCAGTAGAAACAAGCAGTTTCTCTTGCTTCATAGTAGAGGGAAAGAGTACAATATGGTTGACTTTTACCTCCAAAACAGCCCTCAACACAGGGACTCTCAGAGGGCAGACAAACCTCAGTCGAGCACATGAAATAAATCTGTGAGAGGCCAGAAAGAAACTTTTTGAAGGGCGAATCTACATTAAACGTTTTTTGCAACCTTATATCAGAAGACTCGTATCAAGCATTCAGTCTCGCAATAACCGTGCAAAGATAAGACCTTAATTTCAGCACAGTAAAACAACTTCACATCCAAATATGCTTTTTACCTCCTCATCTGCTTGCAAGTTGTCATCTTCAGGCAGGAACTGGAATGTAGTGACGATGAATCGTCGAACGTGATTGGTCAGAGCTTCTGCAGGTGTGGCAAGTGGCTTGTGGGTTGGAGTCTGGTCAAGAAAATTTGGGCATCTAAAGAAAAAGGAGGTTTAAGACAGGCTCATTTACCAGCTATTTATTTTTAACGAACACTTGGGCCCCAACTGCACAAAAACAAATCTTGTACCCATCATAAATAAGGATCCAGGCAGACTGCGCAGAGCGTGGGTAGGCAACGCAGTAATGCACCAACAGCACAGAAGTGGGGTCTGGAGGATTTAGCAAGCGCACTTCCAGGTAAAGGGGTTTCCCAAGCAGCATACGCAGGGGCTGGTGGTATTGTGGGTGAAAGTCACTGTAGTGTTCGTCTAAAGAGAAGAGGCTGAACTTAGTATCCCCTCTATAAACTGTAGGCATAAGATTTTCAATATAAACGTAATAAATTAATCTGTGTGAAAATTGCTCATTTTGGAAAGAACTAACCTTTAAACAGGTTTTAAAGAGGTCATGACTGTTGTTTTTTATTTTGTTATAAGGTGAAATTATAATATTAAGTTTAATGCCCAAAAAACAAACAAATTAGGATAATTCATGCCCTTTTATACCCCATTATTAGGCCTGTGATTAAAAAAAGTCAGATTTGAGTGTTCCCTTTTAAGAAACTTTGAGCGTAATTATAAACTTGTATGATTGGCAAACGTCTTATAGCCTCTGAACAGCACAGCCAGCAGAGCGTTTGACGGCATATTACTGCTAACACAATCATATTATCAGCCACTTCTCTGTGACTGAATTACCATAAGCGGAGCCAACAATGCAATGATGTAAAAGTAGGTGTTATGTTCCTGGGCAGGTCATATGAAAATGAATCTACCTAGTGACATCACATACCCAGCCATTTTGCGTTGGGTTTTTTTTACCCCCTCCCAAAGACAAATCTCAATG
Organism: Chromobotia macracanthus; assembly: GCA_036877525.1. Taxonomy (NCBI): domain Eukaryota; kingdom Metazoa; phylum Chordata; class Actinopteri; order Cypriniformes; family Botiidae; genus Chromobotia; species Chromobotia macracanthus. The sequence goes on from JAZGTH010000019.1 coordinate 4,837,466, forward strand.
TCATGGCCCCTTAAAAAAAAATGAAACTGCCCACTAAAACTGCTGTGCTTCAACAAACCTTTTGCAATCCTAAGCTGAACTCCGAAAACCCCCTGAGCTTTGATAGATGGTCCGAGAGAGGGACTTTTCACCAGGTAACCCACACTTACCACAGAGCCAGGAAAATACCGACACTCAACCACTAGCCTGGTACAAAGAAATCAAGTCTCAGTATGTGGTCCAGCTCTCTGTGAACTAGTGTGATTGAATGTACATGTGTACCTTACAGGCGAGTCTCTGGTGATAGTACCATAGTTCAGACTGACAGACTGTACTCTGTTCAGGATCTCTACCATGTAGATCACAGTTTTACCAACCTCCTACAGACAATTCGGTTAAACTTCATTTAAACAGTCAGACGCACAAATAAGAACCATTGAAACTGTGAAACACTCACATATCTGTGGACCCCACATTCATCCAGCGGGATCTTGAACAAAGCAAAGTCGGCAGTAATTTTGTAAGGCTTGCAAGAGCTGTTACCAGCAGTGACGAGAGTGGCTGGGGAAAGGGGCGGAGTCACAACAGAGGAGTGAACCGAGAAAACGAAATGCCGATCCATTGTGCATTCTGACTGAAACAGAAGATCAGTTGAAACATAAAGAGCATTAGTTAGAACAGATCTGAACTGCACATAATCAGTTTTCAAAGTGTTCTTGTCTCGGTGTGAATTAAGTAAGTTTTTACACAGCTCACCGTCCATGGGGTAATAACACAGCTTGGTGTCTAAAGAATAACAGCAGCCTTTGTCATGACACTCTGTTGGGGATAAAGACCCAGATCCACAGACCAGCTGATGGTCAACAGCAACATTGCACTCTACAGGACCAAACAATACATGGCCAATTACAAGAAGTTTGCTGAAAGTAGTTCATGTTTAAACCCATTCATGTCTTACAAAGGGGCAAGATTCATACCCTGACCGGCAGAAGTTTGACACGACAGCAAGGTCTTGACTGTGCGCCCATTCAGGGTCTGATATTTCAGTATAATTTTGTGTTGCCCATCCTAGAACCATAGAATACAGCATTAAACACACAGCAATCATAAAATCTGCAAGACAATGAATTAATGTCACAGACCTGCTGAATCATGTGACAGGAAGAGTAAGGCAGGAGAATGTTAATGGCACCTTCTTTGTTCATTTTCACAAAGTACCCACAATGACTTGGGGCCTCTAAAAGACGAGCAGCTTTTGTTTGCATTTTAATACCACTGGAAGGGGCTATAAACAAAGATGACAAAATTATGGACTTAAAATATCATACATTGAGCAAATAAAATCCTTATCAAGCCCTCAATTTTCTGCGTCCCCTCAAGCACATGAATTCAACAGCATATCTACAGATCCTCTGAGCCAATTTCACTTTAACCCACATCACATGAATGTCTTATTGCTACAGCTACTGCCAAAACAAAAGTTATCCGAGTCATTTAAATCCAAACTCACCTTCTACAACAAGGCCAGATGTTGGTCCAGGTGGCAGTTTCACACTCATATGCTGGCTTAAACACAACACTTGAACTTTAGGGGGTTGTTGAGTGGGTGTGGTTGTAAGGTGTTGTATGATCTGATGCAAAGGTTTGACTGCATCTGGAGGAACCCCAGACTGTGTGCTTATAATATCTCCAATGTACCGACATTGAAGCTGTAGGGTTCTGGTTTTCATTAGAGAGGAATCCCAGAACCTTATAGATAGAGAGATGACAGAGGAAGACTAAAGGGAAAGATGGAAGAGGAAAGGAAGTGTGAGAGAATTAACTACAGTATATATGAATACCAGATCAATTGAAACTATGGAAACTGTTTTACATCACTAGGTCAACTCATAGAATTCAAAGCACTTCAAATAATAAACAAATAAGGTTCCCTTCTAGTGAAAATATCTGAAGATATTCATCCATGTTGGAATACCTTGATTTTGAAACGTTTCACCAATGTTGTAGTTTCACATTAAAGCAATATAATTTCAATAGCATAAAGGTTTGTGAGGTCACTTTTATGTCGTACAAACTCACTGTAGAAAGATGCACAACAATTACAACAAATCCAAGGACAACTGGCCTGTGCGCTTCTGAAGTATGTACACCAATTAAAAAATCTTAGTAAACTCATTTTTTTAATTATTTATACCTTTAAAACGTAGTTTCTCAAAAGAATTTCAGACATACTGCTATGTAAAGGTGGGGTAAGTAATTTCGGAGGCGTGCACTAGCAACCCTGCTTTGAAAGCAGAAGATCCCACCCTCCCTTCAGAGCAAGCCACGCCTTCTCAAACATGTGAACACAATACATAGTTAGACAGGCAAGTAGGACATCCTATCCTAGTAGGTCAAACTTTTTATAGTCCTGCGTCTTCCACAGAAACCATTTATTTTTATAAATAAATTTCGTTTTGTAGACTAGGCAGCCTGAGTCTTGCAAAATGTTAAACGTTAAACTCTCTCTCTTTGCAAGTCTCTTCAGAAACTTGAAATTTACCTTTAGGATTCACAGATACTGGGATCAATTAAAGTTATTCGGGTTTATTAAAAAGTATGCTCATCACTAACATGCTTAAATGAAGACTGTCTTAGCATAACTGGGGCCTCACCAGTTTTTGCGTGTGGCAGGCAGGCAGTGGAGATGAGAGCACAACCCCTCCACCTCTAGAGCGGAGTGTGTAATTACAGGCTGCTGGGACAGATGCAATGGGGATCCAGGTATCCGTCTTCATATCTTCACATACAAACATTACAGAAACAGAAATGAGCTACATTTTGACCCGTTCAACACATTCATTTGCATGCATGGATAAAGACGACACACAACAGCTCACCTTTGACTTTAATGGAGTCTATTCGTGCCGAAGGCAAATTTGTCATTAATCTATTCTTTGTGCAATTAAGTGATGGCGACTGGATCTTAGGTGGCTGTTTAGGAGGAACTGGAGGGAAGGGGAGAAGTGGGGGAAACAGGGTGTACTGCATAACTGGAGGGGTCAGAGGAATATATGTAGGTTGTGGAGGAGGAGATATCTCTGGCATTGTTTGGATGGTAGGTTGTAAAGCAGTGGTTGTTAACGCCTGATGATGTTGGGGGTTATGGTGGGGGTACCGGATGGGATACTGGGAACAGAATGCGTCAGGATAAGGGGGACAGAAAATCGGATATGGTGAATAGTGTAGAGGGGACATCACTGGCTGGTACTGTCCAACAGGAGCCAGATGTTGAGGCACTTTTTCTTCAGTGGAATCATAAAGTGTAGGAGTACGAGTGACCGGTGTTTGTGGCATCTGATGCACAGGTACGGAAAATCCAGATGAGTCAGCTAGAGGTGCTGGATGATGGAATAAATGTGGAAACACGGAATAAATGTGAGCAGGTGGTTTTGGGTGTTGGTAAATATTGGGTGGATACAGAGGCTGGATGGGGTGCATGTCCTGAACAGGAGTATGAGGTTGTTTGATATGGTCCATGTAAAACTGGGGTACGAAAAGAGGAAAGTGGGGTACCACAGGAGGTTTAGATGTCTCTGGTTTAGGTGGTGTTGTAGGCTGGCGTGTGGTACCAGTAACTGTTAGGGAAGCTGGAACATTTGGCTGCAGTGGTTGATGGAATGGATGGGAATGAAGGTAGGAAAGAAATGAAGAAAGATGGTGAGGAAATGGACAAGAGAGGATGAACTGCTTCCCATCCAAGATGATGACAAGTCTATTTTCTCCATCCTACAGAAATACATGTAAAACACAGGACTGACAAACAATGTCTCTCTTACTCAGCATTTGGTGGTGTCTCCACCCTTCATTTATTTATTTGATCTACATACATGTCATCATAGCCGTAATATTTGAGAGTACTAACAAATTTGGTGACAGAGGACAGGAGTTACTTACCATTACAGTCACACATGTTGAGGTGAAAGCGGTATGAAGCAAGACAACACCAGGAGGAGAATTTAATCGATATGTACACGTCTCGGATAAGAGCGGCAATACCTCCCCATTCACTGTGAACAACCAAAAACACCCTTTGACTTCAGAAATTTTGACTAACATGACTTCAAGACTTCTAACCTGAAGAGAATTTTTATGTACCAAAACATTGCAGGAATTTCTCAATCGTGTGTGTAAAATGTACCACAGATTTAAAGCCAAGTTTTATTCTGCTCTGGTGACAGCCAGCATAACATTTTTACATAAAGGGGTACCAAACGGATCTGAAATCTTACAACGTCACCCCCATATCAATGTGTATGTAACACACACCCACCTTTGACTCTGTGTTTCTCAACAGCCTCTTGAGCACCTTCTATTTGAATGAGCATGCCAAATTGGGAACAGAAGACAGATGGAGTTGGTTGTGAGATCATCTGCGTCAGAGGGCAGGAAATCTTTATGGGACTGCCCCACCACAGCAGTGAAAGAACATAACTCCCATTCTGAAGAAAAAAGAGAGCATTTTAAAGTCCCACCTTGTTTCTGTTAACTACGTAAAGTTACGTAACTATGTACAGTATGCAAAAGAATATTTTTTTAACATATTATACAGCAAAAGAACTTGCAAGAGGTGTAACAAAAGCCCACAAACAAGCACAATGTAATGTGTCACCCTACCCTTGAAACTACAGTTTGTCACAAACAATATAATAGCTTATTCATGTCTTGCAAATAAAGCGGAGACATTTTTGCACCTCTTGCGTGATGTAGCACCCATCAAATGGGGCTATTAGAACAAGATCTTTCCACGTGACTCTGACAGTGTAACCACAATATGCCGGCAACTGGTACAAATGCAGTGGGGCAGCATTCACTGTCAATAAACCAGACGGGTTATTCATCTGTAAATTCAGCAGGCAGGAGAAAACCCGAAGTGTTACCCTCACCTCTGACCACGAGGATATGGGTGTACTCTCTCCCATCAGCTGTTAAAGTCATCACGTCTCCTGAACAGTGCACCACGGGTACCAGACCTGTGGCTTGTGATCTGGATCCACTTTGAGAGCTGTACACCTTCCCAGACACTCCTGGTCCTTCCAATGCTGTTTTTAATACAAAAGGTTCAACATTATATTGATTGCACAACATGAACTAATACATTCATATCATGTAGCACCCACCTGGGGCATCGCCTTGAAATCCAGCTTCGATATCAAAAGCCATTTTATGCACACTTGTGTCCAGGGAACCGTTTTCATTGCGCGCAGGTGTGGACATCCCGTCGTTTGGTCGCCAAGGAAATTCATCCATGTAGTTTCTTGGCTGAAGAGGTGAAGTGGTTTCGTTGTGGTTTCCATTGGGAAAAGTCGCTGACAAATCGAGCTTCAGGCTCCCTCGTTTAAGGCGTTTTAAATGCGGATTTGCGCGGTGGGATTTCAAAGCATCGCTCCATGATCCGGTTTCGTCTCCAAAACGCACCCCGTGGGTGCTTCCTCCTCCGGCATAAGCAGAGGCTTCCCTATCGCTATAAGACCCGCAACTGAGATGAAATGCTATTTTTAATAGTAACAAGATTGAAAATATAGTTTTAGATATTGTTTTAGGTTCGTAAGACATCGCCGGTATGACGCTTTACTTCGTATGCGTACCAAAGCAGACGCGTAAAGACGAAACGAATTAACTATTTCAATACGGAGCACCTGTATTTTAATACAGGTGTATTACAGACCGGTTAAGCGCTCAATTAACTTAGTTTACCTGCTAAATAAAAGTGTGTTGTTATAATAAAAAAGGTGTGAATAACCTATTTCAGTATGTATTTCAATTAAAGTGATCTCAGCCAAACAGAAAATACGTGCCACAGCTAGTCTTATTTATAGTGTTACATACAACATACAGAGAGAATTAAAGTATAAAGTGAAGTCCCTGAAAGATGAAATAAATCACTTCAATGTATGCAAACTAGTACTTTAAACTAGTTAAACTAGTACTTTATCACTGGCTGATTCATCGGATGGTTGAGAAACTTCTTCTGAAGTTTCTTCTAAAGAAAAGCAGCATGAGGAAATCAAGCTTGTATTAAACTCCAGTTGTTTGTTAAGACACAGCGGAAGTTAATTATCCAATGACAGATGATTTTCAAACCCGGAACCACATATATACAACATATAAAAGAGTGTCAGAAATAGGATTATTGTAGTTTACAAAACATTTGGGCTCTGAAAATGTTAGCAGAGGTGAGAAAATCATTACAATTGTATTTCTGCTCCAAAAACATGTAGCTTGCCTTTACGGAAGTCAGACTGTCATGTATACACAATGCAAAAAGTAAAAACCATCGAGCCCTTTTATTTAGCATACAAATAAACGAAATAAATCCTACAAGCCTTCATCGGACAATTATTAAGGGGACCAAAAATATTTTTGACCGTCATTGTGGAGGAATAAGCATTGGTGCCTTATTAAAACACATATTTACTCTTTTGTGTTAAAAAATGTTATATGAAGTCATCATAATATTAAACCAGTGATTGCATAAAATAAATGATCATTTTTTCGACCTGACCTCGTTTTCTTCACTTGTCTTGGTTGTTGTATCTTCTCCAATACAATAACCCTTATTAATAAAATAATTAACCCTTGCCTAAATGCATGCATAATGTTCACTTGTTTAACCAACGACTACTATTAAATTATGTTAATACTTGACTTGTAGTTTGGAGGGTAAAAGTCACAAAAACAATTTTAGTTTTAGTCAAATGTTGAGTTTGAAACCAACACAGCTCTTTCATTAAATCTGCGCCATTATGCAATTTATATCGTTTGGCCACTAGATGTCGCTCCAAACGCGCTTCACATGAGTCGCTACCTTTTCAACGCAACCTTGTCGTTTCTGCGCTATTTTACCACGATTGGACATTTTGGTTTTGAGTGGCATTGAGTCCGACCTGTAGTTCGGTACCCAAGTGCATCACTGATACGGATCAAGCCCTTTCTAACATTGCAGGTGCAGTGCAGTTACATGAGCAACACCGGACAGATCTGGAGTCAGCCGTGCGTCTCTACAAGACATGAGTTAGGATGCTGTGGCGCACGGATGAATCCGCAAGCCGTATTGCGCATCGCATCTTTAGGTAAAGAAAAACCGACCCTTAATGCTTTAAAGGTGTTATCATTAGACTCGATAAAACGTTTTAATGGCTGTTTGTGACATTTAATAAGCGTTTGCGTGTCTGGTGGCATGCAACATCATGCATGAGTTTCCTGTGGGTATCTGGATGTGGATACGTGAGGACTTTCATAAAGAAAGTCTGGGGATGGGTGGGGCTCTCGATGCGGCAAAGTGTGCGGGAGGGGGCCGGGACAGCGGACGAGGTGCGGGGAAGAGAGCCTGTCGGATGGTGGGTCACCAAATACGCTGCGGAAAACAAGAAGTAAACTGAGAGCTTAAAACACGCAAGGTAACGCCGTATGATGGTAATGAAGCGAGCTGTGAAGTCGTTATGCATTCAAGCTGATGATTGTTATTACTGAGCGTCTCATTTGATAGCAAAATGGAAATAAATGCTGAAATGTGAGTGATCACGTAGTATTTGATCCAAACTGTGTGGATGAAGCTTCAGCCGCATGCATGACGTTACCCGGATCCTTCTCTGTGTTGCTGGAGCTGCGGCTTTAAGGGTTGTATAAGTAAGCATTGTGTAACTGTTTAATGCACATGCTGTAGATTTGCTATTCATTTTAATGGACATGCTGTAGATTTGCTATTCATTTTAATGCACATGCTGTAGATTTGCTATTCATTTTAATGGACATGCTGTAGATTTGCTATTCATTTTAATGCACATGCTGTAGATTTGCTATTCATTTTAATGGACATGCTGTAGATTTGCTATTCATTTTAATGCACATGCTGTAGATTTGCTATTCATTTTAATGCACATGCTGTAGATTTGCTATTCATTTTAATGCACATGCTGTAGATTTGCTATTCATTTTAATGGACATGCTGTGGGATTAAATAAAACCCCTCCTGTTCCTTATAGCTTGTATGGAAGCATGTTTCAGCGTTTTAAATGACTTCCATCCATGTGTGAATTTAAGAAAGGTCTCTTCCCCTGCCTCACCTCTATAGTTAAACTGCAGCTGGAGATCTACGCATGTAATCTTGGAAACAGACTGTCCCAAAGAGGAGGGGTGCCGGACACATATTATGACATATTCAGTTTTAATGTCATAATAACACTGTGAATAAAATCATTTAAAAGCATTGGGAGTAAGGACACTTTTGATTTGTTCCCTTACAGCAGCTGTTTTCTCATTCTTTGAATATGTTGAAGGCCTTGGCAGGAATCTGTTTTCTTCATCTTACTACAATTTTCTTCCTCTTTTGGGCAACAATAGATGATGTAAGTGCCTTTTTCTCTCTTTGTTATAATTTTTTTTATAATCATGCTCGCCCAGTCATCATATCGGACGATCCACTAGTGTGAAGGTTATCAAATTGCAATTGTTCACCTGCTGGTGCATTTTTCCTGTTAATGTATTTTTAATTGTAATTGTCTATGAAAGGTGCTTCTTAAAATGTGTCCAAGATCTTCACTTTTAAAAGCACACATCACATTAACAATAGTAAATGGTGTCTCCTCTGCCTTTACCAGGCATGGTGGTTTACAAGGACCCTTTACACAGACCTGTGGGGCAGATGGGTGATGGAGAACAATGATGATGTGTGGGTGTACATGGACATACCGACCTCCTACAGGAAAGGTAAGAGAAACAATTTATTGTCCTAACAGTAACAGTGTTATACTAGTTGTTTTCTCCACATATTCTGCATATTTCACACCAGGAATAAATATAAAATGAATAAAATGTAAAAATAAAATGTTTACGCCTTCATAATCAAACTGATCTTTTATCACCCATCTAGACTATCTGCAGGCGGTGCAGGCATTTGCAGTGCTGGCCTGTCTGTTTGCTGTGTTCTCGCTCTGTGTGTTCGTATTCCAGCTATTCACTCTGGGTAAAGGAAAGCGGTTCACCATCTCTGGAGTTGTGCAGCTCATCTCCTGTAAGTTCCTGCACATTAAGGTTTGGTTTAAGGTTCATTGTTGTACCGTATGTGTGTGTATTGGTGTTATTTTCTCTTTTGTGTCAGCTGTGCAACAAAACATTTGGGTCACTAATGCATCAGGGTTCACACAAAGTCCTTGAGTGCTTGGATTTAGTCTTTGAATAAGTGCTGGAATACCTGGAAAATCAGCTACTTGTGCTGAAGTGCTTGAAAAGTACATGTAATGAATTTCAAGTAGGTGTAGCTCTTGGCTTTTACAAATAACAAAGATTAATTTTCCAGAAATCAATCAGTGGGCCGATTGTGGGCGTTCAGTAGTTTTGTACGATTCGTAAATGAATTGATCTTTTGATTTGGTTCTTTGCAATGAACTGCGTAACCTGGTTAACAGATTAAATGGTCTGTGAGTCAAAAACAGGTCAAGAGCCTTGTTTATGATGTAAGTCATCATGTCCTGCTGTGCAACAGGCAACTTGCTAATTTAGAAGACAATCTTACTGTATTTTTCTGCCTAAAACAAAGACCCTATAGTTCACGTTTGGGCAGCACCAGTTAAGACAACCATATTGAGTAAAATACTAGGGAGTGAACTGGTGCTGGGAAAAGGGCTTTTAAAGTTGTTAGTTGTCATTCAGTGATGTTTGTTTGAAACCTGATGCATTTCATTAGCTTCAATGTTGACAGCAGTACATTTGTTTGTCTCTCGCACCACTCCAGGTTTCTGCATAATGGTGGCTCTGTCGATCTACACTGATCATTTCCACAGAGGTGAGAAGGATGGCTGGTACGGCTGGTCTTACATCATGGCCTGGTTTGGCTGGCTTCTGACCCTCTTCACTGGAATTATGTACATCGTCCTGCGCAAGAGAGTGGATTAAACCTCAACCCTTGCTCTCAGTGCTAATTCACAGCCTTGGTTACTCTTCAGTCATGCAAACTTTGCTGTCGATTACTGATGATTGTATTAAGTCTATGTGCTGTAAATTAAAAATAATGAGTTGTTTTGAATGTTATAGGCCTCTGTTAGGACTGTAGAAACACAAAAAATAACAATATCAGCAGCTCATTTAAACTTCTGAGCAAAAGTTCAGCTCAGTGTTTAAAAATGAAGAAGTTTCTTGCTTTTAGGAAGACAACTGTCGAAAAGCAAATTTTGCATTTTTCAGAGTAAAACAATATTTGTTTTGATTGGCCATCTTTCCTAGTTACATACATAATGCACTGTGGGCAACGGGAGGGTCTTAACACACTTTATGACGTGGAAGGCGATAAAGTGTAGATATAGTATATGCAGGAATGACATGTAAAAATGTATCTATAACATGTATAAAGCGAAAGATAAATTGTACATATAAAGTACATACAAAAAATATAAAGAATGTAGTTTGAAGCTCTTTTGAGTTGTCTTTGTAGGACGTCACTTGCACTTTACAATAGCAATGTCTTAACAAACATGCAGGTTTGTTTTGGTATGACAAATCATACAAAAAATTCTAGTCAGTGTATTTCTTGTATTTTTTGTTGTCGATGGATAGTCTTTAGTTCCTGTTACTTTATGGTGCTGTAAATTTTGTGGTCACAAGAGATTCAAGAGTTTGTAATTTGACTGTACAAACATTCCACCAACACATCTACAGACCTATTTGTGTGCAGCAAGCTGAAGAAACATGGTTTTCTTCATAAAAGCACCAAGAGTCCTGTCCTGTTTTAAATTAGCATGAATATGAAGTAATGATGCTGAGCACTCTGTAAGATTCTTATTCTAGAGCACAGAATGTTCTGAAAGACCTTTCAGAATCTTGAATGATATTTTTGCATTTCTGTTTTCTTATATTGTTACAGTGCATTCATATTTTCATGAGAGCAAATTATTTAATTTTCTCCAGAGGAAGAAGCTCCTCAATTCTGTTTTTGCTTATTGTGTTTGGTTCAGAAATGAATGCAAAAGGTTCAAGATTTCGTTCTATTTTGAAAATGGACAGCAGATGAACTGTTTTATTTTTTCAGTGCAATGCCAGTGTATAAACCAAGGAGGTATATACCCTTAGTTTTAATAATTACACAAATAAAAACCTGATAAGCGTCTTCTGTCATTTTTTTACAACACCAATATTTAACTTTAAATAAGCTACAACAAAAGCATTTTGTAATACAATGTCAGCCCACAAAATGGAAAATAATTCTAATAGGTTCAGTGACCCTCTACAGTCTTCATGCAAAATGCAGCAGGCACTGGCATAGGAATGTTCCAAAAAAACCTTTCTGTGGGGGTGTGTGGGACTGAATTATATACCATGACCCAGAGGGTGTATTTCTCTCCTGCACCATCAAGTGAAGGAGATTGCACTGTTCTGCCTGAAGGAGAGATCTCATTGTGAGAGAGATATGTTTCAAAATGATTATCGTATTGCCAAGACTCCATTCTAATGCAGATAAAATGCAGAAAGCTTACAGTAGTGAAGTAATGTTGTCTTTCTGGAGAGGACAGGTAGCTGAGTCATATTACAACGCAGTGCATGTTCACAGAATCCTCCCATCTTAAGATATAGTTTTCCCTTTCATGTAATCCCTCTCATAACAACTTCCCTGGTCATGTCACAAGTTCACTTCCCTTATTATGTCCTTTTATGAAAATATGCTTTTTAAATGTTCTTTCCGCAACTTGAAACACTGATAATAATATCTTCAATATTATTGACCTTGTACACACTTATGGGAGAGAAAGGCCTGTTAAGGTCTTGAAAATGGATATATCTTGATAAATAAATCAAGACTTGTATATGCTTCTTTAAGCTGGTTAGTAGTGGTCAATCTGGTAGACCAGCAACTCATACCTGGTTCAACCAAAGAAGTCTTGGTGCCTTGGTGGTTAGGTTAGCTAAGAAACCTAGTGGGAATACCAGTATCCAGAATACAACATATGCTGGTGACCAGCAATGCCGGTCTCTTCAGCAGGATAGACTGAGGTCAGATGGTTGATATTGTAAAATACTACACTTTGACCACCAGATGGAAGCAGGGGAGTTGTGATGCTTGTGTTAGAGAGGCTGACTCATGAGGAGCAGAGCATCTCACCAGCAAATAAAATGACTTGCAAAAGTCATCTTGAGTCAAAAGCACGTTTTGAGTTAAAAAAATGCAGAGAAGGTAGGGATAGAATAGAGAGAGAGAGAGAGAGAGAGAGAGAGGTTTAAGTGTGATCACACTGACCGTCTTCTCATCACTTTGTTCCTTCTGTTCAAGAAAACAGAAAGACGATTGGACAGGACAGAGACATTAAAGCAGTGGAGAGAATGAATAGAAAATATTAAGAAAGCACATACTTAAAGTAATTTCAGAGGAAAGCAACATCTCATTGCCTGATAAGTGGGGTATAAAGGTCTGTTTAAACTCACAAACCATCACACATCATCCATTTAACAGCAATTCCAATATGTCAATACACCCAAATGTTGCCTTTCTGGATCTATTTATGTTTGTTGTGAGTGATGAGAACAGTTTTGCTCAGATGACACTGATGTAGTTCCTTCTCTTAACATTTTAAAGAAAGCTGTCAATGTAGCTTGGACATGAACTACAAGAACATATAGTTTAACTGTTTTCCTCTCAAGTGAAATATTCCTCTCACTCTTTTCTCAACATGTGCAGATCTCCTTCAAATCTCTATATGGAGCTATTTTGGGAAATGTCTCTTTACTGAATCACTCTATAAAGTCAATTACCATGATGTCCAAGTTCAATATTATGTAATACATTCTCTCCTTTGGCATGTTTTCTCTATGTTCCTCTCCTTCCAGTTTCTTTTTACTAAGTTTCCAGCTAGATTTCTCTGAAATTTGATCTCTTTAGTCCAATGATCATATTTCAGCTCAGTTCAGTTCTAACTTTTCACCATAATTCTATGTCAGAAGAATTTCAATTATGTTTCAATGATTGGCAAAAAGGGGATTTTCTTTCAAATAAACAAACTGAGTTTGAAATCAGTTAGGCCAGTCGCAAGACAATTAAGCTCTTTCCTCTGCGTCCCTGAATGAACAAATTTTGTGACCTGACTTCTGTCACTGAAGTGTCTAAAAATATCCAACACTGCATCATTGTCTCAGGGAATTAGGAGGAGGAGAACATTATGGAGAATGTAGATATTGTAGATGAAACTTAGAAGATAATATGAAGTTGCACACACTTATGCTCAGCAAACAACAAAGTGCTCTTTCCTGTGCCAGATGAATTGGCAGGATGAAGGTTTAACTTTCTCTGGAAAGTTCTCAGATTGTTTAGATTCTAGATTACTGACTCCCTTATCTGTACACCTCAGCCACGTCTGCACCGTGACTGTTCCCACGGCAATGAAAATACTGATAGTACCGATAATGGTTTTGGCATTTTTGTCTCCGTGTTTTGGGATAAAGTGAAGAAGTGGGTTATGGGAACTGGAACTACAGAGATGGAGGTAAAACGATTTAAAAATGTACCCAAATAGTAAATACAGTGACAAAGAAAATGAAAAATCAATATATTATCATACCATTGGGTTGTGTGTCATTCATTTGCCAACATCTGTTTTTTTTTCAATGGGAAACCTGTGACATTCTGTAGAACAAAAATAAAGTCTAATATTTCTTAGGAGCTGATATTAGTAGCTTAATGCATGAATAATATTTATTATTAAAAATGTAAATTGTATAATAAAAAGAATTACTTGCCTTCGGGAATATTTTAACATATACTGGATTCACACATTTAGCAGTTCATTATTGATCTTTCAAAAATCAACATTATATTGTTGGTGCATGCGTAGGCCTATTGAGAAAAAAATGGGTCAGTTTGGATTGGATTAGCTGCAGTGTTTGTTCAGATTTACAGTTTCATACTTTCATTAAAATTCAAATCACGTCGTTGGCCTTTATATCAAATACTGCAAAATCTTACCTGTCAGTCTAGCCAGCCTAGAAACACACTGAAGAACTATAGAAGAGTAGTCTCACCTTTTAAAGATAAAGCCTCAATAGTCTAGGAAAACAAGCCGAGTAACATGGACTCCGTTGCACAGTCTCCTGTCATGTGGTCACAATGTCTGATCTGTTAATCACCAGCCTCACGACAGCACAGAATGTAAATGTGGCTCACATATACATCGTGACTCCAGTGTTGGATGCCTGGAGTAAACTCAAATTCAACGATGTTAAGACACTCCTACACTCACAGTTCAGTGACCCTTTACCAGAGTACTCCAGGTAAAATATATGTTCCTTATACCTGCAGAAACTGATCATGCTTTTAATTAAGGTTTTACAATTAAAAAGTACACCGATTTGTTTAGATTTGTGACTATTAGGGTCAGTAAGTTTATAATATGCATTTCCTGCATAACTAACTATTAGGTAAGAAACAGTATTGTAAAGTTTTACCTATCTGTGAAAATCCAGATCCAGATGTAGAGTGGTGTTGACATCTCAAGTTGTCAATGAAGGGCTTTATTTTCCTTTTTTTGTTGATCATAAAGCAGCAGTTTTGGGCAGTTGTCATAAAGTGTAGCAATTCTTGTATGAAGAATCTCTGGTTCAGCAGTTGATTACATGAATAAATGTTAATACTTTAAAATGTAATTTGTATGTTTACTGAGGATTACTCGTGTTTTAATGATGCTCAAATATTAAACTTAGTACCACGCAGTATTGCCTGTTACATACACTGGGGTCCAAAAGTCTAACACCACGTTCGGCAAATCTACATTTCAAAATCAAAGTTTAACCTGACAATAAACAAATGTGAAATAAAAATATATAACATTGCTATTGTCATAAGTCAAAAAAATATAAACGTTTGCTCTGAATAACAGGAATCTGGAGTGCACCTTTGGCCACATGGGGGCAGTGTTGTGGCGGGTCAGCTCACCGCTCGTCAGCTTGGCAGAGGAGAGAGTGTGAGGGCCAGCGTTTTTGATCGTTATATGATTTATGAGCGTTTATCAAGATTACTAACAGACTTTAAGTGTGCAATATGATTGTTACATATTGTGTGTCTTTCTCTGCAGCCCTTTGTGTATTCCTGCAAGTAATTACTGGGCAAAATACAAGCAAAATCAATCTCTGTAAATTGTGGCCCACGTAAAACCATTCCAAGCTAAATTGCCCTATTGAATGAAAAACTGCAATTTACGTATAATTGCATGCAAAAAATATCAATATTTTGTTTTCCATTTCTCTATTCTTTTATCCAACTGGTGCATGCAGATGGTTTGACTTATTTAATACTTTCTCCTTCATCTAAACTGCTTAGGATTGTTTTGAACTGTCACTGCATTATCTTCATCCCTCACATCCTGCAGATGTGAGCATCTCAGTTACCTCTCTTCATCTGACTGTCTCTCTGTGTCCATGGACACACGTGTGGGTGTTGCACATCATCTGCACTCGCTCTTCTGTCTCATTTGTTGCTTCTTTGCAGCACCCAAAACAAGACACAGTATAGTACACTAATCTTTTCTTTCACCTTCCCTCTCCTCCTCTGTCTCTCTTTCTCCCTAACTCCCTCTAAAGATCCAGTTGCTAGGTAACAGTTAATTGTCAAGAAATAGTTACATGTGTTGCAATGTATTCTGTGATTGGCTGCTAGAGGGAAGCGTGTGAGAGAAAAAGAAGGGGATGAGAGACAGAGAGAGAGAGAGAGAGAGAGAGAGAGAGAGAGAGAGAGAGAGAGAGAGACAGAGAGAGAGCAAGTGGGGGAGTGAGACAAGAATAGAAAGAGTAGGCTTGTGAAATACTGAACTGCAAATGGTTTTAAAATAAACAGCTATTACTTTAAAAATAAACAGCCTATACAAAAGCCACATGATTAATAAGAGCACAAGAACACTGAATCAATAATCCGAATTATAGTATTTGACATTATTGGATACAAGGTACAGAAAACACAACACATTCAGTGCAATGACATCAGTACACGGCTCGCAATTTGTTCATGATGCAGTGAATCAGATGTATCCACGGCAACACCGGTGGCTAAAGCAGCTCTCATTCACTTTTCTACTGTGTGTTGTCACAAACTGAAACTAAGCTTGTGTAGAATGTCCAATGCAGACTGTAATTTACTACATACACAAGGAAAATAAATGTGTCTCGCAATTTTCATAACCACCACATCAATACCAAAGTATCTATTTGGGAAAAAAACTGAGATTAATATTTGGTGCATTTGAGCTGCCCTCTTAAATTGTCACTGAGGTGTTTAAATATATTAAAAAAGACACAAGGACCATGAGTCTTGAGATCTCTCCCTTTTATTTTGTTATTAGTCAACACTGTTTTGTACAAAGAGACAGAAGAATATATCTTAGCACTTATTTTCACACTGTGTCTGTATTCTCAATAGCTTAAGTATTGTGAAATATCTCATTAAATTATTATTGTAGCCTTAACACATGTAATCTCTCTCTATACAAAAACAGAAAAAAGAAACAATTTTGTCATATTTACAGAGTCTGTACAATTGTGAACCTTAAGTAACATTTAAAATAAGTGGCTCAAACCACAGATTACAAGTAAAACAGAATTAAAGACAACAAAGATGTTAATTTTGTCTTAAATTCTGGTTTTCAGGTGCTATTAGAATGACACTGTCTTTGTGGTGCAGCGGTCTAATAACTTTTTCCCATGTGGCTATAAAAAAAGCTTCCAGACAAAAATGTATCTCAAATTTCAATATTTTAAATATTTGTTTTTATATATTAAAAGGCTGTGGAAAGGGGACATAATTATTTACAGCAGACATAACAATAGATACCCATTGCACTGTGCTCTGTTTCCTTGTCACACACACACGCACAAATGTGCACACACACAAACACCTGCGCACACATGCCAACTCGTACCAGAGGTAATCAAGCTCATGAGTTCGGATACACGTACAATCAAATGTGACACACCATACTGGGGAGGGTACATGAGAGCTAAAATGACAAGCAAATATAACAGTGAAAATTCTGCAGTCTTATCCTACCAGTCATTAAGAAAAAGATTTAAAGTAAATCTTTTGTTGAGAATGAAAAAGAGAAACAAAACACTGAAATAACAGATAAATACCAGCTACTATAAATCCCTCTTTCTCTTTCATCGTTTCTCTCTGCGTACATTAAAGTTACATTAACCTATCAAATTAAATTAGCACACTGTCACAAGGCCACATCTTTAAAGTGTGAATCCAAATAAAATGGAATATAAAACTGGAAAGCTTTTCAGGAAGAAAAAAGGCAACCATCTCTGATTCTCTCAAACGCACAATCACACAATGGTTAGTACAATTTCAAACTGTAGGCTTGACTCTCCTGTACAAACAGATGGACAGGAAATTCAATGGTCTCTCAAGGCTCTCTAGCTGTTTAAAAATTGCACAAATCATGAAGCAAAAATCTTATAGGATATCTCTGAGATTCAAGATATCTGTTATCTTTAATGGATTTACTAAAGAAAACCAAAAAGCAGAACAGGTTAGGGATACTTCTAAAAACACGGTACCATGCAATAAAGGTGTTCTGAGACCAGCTGAAAATATCTTTAAGAAATTAGCCCTACATGGACAAAAGAATGGTCTTTAAAAACAATTCCTAAATAGTGGCAATATTCTTATCACCACCCAAATTTTGGGTTTGCCTGATAACATCAAGCAATACCTAAACATGAGGAAGGTTTTTCCTTGTATTCCGCACATATCAGTATTCAAACATCTTATCAGTTCATTAGGATCACAGCTATTGTATCACCCCGAACCTGTATGATGCGCAGTTTACCAACATATTGCACCAACAAAGAGCAGGCATGATATCTAAATCAACATAAATGTATGAAACTCTAAAGATATGGCAATACATAAGTAAAAGACATGCAGGCTCTTCTTAAACACAAACTTTCACACAAAGACAACTGAGTCAAAAAGAATGTGGCTAAAAGTTAAGATAAAAATTCACAAATCGATAGCGATACATCAATTATAAACCAAATATTATAAATATTGTGCTTAAATTGGAAATCTGTTTGGCTAACAGTTCATTCACAAAGAAAATGTATCAACAAAATTTGCAATAAATACAACAAACTTCAAGTAAAGGATTTTATCTAAGCTGTGGACCAAAAGTTCAAAGAGAAAATTTCAGACAGCCCTGCCATCAGAGTTCATTAGTGGTTTTAAAACAAACAATTAGAAAATATTTGCAGGAAACCTCATATGGCCCTTGGTTATCCAATTAAAGTTTATTGGTTTACTGATTCAGGTAATTAGGCAATTTAGTTAAATGATATGTTTGTTTTGCCTGTGCCCAACAAAAATTCCTGAGAAATACCTCTACTTCCTGGGTTTTGAAATTGAAAAATCAACATCGGACATGTTATAATTTTTCCAGCAAAGCTGGATTGTTAACCTTCACTCTAATTAAAACATCATCTAACCAATATAGTGAAACAAAACCTATAAGTTACATCCTTTCTGTCTATTCAATGTACAGATTGGAAAAAAGAAAACAAAATATTTACATAAAATGCAAGCGTTTGCTTTCATTACATGGAAGGATATACAGAGATGCGTATCCAGTGCTAACTGCATTCTGAAAGAAAACAAACCCATAGCAGGTTTAATTTTGCTGCTCAAAGATTTCCTCAGAGATGACAAATAAATTCATTGATTTTTGTTGTCATATTATAAGTAACACCATACAAATGAAACACCCTCCAGCTCAGCTCTCAGGGAGAAATCGCCCTGTACAGTGCTGTGCAAAACGTTTAATTATGTACCTAATATGAAAACTTGTGTGAATGATAATTTCATTTGTTTTCTTTAGAACGTAGTCCACAAGATTAATACTATGCTGTAATGCATACAGGCTATTGTGTGTCTATTCAGTGCTGGATGTTCCATATTTGTCCTTGTATCATTAAAAAGACCGTTCCAGAATAATATGAATCACCTAATGACAAATCTGTGTGCAGTGACCAGAAAGTTACCATGGCAATATGACCTGTAAATCTGGTATTCTGTAAGTCTTGGTAAGGCACATAACGTGCTGTGTATTAAACCAATATTGTTCTGACAAACAGAAAAATAAAAACTAAATAGATAACAACACATTTCCT
Source organism: Chromobotia macracanthus (assembly GCA_036877525.1). NCBI lineage: Eukaryota > Metazoa > Chordata > Actinopteri > Cypriniformes > Botiidae > Chromobotia > Chromobotia macracanthus. The sequence continues at coordinate 4,856,621 of JAZGTH010000019.1, forward strand.
TCACAATGATATCTCAAGTACAGCTGAAGTACTTTGCATCAATCATGCCTTTAACACGTTATACAGCACTCTATACTGGTAAAATTAACTTGAATAATCAATAATAAAGAACCTTTATGGATTCCAAGATTGTCTACAACTCAATTGACAATCAAATAAGCTTAATTAACAAATCATATAAGCCTCCCACAAAGTGGTTTGTTAACTATTAACTGAAACTACAGTACAGCATAAAACACCCATAAACCAAGCCCAAATGGAACATTATAAACAATGTAATCATATATAATAATATTATTATCAAGAACATTATCAATACAATTATTGTAAGTTTTACCCTGTTGTTTCAAAACAGTAATTGAGTTCCATCCACGGTTGTACAAAGGATTGTACACGGTCGTCTCCATCTGTAAGCTGGATTGGCCGCTGTTTCGATGTGAGGAGCAGGGAAATAGTGGAATATACAAAAAAAAAAAAAAACGAGAATAAAAGAGAGGAATCAACAGGCTTTTCTCCCTAATCTCACTTTTTCAACAGTGGGTCCCCTTTCTCTATTTACATATGCTTGACAGCGCATCATCCACTTAATTAAAGCATGAGTCAGTTCCTTACACATGGTTTCCTCTTCATTTTAAGCATGAAGATACTAATTACACACTGCTTTTTCATGTTTCTCTCGTCATTCCACATGTCAGTTGGCTTCTTTTGTATATCTATCTGCTTCTGACTCCCCTCTTCAGACATCAGACTCTATACTGGAAAGCTTCTCATAAACATGTCCGTTACTTGAACCATTAAACGGTCTTTGTCCTTGCCCCATTCCTAACCCATCTCTTGCTGACAGTAACTTGTTGTTGCTAGATCCACCATGGTGGTTGCCAAGAGGCCCGCCCAGACATAGCTCCTGGGGGAACCGAGGGGCCACGGTGGACAACACCCCAGAAGTGGCAGAGGCAGGCAAGTAGGAAGTCAGCCCCATAGAGCCCCGGAAGTCAGCCCGACTGTTGTTGAGGAGTTGCTGCTGCTGTTGTGGCGTCTGTTGCTGCTGTGCCTGCTGCTTTTTGATGTAGTATGATTTGGCGCCGTGTAATAGACACTGGTCGTCGCCGAAGGTTGGGATGAATGGATTCTGGTTCACCTTATCTGGGTAGAGAGATTTAGACAAGGAGTAAGTCCCAACCCCTCGGGTACCGCCCACACCTCCTCCCATCATGCCTCTATCCCTGTCCCTCATGTCTCTCTCACCCACGGAGCGACGGTGCAACCCACCTTCACCCCCACGGAATAAGCTAAATGATGAACCCCCACACTTTCCTCTGTCACCTGCACCAAAATAGTTTGTTTCCCGATCCCCTCCTGCATACTGCTCAAACATCTGGGCATAGGGGCTCGCGCCTTCCATGTAGCGGTCTTTGTCTTTTAGGCTCACACTTCGGGGTGGAGGAATCATTGATGCTCCACCACCACCTCCAAACCCTCCCATCCTGCCTGCCCCTTCCTTCTGCAGCTCTACAAATGTGTCATAAGAATGCTGCCTGCGCAAAACCTTACCACCTGGGCCAAATTTTCGCCTCTGTACCTGGGTTTGGGCCCCTGTTTCTCCCCCTCCCTTTTCACTCTCGAGAGGGTGCTTGCCCCCAATTAGATCCAAAAGGAGGTGGTTGTCCTCACTGATGTCATATAAGTTGCCTGGTTTCTTGCACGAATCACATCGCTTGCAGGTGGCTGAACTAGGGCGGCTTGAGATTGGTCCACTCCCTCCACCTCCTCCACTGGAACCCCCAACTCCCCCAGCAGCTGGGTAGCCCCCACCCCCACCTCCCCCATGCATGCAAACTGGCTTGCTTCCTCCACTTCCAACCCCTCCACTGTGGCAATTACGACATTCCCAATCCCCTCCGGCCAGCCCGCCCACCCCTCCGATGCCCTTTTCCCAGCATGCATGGCCCTGTTGCCCAGGTGATCCACCTCCCATTCCACCCTTACACTCTGTCTTCTTGGATTTACCTTTTAGGAAATCTTCCATGGGAACCAAGCTAGTGCACGCTCCCCCACCAGCAGCACTGCTAACTACGCCACCGCAACCACCCCCACCCATTCCTGGAACATCACTTAAATCCAAATGCTCCCATGGGGATGCCCCTTCCTTCGCTCGAAATTGGTCCACATAGAAGTCCCTCAAATTCTCTTTGTCTCTGAATAAATAAGAGGTGCAGTTACCACTTCTCTGGCTCTTGCGCTCCACAGGTGGGGTGGCTGAGCGGTGTGCTTGTGTTGCTGGATGGTGGAGGTGATGATGATGGATAGTGTGGTGAGGGCGTCTCCTGAAGCCAAGCTCAATCTCATCCTGCTCACGGCGAGACTTGGCAGAAGCAGGTCTCTTTTTCAGGCTGTCCCTGTACTGTTTGCGCCGCTTGCCGTGCCCTTCGAGGTTTCCGTAGGTCACGGTGTGAGTGGAAATATCGGACACATCAGAACGTATGTTTCCATCGTCCCCTCCCGATCCCACCCCACCTCCCCCGCAGTACCTGTCATGTCCTGGAATAAACCCTGAACTGGATGCCCCACCCTTGAAAGAGAACTTCCCGTACAGATCAGGTAGGCCGGACTTGAAGCTTGACTGGGTTGGGTGACCTGCAATCAGGTCAAACTTTTCCCTGTTCCGGTGTGTCAGCGACTGGCGTGGCTGGGTGGTGAAGATGGGTGCTACCCCTCCCCCTAAACTGTCACAATCGTACCCACCCTCCAATGAACTGGCACTTCCTAAACTACGAGGTCGGTTAGGCAGGGCACCCGACATACCAAGAGCCAGTTCGGATCCCGTGCCCCCATGGTGATGTAGGTAATGATCCTGGTACAGGTTGCTGTCCTTCAGGTGCAAGTTCCCAAAAGTCCTCTCCACCTCGCTTACATAGTCGCTGAACATGTTGTCCTCTGGCAGGTAAGGTGGAGGCTTGCAGTCAGAGTGGCCTGCTAGGCTACGCCGGTGTTCACTGATGTCATAAACAGCTGACTCACGATGGCTGTAGTCCAATGCACTGTGGGGTGAACCGTTGACCCCAGGCACAGAGGTCATGTTCTTGGCAGTACGCAACAGGCGGAGAATGTTGGAGTGGGTGTTGTTCATGTTCATGTTCATAGTGGCTGATGGTGAGTTAAGTGCTGATTTGTTCTCTTCAATCTGAACACCATGGATGCAACTGTAGATGCCCTGATAGACAGATAAATAAGAGACAGAAAACAAAAACAAGACAGGAGAAGAAGAAACAAAAAAAGTGAGATTAGTATATCGTTTGTTGAAAAGTGAAATTCCAACAGGCAAAATAACACACACACAAAGACCTGCGCACAAAAGTCGCAGCAGAGGTAGCCTACACACATCTACAATGGCCCCAAAATATAACTGGACATAAAATTACATAAAACAAACTATTAATCTTACTTCATTTTAAACAGTAACAGACCAGTGGGAATTTGTTGAAGGAGAATTGACTTTAGGCATTCACACAGGTGTCCTGGCAATCACAAGTGTAGTTCTTCTGCGAGATTACAGCTCTTTCATAAACACAGCAGAGACGATCACTGCGCCACATGGACTTTCTTGCACACTTGGGTGATTTATTAAGTGTTAAGGGTGAGTCACCATGTTCTGCAATTGTATTAACCTCAGCCAAGCGGATATTTATTAAGTGACCTCATTCCACTAAAGAAAGTTAGTCATGTGGGTTTGGAACAACACAAGGGTGAGTAAATCATGACAAAAATTGTAATGTTTTGGTAAACTGTTCCTTTAAGTACTTGAAAATTTTTGGGGCCATGGTGTATCAAAGAAGAGATGAACAGGGATAAAGAGTGTATAAAGTTGGAGAAGGGGCAGAGGCACAACAGTAGAGATTGATGAGGACATGTTGATAGAGTTGCAATAACTGTAGTTTTGACTGCCCATCAATGTCTTCAGTCAATGTGATTAAAATTCAGCTGACATCACTGTCTATTCACTCTCTCCTTCATCACTGCCATGACAAATTAATTACACAATATTCTAACAAAACCTCTCCCGCTCATTTACCAGGGATTCAGATTTACTGAATTTTAATCCATTTATCTGTGTAGTTTGGGTTGTATTTTATCAGACTCATTTCTTAATGGCATATTTGTTACTGTGAAACTGGCTGGGAGTCAAAATACTTTATTATCTTTTATAAATTGTTGGGCTTTGCCATTTATATGCAGATGCAAGAAACGAAGGGGGTTGTGGTGCATAATAATGGCATATCTATTACAATTTGTTGAAGTACATACATGAACTATTCAAACCTTTCATAGCGAATTACTGTATGTGACATGACAGAAGAAATGGAATTCACTTCAAAAATTTCCAAAGGCTAAAGGTCACTTGTACAGATGAGCCACCTCTCCAGTGAGGCAACATATCACAGATGTTTTCTGTCTGGCTTTCAGTCACGCTTAGTGTATACACACTCCTTTTCTTGCCCCTTATCCCTCCTACCTTGTCTTTTTTTACTCGGGTCATCCTTCCCAGTGTGCCTCTTATTCTCATTCATCTCCTAACCCTTCCATCCGATTGGGCTGGAACATATTCCTCGCTCAGCGGTATCTCATTTTTCTCTCTTCCTCTCTTTGTCCTCTTGGGGGGTGCTTTTTCTTCCTTTTTGTCTGTTGCCTTTTCTCTATTCACTTTTCTTTCTCTATTCAATGTAATTTTTCTTATTCCCTCCACTGTACTGCTGCTTTAGCTCACCACTTCATCCACTTATCTACATCTCAAAGGGAAATATATCTAGTAAGATATATCTGAGTCATCGGATTTCTTTCAATGACCTCCAAATACGCGCATGGCCTATTCTTACGACGGAAGAAACATGGTCATACAAGGTGCCCTGTCAGCTAGAGGATAAATAAAGCCATCCATCATCCTCTTGTTTTCCTACATTTGTAAACACGGGTTAACCTGGGTTTATGTATGAATCACTTGCCAGTTTGAAGAGGTAAACTGATATTGTTTATTTCTGTCATTGTGCAGGTCATGGCTTTATGTGGCCAGATTTGATGCCTGAATGTTTGGAACGAGTCTGTTAACCGAAGTTCTGTGGATTTATGTTGAAATGCTGCTGATACGCGAAAAGGGTTTCAAAATGATCACGTCAGGATTTTTACTAATTTAACAGAATGGGTGTGGGTAATTTAACAGAGGGATAAAAAAAATTATAAAAAGATATGGAATTGACCAGGTGTTCACAGTAGCTTTATCTCATGGTATGTATGGAGGAAATGTTTATAACGACAGCATATATTTCTTGGCTCATGATAGTTGTGATTCCCAAAGGCCATCTGCTCAGAATCTGCCTGTGGTTTTCAAAATTTTATAAAGAATACAACTGCAACATTTAGACAAAATGTCTAAATTATGAATTTTGTATTTTAAAACCCACTGATTCTGATTATCTAAACATCCTCAAAGTGATATGTTGTTATACCATACTGCGTAGTAAATGTACGTTACTCAATAAAAACTTCAAAAGTGTTAAACTGCAAAAAAACACTCGCAATTGTGATGTTGTACCAAATATTAGCACGGCTGTGATTAGCTTCAGCACTTGACCTGTGACCCTATGTCTACAGCTAAGTCACAGTACTGCTGATATTCAGTACAACAGCCTGTGTGATTTTGTCTAAATCTTGGCTAAGCACACCCGGGTTCTATAATTCTAAGCCAGCTCCATAAAGGATTAAAAACTCCAAACGCTTGAACTAACTGAACACAACAGGCTGTTGGCTACAGAACAATAACTGAGTCAATCCTTTGGATTTGCCAGTTCAAAAGTAAACCTGTCACTCACCCTGCTGATGGAGAAGGTCATGCCGGGCTTGCCTGAGCACACACCCATGAAGCAGAATCGCAGTTGCCAGTAGAACAGGTGCTCTGCGATGAATGTGATAAGGGACAGCGCCATAGCAGCTCCCAGCATGTAGAATACGCCTGCCATGTTGTCTACATCCAACTGACTGCTCATCACCTCATTTTTCTCATTGTGGCAGATGCCAGTCAGCCACAGGGCCTCAAGTTCCTCCATCTCACCTACAAACAATCAAAGAGAGAAACACAGTTTGTGAGAGGAGTCTATGTACCAAGAGCTGAAATAATTACTAATGGAAAAAAGGCAAACCAAAATTTGGCACACTCTATAAATAAAAACATGACTATCGAACCCAGTGTGCTCGAACCCGTGTGCTCGAACCTGTGACTTTAGCACTCTGCTAGGTTGTACTGTATTTCAGCATTTCTGTGTGTTTGTTTGTGCTATTCCAGCAATGACTTCTGTGTGTCTGTAGGCTGTAAACATGCGTGTCTGTTCGCGTTTGTCTTTCCATGCTGATCTCAATGCGTTTCTGCACTGCATTTATTCAGAGCCTCTACAAAACTGTGCACAGTAAACAAATTACGGCCCCTGCAATGTGTAACATTTGTCATGACAGATTAGTCCAAACTCAAGCCCACTGGAGCTTTCTATCATTAATGATTGCTTATGGGAGTCACTTGTGATTTGGTTCCTGGCACTAATAAGGGCCTTAAGGGGCTTCACGGGATTAAACTACAAAACCCCCTTTAGTGGACAAACACAGATATGCACAAACATACTGTACTTGTTTCCTCAATATATACAAATGCACACATGCATTCATATGCAAAAGAACTCATCCAGTTTATGGCTGCATTTCTGTTGCACAGCAGGAGAAGTGCCTTCTGATCTTGCAAAAGCCCGACACCCATATGAGTGTGAACATGTGTGCGGGCGATTGCATGCTGTGTCTAAGCTTTCATGTGTACCTGCATGTATGTCATGCAGTCGATGCCTTTGCAATGTCTTTTTGAGATAACACAAGCACCCCCTTGACACTTGCAAATAGGACTCTATTTCTGGTTCTTGATCGTTTGCAGGCTTACATAACCACATGGGCTATATCTCAATAACCTTACCTTTAGACAGAATGCAGAGCAGAGGTGCACGACTTGTTAGTATGCATGTATAAACACCCATTATGTTGCTAATCTAATCTAACAATGTGCTGCTTACATGGCATACCTATAGATGTATGAGAAAATTCTAGGTCATATATACATAATATAAATATGCATAAACTGTCTATAAACTGTTCTTGCAGTGTTCTAATGTCTGAATAAGTACTACTGTGTATGTATGTATGGGGTACGCAGGACATGTTGTTAATGTGTTTCTGGATGTGTTCCAAATCGCCTGTCATCACAGATGTTGTTTAGGTAGGAGGGGATGATTTCCAGAAATGGTCTTTGATCTCTTTTAATAGGAATCACAGACACAACGCAAGCTCAAAGAAATTTCCAGACAATTAAAGCAAGATGTGATGTCAAATAAGTTTAAACGACTCAGATGATACTGTGTCCACCAAAGTAATTTGTCAGTATCTGACTAATTCTTATTATTTTGCAAGTAAATAAAAATGATCTTTATTATTACAGACAAAAAGGGTTAGAAAGACAGGATGCAAGATTTTCACACATCTAGCAGCCATTTTCTGTGGCATATTTGTTGCCTTTCTGTCAGGCAGTGTAGGCACGTCATCAAGCTTGCCTTGAGACACCTTGAGAACTGTTTACAGAAAAGCGCACTAACTGAATGAAATCTCAAGCTGTGATTTTTTGGGATAACTGGTGATTTCACTAAACAGTTGAGGTTTGCGTAATTCCTTTAGTGAACCAGGTGCTAAAACAATGCAGACATTTGCACGCAAACAAACAACTCTATTAGTGGATGCAATTCCTTTTTGAATTCCCCCCGTATCGCTAATCTAGAGCTAATTTGAGATGATTAAAACGGTCTGATTCATCACAATTATTCAATGAAATCACCTATAAAAAACAGGTAATATTTACCATCCCCAAACAGCTGCAGAATGGCAAGGTCCACTGCCCTCTTCCAACCCGAGTCTTTCTGAATGGCAATGCCGTACCCTGTGGTAGCAAAGATATATCCGCTACCGATGGTCACCAGTTTACAGCCCTCATCACGGCCAGCCATGTAGTTCAACACTGCTGCATCATAGATGAATGCATCCAGTTTTCTGAACAGAAGGAAGGGACAAGTAATGCATTACAATGAAGGCAAGTTCTTGTCACACATTAAACATTGTCATGTTTGTGTTGACTTCCAGATTTTTCACTTATCTGCAACAAATAAAGACAGTACACAGTGTTAATTATAAAGACTTAAGTATTCTCTGGGTCCTGTAGATGGATATGTGCACAGATCAACCAGTATTTATTTATAACCAATACTGATTATTTGTCTTACTGATATGCAGAACTGATTTTTAATTATTGCTTATTTCAATAATAAATTATTTATTTATTTATTATTAATTTATTTATTTGTAAATAATTTAAAAGGTGTCTAACCTCTTAAGGTGAACAGTCTGCTTTATAAGACTAAAACTGTGTCTAATAATAATAAAATTGAATAAATTATGCAAGCAACAATTTAGGCAACACAGCATTTTATGCTTTGTTGTACTTCTTATTCTGTGAGTCTCTTTGGATAAAAGCATCTACTAACTGATTGAAAGTAAATGTAAATATAGCGAAAACACTTAACACAAAATATGGTGATGTTAAGTTTGTGGACTACATAAAACCTGAGAACTATGTGCTGGTGTTTTTCAATCTTTTGAACATAAGGAAAAAATAAAAGAATGGATTTGAGTTTATTATAATTGGAAATGTCTAATATTAGTACAGAACAAATAAAGGCTTTCAGAAACCATGACCATCAGTGCATGTCAGTTCCAGCCAATCAACATCTCCAAACAAACCTCCTCTAAGCTGCCTCATTTTGATGCTATTATCAGCCCAGAGTTCACCCACCCACAGTACTTACTCCTGTCCTCCAAGCTCTTAATCTGTTTTTCTCTCTTCCCACCCTTGATTTAACAGATAACCTCTCTCTCTCCCTCTCTGTCTGTCTATCTATATCTTTCTATCTCTCTCTCTACCAATTACATTTATTCATCCATCCATCTATCCATTTATCCATCTATTCATTTATTCATCCATCTATCCATCTACTCATCCATCTCTCCCCATCTCTATCTATCCATCCATCCATCCATCCCTCTCTCTCTGTCTCTCTCACCCGGTTTTCAGGCTATGGAGGGCCTCGTTCACATTCTTCTGGTGGAAGCTGGTCATATAGCTGTGCATCTCCTTGTAGTTGTTCCTTATGTTTCTCTCTGTGCTCCCGTTCGGCACAGTGCCAAATCGGAATGGAGGGGAAAAGTCATTCGGATGTTGAAACTGCAGGAAAGAAGGAAAAAAACAACAGTTGTCTGGTGACAATGAAAACTCGAGGGAGAAAAGTGAGGAGAGATGCTATTTCAAATTCTTTAAAAGAGTGACAGTTCGCTACTGTATGACTTAAAATAAAGCACAAAATCTCACCACATCAATTATTAAAAAGGCTACCGCACCCTCTCGACTCCTTTTCTGTTTCATAGCGGTTGCCTAATTCACATTAGCCCAATTATTTCCGCACAAAGAGGATGACGCAAAAGCTAATTACCACAAAACCAGTTAGCATGTACTTGCCCGATAATGTCATTAGTCTTTGGTGGACTGCTAACAGTAATATCAGCATGTCACATGAAAAACTCTGCAAGCACTTCTGCTATCTGAATTTGATTTCACACACTAATTAATATATCACTGAAAATGCAATTAATCACACACTTAAGCTGTACTGAGAGCTGTAATTGCAATGACAATAAACTAGGCATTTTTTTCTTTAAATTTGTTTTTGTTAAAAATGTTTTTCTACACTGTTAGCAGGGCCAAGTGGAACTCTGTTAACACCCAATCCAGACTCATGCCATTGGTCGAGCCTGTAATTTACATGTCTGACCAATGAAATCAAGTGTGCTAAAGAAGACCTAGAAATGGTGGACACACCCAGCATTGTGTGAGCTGCAGTCATTCAGCGCGCAACGCCATTTTCTTCTGTTGCCACTTGCTACAAAGTCAGCAAGTATGTGATGCCTTGTATTTTAAAATCTATTCTGATTTTGAAAGTCGTGTAGTGTAATCCAGCCTTAAGCTGTTTAACATCAAGGGTAAGCTAAGTCTGATCAAGTCAAGTCACGTCCCAAGCAGCCTTTAAAAAAGAATAGCTCTTTTATACGCTGAAGTTGGAATGTATCTGTATCGACTATAAGATAAATGAGATCAATAGGAACTGTGTTTTCATGACAACAAAATGCTGTTACATTTCAGATCAAAAGATCCCTGGTACCTTTTTGTCGCTCAGGCCCGTCACCTGGTCCACGTACTCCTCTTGGATCATAAAGGCAGCCAGGTTGGCTGTGTAACTGGCCAGGAATATCACAGCAAAGAAGGCCCACACTGAAACCATGATCTTGCTGGTGGTGCCTTTAGGGTTCTGCACAGGCACAGAGTTATTAAAGACCAAACCCCAAAGTAGCCAAATAGCTTTTCCAATGGTGAAGGATGGACCACCAGGCTCTGATAGTGTGTAGAAAAAGAGAGAGTGAGGAAGAGACATTGTTATAATATAATAGGAATGAAAAAGAATTATAAAGGCAGAAGATTATGAATAGTCTTACTGTAAATTTGACTATTCGTTTTTGTTTTAAATCAAAGGTACTCCAGAAACCAGTACGTTACTAACAAGACAGACATACTGTAATAGCTAAAAGATTAAACTCCATCCTATGTTTCTTTTACGCAGACGTTTGTGAATAGACAAAACAAATGGTGTATGGTGTTTGACAGGTGTGTACATGTGTGTGTTTGTACAACTGTCTGCACACCTCGTCCATCTGCCAAGCAGCGATTATAGCCAACAGGACTGAAGTATTCAAAGACGAAGACGGCCACAGCTGAAACTATCAACAGCATAACGAACATCATCACCCAGACGTCAGCGCTGAAGGGCTCTGAGAGCGGGAAAAAGGAGAGAAGAATAATAAAGGGAAAGAAAAGGTTATGGATGAAGAAAACACTTGAGGTTGAGATGTTATCTGTATTGAACCTGTTACACGTGTGTGGGGGGGTGAATACAGAATTAGGATCATAGTTTCAGTTGACCAGGTGTGCTCACGCACACAATGAATTTGGCTTGGTTGCAGAGATAAATACAAAATAAGAAATTTACAATGTCATAACACTATACTGAGTCATGTTTATAGTATACATACCTAAAAAGGCAGAAGGAGACACCGTGCCATTGCTACGAGATACCATGACACTAATCCCCGTCTCTATGAAAGGCACAGAGAAGTCAATGACCTCTGACCTCTCTTCATTTATAGTCAGGGACCCCACTGCCATGTGGGCATTCTTAAGCACCACCTGGAAACAAACAGGAAGAGGGACAGATGAAAGTTACAGCTCTCCTGACTGGTCCAGGCATGTCACAGTCTAAATAAGATTACAGGACTCAGTGTGAGAGAACAGATGAACAAAGGATAAAATAGGAAGTGGTAAATGAAAATACCACACAGAAAAAAATCAATCTGTATGACCAAAGACAGAAATCAGGTTACTTTCTACTGTAGCTTTAAAGTAGCTTTAAATAGCTGTTTCTCCTTCCTATCACCTGAACCATTACTTCCCCAAACTATCAATTGTCCAGGTATGTTTGGAATTAAATATAAAGGGCCTCTGGTGAGTCAGAAAAATGGGACAAAACAGAGTTAATAAAGTGACTGAAGCCACAGAAAGCCTTTGTGTACTATAGATCCTATTACCCCCCCTCTAGCTTTTCAAATATGACATCATCATTTAGATGTTTGTTTGAGCGTTGCATTATACTGTAGCACTCGTCACTGAACATGATTATGTCTCAAAAGCATCAGAACCAATAAATACATTAAGCAAACATAGAACAAGCTACTAAAAGTCTCTCTCCACTGAAACCATAAATGTGCTTCAGTTTCGAGAGGATTCAAATGACTAAAATTGAAAAAAAAAACTGTACTGTATGAGCCTCATCCCTTTCAACTGTGGATTTAAATGTGATTCTATAACTACATTTTTTTCTCATCTGGATTAATGCACCAGACGTATTTTTCCTAGGTTGGGTAAAATCACTAGCCTTGATTTTCCTGCTCTTTCATCAGTTCTTCTGATTAGACACGCCATTCAGATAAAAATAATATAAAATTAGAAATCTATAGCAGTTGTGAGAGTTAAAAAAGGAAAGCTATAAATATAATATTCACACTGCATGCACAAATGAGTCAATGCAAATCACCGGAACGTTTTATCCCAAATCCATCCATACATATTCCTCAAGCAGTTCAAAAAAACATTTTTAACCAAACCAGACACAAGACGAGTTACAGTACAAACTGGAAGCAAAACAGTGAGGTTAAGTTTCTGTACTTAAATTCTTTAATTACCAAATCTTTCACGTCACTTCTCTGTTTGGTGGATCTGAGGAGGATTATGGGTAGTGTCGTTGAAAAAACAGAAAGTTGAAATCACTCAGATTTGTGGTTTCAAAGGAAGCATATATAATCATTAAACACTCTCATTGTGGGTCTGTCTTGAAAGGTTTATACATTACTGTTAAAAATCATTTTCTCTATGGGAAAAATGAATGGGATTTTTACTTCCAGAAGAACCCTACTGTTAGGATCTATAAGCACACAGTCCTACAATGTAAGTCATAGAGTTAAACTCTATTATATATACACCTCTCATCCACAATTTGCACAGCTACTGTAGTAGCACCAGAAGAACAAAAGTTGGCAGCTGTTCTTCTCCCTCAAATATCAAAATGAGTGAAAAAGACTCAATGTGCAACAGTCAAAATGAAACAGATTTTTGATTACTATCAATCATGTGGTATGCCAAAATAACCTATTCCAACCCAGACTCTGGATCACAGTTTAATGAGGACTTCATTTTGAAACTCACTTCGCCAACCATTCCATTCCACGTGCCGTTGATTTTCTTGCCATGCTTCCCATTGGTCACCAGGTAGAGATCATAGGTGAATTTAACAGACTTAGCGATCTTTTTGAGGATGTCGATACAGAAGCCCTTGCAGCAGCGTTTAATGTAGATCCCTGAATCTCCTGTCTGATTTCTGGGAATATGAAAGTTGGGAAGAAAGAGGTGAAAAGATGCTTCTAACATGTTGTTCTAACATCATGATTTTTTTTTTATTTTGACTTGGTTGATTATCAGTCTTTGATCTACAATAGAACCAAACAATGGCCACAGCATTTCTCTTAGATCATTTGTCTCATTATCTAAGCAATAATTAAGGAGGTTGTAAAGATCATTGCATGTCCTTCGCAATCTAACCTGAAATGTACCCTTTATACAGAGTACAGCATTTAAACATGGCGCAGAATCTTAAATACTTCTTAAGCATTCGTTTTAAATTTTTTAACACTCTGAAAGAGTTTATCTGTTTATATCCAGCTTAAAAACCCCAGTTTAAACATGTGACTTTAAACCCCATGTTTCCAATGTGGTCTCTATTAGACTATTGGACCCCACTGTATTTGTGTGATTTAGATCAAGGTTGAGGCTTTTTCCGAGCAAGAGTCTTTAGGATTCTCACTGGAGTTTAAGCTGCCTTCTACAGGGTACTGTATTCCTCATGCAGGTGCCACTGAGAGGGTCAACATCCTCCACAATAACAAACGGAGCCTCCTCCAGCGTGACGATGGACAGGTGGTCGTCCTCACGTTCCTCAGCGTCTGAGTAGAGCTCAAACCGAGGCCACACGTGGTATTTCATTGTCAGAGACCCGTTTTCCCATTTACCTACCTGTAAAAGTGCAAAGATGAGAGCAGAAGATGAGCGATGTGTAATGAGTGAGATAATGAGAGGCTGCTGAGGTTGTGTGACTGAGATTAGTTCAAGCTAAGTTTGAGGATGACGAAAACCTTGAATTAAGATCAAGAGAGATAGGGAGTAAATGAAGGTTGATAATTACATTAGAGAAGAAACACTGTACAGAATTTAAAAGAAGACAAATTAGAGGAGATACACACCCTGTCATACTGCCTTTCTTTATCTAACAGAATAATGACCAACTTTGGATGCATCTGAAAACCGTCTTCACTGAAGGAGAGGTTACGCCCTTCAAATGTCACATTCATGAGGTACCTGAGAAGAAAAGAGAGGGAACATCAGACCTGGGACGTTTGGTGGTCATCAACATGACCATATCACATTTCTTAGACCTACTATAGCAGAGTTCTACAGAACCTGTCTTAGTGAGAGCATCTCTCATTGTCAGCATTTCACTGTGATTCGTTGTATGCTTATAGGTTTTGTCACACTACTGTATCTGTACTGTATGTGACCTCACACATTTATAATGCAGTCCATAGCAAACAACACTCGCAATAGCATATGTGAATCTGGCAGCCTCCTGGTCACAAAGCCCTTTTAATGACTTTTAAATGCATCCAGTTGGTTTGTCTCAGGGAAAAAAAGCTATCTATCTCCGAAAAAAATACAATAATCACAAACCTGAAATAATAATCAGGAGATAATCCAGAGAAGAAACATTCGTTACAGTGTTTTTTTAACTGCTGTTCCTTGAAACAGTTGGATTTGAAATCCTATTTGCTTTGTATAGCAACATATTGTTCCATTCAAAGGTCAACCACTTTCCAAAAACAGCATGGTTGACCCCCATCACATCGGTCACTGAACCTGCACTGCCCAGATCTGCCCACTGTACTCAGCCTGCTCAACCACATAGAGATGATGGTAAACCTAATGGAGTCAACTGGAGAAGATTAACCAGACAAGCAGGTGTCACGGAGTAAAAGATGATAAAAGATAATCACGCAGACCATTTGAAAGTCATTCTGTCTTTTCCATCTGGGTGTAAAATTTATGAGGTAGAGGAACTGACCCGCTGTGGACAGTGACTGTAAATCAGTCTGTGGTCAGGTGTGTGTGTGTTTGTGCTCGAGTGGAGATACACACACAGATTTTCATCATAGCACGAGTATCGTGTGTGTGTGTCAAGAAGTTTTGTGTCAGAGCCAGTGAAAACTCTGCTGTGCTCCTCGCTCCCTGCCTCCATCTGTGGGCTGTCGTCGCCATGACAACAATCAGCCTCACATAAACGACTCGCCACACAAGAAATAAATATCTGCTCTGAACAACAGAGGCTGAAAGAGAAATATAGAAAGAGAGGGGAGAGAGAGAAAATGACTGAACAAACAGGGAGCGTGTCTTCTGCATGTACTGTACAGTAAGCAGCCATAACAATGAGGTAAGTTTTCACAGAAATGCTGAACATTCACGCAGACGGTGAAATGGGCCCCCAGGCAAATATGACTAGCCTCAAGAAGAGAAATATTTAGCTAGTGTGGTAAAACATAATCCAAATGTATACGTATGAGCCTACACGCTCTCCCACAGTTAGACATGCACACACCGTTAATTTTACATTGATTTCTATTGTTTTAATAATGAGCTGATGATATTTTATATTGACTATACTTAACACAAAACCTTTAGTATTTCTAGATTTCATTTATTTAATCATTTAGCATGTATGTTTAACCACAGATTGGTCCCCATGATTCACTACCCTTGTGAAGACTTCTAATACCAAAAAGTTTTTAATGGTACCATGGTACTGTCTTGTGGACCTATATCACTGGAATCGCAGGGTATTCTTGAAGTAAAACATAAATATCACAGTATATAAACACATATGTAAACAAATTTACTGCCATAAAATTATTGTGATGGATACGTTCAAGCCTGTTTAACCTATGACCACAACCTCACAAATTCAACCGGCATCAGTTCTCAAACGTGTCTCATGTATGCTTATGTATAACCCCAAACTGCCATTGAAGAGAATAAAAGTAAGAGCGTGTGTGAGAGAGAAACAGCAGCATTTAAAATGCGCTACCATGGTGCCCACAACCATAGCAATCTACAAGCAATCTGCTGTGCTGCCATGGGAACAGTAGTCTCACCCGAGAGAGAGCAAGCGAGAGAGGAAGACGTGTGGTGAGAGAGAGAGAGAAAGAGAGAGAGCATCTGCACTTACATCTAGACACATTATGCAGCAGAGAGCCATTTATCTGTCTCTATAAACACAAACAGATCAATATTTGACATGACAGCCAACCAGATTTATCATATCCAACCTTTTTCAATTCTAGCATTGATCTGACATTGGAAAAGTCACCCTCAGATTTACAGTACAGCTAAAAAAGTGAAACCCTTCAAGGATCCATGAATTATTGTCTTACACCCGAGAGTTTCCTCTCATATATAATTTCTGTGGACAAATTTACAGCACACATGAATCTGAGACTGTGGAAGTACATACAGACTAAATGTGTGTGTAGTTATGCGTTTTTAATTAAAGCAGGTTATATGCTTCCGGGCAGGACCATTGTCTGAGGGGACAACCGGGACACTAAATACATCTTTACGCTGCTGGGGCCGAACTTAATAGTTTTGTCCCGGGCCCATGAATTTTAACAGCGGCCGTGCTTCTGGGTGAACCATAGATTTATTACCTTTACTTACACCATGTAATGATCAAAGCCCACCAGGAAATGCTCACACCAGCTTCACACATTCTTTTACACGGTCCTAAAACACACACACACAGCAGACACACAGTTTAACGACACACAGACATCTATGGAAATTGAATTGCATATAAGCTTACAGCCAAATACTTTGATAAAGGGAGAGCGTTTATGTGCATTTTGTATTCTGTGTCAGCGAGAGAGCAAAACATAACTGAACATAAAAATAAAGTGTGAAATAGAAAATCGAGAGAAAAGACAGCGTGATAATAGAAAGTAAAAAATCATTTTTATCATTAAGGTACAACAACATCATTTAAATTGTCACAATAACATCTTTAGACTTTATGAGTTTTCAGAGATTCAACTCAATTTTCTTCATCAGTAATTAAATTCAATGGGGGCTGAAAAAGCAATAATGTTATCACTGCAGGTTATAACTTAAAATTGTCAAAATTTAAGGAAATTAAACTTAAGTCTTACATTTTAGTAGACTGATATTTTTGTACTGTATAAAGTGCGCAAGACCAGAAGAAACTTGCATGGCTTCACCAGTAAGCTCGCATGACTGATATCTTGACCTACTTCTGTGGAGTTATTGTCAGCTTCTTTCAGCAATGCCCAAAAGCATCATAAAATTGTCCATGATCACCTTATTAAACTTTGGGCACTAGGTCTGCTGACCAACCAGTGAACCTGAACAATTAACTGAAGTGGAGAACAAAAGCCTCTTCACAGGCCTTAAGCATTACAGAAGAGTCAAATCACTTCTGTGAAAAATGTACAAATGTAAACACTGACACACATGCAACAACACAAGAATGGAAACTTTGAGAAATGATCAAATGCAGATTCTACAATTAATTGTGAGATCAACCTAATGTAGCTAATATAGTGATCCTGTATAGCTGGTAGAGCATTGTGTTAGCAGCACAAAGGTTGTGGGTTTGTTTCCCGGGGATCACACATACTGATTAAATGTATAGTTTGAATGTACTGCAAGTCGCTTTGGATAAAAGCGTCTGCCAAATGCATACAATATAAATGTAAAGAAACAACACTGGTTGAAAAAAACAGGGTGTACATTTTTTGTACTCTACAAAATGTTTACAATGAGGTCATGTGATCACATCTGTACATATTCCAAATTTCTATAAAAACACAAACTGTTTCGATATGCCTGGACAGATAATAACATTTCCAATAACCCTAGACTTCTCTTCTTTAAAAAAAGGAACTAAATTCATTAACATTAAAAGTTCTAGCTGACCTGAATGAAATGCTACGTCTGTCCTCTCAAATTATTTACTTGTGATAAGGACAGGTTTCCCTGTTTAATCCCACTCTCATCTTTTATAGGGTATAAAGGTTGTATCTTATCTAACTTAACTAAACCTTCCACTGACCCTTAACCATCACAGAACATGACCCAGCCATCTGAAGAGCCCTCAATCATCACTGACAGATCCATCGTGGAGCATGGTAGGTGTTCCAGAATGATAATACAGAGTGCTGGAATGCCATTTAAATCGTCTCTATCATTGTAGAAACGGATCATTAGAGTCCTCAAGGGGTCACAGAGCCCAATGGTTTCCATTTAGCCAACCTCATAATGCTGTCATTCAAGGGCCCTTTTGTGCACACACATACATGCACCTTTGCGCGCATTCGGTACAAAGAGTCCCAGCTGTGTGTCGCAGGATGATTAAGAAACCTGCGCTCCCACAAGACTTCTATAAACATAATTTTCTGTTTTGTACTTGCGGCTAGCCTTCCTCCTTTCATTCTATTTACCTTTTGCTTCCTGATGTTTGTAAGACATTAGACAGCCTCTTAAAAAATCCACTTTATCGACTCAAAAGGCTAGCCTAACACATCTGCCTAATTAAACAAATACAATGTTGTTCTTCCAGACACCGTGTCTGCTGGGTAACGGTTGTACATACACCATTCATAAATAGCGTAAAAGAGTTTTTACCACTTAATTACTTGTTTTCCTCGTTTAAACAAACAAAGCTTTCCACAACAACCTGGCTACATTTCATCGTAAGACGATCTTCGGCTATAAATAGTTCTGGAAACATTCTATATGTTTAATTAAACATGTAAATTAAACCTTAATTTGTTTTATTAATGATTGATGATGCATTTGTACCAAACTCAATTAAATGCATTCAGTAGCTTCGTCTAGCATATTTTAAGCTGCGCAACAGAATTAAACGCACCTGTACGTATATGCTTAGACAAAATGTTCCTTAGCACTGCACATTAAAAAAATGTGCTCTTCAGAGATAGCTGAGGTGGACAAAAGTAATCAGCAGTCAAATATTTCACTGCTATCCACATTCCACCAAGGAAGAGAAACAGAGAACTAAAAACGCCATGTCTTAACCAGGTAAGATGATTTGGTTGATTCTACAAATTTCAGTTGTTTTTTTTATCAAACCCATGTTTTTGACAATGTTAACATCATGCCGTAACAATTGAGCTACAGGAATACAGCGTGTCGTGAGCGCTGTATTCCTCGCTCACACTCTATACTCTGATTGGCTGCTGCTGAAAATGTACCGTCCGTAAGACACAAAAGAAACGGAGCGATCGCACAGAAGAATGAGGCAAGAAACAGGGTGATGAAAGAAGAGAGGAAAAGGAAGTATACATAAGAGAGAGTAAATTAAGAGAAGGAACAGGGGCAGAGGGAACAACCATTAAAAAAACAGTAGCCTGCCTGCCACTGTTGTTCCATTCGGTTTTCTAATCCTGCTCTGCCTCCAGCATTCAATTAACTCCTCACCAGCAGATCAAATGACTGGCTAAAAGAGAGTGTGACTGAGCCTAAACGCTAATTAATACTTACGAATCAATGCCCCTCAATACTAAATGTCAAATAATGGTGAAAGAAAGAACAGAGCTGTTGAGATGAAAAGCTCACTTTTGTGTTACGATGGGTATTTATGATTCCAAGATAAAAAAAATAACAACAGGCCGGTACAGACACGTGGGCGAGGGCTGAATGTCAGAGGAGACATAATGGGGAAAGAGAAGTGAAAGGTGTTTGGTGGCAGATGCATCGGCAAGGAGCTACAGCAGACCTGTATTACCAATAATATACTTTCCATCCAGTGCTTGAGAGTAACTAACTGAAAAAGATGGTGTTAATTTAACTGCATTTTACTGTAATGTGACAGTAGCTCAGCTGTTTGTTTAATAGAGTAGCTTTACAGTAATAAGCTACTTTAGCGGTGTGTACTGTGACTAAATGTTACACTTTTTGATGTCACATCGTGCACTGTTCTTATACCTAAATAGTGTGCATTTTTTGTTTTCGGGGGGGACATTTAAGTTTAATGCTGTCACCTCAAATGAGATCATTCAAAGCCCTCATTAAGCCCCCTTAAGTAGCTTCAATGTATTTAGCTTGTTTTTGCTAATTAGTTTTGGCTGTAACTTGGCTGTAGTTTAACTACTTTCAGTTGTGAATAGCTTGAATCGTGGCCAGCTAGAGTGAAAAGGTAGCTTCCATAGCACCCTCTATTTAACTCTCTTTCGTTTGTCCGTCTAGATGCCACTCTTACTCGCTTTCTTTTAAAGGTACAATGCAAATTAAGTTCTGTACAGTACAGTTTTAAAGGTACAGTACAGCTATAACAGAACTTTGCTGGACCTAGAATCAAATTAACAATTAGACGTTATATCAGTCAGTTAGCTTGGTGATTGCTTCCTAATGCTATTAAGCAGCTTTTTCCAGCCATATTGGTTCAACTTTAAACAAATATAGACCAAAATCTGTATGGGTAAGGACCGAAATCTTTCAATAAAATGTTTCAATAAAATGTCAAATCACCAATAAAATCTGAAGAGGAAAACAAATCACCTTCGCCAATAAGCTGTCTGTCTCTTTAAATTTAAAGGCCTGTCTCCAGCTTATGTCTCTTTGTAAGTCGCTTTGGATAAAGGTGTCTGCTAAATTAATAAATGTAAATGTCTCATACACTAGTATATCTAACACCAGCCATGTAGTGTCTGGTTGTTTGTGCACCTGTCTAGGATTGTTCACCCTTTGAAAACACTCCATTAGTTCAGAAACCCTTCTGAGCAGGTGTTGTAAATGTGTGTGTATCTGCAAGAGAAACTGTGCATGTGTAGTATTTCAGCTGACAGATGTCAGTGAACTCTGGCACTCCACTTATCCTGACTCACCTAAGCACCTCGTTGTGATTTCCTGACTTGCTGCCTTTCTTGTCAGGTGCACCGTGGCATCCAGACTTAAGCAATGTGTGAGGACCCCGATCCAGCATCATTGTAGAGGTTGCCATGGCAATTATGGCTACAGCATCACGCACTCGAGCCTCTAGACCGTAGTCCCACTCATCATAGGAAACGGAGATCAAACCTGAGAAAAAGAACAAAGATATTCAGTAGAAGAAATGAAGTGTTTCATTTTAAAACTTCACGCTCCCATCCATCCATCTGCTCATACCTGTTGGAAAGACGTTGGGTACATTATCGGCATCCCCAGTCACCAGGGAAGGTACGATCCAGGTGTAACCGTAACCAGTGAGGCCCACCGAATGTGCCACCTCAAAAATGGTTGTGGCTTCTTCTTTAGTGCAGTACAGAAGTATAACAGGACTCTGGAGCTTCTTCATCTGGTTCTGGATCTTTGAGTCCCCATCATCTACTGACATGTCCAGAAGCAACACCTCTTCCAGCTCCCAGCCAACAAAACTATTCTCGATGGTACTCCTGATCTAAACGGCGGAAACACAGAGAAAGATGATAAACCTTCATGTCCAGCAACACACATCCTGCTGCTGCCAGCCCTCCCAAAAGTGCTCATTTTTTGTTATCTTGACATAAAGAGAGGAGAAAGTTGAAAGAAAAAGAGAGTGACATAGAAATAAAGCAGAAAAAGAGAAAGGGAGAGAGAGGGGAAAGGTAATTATTTATTTAGAAGTTACGGTCACACTATGCTTTGAGCATGCAAAATTACACTGCAACGCATTTCGGCAAAAGGATATGATGTCATTCTCTTCCATTTTAATAAATAATGCATCACCAATAACAAACAGGCCTAATAATGAACATAAAAGTTTAAAACATACCCTCTACCCCACTTTCTCACAATACTGCAAGCCAAGCTGCTTTGAAGTTTGCATTATTTGGATTGCGCCAAGAGAACAAATCTGATGCTTGCATAAATTTCTGTTGGTCAAATGTCATTTAGATATGCCAATTTTAAGTAAAAAATTACAGTGCAAACTTAAACTCCTTTATAGGAATACAATTCAAACAGTAATCATGCAGCTGCTGCAGAAACAGGCTCATCAAACATGTTTGAATCTGTAAGATCTTTAAAGAAACAAACCTAACCTACATTTCAAAATTTACCTTTCATGACTACAAAAAACAAACGCTGTGCTGTTCTGAGTCTGCAGAGAACGAATGAGCTCATGGAGATATTTTCCATTACATAGTAGCTTACTGAAGAGAGGACCATAAAAATATTAAATTATGATACCCACAATTCTGACAATGCATATTTTATTTTTCTGTGTTGTTGAACATGCTGAGCCATTTTGACAGCCTTGCGAATTTCACTGACATTATTATTACAAAACACTGATAAATGTAGCACCAAGTACCACAGGAGGAACCCTTACCAATGACGATGACAAAGAAGAGGGATATCTGGGCTCCAACATCTGGAATTGCCCAAACCAAAGTTGTTCTTTCAACAGACAACAGCCCAAAAAAACCCACTGCCCTCAGTGAAAGAACCTTAAGAACCTGGCTGCTATATGCTACAAGAACATCAAGAACTTGCTGCATGAGCCCTCTGTACCTAAAGTCTCTTCTGAATAACACTGGCCTCCACTCGCATTGCCTGGAGCTCAGTCCTGAGCTGAAGAACTGTTGAAAGCACAGCAGAATACAAACCTGGCAGTGAATCCAGCATTGTCCAGGTGGGAGAAGATCAGAACCTCATCCACACCAATGTGTACCAGTCACGTACTGACAAAATGCACTGGATCAAGGAGGTCTGTGACTAGAGCTTCATGCAGGTTGGAGCTGTTGCTTCCCAGTTGTAATATGTAATATATATCATACTTTCATACTTGTTGAAGGTTTGCTGACTTGTAATGTATCTAAAGTTGACACGTCTCGCAGTGTGACATGCTATAATGTCAGATAGCATTTTACTCATATTTTTTGTAATTATCAGGCACATCGTTTTTATTTTTAATTTCAAACTGATTTACAGGATTTTTCTTTATACATTAAAACATTCACACTAAAATCTCAGTTTGGATTTTCAGCAGCCCATAGCTGTTGGCTGTAACACATTATTTGTTTAACCAGGCTGTTTAGCTTGTTACCTAGTCCTAACCGAAACGAGTACGGGTAGACCTTGCAACCACTAAGTGTGTACACCTGACTAAAAGCACAAAGCGTGAGAAATCAAACGAATAGAAAGACAGAATCAGAGATGATAAAGAGATGGAACCAGAGAGGGAAGCAGTATTGGTTTTAACAGCAGCAAAGCACACTGAAGATAGGGGAGAGCACAGGCACATTCGTTTTGACAGCGGCCCCGGCATTCAGAAGATAGAGGAGAGGAAGTGAGCATTAATGGAGACAGGAGCAATGGCAAACTCCAGATGATGAAAGAGACAAACTCTGTGGCGGCTGGCCTCCCAGTGGGAGTCAGAATATCAGAATTAGCGTGTGAGCAGAACCAGCCAGAGATACTGGAGTTTAGCCAGTAAGGCAAACAGCAGCTCAGTCTGAGCTTTCACATGATCCTGATCTAAATTCGGCCAATTTGGAGCAGCTTTTGAATAAGTGACTATACATATATATATATATATATATATATATATATATATTCTTATGGGGCCACTCAGAGTGGCAAAGCACCCAAAGGCCAGGTTCTTCTGAATGAATTGATATCTGATACGCTGCATTGTGATTGGTGAGATTATCCAGATAAATGCCTAAAATCTTTCCCAATAAATTCTGCTATACACTATAAGCAATAGGCTATGAAAGGCGGTATAAAGTGCTTTTACCATGAGTAAAGAGTGAAGTGTAAGATTACTTGAACCATCTTTCTCCATTGATGGAGAAGTGTTCATATTCACCAGGTATTATGAAACCCATTATAAAACAGTTTGACCAAACTGGAAAACTGAAACCAACTGGAAAAAACTAAAGAAAATTCCTCACCCGGTTAACAAAATCCTGGTGTCCAGGGTAGTAGGTGGTGACGATGGAGAATATGTACCAATCATACTCCTCCATAATGTTTAGCATAACAGAGGCTTGCTGCTCTATAGAGGGACCAAACTGGAAGAACATGGAATGATCATCCTGAAAGAAACAAAGACAAATAGATGTTTGAGAACATAGAAGAATCAAGGAAAACCATGCTACAACAGAACATGTGGAACACTGTTATATAGATGGTTTTAAACACTTTACATGCATATATATAATAGAGGCAGTTTAATTGTTTTAACAATTAAAATGACCCCAGCAGCATAGCAGTACATTAGATCCGACATCTACTGCATCAAAGCATGTGAACCAGATCTCCCTTCACATGTAAATGACCACTTCACTTCTGAAACAAATGTTACATCTCATGCTATTTAAATGTCAAACTGAAATATCTGCAGAGCATTGGAGATAAATGAATTGTATAAATAGATTTCATAGGTATATAATAAGCATTGAAAACGGTCTAGTCAATGAATTCCTCAATCTGACACAGTACTTGCATATATACACCAATGTGTGTGTGGCACAAGCTGCCAATAGCCAAATAAAGCAAAACAATTTAATAGTACGCACACATTTATAAGTTAATGCATGCACATGAAGTAAGGATCTGGACAACCATGTAAATGATTGTTGCGTGTGTATTTGTGTATGATGTTGCACGGAGACCTCTTCTCTCTTTCAGGTCTCCGTGCTTTGCTCAACATCAAAACCACTCCCCTGAGGTCCACCATGGACTGATCAGTTACCTTTATTTGGCTTTAATGAGGTCACAACAATAGCAAGTGTTTGGAGGGGTCGGGGTGGATAGGGGACCACTAGCATACACTAGCACGCCAACTCTGTGTCATGGGGCAATTTTATTACTTTACATTACAAGTTGCCTGCTTAGAAAGATTTTACTTCAAATAGAAACCACAAAAATGCACCAAATAAATTGCGTTTTTGCACTGACTTTTCAACAGTGCATGGAATTATGCAGAAAACCATACATTACATGTTTGAATGTTTATCATTGGTTCACGTGCACAGATTTGATCTGAAATAAATTCCTATGTAAACTAACAGTGGACTACACAAAAAAAAATCACATACTCACAGAATCAGGAACATCTCTGTTTTCTTTATAAATTAATATTTTCAAATAAATCTATTGTATTGTATGCCAATACATATAACAATGACAACCAAACTGACATCCCAGTTTAAAATAAACAGTACAAACAACGTGTTAACAGAGCTTCTCTGAAATCAGTTCCTGGCTGCAGGGAAAACAGTTTGTGCTTCTACGACCCTTAGGCAAAGGAACCACAATCCAACCACAAACTGTTTAACTATAACAATTTAATACAAATATTTAGTGGTGCTTTCCAGGGGCTTACTTACTTACTATACTTACTATTTCTTTAGGGCTCTTTTGTTTTCCTTAGGATTATTAGGGGTCAAGCCTTGAACCGTGTTTTGGCCGTATTCACATGAAACTTGGTGAGTGACATCACAGACATGACCTGATGCACGAACGGTTTTGTCACAGCGTCACCTACTGGTTGAGAGATATGGAAAATGGCTATTTCTGCTTGCAACTTTTAAAAAACTTTCATCTAAACTCATGAGAGTGGTCTCTTTAGATTCCTTGGGGCATGCCGATTCAGATTAGACCCATGGTCTGCCATTTTGGACGTCGCCTATTTTGAATTTTGTTGAATGCAGTATTCAACGAACATAATACAAAACATGAGGCAAGCCAAAAATAACTTAAATTTAATGAAAATGCTTACGTCATTAAAATAACATACTGTCATGCAACTTCTTCCTTTAGATTATTTGGCTCATGCCAAGTACTATTGATACCAAATTTGTCCTAATCAACGATACCTCCTGTCCGCCATTTTGAATTATATTGAAAACCTACAGGTATGTAGAATATATACGTATATATATATGTATACTTTTAAGTATTATATGTGAGAAGTGCATAAAAAATAGACTGAAAGCATACTTTCTTGTTTTTGGTTCAAAAGAAGAATATAAAAAGTGCATTTGAATAAAGCAGTTGGTGCCATTCCAACTACTTTTCTGTAATGCAAAGAATGGAGCTAAAATGAAGAAAATCCTTCTCATTCATATCATAGTCAAATGTGGTTTAAAATTAAAATCACCAGTGTTTACTCACTGTAGCCTTTCAGCAGATTTACACTGTCTAAATGACAGAAAACTAAAATGATGACAACAGAAGAGCAAGATGTTTTATTTTGAAAATTAATTTTGCACTAAGACCAGGAACGTAAAATAATAAAGGCCCCATTGCCTAACATGAGTGTCTGACCTCACAGATGCTCTTGTCTGAACGGGAACCAATCCTCAAAGTCATGTTGCAATCTTCTGTAAGCTTCAATGGGCTTAACAGGCAGGCAATATGTAGTGGTACTGTACAATGATATTATTTTAAAAAAAAATACAACTAAATAAAAAGAAAAATCATTAATCATTTCAGTCCATTTCAGACTCCGCCCATGGTTTTAATTCACTGGAAAACCTTCTCAATCAGAGCAAAAGCTGTTAGCAAGGACCCAAATTAAAACTCATAAGTTGTATTTTCCCTATAGTGTAAATTAGGTCAGTTCTGATTTCACATTGAATTGAATCCCCAAACTATGTGTCACGTACAAAAATGCACCTCTCTGATCTGATTCCTGCCCATCTGCCCCTCACCACCCCTCCTCCTCACCTCCTCACTGCTCTAAGTCTATTCATCTCAAAATGTGCTATCACAGACACGCACGCCACAATGGAAGTGAACTAACAAACCCCTCAGTTCAGCCCGACACAAGCAGTAGGAAACTAATCCAGACCTTCCATTACTCTCCTTTCTCAAATAATGGGGACCAGTGTCCTGCAGTGGCTGTTGATAAAGGAAGTATCTTTAATATTCGATGCTGAGGCGGTAACATAAAATAAGTTCCCCACCAGCTCTTGATTGCTGGGGGGTAAAACAGCTGCGCTCTCGCCATCAATGATGCTGCAGCAGAGAGATTTAGAAAAGAAGAATCAGGAGAGCATTAGGAGAGCATGAGATGAAACTCAAGTGACTCATCAGCTGATCAGCTGGAATGGATCAAGCATCAGGATGACTGCAAATAAAAGGCACTTACCGACCAAAAAGGCTAAGAGAGATTTTGTGGTTCAAACCTGTTTAACCCTCTGGTGACCAGTTTTGTCAACCATGATGAATTGTTGAATTTTTTGAATGAAAAACACAATGACATATGCAGAAAACCATACAGCCATACAGAATTATAAGGGCAGTATCACCCATTGTGGATTCAATGTACCGTCATACCCTGAATTTTTAAAAATACCTTCTAAAGAAATGTCCACGGCAGACTCAAAACAGATTTAGAGACACTGCCGAAAATGTAGTCAAAAGCCCTTCTCCAGACACAAGCATGTACTTCAATTGTCACATATGGACATTAAACAGTTACAAAAAATCTGTCCTCTCCAGAAAAAGCACTTATACTCAGAGATAATTATGAATAATAAAAATTAGATAAAGAAGAGACAGGGGAAGAGATAAGAAAGAGAGAATAGTAACAGATAAGGAGGAAGAGGGGACCTAGAGATAGAGACAATGAGACTCAAGAGTCCAGAATTCCTAATTTGACTTCACAGCGACTTCTGGGCAAAGTTGATGTACCATAACCTCAGTAGCTAAAGACAGCTCGCCTTTCCTGCAACAGCGTTGACAAGACAGTTTAGATTCAAGCCCTCAGAACCCTAGTGGCATTAGCACAGCTCGTGCTGAGCCGCGAGAGAGGAAGATAGTGACTCAGAAGGTCACTCATGGCGTTAACAGGCTTCGCCGCTGCTGGCTCTTTAAGCCTGCCAGCAATCAATGTACGTAAAAACGCAAACACAACCTTAAGATACAATATTTATCAAAATTAAAACTAACGGATACACTTATTATCAAAGAGAAAAACGATCAAGAATATAGTAAATCACACAGTTTAAATGTTAAATAGTTATCTGAGATTATAAAACATTATGATGCAAAATTAGAACTGAATACTTAGAATTAGAATACAATAAACGGACACTTTGAAACATAATAAACATAGATAGACAGATACTGTAGACAGACAGGCAGATATACACCAGCACTGTAAGACAGTACTGTAGGGTTGTACACTGTAAAATGGGGCGTGATGACTCATAAGTCACACAAGGAGTTTGGAGAAGGAATGAAAAAGAGAGAGAGGGAGGCACGAGACACATGGAAGAGCGAGGGGCGAGTCTTGCTCATAACAAACTGAGCCATCAAAGGATTGGAGGAGTGGTGGGCAGTCACAGTTCACCTCTTTCAATCTTCCCCTTTTGTTGAGCGTTTCACATAATTAGGCTGATGGGAATTATTATCTGTAATAATGCCGCATCATTCTTTAATGTCCATTTCATAAATGACTTGGATGGCTGGTACTAATCTAGGACTAACAGATGTTTTATGGTTTTATTAGTTTTTAGTTATGGTCTTCTCATGTTTTATTAGAAGACCATTACCTTCAGACAAACATCATGTTCCTTATTACATGGATCTCTGGAATGCTTCATCCTGATTGGGCATTCTGCAGTCAAATATTTTCATGGCCAAACTGTATTTACAGCCATTGTCCCTGTCTCATGCACGGTGTCTACGGTCTTTCTTTTCAATTTTTTAAATAACTGAAGCTCAAATCAATATTTCGTATCAATATTTTTGTGGTACGTATCTGTGCAATAAGCAAGATAAAATACAGCAATTATTGTCATATCAAAGCAGACCCATCCAGTGTGATACAAGCCCAGATTCCCTTGTAAGGGTTTATTTTGTGATAATGACTTGCTGAACATATGTCATTCGCACAACAATACTGCTGAAAGCACAAACCACTGTAACACACATATGATTCTGCACATGTAAAGCCATTCTCACTCTTTCTATATTATTTTAAAACATCTTATTTCCCCAGACGAAACACAATTGATAGGCTCTGTCACACATCCAGCTGTTCATTTAGTCTGAGGTTTTATGCTGCTGTAGCCCTATTGCAAATAACACAACACTCTAACAACAAATTACAGTATTCTACTGTATTCTTAGCATGCTCTTACACATTGCCTCACTGTGCTATAGAGTGAGTCAGTGTCCCTCAAATGAATTTCCAGTAATTTTTGGAAGAAAAGAAATCTGAAATCTTGCATAAAGGGATAAATCTCCCGTTTATCCTCTTTATGTTCTCACACACTGCTAATGACATCACTGCTCCCGCCCGCCCTACCTTCCGCTATGCTCCGTTGCTTCATTGCTCCTTTCTGTTTCTTCTATAATCTCCACAGAAATAATTATTTTCATTATTCTGGATCGTCAACACATAGTGCTTAATCATCAAATCTCTGTTAAAGGGCCTCCTTCCTTCAGTCTCTAATCAAACCCATACTGAATTAATTACATGTCACATATGATGCATAATTAACGTGAACCAACCTTAATTCCCATTATACGCCTCCCCCCCACCCTGTCTGTGCCCCAAAATCTAATTTTTAAAAAAGCTCATCTTTGATTGAAACCTGGGGCCAGCAGAGATAATTCCTATTTTTCTCCCCATGTATCTCCCTCTCTCTCTGTCGTCTATTTTCCCATGGCCTAGAATTCGAGGATGAAGCGAGAACGAACTCAGCCATAGGCGTGAGTGACGTCTAGACACCTTGTGTCTCTCGATGGTGCCGAGAGCCCGCGGTGCATTTGCCCGCCTGCGTTAATCAACATCATGGAGGTAAACAGTACCGTTAAAACGTCTCTGAACTCCCCTTGCATTTAGTTATATTACACTCAGAGCGAATATTGATAATACACTAATGCATGTGGCACGACGATGGCACCTCTCTCTCCTGTGCCATGGACCGTAGCCCACATACAATGCGAATTATTGCATAAGCTGTTGATCATAAAACCTTTTTGATGGAGCTTACGTTCTGTCAAGGCTCTGCTGTAAATAAGTCATGTACTGGGTGATAGTGAATGAACATCTACATGGTTTCTAAAGGTTAGTGCAGGTCTGTGCATCAGAAAAACACACACGGATGCAAGTGTTATCTAGTCAATAAGTTAGTAAAATAATGCATGTAATGTATTAGTCATGGCCTAAGATTCTATGTCAAAAATACAATGACCTCATTTTTATTCTTATTTTTTCCTCTTTTTCAAGTTTTTCTGCCTTTAGGCCATTCTGAGGGAAATGAGAGCAAAGACGTTCACCCCTCCTCTCTGATCCCTCATTCTTGCTGTTTTCTTGCTCGTAGAGAAAATGAAACTTGTTACCAGGCTCATTAATTGTTAAAACTTTCTCCACCATTATCAGTCTTGGCCGTGTCATGTCTATTCTTATAGTCACCAGCGCTGTTGGTCTGTCTCTCTGTTGTCTTTTCACTTGGACTTTATTTTCTCTTTTGTCTAATTTATGTCTCTTTCCATGGCAGAGCCGGTAACGCATTTATTCCAAACCCCTCATCATTTTTCTCATTCTTTCAACAAAAGTAATTGTTCCGTAGGAACGTTGAACCGATTTCTCCTCTCTCTATGAATTGGAAGGAGGAACGTTGGAAATCAGTTCCACAATAGTGACATAAATACCGCTTGCCATTTCCACAAGCTCTGATGTGCACTGCAGCTCCATATACATGTTAGCATTTATTGCGTCATACGTTTTGGATGAAATTCTCCCTTTAACAGAGTGAAACACCAGCAGGTGGACCATACATGACTCAAGGTTTCTCTGGGGTGGACCATGTTTTGCAGGTTTGGGAAATAGTTTACATCTAACAGCGACTGGTGCAGGTAGCTGGTAGCTATAATGAACACAAATTATTCATTAGTGTAATAACATTAATGTCAAGACGAAATCAAAATCAACCATATTTACTGTTCTTATTGCATGTCCCTGATCTCATTGTGAAGGATTTGTCTGTTTGTTGTTATTGAGAAACATTTCTTGTCGTCATTATCTTTAATTAAAATGTAATGAATGGATCTTCTGAAATGATTTTCCTTTTCTCCTGACGTCAATATGACTGCAGTAAGCCACTTCCCTCTAACTACCTATCCACTGCACATTCTGTGACAAGCTACGGTGGAAGTACAGTAGTAGAGTACCAGACAGTGATGCTGGGAAGGTACAGGGCAGGATCACTTCTAAACACTTCCATTATCCTAAATTCTAAACTGGGATGAACTCTGAAATACACTACATCACATTACAAAACGTAAAAAAAATTTACATTTTGTTGTGTTTGTTTCCAAGTTTCCAATTTTTATGACAGTAGAAATGACAGTAATCACATTAAATCTAAAGCGTGTGAATCAAAATTAAATCGAAACATCTGTGCTGATATTCAGCCCTAGTCTCAACATAACACTGTGATGTCTATGGTGACAGGTGTGTTGTTTATAGTTTTAGAAGACGGTTGCCCTCAGTAAGTACGTTACGAAGTGAGGCCTCAGCCCTGTTAGCTCAGAGCATCTGCAGTGGACCAAGAAGAGTCACTCCTGCTAAATTTAATGAGACTTCCTGCATCTCATAAAGAGGTTGCGGATATGTTTCTCTTGGCTCACTAAGTAGGCTTGGCATGACGTGAAAAGAGAATACATTGCCTTTCTAACATTAAAAAAGCATTTCTCTAATTGTCTTTCCCCATGGCCAAATCTCAACTATTTAATCTTTTACTCAATGTATAATGTTCCAAAATTACCACCCATTTATTTCTGTATTAAAACCCAAGACTTTGTTGTCCAATATAATTATCAGTCGCACGAATAACTCAAGGGCGATAATGAACTGTCAATATTTGCGTAACTAACAATTCTAATATGCGAAAGGTCTTTTCTGGCCCAGAGATTCACTGCTAATGTGGGTAGCAGGAAATGAAGTATGAATAATTGAAACCTAAATCTCTTCATTCATGTCGCTTACACTAATACATGGATAAATCCCACACTGCTCAGTTTAAACAGTGGACAAAACAGTGGACAAAACAGTGGACAAAACAGTGGATGGTCACTGACTTGTATTACGTTTGCTGTGGCATTCAGTATGAGGGCACAGGTTGGTTGCAAACCCCAACAATGCGACCGTTTGTGATAAGATGTGATAAAACTCTTTCAGATTTTATCCTCAGGTGATGACGGATTTTATTTCTTTGCTATAAGATTGATTCATCTATAAAAAAAACAACTACATATGCACAAGGGCCACGAGCATCAATGATCACCAGCTTACACAGAGTCTAAGCTTGTACTCCCAGCGGTACTGCCAGCCTTGCTAAAACAACCCTTAGGGCTAGTGTTCCTGACCTCTGTGTTTAAACACACGCGAGTGCTGTTATGCAAATCAGTAATTCATGCTTTTCCGCAAGCCAAGCGTGTCTCGGCTCCGTTCTGTGCCACAACCTCACACAAGGCGCTTGACACATTTACATAAACGAACTAAAACATCCTGCACTCTTTATAAACTCATTTAAAAATGGGTTCGTTTTCTGACGCCTTTATTTTATACACACACAGGGCAACTGTTTTCTTGACGCAGAGATAAAGGCAGAATGTCATATCTGACACGCTAACAGCATACAGCATGCGAATGTACAGCCGCTCGCAGACAAGCTAACACAAAGACATTTAGGGACAACTGGAAGGAACAAACTTACATACAATATAAACCAAAGCAGACATGACTAACCCTTATCTTCTCTTACACAAGCAAACATGCATACACACACACACACACACACACAGCTGTGCTCCCTCACCACGACACAGGTGTATGAGGTTCTGTCAGACTGAAATAGACTCTAATAACCAGGGGAACAGACAACACTTTGTCTTTGAAAGACACACACAAACACACATTCCAACTCAAAACACTTTCTCATCCTAAAGCACACACACACCACATTCACTAAACACTTCATATTAAAAAGACCTGCGTAAATACAGAAACTCGCAGAACATCAGCACAAAACTCTTCATCTTCCAAAGCAACAACAAATACCACTTAACATCTGAATACTACAGATAATGAATGTCAAACACGCACGGCGCGATCTGAGCTTCAAACACCATCACCAACTCATATTGAGACGTCACCAGTGTTTATCAGCTGGGAAACCGAGTTTAAAGGAACGAAAGTATAGGAGAAATTCACATTCATCTTTTTATACCTTTTCTTTTATCTGGGCTGTTTTATTTCTTTTATGTTCTCCTTTTACACTTTTATTCCTTTTCACATCCAATGAATTCATAATCAAAACAGATCTGCTCTCTGAAATCAGGTGTAATGCATATTCTAATCACAAAGAGCTCCAGGGTACTCAAGCTGCTCCAATCATATGTTCTCATTTTTTTACACGATACAGCAGGAGAAAGTTTCAGTCTGACTGAAACGTAAGCCATTAGTCTGCATCAAATACGCCAAGCCTGTCAATCGTACCTCACAGCGCAGCTGAATGGGGTACATAGACCAACTGGCACAAAAAGCATAAACAGGATGGATAGAATATGAAAAAGATAAGTGAAAATATAAAAATGATTGCATGAAAGTGGAGAGAAAAGAGGGACACTATAAAGGCAAAAAGTTGATATTTTTCATATCCTTCCACCCTGTATGGTAATTAAATTCTCAGCTCTTTTCATTTAATAGAACTCATTAGTAACACAGTGGATAAAGGCAATTAGTCACTTATTGACACATGTAAGCCTTGTGGAGGAGCCAAAATACACACACACATGCGCCGTGAATTCTCTGCTGAAAGCTCAGCGCTTGATCTTTATCAGATGCGCTGGGGTGTGGTGTGTACGTGTGTGTGAGCCACATTAGCAGGTACTGATGATCTTTAAAAAAGGCTAAATAACCTCACAGGTGGAGGAAGACATGGAGAGGAACGGTTTGAAAAGTGCAAAGAGTTCATAAGGAAAGACTAAAGAGAAGATGAATGTGAGAACGAGGGATATACAGAAAGGTGTGAATGTGCATTGTAAGTTGTAGGGTAGGTGTATGTGCATTTTGAGGTGTTTCAACTAACACCTCAAAAGCAATGGTCTTAAAGCAATGTTGACGGTTTAGTTCCACATATACGTGTTGAATTTTATTCACCTTTGGTCAGATGTCACCCAGCGGAAGAACATACAACATTAAAAACCTATTTTTATTTAGGTTTTATAACAAATTCACTACTTTATATAATCATAAAATAACAGGGTAAACAGATTTGAAGAGCTGTTCGATATGAAAGGTCTCGAGCACTGGATTCGACTGGTGCTGTAAGATGCTGGAAATGCAGCTTTCTGGCAAAACACACCCAGAGACCAAAACATTGTGTTTACTGAGGTGTGTAGATTTGTGCATGTGCACGGACAGCAGCACTGCAGAACAGGTTGTTCTGTTGTGATCTTTGGTGTTCGCGACTGACGGGGACGCTCTCATTAGGCTTCATTAGCGTAATGAATACAGGCTATATAGAGCGCTGAGCCTGAATATGGAAAAATGCCTCCAATTTATGAGGACAGCATGTGAGTCAGATTGTTTCTTTCGGTTATTAGTGTGTTACATGAGGGAGTCTGTGCACCCATGTGTGTGCGTTCAGCCAAAGTCAAGTACTGCGGAAAACGAGTGCCATTCAGTTCATAACCCTGTCACTGTATCTGTGAACTGTTATATTTCTCCCATATCTCTCTCTCCCCTTTTTCCTTCATCTTATGCATCTTCATCTCTTCTTTCTCTCCCCATTTATTTAGTAGCCAGCTCATTCCTTCTCAATTATATACTTTCTGTTTTTTATGACAACTCACTTTCTCCGAATCCTCCATCTCTGGCAGCACTCAGTTTTTCACACAGATCTTCCTCCACCTCCCAAGTTCTCATCATCTCTTTCCATTCTCTATTCTTCCATCCCCATTCTCTCCACCTTTTCACTCCACCCTCATCCTCCCAAGTTTCCTCTCTAAACCTCTCTTGCTCTCTCGCTGCATTATGCATTAGCTAAAACATTACACCGGCGTTAGTTAGTTTAGTTTGAACTGGCTGCCCATTAAGTGCAGGATTGATTTTAAGGTTGTTCTGTTGGCTTTTAAGGCACCAAATTTCTGACTGAATTTCCAAATCATAGTTCTAATAACAATAAACAGCTACTTCTGCAAAACCTATTATTAAACAATTGCGGTTTACTTTTAGTTCATGATAGACGAATGAACTAAATCCTGTTGCCATTTTTAATGCAATCACTATCTAGACATTTTGTGTTTTCTAACATAAAATGATTTGTACCACAGAATAAGCAATCTCTCTCTCCACTAACCCTCGTCTTACAGCTGTTATCCTCTGCTACTTTTGTTATCTCTGCGCTTCAGTTTCTCTCCCTTTGTTTTCTGAGGGAGGTAATTATTTTAACTTTCCCTTCAAGGAAGTCCATCTCACTTCCTTTCTCTCTGCGCTATATATTTTTTTGGGAATTTGAATATCTTTCTGCTCTGACACTTCCTGACTAGGGACAGCTGCACTGTCAGTACCAGAAAAGAGAGAGAGAGAGAGAGAGAGAGAGAGAGAAAAGGGTGTGTATATGGAGAGATTTCTAATTCAAAGAGACATGCAGTGTTTCCGTGGCAACGTGGTTTCCATCGTTACGTTCTAGCTAAAGATGCCATTAGAGTGAAAAAATACTCCCCACACGCTCACAGATACAAACATAATCTGAAACACATATATGCACATGCAAACACTGACTGACAAAACATATGCCCAGACACCTATAGAAAAACAAAGAGAGACTGAATCAATGAAACAAACTAAATCAAAAAAGTAAAACTCCTGATTCATTTGCACCGCTTGTGTAATTTTATTATTAGCAGAGTTTCTGTGTATAATAAACTCTAATTTATTATTAGAGTTTCTGTGTTCTTGCTAATGGCACTGTCTTTTGGAGCAGTAGATTACAGGTTACATTACAATGCTGTTGAGATTACTAACTCATTTCCATACATGTGTGTTGCTGAGTAGACAGCAGCAAAATATTACATATTTATGGGCTGTGTATTAGTGCTGTGCTGGCATGGTCGTATGTTTGGCCTCAGCAACAAGATGACAAAAGCAATGCATCGGCATGCCTTCGTTTCTACATTTGCATATAACGCGTCTCTCTCATACATGTGTGTGCCTATATGATAATGATTCATGATGAACAGTGCTCCTATCAAAACAACAGCTGAGATGTGGTTATGTCATGTGTCACACCACTGTTTCACAGCCGACAAGATGCCCAGTTCCCACGCCCCGTACAAGCGCGTGCTTGTGCAAGTGCGTGCGGTGGAACTCTGAATAAGTCTTTACAACCTCACTGTCAATCACCGCTCTACGCCTTCCACACGCAGATTCACATGCGAGTGCTTTCAGAGCAGGTGGTAGATTAATAAATAAAACAAAGGTATATCAATACAGATCATGGTTTGAGAATATATATTTTATATATATGTCTACATATCTACAAAATCTCTTATTCAGGCTAATATATAACAATGTATAACTCCGATTTATGTTGGAGATTTTTGTTTTAGATGTAGAATAGATGTAATTTAGTTAATATTTATTGAATTTACTTAAAAGTCATACTGCTCTGGTCATATCATAAAAAGCAGTCAGCCATTTGATTCGTGTTGACTGACACTTTAACCACTGGAAAATCACTGTAATACATGGCTTCTCATTGCCTATTGCTATTATGTAACAGCTGTTTGTGTGTCTGTGTGTGTGTATTTGTGTGTTAGTGCCGAAGGGGGAGTGTGCTTCCCCTGGGCTTATGTGTATTGCTATTAAGTGTGTTTTGGCTGGACTAAATGGTATGTTCTAAACGTGTGTGGTCAGAGTGTGTGTGAACGATAGTCTCTGGTGGTGAAAGTGAAGTGTTATTCTGTCAGTGCCAGACTGCGTGAGTGTGTCCGTGACTGTGTGTGTGAGTGAGATGAGAGAACTGTCTGTCCAATTAAACAGCTGCCTCTCTCACCCTGAACAAAAGAGCATGGAGCTAAACGGTGACACACACACACACACACACACACACACACACACACACACTTGGTTTGACAAAAGCTCTTTGATCTTACAGTGCCCCAACAAACACAAACAAATAACAGGAATGACAGGACCCTTCAAAATCCGAGTCACCCAAGCACACACACATCTTGGTTTGTGCCTCTCGGCTGATTGTCACATTGACAAAAAGTCACAATTACATTCTTATGTGATCTACAGTATATATCGCTGAAAAGACACACACACACACACACACACACACACACCATGTGATCTTTGGCATGCCTGGTGTCTTCATATTTTTCCCCTTTGATCTCTCAGACACTCTCAGTCTTGGACTCCTGTGATCTCTAAAGACAGCCTTGCACACACACGCACAGAAGGACGACACTAAAGCACTTCCAAGTGACATCAAGAAGCCCCAAATGATTAAAAATAGAAAGAGATGGAGACAGAGGAAAAGACAGGGGGAGAGTTTCTGCATTATCTGTGCATCCATGGTGCATTTGTATTATAGGCATAAATAAAGAATTTCAGGAACCTGCCGACTACAAAGGAGGAGAGAAGAGAACAGAAGAGAAGAGACAACCAGAACAAATGAAAAAATAAAGAAACTAGAAGAGGAGAGAAAAGAAACAAAGAAAGGAGAGGAAACAAAGAGAATAAACGTGAAGAGGAGTGTAGAAACAAAACAAAAGGAGAAGATGAATGAAAAGAAAAAAGAAGAGAACAAGAAGAGTGGAGAACTAACGAGAAGAAATGAGACAGGTCTGCTTTGAGACAAGTCGGAGAACAACTTTGTGAAAATGGCCGAAACTCATCAGACCCGTTCCTCTCCTTCTCCTTTATCTCTTCTGACTTTGACAGTTTTTCTCTCTCAAGTGGGCTGTAAAGTGCCATAGGACTAAAATTAAAAAAAATACTGTGACGAGAACCACAGGAGAAAAAGGGATAAATTCAGAAATACAGAATTGTGTAGGAAACAGAGAGATTGCCAGGGTATTAAGCTCTGTTGAGGCTTATTGGAAGCATGGCACAGGTTTTTTTTTTTTAAGAATTTTGGTCTTTGATCTCCATAAAACTGATCGGCAGAACACTATAGCCTAGCAAACAGGAGAGCGTGTGCTTGTTTGTTTGTGTGTATCTGTGTACTTATGCACTCCTACTTACAGCACGCACAAGTCTAACACCACCAGCCCATCTTAGGATTAGACCACATCTCCCTAGCAACTGTTTGAATGAACATTCGGCTCCAATACAACTGACTCCATGGGGCGACAATGAAGGCATGAATGAGTAACTCATTCATTTTGGCCTTTGGCCACCTGTCACCAGTGGTAAACGCCAGTTTGGTCCCAACTACCACAGATGAAAAATGATGATAATGGTTTAACACCAGTGGTTTATGGACAGGAGTCATTTCTATCCATCTCCTATACCCAGAATGTGCGTTTGTGGGAAATACATATAAGATCCTGCTATCACGACAAAAGTCGTGATAGCAGGATCACGACTTTTGTGTATGAAATTATTGCCGTTGTAAGCAAGAAAATGGCATTGGCCATATGTTAAGTATAAGCAGTGTTGGCATAGTGTTTGAGTGCCACAGAAAATACTTTTGATTTATTCCTTTTTGAAGAATAAATGCAAGACAAATTTCACATACAGTGAAAGGATATGGGACTATTTGTCATGAATGGTTGTAAATGGACGACAGGTGAGCTGAATAAGTAATTAATATGACAAAGGAAAACTAGGTCACACAGTGACTACGTTTACATGGACAACAACATTCTGATATTAACCCGATTAAGGCAATACGCTGATTGAGAAACTACCATGCAAACAACGCTTTCTGATTACCTTCAGCTAAAGTCATAATCAAAGTAAGCACAAATCAAATTATGATGTGGAGTACTATTTTAGTCGTATTGTCAAAGTGCATTATAGATACAAACACAGCTCAATCACATATTAACGTTGTGTGGGAGTTTTCGCTGCATTTAGTGACGGGTCACGTAAACACATTGCAGTGGTCAACTGTTTAGCAGCAAACAAGAATCAAATGTTGCCAAATGAAAGTACGGAGGAGAATTTGTATCCGCTGTCGTCAATTTTCATATGTATGTATAGCATGACAAATAATTAACTTGAAGCTTTCATAAAATTAAAAATGAAACACCCATGTTTCATAGGTGAAACTGTATGTTGATACGTGAATGGCAATGTGTGGCTACTTTTAATATTCTAAAATAACATGGTTTGATTTATTTGAAATTTTCTTTAGTTACATAATTTCATAATTTCATTTCATAATTTTGATTCTACAATATACTATTTCAAGCATATTACTGAAACCATGATTGGTTTGTTTGATTTATACATTTTTTTAAAATAGTGTAACGTTTTCAAAAAGTAACGAGTCAAATTGTTTCTGTTGCAATCAACATTGTGGCCACCCTGAGACATGCTTTCAAACAATACTTAACTTTTATTATGTATCATACTGTACAATTTCCTCCACTTTGTCCATTTCTGTCTTCCCACCTGAAGTTAGAATTGACGCGGGTGTTTAATGGTCTCTTAGCCTGACTGCAACAACTCATTCTGTCTCTCTCTCTCTCTATTTTTCTCTGTCTCTGCTGCCTTTTCCTATAATATATATATATATATATATATATATATATATATATATATATATATATATATATATATATATATATATATATATATATATATATATATATATATATCTATATGAGAGAGAAGGAATACGGACAGGAGTCATTTCTATCTCCTATACTACATATATAGAATGTGGACATGTATATATAATATTATTATTACATATATAATATATAAAATTATACATATATATATATATATGTAGCAGCGGTTGCCATGCCAACCAATGCAGCCCACAGAGCGTTTGGGGTTGGGGTGGGGTAGAGAAAGACAGAGACAGTAAGGAAGAGAGGGAGAGTGTAAAGTAATTATTAAGAAAAAGACAGGGTTGAAAACTCTTCAATCCCCTGTATTTAACCACCACCTCCTGTGACATGTCACACATCTCTTCCTCTCCCTCTCTCTTTCTTTCGTTCGTTCGTTCACAAACACGCATTCACTCCCCCATCTGTGCTCGAGAACTGCGGTGTAGCTCATGTGTTCTTTCTCTTTCTTGATAACTTGTCCTATAACATTCCTTTATTTCCCCCTTTTTTGTCTTTCTGTGATCACCCCTACATTCGTCCAGATTCATTAAAGTCTTCAAAAATCACATTTCTTCTTTTTCATTCTGTACACTAGCGATTTTGAAAGCCTCCATTTAGATTTAAAGCATGTTGTAGCTGCATGTAGAGTGCCTTCCTCTTCTTCTGTTTCCCACCCACGTGTTTCATTTTAAAACAGCCCCCTCCTTCTTTCCTCTCTCTCTCTCTCTAGTCTTTTTCTACCTCCTTCTCCAGCTGTCATATTCATCCATCCTTCTTTCCATCTATTCTTGCCTTTATCAGTAGCATTCATTTGTTTAACAGTGGTTTAATTGGTGTGTTTTCTTGCATTCAAAATTAGAAATAATTTAAAAGAGTTGCTTGAACCATTAAACCTCCATTTAAAGGTGAAGTGTGTAATTTCTGTGCCACCAGTTCACCAGATCGCATTGCAAAATAATGACTGCTTTTAAACAGGTTTCCTGTTTGCTCGGACAAACAGATGGTCCCGTCCCAAACTCATGCTATTGGATAAGCCAATAGTCGTTGTGTTGGGCTGGTTGGGATGATCAAATGAACTGAACAATGTTTAATAGTGCTCCAAAGTCACAGTTTATACACTTTTTGGGGAATCAACCGAACGAATGGCTTACTTATAGTTTTCTCTGCATAATAAAAGAATATTGGCACCCGGAATTAAACTCTCACTCCCTCATGTCCTTCCAAAGTCATATAGTTTTCTTTCTTCCTGGGAACATGTGAGCTTTTCCATTACAATTATGAGGAACATTTATATCAGTCTCTAAATATGCTGTATTTGTATTCAGGGTTTGTGATGACATGAGGATGAGGCACGATAACAGATTTATAATTCTGGGGGAAATTCCTTTACTAACTAATAAAAAAGACGGTGATAGTAAACAAATACTAAGATTGTGTTACTTGTTAACAGATATAAAAATGTTGTACTTGATGGAACAGGAATGTGTGGACTATGTTCTTCTTCCGAGTTTGAAATCAATGAGTCAATGTTATGTTATGTAACTCCACACTATAGCTCATCTACATCAGTGCTGTGTCGTCCTAATTATTCATTATCCACTCTGTGCCCTCACCCTGAGATAAGGCGCAGTTTCATAATTATACATTTTAACTGCTCGACTTTTACCTGTGACAGGAACTTGATAAACACAGAGCTGATAGAGTGCTGGACATGAGCCACCGAATGCAAGCTACAAAAATACAAAGGTGTTGCAACATGGCTTTTTATGTGATGCTAACAGAGCTACAGGCTTTTAATCAATGACCAACACCTTTGTAAGGTTTGTGTGGAGCAAACCTTTTTCAAGAGGGTTTATTGAAAGATTTTTAGGGGAAAATTCTTGACACGATAACAACAACACAAATGCACTAGATTCACAATTTCTGTTTTACTGTGAGCATGTTAACACATCAAACCACATACACTATATTTGTAAATAAACAGTGTGGATTAAAAGATTCAAATGTTGCATTACAAATGTTGCTTTCAACTGATTACATAAATAAATTTGACTGATATAGGCATTTCAGGGCAGGAAGAACACTTTCAGTGTGTGTATGGGTGTGTACATGTGAGTGAACGTGTTGCGTGAGCAGGCTAGGCAGGTGCGTCGCATGAGCGTTTTGACAACATGTTCGGGTCTGAACTCTCCCAGCTATATGCAGCAAGCACGTGTAATGCCTCTGCGTGTCGGCAAGAGAGAGGCAGATTTTCTGTGCGTGTTTCCATTAAGCATGAAATGAGCAGTATGACTCGTTAAGAATCCCAGCACTCCTCTGACTTCCTGTTAACACTTGGTAAAGCACACGGAACGGATAAACCATCACAACATTCGCCTAGAATTAGAAGGGTGGAGGAAGTCTGACTGTTTGATGATGTCATGGCTGTGACATCACCCTAGGTGATTATTTCCCTTGATTTCTTTCTGCTTGTATATAAGGGAAATCTGTGGATGTTAATCCACCCCACTGCTCTTGGGAAGTACGAAGAACATAAAACGAAGATAACTTGTGTGTAACTGCGTGTGTGTTTAGTTGGAAACGGCATCGAGCATGGTAAAATCTCTTCGCTAATTCAATTAGCCCCTTAGAGAGTTCCCCAGTATCATATGAGAAGATGTGGTATGTTTTAACAACCGTACAACAACAATAAAAAGAGGTTTTCTCTTTGTAACAGCCTGCAGATATGGCAAAAATAGATCAGGAACAAAGTGAATGCTGACAGATCAGTAGAACATTCACACTGCAGTCAAACTGGTTAGATCTACATACATTTAGCATTAATGGGGGAAATTAAACTATTAAAAACAGACTTCACTTGATGTTTAAGCATGCATGTCCTGCTTCAGGTCTACTACTACTAACTACTGCCTGAGTCCACACTGCATGCATGGGAATGATGTCACAGAGCTGATAAGACCATTCATCTGAACTAGCCTCTTGTAGATCTGCTGATGGGTTTTGGATGATAATCATGTTTCTCTAAGACCATGAATATCACTATTAAAATCAAGTGCATGAAAAGCCTGGAGGTACTAAGCTATAACCTGGACCTTTCTGTCACCTGTTTGATGACTCTTTGGTTGGCAATTACACTAATTGTTCTGGGATGCCCACTTCTATAAATGGTAGCAATAACGCAGAATTTCTTCCATTTTAAACTATCTAGTAAATTGTGGACTCAGAAGCCCAAGTCTTCAGAAATCCTTTTGTAATCCTTTCTAGTTTTATGAGCTGCAAGAATTCCTCTGAGATCCTCTTAAGTCCCTTTCGATTGTCTGATATTAAATTTCAACATAGTTTAGTTGGAAGGAACAGGTAACCAAAATACAGGGATTCTTTTACATAGCAGAATCGATTGGAAGACCTCACCTCAATTGCTTTATCTCAA
Organism: Chromobotia macracanthus; assembly: GCA_036877525.1. Taxonomy (NCBI): domain Eukaryota; kingdom Metazoa; phylum Chordata; class Actinopteri; order Cypriniformes; family Botiidae; genus Chromobotia; species Chromobotia macracanthus. Next base: position 4,899,763 of record JAZGTH010000019.1, read on the forward strand.
CATTTTGTAAATTTATTTCAGAACCAACAACATAATCTTGCACTAGGCAATTACTGTTGACTTGTTGCTGGGCACACAAAAATATAACATGACTGAACTGTACATAAACAGGGTAAAGATTAATAAGTACAGCACACGCCTTACAATTTTGGCTGTCCACAGAAATTAAATGAAGACGGTCTGTTAATATTGTAACGTGTCTTTTTGAGTAAACTGTTTGTCGTTTAGCAAATGTGCTTGGAAACGTTGCAAAGTGCATTGCAAATGAGTTGTTTTGTAACCACCGCAGACTGATACAATTGTTGTTTTTCAACATGTTTGTTTCTGTCCCATCAAATCTCCTCAATGCTCCCAAAGAGCAGCAAGACTGAAACACCCTTTGTGAAGAAACGAGTGCAGTCATTAGCTGTGCAAGTGCAACCCATACACAAATGTAATATATGTACATATATCCAATGTCCATATATGCCATATATGAAACAATTCCCTGTTTTCGTGTTTGTGTGTGTGTGTGTGTGTGTGTGTGTATGTGTATATAAACAAATTACACAGATTCATACCTTGCATATTATATTGCATATGTGTAACATATATGGCAATATCACTCTTGATATATGGACATATATGTCAAATATGAAATTTCTGTATGGGAAGTAAGTTGGGTCTATCTTATAGTACATCATATAGCAATCCATTCATTAAAAGAGTTATTTGACAGTTTAGACCTAGTGCAAAGATCCATTTAACTTTCCATTCATATTAAGCATGACTTATCATTTTAAATGGCAAAAATCCAGATACCATCTTAAATTTAAAACATCAAAGAAACATTAACCAAAACCGTTTTGAGATGCATGTTATTGGACTTGTTGGAGATCCAGAGCAATCTGAGATGTGATCAATGGTGTCTTTATGTAAGGAACTAATCTGAACCTGTAACTACATAATATATACTTGTAACTATATAACAGGACCAAATACAGGCTGTTTAGTAAGGGGTCGTGGGTTAACCATCAACAATATACCAAGAGAATACAGAGTGTACTGTGCTTGTTTAAGCTCTTGTTTAAACATCTATCTCATAGGGACGACAATGATTATGCATGCAGCTGTGAAAAGCTTGAGAATGTTGTGTAAAAGTCGAGGTAATATTTATCTGCACAGTGTATTTAACACTGCGAGTGTCTGCAGTTATCGTCCCCTCTGTTTTTCTTCTTCTACAACATGACAAAATGAATGTACTTGACTCCCTGTTTTTTACTGTGTGGCATTTACAAAAAGTGCCTCTGACATTTTCGTCTTGCTGGGCACTTTTCTCTCTCTGTCTTTTTTATTCTTTTTATTGGACAAAAAAAACTGCAATAAAAACAATAGCAATAAATTAAAAAAATAATAAATCTGCGTAACCTTTGTTTTCTTTTGTCTTTCTTTTGTTTGCCCCTTTTAAACACACCCATCTAAATGAAGCACATTGCAGGTAGCTTATGTTGGCACGGACAGTGACAGTAATCAGCTCTGAGTTCAGCCCACATCTGTTTCAAGCAGTTCAGACCTCCGCTAACTTAACAGCAGGCATGAGCCTGCAACAGCTGCTACACAACTCTGACCTTGGCAGAAAAATGAGACAGAAACATGTATGTGTTTTTGCATATGTTAACCTGCATGTGTGTGTGTGAGTGTAGAGATAAGGAAAATGACAGTAAAGCAAGGCAAATAGAAAGAGGCAGTGGCTCTGTTCCAAAACCTAGTGAGACGCTTCACTGTCTGCTGTCTACAGAACATAGGCAACCACCTGCTAAAGACAGAATCTTAACCATATGTGGGGGAAAATCTGGGACTTCTGTAGGATAGATTTAAAGCTGCAATCCGTAACTTTTGCTTAATGTGGATGGCAAGTTTAAATTCTAAGCACCTGCTGTAATAAGCTACAAACGCTCCATTCTCTTGGCTCTGTCTGCCATTTTGCACCAAAAAATTGCAATGCATTGTGGGTCTGTTTCACCTGCCAAATGTGTAATGTATCTTAGAAAACAAAGTGTCTTATAAAGTAGCATACTTTTGTAGAACAAACTCTGTATCAGTAGTGTGCCTATGATCCAATGCAGGTAGTGTCTAGGCAGGCTGCTCGCTGGTTTTGGAAACTGAGCTTGTGTTCTTCATACCTTGGCGGCCATAATCATGGAAGAGCCTCCACGGATACCCAGGATGGGGACGTGCGTCTGAGCCGAGATGAAGTCCAATATCTGGGCGATGGCCTCTTGATCGGTATCGTCTCCAAACACCACACCCTGGAGCCAGTTCCGTGACATTAGAGCACAAATGCGGTTTATGATGCTCTTGGGGTCTGTTTCATTCATTGTGACAAGTTCTACTTTAGGAGGGAGAGGGACATGTAGGAAGTCCTCCTTCTCTAGACCTTCAGAGAGAGACACCTCGCTGGAGTTTCCCACGAGGATCACCGCAATGCTAAGGCCTTGAGCAAACTTTGGCGGCAAGGGTGGAGCCACTGGATTGGCTCCCGGTGGAGGATAGTGAGGAGGGCTGATTATTGATTGGCCACGGTCGCCGCCACTCATACCCCCAACTGGGATCCCAACCCCGCCTCCACGGCGAGACTCGCAGGTAGGCAAGAAGAGGAGAGACAGGAGAAGGATTGAGAGGGATATGGACGGTTTGGAGGAGGAAGCAAGGGAGACAAAAGACAGGATGCGACGATAAGAGAACCAGGAAGAGGAGAGGTAGAGGCTGACAAGCATGGCGGAGGAGTGAAGATACAGTCCCTGCAGGCAGAAACAAAAAAGATTGGGGAGGGGAGAGTGGGAAAGAGAACAGAGTTTAGTATGAAAGGTAAATTCACTTCATAAAATTACATGAACACTTACTAGCTGGTCAAAGTTGCAGCACATGATACTGACCAGAGACTTTTAGTTTTAAAAAGAGCATAGCTGTCCTCATTTTGAGAGTCTGTCCTTTTCATTATTAACATATTGGACATAAATCATAGAAACATAGGCAGACTTGAAAAATGGGGTCACTTACTGCAGTTAGCACACACATACACACACAGGTTTACCTAGTTATTTCTTAATGAGGACATATCAGAGCTAATTATAATTACTAGAGGCTAACTGTAACCATAAACACTATTTATCTTATTTTTACCTTTAAATATTTAGCAAACTTCTTGGAACAATTTTGTAAACCTCAATAGTTTAAATGACCTGGGGTGTGAAGCAAAGTGACAGAGTGTAAGTGAAAGAGAGAGAGTGTGTGTGTGTGTGTGTGTGCACTGAATACCAAATGCAATTAGACAGAGTTAGATACGAGCTGATTTATTGGCAAACAGCATATACTCTCACACTCACACAAATACACAGACGGCATTCACAAAGCATGAGCGATGCTCACTGATAACAGAGCATTTACACACGCTGTCTGCGTAGTTTTAGCACACAGTTCAGAATTAGCACAAAGTTTACAAATGAGGCAATGGACAAACACAGTCACAAAACTGTTCTGAATGCAAGTTGAACAACACAGCTCCCAAACTTACAGGTTGTTACTGAGTGCTGGGTTGAGGCCTAAATTACACAGAAAGGAAGCTAAAAAAATTTAGTTTTAGCTCAAAATTACTAAATTTAAGTACTTAAATGAAGCAATTTGTTTAAGAGCCTGGTTAATCTGGATTGCGTTGGATTTAGATGCAGGTTTTTTGTCAAGAAATACTGCACACACCAGTTTCGGTCAATTTGACCAATTATTTGACAATCACCAAAAATACTCCTAATGTGTCCTTGCAACGCCACAATTCTCTTATCTTGTTTCTGACATGATCTTTTGGAACCGCTGTTGTTATTTACAGTGATTTTTATTAGCAGAGGTTATTAACATAGTTCTTAGTCAAGTTATTAGTCAATAGCAAACGTAAAGCTAGCTAGCGCCTACATGTGTACATGCGTCCATGTTCATTAATGACAGCGTTTCTGAACACACATTAAAGAACAGACAAAGAAAAACAGAGAGAAAAAAACAGTGGGTGAAGAGGAGGACAAAAAAATGAAAAGCAAACACACTTGAAAAAGGAAGACTGCTTTTACAAGGCTAATTATTGGAGGTTTGTCAGCGCTAATTGCAGGTACACATGCTAATTGTGAATTAGCTCTCTTCTGCTGCAGACGAGAGAAGAGTCGGAGGAGGACACAGTGTGGGAGGCAGAGAGAGAAAAAGAGAGAGAGAACGGCTGAGTATGGGATGGAAAAAGGTGGAGATGCACCTAAAAATACAGGAAAAAGATAACAAGGGATAGATAAAGTAAGAGGACTAAATGGATGAAGGTGAGAGAAAGTGACGAAAAGAGAAAATGTTCTAACGTTCACCTTATTAAACAAGGGTAAGCAAAGCATGCAATCTGAAAGTTAAGCACTAGGTAGAAGATTTAGAACAAGATAGAACAGGAGCTGGGTGACCGAGAGAGGGAGGAGAAAGTAAGATGCTCTATTTGGCTCTGCCTCTCATTTTAACAGCACTTGGTTTCCATAGCAACTATTCAAATGAACCTTCCTCCACACTTACACACACAAAAACAAAGATTGCTATATACAGACACATTTATATACATTTTGCGGTCCGAAAGTCCATAGTAACACCTATTTACCAGCAAGTTTTCTACTGAAAAAGGCTTTTTATACAGATATTGAAAACAGATAAAATCACAATCTTTTGTAAAACACACACACACACACAAACCTCCCACACATTTTCTCCTAAGGAGCTAAAGGTTCAATGTCAGAACCATAAAGGCTCATATAGATTCGTCTGAAATGCGAATCTCAAGGTATTTTGGTAAACCTGTACGTGTCTACACCTGTTGTGACTGTATAAGATGTGTTTGTTGTAAAGAATTCTGAGTGTCGCTCTACATTTGCTGGATGGCTACCACCAAAGCTCAAGTGTATCTGACATGACAAAAAACATTACATACACATGCATATTTCCCTGTGGTGTTGTATTATATCCATGCATGTGCCTGGTCCAGTACATTGCTCTCTCTTGATTTTCTGCTAGTTGTGCGCTGCCTAAGGCCTGACTGACAATTGGCTTAAGATGAAAGAATGGTCCCCAGGGGTTTCAGATTGGAAACAATGGTCATAAACCTTCTGATAGGCCCAGGACAATCTGTTAGTGTCAGCTAAACTAACATTTAGAAACAGCTATTGATCATAAAAGCAGCTAATGGTAAAAAAGAACCAGTGTGATTACTGCAATCACACCAAACAAGACCCATTAATAAGTCTAAGACAATTAAAAATACAACTGAGATATCGCAGGCAAGAGTATGCAAGCACTCAGACAGATGACATGAAATGCATGTTTGCATGCATGAGGGGAGAAAAAGTGTGTACATTTGTGCCTTATAATACACCTTTGTTTCTGGCATTTCTTTTTTTTAAATGCAGATAAGGCATTTTTCTATGCTTTCCTCCATCTCAGTTCTGTTTAGCCAAGCAATAAATTATGTATTTAACAAAATGTTTGTACAAAAGCCCATCACAGACCCCCTCCCTTTCCAAACGAGTTCAGTTTCAATGCGGGAGGAAAAGCTTTCATAACCAGAAAATAAATTAACATTCATTGATGCAGTTATACAGAATGAATTCCAATAAACCCGAGACAGTTGATTCAATGCAGAGACACAAGAAAATATTATTTAATTTAGTGTAAAAAAATGACTGAGGTTTGTAACATTTTGCGTAACAGATGAACTGTACATACACATACCTCAGACTGGAGGTGAGGGATTAAGCTTGTACAGTAATCCAGCGCAACGTTACAGAGGTATGCGTCCTGACTTTTTACTCCAAATAATTCCTTCTGCAGTAAATGTAGCATACACACTAACAGTCTAACCATCAGAGATAAAATGAAAAGTCTTGCTTTGTCCCTCCAAGAAATTAATCTTACCTAGATACTCAGACATTCTGCATGACCAGTGTTTCTTGTCTTAGCTTCTGTTCAAACATATGTTCTGAAATACACAACATACACGATAATCCATCACACTTCAGTCGCTGAGGTGTATCTATCACAGCATTCTGTTCCACTAAGAAGTGTTTTTGAACTACTGTCTGTGAGCTGTAACCTTTACGGAAGTCCTTGTGCCTTATGATGACACAAACTACAGCCAAAAACAGTTTGCTCTGATTGCATCTAATGCTGCGCGAATGACAAGATGCTGCTCCCTGGTTAGGATTATCATTATCATGATATATCTGAAAAACACTGAAATTCACACATAAAATATTTTTTTGACGCATGCACAATTTGCACATGCCTACTAACATACAAGCAAAAACACACTAAGCATATGCAAATCCACATGGAGCCGCAAATTTAACTTACACAACCTCACAAAAATATAAACACACCAAAACAAACAAACACACACACATACTGTTTTTCCAGAAGATTGAGAGAAATGCAGAGAAAAGTACTTTATACATATCTATCTATACATGCCACAAAACAAACGTTATGAGTGAAGAAACCACAACATCTGTATCAGAATATATACACACACTGACAGACACAAACCCTGAGTGATGAGCAGGTTTTTGGGTGAAGGATCACTTCCTCCCCTGAAGGCTTGGTGATGGCCTGCTTCTGTTTTGACCAATCACACGCGAGCATTGGCTCACCCCCCCCTCCCCATTGGTCATGGGTAATTAATTACCAAGCTGTTCCTTGTTTAGGCCAAATGAATATCAGCACATGGTAACCATGAAACAGCGAACCTGTCCCAAATCACTCAATCGTCCACTACTCAGTGCTTTGTAACACACCATGTAGTATTCACTAATGGACACCAAAGGGAGCGCAAGTACAAGATGCCAACATAGTCTCTGACTCGTTGTACATTCTTAACTAGGTCACAAATCATGCTTTAAATACCCGTTTGTTCCAGGCAACTGTACAATCATGTAGTCTCCTTCCTCAAGTATTCCCCCAATTCCAAGTAAAACACCTTCTGCAAGTCAAGGTCCATCTCTGTAGACTGATGATTATCGTCTACAGAGATGGACCTATCCACCAGACATCCATTCTGGAGTGAAATTCATTGGGAATTATGTAGAACATCTAGGCTAGGGGTGTTAAACTCAGCTCCTGGAGAGCCAGTGTCTTGCAGAGTTTAGCCTCCACCCTAATTAAACACACCTGAACCAGCTCATCAAGGTCTTCAGGATTACTAGAAACATCCAAGCAGGTATGCTGGAGCTGGTTGGAGCTAAACTGAATTTGACATCCCTGATCTAGACTGTCAGAATTAGGAATACTCAAAAATTCAACTTATAATATTACATAATACAATATTTGTTACAGAATGAATATGTAATGCCATCTGTTCATGTGATAGATCAACAAAGATGAAAAAGATGACCTCGTTTCATTTGAATAAAGAATAATCCATACATCATTCTACTTGTACTTGTTTACTTTTTAAGTTCTTTGAATTCTATAAATGTCTAAGGAGGAACACAAACACCAGCAAGTAGTTTACACACCTGCTGACAAATAAGTCCTTTAGAGTATAAAGAGATAAGACCAAACACACAAAGGAATGACATGGAAATCATTCAACAGGAGTTCTCAGTCCTGCTCCTGGAGATTCAACCCTCTACAGAGTTTACTTCCAGCCATTCTCTAGCACAGCTGTTTAATGATGCCATAACTACACAATTATGGAGGCAAAGAGCATCTTTCTCTATAGACAGACAATACAAAATGGCCATGTATCCAAAAGTTGCCATCTAAAGAAAAACATTTATATACACTTTTATATTTAAATATTTTGTGATATTATAGTAAATGTAGGGATTCATAAAGCATAAAATGGACTATTTTTTTATAAAATGGCTACTTCTGCCTTTGACATCATGCTTGTTCTTGTGGTACCTTCAACAATGCTATGGCATCATATTCCTGTGGCTTCAAAATGTTTGTTATCTGAGATTGCCCACAAGAAATTCTCCTGGACAGCAATGAGATTAAAACAGAGAGCAAATGGAAACGTTTGCTTAGGTTTCCTGTCTCAGATATTTCTCCTGAGAACAACAAAACAGAAATCTCACAAATGTCCCCATTAGAGTTTCAGAAGATATCTTAGTAATATCATTACCCGAGCTCATATTTGTTACGTCTGCAATAACAAAAGTCAATATTGTTGAAGATTTCAAAATTAACTCAAACATTTCTCACCAAATTTACAATCTACATTAATTTTACAGCACCATACTCTTAATGTAGTTTAACCATTGTTTCATTTGTAAGCAGTTTTAGGAGATACAGACTAAGACAAAGTTGATACTTAAATGAAACACAACTGAGATCCCCATCATTTCTCCTGAGCTTTGAAAGAGCAACTCTGGATCAACATTTTCCTCTGGGTGATTGACCCTTAACAAAGATAGCAGCATGCCAGTTGTGCATTTACATGCAACCACTGTCCCAGCCGAGCAACTGCTATTAAATGAGAGAATGTTAACAGATATCCCCCTCCAGGTATTACAGACCTGCTTCTTTTCAAGAGAGCATGAAGACCTTGATTAGCTGAATCAGGTGTGTTTGATTACAGTTAGATATAAACTCTAGAGGATGATAGATCTCCAGGAACAAACTGAGCACCCCTGCAGTAAAGGTGGAAAATGCAGACAAAACGTTTTATAAGTGACAGCTAATCTGATATATTCAGTATTTCACACATCACACAAAATAACAGCAAAGCAAAATACGGTATTGAACCGTGATGTTTGCTATAATGACATTTTGACTATTCTCTGCAAAAAACATCCGCTTACTTGCAACTTCCTCACCCATATCCCCCAGTCCGAAGAAGCCGAATACCATTAAGTGACATAATGAAAGACATAATGAAATTATAACATTAGCCATGCGCATCACTCATCTTAGAGACTTATGGCACTATTGTGCATGACTGGACAAGAGCTCATTAAGTCGCTGTAATTTCATCCGTAATGAAGTCATGAGCTGTGATTAAGACTAAGCTTCAACCATCTTAGTGAAAAAGGGACGAGAGCCAAAATCATTCCTGTGGTGAAGGAAGTGTGAATTACAACAGTTGTGTCTTAATAAACTGGTAAATCATCTGCATGGAGGGGGTCAAAACACACACATGCAGCAATAATGAGCCCGCTTGTCAACTGACCTGTGCCATAAGGTATTTCTTTTGACCTGATTACAGAGGTGAACTGTGTTAAACACGACTGCCGCACACATATTCACACGCTTCGACCAAATCTCCTTAATTTGTTATTCAATAGTGTTCAAGTCAATGAGAAAAGACCAGTGCTGGATAATGACCTCCTTGTCATGTCAATCCATCTCTCTCAGCGGCACAAACACTTTCCCAAAGCGCCCACTCACAAACACGTTTGTACACTTCAGTAGACAGAAAACAGTTTAAACACTGTGGCTCCCTTCCATATTTTTATCAAGACAGTCCAGCTTTGCACCTGTTAAAAAATAAAGAAAGTTAAATTAAATGCAAATTAGCTTTGGTTAAAATCTTTTAATTTGTATCTCTGTTTACTGGTGACTTATTGTTTTGTGTATATATGCCAGCCAGCTTATCAGACAAAATTTGATCTAGTCAAAAAATCTTCCTGTAAATGACTATAACAGTTTGGAAAACAAAATAATCTGAAACTAAGTAAGAATCAAATAAGGTTCTAAAGTATAAAATGAAATGATGGTTGGTAAGCATAATATAATTACAATACAGAATTCAAGTTTTTTGATTGGGCTCCTGCTTGTACAACATTTCATAAAACAAAATATAGTTACCACATTATTATTAAATTGTTTAAAATGGAAAGAGCATCATGTTTATACCATACTGTCCTTGTTCTGACAGAAAAGTACACTACATTCTAGCACCCTATATTCACTAGTATACTGTGCTTCCTAACAGTATTCACCAGTCAACACTCCACACCTCACTAATGTTTCATTGTCCATCTCTTAGATGCTTTTGAGTATCATCCTTGTCATTTAAAAACCAACATTTATATAAAGTGAAATTTGCCCATTTTTCAGAAGGATAGATTAAGGCTTGTTGCTCAGTGGGTACACACACAAGCGCAATATAGAGTGGTACATTGTCAGCCTATGACGAAAAGGCAATTCATCTACACAAGCAAGGTGTCTACAGTGTAAGCATCATTATTTATGAAACAATGGCTGACATGAAATCAGATTTGTCAGTCTAAAATGCCCTTGTGTCGCTATGTTCCGTTGCCATGCCAACAGAGGCTCCGTTACCACACCAACGGAATCTCTGAGTGATGCTTCACTCTGAACGATGTTCCACACCGTCCTCATCCCTCTGGTCCCCGTCAATAAATGTCCCGCTTGATTGACAGGTGCTTCGACCCCACTGACACGGGTAAAAAACCGCTGTCATCTCACGTTAATCAGCAGCGCTACATCTTAAGAGGCTGATACGTCATCAGGCATTTTTACATTGTTGACTAACAACATTCCTCCTTTTCCAGGACTGAGTCTATCTGCTAACAAGAGCTTCTCCAGAGGCACTCTAGAAAAGAGATCAAGAGGACAAAAAGCAGTTCAACACCTGTCTCTGTCACCCTATTTTCTTACACACTCTCTTTGTCTTTTTCAGTATTTGTCGCATTTGCTCTTTCTCATTAACCCACTTAGCTACAATGTCTGACCCAGACCACAGGCACGTTACTCAAACTGGAGAGAAGGCGGCATGACTGAGAGCCATTTGGGCGAACGCTTGAACGATAAGAAGACAGTCGTGTGCGGAGTATCAAGAACACAGGCTGTGTTCAGAATTAAATACTAGTTTATTTTTTACTAAGTGAAACAGTAGCTATTTTTCCACAATAAATCTTCAAGCTATTATTCTGCACTGATGTCATACACATAGCATGTTTAATCTGGAAAGTTCCCTCCATTTATCATCTTTGAAATTAAACCGTTATTTCACATTTAACACAATTTTGTGTCAAGTTGTAACATTTGACAGTCCGAACAAATACTGTGTCAAGAAAAAGAGACATTCACAGCTTGTTTCCCATTCATTCGTCACACTGAAAATGAAGTCGAGTGCATTGCATTGTGGGATATAGTATTACATGCTGTAAGCTCGGCTGTATAACACTGATGCATACGGACAATTTGCATACTGTGCACAGTATATATACCAAGGCAAAAGTAACAGTACTAATCGTATATGCAATGCCAAACATAGCCACACACACACAAACATTCATTAAATCAACAAAAATTTAGAGCCCTGAAAGGAAAAACAGACATGTTGTCAAGGCTTTTGAGTAAGTGACAGTGATGCGTAATAGAGTCTATGGAAACAGTGCAGGATTGTGTTCAAGTGCGCATATAAATTAACCAGAATTAGAGAGATGGGATAAAAATTACACAAAAGAAGTTCTTCTCTTACCTTGAACATTGCCAGCCCAACTCCCATTCTCTCTCCTCAACTCCTGCATGATGATGTGAGCTTGCTCTTATCTCTTCCTCTCATAGCCCTGGATGGAGGAGTGACTGACCGCAGAGTTGAGGAATTGATAAGAAAAAGATGGGCTGGTGTGACAGATGACTGCCAGAAAGACTGGTTGAAAATGTTGGTCCCTACTGTAAATCCAGACCGGATGACTGAGCACAGTCGATTATATTTGAAATCAAAACTATTAAGAATAGTTCAAATGTTGCCTGGCTTACAACTGGAGAAATAAATCAGGCAAAACAAAGACAAATATGGTTTAAAATGTCTGAGCTATGTGATTGATGTTCAGTCAACCAAGAAAATAGTTTATGTCTCTTAAATCAAACCTCAACTTTCAAACGAGGAAATGCTAAATTTTAATGTCGGACCTACAACAGCTACAAAAGTAAAATTAAACTTAACGTCAAATCAAAGGAAAGTGGCAAAAAGAAGAAGATAAAGTATGTTTCTAGGTAAACCTAAAAGTTCATTTTCATCTGCAAGCACGTCTTCAGATCTGGAGTTCCTTGATGCCCAACAGAGTCCAGAAGTGAGAAGACAGGAGAGGGAAAAATCAACGCCAGGTGGAGCACCGGATGTCATCTGGTTTCAGCATATCATTGATTCAGATATCCATGAACGTCATTTGTTAGGTCCTTCTCATAACACTGTAGGAAGATAAAAGGCAGAGAAGATTGTCTTAAATACATGCGTGTGGTAACAAATAATGTTGAGTAAAGATAAGCAGAGGCAAAATTTGATGATTTTTGGGAAACTGTGTGAGATTTATTTTTCCCCTTGTGGATTCTTTCTATTGATCTATTATATTGTGTTCAATATTGTATCAACAATTGTCAGGAGTTGGGGGTGTTGCCTGATTGATATATTTTAAATAATTGATGCGATAACCTACTTCGAACCATGAAAGAGACAGCCATGTTTCACAAAAACACACACAGTAACACAAATGTATACAAATATATTTATACAAATATATTTATGTCTGATATTTTTATTGTTACTTACCGGTCTAACTGTCCTGTGGAATTTCATCATTATTATTTGGATAATGTTTAGAAAAATGTGATACACAAGACAGAGGGCGAGTGCAAGCATTCAAAAACAAAAGACAAGATGGTCGCCTTCCTTCAGTATGTCCATTTTGCCAGATAACAGGCAAGTAAAGTGACTTTTTTGTTTGTTTGCTTGTTTGTTTTTCATACAGTCCATTTATAAGAAAAAATGTAAGAAAGATGATGCATTTGACATGTCCAGCAAAATAATTATATTGCATGTAATAAAGAGATTCATAAAAAATGAGCCAAAACTATGTATTTAATTAAGATTTCAATAAGGGAACGTGATGCACAAAAAGGAAAATCTCAATATAAATGAAATAACATGATGTTCAGATTTCCTTCCAACTTAAGTTGTTGTCCACCATCATCTCATAAATAACAATCTTTCTCTTATATTTTAATTAGCATTTTACCAAAATCTAACTGTTTAACCATTTAACTAAATTAAGAAGGAAGGAAAAATCTTAAAAATAATTTACATTCACCATATATCTAGAACACAATATTAAATTACTCGACAATCAAACACTGAAATGCAGTTCTACATAAAAATGAAACATTGTATTACATGAAGTGCAAACGGATTAATTCAAGGAGGATAATTTAGGGGGTGTAAATAACTGAAAGTGGGAAGTAAAAAGTTTTCATTCTGTAACAAGCTTATGGTCATACAGTAGCCATGGACATCAACACAGACTCAGAAACCAAGAAGGACAGAGGAATCAAGAGACGGATAAAGGTGGTGACAAGAAAAGCAGAGAAGCTCAGGGCTTGTCTGAAAAAGGGTTAGATGAACAGATAAACAGAGGCAGAAAGTGAGAAACAATGACAGTGACACAAGAAAATTAAACACTCAATAAAAAGGAGTGATCCATAACCGCACAAATGGACTCAAGCTAGTGAGCAGGTGAGACAAGGAAAGCTAATCACTACAGTGAAACAAGATCTCTACATTGTCTAATCAATATTCACAGCAAATGCTGAATTACTGTTCACAGTTCAGGTTTTGACATTTCGGAGCAAACTGTCTTAAACCACAAATCACATCAGAAGTCCAACTTCTGTCTAAGGCACCGCAAATTAAGAAGACACATCAACCTCTAACCCATCTATGTAAAACAATCAGAACGAAATTTCATCTGGAATTTGCTGCAGTTTTTTAAAATCAAAACACTGATGCATGAAACTGAAGATGTATAAGTAGGTAAATATTCTTCAGACTGAGCAGCCACAGTGTGTAGAGTAGTGTGTGTTTTAAGTGAGTGTGCATCTCACAAAAACAAGAATCACAGTAAATGTTTTTCTCTTTATATTTAAATATGGAGAGATGGCTAGAGTTTGACAAGGGTAAAAATGAGAATGGAAAAGCGGTATGAAACCAGTGCGGAAATTCTTGTCACCTGCCTGTCCATTAGTTTAATGCATGTATGTGTGTGTGTATGTGTGTCGATGTGTGTTTTATGTACATGTAAAAAAGGAACACACAAGTACACACACACACACACAGACAAACAGATTGGACAGACACTAAACACGCCGGTAAACCTACCTAGAGGAATATTAAAGCATCCAGGAAAAGAAAGAGTGATGCATGAGGGTAGATGGTGGAGGACAAAAAGAACTGCTTAAAAAAGAGAGAAAGAAAAGGATTAAAAACTCATAAGGAGGTGTGGAGATGGTTTCTGCATCTCTTTCAGAATTCCAATAAACTTTCATTCAGGGAGCATCACACTTCGGAGATGAAGGGAATGGGTGGGAGGAAGGGATGGATGGATGGGAGGAAGGGGATGATCAGAGGAGAGATGGAAAGGAGGGACAGGTGAAGGGATGAAGGGGTAATAAATAGTATAATGAGAGAAAGAGTAAAAAAAACTTGCCCCTTCTTTCTCTTCTCTCCTATCTTGTCATAAATAGACAAAATTATACACCATATATATGGAAAAATAGATCAGGAGGCAAATGATGGAGAGAGCGAACAAATGAAAAGATGATGTGCCTCCCAGCACCACGATAAGAAAAAAGAAAAAAACAAAACGAAAGAAAAAAACAAATACTCCAGTGCCTTCCGTTTTCCTTTCTTTCTTTTTAAACAGGCAAGGCTGTCAGTTTGTTCCTTCTGTCCAGCTGTTGCTCTCTTTCTTTTCTCTCTCACTCTCTCTCTTTCTCCAGGGTTGTGAAGAAGGAATCCTCCGTTTGCGGTAAGTAATAGCCCTTTTTCAACAGACAGTGACTGAGACAGAACAGCAGGAAGAGGTAACGGTTGCAATGTCTGCTCAAGAACTCCACACATCCAGGCTGTTCTCTCTCTCTCTCTCTCTCTCTCTCTCTCTCTCAGCCCTCCCTTATGGACAGAAAGCTGTGGAGGAGTAGCAGTGAGGCAGAGAAAGCAGAATGAGAGGGGTCCCTCTACAGGATTAATAAACAACTGAGAGAGACAGTGAAAAAAGAAGGAAAAGTTTACAGCAACACTTAAACACCGATTCTGTATTGGTGTGCTGTCTATCTGTCACTCTATCTATCATTGGTCCAAGGTTTTTCGTGTCTCTTTTCTCAGATGTCTGCTTTCTCACTCACTCTCTCCAGGCTTCTTATTGCTTGTTCTTTTATCCTCCATTTCTTGGCACCTGACTCTCTCTTTATTGATCATTTCCAAATAAAAAGGAAAATTATTGATTAAAAAAATCACTCTATCAAAGGGAAACAAACTCACCTTGTATTGCATTGATGAGGGATTTCTTGACCCAACTTTAGCTGAAGCTTCATTCGTGGCATGAGAAAGTAAACAAGAAAAATTGCTGCCAACGAAACAATCTCTTTGTACTTGTTTGTACGAAATTATTGTAAAAGTGTAGCAACCATTGCTTTTTGGCACATTGATTACCATTTGCATAACCATGTATTTAAATAAAGCAGATAAACAGATAAACTTCATTCCTAGTATACAAGTAAAACACAAAAAAAAACACTTTTTGATCTGAATGCAAGCATGAAGTGATGAATACAAGCTTGAAGTGCACACAAATTATGTGACTGTCTAGAAATAATGCACTTGTCAATTGTCACCCATTTGTTTTACAAAAACAAAAATTCCTTACAAAACAACTTACAGAGAGTTACATGGTTAAACTATTAGTTTAATATGAATGTCTGAACCCGTTATCAAAGTGAAAGCTGTTTTGACGACATTCTGCGACATATAGTTAATATTTCACCTCCCCGTGTGACCAGCATGTGCATTTAAAGTTCCTCTGATGTTCACAAAGGTTTTTATAACGTTATGAAGGTTATAGCGAGTATATTTGCCCCTTTTCATGCAGGTAATTTGTCGGCAATTTAACTTACCTCAGACCTGACGTGCGCGCGCCGCGCCGCGCCGGTCAGTTTCAGTTTCTGGATCAGTTTTGTATTCCTTTGCCCCATTTATTGAAAATGAAACGATAAAACTAAAACGATGTTATAAAACTTTATAATACAACTTTATAATTTCTTCAGTGCGAATAAACGCGTTAGGAGGCGTTACGGGTTGGATTGCCTCAGTCTGATGGCTAATGATCATCTCCTGATGTCTGAAATGAATGGTAAAGTTTTCCAAATATAGTAGTTGCTACAAATAAGTAATATTAATGTGCATGATTACTAATATTTGGATTATATTTTTGGTCAATTGAATTACCTTCTTGAAGAGTTTTAGTATATAACAGTAGATGGGAGCTAGTAGATAGATGGATTCAGTCACTCAGTGGTCAGCCTTTGACCAAGCTATAGGAAAAGACAAAGACCTTCTGTAGTGAAGCACACACCTCCAACATCGCCTAAATAAAGTACAGCACACTATACCCAGAGAGATGTGTGACGTGGGATTCAAACCCGGGTCCTCCAGGCTACTGTCAGCATGACATCCAACTTTCATGGGCTAACTGTATAAAGGTAAGGTTGAGTGGAGTAATACTCCATCTCCATCCTCCTCTTGGGAGTGCAAAGGACCCACCCTACCGAATAGAGGGGCTACTCTACACACAACCCAGAGATGGGACCTTGATAATGGCTGGCCCAAGCCACCCAAAAACAATGTCCTCTTTTCCCATCCTGAGGATCGGGGAGGATGGGAAAAGGGGAGCAGGGGTGCTACTAGGTAGAGAGGGTGCTACTCTTTCATACCCCAGTGGAGCGGTGTTTAAAGGGGGAGCTAGTAAGATCCCTCAAAAGGGAACCCCCTGACATTGTATACCGACTGGGCAGAAGAAGCTAAATTGACAGGTGATAAAAGCTATGCCTCCTCCAGTTAAAACAGAGCTCGTGTCCTACAAGCTGTAACAAATGATATGAGTAACAGGCCATTTTATCAGTGGTTTGATAGCGTTGCCTTGAGAAGACCTTACTGGTCTGCAATCCAGCCCCACAAAGATTATCCTGATTGACTGCTTGTTATTATGACAGCAGACAAATTAAAACTGTGAAGTAATGTAGGTAGTTTCAAAAAGGGTAGCGATAGCAACCTAGCTTTGACATCATAATATCCCACCCTCCAAAGCCACGCCTCCTCCAACACATGAATCATACATAGTTCGATAGGCAAGTGGGACATCCTATCATTGCATTTGGATCAAATGCAAGATTTGATGGACGTTTTATGGTCCTGCACCTTTCACAGAACAGACATATTTATAAAAATATATTTAGACCACTTAATGATTGCTATCAGGATGTGAATGAGACTTTTAACCAACATAAATGTTTCTGACAAAAAAAATCATTGTAAATGTAAATCATTGTTCAATGATTTGTAAAAATCGTAAGAATTCAAAAGGAAAGTTTTTAAAAAATTGTGACTGTAGTCAATACAGTTTCAAAGTTTATACCTAAAACATAAATACATGATGTAACAATGACTCGAAAGACTCATATGAATACAAATAACTGAGTAAAACTGTATCATTTTACATGGAGCGCCTTATGTTGAGATGAGAATATGGCCAGCAGAATACTACTCAGTTGGTAATCTTTCTAAATTAAAGAATCATCCTTTAATTCTGTCTATACTACAATCAAAACCATAACAACTTTGTTAGGCTGTTTTTGGTCTAAGTGATAACATGTACGTTAGAGTTGGACGTTCAATAAAAATGCAACAACACCCAGTCACATAACATATTACATTTAATTGTTAGGGCCTGATCATCATTTGGGATTTATGTGCGACAGTCCACTAGCGGTGGTATTCTAAATTTTGTGAAAAGTTTGTGAAAATTGTGAATAAATTTTGTTTATTGGCCACAAGGTGGTGCTATAAGGTGTAAATTAGTGCTTCTCACCCCCGTCCAATTAACTCTGTTAAGCTGCATGGACACAGATGATTGCTTGCTACTACCCTTATTTGTGCTTATCTTGTATTTAAACTTTAGTGCTTTATAACCTTAAAACCAAGGTTAGATTTCATTTCTGCAGGAAAGTGGCCTTCCAGGACTGGAGTCTCTGAATAACCCAAGATAAATGTGCAGTGTGTACTTCAATACATTGGATTCATGCAGAATCTGGAATTAAACAGGTCTAACATCTTTATGTATGGTTACATTAGTGGTTTTTGACAGATGCTGATATGTGTCATATGATGCTGATGTGTCGTAAAATTAGGCTGTAGGTTTGACAAATATTTTTAAATATATCAATACTTTTATTGAGTGACATTTCTGAAGAGTCTGGGTACCAGACAAAAAGAATTACGAAACCTTAAACACCTTTGCTTTCTTATTCTGTAACTTATGACCAGAACCTACCATGAAACATCTGTACAAATGTATTGACTATCGTTTTATTAAAAAAATTAACCTTTAAAAAAAAAAGAATACTTAACGCTGTACATTCTGCACAAGGAGAATACAATTTCAAGCATAATGCAAGTCCACAAGTTCCCTCTTCATCGCAAAATAAAGTCGAAACAAATAGTGTGTGCATGTCTCTATGCACTTAGCATTTGTAGTTCCATTTGCATTAGACAATCTATTTGAATTCCCTACCATGTCTAACACAAAGGGCCAGACTAAACCAGTGCTTTGTGAGTAGTTACCAATTTTGTAACAATTACAGATCTGTTGGCATCAAATTCCCTCTGACTATACAACGTCCTCCGCTATCCCACCATCATTTGGAATTAGTTTAGGATGAAGCTGGATTAATGACATCTGTGCACTGTGGTTCACAGAATGGCCCGAAGCGGCCAAACACATCTTTCGCCCTCACAGCAAAATAATATGTTGACCCTGACACAAACTGGGTCAAAGTGCATGCCATGGGCAACGGCAGTGCCTTCACTTCCCCAATCTTCTTCCATAGCGACTGAGCTGAGGCACACGTGTTTGCTACTGCCCCCTGGTGGTCTTGGTGATAGGCGTACAGGTGATAGGTATCGACAGTAGCGCAGCTGTGGTCCGTTTCGGCGACACACCAAGAAAGAACAATTCCGTTTTGGCTCTGGACACGAGCCAGTTTAAGCTGCGGTTGCTGTGGGGGGGACGTGTTTGCAGCCTCTGGAGGGAGACGTGCAGGTGTTAATGGTGCTAAAGGTAATGGAGGAAGAGAGGTGGAGGAAGATGGGCTTGGACGAGACAGAGAGGGAGAGTCCTGGAAAAAAGAAAGGGAGAAAGTACAAAAGATTGTTATAAGAGAACTACTCAGTTTAAAGAGCATATTACATCCAAAAGGACTACATACTCAATAATATAAATGTAAATATTAATAGCCTTTTAGGTGAGAATGGCTATGAACACTCACTACAGAGGTGCGCTGTGCTGTTCGAACCCCTGAACCTGGAAACAAGAAAAAATCTTAACATACAGCATGGACTGTACATGTGGAAATAGATTCCTATTCTAAAGTAATATAACAAACAATATATTAACCCACTAAAGAGCATGAACATTTAACAACAACATGAGTGGGTAACTCACCAGCATTAGGGGTCGTGCTGACTGAAGAGGTGGCACGCTGGGTAATAGGGGAAATGGTGGCTTTCTGCACTCCTGTCACTGCAGATCACCCACAGAGTGAAGATGAGGAAATTATTAACGTGCAAGTACAAGGGGAGATGGAAAGCGTTCAGGATAGAAGTCAAGTAATCCAATGCAGGATGTTCATTTGGAAATAACTGATCTTTCTCCTAAAAGAAAGATGAAGTGATAAAGAGCAATTATGTGTTACCTTGAACATCATCGTCATCCTCAGTAAGATCTATCACAGAACCTTTGGGACGGAGAGACTGTAAAGAGAGAAGTTATAGTTAAAGATTTACTACAAACTAATTAATACTATCTGAATAGTAATTGCTTTTCTTGTTCTTTACAATAAGACATGCGTACCTGAGATGTCGTCTTGCTTAAGGCCTGATTATCTGTAAAAAATGAGAAAGGAGGGGAACTTGGGTTTATTAAAGTATTAACAATTTACTATAACTAGCAGTAACTATTTCGTTATTTATTGAATAGTATAAAAGACATGACATGTTCCTTGAAATTCAGAACAATTTGATAATACAAAAGAAAAAATAGTAATCTCAATTCAATACATTTATATACAGCCACATGAAAGCAAAAAACAGCTTTCACTAAAAGATGATGGAGTAAACATGTACCTCAAAAAATTTGTAAACTGTGCCATATTTACTAACATATTATTCGACATTTAACGAATGCTATATATCATATCTGAATACTTATTTCATGTTTTTATGCATCAACATTTTGACCCTTATATCCCTCAATACATACATAAAGCAGAATCTCCCATACCAGTCTTGGAGGCTAATGCAGAGGCTGACACTGGACCTGCTGCAGCCGGTGCTGATCCTGTCGCCGCAGGCCCTGTGGTTCCTGGAGAAGATGCAGCTGTGGACACACCCACAACAGCGGCACACTGTGCAGGTGTTCGGGCTGATGTCACGGATATCCCTGTGCTGGGTGAACTAACAGTCCCTGTGCCACCTGGATACGCCGCTCTAGCTAAGGACATCGCTGGAGATGATGATGTCGACAACACGGAGGAAGACGAAGCAACACTGCCCGCTGTCTTCGGAAGAATGAAAGTGGTAGCAGGTGTAGTCATCTTTGCCTTATTTAAACTATTAACTGTAGATAATGACGACACTGGTATTAAACCAACACCGCCAGCAGCATTAACCAATGCCCCGCTCTGCCCGTTTGCCACAGCTAAAGGCAGCTGAATTAAAAGTGGCTGAATCGACACGGGCTGGCCCCCTGATGTGGCTGAAGTAGTGGTCATGACTCCTGTACTGGGACCAGTCTTTAATAAAAGAGTCCCTGTCTGAGACTGGCCAGTCAAAGAGGTGGATGAGGGAGTTGAGCTTGTGGAGGTGGAGATGATCTGTAGAATGGGGGCAGGGGAAGCTAACGCAGAGGAGGTTGGCGTAGTTGGAGTGGACAGTGGTTTGGGCTGGGCTGGGATTGCTGGGGGAGGAAAAGAAACATTAATTAACTGGTTACCATAACACAAATGTTTATAAATTAAATATTTGATGATGAAATGGAGCAGCCCATTTCTGAAAGCTCACCAGCTGAATTAGCAGAACCTGTGGCTGGACTGGACAGTTTGGGATCCAATGTGGTTTTAACAGTACTGTGAAAAAAATGAAACAAAAAAATGGCAGGAGTAGCATTAAAAATGGTAATAAAAAGTAAAAATGCTACTCATACACAAGAAACATACAAAAAAAACATAAGCATATGAAACCTACACTAAACTACAAACAGCAGCACGAATCATTTGATTTTTGACATTTTATTTTATTTAGATTGTATTTGCCTATAGTGAAGTTTTCACTGTGTTTTTTACAGTTTCTTTCCCTATCTTTTTATTTGCCTTTTGTACTGTGTATATCAGTTGGAAGTCGGGTAGAGAGAGAGGGCTGGTAAGGTAACTTATTTAATATACCTACACGGGGTAACTGGTGCAACTGCCTTAAATGAGAGTGTTGAGCAAGAGAAAAAGCACGAGCAATCACAATTTCATTTTTCATGAATGCAAAAAATATAAACCTGAAAAAAATGAACGAGTACAACTTTCCGCACTTTTTAGATCAGAGGTCTCCAACCAGGTTTACACACCTGTAGAGCTCCAACCCTCAATTAGCACAACTGAACCAGCTAATCAAGGTCTTTGGGACTGGTAGAAACATCCAGGCAGCTGTGTTGGAGTAGGCTGGAGCTAAACTCTGCAGGGCTGTCAACCTCCAGGAACATGGAGTTATCGATGTTATAGATGAAATCTTAAAAATGTGAAATTACTTTAAATGCTAACTTTATTAAAAAAACTGAAGAAGTGTATAGTCATATTTAAACAATGGCATTTATAAGCTCTCTAACTGCATGAGACAGGCCCCCCCCCCAACCCCCCCTTTTTTTTTTTTTTTTAAAAAAAAAAAAAAAAAAAATTTTTCCCCTGTGAAAAAAAAAAAAGGGGAAAAAAAAAAAAAAAATAAGCATTGGACTGGTGAAGTGTATATTCCCAAAGAAAAAAAAAATATGCCATTGAAACCCCATGATGGGGTTTTGTGACCAGTAACATCTCCAGAAGTTTTTGGTCAACTACAGACAGTTTGTTCCACCAAAGAGGAGAAAGGACAGAGAAATGTATGAACCTTAGTAAGCAGGGACCTTTCATTTGGAGAGATAAGCAAACTGGACCATGACAAATTTCTCAAAGTGGCTGGGTTGTGGGGGATGTGGTTCGAAAGTAATGGAGGCCCTGATCCTTAACAGTGGCGCAGGTCAGAAAAATGTTGGATGTAACCGAATTAATAGAATGAATTTGAATGGAAGAAAAGTTGCTTGGCAATGTAGCTTGACATAAATAGAGTTTGATATGTCAAGAGATGCACAGAAGATCCTCTCTGACATACCATATGCAGAGGCAAAAAGGAAAGTGACATGGTGAACAGATGTGCACACAGTCAATGTGAAAACTCAATATGGTGGAACACAACACAAGATTGGATGACTGCTCTGAATGATCCAAGCATCCAAGAACTGTTGGAATGGCAGTGGTGAGGGTCCATTGAAAGTAATCCTGGTAAAGAGCCATCATAAAAAGCAGGAAAATGCAGACAAGGAAATTTCTTCTCTGCCAATCTTGAGGCAGAGCAATACTGTAGAATGTTGATCCACATTGTTGATGAAAGTGTTGACACTGATCCAGAAGGACAAACGTGTAATATGACCTCATTTAAAGGGTTCTGGCAGACTCATCAATGTTCACCTCTTGTTGAACACAAGGATGTGACAGTATCTGGGGTTATACTGAAGTCAGAACCCATGGAGGAAAGACTGGGGCTCTGTTCAAATACTTCCATCACTGGGGGGAGGAAAAGGTGGTGGGATGTGGGTGTGAAAGATCATGAACATGATCACTCAAATTAAACAGTGTGTCTGAAGTGATCTGTGATGCTTACCGTAGTGATGGAGTCAGGTTGGTCGCATTGGTGGCCTGAGCAGCAGAGTAAGTCTGATAAACGTAGGATAAAAATTCTGATCAACAACTGAAAACATTATAAACTGATTATATCTATGGATGGCCGCAGTCCAATAACTGTTTGACATTCTTTAGTCATACATAGAGTTTTTTAACAATGGTTCCTGGTCTTACCTTAGCATTTTCTGAGGCCTGATTAGCAGCACCAAACTTCTTTGCTAGCCGAGCAATCTTAGCCTAAAACAAAATCAGAATAGTAACTGTCTAGTGCAATGATTTTCAGACTGATGTCCTCAGATGTACTCTGTGATATAGCTGTCAGTATAATTGTCATTGAAAGTATTAATAAATATTAGCCGTACATTAGCAAAAACAATTGTAGTACTCTAACTAAATAGTAATTCTCTTGCGATCAGGTTTAAACTCCAGCACTCACTTGCAGTGTGGTGATATGCTGCAGAGCATTCTGCTGTTTGGTTGCAGAGTCAATCTTCTCCACTCTCTCCTTCAGCTCTTTTATGCTGCGGTCAAATACAGTCAACTGCAGGACCTGTAACCGCTCCTCCACCAGCTGCTGTACCATCTGAATGAATCAAGTTAAAGTTAGAGAGCTACTCTCTGTTAATATAACACTAACTGAACAAGTCAAAGTCACGGGTGACGCAATTGTGTTGTGTGAAAATTATGGTAAACAGGAAGAACAGAGACAACATTTTCAATTATTTCTGTATAACTCTCTTTGTTATACATTTATAAAAATCAACAGACAAATTTCTACCGAAAATCTCAGATAAAAACTTCAGATTCTCACTTTCTGTAAACCCTCAGTCCATCTGGTCTTTTAATCTTCAACTGTACATGTTTACTGTAAACAGGTATCCTACTCATTTGTATACACTAAAAAAACATGTTGTAACTACTGTCCGTGGCATCACACGGATGCAGAACATAGATATATTACGTTGAAATCTCTAATATTCCTTTAACTACACACACCAATGAAGGTAAATGAATAACGAACCTTCTCCAGTTTATGTCGGCTGCCGCCACTGGCTGTAATTTTCAGCTCCAGCTGAGCCTCCAGTTCCTCACCCTCCAGCCTTGCTCGCTTTCCATCTCTCTCGCTCTTGATTTGTTTGTCATCATCTTTCTCCTCTGACAGAGACCTCTTCGTACCAGCAGAAGCGCTGCTGTCTGCTGTTGAGCAGAGGCAGTGCAAGAGTTTAGACTTTAAGGCAATGCCTGCAACAGTTTTAAAATGCTAAATCTCAACACAGAAGTACACAGAAATCTTTTGCTGCAAACATCATTACATATGACACAACAAATTCCCTTGAGCAGCCAACATGAGTAAGCTTGTTTGTAGACAAACAGGAGGACTACAGCAACAAATATATGCTAGTGGGGTTGGAAGACTGACCAATAAGATTTGGCCTCCACAATTCAGCTGTCAAGCAGTTAGAGATTGACCAACAGTCTGCACACAGGTTGGGGCTCTAGGTTCTTACCTCCTGTGTTTTCAGAAGTGCCTTTCTCATCTTTTTCTTCTTTCACAGCATCTACATTCATCTTCTCCTCACTTTGGTTCTTGTCATCTTTCTCTGCCTGGACGTCATCCTCTTCGCTCAGGCACAGAAATCCCTCCTTGACTTCCGGATCACAGTCTAACCCAGAAGAAGGAGAGGCAGAGAGAGAAGAGGAGAAACTTTTATTGCTTGCGTCCTTTTTCTCGTCTGAACTGTCACCAAAAGAGGCTGTGGTCACAACAGCGTCATCCACATCCATAGGAGCCATGTCCTCACCACGCGTTTTCTCTGTTTCTGCTTTGCTGAGGTCTTCCTTTTTAGAAGATTTTTCTGAAGAACTGAAATGCTCCGATTTACAAGCCTAAATAAAAAGAGAAAGAATTACTCAATTGAAGTGTTCCTGTAGCTCACTTGGTAGAGCACTGTGCTAGTACTGCAAAGGTCATGGGTTTGAACCACCTGCAGCTATTTGTCCACCTGATACTACAGGAATTACCTTTACTCCTAAAAACATGCATTGCATGCATTTGCTACAGCTGTTTGTAATTAGTATTAGGTCTGTAACTACAGAAAACACCACAACTACTCCTAAAACCAACTGTGATTTATGACAACTAAGCACAACGAAGACAATGGCTCTGTCCAAAATGCCATCCAATGCCCTTTGCCGCACTCCTTTGAGTTCATGGGTTAGTGACGTAACGCCTCACAGGCTGTTGGGTAGTAGTCAGCTGGAGTTATCTTGGTACTATAAATGTGAATTATTCACTCAAGTGAAAGTCGTGTGATAACCACAATTTATTTTTCTAGGACAGAAACTCACTTCTTTGTTCTTCTTATCCTCTTTAACGTCCTCATTCTTTCTGCCATCTTTGCTCTCATTCTCTGCTTTCACATCTTTGTTTTTCTCATCCCTCTTCTTCTCCAAGCCATTCTTAACTGAAGAAGGTGAGGTAGTCTGTGTGTTGAGTGGAGTGGAAGATCGAGAGACAGAAAGAGATGGAGAAAGGGAAGAGTGAGATGAATCTGGAGCAGGTAACACCAAGTCCGTCTCTTTATGATTCAAGTCATTCTTCTTTACTTTCTCTTTATCTTTCTCGCCATGGGTGCCGTTCACTAGCGGCATCTGAGCTGGTGAGGAGGAAGATGGGTAAGAGGTGGAGCTGGAAGTTGTCAGAGTGTTGTGCAAAGCTTCCAGCTGCTGCCGATCGCTCATCTTCATCGTTTTCCGCGCGCGGAAGATCTTCTTCTGAGGTTCCTCTGGCACAGCTACTTCCATTTTTACCTGAGAAAAACAGCAGAAGTGCGTTAAACAGATGTAGCTGATTGAACCCCACATGCACTAACAAGCTAGTTAGCTAAACTCAGCACATCCAATTATTCTCACTAGATTCCAAATTAAAAGTGCCTTTACTGAGGACCAACCACTAGGTGTCACTGTGTCACCTCAAAAGCTATTTCCTGCTGTTCTAGAATTTTCCCTTGGCCTCGATCACACCACCTAATCGTAACGAAAACCATAACGCTGGTCACATGTGGACAACCACAGAGTTTGTCATGTTTTCTCAAGGCAGTTCAACCTAAGCAAATATACTTAACAGTCTAATATCTCTAATGCCTATTTACCCACTGTATGAATCTGAGCTGGAATACCTCTGTGATTAGAAAGCCAACAAAGCACCAGGAATCTACTGTGCAAGTAGCTAAACCTGATAAAAACCAAAAACCTTCCTCAGTTCAATAGACATAACTAGCAAGTTCGTAGGGGTGTTTAAGTCAGGAGTGCATCTGAATACCAGAATACCAGACTTTGAAGGGAGATCAGACTTTGTATCCTCCCCTTCAATGTGATTGGTGCATTCCTTACCCAATAGAAGCAGCAGACTACAGAATCTGCTAGCGACAAGAGGAGTGCATTATATAACGCAGGTTTTCAAAGCTACAATCATATGTAACACTTAAACAGAAGTGCGAGAACCCGAGCTTTTTAAGAGTGGAGATTAAAAAAATAATCACAAAGCATAAAGGTATTAGTATGTCTTACCAGGTTTCTGTGATGTCTTGTATTTTTCTGTTCATGGATTTGGCAGCAAGACGCTTGAGGATCCTGAAAGAGATATTGAAGAAACTAAGTAAAAAATGTTATTTCGCACATGAATTGAGCTAAATGAGACATCTGGCTTTTTATTGGCTGTTAATTCTAATACAGACCCAATTGTTTTTTAATTAATCTTTAGTACAGCTGTTAATTAGAAGTTTTTTTCCAAAGTCTTGTGTATTCCCTGTTTCCTTGATTATAAATCTATCCACATATTTCTGCAGCTACTGTTACAACAAAATCCTCATACAGTGCCAGCTTACTGTCAGCGATCTTGCCTTATATAAGAAAACGTTTGCCCATAATTTAATTTCCAAACACTTTGGCACAGAGCACAATATGCGGTACAGGAGTACACTGAGATTTGTTATTTTATAGTTAACACAATAACAATATTAAACTAGTTATATTTTACCAAGTGTTCATCCTAGCTGTAGAAGAACTTGCTGCCTGCACATCAAATGCTAAAACTGAGCTTGTTCAAACTTCACCGGTTTCAATAGCCATAAACAACTGATATGGTAAACACCAGATATTTATGTTTAGTCTTTTTTCTATATCTCTTGTAGTATTATCAAGAATTGAGCAAGTTAGCATTTGAATATACCTGCAATTTTATCAAGACAAATTCTTGGGCCTGAATTACTACATTTTCCTTGAAACTTAACCTAGTTCCTAGTATTTTTCACAACCGATAATAGCATTTATCCATAACCCGTAAGCATAGCACGAGACATTGCATGCTGTACTGCAACATTAGCGATCTTGAGTGACAGGTGTATGATGACGTGGCTCCTATATATAACAATCTCTGCAATACCTTAAACTTGCTGTCAACAGCCGCTCATCCCACAGGGCCTGGTTTCCATGACAACCATGATAATGACTGGGTTATAAGTTTTATGGTTTTAAATACCTGAATCCCCCCCCTCCAAATTTCTGAAATGTTCACCCAGATGCAGGACATGTGACCAGGCTGCACAAGACTCACAGAAAACTGGAACATGTTATGATGCATTCTTTGAATGCATTAGGGAACATCGCAGCATAACTTCACTCCAATGATGGAAAAAAACTGAAGTTACTCAATAACCTATAAAAACATTCGAAAAACTTGCCTCAACAGGACATGGAGGCATACAGTTTTATATCTAGAAAAATGGCTGCTAGTCTGGAATAAGTCTCTCTTGACGATCACTGCGCACAGTCTCAGTGCTCCCTCCCCCACCCTAACTGCAAACATGCACGTCGAGGTTGCTGCCCGATGCCAAAGTCAAAATGGCTGCCAGAGCTGTGGTGCACAACAGGGCTCACATTTGTACACTCTCTTGAAGTGCTGACCTGCAATCACAGGCTGAATTCAGGGGTCGAGACAACATCCTCAACAACCTCCTGAGGTGACCCACTTGTTTAGACCGATTCTATCGCATACTTTTGCACAGGTAATTGTGAGCCTGCGAATCCAAACACTATCTTCGTTACCACACTAAAAATCACTAGGACACCATCTCACCAGTTATTAAAATACTTTTTTGACTGTTTCTTCATATCTGTCCATTACCTGCTATACATTGTTTAGGTAATTCCTGATAAACAAAAAAGTATATTCATAAAATACACAAAATAACATTAAATATTCCTGGACAAGAGCAATGACCATAATAAGTAGTCTGTACTTAAACTGAGCTTAATGGTGTAAAAGCCCAGAAAATGAAAAAAGGCCAAAAATCTGTTCTAAATGTCGATTACAAGATGATGACAAAAGCCTTGCAGATCTCACCATCAGCCACAAGACTAAACGCAAGAGCAAAAACGTTAAAAAAGGTCGGCTACTATACATATATAGTACCACGGAGAACGTATTCGTATAAAATAAAAATTCATACAAAAAAGTAAAAGTATGGAAAATTTAATGCACCCTATTACTAAAATTAAACGTTTTACCGCACTATGTAAAAATATAAATATTCATACCAATAAAAAAAATGTCCTTAATAACAAAAACAGCTCATCTTGAGGTGTACTCCTCAGAAGTAGGCCTTCATTACAAGCGAGCGCAAAAACGGGAGCATGACGGGAGCACAAGACACAGAGGAGAGAAACAGATGGAGAACAGGAGGGGGAAGGGAGCTCACGTGGAGAGGAGGAGCGCGCTCTTTGTAAAGTGAAGGCTGTTACCAGACAAAACAGTGTAGCTACTACAACAACTGTAACGTTACAACCGATTAAACAGTGCTATTTAAAATAAAAAGGTCATTTTTTTTTACTTTTTACACATAAGCAAACTATAAACCGCCCCGTCACCTCATGAAGGCTCAATAATAAACCAGCAATATTGCAAATAATTCCTACTGTAGAAAGTGTACCAAAACAAGATACAACAAATAAATAATCTCTAGAAAGGAGTAGAAAATAAAAGGCAACAGAGAAAAATCAACAGTAAGGTAGAAATAAGGAAAACTAACGTGCTGAAAAGCAAACCGGACCCCCTCCCCCACTGCTGCATTACAGGCACAGAGAAACAGGGTGGAAAAACACTGCGATGCGGACTGTACCATTGTAACAAAAGAGGGGTGTAACTCACATGCACTGCCATGTGTCAACACAAGATGGAGCAAAGGAAAAAACGACATCTTCCTATTCCAATTAAAAAATACAATCGACAATTTGTCTACATGTATTTTCTAAAGTCGACATTTTTACAACAGAACTCAGTAAGGTCACGGTGCATTCCTATATAGCACAACAAAATAGAATTGGCAGTACACACACCACACAAAATCAGGTCAAAATTATAATCCCATATACAAATGTTAACAATTGGACAATGTGGACAATATAAGGGTCATCTTTTTCAATGTGTAATGCCAGCCAGCCACTTTGCGACTAAGCAAAGTAATGTAGTAGCTCACACAAATTTTACTCATCGAAAGAGCATGTTGTGACCTTAACGCACCCTGATTTATGGGACAGGTCACCTGAGACAAACCAAAAGAGAAAATCTAACTTTCAAGACTTCCTAAAAAACAGAATATTAAATGACTTTAATGGTCTAGCGGTTAGTGGAACAAATGTTACTGTAGAACTCGAGTACGAGTGATGGGATTTCAAATGCGTCTAACATCTCCCAATCCCATTCCTCTTTTGTCCCCCCTTCCTGTCATCTCTCTACTGTGTCTATAAATAAGTGGAAAAACGATGGAAAAAATAAACTACACAACTCGGTCTATGACAACAAGCCCCCTCCTTGTTTACGTTCATTTACCCAAATAAAAGCTGGTTCAGATGGTAAAAACACAGCCACATATCTCATAAACATTCACAGATTTAGTCTTACAGAATTCAGAATACAGATTTCAGTTCCAGTTCATTTAGAATCTGGAAAGTTTTCACGATTCATAATTCAGTAACCACTCTTTACTACAGGACAAATTCATTGAAGGATTGACGGTCTCATAAGAATGATTGGTTCACAGTTTTCTGGGTTTGCTTTTGTTTACTGCCAGTGAGTATAGCGCAATAAAAACACACGTTGTCTTGGAATAATTTTTAGACTTCCTGTTATCAAATTAGCCAAAATGTTAATATGCGAAAAATAGAAGGATCTGGGGAATACATGCAAATGCGCACTGCTCCCATGGAAATATGTGGACATTTCTGTACGGTTACATAGGCGTCTATTCTATGTGGGCCTGCTAATCAGCTACATCAAGCACAAACAGAGAACTAAATCCCTGGAGAATGCAGAGTTTTGTAAGGCAAGGTCCACCAGTGATCTTCTCCACACAGGCATGTTCACACACCTGAATGTTGGCATGACCATAAAATTGCTGACTGAACAAATATGAGAAAATTTGCAAGCTGTGACAAAGCAAACGTAGGTATTAATTTGATTGAGGTCATTTATATTGTTAACAATCCATTGGTTTTCTTGTTGTTCACTTGGGAACGTTCTCTTTTTTTTAATGCTGATTGTGTTTTATGTTTCTAATATCTTAGGCAGCAAAACTAGCCCTAAAGGCAACAAAAAGTTTTAATCTAATAAAATTGTTTTTTTGGAAGCAGTGCCGTGTCATTTTTAAATGTGGTTATATGAGTATAAAATTAAACAAGTGTAATATTGCAGTTATGGCGAGTATTGTATTCTATCAGTGTGTAAAATAAAGTAGGAAGTTATAAGAAAATTAGAGCTGACTATTGCATACTTTTGAGATAATGGAGATATTATAGTATTTTATTCACTGCTGTCTATTGTTTTGCACAAAACGTTGTATTACAGTAGTGTTAACATTGCTTTCAAATAAAAAGTCTATGTAAATGTAAAGGAAATTTTCACTTGCGTAATGTACAAAAACGTTTCTCTAACATAGGCCTATTCTTCACTACTGAAAACAAATTCCAACAACTGCATATAATAATCATGGCACACAGCTGTGAAAACTGCTGCTAACATGAGAAACAAAGACATGCCCAAATCCTCTACAATGCTTACTGAGAACAAAATAAGGAAAAACATATACACCTACAAATAATACACCATTCTCTCTAAATACAAGGGGAGCACAAACATTGAGCTAATTAATGACAAAAATAAAACCCAAAGAAGTATTAAAACATAGCAGGCTGTTGGGGAAATAAGAACATCAAACATAACCCAAATCCATCTTAATTTCTGACGGTTTATTTCAAAGACAATTTTCCTCTTGCAATGCAATGATACGCACAGCCAGCTACTCACACACATTACCAGCAAAAACCGGCTGAAACCAGCTGAGACCGGATTAGGTGGATTAGGTGCGAGTTAACGCCTCTTGAGACTCCAGAGTCTCACCAGAGGCGCAACTCACAAGTCTCACAGATTCCTGTGACAGTCTAAATGCTCTTGGAGTTAGGTAAAGCACTCACAAACTACCCAGTGGACCAAGCTATCAAGTTATCTTTATAAAGAACTTATCTTGGGTTTCCTATTTTAACTTTGCTAATAGCCTGTGTACTTGCATTTCTTTTTAAAACCCACAAAACTCCTACACAGACGCATGAATTGCAACATTTCCGTTAATGGAGCTGGCAATCTTTCTAGAATTACTAGACCAGAATAACGACAACAGAAGTAAACTGTGCACGCTGCAGCTTTAACCAGCAGCCAGTTTTACAGCGAGGTCACTTTAAGAGCCCCCCCCCCCACTCTGCCATTTCATGTTTGCAGCTATGCACTGCAATGACACAAAATGGCCACCAGCTCAACTGCTGGCAAGAGAAACGACTGCAGTGGGAAGAATCAAAGTACAACAAACTGCCTTGATTTCAGGCACACAGTCTGTCTCCAACTCTCTGTGGTTCTCCCTGGTATAGTCAAAGGTCCATCCAGCAGAAACCCCACATGTGGTCTTTATTTGTTTGGATTATTTGCTTTCAAAATTCGCAGCTTTAAATCCTGTTGCATCTTCCACGGCACATGCCTCTCCTGTGGTTCCTCTGAGGTCATCAGTCTTCTGGTTTTTCTTCATCCTGGTATGCATTACGAGTATTTATTGAGTGCTTTAAAGGGTATGCTCTTCAACCTGTTCAGGCACTTCTCTTTCGACACCTTCTGCCCAACAAGCGACAGCTATGAAATAACACCAATTTCTCTATATACTGTCTGTTTCTTCCATGAATTACAAATATTAAAAATTGCCAGATACAGTAATAAACATTTCTATTGTTAACCAAAAGACTAAAACAGCTCTTAACACAAGCCAACAGGTAACTTTACCTTCAAGCAGACTTCAGTGTGAAGTTTAATCAAACACACCTGAATCAATCACGGTCCACAGAATCACTTGTAAATTACCGGCAGGTGACTTGGAGAAGGTTTGCATCTCTGCTGCCACCCTGTTTCTGCCCAAATTAACTGGCTAAGTTAGGCACTCATCAATATTGTGTACACAGCTAAAAATGTAACCTATTCCTTTCAAATCGCAATTTTACATCTGGTTATATTTACTACAATGTAGTCAACTAAACCACACTTTCAAAAAGAATTCAATTGAAAAGAAACCAAGTTTTTAAAAAGGACAGAGACAAAGAGCTGTGATCTTTGCTTTCCTCAAATGCAGGCCACCTTCTGCTTGGAGGAGAAATTTGTAAGCGTGACTAGCCTTACAAATGTTAAAAACACAAGTACAAAATAAGAATGGGTAAGGTAGTGAGAATGCTCACTGCTTCCCCACTGCTACGTAATATGCACTAAAAATGTCAGGAAAGAAGGGGCCAGAGATTGTACCATTACTATAAAGATGAGTATAAAGAAGTACATTTTCCTTTAAGTAAAAGAAATGGCATATCTCTATGACAGCCTTCAGCATAACAGCTGGAATTTGCTTGCAAATTCCCATGCACAAATAGCAAGGAATACAAAAGATGGTCTCAAAGTGCTAGTCAGATTGGTCAGCCCACTAATTTCAATTATCAGAATGCCAGCTCCACGATTTCTGAGTAGCACAGCTACAGGCCATATAGTACTCCAGTAGAAGTATACACAAATGCCAATTCCAACGTCTTGAAGAGGTTTGTCCCCAGTTGCCCCTTGCAATTGTTTAATCTGTTGTACAGCAGTTGTTGCTTTGTCCAGTCGGAAATGCACACACTGCTCTGTATGTCTCGCGAGCACACACAGATACTGTGAATAATTCATTCAATACACAACAGAGCTTTTAAATAAATGTAAAACTCTGCAACATTATGTTCAACGCATTTATGTTACAGTGGACCGGATCAGATTTTTTATTTTTGTGACCGATTCCGATACTAAACACTGGACTGGCGCAACAAGGCCTATTTGGCAGCTGCATCTAATAAATCATTTACTTTTTCATATAGAGGTTGTGTAGTGCCTTAATTTTTAAGTACAGTCAAGTAGGACTAAAGTAAAATGTGGATATAGAACTGTATGTAAAATAAGACGGCCAATTTTTAGAAGATTTGAGTTTCTATAGTACAGTACATTTAGAAGCTATATGTAATTTTTGTCTTTTTTAATGTTTTCAACTAGTCTTATGTTATGCATATACAGCTTAATACTTCTCTATCTACGTCTATTTTTAAAATTCAGTATTATGGCACTATTTATTCCTTTGAGTCCTTAAATCTCTTAAAAACAAACTTTGCAATTGTATGCAAAGCCACAGAATCATAGAAACGACTGACAGAAATGGTCTGAAACCAGCTGTGACTGGTTTAGCTGTGGGTTACATGTTATAGGGCCTCTCTCACGTCGGTATTAACTTGTTTCTTATGAAGTTTCCAAAAACTAACCAGCGTATCAATCGATCAGATTAACTTTATATCAAACTAACCTTCGGTTTTACTTCTTACTATCTGGGTAATGATATATGACTTTCAAAATCAACACATCTACCATTTAAGTAAAGGAAATAAAACATATTTCAGGCACCAAAGCTGAAAATAGAGAAGGCCCAGCAGAAGTAAATTGTGCACACAGAAATCACATTTCCAACAAGGCCTCTTTAAGAGCACCTCCTCCACACTGCCATTTCATAGTTGCCATTTGTAATTCAACACTGCAATAACACAAAATGGCCACCAGCTCGAGTTCTGGCATACTAAACAACTGTCAAGCATTCTTGTAAATTAAACTAGAAAACACAAAAAAGTAAAATCAAATGGTTCGATTTGTGTAATTTTGTTTCCTGCTTGCATCTGGTCCAATTTAGCCTGTTTCTTGTCCAATTCTCTGGTTCCTTACGCCAAGGCTTTGTTTAGCAGTAATCCCCGTTGTGGGCCAATTTCCTGTGGGTCAGATTTTCCTGTTTCATGCTGTTCATCAAGGTTGTGTAACTTTAACAGAGAGCACAGGGTGTTCAGTCAACCAAGCCTTTTCACCATACATCATAACCTGATGGGATATGATGTAGAGGTGGCCTTGTGTCATATGGTTAATGCAAAGATCGTCAGGTATGCGCTGCTCCTGTGGCTCCCCTGAGCTATCTGATCATCAGTCCTCTGGGTTTGCTCCATCCTGGCACTGGAGTATTTATCGAGTGCTTCTAAGGATACTCTGTGAAACCTGTGCAGGCACTCCTCGCCTTTGACACAATATACCAGATTTGTATCTGTTTTACAGGGAAGTTACTCTACTATTACAATCAACAAAGCTCCACTTGCAGTGACTTACGTCTGCGAACGCTTTGAATTTGGATAAACGGCACAGCTACTCCAGCTACTTTATTATTCCTGTCTGTCTGAAATAAAATGTACTTTTTTGTAAACGTGAATTTAATAATGCATTTAAATCGGCAGCTTGGATTGTTTCTGGCCTCTAGACAAGCACCCTCAACACATAGGTACTCAATCCTACCCAATCCTCAGAGTTTAGCTCTACCTCTAAACAAGCACACAAGGCAGCTAATCAAGGCCCTCAGGATCACCTGTAAATGATCAGTGCGAGTTAGAGGAGGGTTGGACCTAAACTCTGCTAGAAGACAGATCTCCTGGAACAAGACTGATTGCCCCTGCTATGGCATACACTGAGCATCACAATGTCTGCCAAAATCAACAGATTTACACAAAAACACAGTTTTTAATGAATATTCAATATCTCGCATTACACAGCTAAACATGCATCCTTTAAATAAGGCGCCAAGACTTTCATGCTAATGCAAAACAAATGGCAAACACCTCTTCCTCAGCGGTATGACATTTAGTTCATTTAGAATTACGTTACATAAACCACACATTCACATACAGATTCTAATGAAAAGATGGAAACCAGACTTAAAAAAATGTCAGGAAGACAAAGAGCTGTGACCTTACACTGCTATCCTCAAATGCAGGCCACCTTCTGGAGGAGAAACCGGCGAGCCTGACTAGCCCCGTATGATCAACAGCCTGGCACTTAACCTGAGCTGCTGGGGGAGGGGCACAACCGGGAACGTACCATGGATTTTGCAGGGGTGCATTTATTAATTATTGGTTTTCAACAAATCCACTTATATACCTGACATTAAAAATAAGAGGTTTCTTGTACACACAAAGCTGCAAGACAAAAACAGCCGTTGTCTTTTAATTTACATTTTGTAATAAAAAAAGTGGAAAAGCTCTATAACAGAACTGAATAATTAGGTCTCAATTTATCAAACTAGGTCTCAGCATTTTAAACTAGCTCTGTTGCATAGTCATACTGCAGTGTAGCTCCACCGTCTTGCTACTGAGTAACACAGCAGAGCAGACAATGGAAAATTACTGAAGAGCATGGGGCATACCATTATAAGCATGAAGAGGAGGACACGCTGACATGCATGATACATCTGTTCTCAACTGAATTAACAACAGTTGCAAGTTTACATTTTGTCATTTTGCAGATGCTTTTTCCAAAGCGATTTACAAATGAGTAACATAATACGTACACATCACACAAGAGCCAGAAATATTCATAGTATCCATCTACCAGTTTTCTATACATCGTAGGGTCGCAGGAAGCACTGGAGCGTACTCCAAAATATAGGCAGCATAAATATTCATAGTATCACAGCAATGCAACATTTCTGAGGTCCACCTAATTAGGGCCCCATTAGGCTTGACAATTTCCTCTCCAATTAGTGTTACCCAACTTGCAAATATACACAAACAAATGTCTATTGTTATAAAAATACAACTAATCGGAAAGATGCTCTACTAACAGAGCGGTTCTCAGGTTAACCCTGTGATTAGTTGTGAGAAAACGCATAGAAACGCATAGGTGTGAGAAAACGCAAGCACTTCTTTAACCTTAGGGAGCACACAAAGAGTAAATGAGGGGGAAAGGGAATTTAGCTTGTACTCTGAAATGTGTTAACCATTCTCACTATTGCAACTTTCAAAAACAGAGTAAAACATGAAAAAGCAATCTGGTTTGCAGTGTCTGGAACAGCCTGTAAGATTTTGCCACAATTAATCAAACCGAGCCAAATTCTAGAGGACCATTTTGCAAAACACACATCCAAAGAAAATCAAGTATAAAATGAGAAAGAAAGGTCTCTAAATGTTTGTGGGGATAAGTCCCCTGAAGTGAAAACACCGCCCCCCCACCAATGTGTAATATTAAAATGGACTTTGGTGGTCCAAAACAGGCAGGGATCGTATTATTACTAAAAAGAGACATACAACTTCCTTCGTATAAAAGGAAGATCATGGAAAAAACACCAAGTTAATATAAATGAATAATGAACTCTAATTATAGTCTGTTGGTGTGCTTACAAATTCAGTAAAGCTCTGAACAGAAAACACTGTGCCAGCCATAGGTTACACAGCTGAAATAGGATCACCAATTCCTGCATAGCAATAGCTTTAATTGCTGAGGAAAAACTCAAACTACTAGTCAGACTGATGATCACGCAAATATTATTTTAATCATGTGAAGCATCGCCAGATGCAAATTCTGAGTAACATGAATGATCTCTGATTCAATGTCCATATGGCCATTAGTTAAAATTAACAGTAACTAATCATTACCGCAACCTCAAGCTGAGCAAAGTACTCACGCGCAATGCTGAATACTATTTTAATGACGTTCCTAACTGTGAGACGAGTTTCAGCAGTGATCTTTACCACCTGGATATGTTCTCACACACTCATGGTGCTGCAATTTAAAGTAAACCGGGATGCTAGAAAGCCAAATATCAGACCGTGAATATAAACACAGACGGCAGAATTGTAAGAGAAATTAAAAAGGAAATGTCAAACAAGCTTTTCCAGAAAGCAAAAAATTATCAGCAAAAAATCCATTCTCCATACAATGTTTAGCGCACAATGTATCCAAAGACTTTCCCATCTCTAAACACCCATATTTGTTCCTGCATTGCTTATCACGGGTTCGCTTCTGCTGAATGTTCAGCGCTACAGCAAAAGAAATCGTATTTTAGCGATTGTTCTCGTGGCTTGCATTCTAAACTGAATACAATGAGATTTCAGTGTAGTGTGAAATAACATGAATACAAACAAATGGACAACTCATTTTTCTATTTCCTTCCTCCCTGATTGCACGCTATAACATACAGCATGACCAGCGTAGTTTCTGAATAATAAATCCTGTCTGAACATAGATTTTTACTAATCCTGATGTCAGAAGAGC
Organism: Chromobotia macracanthus; assembly: GCA_036877525.1. Taxonomy (NCBI): domain Eukaryota; kingdom Metazoa; phylum Chordata; class Actinopteri; order Cypriniformes; family Botiidae; genus Chromobotia; species Chromobotia macracanthus. The sequence continues at coordinate 4,937,597 of JAZGTH010000019.1, forward strand.
CCATTTGACAGTTGCTTACCACTTATGAAACCTCCAAAAAAAGGAAAGATCTATGTGGTCACGAAAACAATGAATACTTGACAGTGGAGATTAGGAAACTCATTAATGGACATCTATTAGTAATGTTATATTCTTTGACTAGGTTTACTTTATGTCCAGGGAAACTACTGCGGTGTATGCCGAAAAATGACAAAGTACCCATGATTATTCCTAACACAGAAACTGTATGTATAACGGAGTATGTGCGATACACAGCTACGCCTGTACGTCACTCATTTTACATTCTAGCAGGTGTGTAGAAAGCCTAAAGAGGACTGAAGTAGATTTATGGCCAAACGTTACTGACTGAATTAATATTTTAAAAATCAGATATATATACAGCAGTGTGCAAACAGTAGCTCAGTCATACTGTTAACCATCCTTTTTTCTTGCACACTTGGGAATAAAATGAAACATTGATATATTGCACCCTGATGTGCAACAACAGAAAGCTCAATACCATCAGGGTGTAAAATGGAAAACTTTAGTAGTATCTCAAGGTGGAAAACAGCATGATCAATAGAGAACAATAGCATGTTATTTTATGCTCTGTATTGTTTTTCTACTAGAAAAGCTTTCATTAAAAATAAGACTAGCTGTTTATTTAAAGAAGCAGTAATCTTCTAATCCTTTCTTGCTACTATTTCTCGTTACTTTTTTTTTCCTTTTGTCACTATATCACTGTAAATCGCTTTGGATAAAAGCTTCTACCTAATGCCTAAATGTAAATGTAATCACTTGTGTTTGTACTGTTCCCATTTGTAATTGCGGTCAATAAACTCATCTGCTTATTTAATAAAACACCAACCCTACCATCCTTTAAAAACTGCAGTCCTCCTGATTCCTAAAACGGCCTATAACAGAGATTGCTAAAAGACATCGCTGCAAAAACAAAAGGCACGCCTATATCCTGCAAAACAAAGTAGAAATGTAGATAGCAATGGAATGTACCATCCTCTAAAATCTAGGAGCACATACATGAGGATCCAGGCCAAAAACAAAACTCTAAGCAGAAGTCTTGTCTGTGAAATACATATAAAAACAACCCTGAAATGCATTTTAAAAAACCTCCAACATAACAAATGCATAAAAAACAAACCGGTCCTTTAATGCCATTGTATGCCTGGCCAACTCACAGACATGACCGGCAGGAACTAGCTGAAACCAGCAGGGACTGGTTTAGCTGTGGGTTATATTTATAGATCTCTCTCATAAATGTCTCTCTGAACGTAGCGCATTAAACACCATTCATTAAACAGCAAATCAGTTACAACATGATTTATGTCTTTATTTTTATTAATTACTTTATTATACGAATATTTAAATATTATCACTTCATAAAACACATCTGTTGTACAGGCAAAAGAAATACAACACGTTTATTTCTAGGGCACTAGGGCTAACAATAAACCTTCTGGACTAGAATCAAGTGCAGCGCACCACATGCATGCCGTGCACACTGCAGCTTCAGCTTAGTCAGATTTAAAGCGAGGTCTCTTTAAGACCCCTTCCCCCATTTCATACTTACGGTGCTGCAGTGCAGTTACACAAAATGGCCACCAGATTAGCTATTGGCAGGATAAACAACTGCAGTTGCACAATTCACGTGAGTTAAAAGAAACCATTAGTAAGTAAAAGTCTTGATTTCAGGTATTGCCTTATTTAGTTTTGAGCATGTCTTTATGTATCCAAGGTCAGGTTCAGAGTCCTGCAGAAATGTCTTACATCTGCTTATTTAATTTCTTTCAAAATTGTAATTTTAATCATGTTCTATTTTTAAGATTGCACAGCCTCAACAGATGTTTACAGTGTTTAAACATTCAATCTTCTTTTTCCCCCACAACCTAAACCTAAAATGTCACCGGGGTGTCTTCTTATCTTCCATTTCCTCTGGACATAAAAACAACTGCTACACGGTTTTTCCCTTTTCACTTGCTCTGCAGCCTGATTAAACGTTTGTGCTTTCATGACATGCGTTTAACATGCGTTTTAATGCCTCACTAAGCGACTAGAAACAACTCTGAAGGAATGTCACACCTATCGTCTGTTGTTGTGAAATCTCAACCTCCTTGGTGGTCTGCCACACTCACCGATCAAGAATGGAAGAGGGGTGACCAATTTCTACTGCCTTAATTTCAATCACATATTTCAATGCCCCATTTTGACAGCACATAATGAAAGAAAGAACAGGAGCATGTGGATTTGTTCTGTGAATGTGTATGTATAAAGTATACATTCTTGAAGTGAGAAATGGAGGAAACAACAGCCTCTGCTTGCTCGCTTTATGGGCCAATTAAGTTTATGTGGACTGCGCATGGTTACATAAACATCACAGCACGACTTTGGTTCTTATCCATGATGATTGCGATATGTGCTTGTGTTTTGAAGCAAAATGTTTGAAGGAACCACAGTTCCTTCAAAGGCTTTTGCATTCTTAAGTGTGAATCTTAATGGTCATAGTCAAGGCCACAAGAACCTGCCCACTGTCTGCCATGAAAATATCAAACTTGTTACATATTGCTGGAGAATCACCAGGCCAATAACTTGGCGGGTAGTTGAGTTATTGGGTCTTTTAATTCCCCTCAACTTAAAGATACTGGCACTAAAGGCCCCAAACATACTCGCATTCACTCGTGATATTTGCATTCACAAACTTGCATAGTTACGTAAGATCAGAGCATTCTGATAGGTGTTGGAATACAATACTACATGCAAAGTGTTACAGCTATAGTCATGGCGTCACTTTTAGACAAAACATCGCTTGGCGTCTTTAACATTTATATTTAGTCATTTAGCAGACGCCTTTATCCAAAACGACTTACAAAGGACAAGAGCATTGAACATTTTGCCTTGTGAGACGACAAGCCAAGTCTACAAAGCTACATTTACAAGCGGACATTGTATTCTGCTACTAGAGACAAGATGAACTAGAGACACAGAGGGTTTTTTTGTTAGGAGGATAGAGCATTAGAGTCACATAAATGATCACATAAATGATGGCTAATTTTAATGACATACATGATGTCATCAATAAGTCAGAACTAGCAATTGGCTTCTGGCAAACAAGGCTGTAAACAAACGATGGCTACCGATGTTTTGTACTGGCTGTCTTGTCATCTCAAAAGTCAAAAAAAAAGTTGTTTGTTGTTGCCATAGTTCCACCTAGGCATATCAATAATACTGTCTCCCTTTCGTTTTGCCATGTATGAAAGCTGTGTATGGGAGAGCTTCTGTGCTCCTGTTGGTCACTGTCACAGATGTGACAAAATCCGTGAAAAAATGATTGAAAAATGAAACATGCTAGTCTTTCTGTCATTACATCTTAAAGCATCACAGACGCGGTGATGGTAGTCATCCACTATGACACACTATACAAGATAAAACAATCAATTCTTGTCTTCCAACGACAACTGTCATTTATGAATCACAATGACACTACATCAAATGGACTGGACCCGGCATTATTGGCACAGAAATTGTGAAGGTATCTCGTAAGAATACACATTGAGATTGTTCTGTAGGACTCCACACAGTGCGTCGGCTGAGCGCTCCTTGAGGAGAGCACGTTTCTGGCCTAACAGTCCTCTCCTCAACCCAGGCTGGCAGTCCTCTCATTCACACAGCAATGTCTCTAGACGTTTACTTGTTTATTTTTATTGATAAATATATTAAATATATTATTATGTCATAATTTACGGTAATGTAACAATGAAAACTCTGATACTGTCACAGGAAAAGCCAAAGCATGTAAGCTCCAACACAATGTTGATGAATCCTACTGAAGATCTAACTCTGTGCCAGGTTTAATTCTAAGTTTAATCAAGGTCTTCAGAATCACCACCAGGTGACCACCAGGTGTTAAAGGCGGGCTGGACTCAAACTCTGCTGAGGGGAAATGTCCAAGAACAGGATTAAGTACCCCGATCCACATCAGATCTGCCACAAAACAACTGGTTAAAACCCAACATACCGTTCTGTTCTATACACCCTTCAATACAACACTCGTCAATATTACACAGATAATTATGTTCTTCAAAAAAAAAATTGCTATCACATGACCGCTAATGCTAACAAATCGCAGCCACCCCACCCCCGCAAAATATTACTTTTAGTTACATTTCGCACCACAAAATAGACCAAACTTTCACCAAAGGATTCTAATAATAAAATGTAAAAAAAATAAAATAAAGAGACAGAGCTGTGACCTTACACTGCTTTCCTCAAATGCAGGCCACCTTCTGCTTGGTGGAGAAATCTGCAAGCCTGATCTTGCCTTTGTATAATCAAAAGCACAGCACTGAAACCAAGCCAGATGGGGGAGGTGCAGGGCTAAGATCGTACTATGAATTTTGCAGGGGTGCTACTATTATTTATTTCAAACAAGCTTATACTTGACATAGCCAAATTAGCAGTGTTGTGTGTTTAACTACACTTAACTAAAAGACATAAATATTATTGTTGTCTATTTTTTATTTGTCGTTAACTTTAAAGTACATATGCTCTAAAAAAGAAGTGACTGAGAAGCCCAAAAATAGCATAGTTGATCTCAAAATGTCAAACTGAAACGAACACAATCTAAAGCACAGTCACACTGCACTGCTCCTCCACGATCTTGTAACACAGTCGAGCAGACAATGGAAAATCACTGGAGAGTATGGAGCAAACCATTTGAAGAACTAAGAGGGGACATTAGCTTATATCGGTAGAGGAAGCCAAGCGTAGTAAACAGGCAGTCTGCAGTGTTCATTGATTGAGAAAGTAACAATCTATTTCCATTCCTTACCTTTCTATCCCTTTACCTCGTACTGTATTTCCAGCAAAACAGACATTAGAAATGAATCATGACTAAGAAGCCAGTTGGTGTGTAACAATTTATGTGTTTAATGCTTAAAGCGTAACTCAATGTTGTAGGTACACAAAGTTTTGCGTCCATTCATTTTTCCATCACGAGAAGAATAAACGTAAAAAAAGTTTCATTTTTAAAATGCAATATTGAATTCCAGAATTTGAACCATACACACAAAACTCTGCGCAAAAACATTTTAACATATTTTTGTGACATTTTTCGTGACATATTTTTGTGACTTTTTTGCGCAAGTAATATAAAAAAAGGTCAATTTTGTTGTTTTTGCCGTTTTAATTACACTGTTTTGCACAGATGGAGAATAAGAGCCATAACAGATGAGACATAACAGATGCTTGGGGAAATATGGGGAGCAGTTTGATGTTTTCTTTTTTGTCCCTGCTGTCCCATGTCATTCTCTTCCTGCACTGCTTTAATATTTTCCCATTTCATTGACTGTTTGTTATTGTTTCTCTCCTGGCGGTCTGGATCTGGGACCTCCCATAAGGCAAAAGGGACCCTCGTAAGAAACCAAAACAGATCATTATTTTCATTATTTTTACTGTTATGCAGTGAATGACAAATTTTGTGAATTATTTTTTATACAATCATTTGTGACTGAAGTTTGTTTTTAGGTTAGCTTACTGCTAATTAACTGCTTGCTTGGGGCTGCTCCAAGCTAACTTTATGGAAAAAATGAGAATAGTAAACCTCCACTAGGTTTATTACGAGTCAGGAAAAGAAACTGTCTTACTGACTTTTTTGAGGGGACATTCTCTATCTTTCTACAATATTTATATAATCCATATCAGTGTTTTTGTATTCTTTACATAAACTGGAAACATTTAGGTTTGCTCATTCTTTTATAATTAATAGGTCCAGTTCATACGGGTGTCCTATTGTGATAAAGATGACAGCTTGTTAGTGCCTGTAAATGAAGTGCTGTTTGTGCGCTTTCTTGCTGAAGTTAAATGAATTATGGGTCTTCAAGCCTTATATGTAGCCTGTTGCCCTTTGGGTCTGTTGCTTTATCACCTTCTAAATCTAATAGTATTCCATTTAAAAGATTAATAGCTTATCTCTCTTTGTTAAATAACATTGGACTGAATTTCCTGGACCGAAAATGTATTTATTTTTCCTCGTGATCAACACAAAAGCCTGTTCTTTATGCAAATCTGTTTTTAATAAACAGTGCATAGTTACGCATATCAAATAAATATATGTATATTCTGAATAATTGTATATTGCAAGACTACACCCCCCACCTCACCATCGCCCATTCAAGCACAGCAAAATACCCTTACACAGAATCCAGTTCCTGTTTGAGCACACAGGAAGCTTAATCATGAATTTGATACACTTGAACTCTTTCTCTGCATTGAGCTCACTGTTTAAACTGGCCTTGTTTGCTTACAGGTAATGTGTGTAATAATTAAAAACTGGATTAAAAACTTAAGTGTGGAATCTTTTATCTGTTCCATCTGATAACAGACAGTAGCACATACGTGACGTTTTCAACACAGAAGTAACTCCACTCTAAACATTTTAAGTCCCACTTAAAATGAAGGTCTACTCAGCAAACATCTACATCTGTGTATTTCAGGATACTGTACAGTACATTATAATGATATTTAAAGCTGCTGTAGGTTGCAGTTGGGACTGGATGCCATGGTACAGACGTGGCTGAGGCTGCATCTGTATGCCTTTCCTTTGATAGTCTTGCTCCCAGGAGTTCTAGCGAGGGTTTGCCAGGACTAAGTTTGTCTACTCTTGGTAGCACCATTCTGGCCGGCCCAAGACTGGTCGGCCAGACCTAATGTCTTTCCTGGACAGAGTTCCTTGGGAGATTCTGTCTCAGGCTTGGGGGTCGATCTTTCACCCCTGGCCAAAAGAAATTTGAAAACTGTGGGTCTGGCCCCTGAGGGAAGCCTCAGCTCTGAGGGAAGTCAGCTCTCTTTCTGAGTTCCAGAGCTCCTTCTACCAGGAAAATATATGCCCTGAAGTGGCTCCTGCTACCCTCAAGGTTTATGTGGCCACTGTTAATGCTAGCCATGAACCTGCTGATGTAGCCTCTATTGAGAGACAACCTTTGGCTTCTCATTTTCTGCATGGTGCCAGATGGCTGAGGCCTTTCTGTCACACACGGGTCCTTTCTTGGGACCTTATTGTAGTCTTAAGGGGCTTATCAGGGGCTCCACTCAAAAGTTGTATTTTAAGCTGACATTTTGAGGTAATCATCGTCCATATGTTACATGAAATGCACAGACATCTCCCCTTTTGTGGAGATTCTTTTGTCTGAGACAAAGTGTTTGTTCTGAGTGAACCTTATTTAATTAAGCTAAATTCACAATGACCTGCAGCATGTATGAACATACTGGACCATATATACTTTCACCGGTATCAAAATAATTTCAATGACTTACTCTATATAAATACTTGTTTAGGAAATAACAGACACGACATAAGACAACAATAAATTGTGTCTTCTTAATATGAGTCCTCTGCGGATGAGAAGCAAGAGCACAGACAGCTACAGTGTTAACAGGGGCTCAAGGTATGAACTCATTTTCTAAAAAATGAATTTCAAAACATATTCTGCCATCTGCCATCATTTAGAACCACAACAGTGTTGTTAGAAGTTGGCACATATACACAATCCATGCAGCGCTAATAGCTAGCAACCTAAAGTCTTTGTTCACAGTTCCACTTTCAGGAAGTAAAGCTGTGCTACCTCAACCGGTTTCAGCCAGTTCTGCTTCCTTTTCACTCAGGATGTGAGACGCTCTTCTCTACCGCTTCTTGTTCCATTTTTACATATTCTGATCAGGAAACTGGAGAACATTTTAGAGGCATGTTTTTTTAATTACAGTCTGTACTTTAAGTTACATAGGCTATTTATACACAAAACGATGACATACAATTAACTTCTGTACGAACAGAAAGAAACAACACATTTCAATACATTTTATTTTTTATGAAAAGTACAGCATACAACCAGGTCTACGATATACCAGCATTAACGCAATAGTGTTTTACAGTGAAGTGAAAACTCAACCAGTCATAGTCATATAGCATTTTATAGTTTATTCAGAAAGGATGTCTATAAACAAAGCATTTCTCTACTAATGTCACAAACAGTCCCAGCAAATGCACAGCATAGCTGCACAGCTACCCTGTGATTTACAGACAAGCACAGTTATCCCCTCCCCCCTTAAGAGCACAGTGAACGTCAATGACCGAGTGGAAAATTACAGACCGAATGGACCATACCATTCTAACAGAACTTTAGGGGTGGAGTGTGGAGGCGTAGGCAGCCTAAAGTATTGTAAAAATAGATCATGAACAGACCATTTTTTCCAGTTGAAAAAATGGAAAAAATACTGAGGCTCTGTAGAAAATGTTTCTTTCAACCCCCCTCTGAATTTAATGGAAAGGGGTTTCAGAACTCAAAACTTCCTCATTAGTCCAAAAACATTTTTTTAAAACCAAGCTGCTCAAACAGTTTGGGTAATATTTTGTCTCAGTATGACATCATAGTGCAACAAAAGACTGCCTCTGTAGAAGATCATGGCCTACTTCTTGCATCTTCTACATCTTTAGCCCCGCCCACTGGTTTTGGCATATAGTCGGAGGTAAATACGAGAATGATGCAAATACAGGATTATTTGTGCAACAAAACAATACAGATGCCTTTAGGGATGACAAGACATTAGGTAGTGCCAAGCCATGAAAAAAAGTCTTAGCATCGGCTCCCTGGCCAGTCAGTAAGCCACTGTTCATTTGTTCGCTTTATTTTACTGCAGATTCATTTTTAAACAAGACACAGTTTACCACTGAAATATAGGACCATGCAGTGCCCACAATACTGGATCTGATAGTAATGTCGCAACACTAGTGATTCTGTTTCGCAATTCCATTTGGTGACACTAAGCTTTAAACTAGACTGATATTAAAGAGGTCATGAACTGAAAAATCACAAGTTCCTTGATCTTTTGACAGGGATCATTGTACTATAAAACCATCCTGTAAGTTTTACAACTCAAAACGTCCTTTATAGTCCAAGAACAGCTTATTAAAAACCAAGCTGCCATGCTATACACATTCAAATAGGTAAACACAGGAATTCTGGGTACTTACCATTTGTTCTGTAGCCATTGTCAAACAGCATTGTTTTCACAAAATCTTATAGAGTATTGATAGCGTTTTATTTTACAGCTCTGTTTCACAAGTACGTACTACGTACTTTCTGTGTACCTGTGTAATTACTATTTACGAACCCTGATTCTAAACCTTACCCTAACCCATATTTAGCAAATGGAGTTACCCGCATTGTGTTGGGTAAGTACAGTGTAAGTGCACATACCGTGAAACAAAGTGTAACCGCGTAATCATAGTTCACTGATTAACAGTTGGCAAATGTTTCAGCTACGTAGCAAGATAAACATCTTTCTGTAGCATCTTCAGTTGAACACAATACAATGTATTACTGCAGTTGGTCAGGTAACCCCCGATAACAACCAATAACACACTGCTCATCTGATGTCAATTTAAATCCCTGACCCTGGCCTTTAGGACGGTCACCGGAACTTCAACCTCCTATTTCAACTCCTTCAAACATATGTCCCCTCCCACCAACAAGCGACGTCTGATTGTTCCCCCACAACGAGGTACTAGATCATTCTCTAAGACGTTCACCTATTGGTTACCACAACAATTCTATTCAATTTATTTCTATATTCTCTTTGATAATCAGTTCCCGTAATTGTAAATTTGACATTAAAAACAGCAGATCAAGGTCTGGAGTAGCTTAACGAAATTCGACAAAGTGATATGGAGCCGTAATGCGGTGGAGAGACCTGGAACTGCTTGGATGTATATTTTCCCTTACATAAATCACAAACACATAAGAAGTAAATAAACACGATTAATCGGCACGCTGTGGCATACTGGATTTGCCTTTCAGGTATTTGAGTTGTATGTTTGTTGTCTGATTCAGGATTAGATCAGAGGGCGGGGCTTCACAAATCATTTTAATATGCAAAACTGTTACCCAATCATAGCAGTGGGCCTTTACTTGAGTCTTGACTTCATCAAAACTGAGTGTTTTAAAGACAAGTTCATAAATAGTCTATTACCTCTAAAATAATTAACAGTAAATAATAATATACAGTGCTAATAATAATAATAATAATGTTATACAGACACATCATCAGAAAATAACAAATGATCAAATGTCAATGTGAAATCACAAAACAAACCCAAACAAATAAGTTTCTCATATTAATAACAAGTTAAATCGTAAACAACGTCAAACTACTGAAAGTTATAATCGATCTGGGAAAGAGTGCGACGTTCAGGAGAGAAAGCTCGTAAACTCACCCGGTGTTTTACCAGCCTGGACGTCTGACAGCCGGTATGTCCACAAATGCGTGACCGCACGGATCGGTTTGCGACTGAATACCGGCGAACGGGATGAGCTACAGTCGCACGACCGGCGGCACGGGGCGACCGACTGACTGTAGCCGCCGACAACAACCGTAACTTGGTGATGCGCTTGTCTTCGCCTCCCGGTTGTACAACAACAGGGGGAGGAGAAACGTGTAACCGGGACAGATCGGTAACCGAGCACCTCCTACCACATCTTGAACCCGTTTACTGACATACAATTTACTCATCAGCAAGAATTCATGCAATGTACAGGATAACTTTATTCTGTGTATTATGTTTTATTATATAATAATAATAATAATTATTATTAATTTTGTACTTTATTTAGCATAATGTTTGTTTATTAGCATCATATGGGTACATTTGGCCTCTGTTTGGCTATTTTATTCACAGCTTTGAGGATAATGAGAAACAAATGCATTTAGGATTATAAAATAACTTTGTGTGTATATATATATATATATATATGACAACATCTTTCATGCTCGTGTGTGTTTTGATCGCTGGTCCCCGCGGTGCATTTCCGGCCCTTCCGGGCGGCCGTACGGCGGCTCCCGCAACACGGGAGGGGAAGAGAGACAGAGGCGGGCGGAAGCTGCGACCCGCGGGAGGGTTTCAGTCCCTCCGGGTTGAATAAAAATGCTCTTCAAATCGCACACAGGAGAAGGTGGAGAAAATCAAGACATTGCAATGCACGGTGTACACACGATCCCCATGTGCCTTGTGCTGCATACCTAATCTATATTATTAAATAATTGTTTTGCGTTCACTTCAACATGTTTACTTAAAAAAACAGTGATATGGAAATTGCGATGATTTTATATATAACAGTGTAGACATTTTTCTTATAGCATTGAGGTCAGCCATTTTGTTGTCAGGTCACGTCGCAGTAGCTTCCCTCGCTGTAAAATGTCCACCGCCTGCAGTACCTCCAGCGACCTGTTGGGGGCTCACGAAGATCCTCGATTTATCCTAATTGCAAACCATCTTTCATTTAATTCACTTTTACAAATTGCTCATAATGAAGAAAACCAATACCTGATGGCTACTTACTCCCATAAACCCCAGGTCTCTCTCTGTTCTGAAATAAAACAGTTTGTACTGGTTTAACAGACACATTTACATTCATTAGGGGAGAGGGAGTACAATGGAAACTGGTTAGAACAGGTTAGTTAAGCACAATAAACTAACTAACCAACCCACAGTGTGAGCTGAAGAATCACTCGATCATACAGCAGAAACTTGGCTTGGCTCCTCCTCCTTTTGAGCCGAATAGACTAGAAACCGCAGTGTGAACGGAATGGAGGCTGATCCGGTGTGGCGCCACTTTGTGGAGCTTTTCAATACGAGCGCAATTTATTGTGTTGTCATACAGCGCCCTCCACGGGCCAAGTGTGCGAAATGCCCGGAGGACGCTCTCGTTTCTTTACAAACTACAATGTTTGCATCACTGCAAACACACTGTTTTTTTTATCTTAGATAAGACAGTAAAGGCAATTGTGGCAAAGATGTTTATTAAATTAAAACATAAGTATTATAATAAATACAACCAACACACTATATAAATAATGTTTCACAATTATTATGTTCAAAGTTGTTCTATTATTCCACACCAGCACTAATAAAAATGTGATGAGACAGCAAAAAATGAATGATTGGTCACTGTCGGCATGTATGTGCAGATCTAAGTTTCCTACATTGATAATGTATCAAGAGATCATGTAGAATGCTGTGGTGAGATGAAATGTAGGACACAATGTAGGAATAATTACACACAGAGATGGAAACGTTGGCACACGTGGGCATTGAAAAAAATACATTGGCGGTGGTATCTGAAGAGTTAGAAAAATCACAGTAACAATGAAAACAAAATCCTGATAAAACAGTACAACCTATGTGACTTTTGTACTCATTCACCCAAACATACACATCTACATGGGGTGTCCATTCAAAATGTGCTGAAGGAAAACCCTAAAGCCTTGAACTTTGATTTTCAAAAGACACTGATCATTTTTATCAGCGCTCTTTAAGTTTTGTCCTGAATTATAATTGGCCACTTCAGTGAAGCTAAATGGCAACGTAAACCCATTGGCCACTGACAATCACGGGAGGCATTTCAGCTCTGTACCTGTTTGGAATGATCTGGAATATACTGTTCTTCAACGGCCAATACAGGATCCTCTGAGACTTGCTTTGGCAGATTTACACAGCAAGAGTAAAAAGACCACAGTTCTAGAAAATCTAGAATGATTCGTGAAATGCTGCTGTACTTTTACAGGGCCCAACGATGAAAAACTTTAACACTTATTTAAATTCTTTACTTGAGAAGATCAGATTCATAGAGATTCTTGCATTGGCAAATGTGTTTAATGTTCTTAAAAATAAGGCCCGTGGTAAGCTGCAGTGGCAGTACAAACCTCCATCTGTGTGCTGACCCAAGTAACTAGATCAAACTGCCAAAAGGTGTCTAACAGAGGTTCTGATAGAGGGCATACTTGAGAAGACAAAATTGGACACTGTTTAAAAATGCTTCACATGATACCTGCGCAAAGATCATCATGAGCAATCTCGTCCACTTAACTAGGGAAGGCTTTTTCTAAATTTGGAGGGTTGTGCAAAGCAGACCATGAGGAGTTAAAAGGAGTATGAAGACAAAACCTTCACAGCAATGAAACCTTCATAGCATGCACAGTCGAATTATCACAAAGCGAGACTGTGTAATCTTCTGTGTGGTGTCTATTTGTAGCTTTCTCACTTGGTTTTCTTCACACTTTGCTCTCTTGTGTGTTGTTGCCAGTGGAGATGGGATGCAGACCTCCGTTATCATTGAGCCTCTTGGCGCGGTACGTCTCGTAATGGATGTTATGAGTGACCTCCTTCAGGTCCTGGAGGTGAGACCTGAGCAAGTGATGACATTATTATACAAGTTTAATTATAAGAGCCAACAGCTTAATTATAAGGGACAATAAATAAAATAAAGTTTCATACATCACCTAATCAGGAAATCACGAAGTAAGGAGAATTCGCAGTGATTTGGATTTTCAACTGTATGGACAAAAAGGAAAATGTGTACCATTATAACATTATAAACAAAATACTGTGAAGGTATTAATGTGAAATACAAAATAATTTTCACATGGTGAAAATTTAAAGGCTACAGTAGCTAGAGAACCGATGTTTGTGCTTAGGTAAAGGGCTGATCCTGAACTTAGATTCCTCAAAACGTACCACAGTAGCACACCAAGTGTAGTGAGAGCTAACCTCTTTTCTCTCTCCCTGCAGGAGAGTCCATAAAAAGCAGCTGCTGGCACTGAGGTGTTGACACACCTGCGGTGCAGCCTAAAGAAACAGCCCAAGAATCTGGAAAAGCTTTGCCTTGAACCCTATAACTATACTGTATCACATGTTCCGTTATATCTATATTGTATATGCTGCAGTGACTATTTGTGATTGTTTAAAACAGATAAGGGTTTGCCCAACTTAACACCAAAGTGTTTAAAATCGGTTAAAATAAAGAATGTGCCTTACTGCACATAGCGCACATTCAAAGATTAGACACAAATACTACATAAAACTGAAAATTACATGTAAGTGATGCATGTCTAGTACTGCTGTTTTCTACCAGCAATGCATGGCTCACTCACCCTCCACCATCCCCCACGGTGTCTTTCTCCCCAGAATTCGTTTGCCATTAAACTGGTACTCTTTATCACTTCCTACCACAGCAAAGGGCATGGCCTCCTGCAATACACAGATTTGATGAGACATACATAATGTGAAAACACAGGCCAATACATGAGGACATACCAGACATGTATCACGAGTCTTTCGTCACGAGTGAAGTCTCAAGTCATTTCAGGCCCTATATAAAGTATTGTATAGACATAATATATAACTTTTGGGAACTTGTCTGCCTTACGCTGTCATAGGTCAATTATAATTATAGTAAAATTATTCATTGCAGTAGGCCTATTCGTATTAAAAAAGTTTATTTGAAAATAAAAGCTGGATTTTAACTTAGAAGGATTTTTAACTTAGTTTCTGAGCACACTTCCGTTCTCACTTCTGAGGCTGTCTGAGTGACTGATTTGTTATACACACTGGTTCAGTGAGTTTATCTCGTAAGTTCAGTGTTGGACAGTTCAGCTTTTTTTTTTTTTTTAAATGAATCATTAGGAATTCCATATTTCAGAAATTACTTTGTCTTAAAAATGCATTTACAAGTGGGGTGGCACAGACTTGTCCATGGTGGTCCACTCCCTGGCTCTGCCTGGTCGAGTCAAGTCTGATATCATTTGAAGTCTATTAAAATGCAACTTGAGTCAGAGTCACTAACTCGAGTGCCCATCTTCGGAATACACACTACAATTTAATTTTCTGTTTGAAAGTCAAGGTGAGCTCCCAATCTGTTCTGCTTGTAATTTGACAGTGAGAAACATTTCACAAATTGAAAAACAGAAACATTTTCACATAAATGATGATGTACATAAAACGTACACAAGACAGATAAAATGCAGAACTCTTACCCTAATCTTATCATTATCACTCTTATCCTCCATGTCTTCATCAAACTCCTTCTGTGGATAACACTCAATCCCATATGTCTCCAGTTCCTTCCTCACCTGCAAGGTATTATGGGAAGATGTAGTAAATCTGTTTGAGAAAATTCAATTCGTAATTCTCAGGCATCACTGACTGTAGGTGGGTGACAATTATTATCTTTAATTTCATTCTCACCCTCTGTTTAAACTCAGTTTTCTCCTCAGGAGTGAGCGTGTCAGATTTTGCGATGACAGGAATGATGTTGACCACACGACTCAGATGTTTCATGAACTCAATATCCAACTGGCGAAGCCTGAGAAGAGGAACAAAGGAGGAAAGTGATATGATTAATAGACATTTTTCAACTATTGACAAATATAGAAAAAATGCAACACTGCATTATGAATACACCTGAACCACAATTTAATGCTGAGGTCTTCAGTAGTAATTGAAATACCAGCAAGATGCCGCAGTTATATGTGAGCTGTTTTAAATAGTATGTGAGCTTAAGTTCAGTACCGGTAAGTGAAGTCTTAACTCACGAGTGTCCAGTTGGAGATATGAAGTACAAGCAGCAGTGCACACGTGTATCTGGGATGCGTTTTTTGCGAGCGATGTTGACTTCTTCCTTTAAAAACGTCTCATATTGTTCATTGATGTATTTGGATATGGGCTCCCAGCTAGGAATACAAATGAACCAAACTCAAATGTGCAGAATGTTAACAGCTTATTTATTATACGATATGTTTATTGATGAAGTTCTTAAAGTACGTCTAAACAGCATCTCGTGGAAGGGTGTGTGAAGCATTCGAATGACAGAAAGTGAGTGACACTGTGTCTTACTGCTGATGTCTTTGGCTCTAATGACTGGTGATGGGTTTCCAAATCAGGCTCACATTTGGCACCTCAACAGACAACATGAATTCTGTAACATGGCAATGAAATGCATGTGTGTTGCAAGCAAGCTAGTTAACTGACTGTGCTGGTGAAGGTAACTAACTATGCAGGTGAAACGCTTGGTAAAAACTGACGTATCGGACCAGTGGTGGAAACGCGCTTTACACTTAAACGACTGAAATTAAGTTCATAGACGACCACGTTCATTACTCTTTTAAGTGACACAAATGCTAGTCCTTTTGTCCTGTTGTGTACCCAGATGGATGTAACACCAAATTGGTTGAAATGTCATAACTAATGGTTTCCTCCCTCCTCTAAAAAATCACATAATACTCACCAGTTGTTATTGTTGATCTGGTCCCCAAAACCTGGTGTGTCGACAACAGTCAACTTCATCTTCACCCCACCTTCCTCAATAACTACAAAATCACCATTAATCACAGTTACATATCACGCAGACAGCACAGATTCTGATTCTACATTAAAGTAGGTCATTTCAGAATGCTGCATGTATGAGTTACAAATATAATCTTTTAAAATGCAAACAGAGGAAACAACGGAGCACAATTTAAAATTGTAAGAATTCAAATGGTTCATAAAAAAATAAAATTCTCATGATTAAATCACCTTCTTGTCATTTCAGAAGAAAGAAGAAAGTTGTCTTTCCAATTTTCCAATTCATCCAGATAAGATGATTTTGTAGAGTCAAAATGTCATTACGGTTTAAAGTAATGGATTCATGATTTGCAGAGATATCGCACAAGGGTCTACACAGGGTCAACACATTTCCCCCACATTAAATATCTTCTTCCTTTTTCTGAACACCATATGGATACATTATAAACAATTTAGTTTGCCAGCTGTTCTTATTCCACAGTATTCCTCACTTACCCTGGGCACAACACATGCCAGTTTCAACACTTTCCTACATACAAGTACCTAGCTCTGCTATTAAATGTGAGACACAACAGACACAAATAACATTCTGATCATATCTTACTCAAATTTATTGCCTGCAACAGGCATGGCATTTTGTTTCTCTATATATAGCTGGAAATAAACTTAATGTTCCAGAACTAATGTTTAGAAATGGCTGAAGAACTGGTACTGGTGTATTGATGAGAGCAAACGAGTCTTACTTAATTAGCCCATGTAGTTAGCTCAGTGAAAAGGTCTATAGCAACCAATGATTAAACGCTTTCATTAACAGACTAACAGATGCAATCACAGAAACAAGCATCAATGTACCCTGGCGCTCCATCCCAGTGGGCTCAGCCGTGAATCCAATACTCACTGAGACACTGTTAAATGTTTAGAAGTCACATGATCAGTATGCCTGTCCTCTTACCATGTGATACAGATTTGATGTCAACAGTCTTTGCAATCTTCTCGTCACGGCTCCAGCCTGTGCTTCTCCTGCTCACTTGTGATTTAAACAGAGTGTTCACCAGAGTGGACTTGCCTAGACCACTCTGACCTGATAGAGAGAGGAAGAGACAGGCTAAACAAAGGCTAAACTGGAACAATGTGAACCGAAACAAACTGCTCAAGCTGCTCTTCCACCCACCAACCACCATGATGTTGAAGTCGAAGCCCGTCTTCATGGTCTTCTTCCGCATCTGCTCAATGATGGTGTCTATACCGATGTATCCAAGCAACGCGGATCCTCGAACTGACCCTTGACCCTCACCCCCTGTGCCTTGGGGTGAAGGCAAAAAGGGAACGTTGGAAGGCGGGGCCACATGAGACGGCTTAGCTGGGACAGCAGGTTTAGGTCTCACTTCAGGGTGGACAATTTCTGACATGTCTGTGTGATAACCATTCAATACATTTAAACAGAGAATGAATACATGGTAGTCTGACTCCGTTTTACATGTGCAAAACTGCAGGTATTGCATGCAGAAAAATCGGAGAAACTATAGAAAATAATACAAAGATCATTACATATCAAAGAATAATTTGTTTGTAGAAGGACTCAAAGTGCCTCCATGTTCCATTTCTGCGTGTACCAAAATAGTCGCCCCATATTAGCAGCATATGCCACACAAATGTGCGTCTTTCTAACTGAGAATAATATGAGTATTTTTGCACTTTGGGTGCATGCAAACATACTCGCTTTATTCGTGCATTTACATCTACAGCTTATGCTGACGATTAACCGAGGACAACATCTTCCCACCTACCGCCTCCTCTTGTTGTACCGATCGCGGAATGCTTAAATGATTTCCTGTATCTGTTCCTCTCGGTTGTGTTACAGAAGCAGTGGACTACAAGGCATTAGTTGTCAGATGTTAGGGAATGATCATGTCTTTCCTTCACTCGGTCTCTTGCCTTTCTGTTCGCGGCTCGATGCGCCTCATTTCTTCCTCCACCCTTTTTGCTGTTACCAAGGAAACTAACGAGGAGGCTGGGTGATGCAGCGCGCATGCGCACTGCACGGGTCCAGCTGAAATTGGGGATTCTGGTCGCAGAGTAATTTTTCATATTTGTGCGGCATGCGATACAGCAGCTTTCTCATTTATCCCTTATCTGTTGTCAGTGTTTGTTTCAGAAAGCTACCGTATTACCTGCAGAAATATTTATACAATATTATAACATGTATTTATTGAATGAAACACTTAGTGTTTAGTATTACAATTCAATAATCAAAAATTGACCCTATTTAAGTTCGTACATCAGTGCATATTATTCCAAAGGGACAGGATTGTACCCCAGGTCCACTTCTCATCTCTGTGCCTACAGATGGCTGCAATGGTGGGGGTCTTCTTGCTCTTTCTAGCTGTCTGGGATTTGTTCCTTAAAATCTCCCACAATCTGTAGTGTTCTGCTGTTGAAGTGTGTTCAGATATTGAGCTGTCTGTGTTACATGGGGATTTGTTGATCTAGAGTGAATGGACACTGGGGAATCCATTCATCAGTCTCAGCGTTTGTGAGTTGGTTGGTGTGTGTGTTTTCTGTAGATAATGTACAGAGCTGGTCAGGGGGGTCAGACGAAACATCTGCATCATGTTTCTCCTCTCCAACAAACTTCACATGACAGCTAGTGACACACTTTTTGTGTAACTGTGAACCTCAGTGTTGTCTCACTAGAAGAAGATTTAGAAGAATCTGAAAGGTTGCATATTTTGGGGTGTGTTGCTAATATCCCTTCCTTTGCCGCCTACGGCCTCTGTTTGGTTTGAGGAAATGAAACTCTTCTCCATGCTTGAGGAGATTTGAAGTATGTAGGTCTACTATCAGATGTCCCACACGTTCTTTTGATCACAGGCCTACATATCCTGCTCAGCTGAATGCATTCAGTGGGTGATCTGTGGCTCTTCAAAGGGAACTGTAAGCAGCTCATCCATCCGCATTGACCTGATGTGTAATGGGATGTATTGATGAAAGCATCAGTCTCTGAACCTGTTCACTGAAGTCTGATCTTAGGTTCAACGCTAAGGTTGTCATTTCTGCAGGATTGATTGAGTTAGGAAGAGTTTATTTTTCTATATAAAGATCAGTGGTGGGGTTACCATCTGCTGGAGTTCTGTTATGCCTTGTAAATGAGGTTGGTGAAATCACTTCATTGTATTCTGTTAGAGAACTTATATTGTCCAGTTTCTGAAAAGCACCCTCTTGGTCTGTGGTAGCTTTGGGTGGTTAAAATTGAGACTGTGGGAGGTTCTTCTGGATAGGTTTACACTGCTCTGGTACATTGTAGATCTTCTCAAGATGAGAGAGCTGCATGATAACCAAATCCTTCCTGTTTTAATGAAGCCAAGCCAGATTTAAACAAGAGCAGGGTGTTGGGATAGCTGCTTTGTTGCGGGGTAGCTAGCTAAAGTCTGGGGTCTTCTTTCACTCTTCTCAACGTGTTTTAACATGCAAGGGCTTGAGCTTTCAAACTCTGCTGGTTTGGTAACTCCACTGAAGTTTGAATTGAGTTTATTTACTGTGTCCTGGTGCTGAGGCCTGAAGGTTTTATGCCAGTTTGCTTGTTGACGTTTCTTGTGTAGGTTATGGGGATTGATCTGACGCTTCTCTCAGGGGATGAAATGGGTCTGAAACTAGAAATTTTACTGTCTTCTGACCATGTCTTCTGGGTAATTGAACGGGACATGGGGAGAGATGAGATGGAGAAGGGCTAACAGATGGGGAGAGTCTTGCTGAGGAAAGAGAAGGTGTCTCGAGGGAAGCTGATGCAGAGAGACTTGGAAACACAGATCCTATAGGTATGTTTTCATTAGGATCTAGATCTTTTTGGTTCATTGTAGCATTTGACACGGTCTGGAGGATTTTAAGAAAGTGAAAGCATGAAACAAATTAATGTGTTTGTTCTACTTAGAATTGAGACACGAGTAAAAGTAAGTGTAGAGTTTAAATTAAAATATAAGTAGTTTCCATTGAATGCACAGATCCAAAATCCATCAATATTGCATCATGGTCTATGCACACATTTTAAGAAGCATATTTGATTATCTTATATAATTGTATAGATCAATTCATAAACAATATATAATTACTGACACGTGAGCCTGTTTACTGGAGAAGATAAGCAGGAGAATGAAGGAGGAAGAGTGAGTACTAGACTTACATTCACTTTCATTTGTTTACAATTATCCATTTGAAACAGAGACATAATATAATTGATGATCCAATTCTGCATTTTATTATGAATGCAATAATTATGTATGAAGGTACAACTATAGCCAAACAAGTTCATCAGTATTAACCTACATTTTAAAGAGACTGTGGAATTAGTGAATGAAATCAGTGAGTCTAGACACAGCATGTAATAGACCAAATATGATGTAACACACAAAACTATTGACATGAAAATAACTAACATCCGTCCAGGGCCTTGAAAAACAATGTAAGCCCATAAAACTATTGGAACAGTATTAGTTTTGTTTCAGCATCTCAATGTCATTACAAAGATTGACATCTGTCTACAACAGATGATACAATTAAAGTGTACTTGATGTCTAAGGTTTCAAAGTACTTGAGAAATATTGCAGTTTTTAAATCATTAGCTATTATTGTTTGATGACTAATGAGAAACTGCATGTTAAGTAATTTGTCTACAGTTTACCCTTTAATTCACAGTATAAATATCGTAGGATGTTTCTTTGCCAGATTTTTCAGGCATGTTCTAAAAGGTGATCTTGAACATGACCATCATGACCTGGATATATCTTAATGTTATTATAATGTTCTGCCATGTATAAACCGGGCTGCATCTGTTTTCCTCCAACACACTAAAATCTCAGACCATTACATATGCAAAACAAAATGAAAAGACAACAAATTTAGATGGTGGCATCAATGCATGATTTGGCACAAATGTCTCATTGGTCATCATCACACATCCTGTCACAGCAGGGCATTGCTGTCATCATCCCTGCCATGACTTTGCCTTGTGGGGGCCAGCGGCTGGTGTCTCAGTGACTTGTTGCTCCATTTGTGAGCGTCCTGAAGACCAGGCTCCAGAAAATACAGACAGGCTCCAAAACCAACCAGCACAAGGACAGAGACCAGCAGATAGACGGGGACAAACCAATCCAGAAACATCCAAGGCATTGCGATTTCTCTGACAGACAGAAAATGAAAATGTAAAGACACGTGGGTGGAAAAATATTTTAATTTGCGTAAAAAGGATCCAGGAGAAACATCCCTGCTATGTAATAACTGAAATATGTAACAATTCGTAACTTCTGTTAATAGGACATTGCAGTGGTTCCTGCATCCTAGACATTTTTTCCCACTTTTCTGTGCAGTACTTATAGTAATAACACGTTTCCCCAAAAACGGTTTCATTTTCTGATGGCAAAAATAAACTCTCTCCACATGCACACATGCACAATGGATCTCCACATACCTGCAGTCCTTCTGTGATCGTCTGTGAATTGGCAGTTGTAGTTTTGGGTTTATTAAAGGGCCAAACCAAAGCTGAGTGGACAGACTTGCCTGAATAAAGAGCTGAACAATGCAGCCAGATCACTTCTCGTGAAGCTAAATGGACTAATGTACAGGCATTTTATTTGATATTATGGAATGAGGGGTTTAATGTGCCCTTGCTTTCATTCTCTGCTTGTCAAGGCTGTGCCTTTCCATTCCAGATGGGAGGGGGTAACCATGGAAACACCTCTGACGAAAAAGGGCCAGAGCAGAAGTTACATAATTTTTTTCTGTAACCCTTTCATTGCAATACCGTTCCCCCCCTACAGAGTCAAATAGACAAAGATGCTTTAAACCTGGTCATTTCATGTCAAAAGAGAAGATGGGAGAGATTATTGGAGTTTAGAGGGAGTTTTGTGGGGTAGGATTGGATATTGTTTTCATAAAGGGATGGTTCACCCAAATATGAAATTAAGGTCATATTTATTTACAACAATAAAAGGGTGAGTAAATGATGACAGTACTGCCATTTTGGGGTAAACTGTCCCCAAATGCCCTTGTTCAAACACGAAGTGTCACGCACAAACAGCTCAATGTGATTGACACTTTCCAAAATTATCTTTCACACTCACTCTCCCCCTCGCGGACACACACAGACGAGAAGCGACATCATTATCCATCTTTGTAGCTTAATGTAGGACTGGGAAACGCTTGACTGAATAAACACAAAACAGATTCTTCAACACAATCACTTATATATAATCTCACCACAGTAACACACAAAATACAGCTGTTGACCTTCATAATATTAAAGCATAATGTTTTGGGTTAGTCATGTTTTTATTATTTCTGAGACATTAATTAGGTTAGTCATGTTTTTATTATTTCTGAGACATTAACAAAACTTTATATTCATTGAGAAACATTAAATGTAGCTTTAAGGCACTTTCTCATACGCTTTTACTGGTTCAGCCTTCCTGCAATGAGCACCAGTGTTTCAAACCTTCTAAAGTTGCCTGCTGGATTAGGATGTTGGGTAACATAACTGTCATTTCCACACTGCCCCAGTAAACAAGTAAAGAGATCAGAAGTGGAAATCTACCACACCCTAAAAACACAAGGCTTGGAAAAACAAACTGTCGCTGGTGCAAACAATATTTTATACCTATAAATTATTAATATTTTGGGACTTAATACCTGTTATTTTGCTTGCTTGTTTTATAAAAGTACAACTGCAATATCAACACAAACAATTTACTGTTAATTTCAGTGATTAGACATTAAATCACAGATAGGATTATAGACTAAAAAGTATTGGTTACAGATTTGAATTTTTTCATGTGTATGCTTGTATTTGAATCCATATGTGCGTGTTATAATTTGGCAGTCTGAGTGTCACTGTCATTCTCTGGTTGGTCAGGACTTTGGGACTGAAGAAAGTCTGTGATTTTGGGGGCCACAATCTCTGGCTTGTTGATATGAACGTGATGGTCCCCTTCTACCTCCATAATAATGCCCTGAGGAGGATGCAGTGAGAAAGAAGACAACTTTGAGTAGTTTGAACTTTGAATATTAACAAAAATGTTTATGTAAATGTATATGTACTTCATGATTCATTCACTGTCTCTGGGGGTAACTGCCCATAATAAGTGTTCCTGACAGATGTCGATATCAGTGTTAAATGTTAAACTACCACAAAACAATTGTAGTCTATAGAGTGTTTTATATATTTGTGCACATACAGTGAAAAATTGCTCTGTTTGCTGTGGAGTCAAGAAATCTTGTATGATTAAAAGATGAATATGAGGCAGAAGCACAGAATGTCACAATTTTGCTATTTGGCTGTTTCAACACAAATGTTTCACCAATTTAAAAGAACAGCAGAGTTTCATCTAATGTTCAATTTAATTCACATTTATTTGTAACACAAGTTGAGGCAACTGGGTCACAATTGTGTTTCTATATGATCATCTGTGTCCTGTTGCATTTATTGCTCACACACTAAATACATGGAATGTGTAGTATCAGTTCTGTCTGTTGCTTCTGCAGTCTGAATTTTGCGTTCACTGAGAACATACATAAGCTAAGATGAAGACGAGGAAGCTGACTGACAGAAAAGCTGTAAAAATATACAAAAAAAGTCACATTCTGTATTTTGCCTCATATTCATCTTTTAATCAAATGAGTTCTCAACTCCACAGCAAACAGCATTTCTTTTCAATATAACCATGGCAATTCCTGTGTCCTCATAAACCAAATGACTTTAAAAAAAACATAATAAATGGTGTTTTCATTTAACTTAAAAATGCCAAGAGTTTCCTGTGAGGGTTAGGTTTAGGGGAAGCGAATAGAAAGTTTGATTCACTCTGTATAAAATCATTACACTTGTGGAGAGTCACCGTAAACCACATATGCAAGCATGTGTGTGTGTGTGTGTATGTGTCCAGTCTCACATTCCGCTTTATCCAGCCCTTCCGAAGGGCATCGGTGTATCCATCAGGTAGAGGATACTGTTTGTCCATTCCTTCATTTGCACTGAGAAAATACACACCAATGTTTACCCTATAAATCTGAATGAGGTATGTATGCCACAAGTAATAAAAGTAATAGACAAAGGTATTCCTTTATGACATATATATATAGTACTATGTAGACAAACAATAATACACTGTGTTTTAGAAAGTAAAGAGTGTTAATCATGAGTGTTAATAAAATTTTATTAGGGCTTTGCAGTATATAAGAGAACAGAACTCACATCAACAGCATCACTCTGGCTTGAATTATCGACTGAGCATATAGACTCTGTTCCAGACTAACCATCGCAATGTTTCTCTGGCACAGAAACAAACATCACCAGACAGAACGTCATCTGTAGTGACTTATATTGGAGATGAAGTGTATTTATATTGTAGATGCATTTATATTGTAGAACATTTGCTTTGTGGAAAACAGACGAGCAAAGAGAAGAATTTTCAGCAGGTTTACAGCAATGTATTCTCGTCAACTGAACGCAATCTATATATATTATATATATATATTAAAAGGGCTCACCAAGTTTATTCTGAAGTCTCTGTTGAAAACAACTCCTTAAAGAGAAAGAAAATCTTATTTTATTACTTATTACTAAATCTTATCTTATTACTTAAATTATTAGTTAATTCTTAAAATTTAAGTACAAAATTATTTGATGTTCGTCTTACCTCCCTCGACTACCCGAACTGCTCGCTCTAAAAGGATCTCTGCGGACTCATTCAAAAGAAAAGGGTTTGCAGCCATCAACCTGAAAGACAAAACAATATTTATTGAAATACTGAAAATTCACTTCGACTTTCATTAATGAAGAACTTTCTTGCCAGAATCATTTTCTGTTGTCAGACAGCTGAGATACAACAGGACATATAAAATAACAGTTCCATTCTGAATCACTTTTGTGTTTTTGTAACAAGATTCTTTCTGTAATGCAACGGAGATCCTTGTATGGGACTAACAAATATTTACAGTGGCTCTCCCTTGTTTCAAAATCCATGAACATTTTATAGTAATTTTGAGTAAAAAGCCATATTTAGTATAAGCTATATTTAGCACTCATTTAATCTGAGTAATTAAATGAATAAATGAACTAAATAAATAAATATGCATTATGATCAGCCACTGTGCTCTCCAGGTACTGGCTAAAGGATATTGCAACTCCCACTGTGAGCACTAGATGGAACAAATTTGGGAAATGAATACTGCAAGTTGTAATTCATTTTACACACTGATTATAAATGCTCAATTATGCCCTTATTTTTAAAAATATAAAAATGTGTGAAATATTAAAAACCTTAGCTGAAATTAGCTTCTCATTGATGATCCAACCAATTGTTTCAAAACATACAAACATCAGTTTATGAGAGGAAAGGTGTGAGAGGGAATGTGGCAAATCAAATCACATTAACAGCAGATAACGAAGAAAACATGGAAATGATAAATTTGTGTAATAAATTAATAAACACCAGTGATGTTTCACCTTTTTTTGGCGTTATCATACATGTACACCTTCTCTGTCTGTTTCTCATATTGGACTTGTTCATTTATCCCTGTTCTGATGTAATTGATCATGGAATTCTAAGGAAAGCATATAAATATGAATCATTACCAGAGCTGATCACTGCTGTGTATTTATTAGAACTCCTGATGTAACAGAAATGACTTTTCACAATCTGTTACCAGTTTTGTTGGGAAGAAGCCATAAGAATCCAAGAGAACTACAGCTTCAACCATCTCTGGGTACAATGCAGTGAACTAGAAAACCAGAAGGACATAATTTCACAATGACTGCATAAAAAAACTGCATCATTTTCACAACTGCAACCTCAACATGACAAATACTCACCATCCCTGCCACATTCCCACCTGGTGAAAAAAAACATCAAATTACAGTAAACAGGCAATAAATAAATAAAATAGAGCTGATAACATTAAATATCCGCTAAATATATTCCACTCATTTTTTTTAAATTGTTAGGGCAGTAGTTTATGAATATTTTTAATAAAGTTTTTTTATCAATTTTACCAATTAATCATGACTGATAATGTTCTAATTATTTAATATAACTTTTAATTTATTGATGTAAACTCATACTTTAAGGGCTCAATTAATTCAACTAAATATAAATGTAAATAAATTGCTCTAACATCTGAGTTAGTTATACCCAAAGCAGCCGACAATATGTGTCATTGGGCAGGGAGACAGAAATAGCATCAGGAACTTCAACCTACTAATGGGGAACTATGAAGTCAGGTTCACCATCTATTTCTGGCATCTGTGCTATGAAGCAAAGGGGGGGGGTTATCATTAAGTGAAACCTGTTAAAAATGTCACAGTATACAAACCATTACGTATGTGTTAACAGAAATTAGCCTGATCTTTAAAAAAAGGGCACAAAACGCCAGGTAACACGCCACAAAAAAAACTTTTTTACAAAAAATAAAAAATCCCCCAACCAAAAAAAAAAAAAAAAAAAAATTTTTTAAAAAAAAAAAACCTTTTTTTTAAAAAAATTTTTTTTAAAAAAATTTTTTTCAAAAAAAAAAAAAAAAAAAATTTTTTTTTTTTAAAAAAAAAAAAAAAAAAAAAAAAACCCTGTTTAAACATGAAAACCCAACGTCTGTGTGTGTGTGTATATTATAAATCATATATTCATTCACACACTGTACACACAGACCGTCTGACCTTTCACAGGCAAAACAGAACTTTGATCTTTGGGCAATGAATGAAGACAGAAGCAGTAACAGATGTAACTCACCCATACTATGTCCAATTATAGAGAATCGCTTCCATTGAAGAACTGCAATTAAGCAGAAAGACAAACATGTACATGTGTGTGTTCAACCCTGTTAACAATGAGAGCGACTGCATTCATTATAACTCATAACTCATTCATCATAACTCTTTCTCATAACTCATTTATCACGACTCATAACTCATTCATCACGACTCATAACTCATTCATCACAACTCATAACTCATTCATCATAACTCATAACTCATTCATCATAACTCTTTCATCATAACTCATTTATCACGACTCATAACTCATTCATCACAACTCATAACTCATTCATCACAACTCATAACTCATTCATCATAACTCTTTCATCACAACTCATAACTCCTTCATCACAACTCATAACTCCTTCATCACAACTCATAACTCCTTCATCACAACTCATAACTCATTCATCATAACTCATAACTCATAACTCATTCATCACAACCTGAGTTTTTCACACCTTCAACAACTCGCCGAACATCCGCTACATACAATGTGAAGAGGTAAAAGGAACCAGGAGACCTATGAGAGGACAGGCCATGACCCGGAAAATCAATGGCCACAAATCTCCAATCTGGAAGTGGTATAAAAAAGACAGAAAGAATGAGACAATAAAAATAAGACAAAGAGCCAATGTCTCTTATTGATGCTGTCAGCACACAGCCCATCTTCATGCATGCATGCATGCATGCATGCATGGTTAAGAAATGCTGCAGAAATGCTGCAGAAATACGTCACCGTCTGGAAGAAGAGGGATCAGTCTGTTAAAAGATCCGCTGTTATCAGCCCAACCGTGCAAGCACAACACCGGACGACCATGAGCTGGACCCCAGACCTGCCCTCTTATCTCTCCCCATGGGACAGTTATCTGTAACTCGGACGCTGTTAAAGCAGAGAAACAGTGATGAGATATAATACGTACTCTTATTACACACATTTCCTCGTATTGGTGCTCAAGATAAACACGCTTTTATCTCTGAGCTTCACCTGCTCGCCTCATTGTGGTCGTGGCAAAGTGTCGGACACTTGTCAGCACAGGGATTATTTTAACACCTCGCATTGAGGAGTCTAGCAAACCGAGAAATCCCAGACTTCAAACTACTGTTCTGGAGTCTGTGAAACGCACGTACAGAAAACAGTCAGTAATTGTATCGTTCTGGTTAAAAACCGATACAGATCGCATACCCATACACCAAGAACAAATCACGAACACTTGTCGGTCCGGTCTTACTTCGGCTTTCAAAATAAAAGTCTCTGACGCTGTTTGTGTACCATTACAACCGCTAGTCAAGTGCACCGTCTCCTGAAAAGACCGACACTGAATTAAATGAACACAAACGACCCGTTTTTATTTCTTACCATTCCTTACTATTGCCCCTCTTACTTTTATTTTGAAAAGCGGTCACAAATCCCACGTAAGAGTTTGTACTAAGCGCGGCTTCACACTTCCGGAACTGAAATACAAACCGGACAAACGATCTGCAGTCATTTGTAATGTTTGCTTTAATCGTTAACATATAGATATATATATATATAGATATAGATGTAGATATAGATATAGATGTAGGAGTTTAGCGTAAAACATTCTGCTTTTATATGATCCGGAAACCAGAGAATAAAACCCGAGACCCTCTGTAATATAAGCGTTACCGATAATATAACATCACGGAGAGATTGACTGTTTCATTAAACGTTTCAGCACTCGTAAATATCCTGTGTTAATTTAATAACCAATCTGTCCTTATGTTTCAGGCCGCGGGTACTGTCGTCCGTTCATTAATTCAGATTGAGATTCGGATTGAATCCGGATTTGGTGTGAACGCGATGGAGGTTCGTTTCACGCGCGGCAAATCCGCGATCCTGGAGCGCGCGCTCACGCGCCCCAAGACGGAGGTGAGCGTGAGCGCGTTCGCGCTGCTCTTCTCCGAGATGGTGCAGTACTGCCAGAGCCGAGTGTACTCGGTGTCGGAGCTCCAGGCCCGGCTGGCTGACATGGGTCAGGGTGTGGGAGCGAGTCTTCTGGATGTGCTTGTGATGAGAGAGAAAAATGGCAAAAGAGAGACCAAAGTGTTAAACATCCTTCTCTTTATTAAGGTATTGTCCAGAACATGGCTCGTGCATATTGTGCGTAAACATGTAAATTTGATCTACATTTAACTTATGTCCTGCACTTATTGCTTATTGCACTTCTGGTTAGACCTAAACTGCATTTCGTTGCATTGTACTTGTACATGTGTAATGACAATAAAGTTGAATCTAATCTGATTTTGTGACCTATAACTTGAACTCCTCTGTTCCTCTTTAGGTGAATGTGTGGAAAGCATTGTTCGGCAAGGAAGCTGACAAACTGGAGCAAGCCAACGACGATGACAAAACGTACTACATCATTGAAAAGGAACCACTAATAAATGCCTACATATCAGTGCCGAAAGAGAACAGCACCTTAAACTGTGCAGCCTTCACGGGTGGCATCGTGGAGGCTATTTTAACCCACAGTGGCTTCCCAGCCAAAGTTACCGTTCACTGGCATAAGGGGACAACGCTTATGATCAAGTTTGATGAGGCAGTCATTGCTCGTGATAAAGCTCTTGACGGCAGATAGTCTGGGTCTTTAGTCTGGAGTCTTATGATGGTAAAGACTTTAGTCTCTTTACAGCATTTAGACTTTGTTTGTTTCATATTCATTTACAGCTTTCCTAACAAATTTCATTTCTCCAGTCTGGTTCCTCGAGTCTGGTTAGTAATAATATTAATGAACAGACATAATTGATTAGATTAAGCCACATAAGCACTGACTCTAATCCAGTATACAACCTATTTATTAATTGTATAAAGTAATGAGAGACCTGCATGAAGGTCGTCATTTTTGACTGCTTGATTTTTTTTTTTTTGGTTTTGTAAACGCATGAACTATCTAAACACATAAAATTAAACAGTGTTGAAAAGACTGTTGGGTGTAAGTTATAGTGAAGACAGTCAATCTGAGAATCAAAACAACATGACACTGCATTTACATTGTGTGGACAAGTTGGAATTGTGCAGGCAATGTATACATGGCAAAAAGAAAACCTCTTCTCTTACTGGGCAGTGTCCAGAGAGGATGGTGGAAAGAGAGAGATGCATTATCTCTCTCTTTCCACCAGATGGTTCAATTATTATTATTGAACCATCTGACACCTGAGTTTGGAAATGTTTATGTACAACATTATTTTTACATTTTTTCATCAGTTAATGTTTATTGTGCTATTATAGTTGTTTGTTATAGACGGGTGCATGTTGTGGAAATTGTGGAAATTTGTATTTGTTTGTAGACACTCATTGGTAAAAATTGCAAACTAAACTGTGTTCTCCCGTCTTTGTATACCACAAGGAGAGATATGGACAAACTGAAAGTAAGAAGAATCATGGTTACAAAACTTTCTGCCAAAAGTACTGCAGTTTCAGTTAAGCAGCAACAACTTTATCAAATAAGCAACATGAACTGTGTCAAATGATATTACCAGAAACTGGTTACACGCATAACATGAGGTTTCAGTCACAAGTATACCCCATTCTTGTGTAAGCATAATGATGACATTTGGTGCTGATTGTAACACCGCCATTATTTCCTGTAAATGTTTAAGTAATTGTATTTCTCGTAAAACTGTCATGTGTATTTCCTAATGAGTCATATATTTTAGCTTAGTGCATGTTTCACACAAGCATATTTTGGATCACACCAATTGCATGCACGAAAACGTTTTTTTAACGTTTTGACGCGCTCGTATTATTTCATGTGAATAACATTACGATAACGCAACGAGCTCTGCTTTGCGACAGCCTGCAGCGTCAGAGTCAGTCACGTGATCTTGTCACGTGATCTTGTCACATGATCTCAGACGCACAGGAAGTAAAGCTCAGCGGCTGCCGCTTGTAAACATGCAGTGATGAGAGTAGCGTCTGTCGGGTGGCCACAGTTGGGCAAAAGCCCGTATTCACACATTCAGATATTTTAATTATACTGAGAACTAAACTGCGTTTTTAATGCCAGCCTCTCCGAGTGATTTTACAACGCTGACATGGCCGCGGTGGACCCGAATAAAGTCAATCACGTCTCCTCCGGTGAGTAATCGACGCGACGCGATTAACGCGACACTTACAGCTGATGCTCGCGGTGTAGACTAAGTCTCAGACATCACGAATGTGCCCGTACCCATCGGTGATTATTAATGTCGTGTCCTAAACAGCTCATTTAGTCGATGTTTAACAGTCAGTACGTGTAATGTGTGTTGGGAAAAGAAAGTCTCAGTGATTAATGGAAAATATTAAAGGGTTTGATGGTGATACAGTATCTCAGTCACATCGGAGTTTAGCACCAGGATCTAGACTGTGAAGATCTAGAGATCTACGGCAAGATCTAGAGTTAAAGCTGTGACTTGTGTCACTACGGCAAGATCTAGAGTTAAAGCTGTGACTTGTGTCGCTACAGCAAGATCTAGAGTTAAAGCTGTGACTTGTGTCGCTACAGCAAGATCTAGAGTCAAAGCTGTGACTTGTGTCACTACGGCAAGATCTAGAGTTAAAGCTGTGACTTGTGTCACTACGGCAAGATCTAGAGTTAAAGCTGTGACTTGTGTCACTACAGCAAGATCTAGAGTCAAAGCTGTGACTTGTGTCACTACGGCAAGATCTAGAGTTAAAGCTGTGACTTGTGTCGCTACGGCAAGATCTAGAGTCAAAGCTGTGACTTGTGTCACTACGGCAAGATCTAGAGTCAAAGCTGTGACTTGTGTCGCTACGGCAAGATCTAGAGTCAAAGCTGTGACTTGTGTCGCTACGGCAAGATCTAGAGTCAAAGCTGTGACTTGTGTCGCTACGGCAAGATCTAGAGTCAAAGCTGTGACTTGTGTCACTACGGCAAGATCTAGAGTCAAAGCTGTGACTTGTGTCACTACGGCAAGATCTAGAGTCAAAGCTGTGACTTGTGTCACTACGGCAAGATCTAGAGTCAATGCTGTGACTTGTGTCACTACGGCAAGATCTAGACTTATGCCACACTGTCTCGCTTAACAGTGATGGAATAAAATCAGATTTCTTCTTTAAGAAATTTTGACTAATACTTTGACTAAAGTTTTGTTTTTAAATTTTGTTACTTGTGGAAATGAGCCAAAAAAAAAGTCAAAATAATAATGTAACGACTGTTTATATTTATTAATTTAGCAAATTCTTTTAAACAAAGCAACTTACAAATGAGAGAGAATTTAACACTTTGCAACAAGAGCCAACAAGCCTAGTCTACAAAGCTACATTTATAAGTAGAAAAAGATCTGACGCTGGGGACAGGATGAAAGTACAAGAGGGTTTTTTAAACAGTGGAAAGTGAGGTATTAGTCCGGTGTATTTTAGGTTCTCTTGAAGGTTGTGATGGTCAGGTGGAGGCTGGCAGCTCATTCCACCAGGGCCAAATTAATTGTTTATTGTCGTGGTAGCTACTTATTTCCCCTCAATTGCACTTATGCTGCCAAGAAACCGAAGGTTTCAGACTTTTGTTGGAACACTTAAACCTAAATGTTTTACTTATGTCTTCTTCCTGTTCAGTGTCTTGTTGACCTTATAGTCTACAATAATGCATAAGCTCACTTTTTATGGTAGATTAGATGCATAGACGCTTATTTGTTTATATACACACACACACACACACAGATGATCTCTTGCTAAATTTCCTACAGTATCTATTGTAATCAATTACATATAAAACATGTCTCATTATCATACTGATGGGCAACCTCAATCTTACAGTAATGAAGTACTGACATACTGTTGAACTGTGGGTGTGTGCATTTGTGCAGTGCATCCATGGGTGGCCCTGATGACAGCTGTGATAGAGTTATGATAGCACAATGATTGTCATGCCCTTGGCTTATTGTGACAGCAAGAGCGTGCGAGGAGCCAATGCTGGCCTGTTGCAAAATATGATAAAACTAGACAGACAGGATTCTTTGATTTATTTTCTGCATTTGATTGACTCTATCACTTTCTGTGCGATTCTGAACCTTGTAAGCAGCTTCAGACACCCATATCCATCATGGTGTTGCTGTCATGAGTCTTATCACTTCAGTAGACTGCTTCAGAAATGATCTATGTCTATAAACATGTTTGGCACATTATGTTTTAAGTCAAAATTCCAGAAACTCAGTTCTGACAGACAGGCAGACGCACAGATCTGCTCACAGATGAACATGATTGTTTTGAGAGACAAACAAGAGTCAACAGATAAACTGTAATAAATGATCACAGTCTCTTCCCCAAGTTTGATTTCTCATGGTGTTTGTAGCTCAGCGATCAGGAAAATCTAGAAAATCAGCTTGGTTATATTAACAGGACATTACAGTAACCTTTAGATTATTTTCTCTGCCACTTTTATCTAAAGCAACTTACAGTGCAACTTATACATTTTGTCAGCGCGTGTTTTCCCTGGGAATTGAACCCACGACCTTTGCGTTGCTAACGCAGTGCTCTACCAGTTAAGCTACAGGAACCCCCTAGTCCTAAAAGAATGAAAAATACCATTTGTCAGCCCGCAGACTCTGTTGTCATTAATCATATTTAAGCGCTTGTCCCACTTCCGTTTGTACTTCACTTTTCTTTTCAATGCAGATTAGCTGCTGTCACTCCAGATCGAGATTTATGTGGTTTTAATGAGCCGTGAAAAACAGTATTCCGTTATATATGTACACATGCTTTTGTGTATAGCTGAGATTTATCTTGTATAATTCATTGACAATGGTGTACCTGTCATCTTTCTGTCAGTTCTTTGTCTATACATGTAATTAAGATAACAATTATGGCTGTTATACAGTACGAGCTACTGTGTAAATAATACAAGACTGACATTTTCACAGTCAGTGCAAAGGCCTTACAAAGAAGCTCATATATGTGAATTACATGGGAATAGTCATATCTTAAAGTCATGTTTTCAGTCATTTTATGACGTTATAGTGCTGTTTGTTGGAAGAAGTCAGCACCTTGTCTGAACTCCTTACCCTTTAAAAAGGTTTGGAAGAAACATTGCTTGGTTTACAGGTTTTACAGTTTATAACAGCAGTCACGGAAGTACATAAGCAGGATTTGTTGTTGGCGATGCTATCTTTTGATTGTGAGAAATAAAGAGAAGGCACTAATTTAAAGTTTTGTATTGCTTGAAGCAGTATTGCATGAGGAACAGACTGACATATAAGTTGCTACTCCTACAAAATCTTCGCCTCTGTCAGGGCTTTCATATCTCATTCCCATTCAAACTTTCTGCCTAGTGCTGGTTTTGACATCATTTACATATCAGTTGTTCTCGCGGGCCTTGTGACTGATATCAGCTTCAATTTAAACATGAAAGCATGAGAAATCCCATAAACATTTCATGTGTGAACGAGCGTTCCTGAATTGGGGGGGTCATGACTGTGAAAAGTCCACATGATTTATGACATTTATGTCGGCACTGAACTTTATGTAAAATGCTGTATTACCCCCGTACACCCAGGTCACATGTTGTAACCCAGTGCAAAGTTCAACCAAATTTGATTTGACCCTATTCAATCTTGAAAAAAGGATGAAACATGTCCAGCTATAGATAGATAAGCTAACCATGTCACTTTTAAGACATTTTCTTTACAAGAACCCTTAGCCGGATCTTGGCTTCTTAGACAAAACTAACCAGTCTCATGTTGTTTCCGTACTGTGGCATACTGTAGCCTTCAGAACATTTAAGTGCACTTTTGAAATGGAAGTGATTCAGTTTCGCCGTTTTTGCAGTGTAAACGCAGTGCCTAAGCAACCAAGCACTGTACCTCTGCTGACACAGTGGTTTGAATCCGATTAACAGAGTTTTAATGGAGGATTGGTATCACAGAAGTAACACTATCTGTTTGAATGTAACTTAAAGCAGTGGTATCAGTTTGCCTACAAATCCTGTTTACTGTACATTGTGATTCAACAGATGTCTCACTCTTTCCCTTTCAGAACATGATAAACTTCTGTTTCCGGTGACTTACTACGGTTCAAATGACTGCAGGAATGAATATTGCAATCCCAGACCGACCCCGGTAACAGATGGCTGGATGGGTGCTGACGAAGAAGAGGATGCGCTGCGCAGGAAGTTAAAATATTTCTTCATGAGTCCCTGTGAAAAGTACCAAGCCAAAGGCAGAAAACCTTTCAAACTGGGTCTGCAGATACTGAAGATTATTATAGTAACTGTACAGGTACTTTAGCAGATCCCTTTCTAGAAACCTTTTCTGGTCTTTTTAGTGTGTGTTTATAGCTTTTGTACAAATTTAGCTCATAGGCCATCTTTGGAAGAAATCTTTTTCAGAAATGTTGACTAATATTTTGGATTGGTACGGAAGTATTGGTACAGTTTCAGTTATGTTAATATATTCCTGTTAGTTAAATTCTGTTCGTTTTCACTTTAGTATTGTTTTGAAAAGATATAAAAGTTGGATTATTTTGACTCTCAGGTCTGTAAGACTGTTCTAGGCCATTTGTAACACCTTGATTTGATTCACTTGAAATTGTTTTATCAAGGAGACTTAAATTATAATTCTTATATAGCAACTTAAACCATGTTGCAATTCCTGAAATATTATCAACTAACTGGTTTTATTTACTTCATAAAGTCTACTCCATAATTGCTTATATTGCTTCCCATTAAGAATACACTGAAGCAACATGTCTGAAGCTGTACACCTAAAGAAATCTGCAATAATAAACGTCTGCCTTGCTTTCTTTCTCACTGTGTATAGCTGGTGCTTTTCGGTTTAAGCAACGAGATGGCAGTGACATTTAAGGAGGAAAACACAGCCTCGTTTAAACACCTATTCCTCAAAGACTACGATGATTCTGATGCACCTGCGGTCTACAAGCAGAGTGATGTTTATGATCACATATTTTATGCTATAGAACAGGTAATCTAACCATACGGTGTCTCTTCCACTGTAATGATCCCGTCCCTTTAAGAGAAGCACTTTATTCTGTTTTTCCACTGTGTTACAGTATCTGGCTTTGCCAGAGACGACAGTGGGTCGCTATGCGTACGTGTACGATGTTGGTGTGAATGGCAGTGCGCTGTCTCTCTGTCAGCAGTATTATAAGAGGGGCCGGATCGATCCGGCGAACGACACATTCAACATTGATCCACATGTAGTCACAGGTGAGCTCTCAGCTTGTCCCTGTTCTTGTTTCAAAGTTTGTTTTAAGCAGATTAGATGTTTAATCAGACAAAATATAAGTTATAAATACATTTAGTTTTGTGTTTTTTGTGTTTTACTGATCAGTGTTGGTTTACTTGTACAAAATGACTTTTTAAGACACCTTGATGCTCTCTTCCTCTTTTATATCTTGTTATTTGCAGTTGGATTGTTTTCCTTCTGTTTTTTGTGTCTCAGTTCCTTGTCAGTTGATTTTACAACATGGATTACTTCAAATCGTGCATTTCACTCTATTTTTAAAGAAATGTAGAAATGTAGCTTGTCTCTCAGCCACTGTCAGCCACTGTGACTGAGACACGCTGAGAATTGGTTCTTGATAACTTGGAGCCTTTTTTTTGTATTTCTTTAGAGTGTATTGGAGTGAACCCATTGTCCACCCCCACAGCAGCTCTGGGCCTTGATTACAGGAATATTACCCTCAAGTTTCACAAGTATGTTAAATGGGACTTTTATTATGAAGCTTCTTTAGCTCCTATAATAATTTAATTTCAATGCATTCTCCCTCAGGCTCATTAACGTCACCATTACATTCCAGCTGAAGGCTATAAACCTTCAGACCATTATACACAATGAAATTCCCGACTGCTACACTTTCTTCATCACGGTAAGTTTGCATGAGGAATGGAAATTAAGTTTACATTTGAAAACAGAATTTGTTTATTACACAAACTATTAACAGACTGGAATGAAGAATACCTGCATGTGAAATATGTTGAAAAATACAAGCTGTACATTTCATATACATTTACATTTATGCGTCTGGCAGACACTTTTATCCAAAGTGACTTACAATGTTAAAATGTATAATACGTATAATAAAAACATATAATACATCAAGTTATATGTTTTATCATTATGCAGTGCTTTGCACTGCTAACATAATGCTCTACCAACTACAGGAACATTTTATATATAGAAAGTGTTTTTTTAAATATAATTATATATTTTATATGACATTTACATATTATATATTTTTATATATATTTATATAAATTCATGTTTTCTCAGATTCTGCTTGATAACAAAGCCCACAGTGGTAAAGTTAAGATCAGCCTTGATAATCAAGCCTCCATTAAAGAATGTAGAGACCCAAGTGTGTCTGGACATGGTAGGACTCAACTTCCTTATTAAAGTCTTAAATGTACTATATTATATCCCTTGCGCTCCTATGCTCAAATTCACACTGTTAATCCACCTCTCTCTCACTCGCTCACTCTCTCTCTCTGCAGCTGATAGCTATGCTCGCGTGTGGTTTGATGTGGCCGTGGCTGTGGTGTGTTCTCTCTCTCTCATCCTCTGTAGTCGTTCGATCATCAGAGGGATCGTGCTTCAAAATGTAAAATATCTGAAACATTTTCACATTGCGTAAAACGATTGTGTATTTGAACACGAGAACAATGGCTCATCTGTAAAATCTTCTCCTCAGGAGTTTGTGAAGTATTTTAAGAGCTCTCTGAAACGGGAAGTCTGTTGGGGCGATAGACTGGAGTTTATTAACGGATGGTACATTCTGCTTATCATCAGTGATGTGCTCACCATCACGGGCTCCATCATCAAAATAGGCATCGAACTAAAGGTCAGTCAAGCACTGATGGCATCATCAGGGTTAGAACCTTGTTTAGCTTTAAGCAAAGTCTGCAGTCCGGCCGTGATAATGTGTGTTATGTGATATCATGTGTTTGTAACCCTCAGAATCTCTCGTCTTACGATGAGTGTGGGATCCTTTTGGGAACCTCAACGTTATTGGTTTGGGTTGGAGTTATTCGCTACCTCACCTTCTTTCAGAAGTACAACGTAAGAAACACACGCCAACATGCACAAAAGCACACTAGGTGATGTTTACATTAAATGCTGTGTCTTTAAAGCACACAACTGTGTTTAAACGCTTAAAATTCTTGCCATGCTGCAGATAGGACATCTAGATTTTGTATTTTGATTGGCTGAAAATCACTCTAAATATTTAAGATTCTTACCTAACCTTACACATGCTGTATATTTAAAAATGTTTCTTATCATCTAAACTCCCAAATCTATAACAATCAAACTTTATTTCTATAGTCTGAAGAACAGTATTCTTCTAAAATAACAAATCTAAACTTTCTGTTATCTTCATTTAGTAGACAATTGTCTCTTTATTCAACGCAACATATTTTAAACTGTACAGAACTAGTCAGTGTTGTTGTCTAGCGGGATTTTTAAACTACGTCCTGGTTTCTACATCTCAGATTCTCATCATCACATTAAGAGCCGCATTCCCTAATGTGATTCGCTTCTGCTGCTGTGTGGCTGTGATCTACCTCGGCTATTGCTTCTGTGGGTGGATCGTGCTGGGACCCTACCATGTTAAGGTATGTAGCTCAAACTGGTTGAAAATACCCTGATTTAAAGTTGGGAACACACGTACTGATGAATATGTAATCTTAAATCTGAAATGCTCTGCAAGCTGAATGAAAGCTTTTGCCAAATTGGCACTCTTATCCGAGGTTGGGGGCCACTACTTCAGCCTACTCTTTGGACCCAGGGAAGAGGGAGCCATTAAATATTTTTTGTGGCAGGCCTTGTACATTCAAAACACTTCTCAGATAATAAGCTGTGCTTGAGAATATGAAACACCATCTTACATGTGCTACAGCATTGATACATTACAAATGTTGGAGGTGGGAATGTTTTTAGACACTGTAAAATAATTGAGATGCATGTCATTTCTCTGGTGTTCTGTATGTCTGGAGTTGTTGTTGTTTTGTGTTCCCTCAGTTCCGCTCTCTCTCGCTGGTGTCTGAATGTCTGTTTTCTCTGATCAATGGAGATGACATGTTCGTGACCTTCAGCGGTATGCAGGAAAGCAGCATGCTGGTCTGGGTCTTCAGTCAGGTGTGATTAACACACACACACACACACACACACACACACACTTACAGCTACACACATGAAGTGTTGCAGGATTCAGAAAACTAAAGAGACTCTGCTCTTCACAGGTTTACCTTTACACATTCATCTCGTTGTTTATATACATGGTGCTTTCTCTCTTTATCGCACTCATCACTGGAGCATATGAGACCATCAAGGTAAGAGTGAGGGATAAGGTGCAGAGAAACCATCGTGTGTGTGTGTGTGTGTGTGTGTGTGTGAAAGATGAAGGCTGCTACAGTTTTACATGATGAACATCTAACTCTGTTGTATGGAGAAATAGGATCCCAGCAGCTGGTGTGTGGTATTACAATATCCCTTTCATTTCCATGCAGCATCAGACTCAGGAGCCCATCCATATCACAGACCTGCACGCGTTCATCGCTGAATGCACGGACACACCCAGCTCTGGAAAGTTCCGCGGCATTGAGACCTCGCCGTGCTCTTTCTTCTGCTGCTGTGACAGGTCTGATACCAAATGCACCATGAAGTCATAAATATCACAAAGCTGGAGTACAACATACAATACTATAACCTTATATAATTCTAGAAATAGAAATTAAGAGTTTTCTGTGAGGTTTAGGCTGTAGTGTTTATAACTACAGCCTAACAGCCTACAGCCTATGTGTAAAAAAAAAACAATAGAAGTATTTGAAATGTCCCCATTTAGATACCTAAGGCAACGTGTGTAAAACAAAACTTTAGTAATATTTGATAGTTAATCTTAATGCTGGTAAATGTGAATGTACCTATAAATAAAGTACTCCTGCCACACCCATCCTGCAGAACCACAACATATGAGGACGTCCATTTAGTCAACTAGTGATGCCATGATGCATGAATCTACTACACCACCACCTTCCGGTAGCAGTGCGTTACTGCAGCAAGACTGACGTAACGTGGGAGGGTGAAGAACTGTCACATCTCTTTAATTTTGGACCATACGTGAAGAAGCACTGAAGATTTTAGTTAGTCAGACCTTTATAGTTTTACCTCAACTGTTTACTTTTTATTTCCAGAGGCTGGATGACATGTAAGGACGTAGAATTACTGTAATCAACCCATAAGTGGTGATCCTGCTTCACCAGTGTGTTTACAGTGTTGTTTAAGTGGGTCATCATTCAGATATGGAGAAACACTGTGCTGTGTGACAGTGGTCGTAGTCACGTCACTATTGTTGGACTTTCTGTTGGCTAATTATTCTCAATGTGTTTGCTAGATGTCAAGTGAATTGTAACTAACTTCTTCTCGGGAAGTATTGTAGATGAAGATCGTGGGTAAGTTAAGTCACCTAATAAGCAAACCTTGACTATTAGTCAGTGTTCAAAAAGCTTTGACAAAGTTTTCTTCAGCACTTGGAGCACAAACAGCACTCTGCAGAATCTGAAGGGTTATCGTTTTATGCTAATCTACGCATAACAATAAGTGATGCCCTGTCAGTATACATAGCCCTTACAACATGCCTCAAAACTGGCATTTTAAATGTTAGCCTTATCACTCTCCATGTCTGTTATTTGGAGTGCAATTTATAATTTACCTCATAGTTTTGCGTGTGTATGTGTGCTTTCGTATTTGAACTAATGACATCAATTTTCTGTCATTTTAAACACAGTGATTAAATTATATAAGCCTAATTAATCATATTGCTCTAATGTTAACGTGAAATATTGCTCCGTAAATCACAGTAGAGAGCTTTACCTTAGATGCAGTAAAAGTTTATAGTGAATGCAAAATTGTTTCAGCTTTGTTTTAAAACATTTGCTTTTGAGGAGTCAACAACTTCTGCTAGACAATTACTAGCAAAGGAACAGTGGCCTGTTACCATGGTGACATATTAGCACAATAGATCTAATTATGAATGTTTGACCATGTCCATAGATAAACAAAAGTTCACTTTAAAGAGTAAACAAGCTTGTGTTTAATGTTATACTTCAATGGTACAAGATGTATAAATATTTAAATTGGTGTGGACCATTTACACAAGCCCAGAGCATGTGGGACCCCTCATGCTACACGGTTTTAGCACACATGTTTTTTCTTTTTGCATCAGTTCCACTATTGTTTTAAAATTATTCTTATATAATCCAGTTATTTTAATGTCTAATTTAAAGTTCTAGATCAATGTCATATTTCTATTGTTTTGGCTCTGTTGCATCTCTGTTTAAACTAAATATCAAGGGCACAGGCGGAAAAAGGAGCACATTTTCTAGAACTAACTTTCTAGAACATATGAAGCTAATCAGAATGTTGTGAAGAGATTTTGCCATATTATCATCACAGTCCAAAATGGCCGCACAACTTGTTTATTGTAGTCTTGATGTCAGACGTGTTTTCCTGTATTTTATATTTCAGATGCTGTATGTTCTGCTGATTAAGGCAACACATACAGTCTTGTTGGTAAAATGTTGTACAAGAATCTACTGTTTTCTTTTATCTTTATTTTTTTAAGTGTCATTGTACATTTTTCCTGACAGGGTAATATTTTATTTAATACAATGTTGGTATGTATTAGTTCATTCAATACAGAGATTTTCTTAAGTATATTTAATACAGAGACTGTTTCTCTCTTTTTCCCTGTTATGGTTGAATAATTATTTAAAGCTGCAATCCGTAACTCTAACCTCTCTATCTCTGTTTGAAACATGAAATTGCAGGTTACTTTACGTACTTTTCTTTGCGTATGTTGAAGCCGAACGAGACCAAATTGACATTTCCCAGGAAATCGGACCCGACAGCTGAATTAATAAATCTTTATTATAAACTTACTGTTGCGATGTGGGTAAACAGATCGTTCTGAACACCAGTCTGTTATGTACTTAATCTATAACTGAAGTCACCAATTGCTGCTTTAAAAAAATACTGGCCGTGTAGTAATTTCTCTATTTCATTTGACCACTAGGTGGTACATTGAAAGTCTTATTCCACAAATCTGAGTCCAGACAAATTTATGTTTGGTGTCAGTGGCACCTGTTATTTCAATTGCTGTAGATAAATATAGATAAAATGGATTAAAAAAAACATTACGTTGTCTTAAGAGATTCAGCCTGTTTGTGGCCATGTATGCGTAAATGACTTGTTTAAGCAGGACCATTAACCATCACACCAGCCAGTGTTGTATGGGATTGAAACCACAGAAGGAAATGGCACACTCACACAGCAAAGCTGTATAAACCCCCTCAGGTGCTGTTCACAGATCTGTGGCCGTTCATAGCAACAATTCTTTGAAACTGACCTGAGAGCAGATGCGTAGTGCGGCGGCTGTCTGAATGAGAGCCACACCCTGTTATTCAAACAGAAAGAGTTAACAGGAAAGGATTTAATGCAAGCACCTCAATGAGCCCATTGTGATAACACAGACTGAAAGATTCAACAGGGGCTTAGCAGGAACTCAAGAAAAATCTGATGTTCCAGCACAGACAGATCAAATATGGTCTCATTTTTTAATTTAAGAAATTCAAAGCATTGAAACCATCGTGCACAATGTTAAAATACTACACAATATTAAAAATATCAAAATCAGCTTTTGTGCTTTATAAACCAATGCTTCTCATGCACGTCAAAGTCCTTTAAAGTTAAAAACAGATATTCACATTACCTACAGTGATTTTTAAGTTAAAAAACTAAAACGGTTCCTTGATAAAACTCATATCTGGGAGTTTGGACATCACACACTATGTAGTGATGCAGTGCACACAGCTGCAGGCCTCTGAAAATCAGTCATATGATGCTGGCCACACTGCTAGTGAGAGGAAGGAGTGCACTGTGTGTCTACCTTTATGAGGTTTCTTTGAGATAGACATTATAATCACGATTGTTTTCATCTTTCTGTTACACATCTGTACATAAACGATGCCTGGGTTGTTTGTGCATCGTTCACTCTTCTTATAACAAATGCAGTCAGCTGCTTTCTGTCCAAGAAATCAGCTTTATAGAGACCCTTTATAGAGAAAGCTGATGAATTTCTCCTTGCTTTTACTCCTAACCCCAAAGCTTACTTTTCTAAATGCAATGCATACGTGTGACAGAAACAATACAATTAAATTAGTCTATAAGACTACTCGTCGTATTAGTATTTTAATTTGGGTGTGCACTTCCAGGATTTTGGGCACTTGCCTAAAGAAGTTAGTAAGTTATTTCTGTTTTCGGAAGCGAAAGTTTAGGGTATCCACATAACCCGCTTTCTGAAACACCCCTCCGGACGATAAAGCGGCGGCTGGGCGGGGCGATGGTTAGTTTCATTCCCCCCACGAAGTGAATTTCGCCCGCTGGCTTCATTGGACGAGCAGCGGGAGTCCGGTGGGCTCTTGATCCGTTTTCGCTTCTGAGCGGCTGGTTTAGGATCCGGTTCAACTTCCTCCAGCCCGGTCCCAGCTCTGAGTGCTGACGGTAACGCAGTGAGTTGTAGGGAGGTTTTGTGTGCGTGCTCCGCACTTTAAACCACACTGAGAGCCGCACGCCTCCCTCATCACCCCGCAGCCGGTGTGAAGTCGTGGTCAGTCCGGAGCAGAGACCCGGGGGTATAAAGCATCGGAAGGTAAATGAATGACATTTTAATTCGGGCACATTTCAGTGTTTGTAGC
Source organism: Chromobotia macracanthus (assembly GCA_036877525.1). Taxonomy (NCBI): domain Eukaryota; kingdom Metazoa; phylum Chordata; class Actinopteri; order Cypriniformes; family Botiidae; genus Chromobotia; species Chromobotia macracanthus. The sequence goes on from JAZGTH010000019.1 coordinate 4,981,284, forward strand.
GTGTTGTTGTTTTGTTGAGAAGGAAGCTGCTTGTCTTTTAACCCGTTTGCCAAACTATCAGCCTTTTGTTACTGTCGGCACTCCAGTATCCATTTAGCGCGGGTTGCATCGTTTTATTCCCGGTTATTGTGCAAAATCCGAGCTTGGGAGGTTTGGGGCTGGACATTATTGTAAGGATGCATCGATTTATATACAAATGGCATGAACTGCACGGCGGCCTGCTCTCCTTTTTACAGCTATTCGTATTTATACTCGCCACGCGTGAAAGCGTATTAGGCGATATTAAATCGCGGTGATCGTATCCGTAAACGCGATCATTTAGAGATGTCATTCAGTGATGTTCAGGGTCGTGTTGTGAATGTGAAGTGTTGCAAATCTTTGTTTGGATAGAAAAACGCATCGGTGCACGTTGATTCGCATCGCCCGTCTTTGCATCTCCTAAAGGAAAGGCATCGCTGTGTAAACGGGCGTCTGTGGGCTGCTGTCTGTTGATGGTGCTTTTTGTGTATTAAATGTCTCCATTATTTCTTTCAGGAGCAGCTGCCTTGTTTTGCACTTGAAATGATCGCGTTGATGTAGGTCTGCGGATAACAACGCGACGCGCATCACACCCGGCCTCTGTTTACGTGCTAGAATGACGCGACGCGTGCGCGCTGGACGCGGGGAGCGCGTTGTCGCTGTTTGCTTTTAGGGCTAATGGGCCGGATATTTGCGCGTCCTCGGGAAACTGTTGACTGAACTGATTTGTCAATTATTTACGACAAGTCCCCCCTTTAGCTGAAATAATGCCAATCTAGAACAAATGTCGTTTTCCTTTAATTGTGTGTTACTCAATTTGGAGGCACAATTGGGCACCCCTGCAGTTCCATCACGGACCACATAGAGCTCGATCCAGGGTGCTGGGCTTGTTAGTTTAGGAGGGTCCTGATAAAGCTATTTTGACACATAAAGACAATTGCTGGCTTATCTAATTTCCTGCTGGTTTAAGTCATTTACATGTGCATCTTTGCACGGTCATTTGAAACGTATAACCTCGTAACATATGGGAATGACATTGTCACCAAGCTCACAATGGCTGATGTGGGTTTAGGATACAGTGCCTCGCAGTAGCTCGTGCCAGATGATGTTCTGACCGACTCGAATCAACAATCCACAATTGAATCCGGTTACTCTAGTTATGTATGAATCTGATAATCGAATGGTTTTAATATAGGCTTTTATTATGCTGTTTTATGTCCTATACTTTATTACTAGTGTCTGTGTGGCTGACCTCAGGTCAGGCTGTTTGAAATGGAATACGAACACAATGGGTATTTTAGCAACTCTATATTTTATTACATTTTGTGTAGTGTTCCTTTACACTTAATGTAACTTATTTTGCCAAATCCATTGTCCAGATAGGTCCATGCAAACATAAAATGTTAGTGTTAGCCTTCGTTTCATTTTTTCCCCATAGTTTTCAGGAATAGTTTGTTGGTTTTATGCTGCATGGTTAGTGGTTAGACTCGGTTTAAGTCAGAAAGTGCAATCAATCGACAAAATGCAACTATTGCATCCTATGAGCTACTGATTTCATCATTTGTTGAGTCATCATGTCTGTGCTTGAAGCTGTTATTGGTTTCTGTCATTGTGGTGATGTGTTTGGCCCACTGATTCCTCAAGTCTGGTCTCTAGATTCTGCAGATGGCATTACATTTTTTTGTTATTTTTGCATACAGCAACTTTCTGACCAGTTGATGTCTTTCCTCTATGGACATTTTGCAGTCACTTCAGCAGCTGCATATTATACCATTAAACGGCTTCTTAGGTGTCACAATAGCAGTTGTCTGATTGGTTCCATCTTAAGACATGACCTCATAGTTGGGGTGGTCGAGGTTGGCGAGTAGTCGCCTTGTTTGGAGGCAGCCCCAATTCTTTGCGGTGGATTAATGAAGTTAACCGTGGTGATCATCAAATAGCTTGCTCACCAGTCCACTCCCTTACACATACTTGGATAACCTGATTTAGTATAAACTGGATGGATTCCAGATACAGTAATGTAAATTCCAGTCTATCATCGAGTCTGGTGTTTTTGTAGCCTGTGAAATGGCTTCCTGAATTTATCGTCAGAATGACTTACTCTGTGCTTGATCTCAGCTTTGCATTTGGGAAAAGCATTTAGAAATACCCCTTTATAACATTAAAACCTTTCTGGTGGTTTATGTGGCTTGCTTATCTGTTGAAACATTGGCACTGACTTAAGAGATCTCAACTGTCAGCAAAAAGGCTGTGCTTGTGTGTTTAAATGAAGTCAGCAACTTAATCCTCATGTAAACCCGAATGCTTAATGTATTTAAATAATTTAGTACTGTAAACATAATTTTCTTAAATCTTACTAGCTTAAATATTTATTTTAAGTTACTGTAACATTTTCTATTATAATCTGGTTATAAAATATAAAATTGTAAATACAAAAGGTAGAAATGAATTCATCGTGACAGATCAAAGCATGCACATCTGTAAATGGTGTAAATGGGGATCTGTCTCACCTGACCGCCTGTGACTGCTTTCAAAAAGATGCATTTTAATACCAGGTGTAAATGGGGCCTAAATGTCCCAGGTTGTTTTGGCAGCTCTTTTCTGGCTCTGCCCAGCCCCCATCAGCATGGTGCTTGGAATACAATGGGGCATGACCTTTCTTAATCCTTACATTACGCATGCCAGAATCAAACCCTGCTGGGTCATTAAGCCCCATTCACACCCTATACTCGCACAGCACACACATTCGCTTGTCTGGAGCTAATCCTGTTGAATGAGAGGGATGGGGGTCATCTGCTCCAGCAGGCCTGTACAGTTTCTTTTTGTTTATCTGCATTGTTACTACCGTTTCGCACTCCTGATAATGTTTGACACTCAAGCTCAGCCCCACAGCCAGTACTGACCCATCTGCCTCCCCCACACTGGTCCAGTCACCATTCACCAATACACACAACACTGCTTATAGGAAGTAATGCCTTCACCTAAAAATAAGAACTGAATCATGCATTAGGAGCTGTTGTGAATGGGGAAGATATTCCTTATACCTAATGCAGCATGTGATGTTCTGTACAATACAGGCATCAGTAGCACTTTACGCTATTAATTTATGCTTACACTGGAACTAAGATTATGATCTGCCCAGATGGGTTTGGGTCAGCCACCTTTCTACAAAACCACATTTTGACTTGGTTAATGACACATTTGTCTGAAGGGTTGTCAGCTACAATAGTGTTGTGTTTGAAATCTACTGTACTGTTAAATTACAGCCTGGTTTGTTTAATAAGGCAGGTAATGTAACAGTTTCACAGACAGCTGGGTAAATGTGCATTTATGTGTGTATGAGAGCAAGTTAGAGAAAACAGAAATCGCACAGACTGCTGGAAACCAGTTTTATTAACACAACATTCCAGAAAGTGTATTTAAAAAAAATCCTGCATCCCGTGAGGAGCATATTTCACACAAGCAGTTTTTACTTTTGCAGTTGTGGGAGTTGTGACTTCCTTTCTCATGTCCATTTAAAGGAATGTGTTATGCTTAATCACATTGAAAAGTTACTTTCCAGCACCACACTGCATGGCTCATTTTGTCCTAGCACTGAACGTTACTGATATGCTAGCATGCTCTACACAGGGCTGAATCGTTTGTTATTACTGGCTGCTGTTTTTCTGTATAGGAAGCATGAAAGTACAAGGTAACGCCCACAGGCCAATGCAAATTTCAGAGGTCACAAATTTGCAGGTGTTGATTCATAATTTATAAAGAAAGAAATCAATTTGATGAACTCGCTATGTGTAAATATGAGGTTATTGGCTGTTTTGAAAGAGGACAATCCCTCTTAGTTAGTTTTGATAGATTTATGCTTAAAACAAGAACAACAAATGTAATATGTTGAGTACTGAAGGTTTCAGTGTAACCCTTAAAAACGTAATGAATGGGTCTATGCAGAGTGTCATGACAACGTTTTAGTAATGCTGTGAGAGCGGTCCCATAAGGAGTCACTGTGGGAATTAAATGAATAACAGACTGTAATGTGGAGGCACTAAAAGGGCTGTGTTGAAAGACAGCAGTAATGTTTGTATGGGTTGATTTTTCTCCTAGGAGTGTGTGTGCAAATGGCTGTTGTGAGAGCACTGCCTTGTATGGGCACAATGTCTCTCTCTGCCTCTCTGATGGTGTGCTGTTGGTATCTTTCTTTTGTCCCATCCAATCTTTGCAATTATTGTCTTGCTATGACTGGGTCAAAGTTACAGATAATGACTTGAATATAAAATTACAGTTAAAAGCCAAACAACAGGGGCACATATATTTGTTAAAGGAGGGCTGAGGTCCTACTGCTGTCTCTTGTTACAAGAATGCAGGATGTGGCCAGCTGCAGCTGCGTGCAAATAGCTGCATGTTTCTCTATGACGGCTGGTTATGGCTCGGCCATGAGGAACTGGGTTCCCTGTGCAGGAATCTGGGTTTGCAGGGCCTCTGTTATGTCCAGTCGTTTATTCTACCCACATTCTCCTGTTTTCATTAGAATTCTAGAATGCAGATTTACAACATCTGAACAGTTTTTAATGTGTGTGTGTGTGTGTGGGATGATGTCACCAACAGATGTTTCGGAGAATGGTCAGTGAAGCCATCACGCCACTATATTAGGGAGATCCTCCGAGGACTGTTTCTTCAGATCCATTATAGAGCTTGGGCTATACATAAATTCTCTAATCCAAGCAAATAAAAGAGCAAGATATTGAATAAGGCTGGTGTCATTGATATCTGAGTTTGGACAAGAGTTGCCCTCACATGACTAGTTGCTTTTTATTTTCAGATCTCCATGTGGTCTGTTTCATCATTTGTAATGTGGTTTGTAAAATTGGGATTTTGTGTGTTTGTCGTTTCATCTGCAGTGTCTTTTCATTAATCTGCTTGCATTAGGTTTCATCCCAAACACTACGGCTTTATGCAGTCAAACCAGGTCACACATGCATGTGCAACACACACACACACACACACACACAGGTTTTATATGAAGTTAATAAAATGTCTGGCATTGGTACAATGGCGCTTCATTATATTAGACTTAAACCCAAATACATTGTAAAAATATTTGGATGATCCACATTTAAGCCTTTGCAAAATTGCTGATATATGCACACCTGTGACCATCCATTCCATTTCCAGTCAAATTCTATTTAATTTTATTCATATTCCATGTTGCACTATTGCGTGGTAACTATAAACAACATCGTGTTTACAAAGCTGTCTGTGCTGAAAATACACATCACAACACCGTTTTCAGATTCAGATTTTAAAATAAAGCGCAGATGTCAACTGTTAACCACTGTGTAAACTAAATGAACGTTTATGGTTACACTTACTTTCCATCTCCAGTTTTTTATTCTCTTTTCTTCGACCTTTTTATGCACATTATTGCTAACCACATTCTCTGCTCACTGGAAAATAAGAGATGACTAATGGTGTGATTTTTATGGGAAACTGAGTGCAAACTGTAAATGTAACACAGCTGGACTCATTGTATGGGGCAGTTGTGGCGTACTGATTAGAGGGTCAGACTTGTAACCAGAAGGTGTGCGTTCACGATTTGCAGTTGTGTATGTTAACTACTCACTATTCTAAGGTGTGTAAATTTACTGGATTGGATAAAATGCAGAGGATGAATTCTAAAGTATGGGTCTCCATACTTGACCAGCACGTCATGTTATGTATGTTTAAAATAATTTTTAATTTGCTGAAAGGCTATCATGTTGTAAAAAAGTTTTCACTACAAGTTAAAGCTTTTTCTGACAAAACTGGATCTTTTAATATTTGGAATGTACTCTTGTTGATCTCCACATCACCATGAGATGCAGCAGCAGGACTGCTGGGTATTTTTGTCCTACTCTGGGCAGGAGGATGACCTCACCATTCATCATCTTGGCCCGTGGGGTGACGTGTTCTCTAGAACGTGTTTCTCATGCGCCTTCTTTGTCGTCCATGTCTCAAATGAAGTCTTGAGTGTTTCTTGACTTTCTGATTTACAATTTCATTGTTTTCCTCTTGACTTTGTTGCACACACTTAAGCGCACTCGTGTCCTTGATGGTGCCAAATTAAAATTTGATTCCACTGCTTGCCTTGTCATTGCTACTTTATGCTTTGTTTTCCTTCACCTCTTTCGTATTGTTTCCTTATTTGCTGATCTGTTCAGTGGTTTGGATCTGGTGGAGGCCAAACAATAGCTCAGCTGCTGAGGCCATCTGTGTGGCTGCAGAGAGGGAACAGATCTGATGGAGAGGAGGAGGGGGGCAGAAGAAAGGGGGGGTTATAGTTAAGGAGGGCTGTTTAAGGAGGGAGAAAGGCAAGAGGACACTGTGAATAGGGGATTTTAGAGAAAGGAGTGGGGTGAATGGGTTCATAGTTCCCCCCCCACATGAACTCTTTCTCTCTATCTTTATTTGTTTCTCTTAGAGCTTCATACCATAATCCTTTTGCTGACAAGCCATTGCATAAGTCCTTAAGCAAGAGTAATATAAAGGCTTAAATAGTGAGGTGCTGCAATTAAATGGTTCACTTTCTTGAGGATCTCATGCAATCAGTTGCAGTTGAGGCTTGTGTACATGTCAGTTAGCTTAAAGGTCACATACATGCTAACGCAATTACGTTATTACGTAATCATGTAATCGTAATTGTTTAACATTTACAGTCTTTTCTGATCAAGTGACTCATTTTGCACCTCACAGATAGTTTATCCATAGATAAATGGTATTATCCAATCCAGTGCTTTTTTGGAATGAGAATGCCCCTCCCCTCAATACCACATGCAGCTGACTAGCAAGTAGAAAATCATGGTTCATGGCTGATTTCTTTTGAAATGAGTCTCACTTGTGTCCTTATTTATTAATGCTGTTTTAAAGATTTTGACTTAAAGAAGAGATGAAGTTTTTGCTCCTTAAAATCTTGGTAGTTCAAATTAACTACAGTTTCAATTTTAAATGAAGTGTTTTCTAGCTCTATAAATTTGGTCTAAAAAAGTAATTTGTTTGTTTGACCCAGACTTGATTTTTTCATAATTCATCATTTCCTGTTTTTTTAATTCGAACCTCACAGGGATGGTTCCCAGATGAAAAGCTGTTTCCCATATAAATTAAATGCCTCTCTCAGTGAAATGTTTCACTTTCTGAAAATTCAGTTTCAGTTGGTTAACAGAACTTAAAATGGAAACAAGGTTTATCTGTGAATCGTGTCTATAAGGAAATCCAGTTGTAGTTCTATTACAAACCACATGGTACTTGGAAAAAATGTGCTGTTTCCAAACTGAGTGTATATATCTGTTTTTCCCCTTGCAGGGCAGTTAGGTTGGCAACATCCATCATCCCTGGGTTCAGTGTTTGAGCAGCACTGAATCCAGTAAGCGCTTTCAGCACAAAAAAAGGGGTCAGCGGCTAATATTGGCGATGAAACCTGATGGGGTGGCCACAGCACCGTCTGAACCAATGGAAGCAGAGGAAACAGAACCAGTAGCAGAACCAATTGGCACTGAAGGGGCGTCTCAAAATGGCACTACTCCATCAGCTCCACAACCTGGTGAACCCCAAAATCAGCAAGAGGCTCCCTCATCTGTGAAGGAGGCTCCTGGGAAGCCAGTGGATCCCAAAGGAAAATCTAAAGGCCCAGTAAAAGGTAAAACTACAACAGTAGGCCCAGCGAGCACTGGACCAGGTACAAGACCCAAAGTAACCCAAAGCCGTGTAGCTAATGGCATCACAAAAACCGCAGCAAGCAACACAACCAAGAAACCCATTCAAGCTACCGCTGCGACAGCAGAGAAGAAGAAGCCCGCCACTGCTGTTGGAGCGCCTGCTCCCAGTAAGAAACCTGCTGGTCCTTCCACTGGTGTTACAACCTCAAGGGTCCAACCTAAGGTGATGGCTGTCGGAACCAGTAGAACAATGACGACAACAACCGCGACCAGTGGTACAAAGACAGGAACAGCTGCCAGCACAGCCACTAGCCTCAGTAGGAGACCTGCCACAGCTTCCATCAGTGCCCCAACCAAGCCTAAAACCACAGGTAGGAGGACTCAGAATATCTTGCGTATATGTTTACTTATTGAACAGGCACTTACTAAATTTGGATTTGGGTATGAACCACAGATTATGAATTGTTAGATGTTCTATCATGGGGGTTTGTTCCATCATTCCAATGTTCTGAACAGCGCATACATGCGGTGTAGTTAGAGGTTGAGGCAGGATGACAAATCATTTCCATTACATTAGTCGGTTCACATCTTTCCGGAGCTTTTTTGTGCATAGTTATTGAGTTATAGTTCATTTTTAAATCTAGTTATAGTTATAGTTCAATTTTTCCCAGAATGTAGTGCAGTGAGTAATACAGAAGATGTGCTAGTTTCCTCACAAAATAAATTAAATTCTAATCATCAAGCTTTTGCATTTATTTTACAGCTGTTTTTAGGATTAACTAAAATTAACTAAAATGTTTAGGATTAACTTCAGTGAATTTTCAGTTTATTTTTCTTTCTCAGCTCCAGCTCCAAGGCCCACCACTGCCAAACCCAGCACTTCAGCCACAGCCAAAACCACTACTGCTCCCAAAACTAACAGGTAAACCAGCCAGTGATGTTTTCAATTGTAGTTTGAGCTTGGACATTTGACTAGATTGGAATTACTTATGTTGCCTCGAGTTGCATATTTTGTTGTATTTTTTTTGTGGATAACGTGCATGGTTGAGTTCGAACAAATGCATTGTATGTCTGGGGTAGCTTGTAGATTTTATTGGAATTGTATCATATTATATAGTCATTAATTGGAGCAGTCTGAGTGGAATCAATATGGTAAGAATTCCCTTAGAACTCCAGTATAGATTTAAAGGGATGCAGAGTTGAAATGCCTTTGTGTTTTGGCCACTGTTATAGTTTTAGGAAGCTACTCTGAAACCATAGTTTGACAAGCTACAAGCTACTCATAAATTTAAGTGCTTAAGATATAGCTAGGTTACCCTTCTGAAAAAGTAGTTAGCTACACTACAACTTGCTATTAAAAACATTGAAACTACTTTAAATAAAAAAAAAAATACATGACATTGTATATTACAAATAAGTAAATAATTGTTAATGATTAATGTTTTAAGTAAAAGGTTTGGGGTTTAAGACAATGTAACATAATGCAATTATGATTTCACAAAGTCTGCTTCGATTAGGTTTACTGTGGTGATCATAAAGTCTGTTATTATAGAGGATTCTTCACTTTCTATTAGACATGCACTTAGACTGATGCTGTCTTTCTCGCCTTTCGTATCAGATCAGTATTACTTTATTATAATGAATGAGTGGACTTATATACTGTATTTAACTATATTTATACTATAACTATATTTGTTCTGTATTGCATTGCATTGGCTTTAAACACGTTACAACGGTTTGCCTCAGAAAAACCTGACGTAGCAATCCAAGTTCAGAAATGTGATTATGCTGATTCAATACCAAAACACCTTATAAGATATCAAAACCATTAAAAACCATACTTCACTGCAACAGCCAAGTACCTGTGTGACCCACCTTATCCCCATGTATGACCCAAACTCCTGCTTTACTCAATAATGAGACAAACTCTTCTCAGTGAACCATAAAGCCGCCAGATGCGCAACATAATGCACATTTTTAATTTGTGACCTAATAAGAAGAGGTATCCCGTGCTGCTTCAAAGCATTGCTGGTTTATCATGCAAAACGGAATGTAGCTTTTGGTCGTGCTACATCACTATCTGCTGGAGAATGTATTTAGCTACTGGAAAAGCTACACAGTTTAAAAGTAACAGAGCTTCTGTCAGGCTACAGAAAAATGTAGTTAAAGTAGCAGCATTAGTCACACAAATATCGACGACTGCGTGTTGAGCAGTGGAATGGGCTCTTTTGTGCGTGAGCGTGACGGTTATTGGCTCATGTGTCGGTCCCACTCTGAGTCAGACTCACTGAAAGACGGCTCAGATCAGGCTTTGATAAACCAGAGTATAGCCTCAACAGTGCTCTTTTTGTTGTTGATCCTCTTTGGAAATGTTAATTGGTATCTTCCCTTGAGTTAAATGGCTTTCATGACTAAAGATATAAAGTTATATTGTCTTCTGTTTTCTTCAGTCTCTGACTATTTGTATTCCAGCATTTCTCATTTGGAATTTTGTTCATCTGATTCTTGTAATAATTCCAATTGGTCAGTTTAATCGCTTTCCCAATCTTATCAATAATATAATATTTGTTCTAGGTTAAAAGAAATTAAAAAAATGTGCACAAACCTTGTGAAAATCTTTCAGAAGACTCTAAAGCTGTGTTTCTAACAATTCCAACTAAATTTTGTGCAACCTCTTCAAATTTACATTGTGTAAATACATAGTTAAAGATACATGACAGCCTCGGCTACTAAATTTCATCAGCCTCATTTTAATTCATGCCCTTAATTCCATGCTTCATGTCAGTTTACAGGGCCGCACAGGTTTTGCTCTTGTTGGAAATGTATGTGTGTTAGTTCAAGCACCTCAGACAAACAGAAGTGCAGGGTGTGGCATGTGTGTCTGTGTTTCTGTATTGACTCTGAATTCAGTCTAGAATAAAAATGTCTGTAACTGGAACAGTGGAAGATGGTTAGTGAATTGTGGGTTTATATCTGAGCCTTCATTGATCTTCCTTATTGGGCATGTTTATTTTGCTTTGATGTGTCACGTAATAACATAAAACCTTCCTGAAGCTTCAAATGGCATGTTTACACTGCAGAAGCACAATTGCACTCCCACTGTGGGAAATGTAAACTAGCTCCATAAAAGCGTTCTCGTAATGTAACCACAGCGTCTTTTTTCACTTGCACGCGTTTTTGCATAAATGAATGTTCCTGGCTTATGTCTACAGTTTGCAAGATGAACAATCCCACTCCCTCTGTTTAAGTTTGGGGTGTTTTTGGCTGCAGATAAGTGTTGCTCTCACTAAATCAAGTGGCTGCAGACTAAGACCCTTTAATTTTTTTTAAAAGCCCTTCCATCCACACACCCTCAAAGCAAGCAGCGAGTTCACGTGTGCCTGTGTTGCACAAAGGCTGTAATAGCTCGGGCAGATGGAGTTGAGTTCTGCAGAACAGGAAATGTTTCTTGAAATTGGATTTTAGCATCAGTCTAAATTGATTTCATCGACCGTTTAAATATCCCATATACCAAGCTGCTGGTTAGTCTTTCTCCATTCGTTTTCCATTTTTATGTCCTGGCTGCAGAAGTACTGGAGAACCAGATTGCTTCCATCACATTATACCATGAGGAAAAACATTTAAAAATGAATGAGCTAATGAATTTTGAAACACTGCAATGGCGTTAATGAGGTTGCAAATATACCCTGCACCCGTGAAGACCCACAATGAATGGAGTAATGAGGACACTGAGTGATGTTTTAAACCATGAGTGCAGCTGGGGTGTAAAGTAAATCCACAGCCTGGGGCTCTGCTGAATGATGCTCATTTCATTCAGAACTGTATCTTTATCCACATGGCCATTACTTGACCTATAAACCAAAGGAAGGTTGTTGAAGGTTGTTTTCATTTGTAAAATTGAGTCTGTCATCCTTCTAAAAGTCTAAAAGTTTCACTGTGTTATGTGTTGTCATTGTCTGACAGTCTTCATTAAAATTGTACCTTCAGAAATGTTGGTAGGCCACAAATATAATGAGCCCTCAACAAGCAAAATACGTTTTGTTTACCCTCTTGTGAACCTAAAGCTCTGGAAAGTTTTTTTTATTTTTTTACACTGACAAATGGAAAGCTGAGGACAGGCTGAGCAGTTTCCCCAATAATGCAGACCTTGAAGCAATCAGTGTCACTTTTTAGTTGTTTGTGGTAGCCTCAGTACTGGAAAAAGGAAGATACGATGCAAAGCTGACTTTACCTAATTTGCTGTGCTGATCTTTTTAACCTCATGCCCAATGCTCTTCTGCTGGCTTAATATGGCAATCCTTTTTTCTGTCCATTTTATTGTCTTTGTTTTTTACTCTTTTATCCAAAGTTTAATCATCGTCCTAGTTAGTACATATAAACTTTATGTAGGTCATAGAATTCTGACGGAAAATTTCCAATTCTTTTGTTCTCATTCTATAACAATTGGCTGTTGTTTTACAATAATTTGTGGGGGAGGTGTTGTAGTCTAGGCATGTGGGGCCAAGCCCAAGTCCACTTGTGAATATGCCTCTCTTTTAAATCCCATATTTTCGTGGGATGAACCCCAGTGCATATCCACTATTGCTCTGAGGCAACAGTTTCAACCTGCATTAGGGGAGTGTAGGCTAGACATAAGGAATTATCTTCCATTTCTTCTTAGTGTGGTCACTAGCAAAGCGTTTCACCCATCCCCACTCCTGCTCCTTCCCTTTCACACTATTTCTCCTCCACCTCTTACTTACTTCCTTGTCTCCTCTCTAGTCATTTGTCTCAGGTTAGAAAATGGAAGGTAGATGAGCCCTGACGGATTGGGTTTCTGGTACTGAATGAAATTGCTTTTATGGCACATGTGCAGATTACATATAGGTGCCGGGTTTGTTGAGAGTGAGTTTTGTGCATGCATTAACAATAGGGGTGTAACAATATACCAATGCCACGGTTCAGTTTATGTCACTGATTTGGAGCCACAGTTCAGTTCTGTTGTGGGGACAGGGTTCATAGCATGGCACCAGTAATGCCAAAGAACAAATGCTAAAGAATATATCAAGTATGAACATATGCATAAATGTGACATGCACTATAAGGTGGTGATCATGGTCTTTATGAAAGTGTTGTTGTATTATGAACGAGTGGTCTCTGATTAATGCTTACAGAAAGTCTTCTCGTATCTATGAAGTCCATGACACAACAAAAGTAAATGTGTTTCAGTGATCATTTTAGTGACATTAGATAAAGTGTGTTCAACCTCAACAATGGGCCAGGGCTGGATTAGGCCAGCAGGGTGCGGGGATCATTCAGTATGCCATGAGAGTACCGCGGTATGTACCATGATACGGTATGATATTGCTCCTATCAGACAAACATCTTAGATGGAGATTTAATGCAACAAATGCACGAATTGTGCCTCATTTTTATACTTTCTGTATCTGTTCATATGGTAAAAATGTGAATGTGTACCAAACTGCATATCTTTAAACTTGCACAGATAAAATAGATAACAAACAGTCATGAGTCCTGAGTCATGAGAACTGCTTTTGACAATTTTTCTTTTAGGACAAATGGAAGTACTGCCTCACAAACAGCAGCCACCTTAGCTACAGGCAGAACAACCACCAGTACGACGAATACTGCAGTGGGTAAAACAAGCCGCACGGCTTCTCAGCCTGTTAAACCCCTGGTCACTGCATCAACTGCTCGCAAAGGTGGAGTACCATTTTCAGCAAAGCATTTTAAATATTTATTGATAAAAAATATTGCTAATGTTTTAGTGCCTTATATAATTAACATGCATTTATTATTTATAGATGCTGGCAAAATGGTCACTACCGCACCAGCAAAGAAACCAGTTGTAACAAAAACAAACCGTCCTGCTGCCAGCAAACCCTCAAACACAGAGGCTCCAAAACCAGCTGCAGCTACAAAACAACCTCTACCTAGCATTAAAGCACCTCAACCGAAACCAGATGACAAAAAAAGTGTACCAACACGTAAGGTGCCACCTAGTCCACGAAACACTTACTCAAGGCCAACATCAATAAAGAACGTTGCAGCCTCCCCTAGTCACAGACAGAGCACTACGACAATCACTGGAAAGCTCCAACCAACCAAACCTACACAGTCTGTTTTACCCCTTGTTGTCAAAGGAAAGCCTGCTAAAAAAGAACCTGCAGCAGGGTCTGTGCAGCTTTCAGCAGCTGCAGTAGCTACTGTTGCAACAACTGCAGCCATAGCTATAGAAGAATCTGTTTTGGGGCCTGAAGTTACTGTATTAGAGAGCTCTTTACACACACCGGCCTCCTCATCTTTAGATGTCCAGGAAAATATAGATGTGCTGGTCCTTAATACCAATGCCAACACAGAGTCTATTACTCAAGAGGCTGTTGTAGAAGCTGGTCCTATTGAGGTTTCTGGTCCTACAGCTTCTGCAGTTATTCAGGAATTTGTAGAACATGGAACAGTTGATGAAAATCTCACTGCTGATGTGGCACCAGTTGCACAGGAAGCAGTTCAACAAGAAACCATAACCACTTTACCATTTGATAACCCTTCTGCTACAATAGTACCCTCTGTTGGCTTAGAAGTGTCTGAAAAAGCTGAACTAATTAAAAGTGACTGTTATGAAGATGTGGAAGAAGAAGAGAGGGAGGGCAGTCAGCAAGTATCTTTATCAGAAATGAGTGGCACTCAGCCTACTGAGGAGTCTAGACCTGGGTCAGCTGGGCTTCCTGGGTCCATTTGGCGGGCAGGAGCTATGCTATCTGAGCTTGACTCTGAAGATGTAAGCTGCAGCCAACAAGGGGCATCAGAGCTCAGTGCTCCAGGTGTGCTGGAAGGGACGGAAAGCATAGATGATCTAGGTGATGCTAGTCTTAAAGGAGCAGATGGAGAAGGTGCATCTGTTGGGTCCCCTGACTTTGAGAAGGTTTCTGACATTCTTAATGAAGAGGATGATGACGAGGACGATAATGATCGAGTTTGTGATATGGAAGTAGGGTCGGAAAGAGCAGAGGACTCACACAGGCAGCATCATGACAATGAAGAAGAAGAAGAAGATGATGAAGATGTAGAAATGGCAAGCGAGGGCATAACTGAGAGTGGGCTTGAAAGTTATGGGAATGCAGATGAGGATGACTTGACAGAAGACTACAGGTTGGACAACCTGAATCGTATCCAGCCTTCTCCCATGGATGTCTCTGCCCCTCTGGCTGCCCAATGGAATCAGTCCAGTTGCTTTGCTGATCCTTGGGCCCAATTACCACAACCTGCCTCTACTCTTCTCTCTAGCCCTTCCTCTGACTGTTGGCAAGCAGACCAAGAAACCCCAATGCAGGCACCTGCTCAAGCAACACTGGACGGTAGCAGCTCTGATAGAGGTCCTTCTTCCTCTTACCCCCCAAACCTTTTTGATCTTCCACCTTGTTCATCTCAACAATCTCTACTCACCACTGCAGTGGAGCATGTGTGCCCCAAACCAGGCCCAACACTGCCTCAAGTCTGTGAATCTCAATCCCAGGTGATTGGACCACTCAGTGGCCTTGAGCTACCATCTGACACAAGTTTACCAGAGGAAGTGAAAGATTACAGCAGCTGCTCAGGTACTGAGATTCATTCCATAAGGGAGCCGTATTCAGAACCACCGAACCCGGTCTTGCCTGACATTATGCAAGATTTAGGCATTCACCTTGAACATGCTGATGAAGAGGAAGAACAAGAGACTCTGCCAGCTGATGATGTTCTGGGTGGTCCAGCAACTGCTCCAGCATCTGCACCATCATCTCCTTCATCAGCTACTGAGGATGAGGCAAGTGACACAGAAGGTGAAATGCAGATAAGTGACCCTCAAGCTGAGCTACTTGTCACTGGCAATACCTGTGGAACAGCACCTGTGGCCCACAGTTTGTCCACTCTAGAGGAGCGTGAAGAAATTGCTGGAGAGACTGAAGGTGGTGGTAGCGACACCCCTCAGTCTGCCACGTCTGCTGCATCCTATGGCTTTGACTACATGACCTCCAACTCCAATGCCCAGTCATCTGCAGAAAGTTGCAGCAAGAGTCCTGGCATCTTTTCCCTAGAAAATGAAGAGCAGCTTCCAGATGAGGCCAAGGATCCGTCTCTTCTTAAAGAGCTGACCCTGATACCTACTCCTGTCATTGAGGACAAGAATGAAACTCTCAGAAGCCAACACGGGGAGTTCCAGTCCCACTCAGAGCAACAGTACATGCTGTGTGGAGAGACTGGTGAGCTGCCTGAGCCTGATTTACCTCAGGGGGCTGCACTCTTAGAGTCAGGCTTGATAGATTCTCCATCCCCACAGAAATTGGAAGAACAACAAGAGCTTGACCCTCAGCATCCCTACTACTCCACTATATGCGAAAATACCGATAGTCCCTTGACAGGTAATGTATAGAGTGCACTTTAAGAATCCTTTAACTTCCAATATCCCTTGTTCATGTAATCACTATCTAGAGATTTTGTCTGGTTTGGAATTATGTTGATATGTTTTTTTTTTATTAAATTGATTGAGCAAAAATGGAGGCAAACATTATTCAGAACAGCGGTGCCACTTATGATACAATATAATACAACTATTACAGTCACATAAGTATAGGGCTTAGATCTCCTGTATGTGCAATAGCTACTACCATTTACAAAAGTTTACCTTTTCTGTTTAACTAATATTGGGTGTTGGTTTGAACTGGCATAAAATGTTTAAGAACTTCTCCAAACAACAAAAAAGTCTTGAAGAGAAATTAACAATATCGGACTTTCAACATATTTTGTGTGTATTTATCCAGTTCTTTTTTTTTTATTCTGATCAAATGCATATTCATTATTATTTGTAATTTTGTTGTTGATTAACTCAAAGTACCAATTTCTTCCCTATTTTCTTTATCGTCACCTGTCATTACACGTTTCTCTCTTCTGCACTTTAGGGTTTGTCAACCCCTTACTTTTTATGTCTTGTTAATCTGGAGTACTTAATATCTTAGCGTTAAATAAAGGTTAGATATTTAACACAAGTCTTTTCTCTGTATGTTTCTTGAGGTTTGAGTTTCAAGGTTATTTGCACCTGTTTATTTTAATGCACACTGTTGTGAATTACTATGGACTGTCAGTCACTTTCTAAGTCGACTAAAGTAGTCTCAGAGTAAAGATAATATAAAGTCTTTTTCATTATTAATAATTAACCAAAATAAATATGCTGTTGAGTTGTTATTTGGAAGCAATGTAAAATATTTAGTTCTGTAACAGTCTGACACCAAAATTAGTGTCTCTGCCATATGTAAATAGTTTAAGCTCACTTTGTCACAGCTGAATATTTTATTCACCATATCTCATACACCATGGTACCATGTTTGCTGTGTCATTGTAATTACTAATACTAATTAACAGTTTGTGAACTTACATATACACTTGCACACAAATATATAAAGCTGTTGTAAGTAGATTGTGTAAAGAAACCAAGACGTTTCCAGCAGGAGAAGTTTCTTCTATGCCATTATGTTCCTTTAGCTTGTACCCCCATCCCCCTTCTTTCCTTGTTTGATCTCCCCACCATCCAGAGGAGGACAAACAAGATCTGACCCTATCAGCCCTCTGGACCTCAACCTCTATCAAGGTGCTTTAAGTCCTCCAACTTCTTGTTTTATGATCTGTTTTGATACTGCTGCTTCTGGAGCACACTTTGCACACCTTCCTCTTGGGGACTAACTGGGTGCACCTGCTCTAATCACTTTGATTTATGTACAAAGTTTGGGCTGAAGCTAATCTGAAAGGATCTGGCTTGACACATTCACCTGGACTAATTGGACTTCAATAAATCCCCATGCTGAGTTTTTCGGCACCCCCAAAACTGGACTAGCTTTGCACAACCCACTTTTCAGTAACATCTGTGTTTAAACCGCATGCTCACCCCACCACAGAAATACACTGGGGTTGCTTATTTTGTAAGGCACGTTTTATTTTCTGTGCATGGGTCATGTTTCTTTGTTAAAAAGACGTATCTGATTACTTTGCTGCATTGTATAATTGTATATGCATGGTGAGCGCTCACTGTTGCATGCGTTCAGCTAATTGTCAGGGGTATTGTTTACCTCCATCAGCTTTGTTTGATTGTTTTTGTTTGCTGTTCACAATAATTTGTGGTTACTGCATATACAGGGTGTGGCCGCTTTTTTTTGCACAAATCTTTTAAATGTGTTTAGAGAAAATTACCAAGGTGTGAAATTACTTTTAATGCTTGATTTGTTTTTCATTTCTTCTACACTTGTAACTGTTTCCCCTTAAACTGCTGTCTCACAACATTGTTGCATTTTTCACAGTGCTTTTCTGTGCCATCAAACACTGCAGTTTTTGACATTATTTTATTACCTTCTGCTAACTCCTGTTTTTAACATGCTTTGGACTCTTTGCCTCATTCACAGGACAGAACTCCCACTCTCTACCACAACATGACTTGCTCCACATCCAAATGGCAATGTCTTCCAAACGTCGTCTCCGACCCCGAGCTGCCCCTGTAAACCAGCCACCACGGCTTCCTACTGACCTTCCTCCCAGAATTCCAAGTGCGGGGTCAAACACACAACTTCGATGTCTAGAGAAGCACCAACAGCAGCTTCATGAGATTCAGCAACGGCAGGAGAAACGGAATCGCGAACAAGAGCGACGAGAAGCAAGAGAGAAACAAGTGAGGAATGAGAGAGAAGAGGAGGGGTTGGAGAAACAGAGGAGGAATTTACTTGAGTTGCAACTCAGGCAGCAAGAGCAAGAACTGAAGCAGCGGCAGCAAATCATGCAGTGGCAACAAGAACTTGAGCAGCAGCAACAACAACAGCAGCAGCAAAAACACAAGGTGCATACACCAGTCCTCCTGTCTCCTTCATCAGGCCTCTGCACCATCTATGAAGCTGTAGAAACAAGTGACTCAGAAGAGGAGCAACAAGAAGCGGTTGAGGAAACCAAAAAGGAAGAAAATAAGAGAACCTTAATTTTTTGTCCTGATGAAGAATCCCAAAGACATCCTGAAGGAAAAGACCAAGATGATTTTCCTTTGCATTGCACAACACCTTTACTAGAAATTACTGATCGGGATCCTCAGAAGGACCATGCAGAGACGGGGACTGCAGCAGACCAAGACAATTCTTTACAGTCTTCCCCTGGATCACCTGAGCGACCCATACCTCTGGAGTTTGACTGGGGCAAGAAGGTAGACATTGTCCAACATCTGATCAACCAGTCATTACTGCTTACAGGTGAAAGTTGCTCACCCCTCCTGCTGCTACCTGGAGGGGCAGGTGGAACGCTCAACCCCCTAGAAAGTAGCCTGTGGCCCAACCTACTGCCTTCACTTACACCCCCTTCAGCCACCGTGACTTCCGTGAGCAGCTTCTCTCCTGAAGCTCCAGGCAGTTCTGCTCAGGGTGAGTGGACCGTCGTAGAGTTGGAGACGCATCACTAAGAAAATTCAGAATGTTCATAAATGCTGAATGAAGGAAACATCCCAAATATGAACCTCTGAACTTGAAATATTTGAGGTGCACAAGGAGTTAAGTGAATGCTGTGGTAAGAAAACAGAGCCTTCTAAGGTAAAAGTGTGGTCATGGTCAAGCTTCTTCCATTTCTGCTCATTTAAGCAAGTGTTGGAGTAGAAAGATTGGTGATCCCAAAATGGATGATCTCTCAGATTTCTCCAACTTATCTAAACATTAAAATCTGTAAAAACAATTAATTGAAACATGCAGGTTTCCAGTTCAGATCAAATTGGTATTTTGTTTCCTGCACTATGCTGAATAACTTAATGGTGTAATTTAGTCTTGGTTAAATAGGACATAAAATGCTTTATTAGACAACTCTGGATTTCATGCATGTTGTTTAATCCACTGCTTGAAAGATGATTTACATGATTGGAATGATTAACTGCTGACTGAAGGTGACGGGCATAGTTCTTCTGATTTTAAAAGTTTATGGGTTTATTCAGTAATGTAGATAATCCTAAAGGTTGTATAAAACTATAACCAAAATCTCCAAAACAAGCATAGTTACCCAATGTGTATAAAATGATTTGAGTTGAAAGACCAAGTCTTTGTAATATTGCTAATGAAGAAGAAGAGTTAAACAGCTATAATAATGTGCTACAGGGATTTTTAAGTGTATTATTATTATTATTATTATTATGAGATGCTGCAGGAATACTGTACAGATACATTCTTTACTGTTAATCCTCTGAACATAGTGCCTCATTTCTCTGTATATGAATGTATGAAAGGGACTGTTTATATTGCTGTTAGTTTTACAGGCACTAGTACATTGAAGTAGTTTTAAATGGAGACAGTGCATTAGTGCATTGCTTTTTCAAATCTGGTCTGTTACCCACACAACTGCTCATTCTTCCACACAACTGCTGTATGTCTTCCTTATCTCACAATCTCAGTTTAGTTCATGGGTATCAAACCGGCCCACCATCCACGTCTTTAGCTGCAACCCTCATTAAACAACTGAACAAGCTAATCAGGGCCTTCTGGAAAGGTTCTGGAAATTACTGGAAAAGGTGTGTTGAAACAGGGTTGCAGTTAAATTCTGCAGGACAGTGGACATCTTGGACCAGGGTTTCACACCCTTGGTTTAGTTCATGGATCTAATTAGCGGATGATTTGAATCAGGCGTGTTAAATGGCATGCTTTGGGTCCATAGGACATGGCTGAGAACCACCGCATTAGATAAATTTAAGTTTTTAAAATGTTGTTAACATTGCTGTGTCTGAGACCATGTTTAGAGCGCTGGAGGGGCTGTTCTTATATACTCTATATATACTCTATATAGAGCATATAGAGCCATACTCTATACAAGGAGTATTCTCATACACTGTGATTTGTCGTTACGTGCACTGCCTGGGGAAATGGGTTTTGGTTAGTATGAATGGAAAATTTGTCTCTTTTAGTGTAATGTGTTTGTGCTCCACTGATCTGTGTCTAAACGTTTTTCTCTGGTATAAAAGATCTGAATATGGCTGCATAGTAAATTAAATCCAAATTATGAGTGTAATATTTGAACCCAGATATCATGAAATACAATTAGATTAGTCTGCGAGAATATCAGTGTCAGGTTTCTGTGTCCTGAGTGTCTGTGTCAGGTATTTTGTTTGGCCTGTATCTGACTGAATGAATTGTTTGTATACTTGTCATCGTCCAGTGGAACACATCATTCACTTATCTGAAGTTGACTCCACCCTGTTCATTTCAACACATGAACTGTTTTGTCATATGTGAAGGTATGTAGTATGTTATTTTAAAGGAGGGATGTTTCAAGTAGAAGTCTGTTTACTGTATTATGAGATGGAGATTATTGTAATTGTGTACTGCAGAATCGTCCAGTGCTGTGAAGTAGCTGATTAGATTACATTTAATACTTCAACTGGTTTTTACAACTGTAAGAAGCTTTTAATTTCTGTTTTAAAGTAAATATATCAGAGGATCCATTCACATTTTAATCAGGGAAGACAGGGATTGCAGGTAGATTCTGACTATTTCACTGTATTTTGACTGAACTACTGTTGAAAAAACTTGACATTAAGTATAATAATACATAAACAAAGCTACTGTATCAACACAAAGCAGTAGTTAAAACCATGCACTGAAAACTTACAAAAAGACTCAGAAGCTTTTGAAGACAAATGAAGGAATTAAACATTATAATGCTCACAATTTGTTTTTCCTGCGTTACAACGTGCAAACAGAGATGAATGCCTACTTTTATGTTGTATATTTCTGCTTTTATGTATATTTTTGTAATTTGTTATTTTGTAATGAAGCATTGTTATTTCTTCACTGTTTTATAGAGAGGGTATTTACAATTTTCTTCTGGACTTTGTAATAGGTTACATGGATGGCCATTGTATTTTAATGTTTCCATCATGAAAAATAAAGTTGGTTTGAAGTAGCATTTAATTTTGAACTTTTGTTAAAGTGAAAGGAGGGTGGGACATAAAAACATTTCTTTATGAGATAAAGAAATAAATGAAGCACAAATGAAGTCTAGTGCATGTACCACATCATATTTCTGTGACAACTGTACTTTTTCCTCAGACATTAGCACCTCCAGCAGGCAGTGGGTGGCAGTGCAAGACGAAGACTTCCCACATTAAAACAGCAGCTTGTACTGACCACAAGGCACTGAACACAACGCCCTTTAACACTATACACAACCTAATTTTCCAGCTAGTAAACCCTACATATTTATGCAGATCTTTATGCGACTTAAGGCTTTCATTACCAGTCAGTGTTGTTGTCTGGGTCCCTCTGGATTCACTGACCAAATAGATTCTGACCAGATTCTTGTCACACTAATCTATCTCTGTTTCTTCCTTCTCTACATTATTTCCTCCTCCTCCAACTTCTGCTGCCTCAAGTACATCCTCACAACACAGAAAATACTTAGAGGTACGGCTTCATTGGAAAAATGGGTGGATGTCACCTATCCTTTTAAACTACATTATTAGCCATAGGAACATCACTCACAACTCTGCACTGGGATATCTCTCGGCTTCTCCCTCTGTCTCTTGCTCCACATTTCAGGGTATACACTTACGGCCCAGTATTGGCTGAGGCAAGTGGGTGGAGTAACAGTACCGGAAGACTGACAGCTTTGTTGTTTATTTGACACACCGACCAACAAAGAAGTGAAATGGTGAACATAATGGAAAATTCAGTGACCACAATTTCATGGAGTTGGTTTCATCTACATGTAGGATCATCAGATCACTATAAACCTTTGTGCGTATCCTCTGTTTGAATCCACACGTTCATTATCTCTGGTTCGTGATTGGTTTGTTACCTCATTGGATCAGGTTTTTCCAGTGAGAGGATGCTGAAGGAGGCCAACATCACCACGTAAGAGAAGCGCGGCTGACAAGTTTGCAGAAACACTGGAATGATGCGAGCAAATCTATCATTCTGGAAGCAGTGTGGTCTGCAACAGCCCTATACAAAAGAGATCAATTTTGGTCAAATGGCTGAAATTATAAGACATTTGACTGTTAGTATTGCATAGTATGGACGCTATGGTGTTACCACAGCTATGGAAATATTCTTTACTGGCACTTTCAACCAAACAAAACCGAAAGAGGGCGCCAATGCACTTCTGCAAACAAGATAAGGCTTTGGATATCCGATAATAAGGTCTGATTTCTCTTTTTACATCCCTTCTCTGTTACCTTTAAACGTCTGTGTAATCTCCTCTCTCGTGGTTTCAGTCAGAGACTTGTTTTCTTCCTCTTCATAACTATATGAAGCTAAATGAATCAACTCTTCGTTCTCCATGTTAGCCATTAATCCGCAAGCCTACAACCACTCTGTGACAAATAATAATGCAAAAATACATTCAGAAGTAATTGACGATCGATCCGTGCCCATACAATAGATAATCACCCTTCAATTTCATTGTTTATTGTATGGACTAATCAAATCTATATAGTAGAGTAAGACACAATAGGTTTTGGTTGATGATTTTGGTGACACTTGTGTTCATCCATGGGATTGCTCAACCAAAATGGAAAATCATTCCTCACGTCATTCCAAAACTTTGACATTTATTTCTTTTGAGGAACACAAATAAACACCCTGGGAAGCAAACAACATCGTACGAGCACAAAACAACCGAGACATTTCTCACGATATCTTTCCACTTATTGTACCAGCGAAGAAAAAAGGTCGGACATGTTCGGAACGACATGAGGCTAAGTGATGAAATAAACATTTTTGGGGTGAAGTATCCCTTTAAACTCTTTCATTCAACACACCTTCTGGTGTCATACGAAGCCTGATGAACTGCTGTAACTTTCAGCACGTATTTGTCGCTGCGGATCAACAGTTTGACGCGTTTTTGGCTCCGCCGCGACGAAACCGAATTTGCCTGTGGGGACAATGCGCGGTCACGTGACCGGCCGGAGCACGCAACCGGCGCCCTGCCTGAGTCCGAGACGCGCGTGCCCGGGGTTACTAACGACCCTTGCGCGCGAGACGGTCCGCCGACCGACACGGTTTGTTTCGTTACCGGCCGGCTGTAAACGTGGAAACTGTTACCGGGCCCGGTTTGACGACGACTCGGCAGTCGCGATCAATATCTGCGTTGGCGTTTTCGGGTGATGCGATGAAAGAGAGCGCGCGACTCTTTCGCCCGTTTACCCGCGAGTGCGGTGCGGGCGGGCGGCTGTAACGAGCAGAAGTACTCGAGGACGCAGTTATGGAGACATACGTGCGGTTTTACGGCACTGAGCAGTAACCGGAGAACTGTGTACCGGTTCCGTTTGATTGAATTCACGGGTTTTAATTTGCAGCCTTTTTAATTTCGGCTCTTTTGCCTTGAATGGAAGCGCATGAGAACTGCTGACCAGATGTTTCATCAGCTGGTGAAGCGATGCTGGATGTTACCCTGTTGCGTTGAGAGCTGACAGAAGAACAGGACCTCTTTGTTGGCGATCCTTGACCATCTACAGAGAGGAAAAAGGCCGATTTGTGTGCCCTGACGGTCGGATACCACCATGGCAAATGACTCCATCCAAGTAAGTTGACTGCTTGAGTTTTTGTCCTGTTCTCAGCCTGAACCGACTCGATGTTGCACGACTGACCGTGTTTTATCGCCCGAAAATAATGCCATGCATTCAGGCGGAGACAACAGAGTTGGCTTTAGGAACCTGGAGATGTATTCAGTCCTTTTTAACCAAACAAAAATTAAAGTGGACGGGTCTCAGAAGTGCTTTGCCTTCACCCTTTATGTAAAGGGTCATTTCTCTTGCATTAGAGAGTAAAGGGACGATAAACACAGACACAATGTTTGGGCTGGACACGACCTTTACAGCCGATCTTCTCAAAAGCCCTGTTCAGTTTGAAGGTTTGGGTTGTTTTAGACCTGCTCTGTGTTAAATACAAATATTTATGTTTTCTCCTACACCCCTCATGCTGGTTTGTCAGAGTTGTGTGTCTAAAATCTCTTTTATAGTGATATTATAAACACAAGGGTAATGTCAATTCAGGTCTTGCATTTAGTGCTTTAACCTGGTGGAAATCAGGAAAGTTTCGAAAGGTTTTCTGATTTATCTACCAATTTTATATGACTTTCTGTTTATAGTCAACTAAATATAAGCCAGACTTGTTATGTAACGTGGTCACATATGCTGTCCAGATTCTTTGGGCGAAATCATCGGATTTGTTTAACAGTTTAAAACAAATGTACAAGACTGTAAAAAGAGTAATGTGTTGTGTAGCACTATTAACCCTGACTTTTTAATATAGACCTACCAATATATTAGTCAGGCTGATTAATTTGCCAGTATTTAGACTTTTTGAGATTATTAGCCAATCACCATGCCCCGTTAAATTAAAAAAAGATGTTGCAAAATCAACCTGCAGCAGTTTTCAAGGAATAAGGAATTTCTAATGTGTCAAAACATTTGGGTAAATTGTTTGTATAAAAGTGTTTGTTTTAAAAGTGTTTGTTTAAGGCCCACAATTACAGAGCAACAATATTAAGCAATATAACAATGTTCCCTATTATTTGTTTTTTGGACCATATTGATACCTACACTGTCAACATCACTGGTCTGACCCTTTCTGTTCACCACATGACAGTAGGCCATTGTGAATGATAGTTGTCAGAAGCAGGAGCTGCCGCTAGAACTTGTGTCGCCCGGGACAAAAACAATAAGGTTAGGCCTAGTAACAGAATATAATGTCCGCTTGTATATGTAGCTTTGTAGACTTGGCCCGTTGGCGTACAAGACAAATATTCAATGCTCTCGTCCTTTGTAAGTCGCTTTGGATAAAAGCGTCTGCTAAATGACTAAATGTAAAATGAAAATGTAAATGTAGGCCCCAGCCCCCATACACCCAGCAGTGCAAAGATGTCTTCAGTGGGCCCTCCTGGCCAGAGGAGATGGAATACCAGCAGATGACATGTTAGGAGATAGCAGTCAGAAACAGATGAAAAACACACCAGCAATGTGGTACTAATTCTCACTGTGTGTCTCCTACACCATTAGGATTAACAATGTCTTTGGGCAGGATAGGATGACTAAGCAGGAACAGTTACTAGGAATGTGGTTATGTCAGCAACTGAACGACAATAAGTGAGTTACACAATGATTAGTTTTGGTTCGCTGAGAGCCTTCTCCGGTTTATTTTTTTAATTTCATAGATGCAGGTGGGTTCTGTTTTATCTAATCCTCTCGCAGTAGGAGACTGTACACATGCATCTCTCATACTCCACCTCGACGTAATCTAACCATTTATTTGCTGACTAGATTGCTGGTAGACACAGATGGAGATGACAGAACTTAATGTTATGCGCTAGAACTTTTTCTCAACCGCCTCATCCATGTGAACTCAAATGTTCTGTTGTGTCGTGCATCAGCGGGTTTTATTAAGGTCCCGCTATGCATTAGACCGGCTTAATGGGGTTGTAAGAATAAGCCCCTGTAAGAATAATTCCCTGTTTCCTGTCCTGTCTTTACTTCACCAGCTTTTAACACAGTTGCCTATTATTTTGGCAATAAATGCCATCAGCAAATCAATGGCCTTGTATGTATGCAGTTTACACAATTAGGTACGCTATGCATCTGTTCTGTTTTTGAATTATTACTATATAATAAAACAAACAACAAATGGTGCTGTCAAACTCTATTCAGAACCTTAATTAAAACGATTCAGATCAAATGAATCATTCATCATTGTTTTAAAGCTTAACAGCAACAGTCTTCACTTACTTTCATTATATGAAAAGCCAAGGGTTGAATATTTTTCACAAAATTGACCTTTTGTTTTCCAAAGATACATGTTTACTATTTCATTGAGATTTGGACTTCAAATTAGGTGAGGATCACCACCTGTTGGCCTGTCATAAGCATTTTAGTCAGTGTGCTTGAATTTCTATTGGCTATTAAAATTTCTATATATTATATTCTATTAAAAGTTGTTGCTCAAATTTGATTGGCTGTGGTGTTTTTGGCTGATTGTGCAGTTTTGGAGGGGATCAGGAGGGTATGAGACTGGCGCTCAGGCATAATGGACTCCATTGTGTTTCCACAGCTCCAGATTGTGTTCTCCATTAACTTCATGTTCTGCTGTACCACCACACCCTCAGCCTGTTTACTGACCCTCAGGAGCATGTGCTTGTAGAGCTCAGCTATCATGTGTTAACCTCCTGGGGCAGGTTTATGTCATTGTTTAAGCCTTGGATTGGACTACCTGGTGTTCATCTTGAGTGTTTTTTATGAATATCCCTTACTGTCGCTGAGATGAAATGTCTGTTTGTGACTCTTTCTGTCTGGGCCCATCATATTATCTTCAAGTGTTTTCCTATGGTTGTTCTTAAGCCCTTGTAGGGATGTATTACATTGACTGGCTATCTCAAAAAATGAGAATGCTGGTCTTTTTTTTCTGTCTTAAGGCTAATCGACAGATGTTTAAATGCTCTGACGAGTGGTTTGGAAACTCGACCGCTTGCCTCACCATTTTTTCAAGTGTAGGCTGCATTTTCTCATGACCTCATAACGGCAAACTCTGCCCGTGTGTTCTGTAGCCTTGTTCTGTTCCTGCCTCTCCCCTTTGTGACATTTGTTGTGACATCAGTTGCCATGATGAGTTCTGCTCATTATCCGGTGTCTGAAGTTCAGCATTAGAACAGCTTTGCTTGCATAACTATCCCATTACTAAAACCATGCTACCATTATTGTAATGCCTTGGGCTTGTCCTCCATACATTGATCTTGGTGTAAAGTGCGCATTTACTTTGTAAATGCTCACCGATCCTCTCTTGCTTTCTCCTCTCAAACAATAGTCTGTTGTGGTTGTTTGCTTGTTAGCCCAATTATATTCATCTCAAATTAATTGAAAGCACTTAAAATGGATGCTTCCTTATTTTACACCCCCCCACAATGAATCATTTTGATTTGACTCACCCGTGTAATTGTTTATTTGGAACCACCCTGTTAATAAATCCTAAAGCAATGCATATTTAATGATTTGAAAGCCAGCATACTCGACTGAAGACACATCCTCCCCTCCCATCCACACTGGCCTGTTGCTCTTTGTCTGAGAGCAGCAACAGTTAGGGTGTTGTAAACTGATCTGCAGGGTGTAGTAGCGCCTGTAATCTCTCTCTCTATATAATCTCCATCCTCTTTGTTCAGAGTAGAAACGCCAGCTGCTCTGCTTCTCAGTCTACACCCCCCACTCCAAAATTCCCCTCACTTTCCCTCTCTCTCTCTCCCTCTCCCCCTTTCTCTGTCTGTCTCTCTCTCTGTCTGTCTCTCTCTCGCTCTCTCTGTCTGTCTCTCTCTCTGTCTCAGTCTGTATAGTTCTTACGCTCGCTCCCCTGGCTCTCTTGGATTTCCATGCTGAATTTTGGATTTGGGATCTGATGGAGATCAGATTACTCCTACAGAACATTGAATTTGGGGTATTTTTCCCTCTTTTGTTTAGCTGACAAAAGCCGTCATTGCAACTTTAGTAGCCTATGAAATCATTCATTCAGGGAGATTGTCATTCATGTTCTTTTTTGTGGTTGTAACAGATTAACTAGTAGACGACAATATGTTTTTCAGTGGCCAATGTCAATAGTAATGTCTTTAAAGTAGTGTGGCCAATAACCAATATAATACCGATATCACTTACACATTAAACAATTTAAATTTAAAAGTAGTAAGTTTGTGTTTGTTTTGCTGGCTCTTCTATATCCCACTGGTTTTGGGATATGTTTGGGGTATTGGTACTTTATACTGACACCTGTTGGAGTGGCATGCATGATTTATGCATACAGAAGACTTTTGCTTTGTACTTTTATATAATGCCATTTAATTGGCTTTATGTGTTGGCATACAGCTGTGTTAAGAGGTTTGATTTCTGTCTGTGACAGGAGCTGTTGGTACATTTTGAAACTGATACACAAGCAAAATGTAATTTTTTTTGGGTCAGCGTGCTTATTGCCACGTTGCCATGTTGCCATGTTTTTCCTGCATCTGTACAAATTGTGTATGCAGCCATTGTGTCTGGTAATTTAATTAAATAAAGTTTTATTTATATACTATATCTATATCTATATATATATATATATATTTAAAGAAAACAGAAAAATTGTTAAACATGCAAGAACATGGAAAACAGAATACATGGTATTATTGCACATTTTTATTGTTCATTATGAGATGTATATTAATAAAACTATTTAGGGATACCAGGTTTGTAGTTGGTTTATAAATAAAGAGTTGACTGAACAGATGAAAACTACCACACATGTAGAAATCCTGTATAAAGCATGTGTGTAAAAATATTTAAGACGACTTTTATAGGTTAGTTTGTCTCAGCCCAGTCCCCTGACACTGGGTGGGTCCAACATCATATAGTGTAGTTAGTCCATATAATTGTGTGTGTGTGTGTGTGTGTTTGTGAAAACAGTTCTCCATTAGTGACACACTGGCAATTACAACTCCTACAACAATCTCATCATTCATCCCATTGAAGATAACCTTCAAAATGAAGTGACAAACAGCAGCACCACTCTGTAAATGATCCACCACAGGAAGAGATGGACTGATTTTCTTATCTACACACACAAGCTGAGCAGAGATAATGAGATACACATGGAAGTAGTATAACAGTGAAATATAAGGCCTTATTTATATGATCATGTTCTCCATCCACCAACAGGTTCAGGCGATTTGCACAAGGAAGCCTTTTGTCAGTTTGATGTCACTGTATCTTATGCAAATACATCACACACAATGCATACACAGTGTGGCCTTCTGATTCCCCTTCCTGGATATTTTTAGATGTTTATCAGACGCACACAGGTACAGCTCTGTTGGGATAACTGTGCCTTGTGTTGTATGTGATAAATGTGAGATGCAGAAACCTGTATTGGGAGTGGTCTCAGACAGGTGTGCGAACACAAGTATCCAGGACAACCGCTGCCATAGCAACCACTTTTAGTGATGTCAGAGGATACTGTCTCCCAGGAGGGGGGTAGAACAGGAGCAAAGCTCTTTAATGAAATATAAATGTTATTATATTTAATGGATGTAGCCAATATTTAAAACGTGGACAATTTTGAGTAAGGGTAAGTATTAAGTTTCAATTAAAGTCATTTATAGAAGTGTTTTTTAATCAGTGAATTGTTTGCTAAAGAAGGCAGGGCTGCACAATTAATCGAAAACTAATCTGGATTACCGTTTAGCCATCTGTCAAAGGTTTATCATTTTTGTCATGAAATTAGTACTTAAGTACCCTAAGACAGTTTAAGAAAATTATTGTCTTTAAGATGGTATGAAAAGAGAGAGTGAAGGAATATGAGAACTGGTATGTTGCCTTGGACAACAGTCAAATATAGTGATCATTATACAAAAATATTTGTATCAGCCAATCAGAATCAAGAAATCCATAGAGCTGTGTAACAACTATCATAAACTACACAACTTATCGTATAATCTTAACATATACTTATCACAACCTGTCATATAATTCAAAAGCTCACAACCTGCCTACATTTTTTTTTCCTTTGATGCTTCACATTCACAGTGTTGCAGGAAAGACTGACTTGAACAGTATATATATGATGGCAGAAGCAGACCACCTCCTACCCACTGACCCCGGTCTGATCTTCTCTTCTGGACAAAACTTTCCCCACTCCCTGCGCCTCAGGAGACCCAGTGGAGTTAGTGTGTCCTTGATCTCACACCCACTTTCTGTATGCTTCAGTTTCTCCTATTTCCTTTATTTTATTTTTGTAAAATCAAAATCTTTCCAAGGCCAGTTACCTCTGAGTTCCCAGTGAGCTCATACCAGCTGTTAGAAAACAAGTTTAGTAGGTTATTATCTAGTTATTTATAATAATTCAAATGCAGTAAGACTATTACATCTAGATTGTAATCCACTGCAGTATCAGTCTGTAATTTTGAGTGAGCACAGTAGAGATTTTATGAAGGCTTTCTACTGACGATGCTACAATGAAACTACTCATCTGATCTCAGTGTGCGATCACACAAACACACAGACATCATTCATCTCAGCTCATAAAGAACACACTGATAGTCCATGCGCACACACAAGCTCTGATCCAAAATTTGGTCCTACATAGCCAAGCTGCCTTCTAAGGTCTCATCTTAAATAAACGATTTGGAACGCTCCACCTAGCCAGCAAATTCACAAACCACACAAAAAGCGTTTCATGACTTAAACTACTTTTTTTTTTCAACTTTTTTTGCATCGTCCGCCATCTTGGATTTATGCACTTGTTGCCATCAGATTTAAATGATCTCGAAAACCAGATAAAATAACCATAAGCATAGGAAAGAATCAATCAGATATGTCTATGCCATCTGTATTAGATTTTGCTCAAAAAATACATATATGTGTGTATATCAAGGTACAGTCGTATGGTGTCCTTGTCTATTCATCAGTCTAACACTAAACACTGATGCTCACCACACAGAAATGTCAGGAATGCTGCAGATGTGTTTGTGTGTGTTTGTGTGTATATGTAGTAAAGAAAGCAACTAAAAGCTTCTCTTCTGTTTACTTTGTCTTCTACTTCCTTTTTTCCATTTTCCGTGTGACATCATGGACACGTTCAGACTTGGTCTGAAAACTGTGAAGTACTTCCCATGCGCAAATGTAATATGTCCATATATGCCATATATAAAACCTATTAGAAATTGAAACAATTCCCTATATTGACATGTACATCATACATAACATGTTTTTTACGTGACATATATAATTAATATATCACTACTCACAAATATAATCACTCTTGATATAGGGATGTATGTCATATTACATTTCTGTATGGGTTATGTTTTCAGTACGCATGAGCAAAGTTGCGTCGTTTACATCTTTTTAAAATGGATTCGTCTGTTGATTTCCTGAACCTCCTAATCATTCTTGTGTAATGACTAGATGTGTTTCTTAAGGTGTGCTTTAAAAAAAACACGTTCAAAAACAGCTAGACAAAGTGCAACACAATAAAACAGAATTTAGGTTTTTCAGGTTTCTAAAAGTTGGAGTATTTCAGACCTGATTTAGCATCAGAGCTGTTTTCAAACAGCTTATGCTGCGGACAGAATACGGTGATGAATATGTATAGTATACCAGCAAACATTAAGCTAACTGATGGCTAAAACACAGCATGCCAAATAAGAACTGCAGCTAAACATCATTTATTTTCATAACTTCAAACCTTATATTTGTAAAAAATAAAAATGCTAGATTAGCGGAATAATTGATTTCATGAGTTAACAAATATTGGTAAGCAATTAGTTAATCTATTCAGTCATTGTGACCCATCCCTGCCATCCTTCTTTTCTGCCATCGTCTGACTATGTCCCCTTTGCTCTCTCTCCCTCTCAGTCATGCTTTCTCTCATTGTCACAGTCTTAACCTCTCTCTCTTCC
Organism: Chromobotia macracanthus; assembly: GCA_036877525.1. Lineage (NCBI taxonomy): Eukaryota > Metazoa > Chordata > Actinopteri > Cypriniformes > Botiidae > Chromobotia > Chromobotia macracanthus. The sequence continues at coordinate 5,013,419 of JAZGTH010000019.1, forward strand.
TCTCTCTTGAACACTGTTCCTTTATTCTTTTCCCTGAAGTTTGTAGCCATCTTTCATTCATGAACAGTAACATTTCAAATGCTCAGACCGGAGATGAAATGATCAGGGTAAATGAGTCCAGGACGAGCTCATGACTGGCTGAGGGAGGAGGACAGAAGAACAGTCCTTCTGGCTCAGGGGCTTGACAGAGCTCAGAATCGCTGGCATTCTCACGAGCCACAGCAGCTGAATAAAGCACTGTGTGTGTGTGTGTGTGTGTGTGTGTGTGTGTGTGTGTGTGTGTGTGTGTGTGTGTGTAAAGCGTGAGTAAGCGTGACCTGAGCAAGTCACTTATAGTTGGAGCTGAATAGAGCAAGAGCTAACATCAGGGTTGTCTTGGAGACCTTCTTCAAGTGCTGTTCAAAGGTGCACAGTGTCTGCCCTGCATTATCATACATGTTTATTCATGACTCTTTCATGAGAGAAAATTACAGATGATGTCTCAATGTTGTTATCTAATAAATGTTTGCCATACAAGAGAAAGTAATGTCTGCAGTTTCACATGGCCGCGTTTCAAGAGTAAGCTATTATAGGAACTAGAGCAGTAGACAGAGTTGTTTTCAACTGACTTGTAATTATTATAATATATTATTATTATAAATTATGTTTCAGTTATTTAACACAATGCTCATGGGTTTGATTTACGTGGAAATAATGTAACACAAAACGATAAAAATATGTACTTTGAATAGTCTTTTGAATACAATATAAATTATTAATTGTAAGTATATTTAAATTATCCTGTTTGTGTTTAGGACTAGCATGACAAACTTAATTCATGATTTACTTAAACATTACAATTGTTTTAATATTTACATTTATTTTAAAAGCTGCAATCCATAACTTTTGTTACAAGTAAACAAAAATCAGTTATTAGTGGATAGTACATAAAAAACTTTGCACAATTTTGAGTTTCAACTTTTTAATGTAATTCTGATAATCAATTACAATGCACTCACAGCTGCATATAAAGAAAAGTAAACCCTTAAAAATTAAGGGATTAACAGTCAAGCTTGTATTATAACTCCCTGTCATTACATAACTTAGTTTATTAAGATATTTACATAACTAGTTTATTGTTTTATCTTTATTGTAAAGTGTATGGTCTCTGCCTCTGCTGTCATCTTGTTACTACTAGCTAGGTTAGGATACCTCTTAAAACATTTATGAGCTGGGACCTATTTTTAACACTAAGAAACCTTTATAATTCCTACATATTCTTAGGTCTAGGAGTAAGAGTAAAATTACATCATTCTTAGAAGTTTGACAGACCTAGGACTAAAATAAGTGGCTTCATACATCTGGCCCCTGGTCTTGTTTTGGGAGCTTGTTTAAGGATTTTAAAAAAGTGACTCAGAGATGGTCTGTACACTCCCTAAATGACCATCTTTCTCCATACACACACGCACAAAGACTTTCAGACTATTTATAGCTGGTTACATCACTGTGCCATTAAATCTTCATTACAACATGACTTTCATATACACTCCCGGAAAGCTTAATTTGGCCCCCATTCCAGACAAGTGTCGCAATGACAGATTTGGAATCAGATCTGAAGTGAAGCAGAGTGGAACCAGATTACAGTGATTTAAAGGGAACACCCTCTCTATTATCTTAACATTCTTTATAATTAAAATATCCATTTACATCTTTTGTTTGCATCTGCATTCTGTCTTTTGTAAGGCTGTTATTATTGCAGCAACACTCTTCCAAAATAACATCAACAGTGGTCCCTCCCACACAGTGATATGAAACAGACACTTTGACTCATATTTGTTAAACAGTTGTGTTCACACAGCAGATCCCCCTGCTGTTCAAGCACAAGAATACAATTTATAGTCTGAAAGCAGATTAACGTTGTCTTTCTACAAAAGCAAACACCACACCTGGGAGATTTTCCCAATTTCTGTTCTTCTTTGATTTACAGATTTTGATGCTTATTGAATATAAATAAATTACATCATATTGTTTCATGTTGCAAACTGGATGTAAACTGAGTGCCAAAGTTGTGGGCCAAAACCATTGTTCTTCTTTCTGCCTTTCTTACTGCCTTTCTTTGCTTTTTTCTCAGTGCAGAAGCTGTTTGTGTAGATTTCACAATTTGCACAGCACTTACAAAATGTAACACATGATTGGTTAAGCTTTAAAGTTACTGTCAAAGGTTAGGAAGTTGAGGGGTGTGGCTTAGTCACACTTTCTCTTGCTCTGTAAATTTCTCGCTTGTTTTTTCTGCGTCTGCACATCGTTTCCGTTTCTTCACCTTTCATTATTGGAGGGGGAAGCCGTAAGGTTGCTAAAGAGGAGATTTTATTTGTGATATTTATCACGCTGGGGTGGGTAGAGGCTGTGAGATAGAGGGTGTGACATGGCCAATGAGGAGGGAAGAAATACATCCCTTCTGGAGCTGCACAACGACATCACTTGCCCCGAACCTGCTGCCGCCCAACATGGGGTAAGATGGGCTGTACACGTTCCAAATACAAATTAAATCAGAATAATGGAACTCACCAAAGACTCAGAAACAAGAGTTTTACGTGAAGATGCTCTAGATTAAAGTTCATCGTAGAGTGGAATCTAGAATGCAAATAATATTACTGAAGTAAATATCTAGACCACTCAAGCTGTTGTAGGGTACAGTGTTCTTTCTTTTTTTAAGTGCTCAACGCTGTGCTTAGATATGCAGTGTTGTAAAACTTTACACTTAAATGTGCTACTTTGTGTTAATTTGCACTTCCTTAAAAATCAAGTTGTTTTTGTCTTTGGCTTTGTAATGCTTTATGTTTTTTTAAGCTTGCAGTAGCACTTCATTGGCATAATTGTTTTACGATACACATACAAATACACCCTGTTACAAAGTAACAAAAGCAATGCAGTCTGTTTCTGTTACCCTGTTGTTTTTCAGGAGTTATTCTGTGTTCCTGTGCGCACTGACTTTTGTTTTCTTTGTGGGCTGCATCCCCCCAATATTTTTGCGAAACACGTTACCTCATTTCCTCTCATTTGCCTCTTACTCCTTTGACTCTCTTGTGCTTTTTTCCTCTGTCTCACACGTTCTGTCTCGCTCATTTATGAAGGTCTTTTCTGGACAACCGATCCTGTGGTTCATTCTTCCTTACTGAAGAATGTTTAAAATGATGCGCTGGCTTAAAATGAAGGTTGCTGATTTGATTCCAGTGCTGGCAGGTAGTAACTGAAGTGCCCATGAGCAGGGCACCTAATCCCTGATTGCTCCCTCCCCGGGTGCCGCAGTGCTGCCCACTGCTCCAGGTGTGTGTGTTATCAATTTGCAGCATGTGTTCATTCGTCACCAGTGATGGGTTAAATGCCGAGGTCACATTTTGGGTATGGGTTACTATATCTGACATACGTCACTTTCACTTCATCACTGCTTGCAAAATTGTGTAATGTTGCTTTACCTAGGGCTAAAAATGACACATGTAAATTCAAATGCGTGTACACAGAAAGTGCAGGTTGGTCACAAAATGTAGGTTGGTCACTAAAACTGTAGGTTGGTCACTAAAACTGTAGGTTGGTCACTAAAACTGTAGGTTGGTCACTAAAACTGTAGGTTGGTCACTGAAACTGTAGGTTGGTCACTAAAACTGTAGGTTGGTCACTGAAACTGTAGGTTAGTCACTAAAACTGTAGGTTAGTCACTAAAACTGTAGGTTGGTCAAACAAACAGAGTTGACACACTCCTGCTACTGTAAATGACTCATGTGTTTTCATGCATGTTAATCTGTGGTTAAATCTCTTGATGTTAGTAACATGTTTTGCATTTCTTGCTTTTGCTTTTGTGAGTGTTAGCTTCAGGCTCCTCTGTGTGTTTATTATTAGACCAGACTACAGTTTCATTATCAGAGGGACAGAAAGGGAGAACATCTCTTGAAATGGGTAGTCGTGTCTCTGTTCATCGTCTATGTGTGTGGATGTAATTATTCGTTCGTTTCTTCTTGTTTCTTCCTTTTTTGTCAATTGATAGGAAAGAATGATGGGACATATTGTCACTAACTTAAATTTCTGTTTCTGTGGCATCACATTTGGTAGCCCTGCCCACAGTGACATCTCATTGGTCGAAAATTCGCATAATAGGTAATGTTGGAATTTGAACATGCAGCGTTTTTGCTTTTGTGCTTCGTCACATTGTGGCTATAGGTGTCATAATTAATTGTAGAAGTTTTTTGGAGCTGTTTTGGTTATACTGGTTACTTTATACCGTCATCAAATATGCATATATGCATAATTAAACTGCACTGAAGTACTGCAGGTATTCTTCAGTAGAGTAGAAGTACACTTAAAGGTAGTTGTAAATGCGCTGCGATGCATTACTGACGTGTTACAGTTTAATTTTGCATCACTGTACTACACAAACCTGCACAGATTGCAGTAATATAAGGGTAAAATGTCTGTGTGCAGCTTAGTCCCCTTGAATCAGTAGGTATGTGAATGTTTTTAATGACAGCTGCAGTTTAGAATCAGATAACTGCTTCGTATATCTTGCTATATTGCTGTCTCTTCCCCACATACACACTTTCTTGCATCTCTTTCTTTCTCTTTCCCTCTACTCTTATTTGAATTGTTTCTGAAAGTTTTCCTCCCACTGTTTCTTAGTTGCCTTCTACTACTTGTGCATCAGTGGTTTGAATGTGGAGTGAAACCGCATTAGCACATTTCCTTTAACGGTTTTCATAAAGCGGGAAATCATGAAACCTGCACATCACACACTCAGCGTTACTGAAACGTGGGCAGTATCATTAAACCGTGTAAATAAAACATAAAGGCACACACATCCCCCCACCCTCCCTGGTGTCATCTAGTAAGGGCCAGGCCTCAGAAAACAGGAAGAGACGGTGCCGCACCGGATATCCTGCACACGGAGGGCGACCCTCGACCATTGCTTTCCCTTCCTCCATATCTCTCTTTCTCTCTTCGTTCTCTCCCTCTTTTTCTATGCCGCTGGATATTAGTGTCATTGTGCCGGAGAGAGGAGAATGTGTTGGTCTGGTGAATGGGATCATTGGGAATATCTGGACATACAGGTGACATTCCATGATTTTTAGGTTGTTGGTTGCCAAAATAATCTCTACCAATAAGTTTACTCTATCTTTGTCGTCATTGTCATTTCATTAAAGTATGTTCGCGGGAGGATGTTGCTATATCAAGCAAATGTTTATGCTTTTAAAGTTTTGTATAGTTTATACTTTTAGTTGTTGAGTTTGTCACTTGTTTGTTGTTCATGTCACTTTATGTCGCTCAGTTGTTGAGTGGGTGTGTTCAGTGAGCAAACACATGTAAACTGTAAAACTGTTCCTTTTAAGTTTTATTAAAGCGGTACAGCTCGAATCTCTTTTCAGGGTCACAGTTTTAACTATAAGCTTTTTTTGTGTGTGTATTTTTATACAGAGGGTTCAAAGTGTGTCAGTTCTTAGTAACAGTTCCATCCGGTTCATGTTGTATCACATTTCTGCATGACACTAACACTGTTGATTTGTAGATATATTTCTGCTTGCTTTTTCAAATGCTTTTCACCCCAAAGTTTCATATTCAGGGTTGCTTTCCTCTCTGACAAACCTGAAAGCGATTTCCTGGAGTTGGCATTCGGTTGTAGTAATAGAGGATGACCACTTTTAAAAAGCTTTTTTGTGTAAGAATTTGCTTGTCATAGTTTTTGAGACAAATCACAAAGACTAAAAGTGAAAGTTATTGAATTGATTGATTCCAAATGCAGTGTTGTGTTGTAATTGTTTCTCACATGTCCCAAAACTTTAGGAGCTGATGTATTGAAATGAAATGCAAATGCTTTGGAGTAATTTGTTTCTGGTAGACAGGGTGATTGTTACAGGTCTTTGACGCAGTGAATAAATATCCTGATGTGGAAGTCATGACTAGCAGGATGGAAAACAATGGAGAATGTGACCCCAAATGTCTGGAATCTGTTGTTGATGTGCGACTAATTGCTTTCAGTGTTTCGTCTGTGTTTTATGTAAAGTGTGTTTTATATCAAGTGTGTCACTGTATTTTCAGTATGATTTTGCAGAATCAAATTGTGAAGCTTGATGGTTTTCTCGTAACCAGTACTAGTTCTAGAGCACCAGTTTGATTGGCTGGTCTCTGCACTATTTCTTGGAGTCTGGAGGTACATGTTTTATCAGGTCCCCAGGAAATGAAGTTGCATTTTACAGCGTTAAAGTATGGTGGCGTGAATGAGTACTTTAAAAAAAGAAACAAATTCACATTGTTTTTGGCATTGATTAATGCAAATTTATACTTTATTCACAGACATACGTTTACACACAATTTACAATATATTCATATGTGTTCATTTGCAAGACCGCTGCGCTGTTATGTTTAGTTCTGTTGCACCTCCGGGTTGTATCTAAAATGTCATAGATTTACCCAACCCCAAAATTACATCTAAAATATAAAAGGGCTTGATCATTTCATGTTGGTCAGATGTCCTGTTTTTTTGTCCAGAATAAGCTGTACTTCGGACAAGACATGTCAACATTGGTTGTCTGAGACTTGAATCTTGTTCAGGACATGATCTTTATTAGGTGCATTTCTATTGGCAACATTACATGGGCAAAATGACTTAATTTAGTTAATAGTTAGTAGTTTTTGATTGCTTCATGTTTAAGCTTTACCGTTCTGTTTGCAGAGTGATCCCGGTGGGTTAACGGTTCTAGAACAGCTGGGATTGGACCAGAACTCGGATTTCTCTGACTCAAGCGTTCAGCAACGATTAGATGAACAGCGAGAGCGAATTCGTAAAGAAATCCGTAAGGAACTGAAGATCAAGGAGGGAGCAGAGAATCTCCGCAGAGCCACAACAGATAAACGTAATGCTCAGCAGGTGGAGAGTCAGTTACGGAGCTCCAGTCGACGGCTGGACTCACTCCATGCTCAGCTGCAGGAACTGGACGCTCACATTGTTGTCAAAGGGACTGACGACTCGCGCGGTAAGTGGGCAGAGTATACAGTGAAGTGATGACATCATAATGGAAAATGTTTTGTGTTTTTAATTTCAGGGATAATCTTTTGAGTAGTTGAGTCAAATAAGAATGGGTTTTACAAGCAATTTACTTAAATTTAAATTAAAAAAATAATAAAACTGTTAATTAAGCTGAAAAAGTTTTCATTTATGGAGCCGTAGAGTGGAAATCCATTATGGATTTCATTATTCCATATTTACTGGAATCCATTATTCCAATATGCATAAATATTTAAACTTAATAAAAGAACATTTATGTTTAACGGCTCAGATATATTAATCATGGCAGAAATATGAGTCATTTTCATGTTTTGTTTGATTTTCCACATTTTGTAAGTCTTATTCATAAAATCACTCAGCAATTATGTATTCATTTAAACAAAAGTCACAGGTCCTCGAAAATACGGTTAACACGCATCTACAGAACAGCTATCTGACTGAAATCCAGACTTTAGCCATTACATTACAGATTCTGATATGAGCTCACATCAGCACTAAAAGGCCATTTTTGTCTGTAGGGAAATGCATTAACATATGACCTTTAACCTCCTACAGATGATGCACCACAGTCTCCGGGGGCAGAAAGCAGGTCATCGGCACATAAGGAGAGAATTGCCGCCCTGGAAAGGCAGCTAAACATCGAACTCAAAGTCAAACAGGGGGCTGAAAATATGATCCCTATCTATGCCAATGGCTCTACCAAGGTATTCACACACACACAGGCTGTGTTCCAAAACCTAGTGAGCTGCCTACTGCCTACATAGGCATAATTGACCGATCTGGAATGCACAATAAAAAAGTAGTTTGGGGAAAACTACTCTGTTGAAAGTACTCTGAACAATTTCGTGTTTTAAACTGTTATACTTTAAACTGTTTTAAAGTATAAAATTTAATTTATATTTAGTCATTTAGCAGATGCTTTTATCTAAAGCGACTTACAAAGCGAAATGTATGTCAAATAAATATTTATCTTGTATCATCCTCCAACCTCTGCAGTTTCTTCACTGAATTCACAATGCATTCTGGGATTGCATTGTAGCCTTACAATGTAGCCTGCAAACATTAGCTTAGGATGCCTTGGTAGGCAGCTTGCTTGGTTTTGGAACAGTGCAACAGTCATTATCATTTGCTTTTGCATTGCAAAGATGCAAATAAGATGTTTGTTTAAGGTTTACTTGTTTAATAACAGTAATGTCTGTGTGTGGTCACAGGACAAGAAGATGTTACAGACAGCTCAGCAGATGCTACAGGACAGCAAGACAAAGATTGACATAATTCGCATGCAGATCAGGAAAGCTGTGCAGGCCTATGAATACAACGATGATACACAGGGTATGGCTGACTGTGTTCACTGCGTTATTGCTTTTAGAGTCCAGTCTCATGGACGAGCACACAGATAAACAGATCAATAACCACATGGATCCTGGAGTTACCAAAGTTACCAAAGTTACCAAACACTGAGGGAACACCAGGATGTTTTCATTTCTTTAAGAATGAGACAATTGCTGCTAAATTTTAAACCAGTTTTTTTTGCCAGTAACCCACACAAAAGACCTATCTTTCTTCCAAACATGATCTGAAATGTTACCAAGCTGTCATATCAAATTCCAAAAACACACACCTCTTTTAATGTCTGTCTGCACTTAGTCATTTTACTCATCTCTCTTAATCATCTCTCAGACATAGAGCAGAGACAGTATTATATGACACAGGAACATTACAGGCATATTACTTGGCACACATTCTTTCACACTACTGAATAAACACACACCTATGATGTGTAGAATACACACACGGTACCCTAGAGTCTGTTTTTAAATCATGTTACAGGGGGTTACTGGCATTCAGGTCTGTATCTTATTAGGACTCAAACATCTCTACAGTCAGTGCTTCTCACTTCCTGTTTTGTCCAAAGCAACTGACAGTGCATTAAGCTATATGTTTTATGAGTATGTGCATTCCCTGGGAATTGAACCCATGACCTTGCAGTTGAGCTACATTAAATCATTTTTTCTGTTTTAAGGTGTCGCTATGTTTCTTTTAATCCACTGATACAATTCCCCCTTTCTTCCCTCGTTACCTTCTTAAGAAATATTCCAGAGTCAGTGTTTAATGGTAAAGTGTATCTTTCCTGCTGCCTTGGCGTCACCAAATACCATTGCTGCAATAGTGGTTTTCCTTTCTTAGTGGCAGTCTTTATACTAAACACGAAATTTGGAAAACTAGTTTTTTATACTCGGAATATTTTGGTTTCGGAACTTTTGGTTTGTTGAATGGAATGTTTGGAACTGCTTGTATTTCAGTAAGAACTAAACAGACAAGCATAAGTGACTATTTAAAACCTGGAACGCCAAGTTAATGTTTTTGATGGTTTGACAAAATAACACCAAAAGCAACTTAATCTTTCTGTTTATAATCCGTAATAATCCTCTTATTTCTAAAACTGTTGCAGGGAGCATAGAAGACCTTGGTTGATTTTTAATATTAAAAATCAGCTCCCCCAGTTTGCCAAAGTATAATAATTATTATATGGACGCTCGCTGTGCTGATCCAGAACCAGCTCTCATCCCCTTTTAAAATTCAATAGATGTGCATGACCTAATTTGGCCTGTTAAAGAAACAGTGCATTCAAAAATAAAAATTCTGTCTAGGCATTATTTAGTTATTGTTGTTCTGTTATTTTTAAATGGAACACAAAAGGACAATTTTGAATTTTATATAATATATATAGCCTCATCCTTTTCCATTCAACATATGTCCTTTCGGGCTGATATGTTGGACTGAAATGGCCCTGACCATAATCCATGCTACTGCAGACATTCAGACTCATAGCTTTGTAATTCACTCTGCAAGCCTGTCTAATATTGATAGCTCAGTATGTGTGTTGGTGCCTCCGTGTGTGTCTCCTCAGGAAAGCTGGACCCGTGTGGTTTGGAGTTACGGATCGAGGAGCTCAGACATCATTACCGCGTAGAGCATGCCATCGCTGAGGGAGCGAAAAATGTCCTTAGACTGCTGGGAGCCAACAAAGTACAAGACAAGAAGGCCATGTCTGAGGTCAGAGGTCAAATGACGTTCATCTCCCTGCTTACATACAGACTACAATTATTCTGGTTCTCTTTTGATTTATCATCTTTTATCATGTCTCACCTCAGGCTCAGTGTCGTCTTAGCGAGTCGTCTCAGAGGTTGGATCTGCTGAGAGATTCGCTGGACCGGCGGTTGGCGGAACTACCGGAGGATCATCCCAAAGCCTCCGTGATTAAAGAGGAACTGGTTTTAGCCTCCTCCCCAGCATTCAGTTCGCGTCACAGCACCCCCTACGTGCACAATCAGTACAGCACCCTCTCCAAACCCTCCCCCCTCACTGGTATGGAAACCATTTTCAGGTCTACATCTGATATTCTCTTTAAAATGTAAGGGATCAGATATAGGCCTGTAACATCTGGCTATGTGTGTGTTTGTGCAGGCACTCTTCAGGTGACACTGCTGGGCTGCCTGGGTGTGCTGGAGGTGGTCCCTGGGCGTGTCCGTGGCAGCCAGGTGGTGTTGCCGTGTTACAGTCCTGGAGAGGGGCGGTCCTTCATGCGAAGCGGGAAGGGCCTGTACAGTCGCAGCGGCAGCGTTAGTGGAAAGACGCCCCCCAAAACAGACGAACTCTCCTGTGAGTATGTTGCATTTGTGAAGGATGTAACAAACATTTGTCAGTAGTGATGTGTGTTTTGTGTAAATAAAGCCTTCAGAATGTTTTAACTGCAAAGGACCAAAAGGTTGAAAAAGCATCTTAGTCATGGAAAAATGAGGGAGGTTTAAAAATGGTGATTTGCAGGCCTGAAAAGTCATGCAGATTTCTATAGGGAATATATCTTATGCATTACTGTAAAAAGAAAACAATTCCATGATTCTATGAAATGGTTCCATATTTATATTTGTGTGTGTGGAGGTTAGCCCAGTGCTGATGTGTGAGTTTTCATCTAAATAATGCCTCCAGATAATGGTATAGACATATATATATATATCTATATGTGTGCGTGTTCTCAGCTGAGGTGAGCGCAGTACTGAAGCTGGATAACTCAGTCGTAGGTCAGACCGCATGGAAGACGGTTGGAGAACAGGGCTGGGATCAGACCTTTACCATCGAGCTGGAGAGAGTGAGTTCAACTCAGTGTTAATAGTAGATTACCTCAGATTACAGTTTCCGTGTCTGTTTCATGAATGAAAGCTCCAGGCAATAGGCTGAAATGATTAAATCTGTCTTGTTCTTGTAAACAATTTTCATGTAAAACATCACAAAATCACCAGTGACCGGAGAACCTGAAGAACTCTAGTGATGTCCAAGCTTTCTGATATCTCATGGTTTGTGTTTGTAGGCAAGAGAGATGGAGATCGCAGTATACTGGAGAGACTATCGTTCTCTGTGTGCTCTGAAGTTTCTAAAACTAGAGGATTTCCTGGACAACCAGAAACACCGAGTTCAACTTGAGCTAGAACCTCAGGGGCTGCTGCTGGCCGAGGTACATGCGGGGACACACACAAACACACAAATATGTTTTCTCTACACATATGAGGATCTGCCTCAGGAGGAATCACTACTGCTGGAAGAGTTTGCTTTGTAAACACACGCTAGCGCACACAAACACACACCCAGATAAACATGTTTGTAAAGCCTGGCCACCACGGAAATGCGTGTGACATGTCGTCTGTGTGCATCAGGTCACGTTCTTCAACCCCGTGATCGAGAGGGTCCCACGACTTAAACGACAGAAGAAAGTTTTCTCCAAGCAACAGGGTAAGAGACAGATTGATGTGTTGTGTGTGTGCACAATAAATGAGGTCATCTATTGATTCATTTAAACAAGTACACTCCGTTTCAAAGTCAGGATGAAATCAAATGTGACCTCATTTACGTCCAGTGGTGGTTTTAAGCTCCCTCTAGTGGTCAGAGGGTGGCTAACACTGTTCTTCGTATCTGTGGCCGTGTGCAGGTAAAGCGTTTTTGCGAGCTCGACAGATGAATGTTGATATCGGCACGTGGGTGAGGTTACTAAGGAATGCCATACCAACAGTCAACAACACGGGAACCTACAGCCCTCACGCGCACACCGTACAGACAGGGTAAAACATGACATACATGCATCAGACAGGGTCATTGTGCATACAGTCATGGCAGAGGTGAAGGTCATTAAATGATATGTCATGTTGCAGTTACCGTCTGTTTGTGTTACAGGCAGATATCTGTAGAAAAGTTAAGTTTAGACTATGACTCCCCAATGAAGGTGGACATCCGGCGAGACGTGACAGATTCACAAACTCCGGTGAGATACAAAAAAGGCACTCTGGTGTACAAATAAAGTGCTAACTCTTTGTCTCTCCCCACAGTCTCTCTTTTGTCTCTGTAACTTCTCCCCCTTTTAACCCCTTACTTCTCTCTGTAACCCTTCTCCTCTGTAACCCTTCCCCTAAGTAACCCTTCTCATTTCCATCTAACTCCTCTCCTTTCTGTAACTCTTCCCATGCCTGGTGACCACCCCCCTCTCTCTGCAATTCCATGTCTTGTTCTTAAACCCCTCCCATCCTCTCTGTTTGTAGCTTCTCCCTTCACAATGTAACCACTCCTCTTCTGCTGCTTGACACAGGACCGGCCACCGGTCACCGAGCCTCTCTCCCCACCTGACTTCACCACACCTGAACGACCAAACCGAACTCATTCATTAAGCAGGTACACACACGCTCACATTTTGCAAACCCTGTGATGTCCTCATACACATACGACAGTATTGCTTCTGTATCAGCACCCTTGTTATACTTATGTTTGTGTGTTGGTATGTGAGCAGTAAACAGAAGAAGACTCCTTTGAGCCTGCAGGACTTCCGGCTAATTGCTGTTCTCGGCAGAGGCCATTTTGGAAAGGTGATCTTCACTCCTCTTGTTTTTTAACCCCTCCCACTTCTCCCTTCTTTCTTTCTGTCCATCTCTGTTTATCTTGCACTGTCTAATGACATCAATTCTGCGTCCATCAGGTGCTGCTGGCAGAATATAAGAAGTCTAGTAGCATGTACGCTATCAAAGCTCTGAAGAAGGGAGATATTGTTGCCAGAGATGAAGTGGAAAGGTAAACAGAAAGAAAATGAATGAAAGAATGAACAGGAAGAATGAAAAGTGATAAATAACAGAGATAATTAAAAAGAGAGATGAGATGCAGAGGTAAATGAAAGAACTAACTTTTTCTGAAATCACGTTTAGGACATTTTACCAATGTCGTTTTTTTTTGTTCTGTTCAATGTTTTTTAAAAATCTGATGATGAAAATGATTTGTTTTTCGTTTTCTCTCTCCCTCAGTTTGATGTGTGAGAAGCGCATTTTCGAGACGGTAAACAGCGTGCGTCATCCCTTCCTCGTAAACCTGTTTGCGTGTTTTCAGACGGCCGAACATGTGTGTTTTGTGATGGAGTACACGGCTGGTGGCGATCTGATGATGCACATACATGCAGATGTTTTCACCGAGCCCCGCGCTGTGTATGTAAACTGTTTCCTGTTGTGACTCTGGTAATGTGTATGTACACATGCATGTAAAAAGTAACATAAATGAAAATCTCAGATGCCTTTCAAACACGTAAAAGATTATGTATAATCAACCATTCATTGTCCCAAAATAAACCCAGACAGGACGATCAGATCTCTTATCACCCTGAAGATATATACACCCTGGTTTATCATATTACATGACTTCTTACAAAATAAGCACTAAATGGACATGACAATGATTTTTTTTTTTGATTTTGTGACATGAAAGAGGCCATGGTGTAATACGAGAGACATGAAACTAGCACGGCGTTGGAGATTACTGTATGACAACAGTTAAATATACAGTTCAATGATCATTATGCTAAACTATTTGGTCATGAATGACCAATCAGCAAGTATTCCAGAGCACCTTGTAATGAATTGTTGATATGATTTGTAAACCTTATTTGTGTGTGCATGTATTTCAGGTTCTATGCTGCTTGTGTGGTTTTAGGCCTTCAGTTTTTACATGATCACAAGATTGTGTACCGGTAAGTAATGTGAATTGAATTGTGTGCACATTGCACGTGAAGTGAATTAAGTTGTGTTGTGTGCACATTGTTTGAATTGTGTGTGAAATGAATTGAGTTGTATCCACTTTGGGCGAAAAGTTTGTAAAGTGAATTGTGTTGTCCATGTTGTGTGAATTGAATTGTGAATTGTGTGTGAAGTGAATCAAGTTGTGTTGTGTTCACATTGTGTAAATTGTGTGTGAAGTGATTTGAATTGTGTTTTGATTGCGTGTAATAAATGTATTACACATGCTACTGCATGTAGCTGTTCAAAAGTGGCTAAAATATCTTCTCGCTTCACTTCCAGAGATCTGAAGTTGGACAACTTACTGCTTGACACAGATGGTTACGTGAAGATCGCTGATTTTGGCTTGTGTAAAGAAGGTAATTGACCATGCGAACCACCATCCCCTCCATTCTCTCTTTCTCATTGACTCTCAGGTGTTACTTCTGAAGATATGCTTGGTCATGTTCACTGCATGCTGATTGCTCCTCATAGAAGAATGATGTGAAACCAGAATTTTTTGGTCTCCTCACCCTCAGGCATGGGGTTTGGGGATCGGACCAGCACGTTCTGTGGAACTCCAGAGTTTCTGGCTCCAGAAGTTCTGACAGATACGTCGTACACGCGGGCGGTGGACTGGTGGGGGCTCGGAGTGCTTATATACGAGATGCTGGTGGGAGAGGTGAGACAGACAAATTGAGATGTTATTGAGATTAAGTTTGGGAGCTTAATCAAAGAAAATCTTTTTTTTTTTTTTTAGTCCCCGTTTCCAGGTGATGATGAAGAGGAGGTTTTTGACAGCATAGTGAACGATGAAGTTCGATACCCACGATTCCTTTCCTCAGAGGCCATTGGTATCATGAGGAGGGTAAGTAACACACATTCGTACATAATGGCATTTTAATAAGTCAACAGCAGATACATGCTGCAGATTTTACATGAAATTGGTTGCGTTAAACAGTTACTAAGAAGAAATCCCGAAAGGCGACTGGGCTCCAGTGAAAAAGATGCAGAGGATGTGAAGAAACAGCCTTTCTTCAGGGTGAGAGAGACTTTCCTTCGAGTTGTTTTGTTATTTTGTCACATATAGCTTTTGTTTGCATTGCCTTACCGAATAAGGACAAAACTCAGGAGTTTAGCTCCACCCCAAATCAAACCCACCAGGTGTTAATCAATCCTTCAGGAGTACTTAAAAATGACAGGCAGATGTGTAAGTGTAGAGTTGAATCTCCCTCGGTAACAGATTCGAATAACCAAAACCACGCTCCTCTAACAGACTCACACGCTAATTTTGTTCTCTCTGTCTTGCAGAACATGGACTGGGAGGCTCTTCTCCTCCGTAAGCTCCCTCCTCCCTTCCTTCCCTCCATCGGCGGAAAGGAGGACATCAGCAACTTCGATGAAGAATTCACGACAGAAGCGCCGACCCTTACCCCGCCGCGGGAACCCCGGGTGCTCTCGCGCAAGGATCAGGACAGCTTCCGTGACTTCGACTACGTGTCTGACCTCTGCTGAGAACATCTTTACTGTGGTGACACTGCAGAGATACCCTTCAGCTCTGTAACTCTTTGACCTTGGAAAGCGGCCAGTTTTGAGGCTCGGGTGTGTGAACTCTGTGCTGGACCTGTCAACACTGTGATGGCTGAGAGAAAGAGGACTGGATAAGAGAATGAGAAGAAAGAAGTTTAGGATTGGACTGGAAAGAGATAACAAGCTTAATATTCAAGGTTGTTTGTTGCCAGTTGGTTTAAAAAATCTTTTTTAAATACCCGTACAAATGATTGATTGTTTTTGAAGTGTCATACAGGTCCACAGCCTTCAGTTCATTCACCTCTACAGGAAGCACATCACATCAGCTGATTAAAGATGGTGTGAAGATCTATTTAAAAGCTTGGAGCAAACCACTGACATTTACAAAAATGTACCTCAGTGAAGTTTTGTTGACCAAGAGCATGATGGGAAATTTACATTCTTTTTAAATTTTGGATTAAAACAAGTAGACCGGTCTTAGTGAGCCGATACTGACCAGTACAAGGTACCAGCAAAAAAGTCCTGTTCTATTCACAGTGCCAGGAAATGTTCAGCTCTCATAAACTGCCCATGTTCTCTTTATGTTCTTCTTACTAGAACAAAACCACACTGTGCGATTTTGATCTCAATATTGCCGCCTGAGACAAATTTTGGGAATCGTGGAAGATTTTGTATGTTGCAGGGCAATATCATCAGTTTTTGATCAATTTGATTAATGGCCTTTGCAAAAAATTTTAGCCTCAGATGAAGGTCTGGCATTGTCAGACATTTTGTGTCACAGTCACACAGTGTGACTGTGTTTTTTGACTGATGGTCAACACTGCTTTAATCCGTATATTTGGGAACAAAGTACAGCTACAAAAATGTATCACATAAGACTGTTAATGGCACACAGTGTGCTATGACATTTACTTAAGATCTAATTGGGTCTAATCTAATGATCTAATTAAGATCTAATCTAATTAATAACAAGCAGCAATCAAAGGATTGTAAAATCAAAAAAAGTGCAGCTGGTTCCAGACTCTTAGTTATGGAAATAATTTAGTGCACATTTTAGCTTAATCTGGCCAATAAATTTAGATATAAGAGGGATGTTAAACCACCAATCACACTTCACCAGTCAACAGATTATACATCAGAATTAATAGTCTGGCAAACATAAGTGAATATCGTGCTTCCAGCTGTATAGAATGGCACTACCGGAACTTTCTTGTTCATCTAAATCACTAGTGTTGGGTGACTATGATCCAACGAGGAACCAACTGGCAAGAACTAAAAAAATCTTTCTCCATCCAGCCTGATCTTTCATAGACAATGCCCGTTCAAACAGAATTATTCAATACTGTATGAATATCTCCATTGGCCTGACCTGGACCAGGAACCCAGAGGAACTATCCTGGACACTGTGACATCAGATGGAGGAATATGACATCACGAGCAAGGCTTTTTTATTTAAATAGAATCATTTATGCTCGACTATTAATGAATGTGCTCAGAGGTTGAGGTGTCAGTACCTCTATAGGGTTGTTTTTTCTGGGTGTGTCACACAAAAATCCATTTATGAAACTTTTACGTTACATGTACATCTAGTATATTGAAATTCAGGAGAGCAACCTGGTTTCCACCCATTAAGTGCACTTTGAATAAGGTTACCTTTATCAAATGTAAGAAAAACAAATGAACCTTTAATTTGAGGTTGGTTTGAACAGAATGCCTTAAAATAATGTTGGTCCTGTCTGCCCTGGTTTTTATTTATTCTGTTCAATTTTTGGATTTCAGTGAGGAAGACAAAAGAAATGTAAATCTGGATTGAAAAACCAGTCAAATATTGATAATTCATCAGTACAGCTCCATGCAGTCAGTCAGCATCACTTTATTGTTGCAGTAAAAACAGACATGCATTTATGCCGTTTAATTAGGGTGTGTTGAAATCATGTACGGTGATGGATCAGTTTGATTCACAATGTCTGTGGGAACTATTTGATCTTCTGAATGTGATTGCTGACTGGAGCAAAGGCAGAAAAATGTGTTTGGTCTGAGTTTCTATACAAAATTCAATCATTGTAAAATCCAAGTACATCGACAAAGATTTTTAACATTTGTTTAAAGGGTATAGAGCCACTTTCTGTTAATTATGTAATGGCGTCATTCAGAAGATACTTTGTGAGGGGTTGTCTCTATTTTATACGTGTTATTGACTTTATTTGAATTTTAGTTATTGGATTTGTTGTGTTTTGTAGTTACGATGTGAATGACCGACTAGTGACTGTTACAGAAAAGAAATGGACTGTGCAGATTCTGGTTTCGGACCCCATATTACCTCAAAGCTGTTTTCATGCCTTTCTGACATCAGTTTGTGAAGCTTGTTGGACTGTTTGTGCAGAATCGCCTCTCATTTCGAGGACAGACACAGGCAGAAATGGACCATCATACCATATTTGTCAGTTCCAAGAAGCTGATTAATGCGTTGTTTTTACACACATACAAAGCCAAAAAAGCTAAACAAACACTACACACTGTGAAAAAATTGTGTAGCAAAACCGCAGCCCCCATGCGCTCTTTAACACACAATATAATATTTGCAATTGAATAAAGTCGTGCTTTAACCAAACAGATCGTATTATTATTTTGCTGAAAAGAGCAGACAATTCATCAAAACTATTACATGATTTGTATTTTTAAAAATGTTGAAATGACTGTATGCTTGTGTTTTGTATGCCCATCCTGAATTGTTCATTTGACTACACCCTTTAGAAATTAAAAAAATCATTCACTTCTGGGGACCAGAGATCTTTCTTTTTAAGCAGGATGTTTTTGAAGCTGTGAGAAGTTGACAGCAATCACAGCAGTGCGAACAGACGAGTGTGTTTCCCTCAGTATCCGCTAGAGGGCGGAGAGCGTCACTTTTTCTACTGTTCGACCCCTGAAAGTAATAATAATAATGCCTTTAAAAATGACATTATTGTTAACAAAACAACGCGAATAATGCTAACCTAAAACATTCATAAAGACATTAATGAGCAGTTATTTAGTGTACACATAAACCTAGTACATACGGTGATGAGTAACTCCAATAAGACATTATTAGTAGCCCTTGCAATTATGCTTTTTCAGATCATTTAGAGAAACAAAACCGAATAATAAATTTCTCTTGCTATTCAGCACAATCCTCACTAACATTATTATTACTTTTTTTCGTGGCTAGACCGCAGCGGGCGGCGATCGGTGGCGTCTTCCCCTCCGCGGCCGCTAGAGGGCGACGATCGGTGGCGTCTTCCCCTCCGCGGCCGCTAGAGGGCGACGAGTGGCGGCGCTCGATGGTGCCGCGGAAGTTTTCAAGATGTCGTCGCTGGAGCAGAGACTCTCCCGGATCGAGGAGAAACTCAAGCAGGAAAATAAAGAAGCCCGCAAACGAATCGACCTGAACATCGACGTGAGCCCGCAGCGGTCGCGTCCGAGGCCAAGTGAGTGTGTGAATGTAGCGAGGATGAGGATGAGGAGGATGATGATGATGGAGGAATGAATCACAGGCGACAGGATATAAACAAACAAGCGATCAAATCCTGACACTTCACTCGGGTTCACTGCTGTGGTCCTCTGATAACGATTTAGAGGGACTGGGTGTCGGTCTAGACTGTTTAAAACCGGATCTCCGGACGCGGTGTATAAGATAAATAAATAAATAAATAAATAATAAACGCGTCTGGCAGTCAGCTTGCTAGCATTAGCCAGGCGGCTAGCGGTGTTTAGCAGGCCTGATACTCACACATCAGACTGCCTGTCTGATACAGAAATATCTGTCAGTGGGTTTCGTGTACATATTGTATCGGTTTCTCTCTGTATGTGTCTGTGTCTCCATCGTGGTTTTCTCTGGCCATCGGTCGCACAGTCCCCATCATTTCCATGTTGCTGTTTCGTGTCGTAAAATCATTACAGTCATGGCAGTTTTTTGCTGGTTTGGTTGCTCTTGGACCCATTGGGTCTAATGGGATGTTGGTTTCTTATTGGACCGTCTTGGCAGACGGTTTGGACCCGCCGGATGTTTGTAGTTTTTATATTGTTGTAAGCATCATGTGAAAGTGGTTCATTCTCTGATTTAACTACAGCTTTTGCAGCAGCTCATTCAGGTTGTTTATGAACTTATTTAAAATGAATAATCTCAACATCTGTATAGCACAGAAGTATATGTTCATAGTGTCTGATGTATACACTAGAAAAAAGAGGTAAAATGAGCATGTTTATCTCTTTAATTGAGATCTGAACTTCAGATCCATCCGCTGTCATCAGATTTTTACTTGGTATTGACTGCTTTCAGTTGCGGCCCCTGTATTCATTTGATTCAGTTTCAGAGTTTAACCTTTAATCATTTGGGAAGTTACAGAAAGCTGTACAGGAAATGCATTTTAGTACAAACCGTGGAGATTTTCAACAGTATGAAATGTCTCTTTGTCCCTGCAGCTCAGCTGGAAGAGCATTGCAGCGCCAAAGTTGTAGGTTCAGGGAGCCGATGTACTGATAAAATGTATAACATGAATGTACTGTAAGTTACTTTGGGTTAAAGCGTCTACCAAATGCATAAATATATTAATGTCAAATAAAATAAGAAAGTAAAGATATGGAAAATTAAAGAAATAATCTAAAACAAGTATAAAATACATGGTATTATTGTTATTATACATAAAAAGTCAACATAAAATCAAAATTTCCCTTTATATTGTCTTAATAGACGTTTGTGGTCATAATGAAAATAACTTATTGTTGTGCGTTAAATGTTTGCATCATAAACATTGATAAAAATGTACTAAATCTGATATTGGCAGATATTTGGCCTAATGAGCTTCCAGATGTCCAGTCTTGTGTTGGATTTTAACATCTCTTCTTGATGTATGTTTGAGATTGGGTGATATTTTTTATGGCTGTGTCATCAGGTTGTGTTGGTTGGCTTTCATGACAGTGGTGTGTGTGTGTGTGTGTCAGAATGCATATTCCAGTGGAAAAGGAAAGGAAGCAGTGAATCGTGTGTGTGTGTGTGGGCTGTTTTAGTAATGAGTGTGTGTGTATTTTCTCTCCTCTGTATCTAGTCATCGTGATCCAGCTAAGTCCAGCTCCAGCCCCTTCCCAGCGCGCAGGTACCATCATCACTACATAATGCTGCACCATCCCCTCTCTCTCCCTCTCCCTCTCCCTCTCCCTCTCTCTCTCCCTCTCTCCCTCTCCCTCTCCCTCTCCCTCCCTCTCTCTCCTCTCCCTCTCTCTCTCCCTCTCTCTCTCTCTCCTCTCTCTCTCCTCTCTCTCCTCTCCCTCTCCCTCTCTCCCTCTCCCTCTCCCTCTCCCCTCTCCCTCTCCCTCTCTCTCTCTCTCTCTCTCTCTCTCCCCCCTCCCTCTCTCTCTCCTCTCTCTCTCTCCCTCTCCTCTCCCTCTCCTCTCCTCTCCCTCTCCTCTCCTCTCTCTCTCTCTCTCTCTCTCCCTCTCCCTCTCTCCCTCTCCTCTCTCCCTCTCCTCCTCTCTCCCTCTCCTCTCCCTCCCTCCCCTCCTCTCCCTCTCCCTCCCTCTCCCCTCCCTCTCCCTCTCCCTCTCCCTCTCCCTCCTCTCTCTCTCTCTCTCTCTCTCTCTCTCTCTCTCTCTCTCGCAGGTTACATTTACTCCATCATACTCTGCATCTTCCATTTGCTCATCTCTGTCTCTGCTCTTCTCCTCTTCTGTAATGTTCTTCCATTTGTCATCTTGCAGCACTTTTATTCATTTATCTTACTCATTACACTAAAAGCATTTAAAGAGGGTTTTCTTGATTTTTGTAAACAACAGTTAATTGTAGTATGAAAACGTACAGTAACTTCCAGTTCCATAAAGCTTTAAGCTGAATTTCTAAGAAGATCCCTGGTCATTTCCTTCTGATCTTAGTTATGAGGCATAATTTAAGCTCAGATTTTGTGATCAGTGTACACTCACACCCAAAATGTATGCAGACCGTTATAATTCACACATGATGTTAGACTCTGAGTTAGGAGACAATCTGTTCTTTCTTGCTTTTCTTTTCATTCATTCTCTTATTCTCTTTTCCATTTGACTGTTGTGAATCTTTGCAGAGCAGCAAGTGTGTGTGTGTTTTGATTGTGTGGAAGAGTTGTGTGTAGGATTTGTTTTGCTGGAAGATCAGACATGGTGCATGATAATGGCTATAACCGCACGGCCCAACTGCGAATAAACACGCACACACAAGCACACAACTCAATGGGATGTGCCTTGCACAATAACTATCGGGTTTAAGCTTGTCCTACATCTCTTCTGCCTCTGTTTTGGCTCTCTCTGTTCTGTCTTGAAGAGACAGCTTGTTTTTTGTCTTCTGCACAGTTGAGGATTACAGCCGCACAGGAGTGTGCGCAGTCAGCAGGTGTTTGAACGCTGTGTGTCCAAAATGCCTGATCCCGCTGACTAACTTCAACTAACTGATTCTCTCTCACGAGCAGGTTTTCCAGAGGAGGAATCAGATGTTCTGCGATCTTTACTGTCTTTATCCATCTTCTAGAGTTTTTACAGAGCGCGTTACTGAGCTGTAACTAAAACCGCTCTCCCAGAAATGTGTGTGTCCTCATTTCCGACAGCACGTTGTTAATGCTGATATAAGTTGTTCAGGTTTGCACGGTTTGGTGTCACTGGACAGTGACTTCTGCTTACCTCTTATTAGACTTTGTCCCGGTGCATGCTGGGAATGCTATCACTAACCTCACTGGCTGGTTTTCACTGTCTGGCAGCCCTTTCTGTGTATGAGTGGGTCTGATCTTTGCATGTGATGGTCACTTCTGCTGTCCACAATATTACTGTGACGTCAGGTTTTGAAATTGTGATGTCATATCAAAAGGTAACTGCAGGTAACATATAACAGCTTTCACGCATTTCGATGGAAAAAAGGTAATAGGGCTGTTTTATGAAGAATGTGCTTAACTCATAAATCATATTGATTATTATCATTAATATAATACATTTTTGAATAGATTGAGCAATGATTGCTCCACAGCAGACAGGGAAGTATGACTAAGAGCCGTAATCCAGAATTAGTTTCTCACTATCATCTAATCTCAGAAATAAAGGTGTGAATCTGGATCAGAGTCCAGATTCCAGGCTTCCAGATGTTGAAATGGGTCTCTTAATTTGGAATTCTGTATGACATATTGTCTTTCTCTCCAGCTCTTCAGCTACCACTGGCCAATGATGGAGGAAGTCGCTCGTCATCCTCCGAAAATTCTCCTCAACACCCTTCATACCCCAGCAGACCCCGACAAATGCTCACGCTTCCCACCCCACCCTACAGCCTGCAGAAGAGCCTTGAAAAGTATGACACATACACGCTCACACACAGCAGTAGTGCAGACGAAGTCTGTGTCGTTTTCTTTGTAGCAATAAGGGTCTTGTGCTTAATGTTTTTTAATATCTTCAGTGCTGAAATCGATCAGAAGCTGCAGGAGATCATGAAACAAACAGGTTACCTGAAGATTGACGGACAGGTAATATTCACCAATCGCAGCCTCAGATTCTGGAGATGTTGAATGTGGGAAAAGTGACAAACCTTGTGTGTGTGTTATCCAGCGTTACCCTGCTGAAGTGACGGATCTTATCAGCGAGGGGGAGATTGGCAGTGGAACCTGTGGGCAGGTGTTTAAAGTTCGCTTTAAGAAGACCGGCCATGTCATCGCTGTCAAGGTGAGTTCAGCCCTTGAATTATATTTTTGATCATTACCTATAAGTCTGTGCTCTTTAAACATCACAGTCTGTTTTATTTATGGAAATGTAAATAAAAAAAATGGCAGATGATCTTGGGTACATTTTCTGCTACTTTAACTGCGGTGGAAAGGTTTGTAGCTGTTTTAAAATGCATAATTTTAAGATTATATACTTGTTTTATATAATCTTGAAAAAAAGATTATATAAAACGAAACTTATATAAAAAATTATATAAACGAGAATTATATAAAAAGAAACAAGGAAATTAAGGAAATTCATGCATCACAGGGTTAATTAGGTGTTTGGTTTTTATTTCTTAAAATATGTTTTTTGAGCGTTGAGGGTTTCGTGTTTCCCTCCGTTCATGTACTTGAACGTTTCTCGTAATTATCGAGTCATTACAAGAGCAGTTTATCTGTGGAGTAATTACTGTTTACTAATTACACCACTGCTGTGCATGTAAGTATTAGAGGTGCTTGCCTCCCCCGTCATGCAGTGTTGGTTGTTATTTGAATATGTTCCTTATCTTGAAATGTTTCTCTACAGCAAATGAGAAGAACGGGTAACAAAGACGAGAACAAGAGAATCCTCATGGATCTGGATGTTGTGTTGAAAAGTCACGATTGCCCATACATCATTCAGTGCTATGGAGCTATAGTCACCAATGTGAGGAACACACACACACTCATGAGCTGTGCTCATTATTAAAAATGTGTACAGTTTACATGGTACGTTGCTTCAGTAATTGTATAAAATGTATTATCTCAGTTACACTAGCCTTTATTAGGCTTTATTTAGTCCGTCTTAACTGGACAGAGCAGTCCAACACAGCAAAATTAGTGGCTGTGACTGGCAGAAAAATAACCAATAATAGCAGGTAAATATGGGAAACCATTTTGAAAACAGTCATTGCTTTTGCAATAATCTAGTAATGGTGCAGTAATTACACACTTCACCTTCAAAGTATTATGACTGCAAACCTTCAAATTTACAGACAGTTTCAGTCTGTTACTTGTTTCATAGCCATACAGCACAGATTCATAGTCAATTTAAATGTACATCTAATGGAAAGTGTATTCGGTAGACGGATGTGTTCATCGCCATGGAACTCATGGGAACGTGTGCAGAGAAGCTGAAGAAGAGGATCCAGGGTCCCATACCAGAGGCCATTCTGGGAAAGATGACTGTGGCTGTAAGACTTCCTTTCAAATTGATTGTTTCATTATGGCATTCGCTCTTACTTCGTTTGTTTGGCAGATTTAATTTCAAATAAATTGTTTTCCTCAAAATGTGGATTTATTGTTAGATATTGACCCATTTTCACTTCCTAGACTTCTAACTCTCTCAACGGCTTGGTCTTTTTTTTCCTTTTGTATATAGATTGTGAAAGCTCTGCTGTACTTGAAGGAGAAACACGGTGTGATACACCGGGATGTGAAGCCATCTAATATCTTGTTGGATGCCAAAGGGCAGATCAAACTGTGTGATTTTGGCATTAGTGGCCGACTGGTAGATTCAAAAGCCAAGACTCGCAGTGCTGGATGTGCCGCGTACATGGCGGTGAGGACATACACACGCATATGGTGGAGTCTACAGGTCTAAGAACACATTAAAATCTATTTCAGCCCTGTGTTCCTATAGAGCATTGGTTCATGGTTTCGAGTCCAGGTAACACACATACTGGTAAAATGTATATCTTAAATGATGTACAGATGTATTTACATAAATGTAAGTCTGGAAAAAATTAGAAAATAAATACTGGATAAGATTCTGTACTGATCAAATATAAGCAAATGTAGGACATTGGCCGTGTTAAGCTTCCACTGGGGCATAGATGATGAGGAGAAACATGGATTATCGGGTTTTTAAATTTCATGTACAGCTTTGTATGGAATATTGTATTAAAATTTTGTTGTTGTGATGTCAGACTTTTGGACCCACTGTATATATTTGAAAACACTAATCACAGAATTGGTTAACCGTTTAACTGCTGGTTAAAGTTCAGGAGTATTAGCTGTGTTGATAGGGCTCAGCACATCTGTTTTACTTTGTGTTTCTCAGCCTGAGAGAATAGACCCTCCAGACCCCAGTAAACCAGACTATGACATCAGAGCTGACGTCTGGAGTCTTGGCATTTCTCTGGTGAGTTTCTCCTTTCTTGGGTTTGGGGGCCAACGGCTGGTTTCTTCCATGTAATTGAACTAGTTATAATCACTTTGTAATTGTGAGGTGTTTAAATGTAACTAAAGAGCTAGATTTCATCTTTTGTGATTATTATGAACAATTCGTATTCCGTCCTGCTTGTTAGGTGGAGCTTGCCACAGG
Organism: Chromobotia macracanthus; assembly: GCA_036877525.1. Classification (NCBI taxonomy): domain Eukaryota; kingdom Metazoa; phylum Chordata; class Actinopteri; order Cypriniformes; family Botiidae; genus Chromobotia; species Chromobotia macracanthus. The sequence continues at coordinate 5,039,102 of JAZGTH010000019.1, forward strand.
ACAGTTTCCTTATAAAAACTGCAAGACAGACTTTGAGGTTCTGACCAAAGTTCTGCAAGAGGACCCACCAGTCCTTCCTCTCAGCATGGGCTTTTCCCCAGACTTCCAGTCCTTCGTTAAAGACTGGTACACACACAGTCACAAAGTTCTAGCACATCTACAAACTAGAATGCTTCAAGCCTTTTGCTTTAGCCTGATACCCTTGTAAAGCATGATGATATTTACAGATCTAATTCTTCTGTCTCTGCAGCCTCACAAAGGATCACAGGAAAAGGCCAAAATACCACAAGCTGCTTGTAAGTGTCAGTCTCTTGTGTAACCCCTTTATATGTAACGTTTGAATATTCAATTGAAAGCCAATCATAAACTCCTAACACAGTCTGCTTTTAATATTTGTACCCATATTAAGTGGTTTTAAGACCTATTCGTATTAGTGTACAACAGATGTACATTTTTATTTTGTGTGCAGACAATATATATTACCATCGTATTTATGATATACTTAGAATATTTATTTTGAAAAATTTATAAAAAACAAAAAAGGCTGTAATAGTTAACGGTTAATGATAACCTCAAGATGCCATAAAAACAGCTGATAATCTGTCTGGGCAACATGTTGGTCTGCCACAGATCACATTCATTTTCTGGCCGATATATCGGACTATCACTGATCCATTTCAGATAACATTAATTTGTCTGGCTGATATATCGGTCCATCACTGATCAATTTTGGAAAGCAATGCGTCTGACCTATGTATCGTTTTATCACTGATCAGTTTTGTGAAACAAATCTGTCTGGCCGACATTAATCCGTCGGTTCATCACTTATCCATTTCGCTTTTTTTCCACAGGAACACAGTTTTATTCGTCGTTATGAGATGTCGGAGGTGGACGTGGCGGGCTGGTTTCAGACGGTGATGGAGCGCACAGAGTCTCCACGCAGCAGTCAGTGCTTCAGTCATCACCAGCTCCACTCTCTCTTCAGCAGGTAGCCAGATGGAGGGAGAGGGAAAGAGAGAGAAAGCATGCTATTTGAGAGGTTGTTTTATTTGACATGGATGGACAGGTTTTAAATGTAAATGTTGGAATGGAAGGAGCAGTGGAAATGGACAGATTATAACAGACAAAATCACTGAAACGAAAAACAGAACATTGGTTTGGGAGTTTGACTGATTGACAGACAATTCTGAGCAGGTTTGATGTAAATTCGAAAAATATTTTTCTCCTCATCCACCAGTCAAACAGGATGAACATTACAGGTTACAGTTACACACTCACTGTGACGCGCACAGCCGCACACACACACAGAAACACACTGTTTCACTGACCGCTGTACAATGTTTAGTATTCCTCACCACACATGGTGTGATTTATGTTCTTCTGTGGTGAGGATCTGCTTAAACTCAAACCGTTCCCTTCATCTTTAATATCGGCACGTTATTAAGTCCTCCGTAGCCCCTCACTCAGGGACTGAACAGAGTAGTCGATCAACACTGTGCAATGGTGTGAGTGTGTGTGTTATCTGTTTATCAGTCCTAGATCTCGGTCTGTGGTAAGTCTTCACTTTCCTGTGCGGTTAAACGCTGCTCACAGCCATTCTGCAAATCAAAGCAAATAGAAATAAGGGTGAGAGTTTAAGATATTTCACTCAGTTACGTTTAATAGAAGTGTTCTTTTTTGTGCTACGAAACATCATCAGATATTTCAGTCATTGTAAAATAGTGATTTTAGAGGTGACATTTTTAAACTTTGATGTTTAGATTGTTGTTATTATTAGCTTGGTCTGAAGTTACCTTTATCAAAACGATATCTTGGCTAACAGAAATGTTGCATATGAAGATAAAACTAGTGATTGATGGATGGTTTTGTTTTTCTTTAAATGTCAATGCCGATCTCTACAGAGTATGTTTACCAATGGCTGATACGGTGCTTAATACATATAATTATTTAATGTGACTGTAAATAAAACAGAAATCGAATAATTGGAAGACTTGCTTTTGACTTAACTAATAACAAAATTTGCACTGTCCATTAGCAAGATTTTGAAACTGACACTAAGTGAAGTGACCACATCCACTAATCGGCCGGTCAGTGACTGTTATCAGTAATCAGAAAATAACCAAATGCCGGCATGTTAATCGGCTTTGACATATATAGTTAATCACTAGAAGATAAAACATACAAAAAAATTAGTCCAGATTTTGTAAAGCTGTACACAGTGCACCTCAGGTTGATGAGTGTTAGAAGTGTGGAGATGTGTTTTCAGTCTTAGAGCAATTGAAGTGTCAGAAGAAAAGCTGATCATAGTCACTCAGAATGCATTGGTTCTTCTGTTGAGAGAGACAAGCATTGACGTCTTTGGTGGGTAGAGAAGTGAAAAATCTTTGAACATTTCGTCCATAAAAGAAATTACTTGTTTTGTGAGTGGAATATTTCAGATTTGATTCTCTCCACTCAGTTATCCAGACAAGCGTTTATTCTGTTATCATTTCACTCTGTTCTCATAAGCATTTGAGTTCCCGCAAACCAAAGCTTGTCTTTTAGATCATTTTGTTCTTTGGACACAGCACTGTTTTGTTGTTTTTTTGAGCTGTTGTTCTCAGTGGATTTCAGCACCTGCTTGTGGGTCACACTGAAGGTTCTCTGCAACTTTCGCAACCAAAGCTGTAGGGTTCCAGATTCACTGCTTTAATAAGCCAAATCACCGCTAGACTGAAAGAAAAAGCGTAAGAATACAGGAAACCTACGTTTGAACAAAGCGGCAAAGAGATTCAGAGGGTAACGGTATGTTGTTCAGGAAGGATGTTTGGTGTTAATAAAAGTCAAGGTAAAAATGACTGTGCGAGAGGGTATTTTGTGCTAATGCTAGGTGGAGTATATGAAGGAATATTGAAAGTATGAAAGAAAGACTTTAGCTAAGTACTACAAAAAATATTGGCTTCATTATTTGGTGAGGTTTCAGGGCTGACAATGAAAGTGTTGGTGTATTCATAGGGTCGCTGTGTTGTGAGCTACATAGCTGGATGTTGCATAAAAGCTTTCAATCGTTTTGAACCGATGTTCTATTTTTTATTTGTTAGGGGTTAATTAGTTTGTTTTTTCGCATCTCACTGTTTTTACATTGTCCTTGAAACTTTGGCATATTATCCGCTATTATTATTATTTATTTATTATCGTACTGCTGCTGCTGTTTACTTTAGATGCTGCTGTCAATTATATTACCCAAAGGATGTTTGTTTTTCAAAACCAAATGCATAAAACACTGCAACGTGTACACGTCTTACCAAATACAAGAGCGATTACCTGTAGAGCACTCAGGATGCAGTCCACCAAGAGGAAGTGACTGAAAAAGCAAGGACGTTATCGGATGTTATATTTATATCTGTAGCTTTGTTGCTTTAAAAACGACACCACTATGCCAACTCACAAACTTCACAGCTCACTGTAGGCAACTAATACTACAGGTCATTTTTACGAAATAGACACCAGCTGGTAATATCTATATATATTTGAGCTAGATTTTCCTTATCACACCACTATCTGTAAGTCAGACAGATACGTTTGTAATTGTCCTCCAATGTTTGTCCTGCGGTGGATGAATGAATGTTTTCGAAATCTGCCATGTTCAAATCATAAAATGACTTCTTTTTGAGCAGGGCCTTCTTGAGCAGGGCCTTTTTGAGCAGGGAATCAATTAGTTTTCCATTGAATTGGAGCGGCAAATGAATCCAATGAACCCATACAGATGAAAGAAAATACAGGAAGCTTATAAAATACTGTAATGAAATCAACCGTAACTATAGACCTCCCAATAATTTCTTCACATCTTTTAAATGCCAAATAAAATCTCTAGACTTGCCATCAGTACAACGCGGATCTCTTGTTAATTCATTATATGGTGTTGAAATTTATCACACATATTCCTATACCTGCTCGTCTGTCTGTCCGTCATTCTCTCGGTAGATCTCATAGACATCACTGCAGCATTACGCATCAAAGGTGTCATCAATAAACCAGTCAGACCAGTGACGCTGACGTGCTGGATTGTTTTTCAGATGAGAGGACCTCTTGTAAGGCAGGGAATACACAATGTGTGTAAAAGCCTGTGATGTGTGATGTGAAAGCAGTATCTCACACACACACACATGATATTATAGCCCTTCTGAGCAGAGTTGAACACGGCATATTTGCTCTGTTACCTTAAGTTCAACCTGTAGTATGGTTGTGTTTTGCTGAAACACACACACCTTCAGAAATATCTTCTTGGTTTATGCTTGGTTTTAAATGTACTTCCAATCACTATTTTATGGCACTATTTATTTTTTTGTAATTCTCCTTTTTTATTTGCTTTTGAAATGAAACACACTCTGGTGTGTTTGTGTGAACAGGAGAAACATGAATCCTGAATCGACAGTAATCCATGTTCTCAAACAGCAAATGAATATATATGTGTACAGAAACGTAAACAAGCCAGTGCTTGCTGCTGTTTCCATAGCATTACTGTGTGTATCCGCATACGGGGGTGTGTGTGTTGTGTTGCGCATCACTGCTGTCTCTGGAGCGTGTGCTCAGACTTTTCAGTCACCTTGTGAGACTGAAAATCAAGTCTATTATTAGAATTGTTTGTGTATTTTTTTTTAATAATCGTAACGATGCCCCGCCTGTTATTAAACCAAATACTCACTATGCAGTCACTCAGTTCAAGTCCGTTTGCTTTTCACTTGAACGTCCTGTATATACACAACTACTGGAGGCGGAGTGTTTCTGTTGTCTCCATGACGAGCGAGCCAATATCATTTGTCCTCAGCTAGTGCGGAAAGAGTGGAGAGTTTTCGATGGATGGAGAAGTGTTGTTTTCTTAAATGAACTGACATATTTAAGGATTGTACTGGGGTGGGATGGGGTGGGCGTGTGTTTGGGTGGGGTTCAGATGGGGTTGGTAGTTTGGGAAATAGTTCGTTCAGTGCTGTATATCAATTGCATGTTATGATCTCTGAAGTAACTGCCATTGATTTTTACATTGATGTTTGGGTTGGGGGGGAGGGAGACATAAAACTTTTATCTTTATTTATGATTTTTACATATGTATTTTCTGTACTTTTTCCAAATTATTAAATTGTGTTCTTAGAAAAAGACACTTTTGCCTTTTTATGTCTCCCGGCTTTATTTTGATCCACATATGCATTATAGAATTGTATTTTTTTCATTGTTGGCTGATTCATGCTGTTAACAATGTTATGTTTTGTTTTAATTCAATTGTTTGTTTTTCTTGTGTATTTGTGTTTGTTTGGTCTACAAATGAGTGCTAAGAGAGGTTCTAGAAAGATATTTATCTGTTAGAAAACCAAAAGTTTATTATTTTGTGTCTGTTTTGGTCCTTTGTTATTTTTTGTTTTCAATTTTGATTATTACCGTTTAGTTTGTTTTTATTATTGTTTTTCTTCAGGGTTAAGATCACACCAAATTAAAACGTGCGACGAGTGACGAGTCTGGGAATGTTGCGTCAAAGGTGTGTCTTTCTGTTGAAGCCAAGCAATCACTTTATTGCTTCAATGTTTATTTTCTCAGATGTTAATTGTATTATTATTTTTGTCCGTTTGTGAAGTAAGGTTTTCCCTTTCCTCAGAGCTGCTGTTTTTTTGGCTCTGTCTTGCTGTATGGTTAGAATGTGTCTGTGGAAATTTCACTGTTTGTAGCTGCTGCGGCACTGGAGGTTTTTTATATTATTATTTGATGGAATTTAGAACCATGTAGTTCAACCAAATTCTGTTTGACTGAGATTGATGGACTTTAAACCTGTTAATTCTGTTTGATGCTGTTCAAACAGCAAAACAGCAAGTCAAAAGGAACAGATCTCCATAACACCATAACATATGTACTTCTTCATTGTTGGCATCTTTACTCAGCTGAAAAAAAAATATTGTAAGGTTTAATTGATTAGAAATGCTTTTGTGCCAACAGCAGACTTAGACGACCTTTCATGTTTTCTGGTATATGAATATACAGACGTTATAGACTATAGATATTATGACAACATTTTTGCTCACTTTGGGATTGAATTAAACTAAGATATTTGATGTGATCGGTCAAAAAAATACGGCCTAACCTCAACAGCCAAGCATGGATAATGTAGCTTATGTTTGGTGAATATTCTTTTTTTTTTCCCTAATATTTATTTTTATTATTTTTGGGTACCATCTTAGCCTGGAACAAAAGTTGAGACAGCCATCACAGTTTTATCACAGTTCTTCCCCATTTTCATTTTTGTTGTTTTCTTATGATTTCAAATGAAAAAAATGCCATTGTATTGTCAATACCTCAGGATTTTTTTGGGGGAAAAATTAAAAACTTTTAAAAACCTAAAGCAGATACAAAAGTGTTTGTGTTGTTTCTTGAATGACTGTAGACAAACACCAAGCGTCCTGTAAGATACACAAGACCGACATGCCTGATCATCAGATAATCACTTTTCAAACTGTTTTCTAAAAAAAAAGTTAAAAAATTTTGTATGATGAAAATGAGAATTGACAGGAGAGGACGCCTCTGCCAGAGAAACAATAAAAATGTAATTTTGTGGCGCATGTTAACATCAATTTTTCTGTCACAATTCAGTTGTTTAAATTACCTTTTGATGCACGTAGTTTTAAAAGTCTTATTCACTGTTTTTAGTGCATTTTTTCCTGGCCCTCCACTACCCTCTATGGAGGACAGCTCTGCTTGTTAAAACTGCCTCCTGTGAGAAACAGTAGGTTTATACATTACTGGTCAGTGTTTCTTGATCCCCATGATCTTAATGTGTATGCCTAAATATTAGACCTTAGTTTGATGATTTAGACTGAATAAAGACAAAGCAGCTGATAAGAGCCCAGCATAGATGGGAATTCCAACACTTAGGTTTAAAAAACATCTTAGGGTTACCACTTAAGAAGCTGGGTGATAAAAAGGTGGCTGTTTTAAGATTACAATCACATTTTTTTTATTTTATTACAACATAATTCTAAAAATTCATAATTCATAATGAAACATTTGGCTGTCTATGTTTACATAACGTCATTGTTCTTCACATTTATATAAACAAACACAAATATTTGTATGACGTTATGTCTTGGCAGTGTTTGCGATACATGATTCTCCACACTGATTCAGTCAGGTTTCTGTAATAGTCAGTCCAATTTTAATGAGCTTAAGATGTTAAGATAACGGCATTATTTTCTAACTATAACCATAACTGTTAATGCTTCATTCAGTGCTGCAAGAGGTGGCTCATGGTTTCGTGTCCTGATCCACAAACTACAGCTGAAGAGCCGTGATGTCATGGGCCTCTACATTCAGTGTTAGATAACAAAGATCAAGCAGAAACTCACACATCAGTGTGTGCTGTACAGAGACACTGTTCTGTGAGACCTGCTCCCCATGGGCCACACTGGCAGTAATAACAAATTAATCATTATAATAGTTTTATTTATATAACTGGTAACACTTTACAATAAGGTTGTATTTGTTAACATTCGTAAACGCATTAGCTAACATACAATTTAGTAACCATTGTTACTGTTAGTTAATGCCAATAAAATTGTTCATGTTAGTTCATTGTGCATTAACTAATGTTGTTAACTGTTATTTTTCATTTAGTAATTACTGAAACTACCATGAATTAATTTAAATAAATGCAGTCAAAGTAATGCTTATTTTTAGTTCATGTTAGCTAATGTACGCCTGTAAACAATATTGTAAATAACATCTGTGCAATAACCTTTCTGTTACATTCACAAAACTTCTATCGCTGCACTTTATTGTATTATATAATTTTTTCCTTGTTTTTAATCCCACACTGGAAGCTTCTGTCACCAAGACAAATTGTGTGTGTAAACATGCTTGGCAATAAAGCTCATTCTATTCTAGTCTAGTCTAGTCTAGTCTAGTCTAGTCTAGTCTAATGTTAACAAATACAAGGTGTGATGTTTACCATATAGCTTAAGGTTGAAAAACAAACTGAACATGTTTTCCATTTCAAATAAAAGAGTCTTCATGAAATTAAATAGGATTTTATTATTCATTAGGTTTTCTTTTTTAAATTCAACATTTCTTCGATCAGTCACACCCCTCAGCTGCCTCTCACATTAGACAGTAAAGACATTCAAAATTAATAATTATCAGTGCAAAAATGCTAATCAAGCAAAATAAGAAACAGTTTTTTCTTTCATCTGTGTAATAAACCATTTTTATCTCTGTTAATCTGAGTTTTGTTAAAAAGCCAGTGGTAAAACCAATAAATGAAATAAAAATAGTTGGCAAATCCTTTCAGTTCTCATGAACGTACAAAACAAAGTCATCTCAGGAGAAACACTGAGACAAAGCAGAGACGTCGAGGGTTGAAGAATCTGTACATCTTAGTGGAGCTTGTACATCGATTATGTACAGTGTTTAAGTTAGTGAACACTGGCCGTGAAATAAGAGCCTATGCCAGAAAACATCCTTGCTACTATATAACACAAATCCAGCTTGCCATTCGTCACCTGTTGTGGTCTAAAATTAAACACAATAATCCAACATCGTATTACATGTGTTTATCTTTTTTTTTTGCTTTGTAAATGTGCAATAACAAAATAAGGCATCCGCCTCGACTACCTGAAGCACAAGTAGCTCTGCATTTCAAGGCTGAAAACGCACGCACACACACACACACACACACACACACACACAAACAAACCTCTCTTACAAATACCTATTAAAAGCCACAAAACAAATTTTTGGCATTAATGGGACTTGCCTTTCTTTTATCCCTACCTGACTGACTACCTCACTTACTTCACCTTACTACCCCACCCACCTCACTGTCTACTCATTTTTACACTGTCTACCACACCACCTCCTCACTGTCTAGCCAATTTCACTGTCTGCCTCAATGTCTACCTCACCCACTGTCTCACTGTTTACCCTACTCACTTCCAAACTGTACCTCACATACCTATTTACTGCCTACCTCACTCACTTCACTTGTCTACCTTATCCACTTCACTGTCTACCTCACTCACTGAAACCATGTACCTTAACTCACCTCACTACCTCACTCACGGAAACCATATACCTCAAACTACTACCTCAAACTCACCTCACTACTACCTCACTCACGGAAACCATATACCTCAACTCACCTCACTGACTACCTCACTCACTGAAACCATGTACCTCAACTCACCTCACTGACTACCTCACTCACTGAAACCATGTACCTCAACTCACCTCACTGACTACCTCACTCACTGAAACCATAAACCTCAACTCACCTCACTGACTACCTCACTCACTGAAACCATAAACCTCAACTCACCTCACTGACTACCTCACTCACTGAAACCATGTACCTCACCTCACTGACTACCTCACTCACTGAAACCATAAACCTCAACTCACCTCACTGACTACCTCACTCACTGAAACCATGTACCTCAACTCACCTCACTGACTACCTCACTCACTGAAACCATAAACCTCAACTCACCTCACTGACTACCTCACTCACTGAAACCATAAACCTCAACTCACCTCACTACCTCACTCACTGAAACCATGTACCTCAACTCACCTCACTGACTACCTCACTCACTGAAACCATAAACCTCAACTCACCTCACCTCACTACCTCACTGAAACCATAAACCTCAACTCACCTCACTGACTACCTCACTCACTGAAACCATAAACCTCAACTCACCTCAATGACTACCTCACTCACTGAAACCATAAACCTCAACTCACCTCACTCACTGAAACCATGTACCTCAACTCACCTCACTGACTACCTCACTCACTGAAACCTTAAACCTCAACTCACCTCACTGACTACCTCACTCACTGAAACACCTCACTACTACCTCACTCACTGAAACCAAACCCAACTCACCTCACTCCTCACTCACTGAAACCATAAACCTCAACTCACCTCACTGACTACCTCACTCACTGAAACCATACACCTCAACTCACCTCACTACCTCACCACTGAAACCATGTACCTCAACTCAACTACTACCTCACTCACTAACCATAAACCTCAACTCACTGAAACCATAAACCTCAACTCACCTCACTGACTACCTCACTCACTGAAACCATAAACCTCAACTCACCTCACTCACTGAAACCATGTACCTCAACTCACCTCACTGACTACCTCACTCACTGAAACCTTAAACCTCAACTCACCTCACTCACTGAAACCATGTACCTCAACTCACCTCACTGACTACCTCACTCACTGAAACCATGTACCTCAACTCACCTCACTGACTACCTCACTCACTGAAACCATGTACCTCAACTCACCTCACTGACTACCTCACTCACTGAAACCATAAACCTCAACTCACCTCACTGACTACCTCACTCACTGAAACCATAAACCTCAACTCACCTCACTGACTACCTCACTCACTGAAACCATGTACCTCAACTCACCTCACTGACTACCTCACTCACTGAAACCTTAAACCTCAACTCACCTCACTGACTACCTCACTCACTGAAACCATAAACCTCAACTCACCTCACTGACTACCTCACTCACTGAAACCATGTACCTCAACTCACCTCACTGACTACCTCACTCACTGAAACCATGTACCTCAACTCACCTCACTGACTACCTCACTCACTGAAACCATGTACCTCAACTCACCTCACTCACTACCTCACTCACTGAAACCATGTACCTCAACTCACCTCACTGACTACCTCACTCACTGAAACCATGTACCTCACCTCACCTCACTGACTACCTCACTCACTGAAACCATGTACCTCAACTCACCTCACTGACTACCTCACTCACTCACTCACTCACTCACTACTTTGCTCACTTTTTCCCATCCCCTACCTTAACTTCATCCCCTGCCTCTCTCATTCCTCATTCTGCCTTGCTCCCTACGTCCATTTATTTACCCTCTGCGCTATTTTAACTATATTCTCAATCTATTTTCTCATCACCCTAAATTTCTTTCCCCTTAACTCTGCTTGGTAATTCCTTTACATTCCTTTACTTCACATTTCAAGCAATAAATATGTGACATTTCAGGCAACCATATTTTCTTTAATAAAATATCACCCTAAATTTCCCATTAACTTAAACTTTTAATTTCATCATAAATTTCACTCTTTTACCTCTCCTTAAAAAATAAAATACTAATCAAATCATTCACTTTAACAGTCTGTCAACCTAAATGAAAGTTGCCAGTGAATGGTTAGGGCTGTAGATACGCACATTCACATTAAATTTAAAACCTGACACATAGCGCAACTCCAGCTCAACTTGTGCTGTATGAAAACATGGTAAACCAGGTTAAGGAACATGAGGCTTACTGGTCATCACATAATGTAAAAGAGTCTCTAGTTTTCAGTGGCACAGTATCTCAAAGACTGGTGTTCCCCTTTGTGGGTCCACTATTACTATGATGGGCCCCCAGAGTCCCTGGACCCTGCCATCGCATTGTGTAGAGCCCCAAAATATCCAGAAGGAGTAGAGGGAGTACGAGTTTCGGTAGAGGATAATGTAATGGGTTTATAGCACAGTGTCTTTGGTGACTTTAAATATAACTCAAATCCTCCCTTCTGAGTCCTTCTTCACGCTGTAGTCTCTCTTCATTTAATGAACTTTGACCTCCAGATCTATATTTACTTATTTTCAGCAATCAGAGGTTTCAGAGAAGACATGGGACTCCCTGCTGATGGCCCTCCTCTGACGAACCGTCTTCTCCTCATCCTACAGCCACATAATAAAACGTACTGTAGGATATATTTTTACATTGTGCTGTTCAAATCGTGCATTTTAATATATAGTGATTAGCAGACATAGCAATTTTAATACGCTTGTGCAGTTATGATGGGAAGTCCCCTTAGGTTATACAAGCATGCTTAGGTGTGTGTGTGTGCTCACCGTGGTGAAGACCCCGTTTGGTCCCCATTCTCCAGGAGAGTGATCCTCAGGGTCTTCATTCTCCTCCTCCTCCTCTTCTTCGCCCTCCTCCTCTCGTACCGTGTCCATTCCATCCTCCTCGTACTCGGTTGCATAATCGGACTCCTCTGCTGGACAAACAAACATGTGGGACAATGTATAGATAACATGACATCAACCTCCTAACTCCACTGACACAGCTGGTCAAATAACTCAAATAACTTCATGGTGTTGGATCTTAAATAAGCAAATGAAGAATCTGAATCTCTGAGTAAAGGGGTTTAATAACTTTTCTTCAGTGACTGACCATCGGCTCCTAAGTAGCCCTGCATTGGTTCGATCCTCGACACAATCTCAGCTAGATCTGTGAAATCTGCACTGGGACACGCATAGGACTGAAGAAAACAGCAAAAGATAATCAATACACGCATTCACATATGTTAATTAAATAAAAATACACAACCATTATGGGTTTTTTAATAGCTTATAGTTAGAGAGCAGGTATAACAGCTGAATAATAATGGCAATATATACAATTTATGTATACAAATTAAAACAATTTAATAACAGCACACGTAAATGCTACATTTAAAGAATTATGTATATTTGCTCCAAATAATACAAACGATACAAACATTGTTCAAATATTATATTATTGGCCAAACAAAAAAAATCGAAAAATGTGGTCAGCTAAATAGACTGTTCAATATATTGTCTAGTAGAATTTTCAGATAAAGTAGATTTGATATGATTATATTAAATATCCAAAGATCAAAAATCAGTCGTGAAAAAAAGAAATGAAAAAGCTATCTAGTCACATAACATACTGTCTATATTGTATGCTATCTATATTGTCCATAATTACTGCACAATATAATCTCATATAATGAGAAGATGATGATGTTTCTGAGATGTTTTGGAAAATGAATTATGGTGGAAAACTCACATCGGTCTTCTTGCTGTCATTATAGTCAGCTGATCTGTGGTCCTTTAACATGTTTTCAATAATGTCTCCACGAGCCCACTCAGTAAACACCAGTTTACCGTGCTGGTAACCCACATCCTAAGAAAGAACACAGATCCAATAACAATGATAATCAAATCCAAATCAAATCCAGTATTCAATACATAATCTGAAGACTAAATATCTGTTTTAGTGTTTTAGGAGCCAGAGTTCATTTAAAAATTAAAAAATTATGCCGCTATATTTAAGGCTGCAATTCTTAACTTTTGCCTCTATCGCCATCTCTGTTTGAAGAGTTAAGTTTTTATCCATCTCGACACCCACATATGCAATATATTAGCTGGACCTTTTTCTTTCAGTTTCAAACCATTTCCTGCAAAATCCAACCTGACAGCTCAAATCATAAATCATTACTATAAACTTACCGTTGGCAGTTTTGAACATTGATATCTTATTTTCCCAAAAACTGAATTTTGTCCATTTTTAACCAAAACATGTTACGGATTGCAGTTACTATATATTTATATATATATATATATATTCTGATCGCAGACTGCATCCTTACATAGATTTCATCAAATTTTCCAAAGTCCATGGTCTTAAAGCGATCGATGGGTGGGCGAATATATTCACAGTATGCACTCTTTTTGACCACTTCCAGCTGCCGTACACAGGACACGTAGGCTAAACGGGACTGAATTTCAGCCATATCAGGCACCTGAAACACAGAAGAAACAGAAGTTTTTTTGCTGTACAGTTTACAAAGTTTTCAACCTATTACAAGTGCATTCTTAATCTGGCAATAATCAACGCTAATGTGTAGCTGTTTATTCAATAAATAGTCAATGCTAAACGAATTAAACGGTTTAATTTTCAAATGAACAATTAATTAGGTCAAGTATTTTTTATACTAATACTAAAAAACAAGTATATACTTTTTTTTTAATATATCACCTTCACTTTTTCCGCCCATGGGTTAATTCGTTTCCACAGCAGCCACCAGCCAGAAAGACTGTCGCCATAGTTACAGAGATCAGTCTCATCCTGGCTGCCCACGTCAATGGCGATGACTGTTTTTGCGCCCACGTTACGAGCTATGTCCGCTGCAGGCCATTAAGAATGCCAAACGAATGCCAACACACACAAAGACAGATGGCCATGGAGCAACAGGCACAATCAAATTATTGTTAATATTTCAGAACAAATATGGAAAGAAAGAAATAATCACCAATCAATGCTGTTTTACCAAGCCCATCATCTGAATTGTGATCATTTCATCAGCAATTTGATTTAAAAAACATCTAATTTATGTCACAATTTAAGACATTTTAGAGCTATTTGGACTGCTAATCTTCTATGAGGACTATGATGAAACAGCCCTGCAGGTGTGTGTGGGATCAGACCAGGAACAGAAAGAATGGAAAAAGACAATTTCAATTAAGTACCAATTATGAAAACGCAATCAAACCGTACAATGTATCAACCATCACATCTTAAAAAGTGAGTGATGCGTTAAAAATAAATATATATATATATATATAACTATTCACATAAATTCTAACAAGTCCAATTAGTTATGTTATAAAAATGTTATAAAGTAGCAACACATCATGCAAAGAAAAATGTTTTGTCGTGGCCAACTTGATAATGGAGTACACATGCAAAATCTTGTCTTTTTCCCCTTACTTTAGATGTCCCAGGTTAAAATGCAACATTTTACCCTTTAGAATTTATTATGCTGCATTGTAAACTGAAGAACATTAAGCTATTGCTGTCTGGTGATTGTTTTGGCCTGTATATTTATTTTTTCTTTGTTGTAATTTTGGAAATGTAAAATGTACTATACATTAAATCAAGCTTTCAGCTTCATAAATGGGTTATAATAGAAGAGACCTTAATTCTAGTTTAAGACCAACTGCAACACCAGCAGCAACAATAACTTCATTTATAAATAAATAAAAATGTTACATATTTTTAACGGGCTGGTGAGGATTAGAGGTCAGTCATCAGACCGCTTTTGTCCGCACCACCCGATCCCTGCAAAACTTTATCCATTTTTGTCTGTACGATTAACTCATTTTCTGGGCCATTTGAAAGAGCTGGATCCCAGATGCCCAACTGACTAAATAAAAACAGACACAAACTCTGACTTCAAATGGATAAAGTTTAACCACTCACTCTACCCTCAAAAAGAGAGAGAAATAAACATTATACTTACTCTGAGCAACACTGCTCTTTCAAACCAATATTAAGCAATTTACCACCCCATATTGTATTCGTGGCCTCAGTGGCCCTCTCTCTGTGGAGTTTGGGTTTCTTTAGGGCATACTTGCCTGGCAGATTGTTGATGTATCCTCCATCCATGAGTAGGTTTCCATCTTTGGGGTCGCAGAGGGGTGGGAGGTACCCGGAAAGGGTCATGCTCGCCCTGACATAACGCCACAGAGAGCCTACCACACCAGGAGGGGGATAATAACCTCTTAATAATGTCTAGAAAACATCTAAACGTCCCAGCGACGTTTGGAGGGGATGCTAAAGTCAGACTGTTGGTTAGTAGCGCACAGGCCAGCAGGGAGAGACAGTGATGGTCACCCCAAGGACAATGTGCGTGATTTAGTTCAGCCTACCTCATGAGGTGGACTTTACCTTGAAAGAGGTAAAGCAAACCAGAATGAGGTAAGACTGATCTATCTTTCACACATGCCTCAGTTCCTCTGTCTTGGAATACTGTAATTTATTAATGTATTAAATTGTTTGATCTACTACACCTATTCACATTTTTCTCATATACACATGCTATGATTTGATAACAATCATGATGTACTTTTTGGCCAGACAGATTTGAGGAGACAGTTTGAAAGACAGTCAGTCAGTGATCATATTGGGCACTGCCAGCCCACCCCAGCCTGCAGTACAACACTCTGCCAGCATGTGTCAGGAGAGGCATGGCAGATGGCATGAGTTGGAAGGAGAGAGAAAATCGAGAGGCAGGTGCATTCAGTATGTGGTGCTCTTAAAGCAAAAGAATGCCCACTGATAAATGTAAAAAAATATACAAATATAAAAATCCCTGTTTACAGTATTCAGCTCTACATCGCAGTGCTGTAGGATCCAGAACTAAACCTCCCAGTGACCCTTGTGAACATAAGACACGTGACGAATAACAGACTACAAAGGTAATAAACATGCAGCCAAATGCACACAGAACATAAGCGTGTTTTTGTGCTGATGGGAGATAAACCTAAGGGAAATGGGAAGTGTACAAGAAGGCAGTGTATGGGAAATACACAACAACCTGAAGAGCAAAACAAAAACTAAACAGGAGGCAGAATAATGAGATGTCTTCTGGAAACTGAACTAAAATATTTCCTTAAAAAGAAACGAAAGAAAAGCAGCCGTCTGTACTGAAAGTCACGAAAACATTAAGATTATGCCTCCTGGTCACAACTGTATGCAAATCGATATGCTAAACATTTGCATATGCATTGGTTTAGCTAGATTCACTGGCTGCTAAAAAGATATTCACCAACAACCAGTAAAACAGTAAAATGTAACAGTAAAATTCCTGCTAACAATCCTGTTACAGCACCATGTTTCCCAACACTGCTGTTCAGTAAATCTTAAAAATGAAAACTAAAACATCACATTATGGATAGTTAATGCACCAAGTTGCTCTGTTGCTTCTCAGCAGCCTACTGGTCCACAATTATGTTCATAAACTCAGTTACTTGTGGGAAGAACTGTTTATTCTAATTATTGTAATAAAAATTACTATAACCCTCTGACATAAGAAGTCTGCTTTGGGCCAATCATTGTTTGCAAACTAAACGTTTGCCATAAAAAAATTAACCAAAACACGGACCGCCCCATTTTCTAACACAACACGGCAACAGCACAGCTGGTTAGAGATCACTCGCCGCATACCTAGAGTGAACGGCAAGTTTGTGTATTTGGCAGTAGTCATTCTGGTTATTTACTGGTATTTGCCAGGATTACTGGATTTTATCATATAAGGTTATCCTATGTAGGGTCACAGCAAGTGCTGGAGAATATTCCAGCATCTCTTGAGTCACATGCAGAAAAACACCCTCAACAGGAGACCAGTCCACCCCCAAAACCATGAAGCATTAATTAAAAGTAACAATGCAAAATCCTAAAACAGGCTTATTTTCATAATATATTTCCTTTTATCTTTGATTTAAGGGTGCGATGTGGCCTGAACATGTTTCTCGTTGTTGAGACTCAACCCAAAGTAATATTTTATCATGGATCTGAAGGCACAGTGTCTCTCTACACTTTCTCTCACTGAATATGAAACAGTGTTCCTTCCAAGCCATGAGCTCCCAATGTAAGCAGGGGGTTAATTTGTTTTTTACAGGAGAAGAGACAGTACAGGTAAAGACAGTACAGGGTAACTGAGTGGTTGGTTGTCACAGGGATGTTGGTGTAACTGCTTTCTAAACCTCCTGTTGGTTTCTGGAGGTTGTTAAAGAGGGGAATGGGGGAGAATCCTGACCTGGGACATTGTTAACATAGCAACCATCCACGAGGAGGTGACCGTCCTTAGGGTCGCAGAGAGGAGGCAGATAAGGGGTATAGGACGCACTGGCTCTAACATAGCGCCAAACACAGCCTGGCAAAATGAAGATGGAGAATAAATCAAAACTGAACAAGACGTGTAGACAGAAAGAAAGAGAGAGAAGGGGAGAGAGGGAACAGTAAACAACAGGAAACAAACGTGTGAGAATGAGGGAGAGGGACATCTTTAAAACCCTCAAGTTGCCCCTTCTGTAGTTTCTTAAAAATCGTGCCAAAGTCTTGCTGTGGCAATCAAATCACAGATAAAAAATCCTACAGTTCCAATTACCTTATTTTTAAATATTAAAAGTATCGCTGAAACATTTTAAATGGCTATTCAAAACATTAAGCAAACCTAACTTGAGAGTGTGACTGTTTATAGAGTGTTGTCATGCTACATTGGAGAAATGAAGACGTTAGAGCAGGACGAGCAACACGTATGTGTTATGACACACACAAGACATTACACAAATGATTCTGACTATAAAAATGATCTTATTCTCTGTGTAACCCTTGATCAAACTAATAACAGTGTTTATGGTGGACCATGTGAGGTATAACCACTGACACATAGATAAAAGCCTTAGTGGTCAATTGATATGCAAGAATTACCATTTAGTTCCCTTCATCCAACAACCAAACCCCAGCTGTGCTGATATTCAGTACAACAGCACTCTTGCTTGTTTGATATTTCTGATGTTTATATGACTCTTTAACAAATAAATGGGCAGGAAATAATGATTTGAATTAGCACCGATTTGTAGAAAAAACAGTTTTCTGGGACAATGGTCAATTATCCATATACAATATAATATAATTTAATGATAGTAGCTGTGTGATGTCTATACCAATCCTGCTCCTGGAGCAGGATTCAGCACTCCTGATACATACAAAAAAAATTCAATTATTAAAACAATATTTTCACTCAATTCACTCAAAAGTATTTGAAAATGGCTGGTGTTAGATTTTGGAACAGACACACTCCTGTTATTCAGTCAAGCAGTTATCAGCCAATGTGAAACTCTCAAAACCTACAAATGTTATAGAATTACATCACTTGCATTTGACCTACTGTTGGTGGTTTGGTGAAATGAGCTTGAATATATTACTCTGACATTATGAAACTGTTAAAAATATTCAGCATTTTATACAGTGTCACTGTCTTTGATGTAATTGCATTTTTAAAGTCGTGTGATGTCTAAGTGATGCTTACAGAGCAGCAGGAAATGGAATTAAGAGGGCAGGAGTAGCACACAGGTGAGGCATTTGGATCCTACAGACGCCGCTAATAGATTTTACTCTCTACAACAGCAAAAGGTGTTTGCTTTGACACAGCAGGTATTTGAAATACAACAGAAGGAAAACTATAAGAGAACTGTGTGAAAGGTAATAATAAAAAATAAGACTGATCAACAACATAAAAGCAGACTGAGATGAAAGAATGGACCAGAAAACTGACAGTGACATTTTACAAAAGAGCAGAGTAAAATAGAGCAGGAAAAAGGCAGAGGCAAGCTTTGACCTTGCAGTTAGTCAGACATGCATAATTCAATCCCATAATGCATTTGGGTTAACTGGGGTGACCATATGACCATCATTAGGCTCCTAAATCCAGTGGATCATGCCAGAAAATACTTAACTGAGCACATCAGAATGTTATTAAGTATTGTAACGTGAACATTCATTACATTTATAACAGGACAGAAACATATAATACACGTTTTGTGTATGTTACATGTTTAACAGAAATTTGGTGACCTGACCCAGAATTTAGAGATGTAGCCTATGCCATTGGTCAATCCTAAATCATTAGTAATGTGACTGATATTGCATTAACATCCTAGGTTAGGTGTGAGTTAACAAGCATGAGGAAATGACAATTTCCAGATCTCTCTCAGAAACTCAGAATCACTTATCATCTCACAAGCCACATGCATTCTTCAATGTAATCTTTCAGTTATAACTTCATACTTCATTACTTCATACTTCATCACTTCATGTATATATGCATATGTAAAATTGATTTAATTCTATACATTTTTGGGAAATATAGTAAAAAGCCAAAAAATACCAATCATTTAATATAAATCAAATGATTATCATAAAATAAATGACAACAAATATTGTAACACGATTCATAGTTTAATCAATCAAGTTTCAAAAAGTCACGTCCCTAACACAGAACCTTGAGAAGCCATAACAAAGGCTGATTAAGGAAGTGAACATAGTTCTGACATCACTCACCATCTTTATGAACTCGCATAGAAGAAGCTGTGATGTCTGTGGTCACGTTGAAGTACGGAAGCCACAAGTCCTAAAAACAACACAAACAGGAATGCATGAGATCAAATTACCTTGCACGTGATTGACACGTGAGCTTTCCTTGTGCGTTCCTTTAGCATGTATTTCCAACGCAAGCTCCATGAACTGAGCTGAACTCTCACCTCAATTTGTTTGTCCTCAAACACTTTGGAGATGCTGGTATTGAATGCGGAGCCAGAAAACATGGATGTGATTGGATAGGTCAGATCCAGAACCGTTTTGAATACAGAATTCATTGCCTGATGACAAAAGAAACAGTTTAAATAAAGTCATTAAATAAAATAAAAGAGATTTCAATGACCAGCAATGAGATCCTCCGTTTGATCTGATTTCTGTTCTTGAATGTTCTTAAATCAAGATCAACACTGAGGTCAGGACCACATGTGATTTGACAACAGTAGTTTGCAGTCTTGTCCAATCAGTGTTCAAGCACGGTGGAGGGTTCGAGGGGACAAACAAAATGGGCATTACCTTGGACCACTCTCTCGCTCTCTGCTTGACCCGCACAGCGCTTCTCTCCTCTGCATACAGAGCACCAATGAAGGAGCCAATGGATGTTCCTCCCACGATGTCAATGGGAATTCCTGTATCTTCCATGGCTTTGATGACACCAACGTGAGAACAGCCCCTACAAGAAGATTCAAAAACACAATGTGAACCTATAAGGTTTTCATATAAGAAAAACTTGCAAGTAATTGTGACTACCTTTTATGATTAAAGCAGGTTAACACTCCTTGCTATGGGTTGTTTTGCATTTTGTGAGGCAATGTTGAAAAAAATTATGTGATATGTAGATCTCAGGTAAAACTTATAGCACGACACATACAAGTCTGAACATTACACACCAACACACCTACGCTAAAAATGCAGTGTAAACCCTGTGTTATTTAAACAAATAAACTCTGTTTGGTTAAGCATCTCAATCAGCTCAACAGAGCAATGTTGCCAGGAGATTAGGGAGGTTCTGTCTGTTTGGAAAGCTCAGTCATTACTTACAAACTTTAAAGGTGAAGATTATATCTTGAACCATGGCATAATGAATGTTTATGGGGAGTCTCACCTGGCTCCGCCTCCCCCCAGCACGAGAGCGATGCTGTTTCCTGTCAGCACTCTGGCCAGTCTTGAGAAATCACTGTGTCTGTCTGCAGTCTTCTCAAAAACCTTTTCATACACCTCTCTCTGGCAAAAACAGTCGTATACACACAAAACAAAAGTGTCAGTAAATAATTTATTTGTCTTCATTGTCAGACAAGTGCTGTAAAATGTGTGTGGTCTTTTCACCAGTTTGGAGGGGCTTCTTCGCGAGAAGACTCTGCGAGGGCACTTCAGGTGAAGGTGTCCGGAGCACCAGCTTCGCATGTTTAGCCATTCCACGGTTCTGGAGGGACCCGGTCCATCCTCGCGATGCAACAGAACTAACTGCTTTAGAGCCCGAACCGCTGTGTTCTCCAACATCTGCTCCAGCTGAGAGAGTCAGAACACAAGCAGGAGTGTAAAATCAAAACAGAACCTGACAGGCTGAAGAATTTGTTAAATGCGGTAAGATTTCAAAACAGCTGCTTGCAAAACTGATCATCTGGATTCTAAATTCTGATTGGATATGCATCGCTGTTGGTTCTTGTAAGGTCTGAACCTTCAACCCTTTGGTTGAGTTTTAACCAATTCACCACCGCATACGTTTACATGTAAACACAAACCCAACACTAGACTTACTACTACTCAATCACACACACACACCTCTCCTAGCGCAGGTTCCTGGTCTCCCAGCCCCACAATGAGGATGCAGTCAGCTTGCCTAATACAGCGCTGGGTCCACGGGGTCATCCCACTGTCTGTCTGATACAGGACTATACGATTAATGTCCTCCTGCTGAGCCAACCAACCTGATAACCTGTATTCATGAATACTAGAGACAAAGAAAGACAACAACCATTAAAAGACGCATACTAGAACAAGATATGTACAGCTGTTGTGACATCACACCTGTCCAAAGCTGAAGCACCAAGTCGCTCTCTGATGATGTCACTGGTTAGCAGCAGGGTTGGTCCTGATTTTAAAAAATGGGTGTGGTTTAGTAATACCTTATTACTGTCTAAATAAAGGACTTTAAATGTCATCACTGCAGGTCCATCACAAGTGTACCTATGGCGCTAAGGGCGTGGCTAAGTTCCAAATTGAAGGCATTGATTGGCACGTCATCACAAACAGGAAGTACGGCAACAGTGGACAGATTACTGGCTGGATTAGTGACGTCTGGACTGGACGCCATGCTGGGCAGACCCAGAGCTGAGCCTAAAAAACGAAAGATAATGTATAAATAGCAAAAATACATATATATTAAAGAGGCAGTTCCCCCAAAAACAAAAAAATCCATACAGGTTTCAAATGATAACAGCATAAATAATGACAGAACTTTTTTTGCTGAACTATTTCTAAAGCTTTAAATGGGATCTGACTGACTGATGTTTGGGTTTAAGTTCATCCTACTTGAGAAAGGTCCACGGGGCTGTTGAAGGTTCCCCAGGATCTTCTGCCCCAGCAGATGGATCAGCCGTGTCACCACCTGCGGGTATCTTCTCTTGATATTGTTGAGTGTTCCTTCTGGAAGCTTCACCAGTTCGGTGTCTCTGACTGCATGAACTGTGGTGGCACGGGGCTGCCGCGTCAAAGCTTCCACCTGAGAGAAAGAAATGACATAGAAAGACACTGAGAATTCCTCAGCAAAGCTGTTTGAATTCTTATTTATTGTAGTTATTCCTCCATCTTAAATTCTAGGTTTCTTTCCAGAGCTTCTAGACTTACTACTCCAATAAGATCTCCTCGTCCGTACTCCCCAACCAGCTCCTTCTTTCCATTCGCTTTCCGAATGACGGAACGCAGTCGTCCATTAAGAACGATGTAAGTGCAGTCAGACTGATCGTCCTGCCTACAAACCACATTAAAGTTTATTATAGAAATTATATCACGTGTCAAAGAGTCGTATACCAAATATAATTTCTTAAAGCATATAGTAATAATATAAAAATTCTATAATTAAACAGTTCATTTATTCAACTAATGACAACTATCCAAATATCACGTACAACTGAATTCCTTTGAACTTGCAAATGCTGTCAGCTAAAGAAATAGTTACACTCAAGAATTTAAAAAAAATTTAAGAAACATTTGAGAGTGGTTATACCGGTACAGGGCCCGTCCTGCCTCAACAGCCATCCAGTCGATTGCAAAATCCATCTGCCTTACAAAAGCAGACATGCGGATAGCCACAGTGTGGGCTGCGCTGAGAACTACACTCGGCTGTTCACGCATAATTCTGTGGGGGACAGCAGAGAGCACAAACAATATTAACAATACAGACCTCAGAAAGATTTTACTGCTGTTATACTGGTGAGAATTAGAATTTTCAGGTCTTTCTTCATTTTTATTTACGACCCATCTCTTCCAGTGTTTGTGTAAAAGACTGTGAAACACTCACTCATAGAAGTCAGATTTAGAGATCTTTAGGAAGGTGCAGTCTCGCTCTGCTTTGATGGTGAAGATGAGCGGCTCTCCTGTGAGGACGGCCAGCTGACCCACCATCTCGCCCGGCTGGGTCACAAACAGGCACACTGCTTCCTGCTTGTCGATCATCTTCTGATAGACGTGAAGACAGCCAGAGAGGACAAAATGCAGACTTACATCCTGTAGAACAGAAAAAGAGAAGAACGTTCAGAGGAGATTGCAGACACCAAAGTTTGATACTTACTACTGTACAACAGATCTAAGGTTACTAAATGGGCAGCTGAGATGAGAGAACATGAGCACCTGGTCTCCCTGTCTGGCTAAAACAGATCCAGCTTTAGCATAATGAAGCGTCACCCTCCCATTCAGCAGCTGAGGATCCTGATAAACAATCAAAGGTGAGATAGTGAACGAGGTGAGAGAATGTGATGTCAACATGTTTTGCTGAGTAAAACATAAACCCACATACTTCAATCTTCATGAGCTTGAGAATGTCCTTCTGCGCCTCCTCGAACAGTGTGGCATTTGGTCGCCCTGGAAACGGGCCATAAATATTCTCCATCCCTGACTCCTCCTCAGGGTACAAATACACACCTGAGGGAACCTCATCCACTGTCACCTTCCTCTCTCTCTGCTCCTGAAACACACAAGATGAGCACTATGTGTATTTAGGTAATCTACAGAACCTTTCAGCAAATCAGGTTATGCCACCTGATGATTATTCATGAGTCAAACTTAAAACAGTAATAACTCTGCATGATGATGTCATATTATTTAACATGCAGATTTAAGAGGCTTGATTCTGCGGAAACACTCATTTCTGTCTTTTCATGATGAATTTACACTGGGTTGAGTTGAGCCAAGCCCTTGATAATGAGGACTTATGATAAATGATGTCTTTCCAAAAATGACTAATGCAAACCACTATCAATTCAATTCCTGTGTGAACATGCCGGTTGAGACAATGCTTTGGTTAGCTGTTACAGGGTGAAAACTGCTTCTGTTTGAATGTGTGTGTGAATGCTTACTCGTGTGAACGCGGGGGGAGTAGGTGCCCCATCTTCGGCAGACACAGAGATACGACCTCTCTCATAAGCCATGTCGAAATCTGATCGCAGACTCTTCTGAATGCCTACAAGACACGCACATTTGTGAGAAAATGTGCCGTCAGCTGATCAATATCACAAAACAAACACTGTCACAGTGATAGAATCCCTTACAATGTTAAGGAACATAATTGCAACTCAAAATCAAACAGATATTTTGCATTTTAAGACGTTGCAGCTACCTGCGATGTCTACAGGCATCGATATGGTCCTGCTGAGGGTCGGGATTGTGCCACCATCCTTCCCATGATCCCCTGCTGTGGAGAAATTGCATCATAAGAGCGCTATTTAACATTCTCAACAGCACTCCAACACATTTACAGTGTAAATAAACATGTATTATGGTGCCTCACCAGTAGTGCTTTGGACAGCAGCCTCGCGATGTTTGTCGGGGACAGTGAGGCTGCCGAAACGTTTGCTGTGTCGCACGGGGCTGGAGCGTGTTGGATGAGGAGAGAGAGGAGAGGGACGAGGTTGCATGTCCTAATTTAATAAAAAAAAAAAAAAAAAGAGATTTCATTTTTGTTGTTGTAGCTTCATTAAAGGTGTGCTGTCCATCAGTGTGTGTGTATCAGAAAGACCTTTATTCAACCTGCTAATATAATAAGTGTGTAAAAGAGAGTGTGAACGTGTTTGCTGTATACTCACATGGCTAAAGAGTTCATTGGTGAGCCCCAGATAGTTGTGCAGGGCCAATACGGTCACTCTCTGAAGACGCACCATGATGATCTAGAGAGAGGACAAACAGGAAATGTCATCACTTACATCACAAATTCTGTTACAAAACCTAACAAGTTCCCTCAGTGCCTAAACAGGCAGCGGCCAATGTCTACAGACCTGCACCACTCGCACGAGGCTCTCTGGGTATTTCTCAAAAATAGACAGAAAGGCCTCGACAGGTAGTCTGAGGACAGTGGACACCTCTGCCGCTCTCGCCGAGACGGTTTTGTATGGCCTCTGGTGACCCTAACATACACAAATGCATAGAATTGTACATGTAATTTCAGCTGAGCATTTTCAAATGTCAAGGGGGTTTGTTAGAAAAAAAATGACATTAAGGTTGCGTAACAAATTATATAAAAGTTACTGGCTGCATTAAAGTGTTAAGTGTGTTCAGGGCATAAGCAGAGACAGGAATTGTGGGTATTACTCACCGTGATGACATCAAGGATGCTCAGTAGACTGTGAACACTGTCTCCGGGGTAAACTTCTTTTACCACTCCATCCTTCCCATCCTGACCCAAGTGAGAGAGATAGGTGAGTCACACACACAAACAAGCACACACACACACACATCTTCATACACATACCTGTCCAGTGAGACACAACTCCAGTTTGCCGTCCTGTACCACGTATATGCTACTATCAGGCTGTCCAGGTCGGAAGACATATTCACCCTGCTGGAACTGTAGAAACACCATGTGCTTACACAGCTCCAGAAACAAGGGTTTCTCAAAGTGACCCAAGACACTGCAGGAGAGAGAGACCAAGAGACCCAAACCACATACATGTATTGTAGTTAATCACTGTATAATACACTTGCTATAAAGACTTGTATTGTGTCTTATTGCATATCATATATACAACACACACAAACAGTGAGAGCTTACCGAACGTTTTTGAGCATGTAGAGCACTTCAGATGGCAGGTGAGAATTGGCCACATCAAACTCTGTAAGATCTGCCTCCAGAACTGAGGGAGGAGGTTCCTTCATCTGTAGAGTGGGGACCTCTTTCTTAAAGCGCAAGATCCTGACAGAAAGACAGAGAAAGGCATGCATCTGTGCCGCTAAGAATCATCTGAGACAATGAAAATGAGCAAATAGTGGAGTTACACAAACATACTTTTTGGCAATGTTCAGCATCTTTTGTTTCTTTTTGAGGCGGGGCCTGGATGAAGAGGTGGAGCCCACCAGTGAAGACGTGGACTGAGAAACTTTCCTCATAATCTTCCTCCCATAAAACAAGACTTTGTCCCTTTTGCGAAAACGATACTTTGGGGCTTCCTGCGCCTCAAGTTCTGCACGATCAGCACACAAATAAAACAAGATTCAAATTAGAAAGCACACTGTGCTTTCTATAAAAATATTAGTAATGTTAATGAATGTTTTTTTATAATGGACAAAATTAAATACTTTTTAAAGAAAAACAAAACGTTAAACAGCAGGAAGGAGTTTTGAAGTACTAACTGCGAAGCTGCATCCTGCGCAGGACGAAAAATATGAGAACTGCGATGAGAGCCATGGCGACCCCCGCGCCGATCACAATTCCCACCACCTGCAGAAGAAACGATAAACAGAGATGCAAAAAGAATCAGTGAAAATAAAGAAAGAGACTGACCTCAGAACAGCACACCTCAAATTTAATTGTAAATAAACTGATTTGTGATTCTCTGTAACCGTGTTGAATGTGTTTTCACTGACCATGCTGGTCTGCAGCTGATCCTCAACTAAACTCTTGATGTTTCCAAATCCGTCCTTCTGCAAAAACACAGGAGTTAATGCAACCAATTTTACTGCTCTGAATCTCAGTTCTGAGAGGTTCAACAGGAAAGAATAAGCAAAACGTTTAAAGATAGACTGTCTGGCTCATGATAAGAGATCATGATAAGAGATGATACATGATAACTGGATGACTGGACCACAGTATCTTTCTGTTTTTCTGGTCCCATGGTTATTATTATGTAAACCAAACTTCATTCCACTTTGTCTCCTCCACGCTCTCCTACTCAATCATTCCTCCTTTCATTTTTTCAATACAGCATTGTTAGCGAGATCCATGGTGTTTGCATTCCTGCTGCTCAAGTGGTAGAGCATGGCAGTAGCAATGCCAAGGTTGTGGGTTCGAGTCCCAGGACGTGCATGCAACTCATAAAATGTATATACCCAAACACAGATATTTGTCAGGCCAAATTGTCTGCCAAATACAAAAATGTAAATTTAAAGATTTTTTTTTTCAAGCTACTAAGTGGAAAACAAGCTTTAAGGCAGACATTAAACTAATGTAAATGATAAAGCTTGCTGTGCTTTTGCATGCGTGCAAGAGTATGTATTAAAAAAAACAGTTCAGAGCAGAAGTGGTAGATTTTATTGTCAAATTCTCTAGAGAAGGCCACACATTTGGGTAAGCTTTAAAACATCATAGAACTCAGCAAAAAATCTACTTATTATTGACTATTACTGTGTAGCAGTATTAACAG
The DNA here is from genome assembly GCA_036877525.1 of Chromobotia macracanthus. Lineage (NCBI taxonomy): Eukaryota > Metazoa > Chordata > Actinopteri > Cypriniformes > Botiidae > Chromobotia > Chromobotia macracanthus. Next base: position 5,066,721 of record JAZGTH010000019.1, read on the forward strand.
TTATATATATCATATGTAACTGTAATAACAGTTATATATAGTGATATATATATCAGTTATATATATTCCGTTATGTGATAGTCATCACATAACAGAAATTTCTGGAATGGCAGCCATGGATATTATTCAGTGTACACAAAGAAATGAATGCTTTGTGGCTGTAATCTTTGAACTGAGATATGGGTGTGTTTCAAATAATCATGCAAGAACAAAATCTGCTCACATTCACACCAACAGCCCAAGTACAAAACATTTTTGATAAGCAAGTCACATGGTCTTCTTAGCCTATCAGCTGTAGCCAATCCACTTAGATAAGAGTTTTAGTGACAGAGTAGAGCTGCCATAGATCTAGTGTTTATACAAACAAACAAGACTGATGAGAGAAGAAAAAGGTTGGGATGAATGACAATGAATGGAGCAGATGCTGATATTGACGAGTGAACAGATATGGCCGTGGGGTGGAGCTTGGTGAAGAAAAGTGTGGTCCAAGATGAAAATTTAGGCTGAGTGTGCATGTTTATTGAGATTGTACACATTCACTATTGAGGGAGAGAGTGCCTTTAACACTACGCTTAACCATGGGTTAATTCAAACCAAAAAAGTGAATATTCAGTATTACTCACTGAATGAAGTAGGAAACTATGAGACAAGATTACATTACCCCAGAGTTAAAAATTACCCCAGAAGAACAATCAAGTGTGAAAAGTCCAATAGTCACCCTTTGGGGAGGGAGGAGGGAAAAACAAACGTAAATTGGATTAAAGATATTGAGCGATGATGGACAGATAGTTCCACCAATGTTGATTTGACCCCAGAATTTGCCAAACAAGACATCTTTAGTTATGAATCCACTGGCAGATTTAGAGGGTGTAAGCTGAGTTTTCTGAGTGTAAGCTTAGAAACATTAGGGTGGTACTGCTGCTCACCTCTGGAGGCTCTGTGGACTCTGGGCCCGATGTGTTCTGTCCCATTCTACCTCAACACACAGCTGGGCCATCAAAGACACACTGCAAAGCAAGACAACAAGCTTCATGCAACATGCAAAGACCAGCATCACACAGTCAGTCAGAATCACCGCAGGCTGGAAACGCTCTTTTATATGTTAGAATTAATTGTAGCTGACTGATAATAGTGCATTACTTGTGTGCCACCACATCCACAACAACAAGTCCAAGGCAACAAAAAATGTATTAATTTAAATAAAGCTTAGAGGTCAACCTCCCCAATAAAATAAAAAAATAACCAAACACAATAAAAACCTAAAACGTATCAGTACATATTTGTTACCAAAACTGTATGAGAGTCCATCAGATTTATTAAAGAATCAAAGAGAGAGTATGTCTCTCTCAATATTTGTTTTGATAATAGTAATATTAATCTAAACAGGTCAGGCAAAGATGACAACTAGCAGATAAACTCTCTAATCATAACCCCCACTGATGTCATCACCGTTAAGAAACATCAAATAACACACACACATCCATACAGTCTACCGATGTGTTTTCATTCTTATCTTCTTACTGTCCTTCACCTGTCCTCCACTGCTTTATTTTCACCATCAAAACATTCCTTTCACATCCAGGAAAACATAAGCAAACTGCATGTACACTCAACTACACACACACACACAGATTTTGCTGACATATGCACTACACAACACAAGCCATTTACATTCAATACAAACATACACACGTTTATAGTGTGAGAGCCGGACATCCAAAACAAATTACGGTTTGTCCTTTCTATAAACATCAAATACCAAGTCCATTGAAAGCTTTCTGGTGATGACATCACAGCATCTTGGGGAGGTGGGATAGAGGATTTGATTACTTAGATCACAGCAGACATAAAGAGGTTTACCACAGACACACATCTGAATGTGAGTGTGTGTAGAAAATACAATCCTAATGGTTAGGAACGTTTGGAAGAGGCCTTCCATTAGACTAAGAGAGTGATTGTATTATCCAGATTGATTACAGGCAGAGATAGTGTTGAAGAACTCCTCATGCTTCCTCTGGCTGTGACATTTAATAACAACTATAGAATAACAAGAGAGGGAATGGAAAACATGACGGAATAATGATAGTGGGTCAAGAGAAAGAGAGACAGGCTGAAATAGCGGTGTTCCTTACTCGCTATTGGAAACCCTCTAATAGGCATTGTTCTCTGTTAACAATGCTCTTAGTATGCGACGTTAAGCAGGAGACAGAAGAAATAATGGACGCTCACACTTACAGACATAGTTTTGTTTCAAGGCTTCGACAAACGTGAAAAACACTCAACAATTCAATTGCATCAATAAACCTGCAACACAGAACCTAAAATGGATGTTTATATAGGAGTGGGCCATAAATCGGTATTGATATTATTAATGTATGTGCGGTTAGCTTTACACTACGCACTACAGCTTTAGGCCCCGGTCACACTTGACTTTTAGCATGTGAAAATTATATGGCGACCCCATGAATAACAACAGCAACCGGATATGACATCACGCAAGTGTTGGTTTTTGTTACTTTAAAGCTATATTGTGCAAAATGTTATTCTGGATACTGCTATTATCCATCTGAAAAGGTCATGTTGTGACATATCAATCTTGTACTGGTCACACATCTTCACGTGATGTGAACTCGCAGATCAGAAGTCACCAAACTTCTGCATCAATGGTTGTTCAAAATGTCATTTTTCATATTTGTGGGATTAGGATAAATCTTTTTTTTTTACCAAATCACTTCACAGTAATACAGTTGTGAATAATGTTAAGGCTGGCTTGCATGTCTATCTATGGTGTGCCCTTTTTTCCTGCTTCATATGAAATCATATGAAACCTTACACCCATTTAATGCTATATGCCCAGCCCTGTGTTTTACATGCTCAGACATCCTGTCATAATGTTGTATTTCAGATTATTTTATGCACACAAACTGCCCCCAAAGCAGTTTTAAGCATGACCCACCTGATAAATAGTCTGATAAATCTGATACACTACACTCAGACTCCACATGAACCATCCACATATATGGATAACATATATGCACCATACCTGAGAATACAGAATCAAAGAAAATCTCGCCATTTGAGCATCATACGAGTTTGTCATATGAAAAGCACAACACGTAATCGGATACCGAGACGATGAAACAGCATCACGTCCGATCATCCGATCAGACAACACGAGTCCTTCTGTCCTGCGTGGCTGTGCGCTGAAGCTAAAGCAGTATACGTTAGCGACTGATCGCAGATCAGAGATTAAATTTCGCGATGTTTTCTCTGTCGCTGTATTGTTGTAAGTTATCCGGCTGGCTGATGGTGGCGGTGATGCTGTGCCGTGACCTCGACAGATCAATCTGCGACCTCAGCAGGGAAACCCTCACCGAAACATACGTATCGTCAACAAACTCTGATTATACGCTGTGCTGCCATATAAACCGGACGGTCTGTAAACAAATTATATGCAGTTTATGACTGATCAACCTACCTGAAAGCGAGGATCGGACCCGATCTGTCAAACGACGGTCATACCGGAAACACCCGTCCAACAGCTCGGCGTAGAGCCCGCCTACTCCGCGCAGCAGCCAATCAGAGAAGACAAATTGACCAATCAGATTTCAGAAACGTGACTTTTGCCGCTTCCCTCCCCCTTTGTTATTTACAAACCGTGTTCCGCAGTCGCTACCTGAAAAATTTCATTTCTTGATATTTGACACGATTATGGCTTACTTTATATGTGAAATTGTTTCAGAGAAACAGGAGAAAAGTAAATTAAGGTTAACAATTAATAAACAAGTAATACATGATCATTGCGGACTACGGTAAAGCATTCCTCATGAAGAAAATAAAACTAAATCCGATGAAGTAAAACGTAAACTGTAATATTTCAACATATGGTGTTAAGCAATAAAACCGATCGAAGTAACATTTCATAATGTGACATGTGATATTTAAGGTAATCTTGCGTCAGTGTCTAAATTTTAGGCGTGGATTACTAAATCTAATCCGAACTGATACGAGCAGTATGTTTTAATAAAGATCTAGTTTTCATGAAGGTCCGCTATTAACCCAAGAGCAAGCAGATATAGTGGAGCATCAAAATGCTTTTATGCTGGTTGATGACAGCCGCCAAACTGCACCCACTAGTACCGCCTAGTGGTGATTTATAATAATGCACGCTGACAAATTGAGTTATTAAACTAAAGAGCAAGTGTTTTGAATTAAACTAGCGATTTAATTGAAACTAAAATGAATTGGAAATAATGAATTGGTGTCGTCACTGGGAATTAATTTATCTTACTAAATGACGTCACTGCAAGATAAGATGATGTTTATATGCACTCGTTAATGTACATTTGTTAATTTATTCATTTAACATGTGCATGAAGGACTCAACTACATGACTGAAATCAGCAGCAACAATCCAATATAATGCGACCAACATGTCCAAAAAGCCATCGCAGTTACTTTGTCTGTGCATTTATTTATATTACTTGAGGGATCTTTGTTGTTTGATTATTTTTGGCAGATATTTTACGTGTACGTACATTTGTCACACACGTTACAAGAGTTTCAGCCTAACATTTTGCTAATTTTCTGGGACTATTATTATGCTTCGAAAGGAAAAGCGGAAAGGCGGACCTGTCGACCCGGAAGTCAATGTTAATGTGCAGAATGCATAGAAAGTCCGTACGTGCGCTGTGTTGTTTAGTTTAAGTGGTTTAAGTTATAATTAAGTTAGGTTTAAGTTATAATTATCTTCCGGTGTATGTGTTTGGTATACAAAGCTTAGAAGTCATTTGCGCAATGATTTTGAGACTGTCAAATAGGACATGTGTCCCATCTGGATCAGTTCGTCTTACAAGATCTTTCACAACCTTCTTCGATGGGATGGGAAAGGGACTCGTCCTGAAATCAGCATCCACTCGTATATTTGAGAACCTGGCTTTAGAAGACTGGATACACGACAACGTAGATTTACAAAACAGGAGTATACTTTTATTATGGAGAAATTCGCCTGTGGTGGTCATAGGCAGGCATCAAAATCCCTGGCAGGAATGTGACCTTCCTCTGATGAGGCGTCTGGGGATCCCGCTGGCGAGACGCCGCAGTGGAGGTGGGACCGTTTTCCATGATTTGGGAAACATCAACATGACCTTCTTTACCTCAAAGAAGAAATACGATCGTCACAGAAATCTCAGCGTTGTTACCGCTGCATTACGGGACCTGAGACCCAGTCTAGATGTCAACGCAACAGATAGATTTGATATTTTGTTAAATGGGCATTACAAGATTTCGGGCACTGCTGCAAAGTTAGGCAGAACCGCTGCTTATCATCACTGTACATTGCTTTGTTCTGTGGACCGTTCATTATTGTCCTCAGTGCTGAAAAGTAATCACTCTGAAGTTATTAAAAGCAATGCGACCCCAAGTGTTGCTTCTCCTGTCATGAACCTCCTGGATGTAGACCCCAGTCTTGAGACCAACACTGTAATGGAGGCAACTGCTTCCCAATATAATAAAGAATTTGGCTTTGACGGGCCAATGATCACAGTTGACCCCACTCAGGAGTCTCTCTTCCCTGGTATTCACAAGATGGCACAAGATCTTCTGACGTGGGAATGGGTTTATGGCAAAACTCCAAAGTTTAGCGTTTGCACATCTTTAGTGGTAGATGGTGTGAATATTGAACTTGACATGGGCATCAAGAACGGTACGATAGAAAGCTGTGCCGTGGGCATCCCTGCAGGCTGGCTTCCTGTGGAGATAGTCGATGAGTTTACGTCCGCACTACCAAGCTGCAGATGCTGCCCACATGAAACCGCAGTGCTGGTGGCAGCTTTCATAAGAACTAATTCACTGACGGCTGATGTTGCCAAGAAGATCCACAGCTTGTGTGATGGACTGATTTCTGTTATGTGAATAAAGCCTGAAAACAAACCTGTTATGTTTAAATGTGATGCTCATTTCTAAAACCACGACATTACGTTTTAATTTAACATCACGGAGTCCCCCTACACGCTGTTGCACAAACATTTTGATTTTAAATATGCGATGCAACCTATAAATCCTCATACAAGCTCATCAACGCTATAAATATTTTCTATTATTATGATTATTATTATTAGTTATTGCGGCGTTACATACGTGCGCATGCGCTGTGCTCGATACGTGTCATGTTTTATGAGTTTAGCGCGGACTGATAACTCATACGGATTGACGTTGATTTTTCTCTTTAAACAAATGCGTCGTCTTAGTAGTTTGAGCGCTTGGTTTTAAAATAAGCATAGAAACGACGTCGCCGTGTGTCGACGTTTATTGATTTTCTTAAAATGACCTATTTGTCCCGTATAAGCGAGTACACAGACTATCCAGATGCGTTGAAAATCTGCGCTTATGTCGCGGTGCGCGTCTACGCTCCGTAAAGTGCGCATGCGCAATGCAAGCACGACTAACTTGAAGCGTTAACGCACATTACATCGTACCGCATTGAGGTTACAGCCACACACACATAATGGGGAAGAAACAGAAAAATAAGGGCGATGACGGGTAAGTTAAGCCATCGACGAATGCGTAGAAAACACCCTGTCAACAGCACAGCGACTGTGTTGTGTATAATCTGTAGGTTTCAGGAGAGCTACTGTTAGCACCCGGCTAACCTGAACATGAGTTCATGTGCTGCTGCTGTAACGAGGCCTGTTCTGATCATCTGCCCTTCAATCGCAATACAGATCGCTTAATTAGAGGAACATCCCATGATATTTATTGATATGGGCTATTGAGAGTGATTATTGAGTTTAAAGTCAGTATTGGGTCAGTATTAAAGCAACGCATGAGGGGGTCCTGCCAGCCCTCCTGAATCACACCAGCTGTGAGTGTCAGATCGGTTGCAGTTCACATCTGCTGTCATATCAGACCATGTCTGATCGCTGGAGACGGTCGTTATTGAAGGGCCGTCGCCTCTGTGTGGTTTATGCTTTATTAAATCTCTCATCCGTTTCACTTTTATATCCCGTCTGTTCCGCATCGTCTTCAGTATAATGCCAGTGATCCTTGTGTGTGTAGAAATAGTGATACCAAGTTTTGGAAATGCTAAAGTTCACCCAGGACTTCCTGTGACACCTGTTGGATTGATCTTTTCCTCTGAGATCAAGGGATGTTAATAGGATAAAACTGGCAGTGTTTGTCAAACCTTGGGACATCCTTTAAAACTGTTTTGTGATTTGTAATGAATTTTATCCAGATTGTATTTTAGAGGGTTTTGATCATTTCAATTCTCACAAGGTTGCTGCAGGATTGTGTTCTGTGATCACCAGTTTTTTGTGACCACTTCTCTATGGCAAGAGAGACAATATTCACTTATTCCTCATGTGTTCTGTTTTTAAATGGTGTTTTCTGGGATTATGAAGGTTATGCAATAATGTTGTTATTATAATGCAATAAGTGAATACAATAATGAAAAGTCACAGGGGAATGTCAGTTTTGAATATACATTAGTCTGCTGTAAAATGATTTTACAAACGACTAGGACTTGAGGAGTCATGGAAAATGTATTGGTCAGATTTGATAGACACTGAAAAGACTTATCTAGGTGTTTTAGCCAAATTGTTGTATTGTTTTGGCTTATAGAACTGTGGATTTTCAATTCTAGAAACTGTATTAGTTTTGTTTTTTAGGTTAAGCTGCAATGAAACTGGTCAGTGTTGTTAGCAGTGTTGAATAGGAAATCCAGCACAGGTAGTTCTCCTGGTTTCACCCGTGTTGTTCTTTTCACTCTAAACTCAATTATAGCTGCTTGAATGGCTAAATTTAGCTGGTTCTGATGCTGGGCAGCTCAGATGGTGTTCTGACTGCTGGACGTTTGGCTTTGTTGGAGGTAGTTAAGTTGATTAGCACCCTAATGAGTGTATTTGTGCTTCAGGTTTTTCAGCACTGCTGGTTACTTCCCTGTTCCAGTGATCTCCAAAGATGTCATTAGGCCCAGGGATGAATAAGGACTTTACAATGTGATAATCACATTACAGTGATTATCACATAGCACCCAAGCTTTATTACATCTTACAGGTTTATTTAGGAAAAAACTTGAGCGTATTTATGTCTTGGGATAAGGCCCTTTTAAAGTTGAATCAGAGACCCGTGAAATCTTTCAGCATTTAGTAAAGATTCCTCCATGCTGCTCCGTTCTTTCCTCCATCTTTCCATTAGCTGTTGTTTTATCATTGATTTGTGTTTGCTGAGGGAAGCAGGTTTGTATGTGTGAGGGCCCTGCCCTGTGACCGGCCCCATGAATAGTGTTTTCCCCTTTCTGATGCAACAGGCATGCAAGTAAGGTTTTAGTCTTCACTATATAAACACACAAGTGTCTTTGCTGCTTACTGCAGTCTTTGCCTCAACGGGTAAGGTGTTTGACCTCAGATCTTACCATTTGTCTAGTTTCTCTATGTCAGGTATTGATGTGTGCTTTGATTTGTTACTTAATTCAGTTTAATTCAGACACGCCTCTGTGTGTATATTTATGTGTATTATCTGATTGCGTAGTTTGTCATAATATTATTTTGGCATTACTTGTGTGTAATCATAGTTTAGTAATAATGTGATGTATAATGGATAATAGACATCCTGCTGTTTCTTGGATCGTTGCTTGTTGAATCATATGAAGTGGCCTATATTTACTCACAAGGGTTTTGTATGTGTTACAACCAAATTTACATAAGCTACTTGGTACCTGTCGAGTTTTGTGTACTTCTTTTTGGTTTCTGGAACAATTTTAAGTTTTCGTTGCTTTTACGTTCGATTTCCAGCGAACACATACTGATCAGATGTATAACGTGAATGCACTGTAAGTTGCTTTGGATAAAAGCGTCTGCCAAATGCATAAAATGGAGATGGAAACCCGCACTTGAAATTTCTCAATAGTTAGTTGTAATATGGTGGTGTGTTGTATGCGGTTTGCCTCAGGAGTATGGGGAGAGAAACCTGTGACCTAGTTTATGGGTTCAGTTGTTGGCTGTATTTGTTATATAATTTAAAAATATACAAGCACCTTTTTTTGTAATGCTGTAAGTCAATTTGCTGATGTAATGCAATTGTGATTTTTTTTTTTCTTTAATTGCAATTTTTCTTTAATTATTTTTTCTTTTGGTTGTCTGCTGTTAATAGTGCCAGAGACGACGCTGTGGACATCGACGCTCTTGCGGCAGAGATAGAGGGAGCAGGAGCTGCCAAGGAGCAGAGCAAAGCCAAGAGCAGGAAGAAGAAAGGAAAGAAAGACGACTTTGAGTAGGTTATCCAGTCTCTCCTTCAATAATCACACAAGCCTGAGATCTTCTCTTGTTGTACAGTTAAAAGTGTTTGAGAATCACTCACAAGATGTTTGGCCTGCAGCGAGGACGACATCCTGAAGGAACTGGAGGAGCTGTCGTTGGAAACCCAGGGAGGAAAGCCTAAAGAAACAGAAAGGGTATTTTGCCAAATTAATTAATGGATTTGTGATTTGTTTTGACTTTACTGGTAGGTGGTAAAATGGGTGAAAGTTTTCACAGAGTTACATTTAAAGAGGGATCTGAGCTGTATCTAGAAAACTGAATACTGACAGACCTGGGGGTGGGCTCTTTTTACTTGGTTACCTGGTTAGCAGTCACCTAGTACACCCTAGCAGCCACCGTAGCAACTCCTTGACAACCCTTAGTATCTAGCACTACTGGAGTTTTCATTAGAAAATGTAATAAAAGAATTTGTGCAAATGTTAAACGTTCTGCATCACATACCGTTGACTGCCAATCCTCCGTGTGTTTTCCATGTTAGAATTTGGATTCAGTAGAAGACGCTGAGCCTGAACCTGTTCTGACCAAAGCAGACAAAAAAAAGGCCAAGAAGAGTAAGAAGGCCAGTCTGGAGGATGAGGGTGATGAAGATCAGGGTCAGAACAACATGGAGAACGACCACAGGACGAAAGACAAAAAGACAGTGGCGACTCCCGATCCTCCTGGTCCTGCTTCAGACTCTGAGGATGAGGGCTCACGATCGCGGCAGAAACCCAAGGGTAAGAAGAAAGGTCGGAAAGGTGCATCTGACTCTGAGGACAATGATGAAAATGGTGGTACGAAAACGGGAGAGGGAGGGGTGGTCGACAACGATGAATCAGATGATGATTCTCAGGCTGCACCCAAAAAAAAGAAAGGAAAACCCAAAGCCAAACCAGACAGCGAGGAAGAGGAGGAAGACTCATCCTTCAAGATGAAGACAGCTGCGCAAAAGAAAGCAGAGAAGAAAGAGAGGGAGAGGAAGAAGAAAGAGGAAGACAGGGCCAGGCTGAAGGCTAAGAAAGAAAAAGAGGAGGAGGTTGCAAAAAATGAGACGGGGAAACAAGCTACAACAGAGAGCAAGAAATTAGAGGCTGCGGCAGAGCAGGTGGAGGATGCAGCTGATGTCCAGGGAGAAGGTGAGATGTTCCACATGTTCACCTCAGGGATGCTTTATAGAACTAGGCCTTATAGATGAAAAAAATCTTTTATTAATCTAAATGTTTACACCTTTCCTCTGCACTGCCCTTTTAACAGTGAGATAAATGCATTTTGACCTAACAGTTGTTGTTACCAAATTGATTCAGTAATGTTTAATGTAATAACCAATGTACAGCAATAATCTAGTTATACATAATCTAGATATATTTTCCAAACAGTTTTTTATTAAATAAACACAGAGAAAAGCATTAAATTAAAGAGAATTAGTTTACCTCCAGCCTGTGGTAACCTGTGTCAAAATCCACTCACTTTCTACAGAGGAAGCTGAGGGTGACAAGAAGAAAAAAGACAAGAAGAAGAAAAAAGGGGAAAAAGAGGAGAAAGAAAAGAAAAAGGGGCCGAGCAAAGCCACAGTGAAAGCTATGCAGGAGGCACTGGCCAAGATGAAGGAGGAGGAGGAACGAGCCAAACGGGAAGAGGAGGAGAGACAGAGACGGCTGGAGGAGCTGGAAGCCCAGAGGCTGGAGCAGGTAAGATGATGGAGAGCGCCTCTATCGCTCAGGTTCTCAGAGGTTGTTATGGTGCCTTCATGTTCCCCAACCTTCTTCTGCAGGAGCGCCTGGAGGCCGAGAGGAAGGAGAAAAAGAAACAGAAGGATAAGGAACGAAAAGAACGGCTGAAGAAGGAAGGAAAACTTCTAACCAAGGCCCAGAAGGAAGCGCGAGCCAGAGCTGAGGCCACACTGCGGGCGCTGCAGGCTCAGGGTGAGAACAACATTCATAACCATTATGCTTAACTTGGCTAAGCTTTCCTGTAGCTCAACTGATAGAGCACGACGCTACAAAGGCCAGTGTCATGGGTTCAATTCTGGATAAACTAATCTTTACATTTATGCATTTAGCAGAACTGGTTTCTCTGAGTCAAGAATGAGCTAATGATATATTTAGCTTTAGTTGATAGCACTGATATGACATTTGGTTTCCTCTCAGGTGTTGAAGTGCCATCCAAAGATGCGATGCCAAAGAAGAAGCCTGTTTACTCTGATAAGAGAAAAAAGAAGCCAACAGCGCAAACTTCCGAAGGTTAGAATTGTCTTGTAAATTTTTCTTTCCTTTCTCTTGTACTCAATCATTACCCAGAATTCCAAGCTCACCAAATGACCCATGAATCTAAGCATAAAGTGTAACTTCTGTTTTTTGTACGCTCTAATGTTTGCGCAGCCCGATTTTTCTAACTGCACAGCCTTTTTGTGCGTAGTTTGCAGATTGTGATATTGTTGAATTACTTCATCAGAATTTAGCAAAAGGACTGCCGACTTTACTGTATTTTAATTAGACATGCCAATAATAAATTATATTACAGTTATAATGAGCTAGATATAATTAACATCAAATTGAAATCCTTAACTTAGAAAAAAGCCATTATTTGTGATTTTCTTTTTTTTTATTTGCTTCACTACTTTTTGATTACTTGTATGGACAACATTCTGTTTGATTCTCTCAGAAACATCAGAGGTGACATCACCCATGTCAGAGACACCTCAGCCAGTCATGGCAGAGATGGAAGTAGACCAGCCTAAAGTGGAGCCAGGTATTGATCAGTCATAATGGTTTACGCATGGTTTTAAAGACATGGTCTCTAGACATGGTTGTCAAGGTTCAAAATCGCTTGATAGCTGTCTTTTGTAAATAACATTTACTTTAAGGTGTAAGTTTTCCCCCTGCTGTGGAAACACACCTTACAGCACATAAATATAATAATCCAATTGTACTTGTTTTTAATTTTAACAGTAAAGGAGCCGAAAACAGAGGCGGCTGATCTGGATGACTGGGAGGCGATGGCCAGTGATGAGGAGAAAGGTATGAATGGCAACCTGTCAAATGCACCTGTCTTTTTAAAATGGAGCAGTTTTAAAGGACTAAACCGTGTGAATAGAAACTAGTTTTTCAGAACAGCTAATGAATCAGACGTTCACTTCCTCTCACAGAGATGAAGAAGGTTCACATTGAGGTTAAGGAAACCACAACTGCTGCTCAAAAACCTGCTGAAGATCAAGAGAATGGCAGTGAGGAAGAAGAGGAGGAGGAAGACGAAGATGATGATGAGGAGGAGGAGGAGGAAGAAGAAGAAGGGGAGGAGGAAAGTGAGGAAGAGGAGGAGAAAGAAAGCAACAAGACAGCAGAAAACAAAGCAGGAAAAGAGCCGAGCTCAGAGTCAAGCAGCGAGAGTGACTCAGATGATGATCGAACTAAAGAGGAGAGACTTTATGACAAGGCCAAAAGACGCATAGAGGTACACTAACTCCAGCGCACACGTTTGCCAACTCACAGTCTGCCACTTGTACTTGTTGTCTTTCTCCAGCAATGTGCAAAATCACTTTAAGATTGTTTGTTTGATCTGTTTTGTATTCAGAAACGGAGGCAGGAGAACTTGAAGAACATTAACTTGGACAAGCTCAGAGCTCCTGTTGTTTGTGTACTGGGCCATGTCGACACAGGCAAAACTAAAATCCTTGATAAGGTGTGTATAGGTGTGAACACAGACTTCTGGCAGCTGCTTTAGACTTAAAGACCTCTGTCGACAGTCAGATTTGTTGAGATGAAGCACCTGTGCAGTATTTGTGTTTAGTGTTTTCCTCTGCTCTGCCCATCAGCTGAGACATACGCATGTCCAAGATGGTGAAGCTGGTGGAATCACACAGCAGATTGGAGCCACAAATGTTCCCCTGGAGACCATAGTAGAACAGACCAAGATGGTGAAAAATGTAAGTGTAACCTTCTATAACGCACTCATTTTCTGATTGGGCAATTTCTGATTCTTTGAGATCATTTACAATTGTGTGTGTACATCTGTCAGTTTGATAAGGAGAATGTAAAGGTTCCTGGAATGCTTATTATAGACACTCCTGGACACGAGTCCTTCAGGTACAAACCAAAATTTCAAACCTTGAAACCATGTGCATTTTAAACATTGTGTGTCTAATGCTGCTCTCCCTCTCAGTAATCTGAGGAACAGAGGAAGTTCTCTGTGTGACATTGCCATCCTGGTGGTGGACATTATGCATGGTCTAGAACCTCAAACGCTGGAGTCCATCAACCTGCTGAAGGAGAAGAAATGCCCTTTTATTGTAGCACTTAACAAGGTACCAACTGCTGAACAATAGTCAGTGGGGCTGGGTGAGGTAGTTAACTTAAAAACTTATGTTAATATTTTTCAGCCTTTGTTATATATATTTTATGTGGCTTAATGGATCGTCCATCATTTCAATCAACAGTCATTGTTGTCATGTGGGTTAAAAATATCTAACGTAAGTCAGAAAGCTGAAAAATGCTGCTGAAATACTTTATTTGTTTCTGTATCAGATTGATCGTCTGTACGACTGGAAGAAGGGTCCAGAATCAGACGTGGTGGCCACACTGAAGAAGCAGAAGAAGAACACCAAGGATGAGTTTGATGAGAGGGCTAAAGCTGTCATTGTAGAGTTTGCTCAGCAGGTCTGTTGGCTTCACTTTCTCGGTCTTAGTGGTTTTGATGTATTCTGTTAGAGTACAAAATAATACTAATTTGAAAATAAACATTACCAGATATACATTGAGATACTCCTTTGGTTAAACTTAACCTTCAGCCTTCACATCCTGGTCAAACAACATCCTCAGAAGTGAACATCATGCTTAATCCACAGAAAACTGTCCACTTTTCACAATCAATTGTACAATAGATACAAAGTCTTTCTCTTGTTTAATGTTTCTTGCTTTCTAATCACATTATGGAAATTAAATGGCTTGTGAATTGTGTATATAACTGTAGCTTTACAAGCGTCATCTTTTTGTCTCTGATCCTGTAGGGTCTTAATGCCGCCCTGTTTTATGAGAATAAAGACCCACGTACATTTGTGTCCCTGGTTCCCACCTCAGCCCACACGGGTGATGGGATGGGCAACCTCATTGGCCTGCTGGTTGAACTCACTCAGACCATGCTGGCCCGCAGACTGGCCCACTGTGATGAACTCCGGGCCCAGGTCATGGAGGTAAGGGGTCAAATGTCAAGCTTTCATACAGAGTTTCACTGTTCATACAGGGTAAATCCTTCCTCCTAAACTAAGTTTTTGCAGCATCCTGCTGTGTATATTCAATATTTTGTACAACGTTGTTTCTTCTTTTGAGAGAGGTGAACAGAAAATAAAGGCATAGGTCACCCAAAATATAAATTCTTTCATCATTTATTCACCCTCATGCTATTCCAAACCTTTATTGCTTCTCAGGAACACAAAAAATATATTTTCAAGTATGTTGGTAACCATTTTTCAAAATATCTTTTTGTGTTTAATGGAAGAAAAGGTCATAGGTTTGGACTGAGTAAATTATGGATTTAAATGATGCATTTTTGGCTGAACTATCCCTTTAAGTTTATTTATGCTTCATGCACAGTAATATAACCTCTGCTGTCCACCTGTTATGTCTCAGGTAAAAGCTCTGCCTGGCATGGGCACAACGATAGATGTGATTCTGATCAACGGCCGTCTGCGAGAAGGAGAGACCATTATCGTCCCTGGCGTGGATGGACCAATCGTCACACAGATCAGAGGGTTGCTCCTCCCACCACCGCTCAAAGAGCTTAGAGTGAAGGTATCATTCACTTAATGTTTCTCATGTATATTTATCAGGCTTGATTAGGGGAAAACAAACAATATTTTTGTATATTGTGGCATTTGATGACTTTTTGTTATATTTATGGAATGTTTGTTGTAGACCTTCCCCTGGCATTGATCACATATGTTTTGGCTCTGTGTAGAGTCAGTATGAGAAGCATAAGGAGGTATCTACAGCTCAGGGAGTGAAGATCTTGGGGAAGGATCTGGAGAAGACACTGGCTGGTTTGCCTCTCCTCGTTGCCCATAAAGATGATGAAATACCAGTGCTAAAGGTAACCACAGACCTTTACACACCAATCACATCCCATCATGTGTTACTGATGGGATGTGATTCACTTTGACAGACATATTTCTAATATATTGGTGACCTTTCCAACATCCTTATTAATTGTTTGGATGGCTGATGTTTGGTGTGTGTAGGATGAGTTAATCCGTGAGCTGAAACAGACTCTAAATGCCATAAAGCTGGAGGAGAAGGGTGTGTATGTGCAGGCTTCCACCCTTGGCTCCCTGGAGGCTCTGCTGGAGTTCTTGCGTACATCCAAAGTGCCTGTAAGAGCCTTTGAAAAACCTCACGCCCTCATTAAACTTACATTCACCACATTATAAATGCTCATTAATCTATGAATAAATGAACTGACAGCTAATAGACATGGACTGTTTAAGCCACAAAATGCCAATTTAAATTTCATGGTCTCTTTGTTTACTCCTGTCTCCCAGTATGCTGGCATCAACATTGGTCCTGTCCACAAGAAAGATGTCATGAAAGCATCCACTATGTTGGAACACGATCCACAGTACGTTTTAACTGCTAAATCATATATGCTGTGGTACGAGACTATTTCAGCATTCTAAACTCCTTCGCTCTCTTCCTGCAGGTATGCAGTGATCCTGGCATTTGATGTAAAAATAGAGAGAGATTCTCAGGAGATGGCTGACAGTCTTGGTGTGCGCATTTTCAGTGCCGAGATCATCTACCACCTGTTCGATGCTTTCACCAAGTACAGAGAAGACTACAAGAAACAGAAGCAGGATGAATTCAAGTGCGTTTTTACACATTTACATTTTTACATTTTAAAGTGTCAGCCTTAATGTTCTGCACTAGACAACAAAATATTAAATCCAGTGACATTTATTTTTAGGAAACGAAGCACAAGCAAAACTTGTGCCAAATTGTTTAAAATTAAGACCCCAAAGTTGGCAAATGTAGGCTAAGCTCACACAGCAGCAAATAGAGTCAGTCCTGTTTCAGAGTTCTAAAAACGGATTGCGTTCACACAAAATTCAGTCCTTAATGAGAGTAACAATCAATGATTATATAAATGAACTGACTGTCTTCATATGATCAGTTTTGTTTTCTGGCATTATGGAAGGTGGCATCTTGATCAGTTGCGTTATTGCAGGTCTAGGATAATTCGCTTGCATTAAAGGATGCCCAAATGAGGTGTTGTCTGCAGTAACATGCATTTTTAAATTTGACATTTTCATTTTTATTTATATTTATTCATATTTAGTATATTAATTAGATTTTTTAATAAGGTATATAATGAATGCGTGAACAAAAACAAATTTCCATGTTCTTGTGCCTGTTAATCATTGTCTCATGTCTTTCTGTCAGGCACATAGCTGTGTTCCCCTGTAAGCTGCGTATATTGCCCCAGTTCATCTTTAACTCCAGAGACCCCATCGTCATGGGCATCAGTGTGGAGGCCGGAGTCTTGAAAACAGGCACTCCACTGTGTGTGCCCAGCAAAGGGGTAAGAAAATCCGATGTAAAATGACTTTGCTTTTGATATTCCTGAATATAATTATGAAATTATAGAAATGTTTGTTAAAACACATTTGGATGTCTTTAGACATGTTTTTTACTTAATGGTGTTAAACCGGCTCTCTCAGTTTGTAGATATTGGAATCGTGACCAGTATTGAAGTTAATCACAAGTCTGTCGAGAGCGCTAAGAAAGGACAGGAGATCTGCATCAAAATAGAGCCGATTCCTGGAGAATCACCCAAGATGTATGGCCGACACTTCGAAGCTGTAGATATCATCGTTAGCAAGGTATGACATCACTTTACACCCTGTAATACTGTCGCTCGAGATACTAAACTCATCCGTCTGTTTGATGGTTCCTCTTGGGTTTTCTTGCAGATCACCCGTCAGTCAATCGACGCTTTAAAGAACTGGTTCAGAGATGAGATGCAGAAGTCAGACTGGCAGTTGATCATGGAGCTGAAGAAAACATTCGAAATCATCTAAACGCAACAGCGGCGGTTATCAATCCCAGATCTCAATGACCCCCTGTGCACACACGCTAACACTATACGTCGCACTCTCCTAAAGATCGCCTGCGATCGCGTGTTGCTTATACATTAAGACATTTTTTACAGACACAACCACTCACGGTCCTGCAGCGAAGACTGGTATTCTGTGTGTGTGCAGGGGTGAAAACTCAACTCCACCCCCCTCTTTCCTTTTATCGAGTGATGGGGAGTTGTTGGGAATGAAAAGAAAAGAAGAAAAAACTGTTTTTCTGTGAGAAACTGATGCTATTACTACTGTTTTAAACAGTGACAAATGCTAGAAAATCTTAGACAACACTTCCAAATGTGCCTGTTCTCTTTGATCAGTCCCGAAACCCCCTGAAAACTTTATTACAAGACTGGATGAAGTCGAGCTGTTGATTTGGGCCTGAAGTCTGGTCTTTGATTTAGGCTGTGGTTTAAATCTTTGGGTACGAAGTGCTGCCATGTGAGTTTCACATATGACTGATTGGCTTATATTTTAGATATTAACAAAATATTACCACGTCAGTATTTTCATATGCCCAGATTGTTTTCTTTTTCAGAGTGCTGTTGTTCTCTGGTCTTTTTTGTAAAGTTGACCCAACATTTCATCTCAGTCAGACTTTCTTCTGTCAAGGTTTCCTTGTGTCTTTTGATTGCTTCACCCAGAGTCTCGAATTGCTCATTTTAAATCTGAAATGTCAAAAGTTTAAAATCGGCAAAAATAAAGAGATGGCCTATTTATAAACACTGTTCTCAAAGGTTTTTATTTTTGTAATGTTTTAAATATGGCTGCTTGGATGAATGCATTTTCACCCCAAGTGGAAGTGGAAGTGCGGAAAAAATGTAAATTGTACATTTACAAGTCTGTATTGTTGTACTGTTGTATTGAATTTAATTTTATATTTGCACAATGAAGTTTTGGGGGGGAATCTTGTTTGTGATGAAAATGTCAACAAGAAGCTCATTTTTTTTAGGACCAATTTATTTCCTTTATGCAAAATGTTTTTCTTTTGATTGCGGGCTAAAATGTTAGACAGACATTACTTTGATTCTGACGCTTTCTGTTAAATGAGATCTACACAGATGTTTAACACATGCTTAGTGTTTTTCCAAGGCAAAATGGTTTTGGTAATGTGGTTCTCGTGTTCACTCTAAAAGTAGCTGTGATAAATTCCTTCTGGTAAAGAAATTGGAAGTTTAACTTTTGTTGACTTCAGAAATGTAATTCCAGGCCAGCGGTGCTCTTAAAGAGACCGTTACCTGAAAAATAAAAGGTCTTCATTGACTCACCCTCATGTTGGATTTTGTTCCAAACTTTTATCACTTTTTGCTGGCAAACGAAGAACTATTCGGACACTTTTCCATATAATAAAAGTGAAAGAGGACTGGTGCCCACAAGCACCAAAATGACAAAAAAGGAAGATCAGGGCAACATTTGTAACAATGTACAGCAAACCTGCCGCAGTCATAAGCAGGAAAAACAGCCCGCTGCTAAATATTGCAAAAAAAACCTGCTCAGGGTGATAAAAGATCACTGATCAACTTACAATTTATTTGCAGTATTTCAGTTCATCTTAGTGTTCCCCTGATAAAGTCATACATGTTTGAAACGACATGAGAATGAGAAAATCAGGACAGAACTTAAATTTTTTGACATCTATTATTAGTTTTGCTTCAGTTTAAGTGGTAGGGAATTGCTTTTAAATACAAAGCCGCCTTGTGAGTGTGGATGCGTAGCCGATAGGGGGCGCTGGAAACATTTGCTATTCAATAGAGAAATATTGAACATCAGCCCATGTTTGTGAAGTTTTAATCTGTCTGTGTCACAAAGACTGCAGAAGCACACAGTTCACGACTATTTAAATCGTGTTGTTTACTACAAATGTACCCCGTGTGTTTTTATCAATTTTAAATATATTTGATTTTCCTAATAGACAATGAATTCATTATATTCATATAGATTTAATAGACAATGAATTCATTATATTCATACAGATTTAATAGACTTGAATATAGATTATAGACAATGAATATAGATTAATAGACAATGAATTCATTATATTCATATAGATTTAATAGACAATGAGTTCATTATATTCATACAGATTTAAAAGACTTGAATATAGATTATAGACAATGAATATAGATTAATAGACAATGAATTCATTATATTCATATAGATTTAATAGACTTGAATATAGATTAATAGACAATGAATTAATTATATTCATACATATATATATATATATATAGTACTGCATTACTTAAGTGACAAAACTCAGTGAACTGAACATTAAACAGGAGGAATGATTAAGCTGTTTGTTTTTGGTTTAACACAATGAGAACTGACATCCTGCCCCACGAAAAGCATCGGAGAAGAAACCGGACCTGCTAGATCAACCAGAGCAGATCGTCATCCCTCACATCCCGGGAAAAGGAGGGGTCATGTACCCTCTCCAGAAACCCAGACTGTGAAATATCTGTCATTTCTTTGCCTTTAACTTTCTTTGCTTATGGACCATCGCTTCTGAGATTTTGGTTATATTTCCAAATGATGAATTCGGCCGAGCAGACCATCACATGGTTAATAACGCTGGGCGTCCTGGAGTCGCCCAAGAAGACCCTGCCGGACCCGGAGGGCTTTTTACAGGCTTCTCTCAGAGATGGAGTGGTGCTGTGTAAACTGCTGGAGCGACTGCGACCCGGTTCGGCTCATACGGTAAGATAGGATATTGATCTCTGAGTCCAAGAAGTTACACATCTGCGTAAATCAAATAAAAGCACATATAAACCCGTGTGGGTCAGTCGGTCGCGGTTGTCTGTCTTCTCTTTAAAGATTCTTGCCGCTGCTCCGGCGCTCGTTTAAATCGATGGCGGAATAAATGTGGCTTATTTGCTTATTTTTGCTATTAAATGCACGTCAGCAAAATGTGTGTGCTTGCAGGTATGTGAACAGAAATTCATTTTGGAAAGCCTCCATATGAGTCGACCACCATTGATTGATGACTGAATTAACAGACGACGTTTTTAAAGGGACAGTGTTGTCGACGGACTGGGTCGTTGTATTGAACGTGGTGCGATTTTTTGTATTATTATTATTATTATAACACTTTTTCTGGCATTTACTTATTGCGCACAGAAGAATGCATTGGATCATTAAATT
Source organism: Chromobotia macracanthus (assembly GCA_036877525.1). Classification (NCBI taxonomy): domain Eukaryota; kingdom Metazoa; phylum Chordata; class Actinopteri; order Cypriniformes; family Botiidae; genus Chromobotia; species Chromobotia macracanthus. The sequence goes on from JAZGTH010000019.1 coordinate 5,087,274, forward strand.
CTCAGCGTTAATACTATTAAATCATCTTTGGCGTGTTTTCCCATATTTGTAGTTTCGCTGAAACAGTTTATTTGCATGCACATTTTTCTAATGCACAACTTGATCTAAAGGAGTCAATGCATCTAATGAATTAATAGTTCAGAAATCATTTTCTGGGAGCCGTGTGGTTCTGTCAACCAGTCCTGCCATAGCGTTGGTGTGGCCGCAGTACGCGCATAACCCAATTCACTTACATATTACAAATTTGTAATATGTAATATGTACAATTACACATTTTTAAATATATAAAAAAACAAAACGAGTGCATCATTAAAAGGTATTATTGCTCTGACAGGTCGGTTTGCGTGAGCCCAGCATGAGCGAAACCGCAGGCTATTAACTGACGTCACTTCCGCTATCCTCCGCCAACTTCCCCACGGAGCATGAGTGTGTTGTGGGAACGGGGCGATGATCTGTCATATAAACACACTTTTCATTTTTCCTTTAAAGAACCGGTCTGAAAACAGCAGGACAGGAGAGAACTGATTTCTTCTCTTTGTTTTCAGATCCATCAGGACCCGCGGAAGGAGGGCGAGTGTTTGAGTAACATCAGGGAGTTTGTGAAAGGCTGTGCGTTATATCACATAGAGGTGAGCGCTGCATGTAGTTTGCATACGATCCTGATGATTGATTCAGTGACTTGTTTCTGGTTTGGGTATATTTTTAGTCTGAGTCTCGGCTGGGGTTGGGATTACACTCCTGTGTGTTTTGGATCTGGTGATCAGTTACTGCAGCTATACGAATAGCAAACATTTAGCTTTTCAACATTTATGCAACAGTGAGTTGTTCGTAACCGTGGCAACATAATATAGCATATGCATATAATATATGTGCATCTAATATATGTGTTTTCTGCAACAACGTAGATATGCAGACTTGTTTTTGTGTTTACTGTAATATGTTTCTCTATGCAGCTCTGCATCTGTGTTGTTTATTTATGTAACTAAACTGTATTTATGGTAATTTAGTTTACCTGGTAAAGATCTCTCATTTTTGGCACTGTAGCACAATTACTTGACGTTGATTTGGTCAGTTTTATAGAAATATTGTGTGTACCACTAGATTACCCTTCATAAAGGTCCAGTGTTAATCTCTGTTGACATTTCCTAACAAACACTTTCCCTGTTTGTTAACAGCCGCTGTTTCTTACAATGCTCGCTGTCATGTACTGTTTTTCACGACATCTAAACTTATTCATCAAGTTGTGTGCTTTGCTGAAAATTGCAGTGTGGTGTAACAAAGCTTTGTGTTGCTGTACTGTTATACGACTCAATTTTATATGTTTGTAAACAGTACTCAACCCGAAGGGTTTCTGCTGTGTGACTGGATCAGATCCAGCGTTTTCTTTTATGGTTAGAAATAAAAGCAGTTGGATTCAAAACCAGCTCTGCCCAATTTGTTCCTGCAGAAATGGTTGGGGTTTTTTTTGCAAAATGACTTGAAGTGCATACTGCCTACTAACTATATGATCATGCAGGAGAATGCATGCTGTTTCTTGGAAATGTGTGCGATACAGTGCACAGTAGGCGGTCATAAATTATTAGCATTATAGTGCACTAAATTGTCACATGATCTGTGATTTACGGCTTGGATGATGTCTGGCTCTCGTTGTGTAATGCAAAAAGTGAATTTATTTCAATTGTGCAGCATTCGCATGCCAGTTCAAACATGATTTCTATTTCAACTGCTCTTTTTTGTCAATAAAATCTTGTCTTTATGTTTCTGGATGTCATTGCTTTTCGGTCTTGAGTGGTTTGGCCAAATCTGAAGTTATTTTCAACACAAACACTTCTTTGCTTGTTAGTAACGTTTGCCAGCCTCATCGTGAGGTATTGTTGCCCACAGCGGGTGTGTGTGTGCGTACGTTGCTTTATACGGGTATTGTCGTGTGGAACAGTTACTGCTCTGTGTGTTTCAGAAGTGGCTGCTTCTTCAGTTCTTCTAGCCAGCTGTGAGAGGTTGAGACAAGCCCTGTATTGTGGTGAATAGAGTTGTGTGTTTGAATGGGCAGAAGCAGGCAGCTCATTAATGGTGCTTTGGGTTTGGCACAGGTCAGAATGGAGAGAGGCACTTCACACTAACTCCTGCAGAAGGCAGGGCTGGTGGGCGGGTGGTTGGCTTGGCAGAGAGAGAAAGCAGGAAGAAATTTAGTCTCACTGCAGTGATGGAAGATGATGTCATGCCGACTTGTTTGTGGAGAGGCGATAAGAAAAGGTGTGTGTTCAGATTTGTGTGTTTGTTTTTTCTTGGTGCTTGTTCGGTGAGAAAGAAGGTTTGTATTTCTAATCTTTAATCAAAATGCAGGCTAACAACTTTCCGTCTTGGCTGGTGTCCCCAGTCTCTCTTTTGTATCATCCCCTTTAACCAGCTTCTTGTTTGGTACGTAACATTTGATATGACTTTTTTGATTCAATACATTTCCGATGCCTAAAACAAGACCTGTATCTCTCCTGTATCGCTTAGAACATTGTCCGATTTTGGAAGTAAAATATGTTTATAAATGCAGTTTGCTCATGGTTAAGTATTTGGTATTAGCCACATATCCAGCAACAATAGTCTTGCCTTTTCCCACACTTGTCTCTTATTTGTCCTGTCAGTCCACAGTTCTGAATTCTGAATTAGGACTGTTATAGTTTTAGGTAAAAGAATGCTAATTAATTATGGCGGCTTAAATTATATTGATAATTATGATGAGGTGATCCTATATGGCTCACATTCAGAGAGAGATCAAACTGGTTTCAGATCAGGCAAGCTCTGGGGCAGCTAGTTTTGTTTCAGAAGAGATCACCGAGCTGGGCTTAAGTGTCCAGATGGCCCAGAGTCCAGCAGGTAGCCTGAGACACACACACACAACACACACACACATTGTTCTTGCTTAGCAGAATTACATTCCCATATTCCCTCAGTCATGCGGACAAATTTATGGATGATCTGAAGAAAAATGTTTGCATGATAATTGTATGACATGCATTCCAGTCTAATGGGGGAAAGCAGGTCAACTGGACACTTTTTGACAGTGAGATAATGGCAGAGTTGCTGTAATATGCTTGCTTGTGACGGTTTTATTTGAGAATGTAAATGAAATGCTGCAGAACTTTATGAATGAAGTTACTGTTCAGCTGTTTTGCATATGCCCTCTGTGTGGCATAAGTAGCTATCAGTGACAAGAGTGACATTTACCCTCTCCTAAAACCATCTGCGCACATTCAGATGCATTTAGCTGTGATAATTAGAAAGTCATTCAGGTTTGGAAACAGGGTTGAGCAAATTCATTTTTATTTTTGGATGAAATATACTTTTACTAATTGCATCTGTGTCTATGTGATCGTCTTGACATGAGTGTTAACAATAAAATCAGTAAGAGAAATAGATGCTGGAAGCCTGCATCACATATGGGTCTTTATTATTATTATTTGTATGTAAACTGCATCCAAGTTTCTCATAAAATTAGGGCAGATGAGTAAGAGGCAAGCAATGAGCAAAATATTGATTAAACGTCTTCAGCATCACTGTTTAACAGGCTGATTGATTATTCCAGAAACTGGGACATTTGTTTGTGTTGGCAGGATCATGCACCTGCGTGATGACCAAACACTAAAGCTAATGCAGAGCATTCAATAACTACTGGAATGACAGTCTGTCTTGCAGATTGTTCAATCATATTTTTCTTCCCTAAACTTGTTAGTCTAGTGCATCTAGGCACCATGATTTATGTGCATCTGATTTTGTGTACCTCACAAAGTAAAACTATTTTTACGAATTGTATGTATTTTCTGTCTGTATATGTAAGAGCTGTGCAATTAATTGTTTTAATTTCAGGTAAGGCCTCCAATGATTATAAAAACAAAATTAAACAGCTATTGTGCCACATTATGCTTCGCAAGGTTTCTGTCCATTCTTTAAGTGGTATAAATCAATTGTTTTACTTTTTTTTGGTTGAATATTTGTTGACTATTTTTTCAGTGGAATCCACTGCTAAAGAGTTTTCTGTTTATTTATGTATTATTCATTTTTTTAAATTCAATAAATACATGTTGTCAGTGAGTAATTGTGTTAAAGAATCGTGATCGCAGTATTGAATAATATAATCGTAGTATGATTTTTATCACAACTAAGCAGCCCTAGTAATTGTGATGTATTGCTCTCTGCAGGTATTTGAGGCCAGCGACCTGCTACAGGGTCAGAACTTCACAGATGTCTTGAATTGTTTAGTCGCGCTCAACAAAGCAACTTCAGGTGAGATCAGCTGAAGACAATAGTTGTGCGTTTGGTTTGTATGTTTAAGTATATGAATAGCATTGGCTATGCGGTAGATATGTGAGTGAGATGTTTGTATGTATTTACAGTGTATTTTGTTGAACACTGTTGTCTGGTTGTAGATTGCAGTGGTGGCATCAATCCTGTGTGTTCACGTCACGCGTCTTCCCTACGCATCAAGTCCTTTGACTCCCTGAACACTCCATCCACCCACGGCAGATCCTCCAGACACCAGTACAACCAGTACCGCAGTCTGGTGAGCACCAGAAGTTCTCCAGAATCTTTTCAGGGTTCTGATAGCTGTTGTTTTGTAAAAGTGCATGTTGCTCAAGTAAATTTTCCATCAAATTTCTTTTGATATTCCATGTAAAAATATGTGAACTGTTTCTTTAATGCAGTAGAAATGTGTTTTTAATGAGAAAAGACATTCTTATGTAATTCGTGGCTTGTGTATTGCTGGCCGGTTTCTATAAGCTGGTCTATAAGTTTAAACTGACGCTTACTGACGTAAATTCAATATTTCGTAACAACAAGCATTTTTAGTTACTGAAGCCATTGTAGAAAGCTGTATTTGTTTCCCGTGGTAATTTAATTTTAATCTGTTCTGCAACTTTAAGGTGCTTAATATTGGTCATGTGATTTCAATATAGCGGCCATCATGAGGCCGGCCTCTCTTATGTAGCATAAAAATACTTTCTCTTGGCCACTGATATGACAGGAACTGTACTAAAAATATAAAACGTTGCATAGAATATTACACATTGACACTGGTGATATGCTATTCAGTGAACATTTCGCTCAACATTTATCTCTCTCTCTCTTCAGGACATGTCTGAAAACAGTGGCCCTCAGGTGCTTGTGAAAGCCCGGTTTAACTTCCAGCAGACCAATGAGGATGAGCTGTCCTTCAGTAAGGGTGACATCATCCAGGTGACACGACAGGAAGAGGGCGGCTGGTGGGAAGGGTCTCTCAATGGCAAAACTGGCTGGTTTCCCAGCAACTATGTCAAAGAGATCAAAGGCTCTGGTTAGTATTGGCCATCTGCAAACCTTTAAAAGCCTTTGTTGCAAATGTTACGCGGTTCAACCCAGAAAAACTATTACAGGCGGAAACAGAGAAAGCAAAGTAATTTAGCCTAATCAAAACTCCTGCAAGACCTGACAAGCAAAATGAACAAGGTTTTGTTGTCTGTTACTCCCACACCCTTGAAAGAACAAAAATAAGAGCAGATGAGATGGTTAGAGAACATGAGAAGTTTTAGACTCCATTTACACACTGATTTTCCGTTTCCTAACATTTTCATCAAATTGTGAAAATTTCTTTAAGTGTGTGTACAGGGTCAAAAAAGTGCACTTTGGGTTGTAAACTTTTTAGCCCACAGAAATATTTGAGTGGTTTTGACAAGACTTATTTGATGTGGACTGTTTGAGGTGATGTGAGTTAAGTATGTGAAATCTGGTCTAGACTCATAGGCCCATTAAATAGGTGATTAAATGAGGATTTACCAGCTTAAGGAAACTGGGCCAGAAGAGAAATCAATGGCTGCTGTTAAAAAGAGCCCAAAATATTAAGATTAAAAGACCATCACAGGCTTGCCATAAATATAATGATATATATACTTATATAAGTTATGTTATATATATATATATATATATATATATATATATATATATATATATATATATATATATATATATATATATATATATATATATATATATATATATATATATATATATATATATATATATATATATATATATATATATATATATAAACAAAGTGTGTACACCAAAAGCAGGTATGAACAGGTGCTGTGGAAAAAGCACAAAAAAGCCTATAAACATGTCAAAGTTGTGTCAATTGGATAATTGGATTCAATGTCTTACAAAACAGGACAATCACGACCTAATATACTAATCTGACTGTACTAAAGGGTTACTCTGCTAAAAAATGAAGTCCCCCTTAATGCTTTGTTTTGGATGGAGAAAGCCTAACCCGGTTCTTACAAAATCTCAGTGTAGGCACATTATAGTATAAACAAAACCTCCAGACCCCTCTAGTTCTCTATTCCAGACAGAAATAGCATAAACACCCCATGATGTCAAACAGATGCTTCCCACACATGTATAGGGAAATGGCCTTAATGTGCATTGAGCCCAGCTTGAATGAAAATACTTTAGAACGACAACACAGCCTGAATATACAGGAAAAGAAAGGAAGGAAACGCCATCTTAAAACAAAGACAGGAAGTGCCAGTGTAGCCAGATGACACCACGTCCTCTTTCCTCTGAATATGGCTTTACGTTCCAGTTAATTTAACTCTCCAAGCTCATTTAGTGAGAACAGTGTACCAGACAATTAGTGAACATGACAAACGTTAGCTGGGGTAATCGAGGTAACTGTATATTCATGTTATATGTAAATGGCTCCCCCGAGTACAAGATTAGAGGCAGATTACAAGATTACAGCTTGATTTGTACTTTTTCTGAGGAAATTGTGAGCATTACCACAATGCTAAGATGTTGTGGGTGGTTGCCAGGGAGTAATGTGGTTGCAAAGGTGTTTTAAGTGATTTTTAGCATGTTGTTATGCAGTTGCTAGGATGCTCTGTGGGGTTACTACGTAATTGCCTACTGACCCAAAGTCAGTTGATACTCTGTTTTAAATGCGTCCCATTGTTGAGCTCTTGGAGAACATGAGAGGAAATACCATGTTTCGAATTGTTCCTGTATTGCTCAACTGGCAGAGCATTACCATAGTAGTGCAAAAGGTTGTGGGTTCGATTCCCAGGGATCACACATACTGATCAAATATAGTATAGCTTGAACGTACTGCAGGTTGCTTTGGGTAAATGCATCAGCCAAATGCATAAATGTAAAGTGTAAATAAATACAAAATTACATGTGCGTAATAAAGTAGAGAATGAATGTTTAAATGCGTGAACTGGTTGTTTTGTTGTGGAAATGTGGAAATGAAAAAATCAGAATTTTGATGACTTAGCATTATGTTTAGCATTTTTAGACATTGTGGGATCCTGGAAGAACTTTGGTCTGTGGCGTTCACACATTAATTTCATATGTCCACAGTGACTCTGCAGTGGATTAAACAATAAGACATGTCCAAATGTTTCTCTAAAAGCTCTTTCTCTGGAAATGTATTCCTCAACTGAAGCAAGAAATATGTATTGTTTTCCTATCTCCCCCTCTTGCCTCCAGGTGTCTGAATTAAATCTTCGTCCCCTGACTGCTCACTGCAGGAGAAATGTACTTTAATGTTCCTTCTAACAGAAACCGAGCGATTCCAGATGTTGGCCTACGGTGACCTCCTGTTCGTCTTTTCTGTTTTCTTTCTCGAACAGACAAACCTGTGTCTCCTCACTCCGGATCACTGAAGAGTCTGCCCAAGGGGTTTGAGACTAGCAACTTCTGCAAAACATACTATAATGTGGTAAGTGATGTGCTGAGCATTTAACATTCCACTGTGGAGCAAGTTGATTATTTATGTTGTGCGTGGGGTGGAAGAACTGCTGCTGGGAAATTTGCATTAGGTGGATATTTCACTAACCGCATAAGCAAACGCACACAACCCTGTTTATACTTGATAAACGAAGTATAAAACCATTGAAAATAGACTGTTGTTCTGGTATATAATGTTCCCACTCATTCCCAGGGAACACTTTGGATCAAAGCATCTGCCAAATGGATAAATGTAATTGTCAACACTTATGAGGACGTTCAACTTGTATGAGCAGTGCTAAATCTAGTTTTCTTATGCTTAGCTTTAGATGAACACTTGATTTTACACGCCTAAAGCTTTAATCTGGCTTTTAAAACATGGCCGAACTAGAGTTAATAATCATCAAAGACCTACCAGCAAATTCTGGTTAGAGAACTTGGTTCATAGTCAACAGTAAGGAATTTAATTTTCAGTCATTTTCAGGTCTATGAATTGAAGTTTGCGTGTGTGTGTGGAAATGTTGACCTTTATTGTGCTCTACTTCCTGTTGCGATGTGTCCCAGCATCCCCCTCCTCTGAGCTACAAATCCCACTGAGCTACAAATCCCAGTAAGCTGTGTGTGTGCGTCTGCGTGTGTGCGTCTGCGTGTGTGCGTCTGCGTGTGTGCGAGTGCGTGTGTGCGAGTGCGTGTGTGCGAGTGCGTGTGTGCGAGTGCGAGTGTGTGTGTACAACCACACTGTTGCTCCCCTGCTGAGCTGTGTTGGAGGTGCACATAAGAGGGAGGAAGTGTGTTTGTCAAGGCTTATATTTGCACATTTATGTGTTGTTATGAATCTGTATTTACATGTCAGGACTGTGTGTTTTAGTTTATCTCCTGAGCGCACTGTAATACAGGGCTAATATAGGTCATTCTTTCCATCTGATTGACTCACGGGACAGCTGGGCCCCGGGCCCTCATCTGTTTGATGCAATGAGTTAAACTCTTGCTGTTTGAGGAAAATGTGAAGACCGCTGAGCCTATACGTCTAAAGACAAAGAGTGAAGAAGGCTGTCCAAAGACGACTTTCTGTGTGTGTGTTTCAGACTAGACACAGAGTTAAGGTCAGGCAGAGTTCAGTCTTAAACAGCAGCATCAGGGAGCAACAAATCTGTTGAATTTGAAATGACTGCAGCTGTCAGGTTATCACTGACAGGCCACCACAATGTTGAAGTTGATGTCATCGTGACTCTGCCCATAAGTTTACATACTATGTTTATGCCCCTAGTCAGTTCTTGTGGCAGTGGTGTACACATTTAGAGATAACACATACTTCTCATAGCTCTCAACACATTTGACCATATGTATGTGCATGGAAGTTTGGATCTCTTGATCCACTGTATTGTTAGAGAAGAATGTTTGAACCCATCTAATAATTCTTATGCCTTTATAATTCTAATTAATTAATCTAATTCTAGTTAGATTTCTATTCTATTCTAGACTATTCCAAATGTGCCTAACTTTTATTCTTTGATTAAGATCACTCGTTTTTGTTCACATGCATTTTTTGAGTCTTAATTTGTCTGGCACTTCTTGTTAAATGCACAGGTGATTCAGAATATCCTCCAGACGGAGACAGAATACTGTAAGGAGCTCCAGACTCTCCTGTCAACATATCTGAGAGCGCTACAGCCCACAGACAGGTAAACACACAGAGGATATTCTGCATAATTAAGGATGTTAATAGATCTGTACTGAATCTCACTCTTTCTCTCTAGACTCAGTGTGTCAGATATCAGTCACATCATGGGCAATCTAGAGGAGATCAGCTCTTTCCAGCAAACACTGGTGCATTCACTGGAGGAAAGTGTCAAGTAAGAGAGTTGATCTCATTCATTCACTCTCAGTCAGTCCACAGCGACATCTGGTGGCAGATAGAAGTAACTGCTAAAAAGTTGTTGTCTATGCTTTAATAGGCCCCAAATAGCTCATATGATGGTGATACAAGAAAGTCTGTTGCAGTTTTCAGATCTGTTGAACTCTTTCTAATGTCTGTGTGGATTAATGTAACATGGTGGGTTGTTTGGGGTTTGAACAGAGTTCCAGAGAGCACGCAGAGGGTCGGAGGCTTTTTCCTGTCCCTCGTTCCTCAGATAAGGAACCTGTACCTGACCTACTGTTCCAACCATCCGTCAGCTGTGAATGTCCTCACACAACACAGGTGCATAACTGCCTGACACATCAACACATACTCCTGCACACAGACCACCGTTGACTAAACCAACAAAACACAAAATTGAATGATGAAATATTTCTTGTACGTACATTACTTTCTTGTGTTTGTCGCCAGTGAGGAATTAGGCGAGTTTATGGAAAATAAGGGTGCCGGCAGTCCCGGAATACTCACGCTTACAACAGGGCTGAGCAAACCCTTCCTAAGACTGGAGAAGTACCCCACACTGCTCAAAGAGATGGAGAGACACATGGAGGTACCAGTGTGTGTGTGTGTGTGTGTGTGTGTGTGTGTGTGTGTGTGTGTGTGTGTGTGTGTGTGTGTGTGTGTGTGTGTGTGGTTTGGATGTACTTTGTCTTCAAATCTCCTCTCAAATATAGAGAAATGTCAAAAAAATGACTAATGAGGCCATAAACATGGTTCATCAATGGGCCAAATAATGTTTTAATCTAAATCATAATATGATTAATGTCAATAGGTTTGTAAGGGACAGGTTTATGTATAGAGATAGAAAATATCACTAGCCTAATTTCAAAACAATGGGAGTTTATGTGATGTCCCCACTAATATATTGAAACTAAGTGTGTGTCAGTTTAAGACACTCATGTTCTTTCTCTGCTCTCCACAGGAGCGTCACCCAGATTATCCAGACATTCAGAAGTGCATGACAGTATTTAAAAACCTCTCAGTGAGTCTTCACATCACGTTTTCAATTTTCATTTCATTTTTTATTTCACTGGTGTGTGTTGTATTGAAGATCTCATATGGTGGAAATGGCAGTGATTCACTGCCCCCCAAATTCCCCCCTTTCCAGCCCTGTGTTGTGCAATAGTGACTGAAGCTAGAGGCTATAGCCTTTAGCCTCACCGTTAATGCACCTGACTTCTGTGTCGGCTTGGTTACAAATTTAAGTTGAGCAGTTTGTTATTATTGTGTTTGTTGTTGTGGCTTCAGTCTCAGTGTCAGGAAGTGAGAAAGAGGAAAGAACTTGAACTGCAGATCCTGACAGAAACCATCCGTGGCTGGGAGGGGGAGAACATCAGGACCCTGGGTTCTGTCCTCTATATGTCTCAGGTCTTCATCCAGAACCATGGTGCCGAGGTGACTGACCTTCTTAAATGCTGCTGTGATGGGAATTTTCTGGAACTCTGGAATGTTGTAGGGCATTCCGATATGGTCTCACCAGTTGCTGTTTGTGGAATGTTCATGCATCTATTTCTGTCTCCTCAGGAGAAGAATGAGCGATACCTCCTGCTTTTCCCTCACATTCTTCTAGTGTTGTCCGCCAGTCCTCGAATGAGTGGTTTCATCTATCAGGTAAATCACTCCTTAATCAGACTTAAGTCTTCTGCTCCATTATTCAGTTCCATTACACAGTTCTCTCATATAATGAATAATAACAGTGTCACTTTCTCAGCTGTTTTGATTGGTTATGTTTTGGAACATTATAAAATACTGAAAGCTCATTGGCTGATTGATTGTTTCAGAGGAAGCTTCCTCTAACAGGAATGACTGTTAGTAAGATGGAGGACAGTGACAACACAAAACACGCTTTTGAAATATCTGGTGAGCTTCCCACTTGGCTACTATGTGTTTCATTTTTACTTTTGGTAGATGTAATTAGTACATTCGTAGAGCCATGATGATGTGTCTGCAGGACATATGATTGAGCGGATCCAGGTGATCTGTAATAACCAGCAAGATCTTCAAGAGTGGATGGACCATCTCCACCACCAGACCAAACACACTTCAGCCAGAAACAGCAATATAAAACCGTGCCATACAGTGAGAAATCATGTTCATAAGTTATGATCATAAGTTACGTTTGAAATTCTACCTCAGTTACTGATCTGATGTTCTCTTTAAACTTCAGCTGCCATCCCACCCAATCACACCATCCAGACACTCTGAGAATCGAGGCATAAGTGGATCTCCGGTCTACCACACACTTCCTCACCTTTCTTCTCACAGTGCTATGATGTGGGGACCCCTAGAACCCCCCAAAACCCAGAAGCCCTGGAGTCTCAGCTGTCTGCGACCTGCGCCACCCCTAAAACCCTCAGCTGCTTTGTGCTACAAAGAGGTATACTGTTGTGTTTTCCTGTATCCCAACGAGCCAAGCATGTGGATGCACATATGGATAAAGTAGCTTAAATGCACTGTGAGTGTTTTTGGATTAAAGGATCATAAATGTAAAAGCATGTGATGGCTCTTCCTAGGAAACTTTGAAGGAAAAGGATTAAATCTCTGGGATTTAATTGTGGGAGTTTTCGTGCTGATGCTTGTGTCTCATGATATATCTCTTGTATTTTCTTATGTCCTTCAGGATCTCAGTAAAAGTCCCAAAAGTATGAAGAAGCTTCTGCCTAAACGGAAACCTGAGAGGAAGCCGTCTGATGAGGAATTTGCTGTGAGAAAAAGTATGTGATTTCATGACACTGTAAATTGTCAATTATGTTTTTGAACATGAGCTGATTAAGTTGATTAAGTCTTTTTTTAATTAATCATGTACCACCAGTGGTCCAAGAACCCCAGTTCATAATACACTAAAATAGCTCTGCTGCACGAATCATACGGTACATACAGAATTCTTGTGAAAAAAACATTCTGTTACTACTGTCATTTGTTTCCCATCAGGCACTGCAGCTCTGGAGGAGGACGCTCAGATCCTCAAAGTGATTGAGGCGTACTGCACGAGCGCTAAAACACGACAGACGCTAAATTCAAGTAAGAACATCCTCATCCATACCTCATCCATAACTCTGCTGCTGTGTGTAGTCAACATGTTTCTGTGTGTATGTGCTTGTGTGTTTGTCTGCTATGACAAAACTTGCTTCGGTCCCAGATTTACATTTAGGCATTTAGCAGATGCTTTAATCCAAAGCGACTTTACAAGGTGAGGAAAACAACGAAGCGATAAATCGTAGGGAGGCAATAACATCAGCCGTACATAGTTACAAAGATCTGTCTGACTTCTACATGGAATGATTAAAGTTGAAGAAAGTCCTTTAGTTGTCACAAAAATTCATGGGGCCAACACAGAATCATCTGTTTTTGACAAACATTCCTCCATTAAAATGTTACATTTGTCTGTAAGTTGCAGCTTTTCTGAGCCTACTGTGTGTTAACTCTTTGCCACTCTTTAAATTTTTTCTGCGTTTTTAACATGCATCTTTTTCTCTCTCCCTTCATTCATTTTTTCTTTTCATCCATATTCTCTATTGTCATTTTTATTCCCTGTGTCTCCCCTATATATTTTATTGGTCATATTGGGTTCTTCCTTATGTTACTCTTGGTTTGGTCCATACCCCCCCAATCTCTCCCCCTCAATGTGATTGGTTTGCTCCCCCATCCCTTATTAGCATGGCAGGGCACTGATTTGATGCATAATCATGTGCTGGCTGATGTTGACCAATCGTGTGTGGATGCCGTGGGTTGCCGTAGCAGTGGATTTCCCTCCTCTGACCAATCAGAAGACTCGGACTATGACAGTATATGGATAACTTACACTAACAGAATGGGTTCTATATCCCGTAAGAGCTGCTGCGCGTGTAAACATCACATTAATCCTTTATTTCGTTTGGTCCTCACTGACTGTGAAGAGCTTGGTTTACATCTTTACATGTACCCACAAAATTTAAAGATATTTTTTGAAATTTACTTTACAATTCTTATTGTTTGAACATTTCTAATTTGGTATAACTTGGAATAATTGTGGTAATAACCTCAATTGACACCGTCTTAAGTTCATTGTAAAATGCTACAAGAGCTATTTAAACCTGCACACATATTATTCCAGTAGATATCCCAGATTTATGCAATGTTATCCCATATCTTTAGGATAAATGTCTCTAGTTGTTTTGTCTATTATGTTGGAAAGGAAAAAGGTAATGTTGGGTTATGTGAGATAGATTTACACTTACGCATTTGGCAGACACTTTTATCCAAAGTGACTTACAGTACATTCAAGTTATACATTTCATTAGTACACATGCTCCCTGGGATTCGAACCCACAACCACAAAGCAGCGCTCTACCAGCTGAACTACAGAAATATCTACAGATAGATATGGATTTGTTGTTTAGATTTCTACATGCATTGGGTTATACAGTAGAGTGTATACAGGTTATACACATGGATGAGTGCGAGTGGTCTTTTCACAATTTGTGCTCCATGGGTTCCACAGGATGGAACCTGTGAAGACAAATGCTTTTTTAGTTTGTCATCTTAAAATAATAATTCCTTCACCTTTTGAATAATCCCACCTAAAAACCTGTTTCTTTAAGATAATCTATCAGTTAATCTTTCGTTGCTAAACCTCTTGCAGGATCAAGGAAAGATTTAGGACCCCACATGCTGTTTCCTGAAGAGGAAAAAATCATTGTGGAAGAGACAAAGAGCAATGGCCAAACCGTAATTGAAGAAAGGTTACAGCTCAGCTTTGTTTTTGTTTATTCTAAACACCCTGCTTGTACTAGTTGTTGTTATATATTTACTCTTTGTTGGTTGATTTGTGGTCATTTAATTTTTACGTCCATTGCAGGAGTCTGGTGGATACAGTTTATGCTTTAAGGGATGAGGTACAAGAACTTAAGCAGGTGAGTCCAAATGCAACTACAAACTTTTACTATGCACCATGTGATACGCCATTTAGTCAAATGTTAAAATCTGGTGCCGTGACCCAAGTCTTCTTTTACATCCCAGGACAATAAAAGAATGAAGCGAAATCTCGAAGAAGAGCAAAAGGCACGAAAAGAGCTGGAGAAGATTGTCAGGAAAGTATTAAAGAGTATGAATGACCCGTCATGGGATGAGACTAATTTGTGAGGTAGTCATGTGATGTTCAGCCCATTGGTGCATTCCTGTCTAAAGCATTACCGACTGTTTTATATGAAAACTGTATCTGATAATTGTCTTATATAAGAGCAGAATCAGTCTTAACTCCTGATCACAACTTGCAGATATTGTGACAGAATTTAACTTCCCCTCAGTCACAGTATTAAGCCTTTTTAAAACCCTTAACCTTTTCAAGCCTCTTTTGCTCGCCAGTGCCAACTATTTTGTTGATATGCAAATGTCTTGATGAAATTTATTGAGCCTGGGCATCATCCACCCTAGAAACAAACCTCTCGTCTTCACAGGATCAGGAGGGTTTTGTCGAACCTGCCAAAATAACTTCTTGCAGTTTGATCATTTAGAGTAGTTTACCATCACACGTCACTGGTTCCTGGTCTGAAACTGGGAGTCTCAGGGATGATACACATACTGTACTTTACAATATGTCAGCGGGCCTGTATTACTGCCTGTGTATTCTGACTTTAGGAATCTTTAGATAATGTATTTAAAGTGTTGACATTCATTACGGTTTTCCAATGGAAAAACCTTGCAATACAATACTGGAGACAATTCTTGGAAACCATATTATTGTTAAAGATGATCTGATGACATTTCAAGGTTGATTTTAAAATAACCTGAATTTTGTTTTGTTTGTTCTTTTGCACCTTGCAGCTTGTAACTTTTTTTTACTTTTATATAGATCCTCTACACTAATGTCGATTGTTGATTCACAGATGTTTGTTTTGTACAGAAATATCCTTTTATTGTATTATTTAATGCTCAGAAATGTGCCTTTTTTGAAAGGGGAGTTCCAGAATGTGTCAGCATTTCACAGAAGCTTTGTAAGAAATCTGTATGCAAGATTGATTTTAAATTAACACTGAATCTGTGGTAAGAATCTGACAGATTAAGAATCGTCTATGTTGTCTAATTTATGTATTTAAATGAAATATGTCTACTGAAAAATTACTGTATATTATATAATCGATCCTACTCTTCCAGATAACCTCAACTTCTCTCTCTCTCTCTCTTCCCAAAGCACTCTTTCTATCTTACTCTTTCCTGCTGATTGAATTAAATAAATACAAGTTCTTACTGACTCCTCAATAGTATTTGTATTCTTTCTGGGCTATAAATGAATTCTGAGTGTTTGAGTGTTTTGTTAGAATTGTACAGCAGTTTAAAAAGGCATGAAAAATTATTTTTGCTGACATCACAAATCTCATGATTTACTCGCCCTTATGCCGCCCTAAGCGTATGACTTTCTCATTTTAAACCAAGCACAACTGGAGTTATATTAAATATCATATTAAATAATGCAAACAGCACATCCATCTATTCATCCATCCATCCGTCATAAAAGTAATCCAGACTCCAGAGACTTAATAAATGTCTTCTGAAGTGAAATAAAACTTGAAATGAAAATACTATTAGAGATAAAAATATATCCATCCATCCTGTAAACCCACTTTAGAACCTATCAGGCCATAGGTGGGGTGTACCCTTACTCATATCCAAAATACTCAACCTGCATGTCTTTGAGCTGCGGGGGAAACTGAAATAGCCGGAAAATCCCACATTTATGCAGACAGAACATGCACAGAACTCCACACAGAAGGGCGTCTCGGCTCAGCCTGGGCTTGAACCAGCAACCTTGCTTCATTTTTAATTATATTAATATTAGATGTTTTTCTGACACGGAAACAATGAGGATCTGAGAACATTTACATTAAATAAAAATAGCTGTAAGGTCAGTTTGTCCTTAGACTTTTATTTTGTTTTCATTTTTTAGTTCCTGTTTCCCTTCTCAATTGTTCTCACCTGTGAGTTAATAGCTTCACTAGTGTTTGTGAATGTTTCCTGTAAAACTATTTGGCACCTTCATTATTTACAATTAGGTAGACAGTATGGTTAAAAAAGTTTTGCTACAAAAAAACATGCAAAATGCTGAAGTTTAAAGCAGAACCAGACAAGCACCTTGTCTCTGGTTACACTACCAGCCTTCCTCAATAAAGCGATGTGATGATCTCAGCCAGCCCTCATTCATTCCAGCTGGCCTGAATCCTGTAAGCACAAACTCTCGCTGTTCATTTCTGGTTTCTTGTCAATTGTCTGTGGGTGATCCAGGGCTGATGTAAACAGATGGGGGCTGCTGTTGAACTTCTGCTGAACTTCTGCATGTGTTATCTGCACTGCACAAATCTGGGGCAGATATTGGCGTGTGTATTTTGGTTTAGTGTGAACCGGCAATGCTACAATGGAGGTGTTAATTTCTTTAATTCTCTCCACATCAGGCTGTTTCAAAATGTCCAGATAATACTGTACTGTTTACCATACAAACATTTTGTTTAATTATCCATCTAAACTCCTGGCATTCTGGATTGCCGTCTCTTCTGCTGTTTCTCTTATTTCTTTGTATTCGGAGAGAATATCTGGCTTATGAGAAAGTGTCACTGTGTGTGTACCATTGTTTGTGTTATTGGAAATCTTGGCACTGTAAAATTTCAACCCACAGAAGCTGTGGTGCAGGTGTTGCAAAACCTTGGATGTGTGTGCGTCTCTAACATCTGCTTACCTCCACCTCCACCCTATTATGACAAACAATGACTTGCATCGGTTCCAAAAGCTCACAATCCTCGGGGACAGCAATGCATTGTGGGAGATTCAATCACTGGCTGGGGCTTAAGCAGAGGGAGGCAGGTTGTTCTTTTGTGGAAGAACCGAGACGATGTTGACATTTTTAGAAGGACTGATGTTTAGGACACATTAACATAAGGACAAAGCCCAGGGAACTGGAGAGCTCGATAAAAAGAGGCAGAAAATGTTAGCTGTCACTTCATTGAACTGCTCTGTGCTGTCTCAGAAGTTTTCATTGTGTTAACCAAGTCAAATTCACAGCTACACTGACTGTACATGGACCGTTATACAGATTGTGTTTTGTCTGTAAAGATGACACTCTAATAATATGCTTACACCCCAGCGGCTGTCACTTGCAGTTCTATTCACTATTCTTTAAAATAACGCAAGCTGAGAAAACTTGGTGTAAGAAATGGCAAATATCTATTAAATGTTTGCCTTAAAAACTTTTTTAAATTTGGCATGCAGTTTGTCCCACCTTTTTGCACTACAAGCGTTTGCAGAGAAAACCTTTAAGCCACTTCTATGCATCCGAACAGATTATGGATATCTTGGCAATCACATAGCAACACTATATTTGGGACAGTCAGTTGTCAAGCACTAAATCTAGTTTAATTCAAAAGATTGATGGCATTGAGTGACCTTAACCTGCTAGCAAAGTTCTTGTATTAAAATCCGACTACAACATGTAAATCTTGCTTTCTAAATAAACATTTAAACATTCTCATTGTAGGTCCTAAACCCTGAACAATGCTAATGAAAGACAACAGCTCTGTCTCTTTTATTTATACCACATGAGGGTTAAGGTTGTATACTTTCGCCCTTATGAAAGTGACAGGCCAGATTTCATTGCTTTATGGGCGCTGACTGCCCCTCATTGACTCACAATGGAAAGGATATAATTTTGCAGATGTTGGTGGAAAGCTCAAATGTCAGGCTCTTTTCAAACTGCCAGACCAGCCTTAGCCCAGGGATGAATAATGGATCAGTCACTTTTGTCTGCCGCTGAATATTCTTACATAAATACAAAGACTCATAAAACGCATAATAGAGCATCTAATTCATCTTCCAGCGGGCAGATCAAACGCTGCGATAACGCAGTGCACTGTTCGCTTTTCTAATGACGGCCAGGTAAATGAAGATCACCTTTGTGCGGCTGTCTGTCTCTGGCGTCTGGTATGAACGTCATACACCACATACGCCGGGTTTGGTGTAAAACACAGAGATGTATTTGAGTGGGCTTGAAGAAGTGGACTCTTTGAAACTGGCTTGAAACGCTAAGATGGAGAGAAACGTTTGTGGAGCAAAGTTTTGCTTTCTCTGGAAGTTTTGTCACTTTGGTCCGAGTTTCAGACAGTATTCTTATGTGGCCAGTGCTAACCCCAATTAGTAACTCAAAATGTGAATGCACCCTTTAAATAATTACTAAAAACCTATGATTTCACATTATTGTGAGTCAGTGGAATGATGCAGCCCTGTGCCAAACCCACCAGCACAATGCTGGAGTGTTGCTATTCATTTACCTGTGTGTTAGATGACTGTTTGCCATTCTGGTTCATATATATGGTATATACATACCTTTTTCTGTCTGTCTGTCTTTAACGAAAACGATTCTGCTTCCTTGATTGGGCCACAGCACAACAGAGAGCCTGTGTTTTGTATTTCTACTGCACTCTGATATCCGGCTGATTTTCATAGATCTTTTCAGGGCCCATGAGTGACAATAAGTTGGTGTGTGGATTCTAAAAGTCTCAAACCATCAGACCTATGTATATCTGACAGTGGCCTGAAAAACAGGCCTGCTTCACTCACACGTTATAGTTCATAAAGCTACTGTTATCTTTTCATTCAAATGTATGATTACTAAACCACCTGTTTTCCCCACCCTGCACCCTTCAACAAGCAGTGATCATTGTACACGTTCTGTTCTGCAAGACATCTTATCTCCATCTTAGCTCTCGCTGTCTCGTCTTTTAAAATACTGAAATATATAAATAAAGCGTAGCGGCCAGGGCGCACGGTACAGACTGGCTGCTCTCTTTCATTTGGTTATTGTGCAAAATAGCTGTGCAATATTTTTTTGTCAGTGGTTTACTCTAAAAGCCTTTCCCCTGTCAGTATGAAAGGAAAGCAATAAAGGTCTTTCAATGGGCATGAATAAAACCAGGGAGAACAGAGGGAAGCCGCTGGGGGTTTGGCCGAAGGGCTTCTATTCTTTAGCTGGTAATCAAATTGAAGCTGAAATGAAATGGAGGTTTTTTTTATGAAAATAGCCTTTGTTGA
The DNA here is from genome assembly GCA_036877525.1 of Chromobotia macracanthus. NCBI lineage: Eukaryota > Metazoa > Chordata > Actinopteri > Cypriniformes > Botiidae > Chromobotia > Chromobotia macracanthus. The sequence continues at coordinate 5,106,997 of JAZGTH010000019.1, forward strand.
CTGGAAGGCTGGTAATTCATAAACAATACGCAAGGCTTTTGTGAGCATAATAACATATTCATGCTCTCAGAGAAAGGGAAGGAAAAGGAACGGAGAGGGAGAGAGAGAGAGAGAGAGAGAGAGAGAGAGAGAGACTGTGTAGCAGTGAATAGGGCTTCAGGGGTTTGGCTTAGCAGATTCAACAACCGTCAAAGCAATAACCGATGTTACTGTCACCATTCTCTGTTTCTCTGTCTCTTGCTTTCTCTGTGTGGGTCTTTGTAACCCGCTCTCTCTCACTCCAATTTCTTTTTCTCTCTCAGATGAACCTGTGCCACTTTGAGCTTCATAACTACTGCGCTGCTGGGTTTGGACAGAAGTATGAGAGACTGGAGGGATTGGATTATTGGAGGGTGTAAGATGCTTCAGATGAACTTCAGGTGAAAGGATCTGAATGCTGGATTGTCCACAGAACTCACAGGTTTGGAGAGAAGGACAACAGTTGAAGTGGAAGAAACAGTTGAAACAACAGTTTGAGACAGTTGGAATTCCATGTCCTTCGTAAGGATGAGTTTTGGGTTTGGACATCTATTGGGATGATGTTTCTAAAGAAGACACTTTTCATTCTTCATGACTTCTGTTTCACTTCCATAAACTGATGACTGGATCACATGGTGAGTAGGAACTGATTTTGACAGTATTTGTCTGACCTCAAATGCAGGCAGGTGAGAAAAAGTGCAGGATCCTGGGCTATCAATTATCTACAGTAAAGACAGATTGTCTGAAGTTTCTGTTGCAAAAACGTTTGTCGCAAGGTCCTTTAATAGGATTGTTTAATTGGCTGGTTTGGATGCTGCAGCTGTTTGATTCTGTTACCTGCATGTTCCACCTGAGGAATCATTTGATGGCCCTTACAGACAGTTCTGGTTTATATTTTAGTGCAAACACATTCATATATGAATCTGTTTAAAATGCATTTTGGATGGAATGTTTAGAAGTACTAAATTTTACATGCATCTTGTATTTGAATTAACTAATATTCCAGGCTGTATTGGCATGCACTGATAACATTGGTGTTTATGTAGTTATGTTTTATGCCTACTCTATATCATTATTGATTTAGTAAGAATATGAGGTAGTACTACACTGTTTATTGGCTCCATCAGTAAAACAACATATTCATATTGGACAGTGCTCTGAGCTGCTTAAGATAGACAGACCAACATCATACGAGCATCCTCACTGAACAGAGGTAGTCATGTGTGTAAACTGGTGGAAAATGGGCTATTTGACAGGCTGTCAATTATAAGCTTTCTTGTGTGGTTTAAAACGCTTGTATGATGAAAAACATTCTGAGAGTATTAAGCCTCAGAGACCAACCCCCTCCCACTTTGCAAGTGTGTCCTCCCTCACAAGCAACGTCCTGTTTTTAGTAAATGCTCCTTCAGTAGGAGATAATCTGTGCAATGATGCTGACCTTCCTCAATGAGAAGCAGGGCTCTGCCACGGCTTTACAGGTGAACAGAGACAGGCTTTTAGAAGAGTCAGAGAAGAAAGTGTGATTTCTAGGCAGATCTAGCTGATTATGTGTTTAATTTTGTATAATAAGATCAGTCAGAAAGTTGCCTGAGGAAAACAGAATAAAACAGAGTGAGACAGAGAAGGCGGAGTGAGGGGGGGGGCAAAACTGAAATGAGGGTGTAAAGCAGATTAGAGAGGTAATCCTGGAAGAATAAGAAAAGAGAAAATGTGTGAATGAGTGGGTGAGAGAGAGAGAGAGAGAGAGCGTGTGAGCGCACAAGAGCGTGGTTCTGAATAGTGACTATACCTTTGTGGGTACGTGTTAATGTGAGCAAGTATCACACAAGATCACAGTTCAAGGATCTAACATAAAATGTGTGTGACATGCAGCACCTGTGAGAGTATTTACTGGATTAAAAAACTCAAAATTCAGCTTAGTTTTAAATTGCTGTCACCACCTGCAATCCACTGAACTGATCAGCACTGAGCCTCACTTTACACAGCTCTCCATAAAAGACTGTTGGTTTGATCTCCGTTAGCAGCAACTTGTATGCAATCAATCCAAAACTGTTATGCATATTAGTAAGTTGCTTAATTACTGAGTGGAAGCAAATAGTTGATAACGCTGTATGTTAGTGGGAATTTAGAAGGAAAACATTCAATCTATTTTCAAAAACATTAACATTTGCTAGAGGGATAGTTCACCCAAAAATTAAAATTCTTTCATTTACTCGCCCCATGTCATGTCGCACCAACAGTGGCACACATTGACTTCCATAGTATGGACACAAAACCACAGAGACATTTCCTGAAATATCTTCCTTTGTGTTCCACAGAAGAATGACAGGTTTGGAATGACATGAGAGTGAGAAAATGATGGGCTATACCTTTCAAAACATGTTACGAGTGTTTTAAAGAGATCACACGGACAGTTGTATGTCAGGATGCTCTACTGATGTTGAAAAATATTATTATTTTAGAGTTTGATTATTTTAGAATTTTTATTATCATTTTTATTTTATAAGACCTTGCATGTTTAAACCCCTTTTAAGATTGCATGTGTTCCTGCATTTCACTCAAGCAACAGAAGATGGCAGTGTTTACCACGCCTTGTCCGTGCGTCTGATTTTGTGGGGTATTTTTACCCCTTTTGAGTTAAAATAAGCAAATCTATAACTCTTGTGATGCTGATTTTCGTGTTAAAGGGAAATAATTAAGCTCAAAGCTTTTAGTATTCTCTGATATCAAGCTCACAAACAGACCAGTAGATCAGAAGAGCTCAAGGCTAAAAATAGGATAAAAGTGCATGTCATAACATGTTCAAATTATATTTAAAGAACATTTTAAATGTAAAATATTAAAAACCTAAGAACAATAACACTAAATGTGATTCAATGTAAGGAACCAGCAGAGGGCGCCATCGATCTGCCAAACACTATTACAGCTAAACGTCAAGCGCGAAACAAAGTTTATAAATGTCTCAACTTTAAAGAAAACAATTTGCATAAACTTTTAGTACAAAATAATATATAATTATTCCTTTTCCAAGACATATAATCCTGCAGTCACGTCTGCGTTTGCCCATATTTCAATGAGACAGTCACCCTCGTTTCAGTTTAAAATGATGTTTTACATGAACTTAAGTTTGCATGATTATCATTGATAATAATATAAATAACGTGAACAAATGACAAAAATGATACCAATTAGCAGTCAGTAATTCTAACTTTTGCTTGCAAGTTTTGCATATAAATGAAGACAGAGGTTTCCTTCAATACACACACTTCCTCTTGGAAATATACTATATATATATATATATATATATGTAAGCAAGTCTCCAACAGGTCCATAATCACACGGGTTTATTATTATTATTATTATTATTATTATTATTATTTTTATTATTATTATTATTATTATTATTATTATTATTATTATTGTGTGTCAAACCCCACGCACAATTATCGGGTTTGCACAAACACCTCCGCTTTACCCCAAGGGTTAAAAAGCAGAACCGGACGGGCTGAAGTTCAAGTGCGACTTCAGCCCGACACAATGAGAGAAGAGAGACACAATGGCGAGGAGAACTGAAGCAACTCCTGAAGCGGAAATGCGACCAACCACTGCGCCTCTTAAACCACTGCGCCTCTTAAACCACTGCTCCTCTTAAACCACTGCTCCTCTTAAACCACTGCTCCTCTTAAACCACTGCTCTCTTTTTAAACCACTGCCTCCTTTAAACCACTGCCCTCTTAAACACCATTAAACCACTGCTCCTCTTAAACCACTTAAATAAACCACTGCCCCCTCTTAAACCACTGCCCTTAAACCACTGCTCCTCTTAAACCACTGCGCCCCTTAAACCACTGCTCCCCTTAAACCACTCTTAAACCACTGCGCCTCTTAAACCACTGCGCCTCTTAAACCACTGCTCCTCTTAAACCACTGCTCCTCTTAAACCACTGCTCCTCTTAAACCACTGCTCCTCTTAAACCACTGCGCCTCTTAAACCACTGCTCCCCTTAAACCACTGCTCCTCTTAAACCACTGCGCCTCTTAAACCACTGCGCCTCTTAAACCACTGCTCCTCTTAAACCACTGCGCCTCTTAAACCACTGCTCCTCTTAAACCACTGCTCCTCTTAAACCACTGCTCCTCTTAAACCACTGCGCCTCTTAAACCACTGCGCCTCTTAAACCACTGCTCCTCTTAAACGAACCTTAAACCTGCTCCTCTTAAACCACTGCGCCTCTTAAACCACTGCTCCTCTTAAACCACTGCGCCTCTTAAACCACTGCGCCTCTTAAACCACTGCTCCTCTTAAACCGCTGCGCCTCTTAAACCGCTGCTCCTCTTAAACCGCTGCTCCTCTTAAACCGCTGCTCCTCTTAAACCGCTGCTCCTCTTAAACCGCTGCCCCTTAAACCACTGCTCCTCTTAAACCACTGCGCCCCTTAAACCACTGCGCCTCTTAAACCACTGCGCCCCTTAAACCACTGCTCCTCTTAAACCACTGCGCCCCTTAAACCACTGCTCCTCTTAAACCGCTGCGCCTCTTAAACCGCTGCTCCTCTTAAACCGCTGCTCCTCTTAAACCACTGCGCCTCTTAAACCACTGCGCCTCTTAAACCACTGCGCCTCTTAAACCACTGCGCCCCTTAAACCACTGCGCCTCTTAAACCAGGTCGGAGAAATGGCCGCGAACGCCTCCGCCGGTTGTCATGACAGCCGCGCGAGCCCGCTCCGCAGTTTTGCCCCACGCGCTACCGGCTTAAAAGTGCGCCCTAAAGAGTGCCCTAAAGAGACAGCTATCTAGATAACACACGCGTAGTGTCCGTGATTTTGGTTTTATTTTTCGTTGCTGAAACAATTTGCAAGCCTAAAACGGTTCAGTTTGGGTCAGATTTCCTAAATCCTGCAGAATTGCACCACCATCATCATCAGTCGGAATATCATCAGTGCATTTCTTGGTTAATTTTGGGAATACTTGGGGAGGGAAATTTGGGATCCTTTCATGCCTGCGATATGCCAGACAAGCAGAATGATTATTCAAACTCAACGTATTATATTTTACAACAACTAGGATCAGTTGATGTTGCATAAACGCAAATAATCTAAGGGACAAAAGCATTGAAAAAAACCTTGATTCGTTCATCTTGTAAATAAGTAAAACTGTACATACAGCTTCATGTCTGTCTGGTGAAGGTCTCGTCCCTCTGGAGCTGTCGTACTGAAGCAGGTGCTGCTAGCCCGGGTTATTTTCCTCTGAAGTGTGTTATTTAGCTGTCATAGACTGAGGGCAACTTGCCAGCAAACATGACAGAATAAGATCAGCTCATGTTCTTTCAATGGGACAGACGGTGAGATCCACGACTGCAGTCACCAGGAACAATTTTTAGTCTCAGAGGAATGAGAAACGGATAACGTGTTTAATTAAGAGGGTTGGATGTAATATAACTTATGTGGTAACTGCTGGTTGTGGCCCTAAAGCCGGTCTGTGGTAAAAATCTTGACATGAACAAAACTCTCTGTAAATTACAGCACAATGGCCGATCAATATTTCCTTTCAGAATAGAGACTCAAAAGAAAAGGTTATTGCTTGCATTACTGGTTTAATTAGTATAATTAAACTCAAGATCTAATGCACATTACCTGTTCTTTTATGTGTGTGTATGACAGAGAAGAGGGCCAGGGAGATGTGTGGTTCAAAGGCGCAAGTATTAAACGCATCTCTTTGAGGAATGCAGGGGGCTATAAATTCATTGTCTGCTCTGAAAGGCTTGATAACCTATTCACAAACAAGCACTAAAGATTTTGATAGGCTAATGGAAAGTAGGTGGGCCGCACACTTCTTTGTAATTGGACATCATAAATCTGAAGGGGCCCTGGCAGTGATACAAAGCGCTGTTATTTCTGTCTTTCTTTGACTTGGCTCCTACCCATATATATCACCGTTTGCTCAATGGCTGATCTGAAGGGTGTGATGTACATGTTAGGAACAAGACACATGACCGAGGCTCTGTGACATCGATTGCCTTTCACAATACCCCATCCGGCACTAGGAAACGGGCAGCCTTGGTACAATAATACTGCCCTCTTTCTTATCAAGATCTCTGGTGTACGTGCCTCTGTCAGAGGACATTACCCTTGCCTCTTTCATCCTGACAGCGGTGATTAGCGCAGCGGCCCGATGCTCCCATTGATGTGGCCGCACCGGGGCAATGAGGTCTGAAGAGCAGAGACAGGATAGACTGAGCTGATTATTGTGGACCGGGGGACAATCTGCTGACAGCCGAAAGAGTATATAGTGTTTCAGAGATCTGTGTAATTGTACAAATGAGGTGTTTTTCACAGCAGTCAATATGATCACTCTGAGGATGAAAGCCAGGACCGGTTATACACCGTCTGTCCTTTAGCTGGAAAGACTCCAGAATGTTTCAACTACCTGAATAGGTTTGTGTGTGTTGCTGTCTGATGAGATTTTTCTAGCACATGGCAACAGCACTTCAACAAACAATGTTTCGAAACCGCAATTTAGATTAGCCAGAGTGGGTGCTGCCGTTCAGGCCCTGAAGTTCTCACATTAGCGCCTCCAGTTTCACACAGGGTGAACTTGTTTTTATTTCGAACAAAAGTTGATGTTGATCTTTCACAATTTTCCCCAAGTAAATAAATACAAATCTTGACCCACGTAGAATCTGCGCTCAGAGAACTATGCATAAAGCTCTTCAGAATCCTGTCGAATTTGGGAGGGCTGTCAATCACAAAGTTGTAAGGGACAGAAGTTCTGTACATGTTTGATATTTTGGTTAATCTTGTTAGCAGTGCAGCACTTCATGTTTCGGTCCTGCGCGTACCACGGTACAAGTTCTGTAGCACAGGTCTGTTGTTTAGGTAAGTTGTCCGCTTCCTCTTCAATGATTTGTGGTTGTGATCAACGGCCCTCCGGATAAGTGGGTGACACTTGTTTCTAACCCTACCTGAAGAGAGATCGCAGGTAGTTTGTGTGGAGTTTGAATAATTGTGCCTGTTAGTCAGAAGTGGTGATTCCAGCCATAGAGTGACTCTTGGTGAGGTATTTTTCTGTTATTACAGAAGAGCCCTCGAAAGCAGTGAACCAGTTTATTTAACCTACCTTATATAGCCTATAAATGCTTGGTGGTATTATTGCAGTTTTTGTATTATGGCATATCTTGTCTCCTAAAGAGACTAAAAATAATGTAGCATATAAGAATCTTTTCTCTTTTTCTCTTTATTTGTTTGGTAGAAGCTGGTCATTGGCATGTAATGTGTCCAGCAGAAATTGATGCACATCTTCTAAACACCTCTAGAGGGCACTAGCCATTACATGATTACAACATAGCCAAACAAACTCTCTGATTAGTTTTTTAAAACTAACTAGGTTTCAATCCTTTTTTTTTTTACTTTGTGTCAAATATGTGTATATACATATTCAGCCCATGAGCCTGCAGAATTCATAAAGCTGTATAAAGGAAGTTCTGAATGAAACATGGTCTGTGTGTGTGTATTTAAAACCAAATGAGAGAGAGAGTTCTGTATAGAGGACCTCTTACGGGAGGGAAAATGTCAGCTGTCTCTTCAAGACTGTGTGTGTGTGTGACCGAGCTTCCGTGCTCTTTATAAGCTCTCCCAGCTCTTGTTTAAACTCTCTAGATTATGAGACATAATTCAGAGCATATCAGTTTGCACAAAAGCACAGGAAATCATGTTCCTTGCATTGTCGGCATATCTCTACCTCCTCAGGTAAAAGGACAACATTTGATGGCTTAGATTTACTCCTGTTTACTTTCTAAAAACTGCTCAGCGCCCCCCATCCGTTCCTCCCCTGTCGCCTCTTTCCTCTCAGCCCACCCAATTAAAACGCGAACGAGGAAAAAAAGCACATTGCTGCCTTGCAAGTATTACTTATCGCATTAATTAAAAACGGGTTGCACAATGGGAGCTCGCAGCTGCAGAGGAAAGCCAGGGAAATTAACAAACGTTTGATTTGTTGTGTTGTGGATGTGACATTTATTATACAGGTCAAAGTAAAACAAAGACCAAAGCCCAAATATGCTAATGGGGATCTGGCAACCTGGGGCAGTTGTACAAACACTGAAGACTGGCAAAATATTCTGCATTTAGTCCTGTTACTCACAGCATCACAGAGAAGGGAGGAGGGAGGCCGTGTTTGTCACCTGCTGATACTGGATAGAAAATCTGGCTTTCTTCTGTTCGCAAAGACATTTTGTGAATATGTATTTTTCTAGTAGTGTTCAAAATTCAAAAACATTTAATCAGCCAAAAATGTGCTTTCCTGCAAGGGCCATTTCTATACAGTTCTGTATAAACGTGTCTATTCAATCATCAGAAATGACTGAGCAAGTCCTGGAAATTGATTGGTTCAAAGGTGTGGGAACCCTGGAGAGAGGTCAACACTTTCTTTGACACACTGTGACTGGACATTATGCAGATTACATGAGGGCAGCAAGTAGCTGAATCATTCATAATGGCATGGGCATTGATCTGTGAGCTGGGAGGTCTCTGTCTAAAACATATCCCATAACACAAGCCCAATGTAATGAAAACCACACACATTGTGTTTTCGAACACATTCCACCTTTAAAATGTTACTGTTCTAGCTGTTTCTCACAGTTATAGTGTTTGTAGCGGCAGGCTCACACGGGTGTGGAAGCCGCTGTGGAGATTTGAGGTGAAATGCTCTCAGTAGTCATGATAACTAATGATGATATGGTGAAAGATGGAGTGGTAATGAGTAAAAGGGCAGAAAATGACAGTGAGTGATGCAGTGTGTAATTGCAAGTCTATCAAGAGGCGCCAAGACAGCAGGCTTGTGCCGGAGGAAACCATTGAAACGCTGCCCATTTACCTGAGGCTTCACTTTAGCGTGACCCCAATGACAAAAAAAGAGAATTTAAAGGCTTCGAGTGCAACCCTGGAAGCTGCACACCAATTAAGGTGTCCTGATGGATCCATGGATAATGTGTCCATTCCTCCTCCTCTCTCTCTCTCTCTCTTTTTTTCTCTCTCTCTCTCTCTCTCTCTCTTTCTTTTTCTCTTTCTCTCTCTCTCTCTCTCTCTCGCTCTCTTTTTCTTCTTGAAATATTCTATAAATATTTGTATTATTAGCTATTCATGGATGTGTATTCTATGTTTAATGAAGAAATTAATCGTTTTCTAGGTCAAACAAGCAATTTACAGTCTCTGTTAAGTTGAATTCATATCTTTACATAACTTGTCTGAACTGCTTAAGAGTAAGTGAGATAAGTAGATTTATAACCTTGGGAAACAAGATTTGTTAAAATTCCTTTTGAAACTCAAATAGCAAATTCATTAGCTCTTCAAGAGCAATTTTCTGAGAATATGTAACTGCCACTAAATGCATTTTGGAGGCATTTTAACTCTACCTTCTCAGGTTGTCAATGATTAAAAAAAAAGTATGAAAATTTTACATTTATGTGAAAGACATTGAACATAAGAACCTTGGTTTGAGTACAAAAACACTTGTGTGTGTGTGTGTGTATGTGTGTGTATATATAATATATATATATATATATATATATATATATGATCTGTATATATATGATCTGTATATATAATTTGGTGGTATGGTGTATTTTGCTCAAGCTCCTCCTTTTAAATGCCCTTTTACATAAACAAAAATTCTAAAATCTGTTTATAATGTTAAGCAAGAACATTAGTTATCCATCCGCCTAAAGATATTGTGTGTGTGTCCCTCTTCCCTAAAACTCTTTAGTTAATTTGCTCCAAACTGTCAACAGCCGTTGCCTGCATTTCCCAATGTTTTTTTATTTTTTCCTCCCTGCAAATGATAAATGACTTGCAGTCGCCAGATTTTCATTAAAACCCCCGCGTGTCACATTTAACCTGCGTTCACTGAAATCAATTATCCAGCTATCACTGGGGCAGACGCTTCGGGGGAAGCAGGAGATCGGCATCCCTCCATCAGCGTTTCAATTAGGAGGTAAATAATCAGCATTTGAGGGCCCGTCTCTCTCTCTCTTTCGGTCCCTCCCCAGAGCCCTCTCCGTCTTTCTTGAGCATATTGGCAATACGATGATGACTCAACATGGTGTTTAATAGCTGTTGCAGCTGGGGTGAGAAAGACAAAACTAGAGTTACTACCGCTGTTGTGAAAGCAGGTTTATGGATTCTCATTTAGGGTTTTGAATAAAGAAGGCTGATCTGGGATCAGTGAGGGTCTCGCCACCTGGTGCTAATGCATTTGTTTGCTCTGTCTGTTTAGTATCTGCTGAGCTCCCAGCAGCCCCTGGGGTGTATGAATGGCATGGTGCCAGTGCGGGGGTGCGGTATATTGCGGGTGGGTTGTTCTGCCACAGAAAGATGGCTGTTTAGGCCTAAGGCAACAGTCTGAAGGGTCAATGGTGTGTATTTTTGTGTCAGAACACGTTTTTAATTAATTTACAAGCACCTATCTTGAAGCAGATGGAGACATGAGGTTTCATGCATAGAAATCTTTACAGTGCATCATACGGGCAAATAGAATTGTTTAAAACATGCATTTCACAAAATCTTTTTGTAAGTTTTAATTAAGCAGTAATGCTTGAAGGTCAAGCTGTGCTGTGAAGAGTCATAGCTACAGGGGTAGGGGGCATCCCTACCCCCCCTTCAACAATAACCATAGTGCATGAATGCTATTTTATCATTTAAGTACTTTAAAATCTTAAAGGAATAGTTCCCACAAAAATGAAAATTCTCCTAACAGTTACTTACCCTCATGCCAGCTCAGATGTATAAAACTTTAAAGACAACATTTTCATCAAAAACGCAAATAATTTTACTGCAGCTATGCATTTTATAATACATTTTGAGGTGGACTTTGTCTGCTTTAGGGTCAGTTTTAAAATGTGCAGGGCAAATGCCCGATCAAGTATATTTTCTGCCCTGAAGCATGTTGAGAGTTTTCACTAATTAAGTAATAATTGCTCAAGATTTCTTGTCCACATTTGCTCATAAGACCACAGGCGAGCGTAATGCTCATTAATATATTTGCTGGCATTCACACCGTGCCTGAACTTTTGCAGATTGATATGTAATTTCTCTGTCTGGCTCTGTGTGTATATGCCCGTGTGTTTGTGGTCTTTCTGGCTGGTACCGTTCCGCTGATTATCACAAACAGAATGCTGGAAAATGCCAGCATCAACAGCACGGATACAAACACACTGTGCCGAGAGACAGAAACAAATCGACTTTGGCATTTAGTCAGAAGGGAACCTATGATTATAGAGCATTTCAATCATAGACTCGCTCTTGTCTCGCTTTCTCTGTTTTTATACACGTTCTTCAGACTGTACCATACATACACTGTTCTCAGAGGCAGAGGAGACACATTTTCACAGTCCTGTTCTGTTGATGTATGTATGGGCCGGTCCACACTAAATTCACACCCATTGATCTCTTTCTACTCCACACAAATGACTTTTCTTGATCTCGCACCCTTTGCCCTGTGATCTTTTAGAATCAGCACAGATCAAAGCTGAAGATCTTTCCTCTCTGCGACCGGCCACATTTCTGTCACTCTGTCTACTGTCTCTTCTGTTTTTAGAATTGCTTCTAAAAACTTCAGTTTTAAAAACTTCTAATCTTCAGATATGGATGTACTGTATGTCTATCCAAAAAGTTTGTTACCTAAAAGTTTATCATATTCTTAATTGTTCTACTAAGAGCAAATCCCTGAATTATATCAATTTGCTAAATGTTCTGCTGGTCCACCAGCTAGTTAGTTACCAAACCAGGATTAATCAACCTGGACCAACATGAAGACGGTACTTCAAACTAGAAGTTTGAAGTTTTAAAAGTTCCATCATAATTTATAAAGGATCAATTCTGAAAGGAACAGAAAGCCACGTTGTATCAAATCCATTAAAGCAGATTTGTGTGGTGTGTTCTCAATGATGTATGTTCTGATCCTTTGTGTATAACCAAGAACAGTGAGTTTGAGTGTTCACTAATTGTGAACGAGAGACCGCATCAGTGCTAAGGTCTGGGGCGGCTGTCTGTTTGTTTAGCATTTGCTGGAACCTCATTTGGAGAGACCACTATTTGTCTTCAACACACACACCTGCCAGGGAATATGTGAGTAGATTCAGCATCCAATTATCCAATGTGGAGAGAAACAGAAAACGGGCAGAGAGGGATGGGTGAGAGAGATGGCGTGACCGCTCGCGATTGTCAATATTTACTTCTCTATTATTGCGCAGTCTTCTGGGAGACATTTCGTATTAAGTGACACGAACTGTTTGCGTATCAGTCAGCTGTATTACACGAGGCTTCTCTCAACAGGTGACATTGAGATTACCTCAGATTTTTGTTGTCCCAGAGGAACATTTTATTACTCAACTTTATTTCTTAGCTCGGTTATGTTTCATATAAGTATCACCTTTGTCAAATTCCTGAAATTCTGTTGGATAAGAAAATAAAAATAGAAACAAATAATACAGCTGTTGACATGCAATAGTATATGGCATTAAAACATAATGTGGAAATAATTGGACAATACTTTTTTTTTCACACTCAGATTATTGGATTTGAATTGTAGACTTGGCAAATCTGAGCACAGACAGACATTTTTGAGATCTCTTCAAAGGTTCAGGAGACAAATGTAAGATTGGGATTTGTTTCTCAAGTGGGAAAGTATAATAAACTGGAGGCCTAAGCAAAAGTATTTGTGCTCAAGTCATTTAATTTCTGTCTACAGGAAATGACTGAGATATTAAAGAGAAATATTATGGGCCTGTGTAGCATTTAATCATCCTTTCAACATAATGAACAGTAGTGGGAACAGAATCAGAACTTCTGAATTCTAATCTCTTGGTCTGCTCTGTTAAACTTTTGTCAGTCATGTTTACCTGAGACTTTACCTGCTGAGGCAAATGTTTACAAGCAATTTATGATAAAACCTGATTCACACACAGACAGCATTAGAATTCAGATTAAACAGAATTAAAAGGCATTACGGCATCTGCTTTTGATGAGCGCGAGGTTCAATGCAAAGTCACCCTTATCATCCGCAGCAATGAGGCCTCTGATGTGTCAAAAATCGTCTGCCTTTGTGAGACAACACAATTAATTTATTAGAGATTGATTCTCGTTCTCTGGTACTGTCAGAAACCTTGAGGAGGTAATTGAGGTTGAAAGTTGCTGTATTTTGCAGCTCTAGTGTATGATGTGCTTCTATTGTGGTTCATTCTATGTTCACAATGATGAAGGACAGACCTTGAGATATAGATTCTATAAGAAGCATGTCAAACAAAGGCTATACTGTCAGTTTGTGTCTTTGACTTAGACAAGGACGTTTGTTACAGGTTAGCGAAACATAACCAACCATGCAGAGCAGACTGTGTTGGATCTAAAGGACAGATTTCAATATTCTAATGCAGCTCACAAGCTGACATTGTTCTCCACAAGCACTTTAAATCATTTTCTTAATGTTTAAATCACAGTTTTTGCTGTTATTTCTAATTAAATCAAATCGTAATTCGTGCATCCAAATTGGCGGGTCCATCACAGAAGCTCACATGGTTTATCAAATCAAACTGACAAGATAATCTCGGTTTGTGTGTGAATCTTTCACATCTGCATTTTTGAAAATAAAACTGGATATGTGGAGTGCTTTCTGCTCTGTTTTGAATGCAACCAAAGGTTCTCCAACTTTACATGGCATAAATGAACAATTAAACCTAATCCTTAATCCAGCCCGCCTCATCCAAGCCAAGTTTATTTTTACATGGCACCAAAGGTCCTTGCCAAGGAATTCTGGAATGCCATTCAACATCCCGAGCTAAAACCCTGAAAATCCACTGAATGTTCCAGTCAACCCACTTACAAATCCTTACACCACTATGGTCATCAAAACACTGGAGCTCTGGAATTTTAGGTGGAATAATATGATGGTATGTAGACCTGGTATGTATCAGCTATTCTGATGTGATTTGAAATAATTAGAAAATAATTATTGTGATGGTTCCATGCTTTCTGTCTGTATATACTACATACTAATAATAGCTGTTTTTAATTCAGGTCTGTCATTAATTAGAAACCTATGTTCACATCTAGTTTTCATCATTCCACAAATTTATATATTTGTAAGCAACTATGGAGAAAACAAGCTCTAAGTCACTAAGGCTGAAAATAAAATTTAGGATCAAAACAACATCAATCTGCTTAAATATTCACAGAGCCACTGATGTTCAAAAAGTGTCATCACAAATCATTACATTTTCATCAAACCAGTCCATCAGTCAGTTCAAATTCTTAAGGTCTGTAAGGAGATATGAAACATTTGTGGAATGGAGTCATTTGACACCCGTTTCCACGTCAACTCCTCTCCATCCCTCTGCATACCGTTCTGGCTGAGCGTCTCGCTAACTGTTTTTTAATCAACTGGTTTGCATATGGAGTCCCTACGGGTCAGTTCTCCAGAGAATACGGGGTCATTGGTTCCTACACAGCTGACTGGGTGGCCAAAATAGGAGGAGGGAACCGAGGGCAGTTTTCTTCACCTGCTAGCTTGACTCAACACAGCAACATTAGCATTTAGTGCATTCAAACTCTTTACAAGAAGTTGAGAGCAACAATGATTTTCAGGCAACTATTTATGATGCAGTTAAGAATTATGGGTAGTAGCAAACATGAATAGTCGTCTTTTTGTGTGCAGGTTAATGCCTTTAAACACTAGTGAATTATCCATGTGGGGACATTCGCAAAGGGGTGATGCACTGAATGTGGAAATTTCAATGGACATGAATAATAGGGGCGTATTTGGGAAAATTACCCATCATACTCTCTGGGTATCACACATACAGAACACTATCCCATTGGGACGGCTTGCCAGACCTAGTGGATAGACACACACATTAACATCCGTGACTTCTCCTCTCCCTGGCTTGGAAAAATGAAGATGTTCATTAACTTGAGGGGATTAGGGAGCTCATGTATCATTTCTATGATAATACGTGGCTGTGGGTGAGCAGATAACTGAATGTTCACCTTATCTTCACAAACACCTTAAATACTAGATCTCTCCCTGGAACACCTAATGTGGATTTTCCCCTAACTTTTTTCCCACCTGATATATTTTATATTTTTTGTTAGCAGGTGGTTTCAAATTTATTGGCTCCTAATTTGTTTTGTTGCGCAAGAAAGTTCAGTAATAGTAGCTTAATAGTTTAGAATAATAGGCTCAATAGTTTTACATTTATAATGATTAGCTGATTAGTTGACAGATTCTGTTAAGTTGGTCCAGTAGTGGCATAAAATGTAATACTTTAGTAAAATATCTTCTGGAGAGGCCATCACTGATATAAACATTAGGTATAGGAACAAAAAAACAACAGCAAAAAAAGTATTTGGTGACAGGATGGTAAATTAGATTAGTGGTCGACTCATAGTTGGTATGTTTTTTTTGATGGCTGATTCTTAAATTATATTTGTTCCCCCACCTCAAGGTCGCCTATGCAGTTCTTGTTTGGAGGAATTCTTTGGAAAATATTAACAACGTTGCATTTTCAAAGCCACAGGATATGTGGAGGACAATTGATGAACAACAAGCATTCATCCATTCAGCTAAACCTCATTCCATGAGGTGAACCTGTAATTCTGTGGGAAATTGAGCGAATTATGAGTGACTGTTTTTATTTAGTTCCATTTAGAAATATATATATAAATTACAGTGGTCGACCAATACGGCCAGTATGTTTAATCAGCCTAAACAGCTGATGCTTAAGAGCTAACAACTTGGTACAGTGTTAGAAACAGTAACGTGTCTGTGATTTTTGTTATTGAGGTAAAAATCACACAGTTTATTCCCCTGCTTAAGCTGTTCTGCAGGATTTATGGAGACACGTTCTGGTGGGTGCTCGATTGGCACCTGTGCTGCGCAGAGCCCCCTAAAAATCATACAGCTAATACCCTTTATAACAATAAATGACCAGACGCCAATCCTCTGCCAGAATGCAGAAAGATAACTTTCCAACTTTGTTTTGACACTTTTGATTAAGGAGCTGAGGAGGAACACCTGTACATCTGCTTCCACAATACCTCCCTCCTCTGGGAGATTGATTTTTTCTTTTACATCAAACCTCCTGCTTTTGTCTAAAGCAACAAGGCCTTTTGTTATGCTAACAGCGCTGTGGAAGATTTCCAATTCAATTCCACCTGAACGCTGGTCAGCTCTTCGCTGCTTTTGTAGCCTCCCTAGGGCCTATTCTTGTCATCTAAATGGCAATTTAGCGATCACAGCGGACGGAGGGAAACTGACAGACGGTGGAGGAGGGAAATCTTTGTCATGATATTAGAGCGATCAAGTCTAATTCCGTTTCCCAATATTAGGAGCTGAATAAGTTTAGGGGTCTTAACATATACTCATTGTAATAATATTAAAGATTTTTTTGGGCTGAGATAAGGAAATGATATAACACACACACACAAACACACACACAAACGTTTGTGTATAAACAGTACACACACATGGGGTAACGATCAGATCAAAACATAGTCGAAACTCAGTTTCATGGTATGGTATAAGTCATCAGTTTTGAAATATTACACTTCTGTTTCACATTTAACTTTGCTATATCTGAAGCAAATTATCCAACGTCTAAAGTCTAGACCAGGTATAGATTTCACTTAAAAAACTTTTAGATGTTTCGTTCTTTTTACAGTTGTTAGATTGCAGGGAAGCAAAAAATTTCAGCATTCGTTAAAAAAATAATACATTTTTGCAAATAAAGCTTTAATTATGTTCATAAATTGTGGAAACAGAACAGTGTTCAACCAAATGAATAAGATTTTTTCTCTCCTTTTATAAATAGAATCTAGAAATTAAAATTAAAAATAAAATTGATGCCTGTTGTTTTCCCAGCATATGATTTTGCTCATTGGTTTAGAAACAAGACAACACATGTAAACGAGCCTTTTAGACGTTCAAACTCAAAACAAACTTAATCTGACTTGCAACATTTTGAATTGACTTATCTTATTTGTTATATTCTTTCTCTATTATATAGATTTGTTGTTTCTCTTTAAGGTAAACAGTATGGAAATGGTGCTCATGTTACCTAAACTACAGGGAAGTTTCTAAGTACAGGAGGAAAGCAGAATAAACTATACATAGTAAACTAGTAAAGTAATAGTAATTTTAATAATAAAATAAAATGACTCTCTTTCCATTCAGTCTTGACTCAATCAATCTGCCTCACTCATCTCAACCAGGGAAAACTCGCTCCATTTGATCCAAGTTTTCCCGAGCAGCAGCTACCATGCGCTAAGAGATGCGAAATTGCACGTGGCAGCAAGAGAGGTGAAGTATCCCGCATGACCAGCATGCACATGAAAGTGTAGCACGCCCAACTCTTTCTTTAATGTGATACCAGTAATGGAAGCATTTGGAGATGAGCTGCGTCTTCGACATCAAAGCTAATCGAGAAATGGAAGCCAATTGGCGTTCGGCCTTAGTGCTGTGCGCGAGCGAGTGAGTGAGAGAGAGCCTTGCACAAAAGCGG
Source organism: Chromobotia macracanthus (assembly GCA_036877525.1). Classification (NCBI taxonomy): domain Eukaryota; kingdom Metazoa; phylum Chordata; class Actinopteri; order Cypriniformes; family Botiidae; genus Chromobotia; species Chromobotia macracanthus. The sequence continues at coordinate 5,124,561 of JAZGTH010000019.1, forward strand.
ATGAGCTCTACCTAAGAGGATAGATGCAGGAGATGAGACCAGAGTAAAGAGGCTTCCTCTTTTAAAAACACATACATGCACTTGGCCAGGGTGCAACCCGTCTAATGTAATTACGTTTGTCAGCGTCAAAAGTGGCCCAGAATATCCCCGATCGCTCCTCCCTTCCCCCCAGCCCTATCCCTCTCATTCTTTCACAGCATTACAAACTGACATGTAAATGGACTGTCATTAAATCCTATTAGTTTGGCCTGTCATATTAGCGCGAGCCAAGTCTTTTATGAAGTACTTTGCACGACTCTTGTTTATATCCAGATTAGAGAAGAGAGGGAGATAAACATGCGGTATCAGAGGTAAACATGGTGGGGATCGCTGTCTCTTGGATTTAGCCTAACATTGTCTGGAGATTTGGGCATCTGCGGATTTTCTACCGGAGATGCCCGGCTGGTGAATGTCCTTTCCTCCGGTTCTAGATTTAAACATTCAATTAAACATACATAGCTGGCAGGACTTTGCATAAGTATAAAGCACACAGAAATGGTGTGGTGTATTTTTATCTCTAATGTTTGAGGGTCAGATGTTGACTCGAATCTAGACTTATACATGCATCTCCGGCTAAGCAGGCAATACTAGACTACTGTACATGGCTGGTTGGTTAGTTAGTTTAAAGTCTCGCCTTAAAAGCGAACTGTGTAGTTCATTAGCATCACCTGCGTGTGGTGAGTCTTTATGTACTGTATTCATAGCAAAATGTACAGTTGGAAAAAATAAACATTGTGGAGTTTCATTGATAATTTTTAAAGAAATATCACAGGTTATATACAAATGTTTGCCCACAGAAACAATCACATGCTGTCAATTACCACAGAAAATATTGCAACTCACTGTTGCAATAAAAAAATAAGCTTGTTTATAATGCAGTTACAATAGGATCTATGGTGCAACCCTTTATGTAGAAATCTGTGAAATGTAAGTTTATAGATTGAAAGAGGGAGTAGTGTAAGAATTGGCCTTCATCTTTCTCACACTCTTTCACTTTCTGTCTCGCCCTTCATCATCATCCTCATCTCCATTAAACTGTCAGCTGCAATTCCAGTCACAGTCAGACTCATTCTCATTAAATGAATTATGACCACTCAATTGAATTATGATCAAAGACTCTACAGAAACCCAATTAGCATTGTTTTGATCCTCTGCAAACAATTGAGAGATGTCTCTCCATCCGCATCATCAGCACAATTAGGGCCAAATTCATGAAGCTATTAAATAACGGTGGAAAAGTTTTACTCCTTGATATCTGAGTGATGGAGAAAAATTGTGATTATGAGAGACTAGAAACAGTGTTTAAACTTTTCTGCAGCAAGCAAATAAAAATGTTTGCAGTGTCCAGAGTCAAACTTACAGAATGAGTTACAGAATGAGTTTGTAAGCCAGACCAATAATCAATAGGCCTTTTACTGTTTACTGTATAGAGCCATTGTGAGTAATCTATCAAACTGCTTAATTATTGAAATACATGCTTGGTTCTTTCTGCTTTTGATCTGCTTTGTCCTATTCAGGATTCATCAGTTGGGAAACCAGAAAGTAAATCTGGATGGTAAAGACCTAAATCTAGACGGGACCGGGCTACACTAGCTTACATGAATGTTTTTGGAATGTGTAGCTTAGCTGTTGGCATTTTCTGTAAGGCTGTAAACAGCAACGTGATTAAAGAAATTTACCTGAACACAATGCTTAATAAAAATATTTATATTTATTAATATTTGAAACTTTTAATGCAGTGTGTGCATGTTTGTCTTTCAGTGTAGTGTGTGTGTGCGCGTGTGTGTTATTCTGATCCTCTGAGGAGTGGAAAGGTTTAATCTTTTGCCCGAGGAGGGTCTCAAAGCTCTGAAACTGTATTATTTGTGTTGGCACCGATGCATCCAGCTGAGGGTGGTGATGAGGGTGGAATCGATGTTTTCAGAGCTAAATATATTCATCACACAAATCCAAGCACACATCCTTTAACCAGCTGGAGTGCACAGAGATTACAGTACGGGCCAAAATCCAAGATGATTCCAGCTAGATGCATCTTGGAGTTTGAAGGATTCGATGTTTCGAAATAAAGTTTATGTTGGTGGTCATTTTTGAATAGTATAAAAGACAAAGTAGTCCATAAACTATCCCTGCCCACAATTAAATCTATACAAATATATTTCAGTCATGCTAGTTTATTATGCACAATAAAATGTAACTTTACGAGAGCATATTTGGATACTCCATGTTTAGAGCTGATCATTTTTTGAAATGTTCATACTCTGCTTAAAGCAGTTGTTCTATGTTGTAGGAATGTTGTAGGAGAACATTTGCATAGATGTTGCTGTAGTTCTGTATTCTCAGTCTGCTCTGCACTGATGTTGCCTGTAAGCCATTATAAGGTTGTCATTGTTTTTGGCATCTACTTGATTACTTTACCACTATGAGGCTGAAAATTAATTATAGTGATTAAACAGGATACTAATGATGAAGTGATGAAGTATCAAAAATGGGGTGGAGGACCTTCATAGCATCTAACAGTTATTCTTCTGTGTCAATCATTCAGACCTCGTCTGTATGCTAATAATGGGATTTAAATATTCCTAATATTCCAGCTTGGTTAAGCTGCATTCCAAGAGTGCTAATATTTAGTATAACAGCACTGGGATGTTTCACTGATCGTATCACTAGTGGAACGCTTTGAACACAGAGAAGTGGAGTATGTGAGGGAGGAATGAGATTTTGCCTGGAGCAAGCTGAAGCTGGCTTTAGAAATTCACAGCATCTGTGTTTTCTCTCACTCCAGGATTGTACTGAACAGCTTTCTTTCACAAGTGAACATGGAGTTAGTGGGGAGAGGAAAATGGAAAATCCGGAATGAAACTGGAATGGAGTGATTGCGAAATGCGTTGAGCATGGAGGAGAAATGGGTGTCACTGCATTCCTCTCACATACTGTACTGTTCTGTATGGAATATAACACTCAAGTTTAATTTTAATATATAATTAGATTAGTTAAATTTAACATTATTAACAACTTGCAGTGAATCAGCAAAACGTCCCGCTTGCTCGTGCGATATTTCTTTAACATCAGGAAACAGTAAATTCTACAGTTAATTGTTCTCACTTTTGACCTCAGATGACCCCTATAAAATGACCTTTGACCTTTGTAAGGGTTTTCATGGTTGTCTTTGTCTACAAATGAAACTGAGTGAATTCGACTGAACAGTAACGTGTCTGATATCCGTTATGTTTATTAGCTTGGCAACACTGCAGGCTTCTGATTTTACCACTCTGCCCTCCTCTTGAATAATTACACAAAGAGTGTATGTGAGATGTGTGTGCGCAAGTGTGTGTTTGTGAGATAGTGGGGCTGGTTTCCATAGCAATGCGACCCAAAGTGCTCACAGGAACCTAATTGGTATGCTTCTCCTGACCGCCCTTATTGTAGCCACACTAATCATAGTCCTTTTGTAGTAATAAAGGACGGTACTAAAGAAATCTCCAGCCTAGCTAGGGTTTTCCTGTCCTCCGTGCCCCCCCCCCTGCCCACCCCCTCCTGCTTTTCTTTAAGACCCTTCAGCAGTCACCATGCACCCTGAATCCACGGCTGTGATTGGCAGCTGAGCTCTGAATATGGTGGAAAAGGTTCAAGAGTCCTTCCGTATGTTAGAAACCATTTGGGATCATGCCACCTGCTTCACATCCTGCATTGAGAAAAAGAAATCTTACCTCATTCAGAGGACAACTGACCTGGGTCAAAAATATACAGTGTCTTAGTGTCTCAATGTAGCTGTTAAACAATAATATATTTACGACACTTTCCATGAATAGGCTACAAAATAGGACTTGTTGTTTTTTTTTTATTGTAACAAATGTTGTCAGTGAAAGGCGGCACTTAACATCCAGAAAATACTAATTGTTAATCTTAGCATTTCAAAGTACGAGGTGTTTTATTTTCTATTCATTTTATGAAGAGGTTTGTCTGATTTTCTAGAAATAAATTGATTAGACAACATTTGCAGAATGCAAGAAAAAAATATTTGCCGAAACATGGCTATTACTCAGCGCGGCTAGCCAGTTTGGGGCAAAATAGCAAATGTGTTGCATAAAAGAAACGAATTTGTTTGAGAGACAATATGATTGAATGGTTATGGAGATTGATAAATGCAGTCAATGATACAATATTTGTAAAAATTATGAAAATGGTGTAAAAGAAACTAGCTACTTTCATGCAATAATTTTATGCTAGATAACAATTTATCCACTATTTCTAATAGTACAACAAAAACATTATTTATTCCTCTACATCTTTAAAAAGCAATGGTACACCCAAGTGCACCATATTCATAGAAAGTTATGTATGAAGTTACATGCATTTCAATTGTGCCCAACAGTCTTGTAGCCCACCTTCAACACATTAATTTATTTCTACAGAATTTCTTTGCTTAGCATTTAGCATCCTTCTGTACTCAGTGGGTAACAGGTAGCTCTACTTCCGAGCTCCTGTTTCATGCTCATCTTTTTAACTGGTTTCTTCAATTTATTGATGGTTGTAAGGGCTAATTTACAAATGCTTCAAATAATTCATAATTAGCATAAGTGCAATAATAATTGTCTCTAATCTGGCGGAATAATTAGCGGTATAGCATTGAGCGAGTTCTCCGCGCTTGAACAATATCTGCAGGACGTCTAATGTTGACTGTCCACTCATGCCGAGGGTTCAGGAGCAGAGACACAGATGTCTTTGTTAGATGCCGGTTTGTGGGTGGCCCATCTTTACGCTGGGAATTTGGTCTAGCGCTAGTAATTGAGCTGTTAACTAGGGCTGAATGCACCCTGTGTGCAGAGATTTGAAGCTGTGAGTTTGGCAGTGGACATTTGGAGTTATCGTAGCATCTGAATAAGGCACTCTTATATAACAGTGAAAGGTTAGATTTCTTTGACAGTTGTATGGATTGTTGTATGGAAGGGGTTTTAGATGCACCAACTGCATTTCCAGCCTGATGTCATGGGAAAACGTAGCTATTTTACCAGTTGACGTTTTCGTATGATTGCCTAAGCTCACCCCTAAACCCAGCCCTTACTGGGGCGAAAGCAGGTCGTACGAAAACATACGAATGGGATTGTACGACTTTATTATGAATTAGCCATCAAATCGCTAAAACGTAAAATAGATACGAATTGCCAGGAGACTGTGTTGGCATTTATTGTTTTAACAAGTTCCTGACTGTTAAGTCCACTTCCAGTAAGGTCATACCTGCACGGTCCTCATGTATTGTCGAGAAATCTCTCACAGACTTACAGTGGTGACCTATTGCTCCCATAACTCAGGGTGGAAAGTCCCTTCAGATGAGCGAGAACAACTCCTGTGCCCTCTAATTAGATCTAATGTGCTAAATTGGTGGAAAATTAGCTGCTAATAATCCCCTAATTTGTGTCCTGCTAATGGCCTGTTATCTTAAATTGTTATGTTAATTGAGGTTCCATCATACGACGAGTTGATCACACTGTCATGGGTTAATGCAGGTCTCTCTTAGTCTTTTTCTCTACAGTTAATTCTGTTAATAAAGTTCACCATTTCAATTGTCTTCGGCTGTTTCACCTAGTCTCTCGAATACTCGCCAATATACATCTTCACATAACCCTGTTATTCCCCTTAATGGTTTAAAATCACATGAAATCTCATTAAAAATACATTTCAAATTGTTAAACCACTTATAGTTGCAGAAATGCACGTTAATATATTTCATTCACTGTTTTTTGTCCAATTCTGTGGCAGTAAATCTCAACTGTAAAATGGCTTGTTGGTCTGATCGGGATCACAGATGTGAAAAACAACCCTGAATTAAAATTAAAACATGCAATTAACTATATATTCATGCATAGTTAGGATAGCAAGGGAGGAAAAGTGCTTCTCATATCTTATGCTGTTGACATTAAAGGTTTGTGTACTTGGATGGACAGGTTACATGAAAATCAACAATTTTAGGACCATATTAGACTACATGAAACCAGACTACATGAAACATGCATTTCATTTTACAGCATGAATAACTATAGGCTTTCTGCAAGGAAATTCTGTATTGCTTAGAATAACCCTTTAAAATTAAAGACATATTTAGAAACCAAAATCATAAAATTTTTTAATTTAGCTCGTGTGGTGTCAATAACATTGCATATTGTCGGGCCTGTGCAGTCCATCATTTCATTGTACAGGCACTTCTACGTCCTCTTTAATACTGCATTGGGTCACTGCTTGGTGTTTAGTGTAAAATCTGGGACTTGCAAAAGCAGCCAGAGCCGTTGCTCCATGGAGATCTGTGTGGAGGTAGGGCTCCCTGCGAAGAGGCCGTCCAGCCACTGCCTGTCTGTAAAATATGCTGACATATATAAAGAAATAGTGGGTCTCCTGGCCTTTTGCTGACATTTACAGCTACTGGGCAAGGACACGGCCCTTTCTTTCTCTTCCCCTCTTTCTCAGCTAATCAGGTGGCTTGAATAGGGGCCAGATAAGGCTATTGTTTGGCCTGACAATGCCCTGATGGTTTAGCCCTGTGGAGATCGTAGGCAAGGTTTCTCCTTTTAAAGGAGGTAGGCCACCAGAGAGAACTCATTACTATGGTTCATCTGGGTTAATTAGTTGGCAAAAATGCTTCTTGGGATGGAAAGAAAAGGAACATAATAGTTCTTCATAGAAATACAAAAAAAGGAAGCAGTACGGGAGACTGAAGGTAGTTGTCACACTTTCTGTTCCAATGAGTATTTCTCAGTGTAGGTTTGTTTTTCAATGTAAATGTGTGTAAGAGCATATCTTAAAGTCTTGGCAGAAAACCGCTCCATTTTCACTTGATTTGCTATAAGGAATAATACAGTTTATTGCAAACCATGCAATCTTTTGTGATGACAATGTCACATTATGGGGGCAAGTTGTCACAGTGGATCCTGCCATTAAGAATGTTTTGGTCAGCAAAAATTGTAATTGATAAATTGTGTTCATAATTATCGCATATAAAGCACATGATGACATTTTAACCCACTCTTAGTAAACCCCTGCCTAAACGCATTCAGGTGGGGGTATATTGTGTATTTATTTATTTAAAACTATGATATCAGAAGTGTGGTTTGAATTGAATATTCCAATTTATGTTTAAAACCAACGTACAGAACCACTGCTAGAGAAAGAACACATTCATGTAATTACACTTCTGGTTCAAAACCTTATAATTATAACCCTCCACCACCATACAATGATAAACAAAACTACTGCTAACATTTGTGTGTTTTTGTTGTACTACACTGAATTTCTAGCTCGTGTGACCATCTAGTTCCTAAGAGTCTTGTGAATGAGTGTTTTGAAATCAGGCAACATTCAGAATTTGACCTGTAATCTGACGCACAGATCATTGCTATTTAAATTTCAGTTGTCTTAAAGCTACCCCTTATATTTAATGTGAGATGTAGGCAGGGTTACGTGACAGGAAATGAGTAAAAGATAGCAGTGTTATCATTATGCGTCCTCTCTTCCTCTGATCAGAATCATAGTGTCTGCTCTTCTCTGAGATTCTGAGCCACCAAGATGACACTTAACAGCCTTATGAAGGGAAATATGAATTTTACCCTTAAAAGCTATATAAGATATCTTCCTTTTAAAGAAAAATATATATCCATATTTAAATCAGACTCAAAACAACAACTTAATTTGCAAAAATTTGCAATCCGGTTAGTAAAAAACCTGTAGCATAAATAATAAAGAATGTGTTTAGATATTTTTAGCTGCATATTTTAATGCCTTAAAAGTTTTGATGGTGCACACAGAATTTCTGTTCATAAGATGTTTTAAATAAATAGAAAAGTACTTTTGCCAAATGTGTTTAAAATAACGTATACTTACATGAGACACTCCAGTCATGTCGGTTGCCTAATAAAAGTTGTTTTATTTTACATTGAGCGGGTCACCTCACGGGACTGACATGTTGAGGTCACATGACCAGTTTAATACTACACATGCAACACTTCCTCTTTAACAATGCTGATCTGTGTATGTCTACTTTAAAATCAGCAGCGTTTCGTTTTAATTCTCATCTTTGGCTGCACAAACTCCACATAACTAAGCCTCACTATCAAAAACACACATTTATATGTGTGTGACAGTGTGTTAAAAAACATGCACTGTTTTGAAAAGAGAGTCTTATGTTCTATATGTTGTTTCACCCACGTTGAGTAAATACTGAAGAGATTAGTATCACATGTTGAGTGTTACACTGATGTGTTGTTGAGGGCCTGACAGGTTAATTTGGTTTCTCTGCTCTTCTTTTGTTTCTGTATGTCGTATAACACTTCCTCCTTCTTGCCGTAGGAGGATACAAGAGCGTATCTGCGGTTGCCTCCAGCGCCAAACACAAATCCTCCCCGTTTTGAGGTGTTATTGTTCACACCGCGGCGTTTCCTCAAAAGAAACCAGACGGCACTGCTCCCTCTTGTAAAAGAAGCTGCGCTCTCATCGGTGTTGTCTGTTGAGCTTGATTTGTGTGAACGAATGTTCGTAGGCCAAGATTTTTTGGGATGCTGTTCTAGAAAACATCCATATCATGACAATGTTTCAGAATCAAATGTCTTTAACCTAATATACTAAAAAACCTTTAAAAAGTCTTTATCTGAATTGTGGGATGGTGCATTAAATATTAAGAGTTTTTCTGTGTTTTTATATGTGATTTGATTATTTGTTTGCTGATTCTGTGTCTGTATGACAATGGTTTTGGCCCTTTTCTGTTTTGTAGATTAAGCCTTTTAAATGTTTATTAATCATGCAAACAAAAACTGTTTTTAATACGGCTTGCAGAAAACGAGAGAATTTCCAACATGATGCTCTGAGTTGTCAGTTCTAATATAATGTATGTAATATATATTTATCTGTCTGTTAGTTAATCATTCATATTCAACTGGTTTATTTCAAAGATTTTTATGTGATCTTAAGTTCACCTGCGTCATTTAGCTTTTTAGCACTTCTTATTAAAATATGAATAAAGTAGGTAACAAATAAGAGCAGCTGATGAGATGAAAGTACAGTGAGAGAGAGAACATGCAGGGCCGTTGTGCAGTCAGAAGTGTCAGTAACATCAAAGGATTTCTTCACTTCACACTGTTCATGTGCTGGTAATTCGGGTAATTCTATTGTAGGGTTTGTCGATCCTGAAATTATGGGCACTACTGTCCTTGTGTGCCATATAATTTAGTTGTTTCCTGCTTCTCTGACTGAGGCGAAAGGGAAGCGGCAACCAGCCTCGTTACACTCACAGGAGAATTGCAGCTATTCTTCCCCTATATTTTGGTCTTATGTAAAGGTGACACTTTCATCTGACCTGCAATTTCTATTGCTGTTTAAAAAATGCCTCCACTTTTTTATTTTTGCTAATTGATAAATGTAGCTTTTTGCTGCGTGTGTATATGTGTGTGTGTGTGTGTATGTATGTGTGTGTGTGTGTGTGTGTGTGTGTGTGTGTGTGTGTGTATATATATATATATATATATATATATATATATATATATATTACAATTGAAGCCGATTAATGAATGCTTGTATAATGTGTCAAATATATTTAACTTGCTTTAATCTCCGGGATCATATGCAGAATTCATTTTCTCTTTCTGTGAGGGTGAGAATAGCATGTGAGGATATAAACATGTTTACTGAGACTGTTAAGATCTGTTACAGGGTGTAAAGCGTTTGCAACAAATATCTTCTCTTATTGCCATAGTGACTACAGCTTGTGTTTTTGGTCTCTGTAGTAACCAAAGCAAAACTTCCTCTGAAACACACCAGACAATGAGTTTTAACAGTTTGCAGTTTGGTAATGATTTTAATCAAGAAATATTTTTCAAATTCTTTTAGGTCACCAAGGCAAAGTTTTAGAGATTCACAATTCAAGTCGTTTTGATCATGCTATGAGCTCTGAAACCTGGACTCACCTGTTTCTAAATGCTGTGTGCCACTGGGGGGCAGAGCTCGTCTTAGGAGGATAGAGAACTATTTTAAGACTGGTAATAAGTTCCTAAGACACTGAACTTATTTTTGTAATATAATCTTTAGTCTTTCTGGCACTTTCTATGTGTTTACAGCAACTGACTGACTTCCACAGACTCTGATCCATAAATACTCGTTTACATGAGGTTTTCAGTTTTTATAGGGTATATTGTCTTTCAGCTTTCAGTATTGTCTTTCAGTGCTTCACTGAAGTACAAAGCACACGGTTTTACCAATAACAATATGAATCAACCAATAATACTGTAATCGCATTTTAAATTGAAAATGTGAACCAGCAAATAGATTTATTGTCTCTTATGAGTTGTTTTGCTGAGGTTCAAGCAAGAACCAGTCTGTGAGAAATCATCAGACCTAAAGTAACACCAGCAAGGCACCTAACCTCATGCAATGGGACAGTCCCTGTAATAAATTACATTAAAATACATTGCCTTTGTAATAAATACAGCACTTTAATTTCCCTTGAAAATAGGCAACTTGCTATTTACCTACATAATTTAAATGATATTTAACATGGCTTATTTTTACAAACAAAGATAACTGAAGAAATCAATATGTAATCAGTGGAATACTAGTGTTATAAAAGTACATCTGACGTCCGACAGAACCACATATGGAAACTATAGGCATTAAATCTCCTTTGTAATATACAAAAAGCTTGTTAGTTCAGCTGATTAAAGAGCCCTTCATTGCAGAATTCCTGGAATGCCAGACGAAAAGCCACTTCATGTAAAAATACAGTCAGATAAAAAATAATGTATGTATTCAAAGGATTTAATTAACTTTAGAAAATGTAACATTCAGTCAGAAGACTTGACGAAAATGTCCATTCCTACATCGTTCCCTCTCATGCAGGTGCATTTATGTCTCGCAAATCAGGGTTTTTTTCCGAACGAACAGAACAACTGCAACGACCAGTGAAGTGTGATGTGCAATAAATGGAGGCAGGACACACAAATGCACAAATACACACATTTTATAAATCAACCCTGACAGCAGCAATAGCGCAGAGCTGACAGTGGCCAGTTACCCCGAACCCCATCTACAGTCGTTATTGATCCATAATCCACCCTCACCTAAAACACCCAATTTCATATAATGCCTATAATAACGGTGCATTCAGACTCAAGTAGCCGTCAGAAAATAGGGGCCGTTGTGTCTGATGTGAAGAGACAGAGAGAGAGAGAGAGAGAGAGAGAGAGGACCTCACATCAGAGAAGGCAAAATGGCAAATGTATTTCATTTCACTCTGTTGTATTTTTTACCTTCTAAAGTGCCAGAGAATAGAGTGAGCTGGAGTTTTTACTCCATAAATGAATGATTGAAAATCCTCAATAATTCAACGAGAATCACATCCTACCTGTAACAGACAACTTCTTGAACTTGTGGAGAAAAATAATCTTCCTTATTCTCTTTAAAATACATGTATTTAAAAATGATTTTATTCATTTGACTGTTTTATTAACCAAATTCCAATTTTTTTATTAAATTTATTTGTGTGTGCAGGTCCTCAAATTTAGTGAAACATCAAAAACGAGCTTTCAAAGTGTTCCTTACTGTGAAATGCACATAAATTGGCCAAGTCAAGTTGCTTTAAATTAGGTTTCTGTGAGAGTTGGGTTTAGTGGGGTTAGGGGTAGGGTATAGTAAACATTGTCTTAGTATTAACACTTGTCTAGGTGAGATCTGCACTAATACAACTTCAAAGATCTGTGTGTGTGTTTAGTGGGAATAACATGCAATTGAAATTACCTTGTAGGTATGATTGTGCTCATGTTTCCATGGTGCACACACACAAGGCATTGTCCCCACTAGATCACTGCCTGTCCCTTATCATAGCCAAACAAGCCTGCTCATTAATACGGGTCCATACTGCAAGCGTCTGTACATCATTGTCTTGGCTGGGACGAAGGCTAATCACTCAGGCAACTGTTAAAGAGAAAGCAGGACTTTTACTCACACATCAAAGTATGATGTGATATTGGGTGAGGTTAAATGATGATGACAGTTACCATAATGATGACTCTGCAATAAATCCAGACAGGACAGATAAATGGTAACTGGTGTGATATTTTTAATACATATTTTTTAATGCTGTGGCGGTCGGATGGTGCATTGCATCCTTCACAAACAACTAGACATTTAAACACAACCGGAAGTGCTCAGATGACACCCAGGTTACAATGAAACATAAGGTGACAAACTGAATTCTGCGATCTAAAGTTACATGGCAACATATTGTGAAAGGGCCACTGACCTTGAGGCAGATGTTGCTGTTATTTTGTGTTTTACACAAAAATAAAAGTTAATATAAAAATTCTAAAATGTTGGATTATGTGATAGTGACTTTGGTGTTTTTCAATTTAGCAATGGCAAGCTTTAACAGGCACAGGAAAAGAGAATTGTGTACATTCTTGGCTTTTTAAGTCAGAGGTGTCAGCGTGTTGTGATAAGAGAAGACTTTACCTCGATCCTTTTGTAAAAAACACAAAATGCCAGAGATGCTGTCTTCCGCACCGCTGCATGCTCAGCTAACTCTGCGTGACGCCAGTCTCCGGTCTCCTAACACAGCACTGTCAAAACGAACCAAGAAAACTGTGGGTGTTGAAAATTTGATGGATAGTACAGTGAAAATTTGTTCATGATCATGAAAAAGTTAGGATTATGTATTGAAGGTGCACTTAGTATGTTTTCCTTAAAGTTTTAAACAAAGAATTAATTAGTACTTCCTATATGTTTGAACTTGGGTACACTCACATTAGATAGACACTATATCAGTCCAGTTTAATACAAGCTATATGTAACATGCTTTTATTTGCTTTTTATTTTCATTTCAGCCTTTTCCAACATTGTTTAATTTTTGAGTTTTGTGACTCAGGTATCTGCTGGCCTAATATAATCATGCCCTCCTGTGGATAGTTTGTCAGAGGAGCAGATAATATGGGACCTCACGATCTCCCTCTCATAAAAAAATCAGCACTCAGAACGAGAAATGCACTGCTTCCTGCCATACAATTACTGGATTAATCATGTTATTCTATTGCTAAACCCTGAGAGAGAGAGAGAGAGAGAGAGAGAGATGAGGGGTTGAGATATTTTGTTAAAGATCTGCTTTTTCAGAGCTTTTTTCAAATGGCTTGTTAAAACCAGGAGGTCACAGGGTCAGGACTCTTAATTACACTCTAACAGGCTACAAATGGCCAGAAGAGAAGTGCCAGAGAAAGACTAAAAAAGAGGACGCATGCAAAATGATATTGCAGGAAATTATAGCTTTCATAATATCCCAGAATCCCCCCTATTTCTCTGTACAATGCAGATGAGGCCCACAATCAGGCCTGGCGAAGGTGTCAGTGCAGGTCCTTATTAATAACAATACAAGAGAAATGGCCTCTCATACAAAATCACTCTGGTTGCTCTCTCCCTGCAGTGTGGGGAGGCAGGGAGATGGTGAAAAAGAAAAACAAAGTGAAGTGTCTTGTAAATTTATTCTCTTTCCCGCTATAAGCATATTTGTGAAGTTTTGTAGTTCAGATTTGTACCGTCACATTATGATGATTCATATGTTGGGTACAGAATTGCTTTTCCATACACTCAGATAAAAATACTAAATCTGTTTGCATTGGGACTGCATGAACAATTTTAAGAGATACACTTCATACAATGAAAATAAACGGTGACCAAGGCTGTCAATAACTAACATCTAAAATCTTTCTGTGCTACACAGAAGTTATCTCTCCGAGGTATGGGACTGGATGGGTAATCTGTTTAAGTGTTATTATTATTATTGTTATGATTGTTTAATGTGTTTTTGGTTGTTCTGTAGGCTGCTTTATTATCAGGAGCCTTTTCAATGCTCTTCCTATATTCGAATGCTCTGCCCAAACTTTTTGAAAAATATTTTTAAAAGAAATATGCACACCTCATCACTTCTCGTTCTTTCTGTTTGGTCACCCTCTCCTCATGACCCCAAATACACGCCACCATCTTAAAACAAGCAAACAAGACTCTTTTAATCACTCCCATGTGCCCTTTATAAAGCCAATCTCTTTAGTTTCTGCATCCAAATCAACACGTGATTTGTGTGGCCAAAGTGGTGACATTTTAATGCGGGTGTCGTCCCCCACCCCCAACAACATGAGACATGCTGTCTGATTTCGTATTCATACCGCGCATATTAATCAAGTCGCCCTGGCGTTGGCCAGTTTCGTCCCTCCATTCCGTCTGCCAATCTGCATATCCGCATATTACAGGCGGAGGGCCCCGTATTTAATTTCCTACAGGAGCAGATAATGATCGGCTTGTTCATGCAGGGGGGGGGCCTTTGTCAGGAGAGGTCTGATATTTCACATGGAGTAGGAAAGCTCTGATTAATGCGGCGCTGAGCAGATTTCAGCGGCCCATCGTTTCATTACAGGCGAGGTGATGAAACGGCTCGCGGTGTCGGGCAGATTTACTGATGCTGTTTTAATATGTCTGAAAACATCTGTGAAGGAGCATGGACAATGGGGGAAGCAGCGGGCGACGTATTAGTTGGGCATTAGGACACCCGCTTTTTGACCCTGTTAGACGCTAATACGAGTCATTTGTAATTGAGTTTTTTACGTTCAACATGAGGCAATGGTCTCATTCATGAACCCTCTGGCAGCAAAAGAGTTTCTGACTCCTGAAGGCCACGTATGCGCTAAAGTTTTGGGAATGACAACCGAACCCTAATGCGGGGTGAATTCTCCAAATTAACATTCTGTTGTCATATCCTTAGCAACTTGGCTGTAATAAAAGAAAAATGGATGCTAACAGGGTAACCAATTTTGTGTTAGCTACATTTTGGGTGAAGTGATGTTAGTGATCATAGACATAATTTTGAATATTGTTTGAAATTGCAACCTATAACGTTTTCCTCTCTCTTGCCATCTCTGTTTGAAACAAACTTTTTTCAGGTTACTTTCAGAGTTATTTTCTTAACATGGATTCTAAACAACTGAGGTAGGAACAAGCTACAAACGCTGCGCCTTCTACGGTACCCAAACATGCGATATAGTAGATGGATCTTCTTTCTGTTAACAAATTAACGTCCGACAGCTTAAATTATAAATTAATATTATAAACTTACCATTGCAAATCAGGGTAAAGTAAGGAGATCATGTTGAACACTGACCCATCATGTAATTGCTCAATAACTGACTTTTGTTCATTTTTAACCAAAAAGTTACAGATTAAAGCTTTAATGAAAATGTTATTGAACTCTGACTAACTGTGTAGAGAACAGAAATGAGCACATTTAGAAAGTGTGGTTGCAAACAGTATGTGACCGTTAAATAACACTTAAGTGTAATTACAGAAGCAATAATATATAAGTTTCAGTTGTTTTATGAAATTGGGTCCGATGGCTCGGACAACTTTAGCACAATTTCACCTATAAAGTTACATTTATTTCTTAATCAAATACAGTGGGAAAAGCAATTCATTTCCTGTCATTCATGTTCAAATGCTTTAGGATCGCTTATGATTGCATGTATTTCTCAGAGGCCTCACTGTTTTCCTGCCTGCCTGACAAACAGCCTCTCAGAGTCACACGAGACGTCAGCGGTACAGCTGCTGTGCCACTGTTTGACTAAATGAAATGGATTTTACAGTATTGTACTAGATTTACATAGCAAGGGCTCTCTGGAAGTAAAGCTTAATTAAAATGCTCTGCAAAGTAAGAGAGCTGTTTGTCAGCAGATTGTACCCGAGGGGGTGTGTGTAGAGGCAAAGTTTATATGTTTCTCAGGCAGCCTAAATTTTTTGTTTCCCTGTGTGTGTTTTTCTAGTCTCTGAAGTTGTTGTGTATTGCAGAGTTTACCCGCTCTTACGTTTCTCTTGCAAGATATGGATCTGATTTTTTCCTTTTAAAAAATTCCAAAGGTCTAAGTTACAATATCACCTCTCACAGATCAAGTGATTTGGTGACGTGATTCTAAGCACAGTCCACCAGATCTAATCTTGTTACAAATGTTGGTCCGTTGTTTCTTTTTGTCCAGTTTGACCTGACCTTAAAAAACATATTTGTTATATTTGTCTTTAAAGTGAATTCAACAATTTTCTGTAGCCACAGCTGTTGAGTTATAAGTAAATCTGGCCATTTGTTTGAATGGTAATTTGCTTACGGTACCGATCACACTGAATGCTCTTCTGGTATAAAAAGACTTTGTGGCAGTAGAAGTTAAATGATGAAAACAGTGTTAACAGCCTTAAAATCGAAACAGGATCTGTACTGGTTCCTCCTCCATGTAATGGGCTTGAATTGAAACAGATTCATTGAGGAGAAGCTGTATTTTTGAGTTTTGCCGTTTTTTTGTTTTCTGTCATGTTTCCCAAAATGAAATCATTTTATCATATGAAGCATTTAACGTCTTTAGCTTCAGGATCATGTTGATGTATGGATGAAAAAGAGTCTTTTGCATGATGTGCTGATTTTGAGCTAATGTCCATATGACGACGGGCTTAACCGAATCTGTTTCAGACACAAATTGGTTGGGGGGAACAAGACATAACTTGGTTTGTCCATCAATTCTCCATCTGTCATAGTTTAGGTCAAACTGTCATTCAGTTTGCAGTGCCTTTGTCACAGGCTGTCGCATTTAGGAGCATGTTGCGGTGTGCGGTATCTGCTCTCACAAAAGGAAGTCCAATTTTCCCCTCTGTGTTGCTTATCTGATGGTCCCAGAAATTTCATTTGATTCTAATTTTGATATGTGGAGTGCTTTTATCATGGCTTTCTCGGAGACAGACCCAGACCGGCGGGCCTTCACTAATGGAGGTCTTCGCTGGCAAACTTGGCAAACCTGCTCGACCAATGTACCAAATCCCCTTTACATCAAATTCCTCATAAACCAAAGTTTATTAACCTTAAATGGGTTTATGCACTATTGAATGGATAATTCAGGATAATACACTAGCTCGCAGGCAGTTAGCCAAAAGGCCAGGACTTTAATAAAGGCGAATGATATTCATGCTGCGACTAGCATTAGTGTTCAAAGGTTGTAATTAGCCTTGTGCAGCAAGGTTAGCTAGAGAAGTGGCGCTCATTCTCTCTCGCGATGTCAAACAAACGTCTGGGAGAAAATGCAAATCCGTTGTTTGGCTATTGTGCTGACAGACCTTGGAACAGATGAGAGTGAACCTGAAGAGGCAGAGGCTAAGAGAAAAACAATAGTGCGTGATCTGTGCCAGACATGGCAGAGGAGAAAGTGAAAGTAGGAGATTGAGGATAAGATGGAATGGAATAGGAATTCATGGAATCAAACGATTACAAAACAGTTCCAGTCAACAGCAAAGCAGACGAATATGCAGGAATGTGTTTTTAAAGAGAAACAAATGATTTTGTGCTTGTTTGTTTTAGACAAGGATGAGATGTGAGAATTGTTAGAACATGCAAGCCTTTTCCTGATTTTGTTTGCGCATGTCTGTCCCGCACAACTTGTGACTTCTGAACTGTGTACATGATTAATCCCTGGACACTGCACAACAGAGTGCATTGCCTTTCAATGTCATGGAATGTCGGAATTCTTTGTCTGCACTTCAGCAGAATATGGCAGGGTTTGTGAAATACTGTATTGTGAGGGATACTGTTTTTTTTTTCTTTAGAAACACCTGGCTCATCTCATGGTTTCACTGGCATTGGATGAAATCAAGGGCAATGAAATACGCCCGAATCGCATGTAACAACAGCATATGATTTATATTTATTGTAGGTGAATATTGTGACTGAATATTGTGACTGAATACAGACAAAAAAACTGTAAAGGCAAATTAAATACAATGTGATGTAAAGTTTTTTATTATACTAACTGTGTATAACATTGTTTTCAAAATGAAGGGCAAACAGGTTAGCTAGCTAATGTTAAGTGCAATTTTTTTATTTATATTTATCAATTTGTATTTATTTGTCAGCAACAGAGAAGTGAAAAACAGAAGTAGAGGAAAAAAATCTTTTTTCAACTTATTTACAAAGAGTGCATTAAATGTAAGCATTAGTATTTATTAATATTAATGTTGTTTACCTCTTATTTACATAATTATTCAGACAAATATGGATTTTTACATACAATATACACACAGAACATTAAGCAATTTTACAAACTACTTTATTTCAAAAGTATTTTTTATGTGTAATATTAAAGTTTAATATTGTTATTTTATAGACATTGATATTGGTTGGTGGTAGTTGTAGAACTTCAGCAGAGCTCGTGTGATCGTGCTCCAGAGACATTCTTATAGCACAGGTTTACAAAAACATGTCAGACTCGATACAATTCAGACATCATCTGTCATTTGCCCATCAAATTGTCCGCTTTCCCTCCAGTTGTGATGAAATCTAGAAATACCAACAGACTGCAGATCGATGCAGCTGTCTGTGATGCTCAATTCATCACTGTCTCTGCTTATAGATTGATGTATCAATTCATCTGTGGATGACATAGGAATGATATGGGGTACTTTGTGGATTTTAAACAGTTTGCTGTGCTTGATGCTTCATTTAAAAACCCCAAATAATATAAGTAATAATAATTTAGAAATAATAGTTTAGCTGAAGGCTGTTTCTGTACTCTGAGTATCACTGGACCAAAGTACATTATACACAAGATCCATGTACACCGACACACATTTCACACACACACATTTCACTTATACACACCTCTATAGCTTTTCTCTCTCGTGATTGTGAAAACATAAAACCCTGCTCAAGGACATCCACATCTGCACAAACAGCTTTTCACAATCTACACTCCCACCTCAGAAACTTAAATGCCAAAGATTTGAATTGGGTTTTAGCTCATATGAAGCTTTCAAAGCTTCCACATTACTGGCATTGCGTATTGATCTAGGTTTTTACAAATTAATTTTTTGTCTTTTTATTTCATCTTTCTGTCCCCCCTTTTGACGAGATCTTTATAGTGACTTCCTGCCGTTCGGCCTGTTGTAGTCAATTACCAGTATGTTTAATGTAAATACAGAAGACTGTGAAATGACACTGTGACCTAATTAACCTAAACATATAATGGCTTCAGTGTGCTGCTGACATATCTGAAACCTTTTAAGAGTGAAAAGAATGTGTTTTTGTCCTGATTCATGCTATTACAGAGAGCTGTTAAACCCGATCAACATCCTCATAAGTGATCCTTATATGATTATAAGTGTTTTCGTTCCTTTTTTGTTTTTATTTGTATTTTAATGGCCTTACCTTCTAACCAAGTTCTTTGTTATAATTTATATTATTAGTGACAATTTGTGTGAAAAGTTTTTACATTTAAAATGAACATGAAATCAAAAGCAGCACTCTTCAGGTGCGACACAATATTTCAGTGTCTCTCATACCTTAATGACACTGTGGTAATTATTATATTGTGTCAGTGTAATGCTTACACATAAGAACATCGCTGTAATGAGACTGTGTCATTCACATATTGAAGCCCATTCAAATGAAAAATCCAACATGCATAATGACTTTAAAAATGTGCGAAACTTGTCATAACACAAGATGTTCATGGTAATCAGCGTATCAAGACATTTCAAAAGCATCTTAATTTTTACTTCACACTTTCATTGTATCTTTAGTTTAGATTTAATTTAGACTTTCAGTCAGATTTTCGTTATGTAAATGGTTGCCATACGTTTGGAAGTATTAATGTATTTCTTGATATGATATAAATCTGATTTCATTGCTGGAGTGTGAGAGAGGGAGATGGATGGATGGAGGGTGTTCGACTACTGCAAACGTGAGAAGAATCGAGTTGTTCACCTGTTGCCCGGTGTGTGTTTGCAATAGGTCAGATATCAAAGAAACATAATATACAGAACATAATCTCCATAGACCTCTACACACTCCCTCTAATTGGAAAAATCACAGTTATGAATATATTATGTGTTTAAAGATCTTACAGGACCCAAATAGGACACAACGCTACATATCTTTTAGCCATATAAAACGATGCATAGATATGTCTGCATTTTAACAGAACTCTGTACTGGTAACTACTGTAGATGTAAAAAACATCAGCTTAGCAGCAGCTTAGAAAAATGTATGATCAAAACCCCACAAACTGTTTGTGGGAGATAATGGTACAGCTGGTATTTTGTGTTTTTTTTAAATCAGTTTCCTCATTATCAATTTATGGTGGGGTCATTTTAAGAAAGCATACCTCCATTCTGGTAAACCCCAGTCCTGACAAGACCTGAACTCATGAAGCTGGTACCTTAAAGTTCAGAGGTGAGTGCTAAGCGTGTTTTAACATGGCAAGGCAGAATGAGCAGGTGACTGTATTTAAGTGAGGAGTGCTGGTCGGGGTGAGAGCAGTCAGTAATTGTAGTGATTATAGCCTTTGGCTTCTCTTCACCCTCTGATGCAGTAACAGTGTAGTTACTATCAAAGACTGAGATAGAGGGTCCATTACAACCCCATCCTCTGTACATTATCTCTTCCACACAAACTCTCTCTCTCTCTCTCTGTCTCAAAAAGACTCTCTCTTTCTCAGTAGTCCTGTACTACAAGACTGCACTGAATGTGCATAAATTAAATTGCCATTTTGAACAAGAAATTCTCATCATTAAGACATGCATAGAGGCCTTAGTAAAAACAATAAATGTTATTTCTTAATTCATGCAACAGTGTTCAGGCCAGGCCAAACACACCCAAGATTGTAATTATGCTTTATGTGTTAAGTGTCTTGCCAGCTCTTGTGTAGTACAGACAGGCTAGTGCGTTGGAGCCCTAGCAGAAAATGGTTGTCTGTCTTATACACAACTGGAGTCAGTGTGAACAGAACAGGAGTTAAGATTCTGTTTAACTGCAGTGTGTACATCTCTCCAATCTGATTTTGCTTCCTTAATTTCGACATGGCGTTGAGACTATTTATCTTACTGCCCTTTTGTCTTTCTGTCAAAGCTGTGATCTTTTCATCATACTGGTGTCTTTACCTTTCTCCTTTATTAGATGAGTCTGATTCCATCACTCACTTCACCCGCGGAACTGGCTCGCGTCGCTCTCATGAGGCATTTAACACAAGGGACAGCATGTGATTCACTGAGCGTCTCCAGCTAATTACTCGCGCCTTCAACTTAATTAACTGTGAGCAAGGAGCAGCGGGGACGGAGGACTAATTAAGCGGCGCTTAAAAATCACAGGATGAAACAAAATTATTCCAACCTGATTTACAAAAAAAATGATCTGAAATGGGTTTTGTCACAGACGAGGTGCAAAACATGGAGAATCATAAATAAACATCAACATTGACTTTGACAATAGTTGTGGCAGTAGCCAGATATGGAATTTGTTGGACAGGCAGGAGAGACAAATAACTTTTGATAATTAAATGTTTTGTGAAATGTTTAATTTTCTGTGGATTTCTGTGGATTACAAAATTCACCATACAAAATTTTTATACAAGTTAAGTTGCAGTGACCACAGCAGTTTTTTATGCTGAACCCTGTCTTCCGACGAATGACAGATTTCTCTCTCTCTTTCTCTCTCTCGCGCTCACTCTGTTTGTTTCTGTGTGCTGTGACAGCACTGTGACACGCTATGTTTTGTTCGGGGCCTGGTTCTAATGCCTGCTGGTTGCCTGTATAGAACTGCCTGCGTAATCCATTTCTGCAGGAAAACATCCTGGCTATTCTTTGATGAGTGACCTCCTCTTTGTTTATCTGCCCTGCTTTAGACCTTTCTCAGCAGAACGATTTTGTGCCAGATCATTCCTATTGTGCCAAACCAATACACAGTAACAGGATATTTGTTAACAAGCTCCCATTTCAGGTGCAGCTATAATTATTTTTGTATGTTTTACAATTTTGTCTAAATACAATTTGTCTAATGTCTAAGTGTCTAATTTTTGAATATGCATACAATTTCAAGAATATTTTTTGCAGTAGATATACTGCAAAATATGAACCAATCCAGATTCCTCTTGTTGGGTGGGTCTGTAATCTGTTACTTACAATTTATGATTGCTTGATTTCCAGATTCAGTCATTTATTTTTTAAAATGTTAAAAAAGTTTAAAAAAAATTTACAAACCTAGAATTATTTTATTTTTTAGCAGTATTCAACCAGCCTGTAGTCCACATCCACAGACTGCATTCATTTGTTTCTGAATCACTGTAAAAGTATGAGAAAACTATAAAATAGGGCATTTCATATTTTCATATAAAATAGTGCATTTCATATTTTCACACCCAAATGCACCTAAAATGCACCAGCTGTTCAATGTCAGGTGTCTAATCTACATAATATCAGCACTGAAAATCTTATTTTATTTAATAAAAGCATCTCCCCATCTTAACAGGAGCTATAGAGTGTATGTAAACATTCTGCTGTTGTATAAGGTGTTTTGATTGACATCCCAGACAGACAGACTTCTGATATTTAAGGCCTGCCTCTATTTTGTGGCAAAACAATATGTCTGACTCTCCGTGTATAGAGTCTGTTTGTTTAGCGCTTGCATTGGCGGCCTGCGTGTGTTTGTATATGTGTTGAGCATGGGGAATATAATCTTGTGTAAACATTGAGCATGTCTCTCAGGTGAAGTCGTATGAATGAGGCACACAGTCTCAGAGAGGTCTCAGAGTGCGGTGTGTGCCGGCACACGTGAATAGGGGAGCTTCTATCTGTAGAAACAGGCTGTAATCAGGAGAGCTACATCCTTTCAGAATTCACCCACAAAAGTCGAAGCTTGAATGTTGTGATTGTGTATCTGTGACTTGTTTTGTCTCATTCATTTTCTGCAGTCCACTTGAAACGGATCTGCAAAGATGATTGTTTCTCTACTTCATGAGTAAGGTTGAAAAAATACCGCCATTTCAGACATTAGCCAGTTATTTAATATAACTTTAATGTAGCTTTGTTTGTTTTATTTATGGTTATTCAATATATTTAAACCTGTGCATTCCCATATGAAAAACAATTTAAATGAGATTTTTTTTTATTATTTATTATTATTTATTTTATACTTCTCAGAGTTTTCTCCTGAGAGACAGAGCGCAGTAATCTCACGTCTCCTCTAGAGTTTCAGTAGAGATGTCAGTAGAAAAATGTCACAGATTTTCTATCAACAATGTGAAAGTTCTGTATGAACTATGAATCTAATAACAAATGGTCAATCTACATTAGATTTTTAGCTCTATGTATGCTTTACCGAATGACAACAATCTCATATGTGCCTCCTTTTATCTCTTAAGGAATTTTAGGAGATGCATCAGAAATGATACTTCGGCTAAATCTCAAATAAGTCTCAATAAGCTATGAAAGAGCAATTACAGTAATACTGTATACTATATTCTGTAAAAATACCATTTCAAACCAGCTATTTCTCTACCACAGACATCTCTGAAACATTTGTTCCCTGTAACTCGCTTTTACCTGTCCCTGATATTTGATGCTGCTGTAACAAGGGGCCGGACCTACACCAGACAAAACCAACACGCTCTAACCCCATAATAATGCCAGACCTCTGGGGAATAAAGCTGCTCTCTTTTTCCCACATCCCACTGTGCTCTGGGGCCCTTTTTGTTTACACTGCCCTCACAATGAGCGCTATAGTACCCAGCAAACGGGCTTGTATGGGAGTATTCTGGGCCTCTATGTGCAGCCCGCTATCGGCCTGCTCTGAATAAGCCCCCTTTGAGTATTGCCAAGACCACCGCTTGCATTGTTCCACATTATTCCCTGTACAATAGATATCACACTTTGGAAGTAATTTTTAAAAAAGAGGGGTGGGTGAATCAAAATAGTGGCAGCTTTTAGCTTTTGTTTTCTCTCTCTCTGTCGTTTCACACCTCTCTCTCTCGCTCAGTTCCTTTTTTTCTTTTGCTTCGCGCCCGCCCCGCATTTCTCGTCTCTCTCGGCGGTTTTCCCCAGTGCCTCATTGAGAGTTCTCCATTATAACGGCAAATTAAATAAACCACTCCACTGCCTAAAGAGGCTGGGGCCCAGACTGAGCCAGCCTAGTTTGCGAGCACCAGGGCAGTGAGGCGGGCAGGCAGGCACATTGGGAGAGAGTGCACCTTGCTGGGCTTGCTGCACCTCTCTCCCCCCTTCCTCCATGGTTCTCCAGGCAGAACGAAGGAAACGTTTTGAGATGAAGCAGAGGATGAGGAGCGGATGGGGTGAGGGGGTGAAGAGAGGGTCCCCACCCCTCTGTCTCCAGTGGAGATTAGGAGAAGCACAAAGGATCCCTCTCTCCTTCCTCTAGCCCCCCTCCACAAAAGGCAGCAGGTACGGGGCATGGATTTTTTCTGAGATGGGTTGTGGGATGCTGGAGAAGTTGTAAGGGACAAAAGGGCTTTATCAGAAGACCTCTTCTGAGGAAAGGTTAATTGTGGACCGGTTTCACAGAAGAGGAGAGGAAGGAGAAATGTCAGGGGGAAGTTCTGACAAACTCCAGAATCAGTTCTGTGCGAAAGCTACACAATACAGAATCGGCTGTATTCATGCTGTGAATGCATCTGTGGTGGAGATGCGCTGTTGGTGAAAATTTCTTTGCTTTATGTTGGGATAGAGGTTTTAGTCTCCAGCACATCTTGGGCTGCAGTCATTCCAGAATTCAGTTGTATTTTTGTCAGTGTATCAGAATGTTTGTAATAGATTATTGTTTGGAAAATATAGATTTAAATGCTTCCTTCTCGGCTGCGATGCTTATTTCTCTGGCTCATTTCTCTCTGGCTGAGTATTGCAGTGTCAGGGCAGCATCATGTTTATTTAATTAGCCCTGCTGCGCCGACACTAGTGCCATTGGCTGGTATTGTCAGCAACAGGTGCAAGAACATGAAAGTGTAGACTTTAGAAGTGACCTGTTCCACAATATTTATGGAAATTTGTGACAGTACAGTAGCTTATTGGGTCCCACTTTATATAAGGTGTCTTTAAATACATGCAAAGCATGTCATATATTGTACTAATTGTGTACATGTTATTCTGGGCAGGTTTGGGTTTGAGGTTAAGGGCAAGAGTGTATTACATGAAGATATTTTAAATGCAAGTACAATTTAACATGTTTGCAAGCCATAATAACATTAAATACATTCCTAGAGTAAATAGTAGTTAAACACATGTAATTTAAAGTAGGACTGAAAAAATTGAATTGTCCACATTTTACTGTACTGTGATGTCTTGTAATTTGAGTGGTACGTTAGGTTATACGCATTTAAAACTGTTTTTAAAGATTAATACATAGATTACAGTATGTGGCTGTAAACATATCTTCAAATATATAAAATGTATTTTAAAAAGTTTTTTGTGGTCCACATTTCTGTTATTCCTTTTCCTAAGAAACACCTCTGAGTCAGTTTGTGGTGCAGTAGCTTAGGAAATCAATTATGAAGGGGGAGAGACAGACAGACAGAGAGAGACAGACAGAGAGAGAAGGACAGAGAGAGAAGAAGGACAGAGAGAGACAGACAGAGAGAGACAGACAGAGAGAGAAGAAGGACAGAGAGAGAGACAAAACAAAGAGAAGGAAAGGCCAGTTAGCCGGAGGTTAACTTTGAGCACAGTTGGGCATCAGCGGGGATGAAGCAGGAAGGTTGACGTCATTATAAATGTCTAGAGACTAAAGGAGGAAGAGGAGGGGAGTTTGAAGAGGGGCCGACCCGCTGAGAGCTTCACACTTAGCCCCGCTGTGATCCGATCAGGGCCCAAACTACCATCAGACAGGGGGTCTGGTCGTCTCCTCCCTGCCCTTTCTGCCAGAGGAGTAAAGAAAGAGGTCCAGTGGAAGTTCCACTAACTGGTTGAGAAGGCTGGGGGGGAAGGGAACAACTATTGTGGCCCACAAGAGGATTATGGGTAAAGTGGTTGAGATGTAGTGAGAGAGTGAAAATTGAAGCAGCAAGTGTAAAAAAATGTTTCAAAGATTCACAGAATTTGAGAGACAAAGACTCAAAATAAGTAACGGAGAGAGCGAGAGAGAGACAGGGGTCAGAGGCTCTCCCTGAGGTCTGATATTTGAGGCTAAACATTGTTTTATGAGTGTGGGTAGCATGTCAGGTCCACTTTGCTGACATTACAGGGCAGGGTTAAATCAGATTAGCAGCTTTTCACACATTCACAAGATTCTATTGCTGTTTAACAGTCAGCTGTGTTTTTTTCTTCTCTCTGTAACACAGTAGTGTAGTTTTCTAATGATTTTACATACAGTGGGGTCCATTTAGCAACCAAAAGTCTAAGAGCACTTGTGACAATGTTTTTTTTTTACAAATTATATTAACAACCTAACAATTTAAGTTAAAACACAACAAATAACATTTCAGAATTTCATTTCAGAATTTCTTTGTATTTGATCTTTGATATAAACTGGCATGGACACAAAAAGTGATAAATCTTTTGTGCTTCAATTAAAGTTCTTTAATTAAGCGTTTGTACAGACTTGATATGGTTGTTAACACAAATTTAAAAGTGTCAAAATGTGACCTTTTTTCACATTTTTAAACAACTCAGAAACCTAAATGTTATTTCTTTTTTTTTTTTACATTGTAACAGACATTACAATGCAAAAAGACACATTGTTAATTTTGTATGTTTTTCAAAAGCTTAACACTTTGTGTTTAGATGAAGGTTCAAATGAGATTTTATCCCAAATTCTCACTGCACCCTCCAACCTTTAAACCCCACTGCACCTTGGGTTTTCTTTATAAATATTAAAATTTATTATTTATTTAGGGCACGGAGTATAGTTGTATAAACACCTAAACACCAACTAAAGTACTATAAGTATCATGTCTCCAAATCTGCAAATGTTTCCAGTACGTATCTCCCTCCTCCCTTCATGGCTCCGGCACTCATTATTGCTCTGGCTTATTTCTCTCTGGCTGAGCACTGCAGTGCCAGGGCAGCATCGCATTTAATTTAATTAGCCCAGCTGCACCGGCACTTGCGCCATTGGCTGGTATTGTCAGCACGTTTCGTAGCGTGGCGCACACAATCGCTGATTGCTTTCAGATAGGGAGAAATATAATTAGGGTTTTGGAATGGCAGAGAGAGAAGGAGGGGGGCTGTGAGGGGTATATTAGAGCCTTATTAGTTTCATTTGAAATCTGTAGATAAATAGGAAAGTTTTATTTGAGGCGTAATGAGATTGTAGCTATTTGGACAAGGATGGGTGACCCTTGTACATGGATTACAGAAGGATTATGGGTAATAACACGCTATGGCTGTCAGAAGTGGGATCTTGATCCGAGGCTTCTTTGATGTTCTTCGTACTTCACACTTATATTTGCATCTTGCTGTTTCTCTTTTTAAAAGCGTGTTTTATGTACCCACACATCATAGATGAATCACTGACATCCAGCCATGATTTTTACTGATTCACCTTTAAGTCACAAATATGTTCTTCATTAGTAATCCACCTTAAACAATACAGAGATCTAATATCAGCAACACACCAAAAGCACATCAGCTAATGAGGCCGAGCTGCTACTTAACCAGAGATAACTCTCTTATTCCATACTGGTGCATAGCAACCGCTGTCCAGAACCAAAAGCCTTTTCTTTCCTTTGGTGCAGGCGAGGGCCTCAAAAATCCTGGATGAAGACACGCACTAGAACATTATTGTCATAGCCCTTTAATGAACCGCTTGGGTTCATAATCATAACTGTGTGAGTTGCAATCAGGAATTGTTGTATACAACAAACAGACACAATAGCAGAGTAACCTGTGCCGACTATTATGATCACTGAATGTCAATAAAATGATAAATGACAATAGAATAACTTGGTCAAATGGAGTCATTGCTTGGTGAATTGTGTAGTGAATGGTTTACTGTGCTGGATTTATTATTTAGTGGGTATCTAAATATTTATCAGTATTTCTTTATAAGAATGAATAAAGGATTATTTAAATGTAAAATTAGATTAAGAATCGTTGTGCTGCATGATTAAATTGATTACGTTACAATAGAGAAACAACAACAGAAGTGTAGAGAGCTGTTCTTTATGAGCTTATTGCTCTTTAACTTATTTGGCAAATATTTGCATATACCTTGTAAGTAGTTAGCAGAGGCCAGATAATATGAAAATCATATTTTAAATACACTGATGGATTTTGATCTGGTCATGTTTTATTCCGAGTGAGTACTAAAGAGGCTAGAGATTTTTAGCTCCGCTGTTGATCGTTTAGTTGACTCAACGTTGAAAACGTTTTCCTGAAAATATCTTGGTGACAACCCATTCAATTCTGGGTGTGTTGTGGAGATTACTGTGTGTAGTGTTGCTATGTTTTCTTCTGCGTTTTTGTTTATCTCTCACATATTTGACTATTGTGCTGATCTTAGCAACCAGTCATTGCTCATTTCTTTCTTTGTCATGCAAACAATGAAATGTGTATTTAGAAACTAAATTCTCTTCATTTAACACAGTTAGAATACACATTTAAATGATATGTCAGTATATCTCGCAACATACAGTACACAAAGGTCCTACTGAATACAAATTCATTTTTTTGCTTATTTTTATTCTTACAGTGGCCACTGAACAAATTAATTATATGGTTTCCACAGCATTATAGCACTCTTGCAGCTAAACCGAGCCCTGTGTGCTACACCATGTGGAGAACTATTAACTACAGTCAACGTGTTTGGATTTTACCTCATGCTCATACAGTAGAGCTGACAGCAGCTGTGACGGCAGCTTAAGCAAGCCATCTGCTGTAAAAAGAATGCCTTTGATACCATTAGCCCCTGTGGCGCACTAACGTGTTGTTTCTAGAAGCTTCAGCTGATCCTGTGAAGCCGACTGCGGTGAGAGACGACTGTGGGCTTAGAGATTCCAGTGCTAACAGCAGGAAGATGTGCGCATGCAGGCGGAAAACCATACAGTTATCATAGCTTGTGTGTGTGTGTGTGTGTGTGTGTGTGTGTGTGTGTGTGAGGAACTTCTGATCTGATGAGCTCCTCATTAGGTCTCAGGGCCAGTCAGTAAGCAGAACTATGTGTAAAATGTTTGTGTGTGAACATGTTTGTATCTTGTTCCTTGAATGTTTGTCCTGTTGCATCCCCAAATGTATTGTTTTTTTATATTTAGGGTTTAAGTCACTCATGATATCTGAATACAGGATTTCTGTTACTTTTTTAGTTTCAATCGTTAATTAAGGCATGAACAGGTGATGGTCTAATTCTTTTTCATTTGAAAAGAATTTTCACTTTCACTTTTTTTAACCAGATATTGTCACAAAATCGTTTCTTTCTTGTAGGAGGAAGTCTTTAAACTCGCAGACACAGGGCTCTCTGCACCCTAGTAAGAGAGCTGGTACAATATCTAGTTGCAACTGATTATTTGTGTCTTGATAACCAAAGGGTTGAATAAATGGCGAGAGGGGTTATTATGTGTTTGTATGCTTTGCCACTCCACACAGTTTAGCCTGAACACTCCTCGCCCCCTTCAGCTCCCCATGGCTTTGACTGCAGGGGCATATTTATGTGTCAAAACAGTGGTAACAGCTTTATTTCAGGGACATAATTTCTGAATGGAAGCTTTGAAGTGTCACAGCACCTCTTTACTAGTGCAAAAAAACAACATAGTCTGTTTTGTGCTTTGTGTTGCAGTGTTACACTGGTTGCACACCACTGTGGTTTTAGATGCACTAGTTTTAGTTTTATGTTTTCTTTTTGAGACTGTCCCCCATCAACAGGACAAGCAGTAGTGTCCTTACACTGCACGGTACAATAACTTTTATGCATATATTGACAATTCGCTTATTAAAGCTGAAATTGTTTTATAACATCAGACAAGCGAAAACAAAATGAATTTTTGACCTTGCTTATTGTGTATACGAAGCATTCGTTTCAATGAAAAGGGTCACCATTGTGTTTTTTGATGTCCAGGACATCTCGGATCAGACGTTTGTGATTTATGATGTTACAGTAGTACTTTGCAGTTTTTTTTCTTTTGTATCCCTTTCTTTTCATCCTCTTCCTTGCTTTGTACTATTGAAAGCATTCCTGCCTGGAGATTTTTGTCTGATCATCTCGCAGCACACACAAGTCTGAAACACTTCTGCCATGGGATTGAGTTAGTACACCTAACCCTTGGAGCATGTTGCAAAAAAATACATAACTATTCATTAGCACTGATCTCCAGTCATGTTAGGTGACCATATGAAGAACTACCTTTGACTTGCTTTTAACTGTAGTGTAATATCCATACTAAAACCTTAGATTACAGGTATTTACGTCTTGTTTGTGTCACATCTTGATACGCATCTCCATGCCCAGTGGCTTTGCCCTGGTGAGGGGCGCGTAAAAAGGATATGGCACACTTTTCATGACTGTTGGCACGATGCGGGGCCATAGGTGCATGAAGCTCCCTTCTTTCATGCGATCTTCTCCCTTTATCATGCTCTTGTTGCGTAAATTATACGGAAGTTTGGAAATGGAAAGCTGAGAGCCCGACACCCTCTTCTCCCTCGGGCGAGTCTCCCCTCCCGTCCTGTCCAATTATGTTGAAAACGGGCTGGAGAGCGAACGGGCGCACCTGACAGATGTTGACCATTTATAAACCCTGCGCACTCACACAAGTTCAAGAGACTCTCTAATTCACTTTGCAGGCGGGACGTACCGGAGCCACTTACCGGGAACACGGATCAGCACGCGCGGATTTTATCTAGACGCGGTTTACCGTATAACGGATACGGTAACCCGTGCATCGACTCGTTTCCTTGCACTTTATTATTGTGCATCTGTATCTCGTATATAGAAGAATAAAGGGCTACACGTCTTAGATGTGCTTCAAGCAATAGACATAACCAGCGCTTGCCTGCTGTGGGTTTTTTTTATTGTTATTATTTATTGTCTTTGTTTCTTTATTATCATTCTGTTATCGACAACACACGGGAAATAATTATGAAATGTCATGTTGGATTATAAGCATGTTATCGCACTGGCCGGAATGAAACTATAATGAACTTTTCTCAGTTAAACGTCACGTATATTATATATACATTATTAGATACTTTTAAGATAAATATTCAATACACATTTAGATCTTTCGATTCAAGCATCGCGTCGGAATAATTCACATTATACATTTTATTAACATCATGGAGGTATCTATGTTATGGGATGGGTTTTGGGTGGTTTTTTTTACTTGATTTTTACTTTTGCATCTGTGCGGTACATATATTGGGTGCGACACTCCCACCACACTCTTCATTCATAATTTGTTTTAAAATTAAAAAGTCTTTCCTCCTCTTGTATTATTGTATTTTAAAATGGGTTGCATTTTAACTGCAGGCAATCTACAGTTTTAAAGCATCCAGCAGCATTTATAAGATAATGCTTCATTTAAAGTATTGACCTAAATGATCCTGAGACAGTTGTTAAACCAGAGCAATGCAACAAATAATGCATAATTGCATAATAGCAACGACTTCCACTTCCACGGATGGGTATGATGATTAAGACATTAAGCGACGCGATATTTATTTTTCGCCTCGGTGAACAATTCATGGAGATTTTCTGAGCAAGTCTTCTGTGAAATCTGAGCGATGTGTCTGCAACACCCTCACAACGACCCCCTCAATGGCCACCAACATTTGGAAAGTGGGCACATATTTTGCAAGCCTACAGTAATTGCATTTTGTTTCATCTGATTTTAGCCTGACCTAAAGTTTTTATTTCTGCATGAGTATTTTGCATAACTTTGTGAGGCAGCAGTCAAATATAAAGGAATAAAACCACGACAAGAAAATAGTTGGGGGCATCTGTGGAGCTTTATAAAGCTGTGATACTGTGATCCTCGTATGTTGGCGTCCAGCAGACGGCGATCACACTCTGAAAATGTATATATAGAGTATGAGTTGACCAAATGTGAAATGCAAATGTTATTTGCATTTTTGCTGACAAAAATGATGGTTCAGTCAAAACAGGCCAGGGATACAAGTAACGTGTGAGTGGGTATGCTTAAAAAATGGGCTTTGTGAACGTGCTCTCCCTAATTGAATGCTTTTGTGAATAATATTATTCTATAATATTATTTTAATTCGTGCATTGTAGAGTTATTGTTTTCAATTCAGTGTGGAAGAAATGCACGCTGCAGTATTGTAGTATTTTATTTTATTTTTATTTTAAGTCCCTGACGTTACTAACTGGAGCAACATTGATGAAAACATGTTGGCTTGCATTTTGCACAAGAGGAGATATTGGTTGCATGTTGGTTTTAGTTGTTTACCGCTTTATTCACTGGATGACAAAGGGGCTTACAAGGCACGTGCACTGGGCGTGAGTCTGTTTCTTAGCAACCGTGACAACAGGAAAACCAACACCTGCGGACTCGATTTATTTACAGAAACTTTTATAAATTATATATAAGATTATCAAAGAAAACACACACTTGACATCTTTATACGAGTGCACGAAAAACGTATAAAACTGTTCCGTTTGGCATATTGAGAACTGGGTTGCAGACTTCAGGGGTTGCTTTCTGGGGACTTGTCTGAGGTTAAAATGCATAGAAATAGTTTTCACAGAAGAATTATTGTGGTTTACGGAACGGACACGTTTTAAAGGACGGATAAACTTAAGCTAAAGCAACATTTTTTTATTGCAAAGTGTTTCAGAAAGGGAAAACGTTCAGTAAATATTCGATCAATACTCATTTGATCGGTGAGTTGTTGTTGTTGTGGTTATTCCAGGCAAGAACATCATTTGCGGATCATTTTCCCCCAAATAACATTTGTCAACATTTGTTTCGTAGCCAACCGTTTACCGGGGCGAAACCTTCCGCCGAGCCCGTGTGGAGCGCGCCCTCTCCAGCCGTGCGCGTCACCTGACTCCGTGCCATATGCAAATCGGTCTCATCCTCCAACGCCATTGGCTCCCTCTCGCTCATTTATTCCCTGTCAAAGCGCATCATATGGCCGCTCTCCCACTAACTTTTCTACCCCGCAGCTGAAAGTGGCTCAAAGACCATTTTGCAACTGGATGTGAAAATCAACCCAAGAGGAAGTTAGAATAAAACCAAAAGAGAGACGACCAGCCGCAAAGTTGTCCTTCATACTCTGCTTGGATTGTACCTCTGTGGCCTCTTTTTGGTTATTAGGAGGTTTTACGCGGGTGAACCGGGTACCGGGGACGCCGAGGCTGTTATTGAGTGAATGTTTCCGTGCATGAGTTGAGTAAGTGAAAGTCAATTGAATGTATAGCATGATGATGGAAACGGACTTGCATTCTCCGGGGCCCCAGACTAACACAAACCCGGGGCACACGGGACCCAACAGCGGGAGCAAAGTTAACCAAGACCGCGTAAAGAGACCCATGAACGCGTTTATGGTTTGGTCTCGGGGTCAGCGCAGAAAGATGGCGCAGGAGAATCCTAAAATGCACAACTCGGAGATCAGCAAGCGCCTTGGAGCCGAGTGGAAAGTAATGTCCGACACGGAAAAGCGACCCTTCATTGACGAGGCGAAACGATTACGTGCCATGCATATGAAGGAGCATCCGGATTACAAGTACCGACCGCGGAGAAAGACCAAGACGCTGCTCAAGAAAGACAAATACTCATTGGCCGGGGGCCTGCTTGCTGGATCTGGGGGCGGAGGCGGTGTGGGTCTGGGAATGGGTGCAGCAGGAGTCGGGCAGAGGTTGGAGAGTCCGGTGGGTCATGGTGGTAGCCCCGCGGCGAGCTACGCGCACATGAACGGATGGACCAACGGTACGTACTCGGGGCAGGTAGCTGCAGCCGCGGCAGCCGCTGCAATGATGCAGGAGGCTCAGCTCGCTTACAGTCAGCACCCGGGCACCGGAGCGCACCACCACCACCACGGGCACCACGGGCACCATCCGCACAACCCACAGCCTATGCACCGCTACGACATGAGCGCTCTCCAGTACAGCCCCATCTCAAACTCTCAGAGCTACATGAGCGCCTCACCGTCAGCCTATGGGGGAATATCCTACACACAACACCAAACCTCCAGCGTTGCTTCAGGGGCCATCGGCACCCTGGGATCTCTGGTGAAATCGGAACCAAGCGTAAGCCCTCCCGTTACAGCTCACTCTCGAGCCCCCTGTCCCGGTGATTTGCGGGAGATGATAAGCATGTATTTACCGACGGCGGAGACGGGGGACCCGTCCGTCCAGAGCAGACTGCACGCCGTACCGCAGCACTATCAGAGCTCCACGACCACCGTGAACGGAACCGTTCCGCTGACGCACATATGAAACGATACGCATTCAGACTCGATAACCAAATATTTACCTCTTTCAGAGCCTAACTACCTTTTTGTACAGAATGTTTGTTCTTGTAAATTTTGAAGGTGATATTATTTAATTGCAAAACTTAAACTGAAGGGGTGTCGTCTGAGTACTTTGTCTTTATCTCCACAAAATGGCACGACGTGCGTAAGGTGTCGTTTGCTCATTGCGAGGGATTCATGCAGATTTTGTGTGTGAAAGATGGTCCTTATGTTTAAAGCATGAAGGAGTGGGTGCTACAGTGTAACATATAATCAAAATGCATTGTTTTTAAAGTTTTCTAAGATTTTTCTCTATCCCAATTTGATCTGTCAACACGTGAGTTGCTGTATTTGATCTATTCCTTATTTGTTTGTTGTATTTTTTTCTTGTACATTGTGAAAATATTCCGGATACACATTTGTAAATATAATTCGATTTTGCCAGCAAAAGGGAAAGGTTTTGCGTTGATGTGAGATGAATAAATTTCACAGCTTTTGCTCTGATTCTGGAACATTAGTTTGCTGTGTTGTTTTGCTTGTTTTGATACGCATTAATCGTTTAATGCGGTGATGTTTATTTCCCTTTATAAGATATGCGACAGTGATCTGACCTCGCAAAAAACTTGATGACAAACCATCGACAAAGAATAGACATAAAATATAAAAACTGCTCTGAACGCAGATTCATTTTAATAACAGCAGGTGTACAATTATTGTCTTCACATCACAATTACGCACAAATAAAAACAACTTTATTTACCGGGCTATCTACAAAAAATCCACAAATACATCCATGTAAACAAAATTAAAACTGTGTGGAGGTTTTGATGAGCGTATAGGCCAGCGTTTCATTGTTTCTTTTATTATTTCATCTATAATAAATACGGATTTTTTATTACTGACACCGTGCTGCATCATTTATGAAGCCTTTGTATGATTGTAACCTTCACTTACATTTGAATATAAATTTCCTCGGAAATTAAATGCAGTATTTGTCATGGCGGAAAAAATGAAGGACAAAACGCGAATAAACAAATTGGACTCGGTGTGCATCTCTTCCAGTTAGGAACCATCATCCTAATATCCTTTTAATATCCTGTTAGATCTGAAGCTTGGTTGTGTGTGTACAAATGAACCCACTTCAGATTGCTTCATAATTACTATTTGTTTGGTCACTGTTTCTGTTTCACAGCTTTGTAGTTGTATCACCTGACATCACACCAAACAAGAAAAGCTTTTGTTTCACACATCACCTCAGTCTATAATGAAACTTTAACGTTATGGAAGTAGACTAAACAGACTGCACTTGTGTAGAGGCGCCTATAATGTTGTGTGCTGCCATAAATCTGAATGGGTCAAAGTGAATTCATTTATACTCGGTGTAAAACAAGTGTTGCCATTCTAGGGTAGGGAAACCTGCAATTTGCTTTATTTTAAAGACCTTGGCGTTGTTGTTGTGTCATACGATGGGGAGTCAAAGTTCAAGACCTCTTAAAATAAAGAGTGTCCAATGCAAACCGAAGAACAACAGATAGAGGGAAAACCACATTATGCATTGTTCAATGGATCAACCCTGT
This sequence comes from Chromobotia macracanthus, assembly GCA_036877525.1. NCBI lineage: Eukaryota > Metazoa > Chordata > Actinopteri > Cypriniformes > Botiidae > Chromobotia > Chromobotia macracanthus. Next base: position 5,160,389 of record JAZGTH010000019.1, read on the forward strand.
TTTTTTCTGTGAGCCCCGAATTGTTCAGACATGCTTTAATCCGCTCCACTTCAATTAAACCCGTCTGGGTACCCCGCAAGCCACTCTTGACTACATTCACCGGATGCTGGAATAATTGCGCTTTAAACCCCTCAGTGGAATTATATATTTACTGTTTATTCCCACTTTTCATATGCACTTTAAGCCCAAATCTGATTTTTTTCGCCTTCTGGCTTGTTTTCTTTCACTAAAGTTGACAGCCTCATTTTCTTATAATTGAATCACCGATGGGCCGTCAAGCCAACGTTGCTCGAACCCTCCGTGGGGTGTCGGTAGGATTAAGATGAATGCAGAGAGTGTTTTGTGTCGGGGTGAGAGGAGGATTAAACCGCCCTTAAAGCTGAACCCCCGGGTCAGCAACGAGGCTCATTCTTATTACAATGACACCCACCGGAAGAGTGACGTGCGCAGGAGCTTTCCAGCAACAAGTGGCAGGATTCATGGAGGTCTTGCGGTCTTATTTTTTCCGCAGACGACCGTGAGAATATCAGTAGGAATAATTTACTCCTTTCCTAACTTTTCTTATTTTTTGATCTTTTCCAAAGATCACAGTACAATTTATTGTGCTTGTTTGGGCACAGAGGTTCACCACCTAAGTCTAGAAAAAATGATGCCTACAAACACACAAAAATACAAAACTATCAGCCACGCTATGACATGATATGACATTATTTTAAATTGTCACCATGCCGACACACAGCCCATTTACAAAACATTTCTGTGCACCTGCTTTTCAGATAACGCAATACAAAGTGCTGTCACATATGATTTTTGCATGCGTTTCTCAGCCTCTTTTCCGACAGTTAACCGATTGTTTAAGCAGTGACCTACTATTTCTCCATTTAAAGATCATGCAGAAAAGGCTGCATACTTTGTCGTTGCAAATAAAAGGCGACACAGACGACATAGCTGCTCTTAGCAACACGGATTTGCATCCAGACGCACAAAGAGCATCCAGCATGGGCACCCGTCCAGCAGACTGAGAAACCTCAGCCCATCCACATGCACAATTTCATTGACTTTTAGAAATAAACCCAAAACCACGGAGGGGCCCTTTTAGCCAGAGACCCTTTTGCCGTGTATTGGCAAATATAAGCAAATATAATTTTTAAAACGTCGATCCGTCGTCCTAAATGTTCCTAATTAGCATCGGGTTTATCGTACCCATGCATATTTCCTTGCCTCCTCAGAAAAAGCCGGTTACCGTTCTGCCACGGGAGATTACGGAGACAGATTGCAGAGAACGGATGCGCGGCGGCAGATTAACGGGGGAACAGAAACGGCGACCGGGCCAATAAATTCCTGACGCGGCCCTTATCGTGCAATTACACGTTGAACAATCAAGCGCTCTTTTCCCTAATCCACAAACCCTCCAAGAGAAGCGAGACGTTTAAAACTGGTTAAATGTTTTCTGAATAAAGCCTAAAACACGGTGCACATCTTGCGCTTGTCACATTTTAGGCGACAGCTTGGTTCTTTAGGCGAGAACTTAAACTCCGCATAAACTTGTGTTGTTTTTATTATCTACTTCATCGGGTTATTCTGGAGTGCAATTTTGCTATTAAATCAATTGGACAAGCGGTCTTTGAGTTATCTCTTTTTCCCGTTACGAGTGTCCGCTGTGTGAGGACCTGCTGCGGAGCGATTGTGGGGACTCTGTTGGAATTTGGCACCGTGGCGAGGTTGGAACGGCGCCCCACGCTGACTGTCATTCAGCGGGCCTGCGCGACGCGCTGCGCCGTCGGGAAGTGCCGCTCATCCGTGCACTCATCGGCCTTACAAAGCTGATTACAAGCATCAGCGAATTCCTGAAGGGAATGAGGGGCGATGCAGGTGCACCGGAGAGGGAAGTTCCTGGTTGCGTGTATGTGGTTTAAAGTTGTGCATGTTGCTTTACCAAATTAAACCTGTAATGAGGCGAAGTCTGAAACTGCTGAAAAACTGCATGAGTTTATTTAACTTTTCGTTTCTGAAGTAACATTTTGTCTGGTTGAGAGGGAAGTTTTATCATTTTTAAATAACTAACTTTTACGAGGTCACTGCTCAAGTTTATCTTGGGCATGTTCACATCTACCAAGAAAACAATTTCTTTTCTCGAACTTATTCTACCGTGATATCCTGAACTAGAATAATTTATTATGAATGATGTACATGAATATTTCTTACATATACAAGAATTTAGGCGGTAAATCCAAGAAACCACCAGTGCAAAGAATACAAAACCCAGATAATATTAATAATGCTGATGATATTTAAAAGATTTGAGTGAGTTAAAATAAACAGAGTACCTAATTCTGAAATAGAGTTAAAAACTAATTGTTATTAGAAAAGGTATGTTAGTATACTAGGAAAAAGTAGTAGACTGAAAAGCTGCTGCAGTGACCCAGCCAGACAGTGGAAAAATAAGTTAAACTGAAAAGCTATAAAGTATATGCTGTAAAGTGTGGTGTTTTACATAATTTTTTACCTCATTTACATTGCTAGTTGTTAACAAAGCTTTATTCAAAGTATCAGACTCTAGTATCTCTATAATTATTACCATTTTTCTATTATATATTGCGTGTCTCATTTCTGGGCTAACAGCAACTAGTGCTGTAGGAATGCGGCTTATGTGGACAATTGTGAGTGCTTAAATACTAGATTGATTTTTTTAAAAAACATTTTCAGAACAGAATTAACAATTGTCACATAAGTGCTCATTAAACCCAGGAAGAGCACCGGAGCAACCATGATAACACACAAATCTTTCCATCTCTCTCCTTCATCCAGGGACAGATTATGACGTTCATGTGCCCTGGACATGGATGTCACTTCTCGGGTCCCTCGGACATTCACCAGGGTCCCCTGTTGGTCTGGTGCCATGGGCACGCCGGCCTTCTTCCCGTTCCTCAAAGGGAGATCTGTCACCTGAAGGCTGTCACCTCACTGGCACTTACCGATTATGGGACAAAAGACATCTCTCGGACGGTCTATGGCACTCGATCAAGCAGAACGGACTATGCAAATGGCCTGGATAAGGCAAGAGGGTGGCAAACAGGGCTCTCAATTGTCCGTTGGGTTTCACAGCTTTCCTGTGCAGCTGCACTGCTGTAGTTACCCGGGACACTGTTTTGCATTCACCGGCAGAGACCTAAATGTTCCTGAATCCCAACACGTAAAGCGGTTTTCCCAAAATATAAAAACTATTTATTGTAATACTGTTCATGCTATTTATGTATTTCTGTTGTACCTTCCAGAAACAAATGTTTTTGAATAAATTTTTCTTCCACATGTAAAGAACAACTTGTTAATATGAAAAACATTACAATAAAAGTTCACTAAGTTCATAAGTGTGCGTGTGGCGCTGTCCAGGTGCTGAAATTTAACAGTCTGAGAGGCGGGGCCACACCATATCTCCTACTTCTGGGCTGGTGTCTGCAGTATTGATTTTTTCCATTTTTTATTCAATTTAACTTTAATCTGAATAAATTCATTTTAAATTAGCCCTGTCCTGTCTGGATTTGGCAGTGCCTGTAGCCACAAGCTTAGCTTAAACACCTTGCATCCTCGCTAAACTTGCATGCAGAATGAAATAAAACAGACATCTAAACATCTAAATGTTTTAAACATCTGAACGTGCAGTGAGTGCATGAGGCCAAGATGTGCAATTCATCTGTATCTTTCACGATATACCCAGCATGTCTTTTAGTATGCAGTTCTCCGTCTCTCTCTCTTTTAGTTTCCTTTAGTACATAGGTGTATTGTGTTTTTTCTTTTCTTTTTATGAATATTTATTTTTTTAGGATGACCTGACTAGAAAAATACTACTAAGTCTCTCTCTTTCCCTCTATCACTCATCTACCATTTTCAGTTGACTGCAATTTGCAGTTGGCCAGAGGGTGAAATCTCACCTCTCCTTTGGCTCATGCCTTTGATTAGTCAGAGCTGCCAAAAAATAAAAGGCTGTAAATTAGCCCCATTTATGATGCCTGCTGTGTAGTTCAGTGATGTTTGACATGAGGTGCCATTGGGTGAGGGTACAGAAAAACCGCCCAGAGCATTCTGTTGCCCCGTGGGGCAGTTCATTAGCATATAATGACCTCTTAATCAGGGGATGAAGTCAAAGTCTTCCTCTCTTGTAGCTGGGCATGAGAACCATTTGGTCCTATCTTGGTTGGGTTGGAGTGGTACATACTGTACTGTAGCCAATGGACATGTTGCCCTGTGAGTATGTGTGGAAGTCGGTGTGTGTTTTTTTTTTACTTTTCTCTCTTGTTTCTGCAGTATTTAAATAAACCTCAGCATAGAGTTCTCTAACTGCAATACTGTGCATACCATACAGATTATCTTCTTGAAGATACACACCTACTCTCATAGTATGCACAGTAAAATGCATCTAAACTAATATGTTGTAGCCATAATATAAGTATAAATCAATAAAATAAGAAAATAACTGAATTGAATAATGGATGTATTAATTTGGAGAGACAGGATAGATTTTCTGTAGTTCCTCTTCTAATGTTCTGGTACAGTGGTGTAAAGCAATATGTAAGTCTTATGAAAAGCTTCCAGTGTGATTCGGTGTAGACATGGTGTAATTGCATCAGTCAGGTTTTACATGCTGTAAAATACACTAAAATGACTTAAAAAAATAGCTAAAATAGGGTTTTGTGTGGTTCTTCCTGTAATCAGTGGCATACACGACCATTGTTTTGTTCTTACATGAGTCCAAATTGTAAGCATTGCCTAGATGATTTGTGAGGGGTTTAAGCAGAGTCAATGCAGATGAAGGCTTGTTGATTTCCCAGTTACAAGAAACAAAGAGTGAGAGGGAGAGAGAGAGAGTGGAAAAAGCAGGCATTGGAGGGGAAGGGAGGAACATTGAAAATATAAAGGAAGAATGTTAAAATAATGTGCATGACCTAGAAATATAATGTATAAATAGTAATTGTCTCTGATGGAAAGGTCCATGTCAAGGCCAACCTTGAGGGTGACAACAGAAGCGCGCATCTCTATACAAACACACTGTTTAAACGCTGTCATTGTTTCCTTTCTCCTTTTGATTTTTATTACTGTTTTTATAGTACTTCCTGTCTTTCACAAAGCTTTAAGCTTCTATTCAAGCTTCTATTCTTCAGATCAAGCAACAGTGAGCCTGTGAGCAAGGCATGCAGACTCTGTATTGTTTATCTAGAAAGGTCTTGTGATTTCTGTGTGTTGTTTTCTGCCTAGGACTGAAATCCTGTGACTGTAAATGGGTGTTTAGTGATTACACACGTCACACACACCAGGTATAGTTCTCCTGGATCTGGGGTCAAGTCTCAATCTGGAACCCCTTTGATTCTTTAAGCTCCAAACCAGGGGTCTTGTGTTTCAGAGTAGTGGGGCGATATCTGTGCTGCTTGACACAATGAACTTGACAGACAACCAGATTTTCCTGCTTGGTCTGGTTAGGGTTACCCTGCTCTTATTATGCTGTCTGAAAGAGAACAGGTAATCGAGTCTGAGGTGAGGTGGAGGGCCGCAGACTGCCCCTTTTATTCGCCTCTACCTTGATTACCTGAAACTCTGGTAATTGCCACGGCTCTATTTCAGACACTGTTTACCCCTTCAGATATAATCATATGATCAGTCTGCCCTCACCTGGGGCAAAAAAAGAGCACAAAGCTGGCACAGAGCTCTCCAGCTCTTCTCTATCATTGTCACTTCTCTATTGACATGGCTTATAGTTTGTTCTAAAGGTTCGATATTGTTCTCTGGAAGTCAGCCATGCCTCTGCTAAAACTGTGCGTAGTTCCACAAAGCAGTTGCTAACCTCCGTATAATGATGCGCTTCAGTCACTGGAATAACAGATATACAGCTTAGATATCTTAGATGCAGTCAGTAATTTGACACTAGACTGTGTGTTGTTACAGTATGTTTTATCTGATCAGAGAGTAAAAAAGCAGAAATAGAGGGAGGCATGGAGAGAAATAAAGAAAACCCCTTTCTAGCGCATGGGGATAGCAGCTCTCTTGTATTCTTGATCAGTTCGCCTCTATTTGACTGTAACTATTTTCAGCCCTCCTGCCTGCTTGGTTTGCCTATAGTGCAGACCAAGCCACAATAGCATCCTGCCGCGCTGCTCTGGCTGCCTCCGTGCTTTCAGGCAGAGCAGAGCCTTGCTGCCGTGGTGATTCATTATTCTGTTGCCCCCGGTGACCGAGAGCAGGCCAAGCCCCCTCCTGCCAAATAGACCACTAAGTGGCAAGAGACGAAATGAGTGACATTTCCTAAAAGTTCTGACCTTTGTTTTGTTATTGAGTGAGCTGGCATGTTGAGGAAAAAGTAGAACTGACTGAAAGTAGTGTGAACACACACACACACATGCGTACACACACTTTTAGGGCACATAAATTGTTTCTGAACTGTCTTTGTAAGTACTGTTTGTCTCCAGAGTTGTGGATAAAACTCCAGTATGTCTGGGGCCTAGACTCTTAATTATTCAGCTTATAATATGTTCCAGGTATACAAGAAACGAATGATTTTGAATCATGGGGGATCAATTTCATGAAACCTCATATTTGTTTAGGATGATAAATGACCCAATCTTAATAAAGAGCTTATTTTGCATAAAGTAAATCCTTTGTCAGATGGTTTTGCATCGACGGTTACAATTTACCATAATGAAAAAAACTTATAAAGGTTTGTTTAAAATAAACAAAAAAATCAGTTATTGAGGAAGTACATAACAGATCAGTGTTCAAAACAGTCTTCTTACCTTACCCTGATTCTCAAGCATGAGTTTATAATAATGATTTATAATTTGAGGTGTTGGGTTCGATTTCACAGGAAATGTCAGAAAGAAGACTCGGCTACTAAATCCTGTTTGCAGGTGCTGGAATGATTGAAGCTTCAGAAAGCACATCCATACATTATTATATAAGTAATCCATATGACTCCAGGGGAAGAATAAATGCCTTCTGAAGCCAAACGATGGTGAAGGAAATGGATTACTATTCTGAGTGCATTTAGCGATCAATGCGACATGTTTGAACGTAAACATTTGTATGAAAGACTACACCAAACATGGTGGCACATTAGCTCATTGGTTAATTTTTGGTGGCACTTAAATCTCATTGGTTCTCATGCGTCTCGTGACTTGTCATCATATGCATCATGACAAAACACGGGGGTCACAGGATGTGAGAACCAGTGAGAACCAATGAGATTCAAGGTTATCGACGTGGAGCCAGTGTTTTAAAGCTGGGAAGAGCAAGGATATTATTTAATATAACCGATTCTTTTCATCTGAAAGTCCTATATACACTTAGGATGCCATGAAGGTGAAAACTTTATGGGCTATTTTTAATTATTAGGTGAACTACTCATTTAAGGTAAAGCGTGTATTAAAATACACTATCATATCTGCTTGCTGAATGCCATTATAGGACAGAGGAACAGCAATTAGAAAACAGCTGTGAAAAAAACTCTTGAACTTGTGAATTTCCTTGATAGATGATAATATAATGATGCTGTTACCTTGCTAGTTAAGATGGGTAACTAAGCCACTTTTGTTTCTATTGGCAACATGAAAACACCAATATTTAGCCTAATATTTAATCAGCTAATATTTGTTGTTGTTAGAAATTTTGTTGCGTTCAATTTTTGTTGTGTCCAGCTGAGGACATATGACAGCACATTTACATTTGGGTGCTATTTAAATACATTTACATGTACATTTTGTATTTAAACACAAGCATTTGTCATTTGTAACTAAATACTTTTTGATGTATTGGTGGTTGGGTGGGTTTTATCAGGGCTGGAGCTAAACTCTTACTCTTAATGACATAAAAAAAAAGCTTCACCGTTTTCATGCAAAATGCAACCTCTCCATTTAGTGTCTAAATGTGATCACGTAAGGAATGAATAACTTACAACATTTTATAAAGCTTTATAAATGCACATTTGACGTGTTGTTGTTCTGCTGTGGACTCGCACCTGCGCGCCGGAGGTTCCGGATCCGCGGCGCGTTATGAATGGCAGCGCATCCCCGCGCTGCGTGCGTCTCGAATGGGAACCGCGGTCGCCACTTTAAGCCGCTGACACCAGACCTGGATAATTAACGTCCCGACGGCCCACCGGAGCCCCGTAGATCAGCCGTGATACGGACGCGGTGGCTGCAACACCGCCGGGCGGGATCCGCCGGTCGCGCTCGGACCCGCGCTCGGACCCGCGCTAATTGGTGAACTAATTGAACTCGGCGTGACGCTGCACTGCGTTTCTTACTGTGAAAGATTTCTGACGTGTAGTTTTTATACCGCCGTTTCTTATTCTCATCCTCTACCCTTTAATGTTCACAATACTCATTTCTGAAAGTTAAACCTTGATTTAAACTTGACCCAAGTTTTACTTGTCGGATGATCTGACCCTGCTAGTTCTATACCTCACTGTTAATGGAAATCTACATCAAAAGAGCCACATGAAATACTGTAACTGATTTATTTGTCTCGGCCAGAAACAGGAAAATCACAAAAGATGCAATTATTATTTTTCTAACACAGCAATGAGATGGACCACATTTGCTTAAAATGAATGCTTATTGTCTCCTTTAGAATTGAAAGAGATTTCACAGTCTGATGTCTGCATTCAAACATCTGAAGTTTCAATGTTACTTCAAAAATGTCTCATCAAATTATTCCAGGTCCGAATACGCGTGATATCACCGTAAGTCAAATGCGGTACCATTTGTTCATGTTTTCACTCTTCCTCTCACTCTCAGCTGTGTTTTGGCATCTCACCACAGGAAAGGATTCAGGAAGTCTGGCTGGCTGTGAAATCCTTCCGCATGCCTGTTTCGACAGGGAAAGCAGTGTTTGTCTTTGTGTAAGATGCGGTCACCTCCATCTCCCTCACACAGCATCCACTGCAGCCTCCTTTGACCTCACTGTGACCCACACAATGATCAGGTGAGGTTCTGCATGAGATGGTTGAAACCATCGATTGTGATGCTCATCTTAAACATAGTTTATGTTGTGAACAAATGATAAAAATGTGAGTCCAACAGACACACAAATAATCACCACTATACGTTACTGTCATCCCAAAGCTGTCACACGCGTACTGATTTTGTCCCTGGCAGTTATTCGATTTCTGAAAAAAGAAACTTTATTAGTGGTAAATGTCCATTAATCTAATAAGAAAGCAGAACTTCTGATTTCCCTGTATTGATATTTCACAAGAAAAAGCAAGAATTTAGACACTGATAGACTTTTTATATTCAAGCAGTCAAGTACCTTGAAGGAAGCCAATTACCTTTATAGAGATGAGAACTAACTGAATGGGCTCGTAATGATTTCAGTTCAAAGCAAAGACAATGACCTACACCCTGTCGCCTGGTGCAACATCCCACCATATACATTCAGCAAGTCTGAGTCAGTCAGATACTCCCATTCAGCCACACGCCCAATCAGATCAGAGCAATCAGCTTCCAAAACTTTCCTGCTCTATTCGTCCGGGGCTCATTTTGTAGCTTTTAACCTCTCCTTGCTCCCCAGGCTCGGCTTTTAGTATGACAGACAAAGTGTGTAGGCAGGATGTAATGGAGAGTACTCAGCGGGGTGCTGGCTGCTTTTGGGACTGAGTCAGGGCCTAATGTCAGACGAACAGGAATATGCAGGGAGGTAGAGAGGGCGCTGATACGCAGGGAACTCCATTCGGAGTGGGGAGGAAACATCAGGTGTCCTCCTTTAAAGCCACAAATTGTACTGCTGCATCCGTTTGAGCAGCTTCTGTCACTCTCTCTCTCTTTGCCAAGTTCACTCCTGTTTTTATTCTACCCCTGTACATATCAAGCATCTTTCTTTAAAGTTATATATATACCTTCTGTCTTTATGGAAGTTTACAGTATAGATGGAAGCCTTGTTCGTTTTGTTAAATACAGGTGTAAAAATATTCATTATAAGCAATGAAAGGTCTGAGATTTCCGAGTTTGTATTGTTGTTGACTCATTTATATACTACACACTCATTGTCATTATGGACAGATAATGACAAAAACACTTCTGGGAACGAAATAATTTATGCCATTGGAACCCACAACAGATACTGAAATCTGGCCAGTGTAACAAGCCTATTCACCTATCATGAGGTTAACATTAAAATACTGTTTTGTTGCTTATTAAATTCCACACTAACTGATTTTCTTTGGTTGCCTACTCAGGTCAGGATCCTTTAAGGAAGTCCTTCATAGACGTGGACAAATATAATCATCCTTTACCTGCAAAGTGCTACCTGAACTACACCCCTGATCTTCGCAGCATGATGGAAATGACAGCAGACTAAAACCAGGAGGATGAGACCAGCAGTCCTCATGTAACAACATGTGCTCAATGGCTTTTGGAATCAAATTTCAACAGCTGAAGTGATTGGCCTGCTAATAAAAAACCTTTTAATGCATAAATGTGTATGGAAGTGTATGTTAATTTGTAATTCAGAAAGCTCTCTGATATTACTCTATAATCTGTAATGCAGTAACAGTGCCCCCTTTTGAGTAGAGATGCCCTTGATCTATAGCCTTAAATAACCCATGACTGTGTGTGTTTTTATATTTTCTGTAAGGGTTAGTGTCTAATGTAAATGTTCATTTCCAACTAATCTGTTTGTTTGTTTGTTTGTTTGTTTGTTTGTTTGTTCGTTTGTTGCTGCAAGTAATATTTCAAAATTGAATGTGGGGTAACCAACAAAACGTAAAGCATTTTATTATAATCCTGACCAAGAGGTAGAGTAATTAATGACTTTCATTAAATTTTAAAATGTATGTATGCTTCACAAAGCCTGTACTTCCAAATTAGTTATGTTTAGCCTATCTGCTGAGAGAACAGTAACTCTGACGGATGACAGGTGGTGCTAACTATTAGGTGACTATATTAAGTACCCTATTTTAGCCAATTTAAACATCAATTAAGAACATTAAAACCTATCATCTTATATTTCTGATGCATCATAAAGACAACTTGTTTCAAAACAAAATATGATACTAAAATTACTGTAACAACAGTATCTTGTATACGACTCATTCATCTGGGATGCACGACAAGTTGCTAGCTTGACCATCCTAGAATTCCTAAGATCTTGGAAGCCTGCCAGGAAATGTCAATCATCTGTAAACCAATCCAGCATAAGAATGGGAGGGTCTCCGGGATCACGTTCCGGTTGGTTTAGGATCTATGGATCTGTGCAGCACCAGGCAGCCTTCAGCGTTAACTGAAGTCAAACATCAACAGTCTCATGTTAACCTGCTCCTGATGGAAGCGATAAAACCGTTCAGGGGGGCAATAATGAGAAAGTCTGAGACTGTGAGTGATTGTGTTTTTCTGTCCCACCTTTGTTGACGGATGTGACCAACAGAAAGTGCTGTGTCATCTCCCTTTATTTCATCATTTTAGGCATACAGATCTTTATTGAGACGCTGCATGTGTAGAGTCCGTAGTCCCAAAACATCAGTCAAAACGAAACGATTATGAGCACTGACATCATAAATTATGAATGCCCAATTATAGTGGCAAAGGAACTGTTCTGTCTGCAGGTTATCCAGTGCCTGACTGAAATCTTTTGAGTCTGAGTGTATCAGATGTGATATGATGTAGCTCACAGAAGGTACTTGAAGAGAGAGTCTTTCGAAGATCAGAGATACAACTGATCCCATAATAATCCCATGATAATCCTACTGTGAGACAGCACTTAATCATCCAGTTTGTAATGTGATATGGATTAGGCCATTAGCTATCAGCATGAGCACTAATACAACCCAAACAGCCTGGAACTGAGCCATCGACATGGACACAGAGCAGTTCCCAGTCACACCCTCTATCTCAAACGCTCGACTACATGGATATCTGTTCCAAACATGCAAGTCTCCAAATGTTGTCATTTTTATTGAAAATGAATAATAAAATAACATCAACTGGGTTTTCGCGGCTGATAACTAAAGAGCAGAGTGGCTGGATATTCACATAATGCAATTACAGAAAACAGAACATACAAAATTGTTGAAATAAAATTAGCAGCATTGTTTTATTGATAAAGTACTATGTATTGACAAGACTGTCAGTCGATTTTGGAACAAGCAGGCACAGCTATTGGTCAATAATTGCAAAATAAACTAACGAAAACCCTTTGATTTATTTACCTGACTAGTATATCAATCTATCACTAGTTACTGACACTGTACACTGTATAATGTAAATCCACACACCCTCCACCCAGGGCTTCCGGATATGCTTAAGCAGGTTTGTGCCTATATATCAATGACCCCTGTGGTAAAAGCCTTTGTTTTGGTCTGTATTGTTCTGTTAATTCTCTATACTCTTCAGCTGAATACCCCTTTCTTCCTTTCTGTCAAACAGCCAAAGAGCAACTTTCATCTCAGATCAGGTGACTGACTGAGGCTTCATCACGTATGATCCTTAAAAAAGGGGACCTAAGAGATCTTCCTCCACATGCACACATGCATATACACTCTTAAACAAAAAGGTGCTTCACAATGCCATAGAACCATTTTTGGCTGTATGTTTCCACAAAGAACCTTTAACACTTGCAGAACCTTTCTATTTCACAAAAGTGGAAGATATAGTGGAAAAAGGTTCTTTAGACTATAAAAAGATACATATGATTATTTTAAGAACCTTTGACTGATGGTTCTTTGGGGAACAAAGTTTCCCCTGTTCTTCTGCATCACTGTAAAGAACATTTATTTTTAAGAGTGTACGCTTAAGCACAAACACAGCTACAGTCATGCAATCCATACATTTCTCCTGGCATGCAAAGAGAATTATTGAGGGAGAAAAAATGGGAATGCATTTGAAAAATGCTCCACCATACAATGCAAGCACACCGGTCTCCATAAAAATCCTTCCATGGTGTAGAAGTACATTCTTCTCATCTAAGCCACCTCTGAAGATCTCTCGAGTCCTTCAGAAAAGTTCTGCCTTATTATGTGGTGCAGTGAGATCACAGATCAATAAAGATCTCTGTGACACAAGGAGAGTTTGTGTCCTAATGACTTTGGCCTATGGGCGACCTCGAGTTAAAAAGCTCAAATACATTCTGAGCTCTTTACAAATTCTGAATATTGTGCTGAAGCGAGTTTGTCTTTGAAGAGCAAACGTGGTCGATTGCATGCTGTACTGCGGTCTGAATGCTGCTTCAAGGCTGTGGTCCCATTGCAATTGAGAACAAGACGTTGATTGGGTCAATATGCGCAAAAGTCTTTATGTACGTGTGTTAGAAATGTGTGCCTGAGATGGTACTTTTCACATAAAGAGGAATCTCAGCCTTGTACGATCTCGGATGCTTCGCTCCTTCAAATCGAAACAGAGATACTTGTGAACAAAAAACTGTCACCTATTTTGTGCTATAGAAGAATCTTGAAATAAAACGTCTTTGAGAAGACGTCCTTGTATTGTTCTGACAAAAAAAACAAACAGCAGAATGTGCAAGGTGAACAGAGATGGAACAGGAGTACAAATTTATTTGGTTTGCATCCATTTTGTAAAAATTGTGCACCGGTTTGCATTGTTTATCAATAAACTCCAGGAGAGTAAACAAATGCAACCAATGTAAACATGTAACGGATCGTCACTTCTGGTTTTAATCACTGTAAATGTTTCTCTTGCTCAACCCACAAGCAACATCAGACAGTCATATGGGATTTTCAAGGAGCTGTGAGTGCTATACTGTTTACATTCTCTCAGATGGGACCCCGAGCACCTGCTAATTAAAATCATTAAAATCATCGCTAATCACGCCCAATTACCCATCCTAGCTCCACACTCTCAAAGTGGCCTCTCACTCTCTCTGCAAGTGTGAAGTAAAGGGGAAAGAATGGTAGTCATCTATTGATTAGCCTTCTGTAGAAGGAGCAGCTCTCACAGCAGTTTTATCCCACTGAGCAGTCACCGCGAAGCCATCGACAAAAGAGGGCCGAACATCTGCTGGAGGTTGTCTGATGTTGCCAAGACCACCAGGCCAGGTGCAGATTTTACCGAGAGGGCTTGTTCCAGGGAAAGCAGAGCGCGGCGCACCCTCGCAGGGCAAACATCCCCTCGCCATCACCTGTTTCTTTGTGTGACACCAGCTGAGCGTGCAGGATACACAGCTGCCTCAAACTCAAATCCCCTTCTTGTGTTTGTTTTCCTTCCAAAACCAACAAGTCACCTGTTTTAGGCTGTTTGCTTCGGGCTTGTTTGTAATCGAAACCATTATTTGACCAGCAATAATGCCTTCCACACAAAAACAGGCAGTACTTCATATTTTAGCTGATCAAATTAGCTGATTTTAATGTGCAGAAACTGAGAAGGTTAGTCAGGGTTAGTAAATGGAGTGATTAGCGAGGGTAGCTGGGAGGGGGCAGAGAACAATCGACCCTGCTGTTTTGCCCAGGTTTGAGCCAGTTGAACCGACTTTATTGGCCGTGTAATAATGTCGACCCAAGGAGGGCCAGCGTGAAAGGGCTGTCCTGGTTCCCACAAACCAGGCCCAATCTAGCCCCGTGTTGAAAGACCGACGGGAAGAAAAGCGACACCGTACAATGAGTCGCTGGCGGGTGAAGAATTTCAGCGTCTAATTAGACGCGGCCTGTTTCCAGAGCCACACACGGCCCAGCAGGCCTGCTGAGACCGGGCCGTGCGGAGCGCTGTGGGTAGCCACGTTCAGACCAGTCGCTGATTAGGGTATTGTTCCCGTGTTTATTATCAGAGCTGCTAATTACTTGTACGAATAATCGTTATTAATGAATTTTAATTGGACGCTGTTTAACTCATATTAGGTTGAAATGCGTAAAATCAAAAGTGCAACATTTTTTGGAAAGCTTTTAGTTTTATCAGTAATTAGAGGACAGGTTATTACGCACAACAAACACAAGGAGAACTACATTTTTAATGGATCAAACTGGCTCGCAGGGAAAAAAAATAATTGCATACAAATTGTCTTAATTTGGTCCTAATTAATTGGGTTGAATTACTTTGGGGAAAGTCCTTTGGGAAGCATAAAAAAATGTCTACTGTCGTTTGCATGGACAATTCTGCATAATTATAAAAAATAGACTTAGATATATTCAAACTTCAGTTCTTTAAGACCAAACTCAGATGGTTACTCTGGAAATGCATTCATTAAACACCTGTAACCTTGAATAACATGTTATAGCATCGTCTTTTTCCTAGCGCATCTGAGCAAGTGGTGAATTGCATGCAAGTCTTTGTAAAAAATAATGATTTTAACCAAAACAAACAATGTTTTTTGTCTTTCTGTTCGTATTGAACGTGTCATGCTATAGTAGTCCGTTTCTGTTGTCAGCAGCACAGCGCCCCCCTTGTGGCCACACATTAGTGAGAGCAACATGTCCGGTCATTTATCAGACTAACGGGACTTCTCCGGTGTTTTATACCGCACAACTGCATGATAGTTCATGCATCTTTACCAGGTGAATAACAAGAACAACAACCCACATTTTTATTCACCAAAACCAGCAGTCTGTTGAAAATAAAATGCTTTTATTACCAGACTCACACTCTTCAATACAGGAGGTTTCAAGAAGGAAACCAACACTGTATTTAAATGCAGTGTGTTTTATTTAAAAGACTCTATAGTCTATAGCCTGTTTGTCCAGCAGTGCAGGAACCTGGTTTATTTTCATTTGTGATTTCATTTTCTAGATTGGCCTTTAAAACGCACTTTAATAAGATCCACATGAAAACGCATATTCTTCTTTTGATTTCCAATCTTCTAATGTCCGGTCATGCAAATGGTGGCTTTCAAATCAAGATGCCTTTCAACTCGACCCATCCGTGCTTTTGTAATGGAGTCAGTATAATCTGATATAATTTAGCATGAAACATGCGTGTCTTGCCTCCTGCTCTCTTCATCAGAGGAGAAGCTGCAGGGCTTTCCAAGACGCACCAAAAGAAGATGCGCTCTTGGCCATCAAAGGTTGTGATGAAACAGTTTAAGGGCGATAAACTGACCTCTGGTATACCAAAAAACATGCATAAATGATTATTTTTCATTTCCATTTCTTCTGAAGTTTGCTGGCTGTGTGCATATCGTTGTTTCTATAATGGCGTCTGTAATAACATGCTGTAGGGACAGTTATCACGCATGTGCCTTTTATGTGCTTTCATCATTTTAATGATGACGATCAGATGATACTCATACATTTATTGTAGCCATGAGATTTCACAAGCAAAGTCTATTGTAAATTGTTCACTGGTGTGTGGAGTAAGTGTTTTTGCACACTAGTGTACCACCCTGTGTATTTGTATAAAACTGTTTATACTTTAATAATATACTTTAATTACTACAAAACTCCCTCCACTGACATGTCAGCGAAGCCTTTTAATTGTATTATTATTATCATTATTATTATTTTGAAAGTGTGAACAGACAGGGGGTTTGATCTAGTCTGAGACAGGCCACCCTCCTGACCTTTCATTGTTATTTCTTCATTTATTTTGCAGAGTCTAGGGCTGTCAAAGAGAGGGCAGATATTTCTCTGGACTTCTGTCATAGCACCATCATTCAGGTGATATGAAATTCTATTCACAGCATTCCAAAACAAAAGATATTTCTGTAAACTGTACATTTTCTTATGAATTTATCAGTGGATATCTCCATCAGCGCACTTCTAAGTCTACAGCAGGAGTGCTATCAAAAGACATTTCAGCTCTTTTAACACGAGGTTAATACGAGGGGACCGTTTATCAGCTCACTCGCTCATCCTTTCTTTATTCTCTCTCTCTGTCTCTTGCTTTGCTCTGATCTGCATTCATTGCCGGAGGTCAGAGCTGGAGGCAACTGCGAGGTTACGACTGTGACGTGAGGTCAGAATCTTTGCTGCCGTTTGACGTGTGTTCTACAAGGAAGATGTAAAGGTGAAGATAAGGTGAGTACAATGGGCCTTTTCTGTGCCTTTGAATTTAAATCATTCCTAATGTAGAAATTTACCAAGAGCCTTTTTCTGTAGCATTTGCTATGTGTGTATTTTGCGTATTGGTGTGTTTGCGTGGTATTTTACACAAAAACGATACAGGATAGTGCAGATTGATATGATTTTAAAATTCCTACAGTCTAGTATTTTCAGGGCACTCTTGTAAATAAATAGTAACAGGTCCTTAGTGTATTCTGAACTGTTGAAACTCATGTTAAATCAACAATAAAGCAAACTTTTGCACGTCCAGAAAGAGTGAGACAAAGAGAGACAAAAGTTAAATGACTCATAAGAAAATCTCAGCAATTTCAGTTCTAGTAGACAGATTTCACAAGTCAATGAAACACACACACACACACACACACACACACACACACACTCACACTCCATTAAACATTGTTAAATAAATGTGGTCAGAGTTTAAACAGCTTCAATAAATCTTTGGCTGTGCCGCTGATGCTTATTCATTCTCATTCAATAAAAAGGTCAGTGATAATATATTTTATGACCTGTCTGTGTAGAACATTGTATGACAGGAGAACTGTAAACTCTTACCATTTACAATAACGATCAATACCATTACAACCTCATCTTGGGCTGATTTCATATCAGACTTCCTTTAGATGAATACATTGTAACATATTCCAAATAACCTCAAATTATTAAGACCTTATTGATGGCTATACTGTCCAGAATCATAATGCTTTCATGAAGAGTAAACATTCATTGACTACATTTTATTAGGTTTAGATTCATTTGGGTTAAACATTTGAAAATTATGACGACCTCATAAGAGGATCTTATAGTCACGCTGTAGTAAAAAACAAAATGTTGAAAGTTTGTATAAATAAATGCAAAAATAAACCATCTTCACTTTATATGTGTTCTAATTGTTAAGACAGTTTCTATGGCAACAGTAACCTAGACATGTACAGTCACCTCAGAAACAAAATATAAATCTATAACTATCCCCTAAAACGCAACTTTGAGAGGTAAAATATATGGGCTTTAAAATACATAAACTTTGTGAATGTTCTTCTGTGTGTCTCTGATTTAGGCAGCTTTGCTCTGATGGTGAATGAGCTGATGGTGAGTCAATGGATGTCAGTCACAGTACATTACACTATTCTGATCTGTTACACATGCAGCTCTGACAAATATATCTGATAAAGTAAATGATCAAATGTTTTAAAAGGTTAAATGTTTGGAGATGGAACAGCAGAAATGTTTCTTAGAATGTTTAAAAAACAATTTAATATGCCATTGTTTGTATATATTTGTGAAGCTGGTTATAGATAGGGAGCTTGGTAGCTTGTGTTAAAGTTTGCTGCCACCTTTTGGTCATCATTTGCAATTACACAGGCTGTGTACTGGCCTTCCATTTTCTTAATTTCAGTAAATAGTCTGTGACCTTCACCAAAAGTCTTAATATGAGAGACGTAACAACAGATAGTTGCTCTGGTGTAACATCTATTTATGCCATATCTGAAGTAAAAAGCACAAGACTGTCAAAAACATTTACATTTCATTCTTTATTACAAGCAAACATACTTTTCTTGCTGTTAATAGCTACTGAAAAACTGGCAAAAATCCACATATCTACAGATATCAACTTTTTAAAAACTTTATACAAAAGGAGCCCAAACTGTACATGAATATTACTACATATAATCTGTGAAGTGTACAGTAGTATACATATTATATATTTATATATAATCAAATAATACATTTATGAGCAACATTACACTTTGTGCAGATGGAACAACAAAAAGCAACAGATATTCTGTTAATCTAAATAGGCTGGCATAGATTGAAGCCCCACAAGTGGCAATAAAGCCTTCAATTATAACAGTAGACATCTAATCGAATATTTGGTCACACCTGCTTTTAAAACGAAGACTTTTTTCTTTCCAGCGTCAGAGTGAGCATTGACCATGCACGTAAAAACGTATTCAAAATCATCCGAACAATAAACAGGCTGTTAAAGCTATTTTCTTTGACCTTCAGCTTTATCACGGTTGATTTTGTTTCATTCCATTTGGTTGTCTGAAAACTGAACAGTAACATTCTGGTTTGTAACAATAAGTAGTTCTCTTCATCTTCTAGATACAAAAGTAGCAAAAAGACATTTTAACAAGATATACAAAATACCTATTTTATACAGCCTCTTCCTAAAGAATACAGTGTTTCTGAATGCACAGCCAGCGATCAGTGTTCAAATGATTCCTACATTACAAAAAATTGTTTTAATGCAAAATAACAGTTTGTCAGAAACGAGAAAATAAAACATTTGTGAAGGGGACGTTTGTTTTAGAATCACCAGCTATGGTGGTGTGTAGTTGTCATTTGTGGCACCTAATTCACGCTATGCAATTTTGTATAGTGCACAAAAGTGGCTTTTCTCATTTTTCTGTTACATTCAGGAAGCCATAGACCTGTTAAGCAACAGTGAAGAAATACAAGAAATACAGTAGAATGCGAAACAAAACTACAATTATGGTAGAAGAACTGACTGAAATTAATGTATCAATAAATCCCTATTGTATTTTTCTAGGCTACCTAAATATAAGTTAAATCACATGTGTTTAGTTTCAGGTTGGCCAGCATTGATTAGTACTTGGATGTATGATAGACGAACGCATCACTGGACTTATGAGGGACAGATACAACATGAGAATATGACACTTGATAAAGCTCAGTGGTTGGTCCATTACTGACATCACAAAACATGCGAGTTTCAGACCTCAGTAATTGATAAAAAACAGTGATTTTGTGAATTACAGACAGATCTTACATTCGTATGAGTACAGTAATGCACTACTGGACCAGAAATATTGAGTTGAAATGTTAGCCTGTTATGTCATTCATTTATCTGCTCTGCCTTTGTAAACCTTGTCATGTATATATACCCATCAATACATATCTAATTATAATATGTGTGCATTAAAAGAGACATTCTGTTGGTACTACAGTGGCTGTGACTACATAATATGAAATCAACAAGAAATCTCATTAACCAATGAGATTTGTTCAAAAATGACCCTTACCCCCTTCAGCAAAGGAACTTTACCCATAACATCATTCACAATTTGCATGTGCATTCTGAATTTTGATATCCAGAATTCAATGCATGATCATCCACTGAGGTTAAAAAGCACCAGAAGGCACCGACCCACAAGAAGCTTAGAGTACCGATCAATCAAAACAGTGATCTTGATAGTCTTTGACATCACCTACTCTCTCTCTCTCTCTCTCATTGTGACTAACTCTACCATGGATGATGGTTAAAACAGTAAAAATGGCAACTGGCCACATGAGAACAGAATGATGGACTGCATGAAGGAAACATGTGAAAAGAGGTGGAGATGAAGAGTTGAAATGAGACGGCTCCGGGAAGCAAGTCTGAGCAAAAAATAAACAGAGACAGGCATGGAATGTGAAGGACAGCAGGGGAAGAATCAGGCAGACACACTCCTGAGCGATTTTGATGATAACTCTGTTTATAAGTTCGGTTCAGCTCTGTGTCCGTTTTACACTGCAGATTTACAATGAACAGTTTTCACTCCGGATTTGAATTTGAATTCACTTCAAATGAGTGTGAATTCATTTACAGAACAGAGAACTGAATCAAACCGCAACTCTTTGACATACAGCTTCTTATGAGAACAGGTAAATCATCAGCTATGAGGCACGTTTACCGAGATTCATCGTGAAGATTTGATCTTCTGCGTCCTGCACATTAGGAAGGAGACATTTCTCCCAACAAAGTGCTCGTGACACAGATAGGCCATCTGTGATACTGACCTTGCTTAGGCTGTTAGTTGTTTGTGAACAGCAGCACAAGCTAATTGCATCTGACTTCAACAGATGATAATGAATTAATAATGTGCTGAAAGAAATCATACCAACAACCCAGCACAGGGCTCAGAGACCTATAATAATACAGGCAACATGCTTTGGGAACAGTCAAACAGGATATTACAATCACAAAGGCAATATATTAAAATGTCATCATTTGACAATATTGTCAGCTAGTATGTGAGCTGTGAGATTTGTTTTGGGAACCCTGGGCTGTGCTGCTGGCACTGGAAGATGTTGAATACTACTGTACGACTGTTTTCACACACAGCTGGTGCAACGTCAACTTAAGGCAGTGTGGTGGGACTCTTCTGTTAATGCCAGACACTTTATCTACGTTTCTCTTACAGCATAAGGCAACAAACACACGTTATTATTTTTCTTTGTTTACAACCTTTGGTTCCAAACTGTGACGTAAAGGATGGGAGACACTGTAGCATTAAGGCAGAACAGTTACACTAAGGTCACTAGCTGTGCTAATGTAACCATTAGCATATCACTTCTGGTCCTACACTAAATAACTAAAGGACTATGTAATTAGAGGACGTTTTAAAGCAAATCAACAAGCAGCAAGAACAGAGTAACTGGTTGTCAGGACAACAAAGTTGTCATTTCAGAACTTTTCAGAACAGTATTCGGTGAGAGATTTCTTCAACTCTTAAAGTTAAAGGGCGAAACATGATGACAGTCCAGTTACGGTTTGTTTTCTTGTAGTTGTTCTAACAAAGGCCTGCATGCATGCTCACAGTACACACACACCTTTGTCTTGTACAGTGCAGCAACAGAACTTAGGCCAAATTTAGCCACTTACAATGCATTCGGACAAAGATAGCTGCAGGCTATGGAGTGTTCCTGGACAACAGGTTTGCGCAAAGGCAACACCAGTTTGTTCTATAAAAAAGGAGGACAAGAAAAGAGAAGCAGCAGGATAAAGGAAGAGGAAGAAAAACAGGAAAAAAACAAAACAGGACGGTTAGTTTTAAGAGCATCCAAGGCCATTTTAACTGTTATCCACTTGCTAACATTTCGTGATAGACACTCAGTGTGTTTAGAAGGGGAAGGTTTATGCTACTAGCGCCTGGTAAAACTGTTTCAAGTAATTTCTCACATGAAGGATTACAAGAGGAAGTGAGCGGACTAACACAAGCCACAGTGTACAGGGGACACATACTCATGTTCAGACACACACTCTACGTCAAGAAAACAAGGTAAATTAGTTCCCGAGGCTGTTTAGCGCAGTACGCCACTCTCACCGATGATACACCCGACCCTGGTTGACCTTCACAGCATCACTGCTGCCCATGCGTTGCCCTAGCTTTTCAGTAGGTTTTGTTTTAGGTTGTAACCATGGTAACAAGTCAAGATTGTTGTAGAATTAGTCTAGATAGTTTTCCCAGTCTTGACCCTGGGATATTCTGGGACAAAACAGGTCAAAGCACTAAACTGTGCCAAACTGTGTCATACAGAGGTCTCAGGCCCTGGTGAACTGTAGGCGTAACCTGCCCCGGACAATCTCGGGCTTTCTCCTATTCGCAGGAAGGAGTTGAATGTGCAGTAGTCACGTCTGCCCCCCCAGTAGGTACACATCAGTTTTTTGGGAGGGGAGTATTCAGACCTGCGCTGGGTGTAGTTCTGGCTCTCGTTGCCACGCCTGTCGTGTTTCCGCGCAGGTGGGGCGTGGAGGGAGGAGAGAGGGGTGAACTCTGACAGGTGGCTCTTGTACAGCTTAGCATTCTGGAGAAAAGAGAACATACAGTGAGAGAAAGAGATACGGATGAATTTTCAGACATATACAGGCATTTCTTATTAACATCACAAATGCGGTCGAAACAACACATCCAAAGCCCAAGCAAAGAAGCAATGCACAACATATAATACAATGTAAAAATACACAATGACAAATCCATCACATGCATTTGCAAAAGAATCAGAAATCACACAAACCCCTCAAAACACAGATGTGACCGCTTCAGCGAAACATCAGGTTAAACCTCAGCCCAAATGTATATAAAATTATAAAATGTATATAAAGAACATATAGCCTCTTATTAAGACCATTATAATTTTCTACATTATAAACTTTCATATGATTTTGGGGCAAAATATGACTTATGTTGCTGGACAGCTTTTATGAGATTCACCCAAAAATAAACGTGGCCATAAGCATCTTTACCGACAGTAAATGAGATTTAACACGTAACAACTTTTTCACTTATTTGGACAAAATCCGAAGGAAATATGTAAGAAATCCAAGATGCTCATGCATGTAAGAGATGTAAGATGCCAAACTGTTTGTGTTTTAGAGAAGCGACTGTCCTCATCCTGTAAGCTGCACACACTGCACACCCCAAACCACAACCAAGATTGATCACACACCCCAAACACACAGCACCCTTATTCTGAAACATTCAAACCAAACCACTTCTGCATGTTGCACGCCAAACAACAGAGGCTTTAATCCAGTGTCTTGACTGGAAGGAGCCAATCGAGATTATAAGCAGGTTTCTAGAATTCTCAGACAAGTGTAATCTCAATTCTAGAACAGCACAGTTCATCTGAGAACTCTAGAGCTCCAGTTGAGTTTAGATTGGATTAGTTCCTTCTGTTTTTAGTGGTGAACTCCATGTTCTCTTTACCATAGAGCTGCTAGGCCTCAGTGGTGTTCTGAACCCCATCTAGAAGAGAATCCTGACTGTGTGTTTCAGCCCTTTCAAAGATCCTGTCAGCCCTCATTCTCTGTGAAACATCACACGTGTACACACACACACACACAATCTGACTCAAATATGATGTCATTGACCAGTGTGCAGAATATTTTCTATTTGTCTTGAGCTTGGCATCTCTTGATGGAACTGACTGTTAGACATTACCATTATTCAAGAAACAATTTCAGATCTGTAACATAAAATATACATATACACAAACATGCACATTTTAAGCATGCAAACATATAGCAACAAGGCACAAAATAATGGACACCACAGGGTACCGCGACGGCTCATATCGGCATGTTGGGAGGCTCAATGCTTTGCCAACAGTAAAGTAGCTCTTGTCATTTCTTTTGCATGTAAATGGACTTTCATTACCCTGCTGTGTCTAATGCACTGACACACACACACATGCAGAGATACAGAGAGTGTGCAGATGATCACCTCCTGCTCAGTTCAGAAACTGACACTGCTGGAGGTCTGAGACAGCATAAAGATGGTGGACTGCTCAGCGGTTAGACACTGACGCTTTGTCTGCTGTTACCACGGGTCACGGGTTAAAGACACACAGGAAGGGTCAAGGGTCAAGGCCAAGCATCAGAGGAGAGGAGAGAAACAGAGAGGTGGAGGGAGAAACAGATTCAGGGTTTAGAAAGACAGCTCACAGATTCATCATGTCACAGTTTTTGGAATTTGAAGTGTTAGAGGTTTTGGCAGTATTATTATATTCAAAACCAGCAGTAAATCAAAACCAACCCTGTTTACAGTACATTCATACGTGTTTGTTATTCCAAAGACAAAATGTTCACTCCGTGATCATAAATCTAAAACTTGCTTTGCCTCAGAAATGACTTTTCTGTTTTTATCTGCTGATGATGTCACTAAGCCCTTTACTTTCTTTTTTAACAGCCCTTACTGTTCTGGTATGCAATGCCCACTTTTCATGATCCAATCAATTCCTTCGGAGTAAATCAAGCCCCTCCCCATGTTTTTTCCTACTGAATATACTCATATATATCATGTTTGGGATGTAAAATGGGTTGGGAACACCCGTGTCATGTTAACTCGAGCTCTGGAACATTCTACAGTTTACTACAGAAAGTGAGGAAAAAAATCACACAGGTTACACGAGTGGTACAGCAGCTGATCACACACTCACACACTTTAAATTTCTTGAAGAAATTTTTCCTTACATAGTATGTGAACATACTATGTGTGTTGACACTGAAAAACAGAGTATACATTACATCCTATATATTGTTTCACAAGGAGCTAATGTTTGTTAATGACAGGTCATCCAATGAGGAGAACAATCTACAGATAAAGTGAATCATGAATCACTCTCAGAATCCACTTACATCAAGCACACTGGTCACCAATCCCACGCAAGTGTAAATCTAAATAGCAGTTAGTAGCCTTTATTATAAATCTTTACAACTACTTATCTAGTTCAGACAGACAATAATTTTGTCAAAAACAATACAGATTCTTCTTTCAAAATCGCTGTCAGCCATATAGCTGTCGTTTTTAATTTTTCATTGTGCATTAAATTGTACTGTCTGTTTTGATGTTGATTGTTCGGCTGGTAAAAAACAGGAAATTGTTTT
Source organism: Chromobotia macracanthus (assembly GCA_036877525.1). NCBI lineage: Eukaryota > Metazoa > Chordata > Actinopteri > Cypriniformes > Botiidae > Chromobotia > Chromobotia macracanthus. Next base: position 5,185,543 of record JAZGTH010000019.1, read on the forward strand.
AGAAAAAATTCCAACCATGAGTTGTGAAAATGATGACCTCATAACCTTAGGGCCAAGGGGAGATTATGTCTTAATGTCTTTACAAACAATATTAGATAAAATGTTTAGGGTGGGCATACAATTCTTCCCTGTAAAGAGTAGGGTGTTAGCTCCACTCTTATCATTTTGATCTCAGGCCTCATGAATGCATTAAAATGCTTGCATTAAAATATCTTCCTAAAATGTTTTTGCTTGTAATATTTCTTTTAAAATGCTTCTGTTATGGCAGTGAAGTATATCACATTTACAGATGTTTGACGTGTTAACTAACTGTATAAGTGCATATGGACTGTTGATACAGATGCAGTAGGTGGTGAAGGAGTTCACCTGTATTCTCTCTGTGGTGGTGGGCCACAGGGCTCGACACAGCACCTTCTTCAGCACGTCAGGCAGAAGACTGACTATAATCAGCAGAATGATGCTGAGCCAGGCGGGACCGCTGGACAACATCTGCATGAACACATAATACATCCTCTGATAGTTCAGGAAAGGCCTACGGAGAACAGAGAGGAGCAGAGCCTTTCAAAACGTGCTTGTTTCAGAATACTGAATCTAGCGCATTTCTTTACAGGGACAAAGTGCAGGCACCTGTTTGTGTGACAATGTTTATGAAAACTAACATTCCTTGTGCTATAGGTCACTTTAAAACTTTTAATCATGCTTTTGACATTGATTATTGAAAAATCATTGATCATCATCAAAATCATTTGACATGAAATTGAAAAATTAAGGTAAATATCAAATAGCATATCATACATTTTCTTAAAGTTTTAACAACTTTTAAATGGGTGCAACTTTTAAATGTTAGGATACGTAAAATGCTTACTAAGGCGTTATCCCACAGGGGTGAAAGTGCTTATAGTTGAATATAGTTGAACATACTACATGCATTGTTGTAAAATTTAGATATGAAGTGCACACTGGGCTGGACCGTACCAAATGATGCCTCCCCACAGGAGTGAGAAGATCACATAGAAAAGCAGAGACCCCCATATGACAAAGTGGTTGATCCAGGTCCAATAATGCGTGTCCAGGGCAAGCTAAAGCACACAGTAAGAAAAGGTGAAGACGACACCCGTTAACAACGCGACATGTCTGTACTGTATGTGTCGCGTGTGTATGCTGGGGTTCTAAAGGTTCTAATACCTTTAACGTAACTGTGAACACCAGGACAGTGAACACGAGTGTTCCGAACGTCCAGTTTCCAAACATCTGGAACAGACACACAGTGAGAAAGGCAGAGAGAGATTGACACAGATGTGTAAACAGGCATTTGAATGAGGAGGTACACACATTCCAGGTCCTCTAAAAGGACCTCTGTATAACTGCTGAAAACTGACCAATTAACCTTATACACTGAAACTTTTTTGTAGCCCTATGCAGACACTTGCTGGTTAAAAAACATTAGTAATAAAGAAAGTACATCTTCCATGTCTTAATGCTGTGAAGCTTTGTTGCATTACCTGAAGCATATAAATATAAGCTTATGACAGTCATTAAATAATTCTTTAAACATCTACTGGGAATCATTCTGATGAAGATGTCTGAACTGCATCAAAATTGTATTGATAAGCACTTTTGCGTCTTCTGTTGTTTTGTCGAGATTATTAATGATGTCTGGAAGACTCTGTGATGTCACATCCATTTTATATTGTGTCCATTAAAGCCTCATAAATAAATAGTGAGCTGAGGTAGTCTTTTAAAATGCTGTAATGGATTCAGCATCGCCGTTCAGGCCCAATACACCACCGATTGGGTGCGGCGAGCTTCTACGTGTCTGTTTCTGCCTCTTTTAGGGTATTTGTTTTCCTCACTGTTTACAGTCCTGGCAAGCGGCTCAATTTAGACAATGGCTATCTCTTCTGTCTGTAGGGACTGCGGATGCTGGTGATGGCATCAATACAACATCAACACGACAGAGCTCTTTTATAAATGACTGGATCTGAATCTTTACAAAGAACGAAACAAAAAAAAGACAACAAGCCACAGCAAAACACAAATAGGTCCAAGACTATTATACCAGACGGTTATAGTGAATTGATGAGTTGCCGGTTTAAAAAATAATAAGTACAGGGACACACCACAGATGTTAACTTACCTTGATAAACAAACAAAATGAAATTTAGTGTTTATAACCAGGTCAAGGGCAAATGGGATTTAATGATTTAATGAAATATTGCTTAACTCTTAAATGACTGATCTGATTGATTATGCCAGTTGAAAACGAGACAGATAGGTGCACCATTTTGCAGTTTTGAGTAATTCCTAAAGGGACATTTCAGCCAAAAAATTCAATTCTGTCATCATTTACTTATACTCATGTTTACCTAAACGAGGAACAACACAAAAGCATTATAAAATATTAAGATTCATCTTGTGCACAATATTAAGTTGTCTGAAGTAATATGATGATTTTGTGAGGAAAATCTAAAGATTTCAGTTGTTAGTCTCAAATGTTATCCATATTAAAATTTGGCATTAAATAATTTCTTAGACAGATTACCAAAGACATTTTGACACCATTTTTGAATATATGCTAAGATAAACTAAAATTGAGAGCTGCAGCATAAAATTATCATTACATAATGACTTCTATAAATTACTATTTGTCCCTCACACAAAGCTGTCACATAGCCTTTAGAAAACTTGGGACAGTTATATGGGCTATTAGGGTGCTTTATGTCATTTTTAAGGCGTGACAGCCCCTGGTCACCATTTATATCACTGTATGAAAATAATCAGCTCATTTTGTGTTCCACAGAAGAAAGAAAATAATACCAGTTTGGATTAACATGAAGGTAAGTAAACAATGACGAAAAATGTATTTATGAAAAAACTACTATTTATTTAAACAGTTCCTGCAGAATTTCTCAAAGAACTTCTAACCAAGATTTTTTTTAACATGTTAAATCTCATTATTACAGCTAAAGGAAGTGCAACAATGTAAGTCTTGTTTACTCATTGGCCCTTGCAGTGAGTCATGTGACGATGGATGTGAACCCTACAGTTTATGAAAATGACCACACATGACCACACCTCTCTGACTCGCGACGTGACACACAGGATGTACACACATATTCCTACTCGATCACAAGATGACAGACAGAGGAAGATGAACGAGAGGGTCGCTACTCTACCTACTGTGGCCGGTCCATGCCACGGGGGACACTGGGATGTCGTATGGATCTGTTTTGATGGCAGTGAACGGTTAGTAGACACTATGTGAGTGGGGTTGAGGGGCTGAGAAGGGTAACAGTAAAACTAAAACTAAAAATAGGATGAGAAACAGATAGGGACAGGCTTACCATCTGTGTGTTGGTGGCCATTAGCTGAGGAAAGGAAGAGAAGCAGAAAAAAAGAGAGGCCAAAAAGGGAAGGTAAGAAAGATAGAGGCATAGGAGAAAAAGAGAAAGAGACAGAGAGAGAAAACAAAAGAGAGGGGAAAGGAGCAAGAAAGTAAAGAAAAAATTAGGATGTTATAACTTAAAAAAGTAAATCAAACAGGCAAAAAAGCAATCCAAAAAGGTTACTATGATTTAACTTAATGGCACAGAGAAAGATGTCTGGTCTGACTGATTACCCAGCATGCTTTGTGTTGCATAAATGAATGGAGAAGCACCTGTAATGACTTCAAACATTCGCAAAAGGAGGACAGACAAATGTCTGCGAACCTCAGTTAAGCACAAATACAAAGTGTACTGTGAGTTACAAGCTTTGAAACCACTTTGCCACAAAACAACTCACTCAACAAGCATCGCCGCTCATTCAGTCTGTGTGGGACAGCTTTATTTGATTGAGAAAAACTAAAAAAGTCTCTCAGAAAACACACAGACAAAATTTGAAAACAGAATTGTGGGTTAGGCGGCGAGTACATTACCTGTCCGTTGCTGGTGAAGGTTGTGTTGTCGAAAAGAAAGAAAGCACCAAAGAAGAAGACCATGGCGTCAAAGACACCCAGAAATGTCCAGTAGATGAAGGTGGGCCATCTCAGATGCGAGTTCTTGGCAATATCTCTGTAAAAAATAAACAAAATTTAAACCTACTGCAGAATTGATTCATCAGTTAACTAGTGGAAACACTGTTGCTTAAAAATACTTAAAGCTGCAATCCGTAACTTTTGCCTTTCCATGGCCATCGCAGTTTGAAAGACAAAATTGAAGGTTATTGACATACTTTTATTTCTGTATGGTAAAGCCAAACTGACATTTCCTACAACATCCAACCCAGCACCTCAGATAATAAATCATTACTATAAACTCACCATAGTGAATCAGGGTAAGGTAAGGAGATTTAAACTCCTTACCATAAGTGATTAAAACTCCTGGAGTTTTAAACACTGATCTGTTATATACTTGCTCAATAACTGGATTTTTTTATTTTTAACCAAAACAAGTTATAAATTGCAGCTTTAATTACTGCATAAATATTTGACCTTCATATGTCAGAGACCATGTTAAACATGTTGACATCCTTTCCACTGAGTACACAGGACTGAAGAAAACTTTTTTACTACACAGTACAAATTACTGTTGTTTGTGAGACGTCTTTTCAAAAACAACAGCTCAGTTTCAACCTGAAATGAAGTTTGAAGGGAGGATATTAACTAAATAATAATAATAAAATATTATTTATATTTATTTAATTATAAATTATATATTAATAAGTCAAATTCACTGGAGTCAAACGACTGCCCTGTCTCCCTATGACAAAGAAATGATGCAAAAACTAAAAATAAAAACTAGATCAATTGTTTTCTGCTGAGAAAGTGTTCTGTTCTGTGTCAGTAACAAACACTGTGGATTTCTATTGAACAAACAATGCAGAGGAATAAGAGATAAAATACGGAGAAGCTATAACACTATTTCTGTGTGAAAATTGAGTTTAGTGCGAAAGTGGGTCTTTGCGAATATGTTTGCCCAAGGCTGATCAAACTGACCAAACACTGAGTAATATTTGGGAGCATGTTCCTGATGACGTGATTAACCTGGAGGTTTAGTGTCAGGAAAAAACATTTTATTAAAGCAGCACAGGAGAGTAAGAAAGAGAGTGAGAGAGTGAGAGATTGGGCTGCATTAGGCAGGTCATTAGACAAGACACCAAGTTGCAACACCATAATAAAGAGGTATACTAATACTTGTTATACTAGTGATGCGAAAACTCTGTTATTTTAAAAGTCTTTTATGAATTTGCTCTAAAGTTTGTTTGTTTAGGACAAGAGGTTATGATATTAAATCTCAGGACATCAAATATTAAACGTGTATGTGATTCTGAGCAAGACGCCAGTCAAAAATGAGGACAAGGTCGGTATATATAGCCGGTTTGTGGACAGGGATTTATCAGCCTGCCTCAGAGAGAAACTTAGAGACAGAAGGTTCTGAACATGCCTTCCAAAAAAACGTGGAGGCACATCATTTATGTTCCCTAAATAGCACTTACTCTCACCCTTTACTTAACTTAAACTCAGGCCTTTAACTTAAAGAAGGAAAATACGTCATTGTAAAACCCTCATGTCTTTCCAAACCTGTACGCTGTTAATTGTTCCAAGAAGCAGAAAATATTTACAGAAATCTTCAAGCATCTCATTGGAACCGCAGCTGTCAAGCTCATGCCACAATTTACCAGTTTCAGAAAAAACTTCAGATGGAAAACAAGATTTGTGAGTTTTAAACAACATGGAGGTGGGCAAATAATGAAAAAAGTTATTTTTAGAAGAACTAGTCATTTAAAGCTTTGACCTAAACAATGAGAAGATTTATACAATTTTAAACCATAACCATGACCACACTGTCAGATTTTTCTGTTTTTGTCTGACGGGTCCAGGTGTTCTCCAGGTGAGGAGGTTGGAGGTTCTTAGACTGACCTGTATAGAGATGGATCTCGTTTGAGGATGTCCATGTTGATGTGCTGCTCCATCAGACTGAACAGCAGGATGGGTAACGAGGTGAAGCTGATATTGTACAGGGTCAGATATGCTGTGTCATACAGTGGCTGCAGAGGGACAAAACCAGTTGTGCAAATCAAAAACCTGTTAATGCTGTGAAACAAGTTCATCATCAGGAGAAATACAGAAACAAAATGCTCCATCTCAAATGACGTAACAGTGATCACCCTATGAGACGTGCGATTACCTGCTGAGAGAAGCCACAGAAGAACTGATAGAGAAACTGAGGGAAGATAAAGCACACATTCTGTGGGGAGAAAGGAACAGACGCTCAGTACCTGATAACTGAAACACTTCAGTGAATGTGTGAATCTGATTGCTGAAAACAGCGCTGCGTTACAGCTGCATTTTATAGTCAGAGCTCCTGGGAAAAAATAACATCTATACAAATTAAGCAACTTTTGGCCTGCAGGAAATTAGATTTTTGTGTCAGAACCGGACTATTAAGGTAGTGACAGGCTATTTTGCCATCTGTTTTTTAAAGGGTTAGTCCATCCAAAAATTACAATTCAGTTTACTCACCCTAATGTTGTTCAAGACAGGTTAAGTAAACCAAAGAATGGACAGAACTTTCATTTTCTATCCCTTTAACTATCAGAATTGTTTTTACAGTCTACAACTTACATTATAATACATCATTAACATGACGTATGTAAAAACAATATTTTCCATTGCAATGTAACGTTCACAATCAACAATTTTTCTTAGATGAACCGGAACAGCCATATAACATTCATATCTGTATCACCTTATAGAAGAAGTACTGGACCAACTCAGCGATTCTGATGTAATAATAGTGTCCGTGTACCAGCAGCATCTTCTTCAGGTGTTTGAACTTTGTAATTGCATAGTCGCTGTTACGAGCTGCCTGCCGCCCCTCTTTACCCATAATTCCTAGAGTCAAAAAACAGTCAGTAAGTAACTGTGCATCAAACACTGTGACGTAAGTTTTTATTCTTTTATATTTGGCAGACCAGGCCAAAGATTTAATCACCGGCTTGGAGAAGCTAGAGTTAGTGAGTGAAGTAACTACGTTTGGTTCTGAATCAATGCATGAATTCACCTATGCCCACGTGTGCTTCCAGGATCATGCTGACATCATTGGCCCCATCTCCAATGGCCAGCGTGATGGGATGTTCTTTTGATGCTTTTATCAGCTTAACAATCTGACAAAACAGTTTTTATTTCCACAGGTCAGATCAGAACATCTGAGATCAGACTGTAGGATAATGTAAAGACTTGCACGTTCTGTATGTATGAACTGACTCTGGATTTTAGCACATATGGGTTAAACAGGATTTTACTGCATTCACTTTGAGGATGGAGAACTCAGTAATTGTCTTGTAATGCTCGGTTCTCTCACATCTTGACTTCATGGCCTTTACAGTGTGTTTTTTCCAGGAGTCCAAGCGTGTGACTGACAGCTTTAGTGTAAACGATAATGAGACCTCATGAGATATCGAGACCTCAAATTGTGTTAATGTACTCACAAAGATCATAAAGCCTAAAATCACCTTCATTGTGGGGACCAGTCAACAGTTCTCATGAGAAAAATTGTATACATAAAGTTGTTTAAAAAACAACAATAATTAAAGTCAATGGAAATTCACTCAACCATAAAGTTTAGGGTGTGAAAAATATTAGCTAAACATAACAACAATTAAAGTCAATGGAAATTCAGTCAGAAAAACAAACTAGTGATAATTGTTCTGGGATCATCATGTGATGTCTGTTGCTTTGTTTCTGTAGTTCCTCTCATTTTCTTTCATTTCTTTCATAGTGCCGTACACATTAATGTACTCTTACAACACAAAGAAACATTGAAAAAGAGAATAATGATTTTACAAATGTTTGACAGGATGATATGCCTAAAAAATTTGTGTTGTCATAGAGATGACAAACTACTAAAAGTTCGCCAGCATCACTATGTTGACTATTGCAAAGACTTCAGAAAGGCTGTACGTAGATGAGTAGCCTTTTACATTGTGTAAATACGCTGTATTGCATAATGCTTTCATTATTTTCCTTGCTTGCGCAGCCCAAGTGACATCAGCCGAAAAGAGTCATTACATGCACTGCCTGACAGGAAATTATGTCAAAAAATGAAGTGCTGCATTACCTGTGCTTTCTGTAAGGGAGCCATCCGGCAGCAGAGCACAGCGCTGCAGTTCCTGCAGATCTCCAGGAAGATCTCCTTATAGTTTCCTCCATTACTGGTGCCTTCCTGCGCGGGCTTCAGTACAGCTGAGAGCGTCGCCCCGTCGATTATCAGCCCGTAGTCCTGGTAATCACTCGAGAGTCTGTGAGAACACACAAATGTGTGAGAAGGTGCCTGTGTGTGCGTCTATGTTTATGTGTGTTTCAGTCCACCCACCCTGAGAACGTGTCTCTGGTCATACTGCCGTGCTGTCGTAAGACGGTTCTGCTCAGATCAAACAGAACGTCATGGAGGCTCTGCTCCTCTGTCCTCTTGGTCGTCAGCTCCAGGATCTGCGTATTGCGATGGAACAGCTTGCTAGCGTAGCATGTGGCTGCTGCAGTCTCCATTTTATCCCCCGTGAGGACCCACACCTTTATACCAGCCTTGTGCAGGGACTCGATTGTGTCGGCCGCTTTGTCCTGCAGCCTGTCATATAAAATGACACACAAGACTTCAGAAGCAGTTCATTTACACCACTAATGACCATGTAAAACAATCTGAACGATAAAGAAGGTTGTAACATAAATTACAACATCTAGGTCAGGCCCAGTTATGAAACAGATTACTCTTGAAATTGGAAATTTGAATACTTAAAATGCACACTGAAATTATTTAATTTAAATATTAAATGTAATAATTTGATATAATATTTCATATTTACATCGGTTTGTGACTGATCAATATATTAAATCCTACAAGGGAAAAATTCTGTGACTTGTGTCGGGTAATTAACATTTTTTAGATTACTGCTTTAAAAGCACATTAATTCTGACAGCTAAATGAATTAGTATCATATAAAAGGTGAAAACTCTTCCTTTAAGACTGAGAAATAAATTATACTGATCCACTTCAACTATTAGTTATATTTCATATTATCTTTTACATATGCCCCCATTAAATTTTACATTAAATTCATTAGGAATCAAGAGTGTCATTTTAAGTCTAATAACGTTACAGTTACTTCTACCACATGTTAAGAGAAAGCTTATATAGCGAGAAAATTTGTTGCACTGTAGTCTGTGACTGATAAAGGACACTGCAACACTGCGAAACATAAAATATGAAAATAACAGCTTTGGACTGGACGGTCTCTAAGATATAGCAACATCAGGAATTCAGCATAGTACAGAAGAAACAATAAAAGTTAATGGACCGTGCTTTGCATGGCTGGATGGTGGAGAGGTCTTATACTGCAGTGTAATGTCTCAGCCCACTTCACTCAGTAATTAAGCAGCCCAGCAGTCAGGACTCACAGTAGCATACATACTGCGGGCAGATAATTAAGACTCCACCCCCCACTGCACCTCACTCACAGCCCAGCCAGACAGGAAGTGACATTCTCAAGAGTCCCGGGAAGAAGCGAGAAAACGTTCCATTAAACTCCTTACTAAACATTCTAATAACATAAACAGGGTTTGTAAACGGGCCCTATGACCTGATGGTGGTCTAGGTAAAATTATGCTCTGCAAATAAGTACATCTGGAGACAAGGAAACAAGTTCTTGTTTCAGCTTGTCATCACTTATAGCCAGTCCCCATCACCATTTTGGTTCCCAGCATGCCAATGCAATGCAGGCCAATCAATTCTGATAAAATCAACCCAGTCTTATAGTTTTTATCTTATTAAATATTCGCTTTATTTTTCTTTGACTACCTTTACGGCTTTGCATGATCCTGCTGCGAACAGTCAACCTCATTGAATTAGCTCTCAGTGTGTTTGATTATTACACATGATTGTGAGGGACCTCAAAACAGTCTCGTTCCTGATTGCATCTAATAATTACTATTCGTTTTCTCTGTCATATTCATTAAAACCTCTGACATGGATTAATGTGTTGATGTGAAGCCAAAACAGTAGCTTATGAGAGAACTATCAGCCATTGATTCAAGAGGAGTCTAATTACGTTAGCCGCTCGTTATCAGGCAACACTGATGCTTAATGGATGCACTCTATTGACTGGCTGAGCAATTATCGTTCTGTCACACCTCATATGCGTTTTCATTGGATGCGTTTCCACAGCTGCTGGACTGATCGGAACCTATATGAATATGTACCAATATGAATGTAACTAATGCACATCCACTCGATTACAGTTCAGGAAAATACAGGATGCTCCTCATGGGTGACACTGGTTGATTTTAATATAGACATTTTTATCAGTTGGTGTGAAAACAAACAGTAACCAGATATAGCAGGATCATTAGGACAGCTGCGATGCTGCACTGACACAACGTAAAACTTTAATGCAATATGATGACAAAACAAGTCATTTTTATGAATTGAGTGATAGGAGAGTTGCACACAAAGCAACTTTATGCAGATACGCTGCCCCTGTGACAACCAATAAGAATGCAGACAGCAATCCGGGTCTGATACAGTTGAATAGTGTGATTGAGTAGGAGAATAAACAATGAAAGAGATTCTGTGCCTTAAGCCACTAAATCACTTTTAAATTTCAGTCAGTCCATTTCTGCTTAGAGTCAAAAGACCATTTATTTCTCCATAGAGAAATTAAAAATGTACATATAACCTAACATACAAATATGTATAATGCAATTTATAATGCAATGCTTTTTGATGCAAGTTTGTGCAATGCCTCATGGGATGTGTAGTTCTGTGGCTCATAAAGCATGCTAGTACATAAAGTTGACTGATTTCTGAGCTTACTGGTCTAGTTCATGACTTATTTTGAGTATTTTGAGTGAATTAGTTTCACTTCAACAGAATAGAATTTAATACTGCTAAATCAAACTGAACCGACCTTTGGTCTTCAGATAAATGTGATTAGATGATCGTTCACCTGTCTTCCACAGCCGTGGCTCCCAGCAGGATGAAATCCTTCTCGATGACATCATAAGCTTCAGCCAGTTTCCTGTCGCGCTCCTGCAGAGCCAGTTTAGCGCTGCTGAGAAGTCGACACACATCTTCATACTCCTCGTGACTCAGCTTCTTATACGCCACACAAAGCGTCCGTAGCCCCTCCTACAGAGAAAAGATTTGTAACAAAGTTGTCATCACCTGCCAGGTACATTCATTCACAAATTTTAATTCCATACCAGAATTCATTCTTCATCCTAAACCTTGATGTAGAATACATCTGTGACTGTATTTTAAATAAACATGATAACTAAATATACATAGAATTAAGTTTAGACTTTTTCCTTCTCTACATTTTATCAGTATGTGTGTTAACTGGGACTCAAACCCATGACCTTTACCCCTTTATGCTCCACCCCTGTTAATCTACATAAACACCACTAAACATGAGCACCACTTTTTAAAGATAGATGCTACAATTACAAGGTTCCCATTATGACTGTTTATACAACACTGCTATGAGAGCTGTTTGTCACTTTTGGCTTCTTCAGATCAATGATTCTATTTTGTCTGTTTCCACCTCTTCACTACAGTTACTGAAGTCGTGAATCAGCACCTATCCAAGTGCAACCAAAGCCCTTTCTGAAGTGATGTCATTACTGACCCAGATCTGCCAGCAGCACAATGAAATAACGTAGAGCTGTTCCGATCTCAGAGATCAGATTCATTACTCTTGCCCGGGCAAATATTATATTATTTCCTAGCGTACGATGTCTGAAATATGATCTGTGTCATATTCATTCAATTATGAACAGAAAAATAGAAGAACAAACAACTTCTGGTCTTTCATAGAAGCTGGGCTAACGACTGTTGTTCTTAACATTTGTTCCTCTATTAAAAGCTAATGAGATAAGGGGTGGATTGCATTTATAAAACATAAATTACAAATATACTGTCTTTCTGTTTTTCCTTCTCTCTCTTACTAACGTGTAGGTACTTGACCGAAATGTCTTCACTCAACTGTTAACTTTAGATATGGCGTTAACAAAAGATGCTCAAACAGAAGCATGTGAGAAGATCTTGTTTTCGGCCAAGATCCAGGAAGAAGGTGCTTTTGTGGCCTATAAATAGCTTTGCTATAATAAGAAAGAAGATGTTTCCGATTTCTGCTCACCACAGCATTTTGCTCTACGCGCGCTCTGACCTGCTCCACCTTCCCAGAAACCACTCGTGGGAAAATCGAGGAGTCTGCACCTTTACAGAACAAGTAGTACTCGCCTAAAATACACAAACAGTTATGAACAAAGTGTAAACAACTGTGCAACCAGTGCAATATGTCATGCATACAATTCAGGCTCGTTATTCATTCATAAAACAAGTAATTAATTCATTTGTTTAAATACGGGTTTGCTTTATTTAATTCACTCTTGAAGTCAACATGTTTACTATTATAATACACATTGCAGTTCTTATTGTGAATGAATCATCAGTGCATGTATTTTTATTTTAAAGAACACAGTAAGTGTCTCTGTAAACATTTATCGAAACTGCTTCACCTCTAAAATGATTTTCTATTTCAGCTCAGATCTCCAAGCTCTCCCATTTTTTAAGACCTCATGTTTGTCAACCTCCCTTCCAATCACCTGCCTCTATTTAGGTATGTCCAGTTTTTGTGATCCAATCAATTTCCAGTGAATAAAATCATGCTCCGCCCTTCACCTTGACCTTAATTAGCAAATCAGTTATCCTCTCCGTTTGTGACTGAATGTATTAAAAATGAAATTTCCTAATTGCTTTTAAATAAGAAGATTAGTATCTGGTGATTAATTTGGTAAGTAAGTGAATGTGTTCAGGAATCTTACAGATGTCTAAATCCAGCTCTCATTTGTATGCTAGCAGCATACTGACCCACTTGCATTAACTGGACCCTCCATTTGGACACACACGGTGACTGAGAAACATTCACTGGAATGTGAAATTGTCACTTGCAGTTTCAGTTTGTGTGTGTTCACTTAGCAATATATCAGCGACAAAATTAGCCCAAGATAGGGAGTCAGAATTATCCCTAGAAGCAGTGTCAGTTATCTGTAGAAGACAATTTTCCCTAGAAGTTAAGTCTGACAAAACCTTCCTGTTGTCTCCTGTGTAGAGACGTATTTTATTCTGAAGGATTTTTACTTTTAATTTCTACAATTGCAAAAAGATTTTAGGGGAGGGTTAGGGTTTGGGCCTGGAGATTTTTCATCTTACCTGTGCTGGATCTTACAATTACGCTCATTCGTCTCCTTACAGAATCAAAGTTCAAGACCTCCAGCAGTTCAAATCTGCAAATTCACAAACATGCACAAATGGAAAATTACATGCCGATAATGAATTGAAGGGGGTTCGTTCATTAACACGTAACTCCACATATATTAGAGGAGTAGGTGGTGTTATAAAGGTGGTGTTATATAACACCATAGGTGGTGTTATAAAGGTGCTTTTCGGATATCTTTAATGCAGAGCGTTTATGTGACTGGGCTCTGTGTAAGCCCCCAAATTCTTGTCTGCAGGACAGTGTGTAACTGCACTAATTATAGCTGGTTCTTCTTCTCCAAGGACACGCACACACACCCACAAACACCTGTCCCTTCACAATTCAGCAGATCAACAAACAAACGAGGGGTCTAAACTTCACCAGCCCCCATGACAGTGTTAAATACACATAACACCATTACATTAAAATGACAACCTGCTGAGTAAATACACAGATGATTATAGATTAGGCTGCATAACCCAGCACTACAGCAATTCATTTCCGCTTCACACCATATGTGGCAAAATGTAACGCATGACAAGAAAATTAAAGACACAGTCTCGCTGTAATGCAGTGAGGGGGTATGGGGATACCAGCTGTGTTATAAAGCTTAGGAAAGTGGGATTGTGGGTAAAGCTTCTTTCTCAGACTGACAGAGTGGCTAACTGCCTAAAAGACTTCTTAATGCCGGTAACTTCCTGTTGGTCATTGCCGTCATGCTGTTTTCCAGATGGCTCACCTCTCCATCTCATCCTCCCTGTTAAGAATCTCCATGTGACTGTCCTTCAGGCGGAGATAAGTGAAGCCCAACCTGAGCAGATGAGAGCAGGAGAAACTCATTATGTTACTGTGATGTTCACGAGTCCACAATATTTTATAAGCTGATCTCAGAGAGAAAGGTTAAGAAAATGTGTTTTGCCATGAGATTTTTTTAATGCAGGCGTGTGTGTGTGTAGGTGTCTCGCCTCTTCATGCCCTCCACCAGTGCGACCTCGTCTGGAGATGAAGAAATGTAGAAGGAGGTGGATATGCCTTGATGGATTCCTTTTTTAATGCTATCCACTGTCTCCTCTTCCTTAACCTGAACCGTGTGACACAGACACAGAGCCCGGAAGAACAGCTCCTCACGCTCCTGATGACACATACATGAAATGCCAAAGAAGGAATACGATCCCAACTAAACTGTACACCTAAAACAAATAGAGTCATTAGGGGATCAGAAACAACATTTAGAAGCTCACCTTTCCATCTACACCTGGAGAGGAGTCGATCATGTCCATGCCCACTGCCCCGGGTAAGACCTGCCCATTACAGATGGCATGTGGCACATAAACATGCCCATCCACACAACATTCCCTCAGCTCCATGTTATTTTCCGTCAAAGTTCCAGTTTTGTCTGTGAAGACGTATTCCACCTGAGAAAGATTTCATATTTTACATCTCACATATCGGCACATCTCACATCTAATCACATTTGGACAAATATCACATCCAATTACATGTTGTCTTATTACATTTAATCACATGTTAATACAAATCACATCTAATCATGTCGACAAATATCACATCTATTCAGATATTGACCCATCTCAGCAGTTTCTAAGGTAACTGAAGATGTTTCCCACCTGTCCAAGTTCTTCATTAAGGTCTGATGTGTTGACGAGCGGTCTCTCTCCGATTTCCTCATCAAACATGTCATCATCCCACAGGATGAAATAGGAGCCCAAAAACTTCTGCATTTCCACGGTTACGTACATGGACACAGGAATGATGTAATTGAAGAGAACCATAAAGGCCAGGAAATCTGTGAATGCCCGGATTAACTGAAGGGATAAAAAGAAAGAGAATATGATGACATGCAGTTTCATTTTCTGAATACAATAAGAAATATTGGGATAATATTGGGATAATTTCTCTAGAATTTTTTTAAAATAATTTTAAAACCCAATTCAGGTTAAAAATTAAAGAAAGACTTTAAGCCACAAAAGTTCAACAAACAGATCTACTGTACAAAACAAAATCCAGTCTCTTGTTTAATCATTGTTCAATTAAAATAATATTTTACAAAGAGTACACAGACACATTTCACAGAATGTTGCCACTGTTTTGCAAAAGTATATTCTGGATGTGTCTTTAAGCCCTTAAATTTGTGTTATAGTCTAAAAAGTGGATTATTGCTGTACTCAGAAAGTATTGCATTATAGTTTACATACTACATGTCGTTGCCTCTCTGTCTCAGTTTTCTGGTTGTAGTAGGGCTCATCTCTGTTTGGGTCAGCCTGCCAAACGTACTTTAGGACAGTATTGATCAGAGCTTTACTGATCAGAATGCACAGGTACACGATTAGGTAGGCATTCATAGACCTGCAGGAGAAACAGGCATTTTATATACATAGCGCACAAATGATAATTTATTAAGGGGAAGACGTAGTGGATTGGGCGACAAATTCTATCTGCAGTAACTGTCTCTAAGAGTCTCTGACTATAATAATGCTTATATCCTGTTTCCACAAAATTGCCTATCCAAATGACATTTACAAGATTAAATGAAGTGTCCTAAAAAAAATCAACATTTATTTGATTGCAAAACATCAATGACATTTAAACTCTGAAAGAGTAGAACTCTGAAGGAACCTTTAATTTGATAGAAACAGATCTTGTCTTAATCGCTGCATCTGTCTGTCTGACTGAACTGCCCAGCAGACACATGCGGGCGGAACTTGATACGATTTGTGACATGAAACACAGGGACCATACGAGCAAACAATGTGCTTTAAACAGGAGGCTGAATGCATTACGCCGTGCATGCAGATCGAAGCATCGGTGTCTTACTTTTCAACAGCTGAGCGTTTCTGAGACTTGGACTGGTAGTTGAGCGCCATTTTGGTTTCCATGCCGGTGTAGATGGCCACAGCTGGGTGAAAGAAAAGAAGAAAGGCATGTTTGAGATCAGAATTCCCCTCTAGCCTCTTTGATGCTATAATGTAACCGTTCTTACATAACTGAGCTCCTTTTGTCCTACCGTATGGGCCATTATGTTATAATGACTCCATTGTAACAAAGTTAAACATTTTTAGAGCCTGTCCTGCACTGAGAATCCTCACGTGGATAATGTGACATTCATCTCCCTCGCTCGCCCTCTCTCTTTCTCTCTGTCTCTCTCTCTCTCTCTATAGCAATTAAGAACTTTCCTCACAAGCCTCAGTGACTCATTTAATTACAGTGGGAACAAAGTGACAGAACAACTCAATCAGCATCTCTCTCTCTCTCTCTCTCTCTGACTTCCTTCTGCTTAACCAATTCTCCCTGGTCATAACAGCTTTGTATCAGTTTAAAGTGATGGATCCTCATCATTTACAGATGACATTGTAGATTCAGTGCTAACAGTGTTTATATACATTGTGATAAATGTATTCCTCGAATACACTGCAGGCCACTTGGGTAGAAGTGTCTGCAGAGCGCATGACTGTACATGTAAACAGATGACATGTAAATATGCAGTGTTGTTTCTGAATACCGTATATGCATTCAGTGTTTTTCAGTGTTGCCCCTCTGAGCAGCAGGTTCTCCGATCCCAGGGGTCTAAAACAATCGAATTCAATATGTTATTCCAAACATAAACAAATTAACATCACAATTCATTTTACATGTATTTATAATGTAGTAACACATAAAAAAAGTATTATTGTGTGCACAGTTTGTTAGTATCCTGCATTATATTTAGTGTTTGCATTAGACTGCAATTTCCTGACATTTGTATGTTACACAGCAAGTCCAGTTATAATAGACTGTAAGGAAACTTGAAAGGAATGCTGGGAGTATTTCTGTGGCAGTGTCAGGATTGGCAGAGACCTGTTATGTGATAAATTGTCTGTCCTCAATTCAATCTTTCACACGCTGGTTCTTTAATTAAGTCAATTTCCTGAGTATAGATTTACCTCGCGATGGGCTCGTCTCGATCCAAATAAATATTGATGCGTCCCACAAATCTACAGCCGAGAGGAAGAAAAGACAGAAATTAATGTCTAGTCTTGGCACTGGGTCACTGTACGGCTTTCCACACAGCACTGTACCCTGGGTTATATTTTTTAAACCCGCTTTTAACCCAGAGTTAAGCAACATTACACATTTGTAATTTTGAAATAGTGCTAACGATGCTTTTAATCCTGGTTTAAGAAACGCTGCACCAGAACAGGGTTAGCACTGCTTTTTCAGAGTGTATTGTGATTTGTAATGCGGGTAAAACAATGCAATGTTATTAATGCAATGCAATGTAAAACAATGCAATGCAAAGAATATAAAGGTTGATTGTTTAGCAACAGACAGCCAATAAAAAGTTGCATCAATGCAATATATAATAATTTAATATTCATGTGGTTTGTACAATTTCAGAAACTTCAGCATCTTAAAAAAATCTTAAATCGTGATGGAAGATATGCTAACTGGAGAGTCCAGCACATCAGCACATCAAGGTGACTCAAAATGACCAGTGCCGAATAATATGGTATTATTTTCACTAATGGGAAAACATTAAAACAGCTCATATGGAACAAGATTACCCAGAACAATGTGTGAAAAGCCCTTGTGCTAGAACACAGTATGAGAGTATTTGTGGAATGTTTGACATGCTGTTGTGAGTGTTCAGCAGTGTGTGTTTCTTTAGGGGACAGAGTGTTTGTTCATGTGTTTACTCTTGATATGTAACTCACTTGTACAGGTCCGGCTGGGGCTGTTCACATTCTATGGTAGCATGCAGTGTGTCGACCTCCTCTGCAGAGCTGAATGCCTTTGTGTCCTGAACTGCATAATAGGTCTTTGTGTGGAGAAGAGGACATGATAAAAGCCATTCGGCATTCCAAGGTCAGAAACTTTCTCTCCCAAACACACAAACACAAACAGACTTACCATCTACCCTCCAAAACAAATAACTGCCACTGCCCTATTGTGTAAGATGGGCTAAAACATATCATAATGCAGCTGACGTATTGTAATATTGTCTGCTACTACATTGTTTTGTTTTCAACATCACAGGGTGATTATAGGATATAATGACACAATTCTTTCATCACATTTGTGCCCAATTACAGCTAGTAACCTGACTGCACACAGCAACATGTCAAAAATAACAATGCTCTTAAAAGTCCCGCCTCTTTCGAGAAATTGACCAATCACCTTATGGCTGGACTCTCCGTCTAAGCTGGCTGTCGTGACGAAACACGTTCCATCTTCTCTGCTGGAAGAGAGCAGGATGAGGTCACACGGAAACGTCTCGTTCTCTTTTACCTGGACGATATCACCCACCTAAAGGATCAACGGGCATATAAAATATCCAACTGAAACATGTCGCTCTGAAACAGCAGCGATACAAATGACTCTCCGAATGAGAACACGGTTCACTATACTATATTTTTAATTATTTATGAACGTGAAACTGAACTCGTCAGCCAATGTTCTGAGGATTTTATACTTGGTTTACATTACACTTAAAGCTACAAAATGCAATTTTTGGTGTCATTAGCGACACCAAGCTAAAAAAAGCAATTGCTTTCAAACAGGTTTCCAAATATTCCCATCTGCCAAAATTTGGGCATTAGACGGTTCCATGAAAACTCACACTATTGGTTGAGCCAGTATTGCTATGTTAGTTTTATTTGGTACAGCAGAAATCACACAATGCCCCTTTACAAACAGGTCATCTGGCATTTTATCTTGTCTTGCTTAGATAATCATCTTATCCAGCACACTTCCACACTGATCTTAAGATAATTTCATTATCTTTCCTGACTGCAGTGAAATAAGATACACTGTATGTCTGAAATTTACAATACTACTCTCACATACACTAATCTGTGCAAAACCAACACCAACAAATCAACTATAAGAAAATGAATTGCCTCTTACATCACAGTGATGAAAAACAAACATGCTCATGATTCTACAGAAAGCCTGATCAGATGTAGCTGTTCTGCTGGCCGTGAGCATTGCGTAACGGATTACAGATGCTGACCGGATTAGCAGTAGGAAAAGCGGGAATGTTAGGTACTGTATTCAGACATATTCCTTCTTTTCCTTCCAGTCTTTTCTTCAAATGGTTTCTTTTGCATCTACCGTGGCATCATCATGAGGAATAAATGAATTCCCTCCTCAGAATACAGGAATTAAGCCTTGGAAAACACTCATCGGGAAAAATTGAAGTTAAGCCAAAGAAAGAAATAAAATACAAATTAAACAACAATACATGTAGGTTTTTAAATTGTGTGAGGTGTTTCTAAATCATGATTATTATTCAAAATTATTTTACATTGAAAGAGAGTAAGAGAGCAATTGCTCCACAATTATAAAGAATAAGAGATTCTTAAGGCATTGTGGGTAATATGGGCACACTGTCACTCTGTTTGTTGACATGCCAACATGCTGTTTCTAAACAACAATCTGGCTGTGTAAGCAGAAAGCTTGTTAGCAGTTCCAAAGTTTTCTGAGATGGATTGTGTTGTAAAATTATATTGTGGTACGTGTTTCTTCAAGAAAAAACACTTTTTTAAGGTGAAGTCATTTTCTGATGCTACAATACTTTCTCCTGTCCTACTTTACTAACTACATCTAGGCTATTCATAGGTTAATTTCCCTACAAAACGTGTAAATATTTTGGCTTAAACCTCCTGCTTGTTTGAGCGTCCCAACATTGGCTCAACCAGTGACGTGAATCTGGGGCGTGACCATCTGTTTGACCGACCAATGGAAATCCGGAGTGTTCAGAAAACCTGTTTGCAACTCAATGCTATTTTGCAATTTCAACACAGAAACTAGTGCAAATATTCAAAACTCTTGCAGACGTAAAGACTGCTAAATTACAGTTTCAACTGCATATACATCAGATAACAGGAATTTATGAACATGCGTGAATGTCAGAGTGTGGTCACACACCCGTAGTTTTTGGCTCTGTTTGCGTACGACTTTGCCGTGCTGGATGATGTGGACTGGACATTGATTAATCGCGTTGTCTGCTTTGTGCCTGATCCAGTCCTCATAGCCCTGCAGACAGGAAGAAAGGACAGAAACAATACAAGACTGACATCATCATTAGACACCTATAAGAGAGTAACGGGTGTTTCCTCACCTGTTTGATGGCTGTGACCGTGATGACAAAGAAAAGAGGAAGGCCGCTGGTCATAGGACTGGTGGGTGTGTCAATAATCAGCTACAGCGAGAGGGGAAATATCACGTCAGGCCGTCACGGAAAGGTCATGCTAACAGAACAAGTTTACAAGCCAATCACGTACCTGCACTAGAAAGATGATCAGGAAGTAGAAATTGGCGATTCTTCTGAACTGCTCAAACAGATTCTTCGGTATAAAGTTCCAGAATGTGTACTGTAAAGGAATTTACACATGGGTATTAAACAACTCATGGAAATCAAGTGACAAGGTCCTGATTAGATTAGTTCATTTTCTAAACAAAATTAAGAGAATTTCTTGAAATGGTTTATATTATTGAATTTGCTCTGGAATTCACAATTGTGATTGGTTAATCAAGTCACCATGCATTCAAGCAGTTTTTGTATAACAACCACTAAACTGTATACTGATTTTTGTAATCAGTGTTTTGTAATCTCCGTTTTCTAGCTTAAATGGAAAACATCTACCCCATCGGAGATAAACAGTATAACATAATAATCACACAAATGATTTTTTGTGTGGTTTCCAACATAACTGTGCTGGTCTCTCATGGTTTTCTCTTATAAGAGAGATCGACTGTTTAAATGTGTTGTGCTGGCCATGGTGCGGCTCTAACCTTTGAGGAGACAATTCTGTTGTCAGGAAATCTCTGTGGAATGTACGCTTCGGTTCCCGGTGGAGGTTCTTTATGACCAATATAAACCGTCCGGCTGTCCACCCAATTCTCCTCTCCTGTACACTGAAGCACAGAGACAGACAGCGTGTATTATTCATTTATTTAGGGATATTCATGCACCAGCCATCCATGCAACTGCTTCCTGTTATTTAATATAGTATACAACATTATTATTTATTGATATGGTCAGTCTGTCTGACTTGAGGAGAAAACAAGTGCATCTTGGAACCGCTTAAGCTAAAGCTACAGTATTAGATTTAGTTTGGTTGGGACAGAAAAAGAGAGAAAAAGGGAACAGATACTGAACTTATGGTTCTTGTCACACTTGGTTTGACTCTCAAAGGTAGAGGGAACATCATTTTATAACAAATAGCCAGTGAGAAAGGATGTACTGTAAGAGAGAGAGAGTGTGAGCGAGCGAGATAAAGGATAAGAAAACAACAGAATGCTCTATAAATCTAATATTAGATATCTAACGACTTTATCTGAGGAAAACAAGTGGTGCTTGCTTGTGCACAACACACCATCCTGATGATAGGGTACTGTGGGTTGTTGCTAGGATATTGTTATGTGGTTGCTAAGGTGTTACTGGGTGGTTACTGTGTGCTTGCTTATTGGCCAAAAGTAAAAAGAGCTCAGCCCCAAGGGTAAAGATTTTTTCAATTCTTTTATCAAAAGCAAAATCTTAAGCCTGACTGCTTAAAAAACAGGCCAACCAAGAGTCTATTTAAGGCATGATTCAGGTCCTTGGAACAAATGATATACCTGAGTTTAATACTTAAAGTCGAGGGTTTGCTCCCTCCCTCACCCAAAATATGAGCAATACTAATATAGTGATGTCCACGGCTAGCGTGCATCTTCTGTCTTTTTTTTGTGTAAACCTTTATTTCTTTACCTTTATTAACTTTAATTCTTACAGGTTCGGAAACATCTTAACTTCTCATTATTCATACTTCGCTCAATAATTCAAATGTTATTCTGAACTATCCGCTCTCTCCCAGCTGCTGATTTCACACCAGCTTTGTAATAGTCAAGAGTTCGGATTATGCAAAGCAAGCTGATCCTGGATCAGTGTAATAGAAGTCACCTAACGTATGGCTTGACACTGCGATGTGATTGGCTAATGCCTGGCTCAGCCCTCTCCCTCTCATCAGGGCAGGATTAAATCCAACCGAGCCTCTTAAAATCTTATGTAAGATGAGAAATGTGAGCTATTACCACTTTAAAAAACTACTGCATCTTTCACATCATGCAAAAGAACATTCCTGTATCTGTTATGCATAGTTCAACAAAAGGTTAATGTAGATTTCTGATCTTTTCGTATTAGGCATTCATTTAAATCACATGCGGCACAAGCATTTATCCAAAGTGACTTACAGTATGTTTGGAATCTACTTTTTATCATTTAATACATTTCATTTTCATTCAAACCCATCACCTTGTCATTGCTAGCACCATAAACACATCCAAGGGTTTGTAAAATTGCTGTCATATGAAAATCATCAATTACATAAATGAAATCCTAAGTCATGCAGACTGACATCATGTACCGCAGCAAAGTCAAACACGTCACATTTAGATCACCTTGTTCTTCCTGGTAAATCCTATGAGATTCACAGGAAGTGAGTTTGAAGTTTCTCTCTGTGACTCATGCTTCACTTTCTGTGTGTGTGTGTTAGTCGGAGTTTGTCTGACCTTGTGGAGTGAGTTCAGACTCCATCAAACACTACACACATTGCTCAAAGTCATTCAGCTCCCTGACATGACAATTCTCAGTCATGGAAAACATAGCCTGTGTTGAATCTCGCAAACCCTGTCAAGAACACGCCCAGGTCCAACGCAACTTAACTTAATGCTCCTAAAATAGGCCTTCATGCAAAATACAATTATTTCATTTTGAATTTTAGAACTGAGACGTAACCTGGATGTGTTTTCATAATGTTCCCTCTCAAAATAAGTCAGTGAAGCATTTTGTAATGCAGGAACTTAAGGCAGCTTCTCTAATACTCGGGTAAAGTATTAAAAATAAGTCACAATTTCAGAATTGTGAGTCATTTAACACAGTCGGTTTGAAAACTCAGAACACAAAGCAGACAGCAGACAGAGTCTTCTGATTTCCTCTCTGTCGCCCTCCTGAACTCTCTGTGTCTGTTTTTGTGAGGTGGCTTCAGGCAGACGCCACCAAGCAGCTGGTGTGCGGCTTAGTGAACCCTGAGTCCCCATAATCGCACCTAATCCATTCTAAAACACACTCACAGCAGACAGACCAACACTTATATCACACTACTGAACGAGTGTGTTCTTCTTGATCACCTGATGAGTCCGACACAACTTTAGAATTAATAACAAGAGTTATAACAATTAACAAAGAGTTTTATTTTATAAGCAACAACCACAATAACAAGCACACAGATGACAGTATAAACCTCAGCTTACAATATGTCAAATACACAAACACTCATTTGCACACAGGAATGGGGTTGGTGGCGGTGTAGTCACTAGTCAGAGGGATTATATTGCAGCCGTCTCGTGCCTCTGTTCCTCAGGCATAACTCAGGTTACACACTCACACACATGCACACTCAATAACAACATTTTGTAGTTGTGACCTCACTGTTCGATATTTTACACACACACACACACACACACACACATACATACAGTAAATAAATTATCATAAGTTAATGTTTGTTATCAATAACAGTGTTACTGATTGCATAACAATATGTGACAGAGTGACAGAGCGCAGAGTTGAGTGACAACAAAGAGCGTTTGCCTAAAAATGTGCTGTGACTCTGAAAATGACTAGTATATAATGATATAGTACACATCTCACATATCTCACCACACTGTACCTGTTTCAGGTCATCACCGAGGGGGCTTGTGCTAAAACAAGCTCCTCAAGATTCTGGTAACATAACACGGCCCTGCTTAACAGACTGTCGTATTTGAAACCTGATGCAAATAATTAAATTAAGAACAGAAACTCGTTTTAGATTAAAGCAGTGATGGCACTCACTTACAAATAGATATATGGAGTGTTTAATGCATTTGGAAACAGGTTTAGTATTTACAATAAATAGTTAAGGGTATATGGTAATAACTTCAGCTGTCATCAGCTAACATGTAGGTCATCATTTAATGACTCTTGAGTAAGAGTCTGACGTACCCTGTTTCTGATATGCACCCTCTAAACAACAAATCTGATTGCAAATTTGACATTTTCAGCCAAATTAATTTAATTAATTGTAACATCTTTACTGAAAATGGAGCTGAATCTGAATCAGCCAGGAATCTATTCACACTTCCAGGAAGTGGAACTAGATCATGTGCATTCATCCTTTCTTTCAACTCTCTTCTTCTTCTCTGTCTCTGTCCCTGTCCGTGCCAGTGTTTCCATGACCCCTTCATAACCCTGAGTAAAACCAGTAAACCTCTGGCCTCTTGCCCAACTATCTTGGTCATATGGGTGTCGGCTTCCCATCCAATTGTTCTGTTGTTTCAACTCTGAAAAACACTAAAGAACAAAAGAGACTTTCTTGCCTAATATTTTGAAATTAAAGAGTTCCTTTTAGGTTCTGTGGTTGAAATTGTATTTTTCAGAGAAGAGTATGTATTCCAGTTAGTGAGTATACTAACACACACACATATATATATATATATATATATAAGTGCTCAGAGTTTTATATATACATATATTTTTTTTATTTTTAAGGAGATAACAGAAGCCTTGAGGGTTTTTAGGGACAAACATCCACCAGCTTTCACCTCTAAACATGATGGCATAAGATAAAATTTGTTTGCATTTTAAATAATCTGTGGAAGGGCATTTTTATCTTCCTTTCCTTCCTTCCCTCCTGCCTTTTCTTACTCATTCCGTAGGAAGCCAAAGAGCAACCTGTTGTCTTAAACAAGTGCCAGATCTAAACACCCACACACACATTGTGCTTGGTAGCTTTTTACTCCGGCCGCCCCACGCACATTCAGCAGCTTTCACCCTCACACACACACACATATACACACACAGCCACTCTTCTTTCAGCAAAATAACAGTGTAAAGACCATTTGATGCTTGTAAATGGCCGGTGAAGAGAAGGGAAACAGGTCTAATGTTATATGATGAATGAATATAATGAAGGAATATAATTACATTCTTAATTCTCTGTTCACATAAAATCAAACCCAATTTAATACAAGCCTCAGCCCACTAAAACCAACCAGTAGGACCCACAATCTGCAGATACAACAACTCTCAATTATGGTGGAGAAGCTGCTGGTTTTGTCTCACAGAGTCAGACTTCTGACAGCCCGCAGAAGGTCCACTTAGAACCTAAGAACCACCCACTTAGAAAGGCGAAGGCTGTCTGACAGGCATATGAAACGATGTGTTTCTTTTCACAGAATATTTAACATTGTACATCTGAAACCAATAGGCCTTCGATAACAGCCTGGCGTTTTTCAGTTATTCAGATAACTCCGAAAGCATTTCTGTCCATACAAAAGTACAGAACATGTTACATAAATAACCTTTCAAACCAAAATACAGTTATGCTTGAGGAACACTCTGTTTATTTTCTACTCAAGACCTCAAACAGAAGTTCTAAATAGCAGAAGTGGGATGCCACTGTAACTGCAGTCCACGTAAAATGACAAAATGTAGAGACGACAATAAATCGTACTGCAAAAAACATCTGTACCGACTCTTCCTAAAATGAATGCAAAGATATTCATACTTAAGAACCTCTGAGAGCAGGCAGTACAAAGTCCTAAGAGCAGCAGCTGGTGAATCATCTTATCTATAAGAATTAACTTTAAGACGCATGCCGACGCTAAGTGTGAGCTACTTACAGAAACTAGCTGTCCAACTACAACTTTTACAGGCAGGAAGAATGATAAATGCTTGAATACAAAAAGGGGAGTGAAAGAGCAAGAGTTTGAAAAAAGTGAGACAACCAGGGAAAGACAAAAGAGTGAGACCTGAAATCAGAACAGACAGACAGATCCAAAGCACATCACGTAGGGCAGTGAGTGATGCCTCTGTGGACACTGGGAGCTGTCATTCAAAGCATCTGTTGTGTGTCCTGTATTAATGACGCAATCTGTACTTCACATGAGCTATTTTAAAATTAAATTACAGCAGCATTACAAGAAGAATAAACCTGCCAAAATACAAGCTTCTCCAACTCTGGCCTGGGTGTGCAAAACCTCTTGAAGCCTGTAAAAAAATTTTCTCTGTACATTCCAATGAATGAACTTCTCAGTGGAATTCTGTTGGAATTACCTGTGTATTCCTGACCTGTTCTTAAATCTAAATCCACCTCTTACTAAAGTTTTCCTATCGGCTGATCATGTGGATGTAAATACAGCTATACATACACCAAAAACTAGGTGTTATTCAATTTATACATCACTTTAGGAAAAAATAATATTATTTTTTCCCTTTATAATAAAATAAATCATACAATTTTACAATCGCACAACATCAATGCAAGGTCCTAAACAATGCAGTAAAAGCACCGAGCAGTTATGCATTATTGCATTATTGTTTTGTTTCGAATAAGTAGTTATTGGCCATTTTAGTTTTTATGCTATAGTTTACGACTGGAGTAATATCCAGAGAGCAGGTGTTCACAGTGCAAGATTTTAATAACATAATAGAGGGTGTATAAAAGAATATCCCATTATATACAAGCTACTTTGACCAATAGAACAGCACAGCAAGTTATATAACCCATGCAACGTGCCAAATTAACATTTCAACAAACTTTTTTTATTATTCAGACACCCACCTTCAGTGTTTAATCAAGCTTAAAACTAATAAAATACCAGGAAGGGTAATATGAATGTCTACATGTCTGATTAATGTACATTAAAGAATCTTGCTTACATGCTTTCAGGTAAATACAATATATGCAGTAAATGCATTATGGCCTCAGCGCTAGTAAGAAAGCATGTCAGCAAAAGCACCAATGCAGCAAACAACCTAGCTGAGATATTAAACAATCCATAGTATTTAAAATGAGCAAGGCAAGCATTAGGTGGGACTAAAAGCTTCATCTCTTTGCAATTAAGCACAAATACAAACCACTTGTATTCGCTTAATCATGGCAAAGAACTATTAAAGAGGGGAAACTTTGAATCCGGATCCGCCCTGTAATCCTGTTTTATATGTGAAATGTTTCTGAATTGATTAATGCATTACAGAACCGTCTGCATTCGTCCAATTTAAACCATTCCTCTGTTCACACAAACAACCACCCAGAGCGACTTTGCACTCTGCACACACTCTGTGTTTGAGGTACACAGGTTATCAGTTCACACACTCCCTGAGATTCGACCCCATGACTCCGGCGTTTCTAACATAACACGCTCTATCAGGAGGAACTCTATCAGAACAAGTACGTGATGGGTGTAGTGTAAAGGTAACCCTCACGGCCACTCAAAAGGTTGTTGGTTCGAGTCCTTCAAAGACTAAATAAAATACTGTAAACAATAACTCTTGAGCAAGCCATTTTTAATCCTGCCATCATTTAGGTGGCCCCAGGCAGACTGGCGTTTAGTAATGTTAAGTGCTTTTGGATGAAAATGTATTCTAACTCATTACTTACTAGGATGTATTTCTAGAAAAGAGGAAGAGTAGGTATTATTAGTGAGATATAGTAGGAATAACTGCATTACTTGAACCTGGACTTTTTACTGTTACGAAGATTTGTGCGACTAACAACCAGTTGGTTGTTTTCCTGCATCTGTTTACCCGTCTGCAGAAGAAACAAAAACAGTGTGTGTGAAACTGAGATTGTTGTGGGCCTGGGAGATGATAAAAGATTCATGTAGGAGGTTGGTCAGCTGAGTCAGGCCGCAAAACAACAGACCTGCATGTGTTTTATCTCACCCACTGATAAGCAAAGAGAGGATGACTGAAATATAGCCGTTCTAACACAACACACACGCATCCTGGTCATTGATTTAATAGTAGCTCTGGTAGCGCTCGCTAAACACTTGTGTATAATTCATGGATTGTCCACAATAACAGCTAGCGATAAGAGCTATCACGCTTGTCCAGTCAGCTCGTCTATAAAGTTAACAACATTTTACATCACAAAAGACATTTTAAAAATAGTTTGTTGGGGGAGAAGCAGACAGGCCCGTACAGGACTGAGATTAATAGGGTTGTCAACAGGCCAAACAATCAGCCGTTAGCCAAGAAACGGGCAAACAGTGTGTGTGTGTGTGTGTGTGTGTGTTTATGTCTGTGTGAGGTAAACAACTCCAAGACGCTAGTAAAATGCTAACAAAGAATGCTAACTAGCGTTTAACAGTTTTTCAGTTTGATGCTTATGTAAAAATACATTTTCTTCTCTTCTCCTCGTAAACATGTCAAAATATCATAATTATATACATTTATATAATTATATAAACATAATTTTTATAAATATAAACATAATTTAAATATATTAAGCAAAAGTGTGATTGAAAAAGACAAACTGGCTAATCTCTACAGTTTCGTCCAGTAAGAAGGGGAAACTTCTATAAGTCTATAAGCCGACAGCTTTGGTCATCTGTGGAGATCTTGCTAGGCTCACTCGCTAACTGAGGTTCACGCTGGTGCTAATAAAGGTGCGTGGATGGTAAATGCTGAGCTTGCTCTCAAACACGCTCCATCTGTTAGCTGCTTCCGCAGCCGGAAAAGCGCTAAGGGGTTTGGAAGCTGCAAGCCACGACTGGCATAATGTCCCTCTCCTACCAAGCTTCACCACGTCTTTACTGAAGCCCAATGTCATTAGCATGGCATGACTCACTCGGTGGTGAATGCTATCTCACGGGGGAGGGCCAAATGCTACATGTGCCCATACAATATTTAAGTCCTTGGAGTTAGTATCCATTAACATACAGTGTATCCATCCTTGTGTATTACTATATATGGCAGTATGGTAAATGGGAGGCACAAAACAGACATAACATGCCAACCGATGTTAGCTAATGTAAAGTACCACAATGTAAGATCTGCTATAAAAAGCACCACACGTTAAATTAGGAAGCCCGCTGTGCTCGTTGTTCGAAGAGGAAGAAGACAGAACTATATGTATGGTTTATGGTTATATGCAGATTGGTTAAATGCATGATTCTGATTAATTTATTAGATCAGTTCTTAGCATTGATTAATTTTTTATAACCGCACAGCTGTTCATGTAGTTCCAGGTTTGTTGACTTAGAGTTCCATCACAATATTCATACATTCTGTTTGTTCATTTGTTTTATTCTGTTTTCTTTTTTGAAGTTTTCATTGGCTTATTACTACCTCAGGTGTCCTTTCTATTTTAATATATACTTGCATATTTCACTAAAAATAGTCAATTAACAATAGGATTTAAAAGTCTATAGACCATACACCCATAATCCTTCAGTGGCCAAGCATGACAATGCAGAGCGCATGTGTCTGTATACACAGCAAACAGACGTTCAGACCCTCTTAAAACGTTCAACATTGTGGTCCAGATGTGCTTCAATCTCCCGGGAGTCAGCAATACAGGAGGGAGATACAGAGGGAGAGTGAACTATAAGCTGGTGTGCTTCAGAACAACAGAAGACTAATCACTAATCACTTAACCTCTATAACCAGCTCTCTCACCACCCCACCCAGAATTCAATCTGTGCTAGCATGCGATCAGCCTCAAGACCTGAGGCACGCGGACACTTCAATCTGTCACGTTCTGAAAATGTGATCCGACTATGAGAGGCGGGGCTAAAACCCACACACATTCATCATGTAGCGACTGTTGTTAACCTACAGCAGGACACAACAGGGTGGATCAATAGACTGACAGATGTCACAGTATCTGCCAAAGAATGTCAAAACAACTTAAACAATCAACATCAATACATAGTTTTTAAAACATTGCTCAGGTATTAAAATTTGTTTCTAAAAATGA
This sequence comes from Chromobotia macracanthus, assembly GCA_036877525.1. NCBI lineage: Eukaryota > Metazoa > Chordata > Actinopteri > Cypriniformes > Botiidae > Chromobotia > Chromobotia macracanthus. The sequence continues at coordinate 5,215,617 of JAZGTH010000019.1, forward strand.
TGAAAATGGTAATGTTCTCATAGTTTTAAATTGTAACAATACACTAAAGATCAACAGATTAAATTCTGATAGAGCAAACCTTGTTTCTAAACAATTATCATTATATATAAGCTATATCGATTGCTTCTGATTGTTTTTTTCCCATTTCCACTTCTTCTGACTTTTTGCTGAGCTAGTCATTAAGATATTCGTTTCGATCCATCATGAGTACGGTTAAAATAAAACTGTATATTCACTCAGTGGGACTTGTTTTATATTAAACAAGTATGAGATCAGAGATCCATTATGCTTTCCTTACTGAACTGTATGTAATTACACGGACGAGAGGGGCTCCATTTCAGATCCAATTTGGGAGTCTAAGACATTGAATGTATTTAATACATAAGTAAGATCTCTCAGTTCCTCTGCATGGTTACAAGCCCTCTGTGGTCCAGACCTGCAGTCAGCACTTTTGTCATTAATCTCATGTTAATCTCACTTGCTCCTCTTTACTGGGTCACTTTAATTAACCCATTTACCAAATGAGTCATATAGAAGCTCGGCTAAGCTTCAATACTCTGCAGGGTAATGTAGTTTATACACACAAGTGCACACATATGCACAAATGCAGGCAAGTTCTAAAGCCATGAAGCCTTGAATCATTGTGTTTTATTGTATACAGTATATCAGCAGACAGGACATAACCAGAATATGATATCCAGTTATTCGTCTGCTTTCTGTGTAGCCATCTCATCCAGCAACAGCTAAAAGCAACAGCTGACTGTTCTTGGTCTTTTAGGACCTTAAAAAATGTAAAGCCTAGCAAAAACTTAAAGTGAAAGTGTGTATTTATTCCATGTAAAAATATTCTCATCCTACAAAACTTGATATTTACAGACAAATGTCTGTAAATATCAGACTGAAAAGCCATTCATTCAAAAGTTGATTTCGGTAAACACTGTATCTGAGGAGCTTTCAAAATTGTCATTGGTTGAGCCAAAAATTGCTGCTCAAACAAACAGTGTTGGCCGTTTACTTTCTAACATTCACACATGGACCTGAGAAAACAGTTTCAAATCAGAAAGACAATTTCAAAGTCACTAACAATAATTTAAACTAATAAAAGTGATAAATAATGGCAAAAACGTATTTCTGTGTGCAAAAACAAAAATGATCAGTGAAATACGGACAAAATGTATACTAATGTTTCATTTGCTGCACAGCGGCTGTGATCCAGACAAAGATCAATGCTCCACTCATCACAGCCAGCCAGAGCTCCTGCTAATTGATAAATGGAGCCATAGATTTGTAATTGACAGCCCACTGCAGTAGAATAATTCACTCTTGCCCCCGGTGTGAACCCAGAGGAAGAACAGCACAGAGTTAAGAGAGCGGAAACATGATTTGCCGATTAATTCTCTTAAAAGTTCTCTTTTCTCTGTATCAGTGAAATAAACACAAAGTATTTCAGAAATAACAGTAATTCTTAGTAAATTCTTAGTAATTCTAACAGTAAAAACATTCTTCAACATTATATTTGGAAAGAGGTAAAAAATAAAACAATACAAGACAAAGAAAAACCGTAACCTGGCAAAGCCATTTAAGAACCTTAATTTAAGCTTAATTTAGGCTAAAATCCAGCCAACAACCTTTTAATCAGTTCTTCCTGTGTATTTACATTGACTTCTCTTTAAAATAGTTTTCAAAAAACATCTTAAAAAGATCCTTTGTTTTGCCTGATCTCTTGAACTGAACTCAACCCTTCCATTATAAACTGAGTTCTTGCATAAAGTTCCTTCTTTTCTTCCTTCACCAACATCAAATGCCTCACAAAACCTAAATTTCAAAATCCCAAATAATTAGAAAATAGCTGAAATAATAATTAAATTAATCCTAAATCAGGCACTATTTTTAAAAAAAGTCCAAATTATGATAAATCTTATCTGAACTAAGTCTGTGTTTGCTCAATCCCTCCATTCCATTAAATCTCATGCAATCAATAAAATCGCTTCAGCTTGTCCAAAAATGGATATTACATAATCGGACCACCCCTGCGAGTGATGTTGAGTACAGCAGGACTTTAGCAGGACTTTGTTTTACATGACCTGCCACAGAACCTTCTCACGTGTCCATACATTAAGACACACCTCTGACATCTGTCTTGTTGTACGTGAGTCCATGCATCTCCACCACAACGATGAATAAAACATGTACAGTTGAAGACTGTGGACATTTTTTTTCTGAAAGTCACAGGCGAGCGTTACGTAAGCCAGCGTGCACCTTCAAAAGGAGCAAAAGAAAGAAATCTGAGAGGAATTTCAGCTCAGTTATACACCCTCAAGCTATCTGATTCAAATATCTCCACACACAACAACATTTCCAAAAGAGAGCTCTAATATAAAACTGGAGGCGACTGTATGCGCAAAATCCTGTGAGAAATGTTTAATGTAAATGAAATCTCTGCTGCTTCACACTTTTCTACTTTTTATAGTTCCCAGCCCTATATGTTAATCCATAATCTTACACTCCATAACTATACAGTATTTACACTCTATAACTATACAGTATTTTTTTTGATGGTATGCAAAAAAAACAAGTACATGTATTAGTATTTAACAAGCTGATTTTCTATAGAGTTGTTTTATGGTTATAGTGTACGATTATGCTCATTTTATTTCACTGTGTCCTTTATAAAACACACCTCACTGTGTAACACAATGAGGGGCATGTTTCACTCTGAGATTCATGCTTACAAAGTGACTGAATCTATCACAATGAAACCACTGTGAACTCTTTGAACCTTTCATTGTTGTTCACTATTTCAAAGAAACTCTGTACTTTATCACTAGAGACTCAAAGGATTGTGGGGTCTTGTGAGGTACAGGCTCTGTCATGCCTATTAACAGCTTTTCCCAGCGTTATTTTAATGTTACACAACACTTGATCTGGCTGTAGCTTCAACTGGTCTCTTTGCTCATCTTTAGCTCACTTTTAGCTTAGGATGTCACAAAGTGAGACAGTTCTGAGACTTTCCATTGGAACAAAGAAAAAAAAGAAGATTCTTATTTAAATTGACCACAGGCTATCTTTGGTCACACTAGCCTCTTAATACAGTCATCCTATAGTTTACCACTGTCAAAACAATAAATGGTCACCAGAAATTGAGTGTGCACCTGAGTGTGCTCTTGAAGAATTGCATTATGGGTAAAAAGGTCAATTTCCAGGTATCCCAGGGAGAAAGATGACAAATGTTATCATTACAAGCAACACCACCAGCTAATCAGGTGTAATTCTGGAGTCTGAAAGTGCAGCTTTCTCTCTGCGTCACTGAGCGTCGGCGGCCCCCACTGTCATCCCTCCATTCATTATTATGCCACACTGGCAAATGGAGCTGCCGAAAAAAGCCAGGTGCTCTCCTGAGGTTCGCTTTAATTTGCCATCTCTTAATAAATCAATGCTCCTGCTTCCTGCGCTTTTGTGATTTCCTGGGCGGAAATCGCCCACGGCAGGTACTCAGATGAGAAGTACTAGTAGATGTTATAGAAAGATGCAGCTCTGTTCCTTCTTCACACCTCTCATCCAGACAGTCATATAGTACAGCTGTCAACAGTCAGGAGTGCTCCTGCTAGTACAATGGCAGCCAAATGTATTGACCATGTGCCGTTACAACAGAGCATTCTTATTCATAAAGGAGGATCTGGCAACAGTGAAGGCCTCCAACAGTAAATAACGCTGAATACAATGGCAAGACTTCACGACAACAAAAAAACAACGTAAGGGGTTGAAGAGTGGTTGAGGACTACAGCGTGATCGCTCATGAGATCTGAGTCAATTCAATTCAATATATATATACAGTGCTTGTTTTACAATGTTGCATTGTTTCAAACAAAAGTATCTCTGGTGAAAGATACATTTCAGAGTAAGACGCCTCATGGACGCCTCATGGAAGTAAATGGGGGCCACTGTTTTTTGGCTACCAGTGTATATCAAAATATCTTCTTTTGTGTTCCTCAGAAGCAAAAAACCTACATGTTTAGAATAACATGGAGGTGCGTAAATAATGGAAGAATTTTCATTTTGGGATGAACTATTCCTTTAAAGTCCAAGTTAGTTCAGTCAACACCAGGTGACATGCGGTCATCTTGTTCTTCATCTTCAAACTTTGTGATGCAATAATATGAAGCAATACGCAAGTTGCAAAGATCTTAAATCTCTGATAAGCAGCATGGCACCAGGCTAAACAGACTGCGCTCATTAATTAGCCTCTGCTGAAGGAGTGCTAATCTTGTAATCGTCACGGGCATGTTAATAACATGACTTCAGCCATGACTTTAATCTTATATACAAGCAAACCAGCAAACATGTTAGTCTTCATAATAACCTTGATGGACACAGACATTTGCAGGGATCAGGCAGTAATTACCATGTTTACCTCATGCTTATGTCTATCAGTGCTTCTTAAACATGAATTTTGAAACATGAAACATGACACAAGATCTGGGTTTGTAACCAAAACATTGTAACATTGTTTGAACACCGTAAAGAGAGATTTATGCAATGCACCATTATGCTGTTGAACAGAACTGGTCTAAATTTGCTTAAACTTTTGCATTTATTTTACTGAACACTTTTGGCTAAGGTTTCCTATTTTAAGTTACTACATTAAAGTGTTTTGATGCCGTGCTACACTATAAATGTCACACTTGGCTGAACATGGAATATCTTATTATATCTTTATACACACACTGTGTATGAGTGTGTGGGGATATGTGATAGGACTGTGGTTATATCTGACTGAGTGAGCACAGTTAGTCTGTTTGGCTGCGGCACAACTGTTATCTAGTTTCCTATTTTTCTCACACCTGAATAAAGCAGAGTGCATCGGCCAAACACACGCAGAGACCTCGAGACGATCTCTCGGGAATACTGCATTACGCAGAGCAACGTTTTGTTGCTCTCCCGTTATCAGAAGATATAGCACAGGTCTGTGGGGAGCTGACAGTCACTGGGTCACACTGTTAATGGGTCGTCCATTTTGTGGCATCAAATTCTGTCCTCTATGTTTGTTTGAGAGAGAGTTGTGGAACTCTCCAGCACTGTCACATGCTCGGTTTGTAAGTCTCTTAAACAAGGGCTGCTTGTATTGAGCTGAGACACACACACACACACACCCACACAATGTCTGAGAAACAGTGAGATGATAACAGCTTTCTCGAATGGCAGTCTTATCACCCTGTTGCCTATTTTGTCTCCCTGTTTTATTCAGATGGTTCCAGTAGAAGACACAGACAGAATCTCTCAGCTACAGTAACAACAGCCCTAACACAATAACTTAATTCAAGATAATTATACAAAAACATGACCATGGTAACCATGGTTTCCACCAAAATGTACTATAGTTATCAGTACTACAACACACCTGTGAAATTTAATGGAATGAATCAAAAGGTAAAAAAGGTAAAAAAAAAAAAAACAGAACAAAATTAGCTCTATAAATTTGTCTTTCTGTTTCCCCGTGAAGGACAAAACAAATATTTTTCCCTTCAATCTCTCACTGCCTTCCTGACCTGATTCTGACCACCTGTGCTTTATGGGATCAGACAGGGGTGAGGTCACATGACCAGAACCCTGGCAGCTCGATCCGCTGAACCCTTCTGTCAGGGTTAATCCCCTTTAGAGATTTCTAGACGCTAAAACGTGTTTCTGGTGAGGCTGGGTTGAAAAGAACAAGTGAACGAGGAGTGATGAAGGTTATAAAGTGCTGTCAGATTTGAGAGTTAATTTCAAAAAGTATGAATCTTCCATTATATATTATGTGCTTAGTTTACACCTTTCAAGACATTACATAAAATTAAAGAAAAGTGTAATCAGTGTAATCTTTTACACTGATCTGAGACCAGCTTCTCCCATTCCTACTTTTTACTAAAACTGTCATCAGACAGGCCATTAAACTGGTCTCAGGTCATCTACAGAACCAGTTGATGTACATTTCCACCTGGCTGTTGATCTGTGGGCACATAGCACACACTCATTGACCATCTGACATAAAGACCATCTGACTCAGCACTTAAGACTATCTCTTAAATAACTCCAACCAAACCTCAGTTGTATTTCTAGGCTTTTTGTGCATGAAAATGAGGAGATTTCTTTAAAACTAACAGAGGTTCAAAACCTCCCCATGTTTGGATGAAACTGACTAACATTCTCCAAAAATGTGAAACTTTATATCCAAATTCCTCTCAGGTAAACATCTGCCCACTCAATGGCATTGTGTCTTCTCCATTTAGAGTCACGTGTCCCTCTAAGAAGCACAATTCAATTTCAGAGCTATCAAGAGGCCATTATTTCAGAGGCCCTTTTGTCTGACTCTTGCATTAGGGAGCAGGTAAGCCCTACAGTATTTTATAAGGAGCACAAGGAAGGTGAGCTGTTTTACTGTATGATAAAGGGGTTTCAAGCAGTCTGAGGTATGAGGAATGCCCCCTAAACTCCCTCAAAATCCCCCAGAAGAGAATAATCCATGCACTAATAAACGAATAACATGCCTGTCCCCATATGTGAGTCTAATGAGGTTTCTAACTCATAATCATTGAATATTCTTGAATGGCATCTGATCCTCTCTCTCAGACTGAATTATCTCTTTACGCTGTTGTCTTTAGCTGGAGTTTGGTTTAAATGTGGGCTAGAACAATTTTGCATTGTGACATAATTTGTATGACATAAGCATATTTATTCCCCAACTTCTCTTTATTGAAATGTGAAAAAACTCACCAGCATAAATAACATTTAAAATGAATTTATATTTAAATGTTTAACTTTTTATTTTACAGTACGAGTTAGTTATGAATGAGTTTTTTATTATTATTAATATTATTTTTATTGCATACATGCCTAACTGTAACTGAACAGTCACAAAGCAAATAAAAATCTTAAATGGTTCTAAAACTTGGCTTAATTTCCATTATGTAAGTTCACTTCTCATTTTTGCAACTTCCTTACTTTTCCTTGTGGAGTGACCTGGAACTTTCTTTACAGTTTTCTCGATATTCGCTTTGACAGGAACGGACAAAAAGAAACAAAGAGCGACAGAGAGACAGAGTCTTGTTGGTTTTTGTTGTGTTAAATGCATCACTCTATTCTGGATCACACACTTTCTGCTTGACAGAGGAGAGTTTGATGTTTTCATGATCTACGGAAGGTGACAAGTCTTTCTTAATGGATAAAAATCAAGCACTGTATCACGTTGTACTCTATCTCTCCTCCCTCATACACACATCTGAAACCTTTTCAATTTTATTTTGTGCTTTTCTTTGCTAAATTCAAATCCAGAGGACCAAACTTCTTTGGCCAAGGACCACGCAAAAGGCAATCTGACTAACATATAAAGCAACAAATCACAGTTCTCTTACGATGCTCTCACTATGTTTGTTTCACTTTCTAGGCAGCAGATCCATATTCCTGCTCATGCAGGTATGATTTCCAATAAAGTCTTTGCTGGTGACCACAGATGATAAAACATGGAGCTCAGATTACCTCAGAGCATCCTGGGCCAGGATATAGGCAGTCATGTTACTTCCTGTCCAGAGTTGGGAATTATTCAGAAGCCTGGGATGGTTGAGAGTCGCCACAACAAATCATCTGAAACCTGCTCTGCAAATTATCACAACACACTATGTTTTAAGAAGATGAATGTTATGCAAATGTAACTTGTAGGAACGTTGGGGGGTCGATATTACATAATCAGAAAGGAAATCCTGGCATGTCTCGTCTTACTCCTACTACTACTCCTTTTCCTGACCAGCTCTAAGTTTTCACTCCTTTTCCCACTCTCCCAGTGAATCATCACTGAATATTAATTTCTTCTGGTGGTTTCCAACAGCACTCTGAAGACGGGAGGGGTTTCCCACAGCATCCATCCCACCGGTCACATGATTAAGAACAGAGACATTTTCATGTCATGTGGGATATAATCTCACTCATTTACATTCTACACTGTTCTTGTGGACCAGACGGATCCATCACACAGCGTGAACCACCCTTAATTAAATTTATAATGAAAACATGACAGGACCGGCTGAATAACAGAGGGAAGCTTAAGAAAGAAATAATAAGAGCTAGATAAAAATAAAGGCAAAACAACTTTTCGTTATAAATGGAAGAAGCAGACATGACAGGCAGTTTATAGAAATGTCTTTTTAGCAGTGACAACTATGTTAGTGATGGTTCAAAAAATGATCAAAATCCTCTCCACTGTTTCTTGATCTCGCATCACACATGCACACATTTTTTTAAAACATCTGTTGCCGTTTAAGCAGCATGTCTAAGATTTTTGCATATTTTTCATTAGGTAAATAAGAAAATAAGCATATTTGAAATGCAACTGATGGCTCTAACATGCCTGAATGCTCTAAACAGAAAATATTCCTCCAGACTTTAAAGAAAACGATTTATTAATACTAATACTACTCTATATATTATTTCAAATTCATCTCCCTACATTAAAAATCTGACAGCAAGACTCTGCAAACTAAGTGAAGACTACTACAGGTCAAAGCAGCTTGCTGAATTCATTGTCACTTCCTTTGTTGTGTTGGCCAATCAAACAATGCAGGGACGTATCTCTTCTCTCCTATGACCCATCTCATTCTCTGTGCTTTTCTCCTCTTATCACCTCTCGCTCCATCTCTCCTCTCATCCTCCTCTCTCACTCTGCCAGCCTGCATTACCACACATTACATCAAAGAGAAGTGGGGGGTGGGGGCAGAGGGTCGGGCTGTGCTTTTCACTGGCAATCACACACATTCATGTGACAAACACGCTCGGTCCGATCTCATGATCGGTTAGGGAAAGATAAACAAAAGCGCCTGATTCCAAGCAAAACCCGTCTTAACTTTTCCTTAATGTTTAAACTTACCTCGGGATAAAGTGATTCCAGAAACAATGACTTGCATTTTATTGCTTTGCATGTCAAATAAAGCGTTTTCTTCAAACCTCACTGATGCAGTTGTGCCTGTTTGGTTTAGAATAAAATTGGTTTAGAATAACATTTCTTTATTATGTGCAGGTCTCAACGTTTTCATAAAGTATATATATATTTTTTTTACTGGTCACTCCTCAAAATAGTAATATATCTCGTGTTTAGAAATGTATTTTTATGTGTGAGAAGAAAGATTTTTAGTTTTTTACCAAAGAGCAGTAAAGTAATTGTGTTTTGGTTTGCTATGACAACTATAATATGAACTCACACACTGTTGTTTAAAAGTGATAGCTGTGGAATGCATTAATGGTCATTTTTAACATTTCATTTGATGTTTTTGAGATTATGTTTTATACGGTATATTTAAATGAATTCGCCTCATAATACACAGCATCACAGAAAGCCAAATGTTTTCAAGGAATCGCACAAACAAACAAATGTAAGATTTGGTGACACAGAACCGAACTGATATTTCATCGAACAGTTCCGTCACCTGGCCTGAAAATCTCTCACACTGGCTCTATGCTTATTAATAAGCCCTCCACATGTCATATGGATTACAAAACTACAGAAAACAACACACACACACACACATAGACACACAGACAGACAGGCGAAAGGGATGTATGTGTGACATGAGATGAACATTATTGCTCTCGTCATGTTTATCCCATATTCCTCTTCATCTTTTCATCAGGTATTCTACAGACTGTCTAGACGTAGCGAGAGATTTCGCTCATCTGTTCGTGTGTCTGCTTGGTTCTGGTGACAGACAACAGAATAACAGATTTGCATGGCCTTCGGTGATGGGGGCTGACATCACAGGCGTTTCTTACCAAACCAGTGACACTTTACAAATCAAACTTTACAGCGACATACTGTAAAGTTACATCATACTTTTTATATTAAATATTAGCAAAACTGTTGAGTAATCAGACTGTAAACCACTCAGTTCATTCAAACACATCATCACAGAAACAGTTGTCTATGCAAAAGCTTCCGATGTCATGCTGTAAATTACAGCATTACCATAAACCGCATATTGTGAACTTCAAGTAAATCAAAACTATACTTCTGTATTCGTCTTTTATGTCCGGTTCGTTTTCAACTTTATTCCATTGTCCATTTTGTTTTTGTTGGTTTGTTTCCCTTGTTATGTGTTTGTATTTAATGTTTGGTTCTGTAAATATCTGTCTATTTATATGTCTATAGTTTTCGTTGTAATATTCTGTATTTTCAACTATGTAATAATTAAAAAAACAAATGCAGATCTGTATAATAGACAAATTATATTAAACACAAAACAGACTCCCTTGTCTTTGACAACTTAATCTGAACTAACACATCGGCACACTGCTGCCCTAACATGCTCGCATCATTGGACTCAATTACAGGGCAAATCTCTTTTTCTAAACTCTCAGCAGCTTGGACATTTGGTTTCGTGTGAACTCTTGCCTATGCTGAGCGCTAAGTGGTTTAAAAGCAGATTTAGTCTGTGCGGGAATGACTTACAGCAGCACATCCACTGAGCGCGTTTATGAAAACGATCGGATTACGTCATAAAACAACAAACAACGTTACTTTGTTTCTGATGGAATGTGACGTGTTTTTGACGTCATTCCTCTGTTTTTTGTTACGTTTTAAGTGCCATTACTTTACATGTAAGTGACCCCAAAGCGGTCCAGGACAGACGCCGGTTTTTGCGCAAAATTATTCGCATCATTAAAAAAAAAATTATCTACACTTGCGCATGCGCAATACGTCCTTTTTATTAAGGCCAGTCGCAGTTTTGACATTTCGTGTGTCATAAGACACATCTGTGATTCTCGACCCTGAGGGACATGTTTTAGTAAGCTTACCATAACCTTAAAATATAACACTAGTCTCATCACTTGGGCATTCGGGTCACCGTGGTCAAAACGAAGTCAATGTGAATGATAACTTTCATTTCACATCGTTCATTTAAATTGCAAACCCCTGTTATTGGTTACTGTCAATCGATCGCTGTGTTGTGTCTATTGCTCGCTCATTTTACCGTATTCACAACGTAATGCGCCCACGTCTCGTCTTATAGAGCAAAACAAACGTGGAAATTGTACACAACGAGTCGGCTTTAAAGTAGCAAGATCCGTAGCATACCGCAGATAAACCGGCAACAGATGTTTAACACTGCAGCACCTCCGAAAAGAGCAAATCCGACCAACAAGTTGGTGAGACCGCGGATCTTCTACTCACGTATCTCGTGATGAGGGTCCGAATGGTGCTGAAATCCATGCTGCCTCTCCGGCTGCGTTTCTTCGGGTTCTCCTCGGAGCTTGCGGGATGGGGACATAAAACGCTAGCTGATCATCCCATCAACTCTCTGATCCATGACTGCGGTTTCTTTCAGGCTTGACAACTGGCTGTCCTGACTATTGCGACCGGTACATTTAATGATCCCCCGCTGAAATGAGAAACGCTTCTATATAAAGTCCATGATCGGTGTCACCTGCACACGCGCTGTGATGGATGAGGAAAACAAGCTCTCGTTTTACAAAACTGTGCCTTAATATTTCAGGGGCAGGTCACTTCTTCTTTATCCAGCGTCCCTTCTGGTTGTCCTGTGTTGTACTGGCTTGCTCTCTTCTGGTCGCTGTAGTAAAGATCTCCCCCGGCTGTCCGCGCCGGCGACGTCACGGGCGCACGCGCACGCGCACTCGAAGCGTCACACCCACCCGCCCCGGTGTTAAAGAATTAGATGTTAAATAATAAGCCACAGCATTGTATGGCGAATATTGAAACAATAATTAAAGAGTATTGTTAAACAGCAACAGCAATATAATAATAATAATATTATTATTCATAATAATACATTTCTGTTGTTACCATTATTAGCACTGATTGTTTAGTGAATTGTGTTAAATAACCACAACAATTTAATAAAAACAACAATATAATAATAATAATAATAATAATACATTTCTGTTGTTACCATTATTAGTACTGATTGTTTAGTGAATTGTGTTAAATAACCACATCAATTTAATAAAAACAACAATATAATAATAATAATAATAATAACTGTTGTTACCATTATTAGTACTGATTGTTTAGTGAATTTTGTTAAATAACCACAACAATTTAATAAAAACAACAATAGCCAGATTTGGTCTGGTTAACTGAACAAATATCTTTTACATACACAATACATTTTACTGGTCAAGATGAGTTTTCCATATGATTTCCATATGCGTACATCTTTTCAAAACATTATAGTAGAGGGCACATATACATGCATGCATTTAGCACACGCTTTTATCCAGAGCGACTTACAGTTCATCCAAGCTATACCACTGTAGTACGGGTGGTACCCTGGGAGTCGAACCCACAACCTTTGAGCTGCTAACGCGATGCTCTACCGACAGGAACGAAAATGCATAAAATTTCTAGTGGACCTGTATTTTTATTAGTAAAGTTAAATAAAAGTACGGGGAGTTACATAATCAACCGTATACATTTTTATTATTTATCAGCAACGTCGTAAAAATGTCACACTTGTGGATAGGAACGTTTCGCGGATTTGTTTCACAGTCGGACGCTTTTCCTCTGCGCACCGCCGCGGTGTTTTCCGTTCACTGTCCGACGGTGGCGCTTTTCGGCGGGTTCCGTTAAAATGGCGCGTCTGTTACCAGGAGCTCAAACCCACCGGAGAACAAGCGACAGCGGATAAACCCGCACCCCGACACCGCTTGTGCTCACACGGGAGGGGATTGAAGCGCACCATGGCGGCGCTTGATCAAAAATCACCCAACGTGCTGCTGCAGAGTCTGTGCTGTAAGATCACGGGCAAGAGCGAAGGTAAGAAATCACATCTCATGTATTACATGACTGATCAGCTGTTTAAATGTGATTGTTTCCTACTGTGATGGACTTGTGTGTGATTATGCGTGATGTTTGTGATGGAGAGGACAGACTGCATCACTGAAATGATCAATAACAAAGGGCCCCTCATTCAGGCGGGCCCTTCGTGTCAAAAAAGAGGCTGCGGTGCTTCAGACTGAAGCCTTTATGGCTGAATATGCGTTATGAATATCAGTGCAGTTATCTTTGTATGAATATCAGTGCAGTTATCTTTGTATGAATATCAGTGCACTTATCTTTGTATGAATATCAGTGCAGTTATCTTTGTATGAATATCAGTGCACTTATCTTTGTATGAATATCAGTGCAGTTATCTTTGTATGAATATCAGTGCAGTTATCTTTGTATGAATATCAGTGCAGTTATCTTTGTATGAATATCAGTGCAGTTATCTTTGTATGAATATCAGGGCAGTTATCTTTGTATGAATATCAGTGCAGTTATCTTTGTATGAATATCAGTGCAGTTATCTTTGTATGAATATCAGTGCAGTTATCTTTGTATGAATATCAGTGCAGTTATCTTTGTATGAATATCAGTGCAGTTATCTTTGTATGAATATCAGTGCAGTTATCTTTGTATGAATAGCAGTGCAGTTATCTTTGTATGAATATCAGTGCACTTATCTTTGTATGAATATCAGTGCACTTATCTTTGTATGAATAGCAGTGCACTTATCTTTGTATGAATAGCAGTGCACTTATCTTTGTATGAATAGCAGTGCAGTTATCTTTGTATGAATATCAGTGCACTTATCTTTGTATGAATATCAGTGCACTTATCTTTGTATGAATAGCAGTGCACTTATCTTTGTATGAATAGCAGTGCAGTTATCTTTGTATGAATAGCAGTGCAGTTATCTTTGTATGAAGCTATGCAGTGCAGTTATCTTTGTATGAATAGCAGTGCAGTTATCTTTGTATGAATAGCATGTGCAGGCATTATCTTTGTATGAATATCAGTGCACTTATCTTTGTATGAATAGCAGTGCAGTTATCTTTGTATGAATATCAGTGCATTATCTTTGTATGAATAGCAGTTTATGAATGCACTTATCTTTGTATGAATAGCAGTGCACTTATCTTTGTATGAATAGCAGTGCACTTATCTTTGTATGAATAGCAGTGCACTTATCTTTGTATGAATATCAGTGCACTTATCTTTGTATGAATATCAGTGCACTTATCTTTTTATGAATATCAGTGCAGTTATCTTTGTATGGATATCAGTGCAGTTATCTTTGTATGGATATCAGTGCAGTTATCTTTGTATGGATATCAGGGCAGTTTCTTTGTATGAATATCAGGGCAGTTTCTTTGTATGAATATCAGGGCAGTTTCTTTGTATGAATATCAGTGCAGTTATCTTTGTATGGATATCAGTGCACTTATCTTTGATCCTGTTACCTGGCATGTGTAAATTATTTACAACACTGACGACAGGAAGCACATGTCAGTGACCAGAGAGTACCCTGCAGACGGATCAGAAATAGCCATTTCTCCTTTGTTAAACGTGTGCAATGGTTCAGTGGACTGTAGAGAAGACAAACCTAGGGAAATGTGATCCCCGCTTTCAGTTTCTGAAAGCACACACCCATTTGGTGCTCGATATAGATTTTGTTTTGGATCTGTTATGGATAAAATGTCTGATGGCACGATTCCAGAATGCTGCTGATGCTTCCAATTGAGCAGCACGCTGAACAGATTTTATGCTTCTCATTGGGCCAAAAACATTTTATCTGAACACTTATGGTATAATTATTTTATATTCTTATGGGAATGTAAATTGTATCCGTGTATGAATTTATTTACAAAGATCACCTTTGAATTAACTGATAATGTGAACGGAACAAGGAAAAGCAGCCAACAACTGCCAGACATACAGAAGAGCTTCAGTTCTGTTTACAAGCATCCCAGATGCACTTTATGAGGTTGGTTGAGAGAGTGACCAGAGCATGTACAGCTGTAATCCAGGTTTCTTTGAGGCAGCTAAAATATGATTTTTTTATGATATCTGTCATATTTTAAATGCATCTTCTGCTTGTGAACGTCATGCTTGTGAATTTGTTGGTTGTAAATTTTCTGTCGTTGTTCTCAGCTGATGTGGCCCATCAGTTCCAGTACGCTGTGCGGGTCATTGGCAGTAATTATGCGCCCACCATTGAACGGGACGAGTTTCTAGTGTCAGAGAAAATTAAAAAAGAATGTGAGTGATATGAATCCCTCCTTATATCAATTTTTACCCTTTAATCTAATTTTGTTGACTATCAGTTGCTACTGATTAGGGAGTTATTAGTTAACATTAATGCAATGAAATAACATTGCATTTTATCATAATTCAGTTCATAATCAATTGAAATGACTATTTGTACAGCATTTACTAATCTTAATGTTTTGTTCCAATATTTCAAGCTTAACATTTGTTACTCTATTAAGAAAAACAAGAATAAACAATGAAAAATAGTATAACCTAGATCAATGAATGCTATAAAAATGTTGATTGTTGTTGTTTTGTGGTACCTAGTTTGCATAGTTTTTAATCATATTATAGTGTCAGTGTGAATCTATAACTTGATTTATCATATTGTGTTATTCAAATCCAAAACAACTGTACAACAACTTTTTTTGTTTGTTTAAGTGTTGAAACAACGAAGAGAGGCAGATGCTGCCCTTTTCTCAGAGTTGCACAGAAAGCTTCAGACTCAGGTCTGTGTCCAGCTGATTAACCAGTTAACTACCGATTAAAACATAATGACTGGTTTAGATAGCATCATGCTTTAACATGCTTACATGTTTATTTCTTCATTTTTCTGGTAAACAGGGTGTGTTGAAACACAGATGGTCCATCTTGTATCTCCTGCTTAGCCTCTGTGAGGACCCAAGGAAGCCATCCAGCCGGGTGCCTGTATGGAATATTTCTTCAGATATTCCCCAGAGTTTAAAGAAATTTACTGTTAACAACAAACTTTTTTTTGATGTCAATAGATAATTTAGCTCAGTATTGGAATTGATCACAATTAATCACAATACCAGTATGTCAGTAGTCAACGATACCTAAACAGTGAAATTTCATATGTCTCTATACCAGGAAATATTAGGATTTCAAACACAGTAATTTATTTAAAAGATTAAACACTGGTATACATTAACAAATGTAAATAAATCAATAGTGTTTAGTCTTTGCCAATTAAGTAAACATTGCTTCAAGTTTTCCAGTAATTATTTAATAAGCTGTCAGTTATAGAAACGTTTTTATTGATGTTTGATTATGATTATCAGTACAATAGACAGTGGAGTACTCTGGCTTTGCAGAATAGGTCAGAGGTCAAATCCTCATTCCTCTCTACAGGTGTCTAGTTATGGAGCTCTGTTCGGCCAGGCTTTGCCCCGTGATGTTCACTCCACACCGTTCTACTACGCCCGTCCACAGAGCCTCCCTCTCAGTTACCCAGAGCGCTCTGCAGCCGCCCATAATTCCAGCATGGGCACCAGTGGAATCAGCAGTATGGGAGTGTTCTCAATCAATGGACCGGGCCCGACACCTCCATCTCTGCTCACAGGGTGAGTGACAGCGATTGTACCACATTCTATAACACTATGTTGTTTAATATGCAGGTAAACCAAGTCTGGGAAATCTCTCACATTTAAAGATCAAGGTTTCTGGTGTGAATCTTCATTTTTTTTGTTGTTTATGGTCAATTTCAAGGTTCAGTGCAGCTATTTTTACAGATACTTTTGCAAAAATTTGCTTGACTATTAAACATTCAAAAAATAAAAAACTGATTTACATAGGAGACATGGGACTCAAGCCATTACCAGAGACCATAATACAATATAGACTTGTGTGTGACATATATAATATTTAAACTGCACAGGCCAGCACCACTCACATTTTCTTTAGCTATTATAAAAATGTAGTTTCGACCAATAATTAACTTTGTATAGATGCATAATTTAGTCTCTAATTTTTAAATGAAATATTTAGTTTCACTTTAGACAGTTTAGCACTAGTTTTTCCACTAGCTTTAATCTCATTTTTATCACATAATTTTAGTTTTATTAAGCATGCTTTGTGTCTGTCAGTATACACAGTAATAATAACAGTATACACAAAAATGTGTGTATACTGTTATTTTTTCCATAGTTGCTTGATTTCTTTCATGATGTGGCTGTTGTATTTGTAACATGGTTAATTGTACTGCCGCACACTCATCTATTATTAATGTGGCTTTCTCGCACCTGCAGCACTTAAGATATTTAAAAAATGGCCTTGTTCTCAAAGCCCTGAATTAATTGATTGCTGGATCCATTTCACAGTAAATCTGTTGGAACACAAGCATCATTAAAGTGTCTCAGCCTCGTAGTCATTATTTGTTTAACACTCACCATTACAAGGCAATTAGTCAAAGGTTTTGATAAAGGCTAAGAACATGTTCAAAGTTTGGCATTAAAAATGCCAGTGTAGTGAAAGTCACAGCAAGCATTTATAATGGATTTTCACTACCTTCCCAAACTTTAGCAAACCTTTAGTTTTGCTGTTAAATATAAAGTTTTCAGATACAATAGTATCTTTTAGCAGTTTCTTGTGTACTGCTATATATTTTATTAAGCTTTTATTATTATTTTTTAACCACATTCCGTATGTGTGTGTTATAGACCAGGTACACAGGCAGTCTGTGAATCCATAAGAGGGTCTCGTCTAGCCTGGACACTCCCGGTCTCAAGTTCCTCCTCTGGGGCAGCTGCTGCCCCTCGCGCCCCCAGCGGGCCCTCTGCCAGCCCGGCTTCCAGACCCCCACAAAGGCCCAGACGGGACGGAGACGGCAGTGGTGAGTTTCCACAATGACAGTGATGGACATACTAAGCTGTATCTACAGTGAAAATTAGTTTCACAATTAAAAAAAAAGAATGTTAAAAACGAATAACTACTAAGTAGAAGTGTGTCAATTGTTTCTCTGTTTAAAAATAAGGGTTTGTGTCTAAGATGGTGTTTAAATGTTGGGCATTTTTTACTTAATTTTTTTATTTATTTTACTATTCATTAAAATTGGAGAGTTTAGAGATCTTATTAAATCTCATTTAGTGATTATGTGTGAGATTTATAGTTAGGCATAACGTGTATCAGCAGTGACCGGCTAAAATGTGCTGAGAGGCAGTAAAAGGTCAGCAGATTAAATCAGTATATAACACAACACTGTTATTGTTAGTAAATGGGCATCAGTTTGGATGGTACTAATGTTTTTTGGAGTAGATATTTGTTGTTTTTACCAGTAAAAATTGTCTCATCCTGATGAGAATGAAGCTGGATTTATGTGCATTTCCATTTCTGAAATGGGTTTTTCAGTGAAATTCTCGTTTGACATGTTTTTTGTCTTTTTCTCTGGGCAGCTGAGATCGGAGAAGCAGCTCTCGTGCGGGACCTTCTTTACGTTTTCCAGGGAATTGATGGAAAGTTCATAAAGATGTTCAGCCCAGAAAACAGCTACAAGATTGATCAGAAGGTGAAGTTTTTACTACCTGTATCTCTCCTTCATTCTTTTGTTTTATTGTTATATCTCTCTCTCTGTCTTGTCTTTATTACCCATCATAAGGACTGAGACAAGTCTTTGAATACCAGAGTAACTCGATTAAACAATGTCGTCATCCTCAAGCTGAATTACTTTACAGAGTTCCTGTAGCTCAACTGGTAGAGCATGATGCTAGCAATGCCAAGGTCGTGGGTTTGAAGTGTCTTTAAATAAAAGTGTCTGTCGGATGCATAATGTGGTTGAGAATAAGATATAGAAGCTTAATTAAGCTATAAATTAAATTAATTTTAACATTTTCTTTTACTTATTTTTGTCTTTTTCTAGTGTAGTTACAGTGCACTGTAGACTGTTTACAGTTGCCTAACATGATAAAAAAATATTGTATTGTGACCAGAATTAATATATAATTCTGCTGACGTGTGGTCATGGACATGCATAACAATGTAAAAACAATGTTAGCATAACACTCAAACACACATTGAATTTGTACATGTATGCACGATAAGTTGAATAAAGTATTGGACTTAAAATAAACATTTTAAACATTAAAAATAAATGTACATTTTACAATTGTACATTTTGTAACAATTTCTTTTTTAACTTTAATTTACATTCAATCAAACAAAAAAGTCCCACTGAGATACTTAGAAGTTATTTTGAACAGAATATTCTAGTATAATGCTTCACAAAAAGGGCTTGTCATGGTTATTGGTAACAGTGAGTTCTCATTAAACAAGCCCACGTTAAGTAATGTGGCACCTGTTTTTACAGAAGTGCATTATGGGAAATGTAAAAGCATTGATTTCACCATCAACTGCTTCTGTCTGGTTCATGAGCCCCCATGAATCCATTTGATCTTCACGGCTCTCAGGCCTTTATTTGCTTTTTTTAAACTCTCGGTAGACGCTGCCGGTGAATCAGATCATCAATCGGCTCCAGTTTCAATGACACTGCTCAAGTAGTAAATCCATTTGTGTGGGACAACGTGCCTCTTATCTGGAGTGAGCTGTGCTGGGTAAACAGACGTTCTGAGAGGCCAGACACACTAACATTAACACTGAGTTTGCTGGCTTCCTATTAAGACCAGTCATACATCAGTTCCCAAATGACAAATTATTTAATGATTGATTCAAAAAGAAGAGAGAAACGGGATTCAGTTGTTCATGTGTACGTAGTTCTACAGAAAGTACACTTTTACAATGATAATTGCACATCATGGTTGTGTTGTTTTTTTAGTTTAATTTATGCTGGTTTTAATTTAAAATAAATTGGTTATGATTTACAATAAGGTTCTAGTCATTAACATTAGTTAATGTACTAGCCAGCATGAACTAACAATGAACAACATATTTTTACAGTGTTTATCTTTTTTCATTTCTTGTTAATACAAATTCAGTTGTTCCTTGATCGTTAGTTTATGGTGCATTAATTAACATTCAAAATCAACAGAAAATCCCACACACTATTGATACTTGCGAAGGTATGGATTGAATCATTGAAAAAAAATCTTATTGCAGTAAATAGGCTTCTTTCTCATGATGTGCATACTGTTCAGATAATTGTTCTGTGAACCTTGTGTTTTGCACTTGGAGTGCTGCAAGGGAAAGAAATTAAATCTTCTTAATTGAAGCCAGTCTGAAGTGTCTGTATCTCTCAGTCTCTCTGTGTGAGGAAGAGATGTGAAAGAACTGGCTGTCTGATTTGTAACAGTTGCCTTTGAAGGAATCAGGATGACCTTTACAAGTGAACACTTCATCAGGGGCTTCAATGGACCTTATTAAACATTATAAAAGCGTTTTGTGTTAAGAGTGGCAGATGTAGCCCATGATGAGCCAAAATAACACTTCAACATTGTTGTAAACTAAGAAAAAATGTGTCACAATGGCAGATTTTGGCCAGTTCAGCCTAAAACACTTTCATTTTGCTGTCACTCTCACACATTCCCACAGCATATACATTTAAAGTATTTTACGTTTTGACATTTTCAGAAGACCACTGCGGGACCAGTGTTGTAGGTGGTTGCCCATCCCCAAGTCTCTTTGATATGATGGTCACAAGATTTATATTTACACATTTAGCAGATGCTTTCATACAAAGTAACTTACAGTACATTCAGATTATGCTTGGAGTATGTGCTTTCCCTAGGATTGAACCCATGACCCTGATGTTGTGAGCACCATGCTCTAGCAGTCATTTTCCCTGTAATTCTTGCCCTGCATGTAGTGAATACTCTGTTTTGTTTTGCAGGTTCCACTGTGTAAGTCTCTGAGAGATACTAGCAGCAGACTGGCTGAGCTCGGCTGGCTCCACAATAAAATTAGAAAATACACAGACTCTCACAGCCTGGATCGAGCCTTTGGCCTAGTCGGACAGGTGAGGAATGTGACATGTACTTAAACGGACTGTAAACACTAAAAATGCAACCATAACCCCATACATTTTAATCTCAAACTTTACCCGTCTCTGTTTTATCATTTTAGAGTTTTTGTGCTGCTTTGCATCAAGAGCTGAAGGAATATTACAGACTGCTGTCTGTACTGCATGCACAGGTGAGCGTGCCTCAGGTGAGGGTGTGAATTTCTGACCTTGAATAGTTCACTGTCATAGGTGTGTGTGTGTGTGTGTGTGTGTTTAGCTTCAGGTGGAGGATGATCAGGGTGTAAATGAGGCCTTGGACAGCAGTCTGACCCTGAGGAGACTGCTGGTGTGGACCTACGACCCCAAGGTTCGACTGAAAACACTGGCGGCCCTCGTGGACTACTGCCAAGGTTAGAGCTTAGACATTCCGGGACTCCAGACTGTTGCTGACTGGGCAGCAAATGCAACAAAATTGTGAATTTGTGGCAGAAATTTGCCCTTAGCGATAGACATTTTTTTGATTCGGTGGCTTTATTTCAAAACTTCCTGGGTTGTCTTTCTGTCTACTCTGAACGTACAGCAAGCAGCTCTCTTTTAAGGCTATATCTTAATTCAACTAGACTCCTAAGATACCATCTTAGAGCGATCTACGTAGGCAGCAAATTGTCATGTGTCATGCAAAACCACTTTTGATCTAAATGTAACAATTCTGTAACTTTATAAACAATTTGGCTCCTAAAAGCATCATTTCATGAGCCAGTCGACCCCAAGTGCTCTTTTGTCTGGAGCGCTGGATCCCATTAAAGTTTCATAGAGTTAAAGCTGCATTTAGCTTGAAGATTTGTTAATTTCATATTCCTCTCTCTCTCGGTTTTTCTTTCTCAGGTCGTAAGGGAGGAGAGTTAGCATCAGCCGTACACGCGTATGGTAAGACGGGTGACCCTCATATGAGGGCGTTAATCCAGCACATCCTTGGCCTGGTGTCCCACCCCATCCTCAACTTTCTGTATCGCTGGATATATGACGGAGAGCTAGAGGACACGTACCATGAGGTCGGCACACATATATGCTGCAAAGTCACTCTCAAGTACCCTTGTTAGAGCTTCTCCTGTACGATTGTTTAAATCAGTTCTGACAACAAAAGTAAACAAATCTTTTAAACATTTGGATGCAAATGCATAAATATCAAGATATGAATTGAATATCGATACACAGCTAAAAGGTATTGAGCTATAATTGTGTTAGCTGTATCTCCCGGCCCCACTTTCACATAATGGAAGCAGATCCCAGGTCATATCTTCTCATATTGACTCATGTTGACTTGGCTGCTGTTTGGTCTGAGAAATACAGCTACACTTGAGTGTGATTTAGTCTTCCAGACACAGTGAACCACAGTCTCCTGCACACAGACACCCAGATGAGGACAAATGAGGTTGTGCTAATGGTTGCCCTTTTCACTTTCTCTGCGTCTTTCTCTCCCACTATCACTCCATCTTCTTCTCCTTGTCCTTCTCCAACATTACCAATAGAGTCAATGAATCTTTCTTTACTTAGCCTGTGCCCGCTAAACTAAGTCTGAAGTCGCTGGGTGTGGAAAAGTTATCGCCCAATCAACAGCCAGCTTCCCAACCACATAGGCACCAATCAGAGGCCCCTGCCTTTAATCGCAAAATTTAATCTTCCCGTTACTGAAGTGTAACGAGCTTTTTCACTGTGTAAGCAGAGTCGAGGGTGGAGGTGACGACGAGAAACGCTTTATCATCATGTAACCATCAGCACTTTCCTCCTCTGGGGCAGAAGTTTCACAAGCTTCTCGTTTAGCTCATCGTCATTATTCTCCGCAATTGTCATTTTAATAGATGCCGGGAACTGATGTTCTCTTCTGCTGTCGCGTTCCCGCTTATTTCTTCTCCATCTGTGTAATTACCACAGAAAGGTCATTCGGTGGATTGCGGTTTGGGTAGTTAGAATGAAGGTCTTTTCTTTGCCTTTGAAGTGCGGTGGTTTCATCAGTGTGAATATTGTGATTTTGTGTACATTTGCCGCTTACACTTGTGTGGGTGTCCCGAATTTCCAGAAGCAGAAACTGGCTCAACCAATAGCATACGTTTGGGGGTGGGACTGTTTGGGTTTTTGGAACCCTGGTGTCAAAACTTTGTAAATTTTGTTTGGGAATGCAAAATTTGTAAGGAAATTACACACAGATTAGTTTACCATCCATTAACAGACTCCCTCTGACTAACAAAATGTGTGTATTCAGTTCTTTGTAGCCTCAGATCCAACAGTAAAGACGGACAGACTGTGGCATGATAAGTACTCTCTGAGGAAGAGTATGATCCCATCCTTCATCACCATGGACCAGGCCAGAAAGGTATCACACTCATGGCACCACAATAAACAGTGTAGTTCTACATCGGTTAAAATCTGTGATACCTAAAGCAGTGAAGGTATCAGGATCATCAATGTTTGTGTTTTACTGATTTTCCTAATTATATTTCTTCTCATCATTTTAGGTGCTACTCATTGGTAAATCCATCAACTTCCTGCATCAGGTGTGCCATGACAGGACGCCGCCGGGAAAGATCATGCCTGCCTCCAAATCCACCGACTCACCCAAAGACGGTAAGCTAACCCTAATGCAGCTGCTTAAAATAACTGTGTTTATGCTGTCTAATGCGATATTTGTGGCCGTAATGGTAGCTAATAGTTAAATAAACTGCTGAAGGTAGAGAGAGAGGAATTGATCTGTTGTGAAGGAAAGTGCTGTTTTTGACCGCTCATCTCTGGTGCAGTTGTCAGTATCGACGCTGGCTGTATTTAGCAGCTTTGCTAGCAGGGCTAATCAATGCTCTTAGCTTCCAGCATGCACGTCCTTCAATATTTTTCCAGAAGGTCAATTTCTTCTGCCTTTTATTTTTCTGTCGAAAAGCTTCGACTTCCTCAATTGTTTGGCTTTTCCATTTGTGGTTTGGCTCACCCTTACAACAACTATTGCAACACATGCAGTAAATATGGGGTCGATTTCCAGCAAGCATTACAATAAGAATGCATTCATGTTCACCAATGGTTAGTTTGGCATTTGGATGCAAAAATATGAGCTTGTGGTAAATAAGCAGGATTATAAGCCCCTTTTTTACTATCTATCCTTCTCTCTCCTCTCTATCTCTCTCTTCATCTCTGTCTTTTAGCGGCTGAATTGTTCACTTACCTAGAAGGGGCCTTTCAAAGTAAGATAGATGCTGCTTATTTTGAGACCAGTAAGTATCTGTTGGATGTTTTGAATAACAACTACCAGCTGCTTGAGCATCTTCAGGCCATGAGAAGATACCTGCTGCTGGGCCAGGGAGACTTTATCCGACACCTCATGGACCTCCTCAAGTGAGTCTGTGCAGAACAAATGGCCTTTAAAAGATGCACATCTCTGTTTTAGATGTTGTAGACATTTCAGTGCTTAAGTTCTCGCAGATCCTCCGCAATCAATAAGAATGTTTATTCATCTTTCTTTCTCAATCTCTCAGGCCAGAGTTGGTGAGAGCTGCCACTACCCTTTACCAACACAATCTAACAGGTATCTTGGAGACCGCTGTCAGGGCAACCAATGCCCAGTTTGACAGCCCCGACATTTTGAAAAGACTCGATGTCCGGCTACTGGAGGTACATAGAGGACTTTCAGTTAAACAATGCAGCGTTTCTTTTCTCACGAAAAGGAAATGTCAAATTATATATAATTATATTTTCATAGTTTCTGAATGCATTGAAACTGATTTGGTGGGTAATTGATTGTATTGTCTTAATGTATTGTCTTGTTTTGTCCAGGTGTCTCCTGGAGACACTGGTTGGGACGTCTTTAGCCTGGACTATCATGTGGAAGGACCCATTGCTACGGTAAATAAACACAAGCTTACATCTAATAGAACAAATACACGGAGACACATACAGCAGCTGTTGTATTCATTTGCCTTTTGAGACTGTGAAGTTTTCAAATTCAATAACATATTGTGTCGTTGTGTGTGTCATACCTTTGTCAGGTGTTCACCCGTGAGTGTATGAGTCACTACCTGCGAGTGTTTAACTTCCTGTGGAGGGCAAAAAGAATGGAGTACATCCTCACAGACATCTGGAAGGGTCAGATGTGCAACGCCAAGCTGCTGAAAAGCATGCCAGGTAAGTGCAGTACCACCCACTGCCAGCAGAGGGCAAAAACAGGCAAAAAGAACAAGATTTACCTCTTTTTGCTTCTGTATTTTGTCTAGATTTTGACTAAATCAGTGCAAAATTTCTACAACCAATGTACTTTACTAACTGTTAAATTCAGAAACTATATGTACAATTTTTATATACACACACACATATATATATATATATACTGTATAGCTTTGACACTTAGCACACTATAAAGCTTTGTAAACAGTCATATGTGATTGTAATGAAACATGTCTTTTTGTGTTGATCTAGAGCTCTCTGGCGTGCTGCATCAGTGTCACGTTCTCGCCTCTGAGATGGTCCACTTCATCCACCAGATGCAGTACTACATCACATTTGAGGTGTGTGTGTTCATCTCCTTCAAACAGATGTTGTGGAAGGATCTGTGTTGCTAAGTGAGTGTGTTTGTGTGTAGGTGTTAGAATGCTCGTGGGATGAGCTGTGGAATAAGGTTCAACAGGCTCAGGATCTGGATCACATTATAGCAGCTCACGAGGTTTTCCTGGACACCATCATCTCTCGCTGCCTGCTGGATGTCAACAACAGGGTACGACACAGGCATGCAGGGTGGATATGTGGTAAGATCCTATGTAACATCCTTCATATGTGAACCGCAGCTCTTTTGTCCTCTGTGTGTCTGCAGGCTCTGTTGAATCAGCTGCGAGCGGTGTTCGATCAGATCATTGAGTTCCAGAGCGTTCAGGACACACTGTATCGCTCCGCTCTGGAAGAACTGCAGCTGCGCATCCAGTACGAGGACAAGAAGAGAGAGAGGGAGGAGATGGTACGTACAGAAAGACAAAAAATGAAGCCGAACCCAGTCAGTCGGTTGAGATACAGTGAACATAGTTGTGAACATAGTTTAGTCATTCTTTCCTTTTGTATATAAAACAGTATGTATAACCATTTTATATATATATATCTGTAATGCTTATAAATATGAGACTTATTAATGCGTCTGATCAGCCTTGATGGATGGATGCTTCAGAATTCTTCCATACATGTTCTCCGATTCTCCAGTGACCTTTTCCCAAAGATCTTTTTCAGGAGAGCCACGTGCAATTTCCCTGAATGTTCACTGTAACACTATCCAGCTGTCTGATTATCTCCATAAGCAAAAGAATTACAATTCCACTCTTTTATTTGACTTCTGTATGGCAGCCATTAGCAGCTGTATGGACGTATGAGGGATTTACCAGGGTGGTGTTACTTTTCTATTGCCTTTGATTGTGTGGGCTAAAGTGGTGTGAAAGCAGACAGAGAGCCTGCCAGTGTTTGTTTATAGCTCTGTGTTTGTGTGTATGTTTCAGGGCGAGTGGGGTGTAACAGCGGAGCAGGAGGCAGCCGAGAGCAGACGTGTGCAGGAGTACAAAGACACCATACCAAAAATGTGCTCCCAGCTCCGATTACTCACACACTTCTACCAGGTACACAACACAACCACGTACACACCCTCTATACGCGTTTCTTACATTTACCTTTCGCCCAGTAAACCAGTTTAACTTAATGCATATGTGAAAATGTGCTGAACCTGCAGGAAGCGATATAGAAAATGTTTAATGTGTTTAGTAGAGCATTTTATTCTAATTCTCACTGTGCGTCTTTCACAGTCAGCTGCTTAATACACGCAATACAGCAGAACATGATACATAGTTCCTATAACAACATACAACTCGCATCGCAAGTTGGATAATGTCAACTATAATTGGAATTATTAAACTTAATTAAAAAGAATGGTTCGTTTGTCTCTTGTGTCTCTGATTTGATAAACAGGACAATAAAATGTGTTACATTTGTAGCTGTGACTGGTTAGGAAAAGAACCTGGCTTTATTGCGTCAAACCTGCTTAGGACAGGTGATACAGTTAGCTCGGTTTTACGCACACAAGCATCTTAGTCGACAGCATTCAAAGTTTCTCATGTTTCTCTCTGTGATCCTGTAGGGAATAGTGCAGGAGTTTCTGCGGCTGCTAATGACCAGCTCTGATGAGAGTCTTCAGTTTCTCAGTTTCCGCCTGGACTTCAACGAACATTATAAGGCTCGTGATCCACGTCTGCGACCCTCGCTGGGAGCCACCAGGGGGCGTCGAAGCTCCAACATCTGACCTTGACTTTCTGGGGAACCTTCATGTTGTGCGGTTACTGTCAAGAGACTTTAATAATAGGGCTAGTCAGAACTCTTCTGGTGCTCTGTAAGGAGGTCGTATAACAGAGAAATCCAACTTTTGTTTATAAAAATAATCTATTTCCTTGTCATGGTGACATTTCAATCACACAAACTATCCTGGTTTTAGATTATGTAACATGGACAAGGTCACAGATCTGTTGTGAGTTACTTTCAGTTGTGTAGTAAATGTGTGAATATACTCTTTGTGTGTCGACATTTGTTAGTATTTAAGATTCTGTTTGATATTTCTGTTTGTTATTTTCTGAGTTTTGTCTCCCCT
The DNA here is from genome assembly GCA_036877525.1 of Chromobotia macracanthus. Lineage (NCBI taxonomy): Eukaryota > Metazoa > Chordata > Actinopteri > Cypriniformes > Botiidae > Chromobotia > Chromobotia macracanthus. The sequence goes on from JAZGTH010000019.1 coordinate 5,243,007, forward strand.
TTTTCACTTTGATGAAAGTTTGTTTCAAAAAGCTCCAGATATCGCAGACGTAAATAACAGATGAAATCTAATTGGCTGTTTTAATTTTTTTTGAGCTGTGCTTCCTCTAATGGATAAGGTTGGGTTTTAACATGTTGAAGCTGGTCCTGAGTCAGCTTTTCTCTGGTCCTGAGTCCATTTTCATGATGTTGTAATTATTTTCTCTGTGTGTTGACGTTTGTAATTATATAGGCTGTGACCTTTGTAAAAAGAGAAACCAGTTCTTGAATTATATAAATGGAATTATATAATTAAAGTACATGCACTTAAATTATCTACATGACTTCTGCAAGATCCTGTAAGCTCACCTCGTTTCTTTTGTTGTGTAAATTGAGTTACCTGCAATGCTGTGTGACCTGATCAGGCCTCTGGTTCATACTGTGAGGACAAAGTTGCTATTCTAAAAATTTGGGCAAGGTTATGGGCCAACATTATATGGCCAACATTATGGGCAAGGTTGTAGATTACTATAGTTGTGTTTATCCCTCATCGCACGTGTTTATGAAGTGTATGGATAAAAAAGTGGCTTGGTGAAGTTGGCAAAGATATTTCTTGCTGCCCCCCCTCCTTAGTGCACACTTAAAAAGAAAAGATGAACGTTGACTGATGAATTAACAGATTCTGACCTTAATTGAGGAAGGTAATGAAGTGTTGTGACTGTATTTTAATGTCAAGTGTGTCTATAGGGTGAGTATGAATTTGCAATGATTGTCCATTAGGCATTTAAAACTGCTGTTCAACACGCATACAAAAGCAGAATTCAGAACAAACTTCCTGTCATTCTTTTCTTGAATAAACAATGTTTTTATATTTAAAAAATGATGCTTGTACTCTCTGCTTCATTTTGATTTCAAAGGTGAACTAAATTCAGTGTCTGTATCATTTAGATGGCGTGGGGTCGAATTCACCAAACATTTTATCTTAAGACTAAAGACTTAGTAGCAATAAAAGTTCTTAACACCGTTACACAAAGCTGCTGAGACCAGCTTTTACTAAGAAATAGAGAGAAATCTTAAGAGAAAGGGTGGGGTTGACCTCGTTGCTATGGATGATGTCAACAAGCTTCTTAACTACGTCATCAGTGATTAGGATGGATCTCATGACGTCATGGCTGCGCCAGTCAGCTTCTTTATCCATGTACAGGAACAGGTACATAAGACACAACACTGATCAGATAATAATTGAAAAGACGTGAGGGAAATTGCATGTATTTTTTTTTTTATTTAAAAAGAGTGAAATCTTCGCAAAATGTGCGTTTGTGATTTTTTTGCAGGCGTTTGTTTTTTATTTGTAATATACGTGCTTTATTACAATGGATTGTGCTATTTAACTTACGCTCACGGTATTTACATTTTACTGTGTTAGTTTTAAATCTAATGTTTTGCTTTTTGACTATTTCACCGTGTCATTTGGTTAACGCAATGACATCTTGTAATTCTTGTTCTTGCCACAAGGCGTCGCTCGTGTTTCGCGTTTCTGGGCTTTGCTCCAGGAGGACGCAGGTTAGCGTACATCCCTAAACAAATGCATACATTTTCAGCGGGATATTTGCGATATCACTTATTTGCTTTCATATTATGATTTCAAGATGTTATATTTTTAAAGCAGAGAAGCGGTGGACGTTTAATGTTTTGTACAAAATGCAAGAATCAAATGCATTAATCCTGCACCAACCCAAATGCCCTTTCTTGACCTTGGTAATGCACGTATCCTGATCCTGAACATCAGATATCTGCAGTGTAATGGGGTGACTACAGTGCAGTTCATTTGCTCAGTCCTAGTTTGTAGAGAGCAAATCTAAATAGACATGACATATGACACACACTTTCATACAATTACACTGATGCAGTGCTGCTGATCAGTGATCAGTGTCCTCAGCCCAGATGTCATGCAACCACACGCTCATGAATGCACATGAGCACATGTATGTTTTGTAAATCAGGGTCTGCTTGCATTGACCTGTGTGTACAGTATTGTATGCACAACGTGGGTGTGCATGTGTGCGTAGTTTACATTCATTCAAAGGTGTGTGTGTGTGTGTGTGGCTGCACACATAGATGACATCATTCATGTGTGTCTGCGATTGCACGTGAATGCGTGCACTGACTGCAGGGCATGTTTGCAAACGTTTATGTGTGTCAGTGTGTTGCTGTCTCATCCCTGCTGCTTTGCTGAGACACCTATCTCTCTCTCACTCTCTCTCTCCTCTTCTTCTACATCCTCTCTCTCTCTCTCGCTCTCTCTCTCACTTGCAGCAGCATTGCTGTGAACAGCGACGCTGCTTTCTCTCTCCCCTGTCAGAGTTGTTCTCTACTGAACAGCAGTGCAGGGTTGGTCCACTGCTGCTGGCTCTCAGCATCCATCTCATCATGATTCTGTGGGTGAAGATGGGAGAAGACTCCCTGAAGGAGCTTATCAGGCGACTCACCGTTATCATACAGAAAACTGGTAGGAGTTGGGTACAGTGGGTGCTGTTGTGTGAGTGTGCACGTGTTTGTGTGTCTGAATCGAGTACAGTTACAGTAGCTCAAGGTTGTTTGAAGCTTCTGTTTGTCTCTGCCTTTGTAAATATTTGCTGAGAATGTTTTGTTGATTCAGTTTCTGAATACATGAATTCTTTCAACACAGCTGGCTTGTTTAGGGCTGTATAGAGGAATATATTCAGTTGTTAAATTGTTGCTGTTGATGACAGAACTACTAACACATCTGAATGTGAAATTTAAGTTTTAAATCAGAATTTGTAATTTGATCTTATGTGATCACCTGGTTCCCTGCCCTGCCTTGCCCCCATCTTTGTCTCATTTAGATATTTCATCCTTCCTCGTGTTTCCGGTGAGGTAAGCTTTGTTATTATGATTCTGCTCATCCTGTTTCTGAGCTGTCTGCCGGTGGCACTGAGCTGAAAACACACACCAGCACAATGAAACAGTAAACACGCACAGCGTAATAGCATCCTTTCTCAAATCTGTGATCTTTAAAAAGTATTATATGTCCAAAACTGGGTCATCTCTTAGTGAAGATGGTTTGGCCCTAAGCGTTCTGGAGAATATAGATACACGTTACTGTTACTGTGTTCAACCTGCCTGACTTCTGATTTTCCCACACACATACTTTAAACCTTAGCTGTACTAAATGACTAAATTAAATTTAATAGTTTTTCTCCTCTAATGTAATGACCAGCCTAAATCAAGGTGATATTTACTGGCCGGGCCATAGCTACTGGAACGAAAGGTGGCAAAAATTTCAGGGGTTTCAAAAGCGCAATAGTATTTTCATAATATAATTCTATTATATAGTTTTGATTTAAGGGGCTCAGAGCGACATATGCTGTCGTCAGGGGTGGCCAGAATGCTTAGTTAAAACTCTGTACAGATGTGCAAAATGTGCTGTGTTAAAAATAATCTTTTAATAATCTGTGTTATAAGCAATATATGCAGTAACTTAATGCCATGTAATGTTAGCAGTAAAGGTTACAGCATCAACAGCAATAGAACTGGATAAGGAAGTGTAACCATAGCGATACATTAAGATGCTGTCACATGATCGTAAATGGATTTACATGCCAAATGCAGTTTCATGCTTACATTAGTTAAAGATTTTAGTTTGTCAACTGAAAGACTGTAGGTTTGAACTAGAGGTGATCCTAAACCAATCCCATTGTACCCTTAGGCAGAGACACTTAACCCCAAACTCGACTGCATTGTATCCAAAGATCTAGTGCTTGTGTGAGGGACATAATAGCCATGAGGCATATTGTCCAGGACTTTTTTAATCTGTCCACTATGAACGGTTTGACATTCCCACCACAGACTGCAGAAGCAAGCAGAAGTTTCTGCGGATTAAGCAAATGGGAACCTCTGTAAATTGCACAGCATTGACGTTTGTTTAATGTTTGTTTGACGTTGTTGCTCTAAATGACATAATAAGATCCATTATGTCATTTAGAGCCCATAAGTGAGTATGTCTTATCTTATGTCTTATCTTACGGTATGTCTTACCACACATACACACACATGCTCACATATGACAGACTAAATATCACCCATTGTGCATGTCTGTGACTTATCACATCTCCCAGTGTAGTTACGGTTCCGATAACATTTTGCAATAATCACATGTCTAAAATGGAGGTAATATCAAAGTGTTCCTGAGCGATGTGATTGGAGCATGTCCAGTACTTCAGCCAATCACAAAGCATGGCTAATGTCGATATTGGCCACACAGAGCATTGTGCATATCAGACTATTTTTCACAAATTATCTTTATTTTACTCCATTTTAAATATAAACAGGCGCTGCGGGTTGCTGTGGGAACAGACTCTGTGGTCTTTTAGAAGAGACAGAGAGTTCTAAGAGAGCTCACTGTTTCCTGTGGGGTAACGTCCACCGTGGTAATAGTAAGAGAACTGGAGTAAATTATATGGTGTGGAGGCCTTTGCTCAAACCTTGGCAAGCAGTTTCTCGTTCTCTCCGCTATTCTCTATATTCTGTTCACAGAGTGCCAAGGGTGAAATAATGCGGGAAACAGAGTGCTGTGTGTTCTCTCTGCTAATAAATTACTGACACCTGTGATGTATGTGTTGTGTGGCAGGTGTAAAGTGTGTGTGAATATCTTTAAATAACTAGATCTTTGAATTTGCTGTGCAAAACTTAGCACCATGATGCTAGTAGGGTGGTTGTCAGGGTGTTGCTAGGGTGTTCTAGTTGGTTTTAAGTGCATGTGCATTTGGGTTTGCTATCAAGGTGAGGACTATTTATTCATACTGAAGTACTTATATTGAGTGTGTTTGTCTCTCTCTCTCTCTCTCTCTCTCTCTCTCTCTCTCTCTCTCCCTCTCTCCCTCTCTCTTTGTCGTTTTGGATAAAAGCGTCTGCTAAATGCATAAATGTAAATGTAAAATGTAAGGTACTTTACCTCTACACCCTCATAGAACCCTTCCACACACACATTTTCTACAGTATGTACTGTACCATACATTTAGATAAACATTTATATAAAACTGATTTTACTATGGATGAACCGTGTTTTTATGGGTGCATGTGTAAACTACAAGCGTTTAAGCTCATTCAGTCACAATACACTCAGCAGGACAAGCCAGGATGAATGTTAATATTGAAGAAAGATGCAAATATTTCTTAAAAGACCTCTCGTTTCCCTTAACAGAAAGTGAGTCTGTTTGACCTCTAAGTGGCGCACAAGAATGCTGGAGATTAGTGTCTGTGACTGTGTGTGTGTGTGTTTGTGTGTAATTAGCAGAGCAGAAGGGGATTTGTGCTTAAACTCACCCTCCCCTCTCCTCCAGTCTTCCCCTCTCCTGCAAGAAGATGAGTGTGTTTGTTGCGACAGTGTGCGGAGATGCCAGGACTGTTTCTGCACGAGCAGGAGAGACGAGATGTTTCTGCACCTCTGCAGATCTCTGCAGCCCTCTGAGACCACAGCCGGACTGCAGTTAGCCTTCTCAGTGTTTTCCTTATTACAGATCATCTTGGCTCTGGATTTCATTGGTTTTGCTTAGTTTAGATCACCTCTGTGTAGTCAGGAACATTCTAAAACCAGTTTGGACCGAATGTGGGTTAATACAGACTGGTTCTAAGCTGGTTCTGAAAGGTCAGGCCAAGGTGCGACTGGTTGGGACTTGAATCTTAAATGTCTCTGCACGAGTTTCTTCGGGAGGGCCAGGATGCCCCACAGAGGATCCTCTCCCGACTGACCCAGCTGCTGTACAACCTATCAGCTACTGTCCTACAAGGGGTTCCATTCTCTCCTTTCACCAGCTTCAGCCGCAAGAGCTCATGGAGGGACTGGAACGGTGAGCTGAAGATATGTGAATGTGAGAATGGGGGGGGGGGAGGTTGGGGGGGGGGGCTAGAGGATGTAGGGCAGGGGGCTTTAGTTGGTTTTTAGACGGTGAAGTTTTGCTGAGGAAACAGAATAGAAATTTCTCTTCATCTCTGTTAGATCATGAGTCAGGTGTTTTATGGAACTTCGTCTTTGAGAGCTTAACATGAAGTGGTGGCAAAAAGGGATGTGTGAATGTTACTGCAGTAGTTCACAAAATATCAAACCCAGTTGCAATTATTTGATTGAGTAAACAATAGATATACAGTACTGTTGGAAAATAAGACAAGAAGTGTGTTTGGACACTTTGTGTCAACCGTAGTGGAGTGTGTGCTTAGATGGTGAAGTTAAACCTAGTTTATTATTTTGTGTTCAAAAATGTTCAAAAAATGTTTTGTGTGTGTGTGAGAGAGGTGGTTTCCTCATGGAATCTCTCCCATCATTGAGATGCATGTGGATGGCCAAATGCCCAGATCACAGTGACACGCATCCCTCTCTCTCTCTCTCTCTCTCTCTCTCTCTCTCTCTCTCTCTCAGACGCTTTGCTTTTACATTTAACCAATGTGTCTCAAGATGTGTACTAGCATATTTAGGGAACACACATGACTAAAGATAATCAAGTGACACACTAGTAACAGGCTGAACGAGTGTTTTTCGTTTGCACAGTACACAGTGAATAGACAAGGGAATAGACATACAGAAGACAAGCACAGTTTGTTGCCGTATTTGCAGTGGAGAGCAGATGTCTGAAGTCCTAAAATGTGAGTAAATCTCTGATGTTAAGCCTCTCTCTGTCTCTCGCTCTGAACAGACCGTCTGTGTGTGTGTTTGGACTTTGATGTTTGACTTGCTGTGTGTTTTATATAAAATCATTTTCAACATCCCTGTGATGTCGTTACTCTTTCTTGTTTTACATTAACATTATGCAAATGAGTTTGGACATTCAGCTTTGTGACTCCACATATTTTTAAACTAATCTTAGACCAGCTTAGAAAACAGTATTTTAACTGTAACTATTCAATAGTGTTTCTGTAGCTCAACTGGTCAGGCCAAGGTGCGACTGGTTGGGACTTGAATCTTAAATGTCTCTGCACGAGTTTCTTCGGGAGGGCCAGGATGCCCCACAGAGGATCCACTGCATGAGCAGCACAAAGGTTGTGGGTTCGATTCTTGCGGTGCACACGTACTGATGAAAATACTGTATACTGTGAATGTGCTGTAAGTCAGTTTGTATAGAGGTGTCTGCCAAATTTGTAAATGTATTCTGGTATTTGTTTTTGTACGAGGAGCATCGGTATTAATGAATAAATCTGAAGCAGTCCCCAACTACACGTTATACCTCAGCACATAACTCGCCCTACATGAATGTTTAAAATCATGTAGCCTATTGACTACAGGTTTTTTTAGAATTGAATAGAATTTTTTTAGAATAGATTTGTGGGCATGTGGAAGTCTCCAGTCTGCTGTCTGGCTCTATTGTAATGGAGTCTGGTAATGGTTAACTACACCTGTAGAGTCGAGTGGTTTGTATCAGGTCAGAGTGTAACAAACATTGTGAGGCAACAGTGATACCCACTAAGCCACCGTGCTCAGATTATGTCAATACTACATACATGAAACATAACAATGGACAATGGAGGATCTTGCTTTTTAGATTATTATCCTGAAAACCCTGTAACCTCACATGTTTCTCCTCTGGATTTTCAGAGCTGTCACATACCGTGCTCAGATTTGCTAAGGTTTCTGTTTTCATTGCTTCTCTATACTTAAAACATTAAGATAAATCCCTGAGCAATGCATTTCTCTGCTAGGTCGATTCTGGTAATTTAAAATCTAAATATGTCTGAAAACCTGATGATATGCGAGGCAGACCTGATATTGCCTTGTGCCGACAGATCAGAGGTGAGATGGATGAAAGGTGAGCGCAGTTTGTGACTGTGCATTTTGTGCAGGACTGAGAAAACTGCATGTGTGTGCTGAGCAGCTTTGTTGTGGGGCGTTACTTGTGTTATAGGTGTGGCTGAAAATAACGTCATGTTCCAGAGTGCAGCACTCATACCTGAGAAAGAGAGAAAGGGGAAGAGAGAGACAGTGATGAAGTGAGATTGTATAACTACGATCCAGTAAATGTTTACAATATAAGGAAGACAGGATGTGACATGTGAAAGGATGGTAAGAACAGCTGGGCAGTTTGAGACGCTTTAGCAGAGAAGGAACCCGTGTATCAGAGAAGATGCTGATGGAGGAAACCAGGGAGAACATCCAGCCCCTGGAGAAGAGCAGCAGCTTGGTGAAGATACCTTTAGAGGAAGTGGAGAGTTTCTCCAGGTTCACTGTGTCCTGTGATGAGCTGAACTGTAAGTTCCTCACTGCAAAACAAATCAGTATGTTTGTCTTCTTTGCCAGTAAAATTACTTTCCTTAACATCCTTAAAACAAGAACTGACTTGAGAAGCAAAATTGTTTATTGTTAATTGTTCTTATATCACTTCATACATTTATTTACAAAACAAGAAAATATCAGTTTTTCAATGTGGTTAGGAAACGCAATGTAATTTACAATATATTCTCTGACAGTGTATCATAAAATCTTGCAGTGCAGTTTTTTAAATGTATGTTTTCGTATTTCTTTGCTCATTTTAACAAAATGCCACATGGCAAGATGCTTTACAGTTTGAAATTATTTTCGATGTTGAAGACGTAAATTAACAATATTTTACACAAAAGTTGCCACGGCGACTAAAACATCATTTTTTAAGCTGTTATCAAGACTAATATTGGGGTTGAAATAATTGCAGTGGCTTGTGTTTTTGTGTAGGGTGTCCCAAACACATACATACAAGAGAGTAATGCCCTACACTCTACAGAGTGAGCAGAGAATAGTGATGCTCACTTTTGAGTGGAATTTGGCCAACACTCCTTATCTAATTAGACACACCTGCCTACATGTCCCTCTGTGGGTGGAGCTGTTTTAGCATGTGCATCTGACTCTCTTTGTGCTGCAGGAATGTTTTGCATATGTTTTGCAGTGGAGTAATGCACAGAAAATCAAACAGTGAAAGACCGAGCTTCCCTGCACCACCCATGTATAAGTGAAGTGGTAAGAGGACACGAGAACATGTCTTTATTTGCCTACGGAGGTGGTCAGGTTTGCTTATAATGTTATGAGGAAACAGATCATAAAGGAAGGCTAATCTTGAGCTGATTTGAACTGTAGGCCTATTTTATGCTTTATTTATTCAGGATCAGCTTCTCTGCTTTTATATAGACTGACCATCAAGTTAAACAGAGGTGGCCATTTTGGCTCAAAGCATCCAGATTGTGGCTCTGGAGTTAAGCTGTTTCTGCCACACGGGCTGTGTGTTTACATGTACTGTTGATCATTAGAGACACTGAACCTATGGTTTCATCTCTCAGGGGGCGAGATGCAGTGAACAAACAGACTGCCAATAAACACACTTGGCAGAGAGATGCAGCTATGCACGTATCCAGCCATGCCGTTACATAAACAGCTACAGAAAAACGAAGTGAATTTTAATCCTGTCACCTACAACAGGATCTAATTGTTAAACTTTAGTTTGGTAAATTATCTTATTTACCTGCTGTGAAAAAGAAAAAGGAAAATGCCTCACTAAACGATCGGTTAAGCCAAAAAAAAATAAATTTACCTATCCACACTCGTGTAATTATTTTTTTCTATGGAAAATATTTTAAAGGAGAAATTCAACTTGTGATGTTTTTAAAATTCACATAGATTGACACTGTCTGAAGTTCTGACCTCTTCTGGAGATTAGGGCAAATGCCACTTTTATTCCATGTCTGGTTTTGTGATTTCAAAGAAGAAATACTTGGTAGATTTATGAGATTATGAAAGTTATACATGTTGTTTGCCCTTTGTTTCCACTTCCTCTTCCTCACCATCATAAGAATCTTATGATCTTTCTCCTAATCAGCATTCATCATTGTCCTTATTTACCCTTTGGTTTTAATGTCAGTATGTACAAGAACAAGCAGCTTGTAGTTTCTCATCAGGGTTGTTTGCTCTGAGTAAATACCTGCACTTCAAATACGACACTTAAGCATGCGCATTCCTGTAGAAACATCTCATGCTGTAGTGTACAGTAAGTGTACAGTAAGTGTACAGTAAGTGTACAGTAAGTGTACTCAAGCAAATCTCTCGTCGGGTGGCTTTAGATTTTTACTGTTTTCAGACACCAGTATTGACAAGCCATGACTGATTCCTTATGTATTTAATATACTATAATGGATGGATACATTTAGAGGATGTTACTGAAGGACATTTCCTCGTGATCTGGAGTGTTGCGTTATCACACTGCATGTGTTTGATTGGTCAACAGTTTGCCGTGATCAGCTGCGTTCTGCATTTGCTGTTTCGTCCTCGTGTGCGTCTGTGTGTGTTTGTGGGTTGACTGTAACAATCACCTGGTTTTGTGGGGTTTTTTTGCCTTTGGAAAACACTATTAGGTTTGGAACAGTAAACTTAATCCTAAATTTGAAGCCTGTGTAGTGCTTCGCTGGTTGCCTTCTTTGTTTTAATTGACAGTTTTGTTTTAGCATGTCTGTTTTTTGACTGCTGACTGATGTTTAACCAATTTCACACAAGCAACGGTGAATTTTTGCTGGGTATGGTCATTGCAGCATTAGGAGTTGTCATATTGCTTTTACGCAACGTTTCAACAAAGTAAATAAAGTAAACGAGTTCATAAAGTAAGTAAGCATGGAAAAAGAAAGGAGTGTCCCAAAAACAGAGCTCATGAAGTAGGTCCTCACAATTCAGCTTTCTCAGGTTGTGTGATCGCTGAGGGATGCCCACGAAGATGCACTTTACTGATACAGCTTTTTGTCTGGTAATTTTGCAACGTTTAACTGACATAAGCTGTCAGTAGTCCATGTGGATAACTGAGAGATGGAATTTCAGGATGAAGTTGCCCAAACACACTAATTTTCTGTTTGGCTGTCTGTGCTGATTTAATCTGCGTGATTCAGGGGGTGTGGTGGTCTGATTGTCCCCAGAGAACTGCTACAGCCTTTTGCTAACTGCACTTCAGATATCCCTCCTTCACACCCACAGACCAGAGAACGTGACCATTTGGATGCATTGAGGATTCATGAGGAGATTGTCCAACCGGCATAACAGTGTCTGGAGAGAAAAATTAGAGTGAAAGGGTTAAACCATGAGAACTCCCATTGGAAAACAATGTAGTATGTTATTTAAAGGAAATCCCTGATCTTATGATCCATTTTATTGTTTTTCTGCTCATCTTTTGGGATTATACTTCACTTAGATAATTTTCCCCCTCTTTCATTTTAGTCACAGACTGCAGACAATGTCCTTGTTCTGTTGATGATGATGTTTGTTGTTTTGTAATAAACCAGACATGCTGTCATTATAATTTCCTGTGGGGACACGGATGGGATGGTATTTATGTCTGTAAGTGTTCCTGGGACTTTGGACATGTTTGTTTACCTTGTAGATGTTGGTTTAAAACTACCTGTTGTGGTAAAAAAACATAGATTGCAATTGTCTTCCAATAATGTAGGATTTATGTTTATTAAGAGGGCTTGTCACCTTTACAAGGCAAATAGAGTGTCTTGCCTCATCCTGTTTGATCGTCAGGTTAGTTTGATAAACAGTGCAGTATGCTACGTAATTTAACATAAAAGAGGAAGTCTGAGGGATGTTATAAAAAACGGACTGCTGTTTTTCCCATTACAACTGCTGCAGTGCTGTTGAATTACTGCTAATGTAGGCTGGCTATATGTATCCTGCCCAACAGGACGCCACGTTTATGAATGAATAGACCTGGAGTCTTTTTTTTTTTACTCTTGTCCAGCTGTGTACTGAGCAGACTGTAGACACTGATGTGAAATCAGTTTTATGGGTTCATTAATCATGGTTCAAATTGAGCTGATTGTATCTTATATCTTGTTAGAAATGCTGTCACAAATGATACGTATATAGTTTGGATTTATATTAAATATTGAAATCAGCTGGTAGACTCTAATTAACTTAATTTACATATTTTGTACAGAAGCAGGCACTTATTGGTAGATCAGTACATTGTCAGCCCTTGCAAAGAACAGACATTGCGACTTTATCCGTCCATTCAGTTTATTTATACACAGACTTCCTCATAAAACAGGAAAACCCCAGGCTTAATGATAAGCTGCAATTACAGAAGCAAAACGTTAGATATCACCACAACGATTAGAACACATTAAACAGCTCGGCCAATCACAGTTTATTAGCTGCTCAGGCGCAACGTGTGCAAGCTTTCAATCCACTAAAAACAAATGAGTTCTATTAATAAGTCAGAAAACTGGCTTTTAATTTGCAAACATCATGTGTAACTTCACAATATCATAAACCCAGTCAAGTTGTTCACCACAGCCTGAGATCTGTTATGGTATCAAGCATGCAATATTCCTGTCACACTAGTATCATCACCCACATTATTCTTGTTCCCATATACAGTCCAAAAGTTTGAGCTATTACCAAGTATTTTGTCCTTCACTACAATATGAAATCATTTTAAAGTGTCATTTTTATCCAACTAAACTTAGACGCTACAAATCAAATGCATTACTGCTGTCCTAATCACCGTCCTAATGTTACTGGTGGACACAAAAAGGGCCGTTGTGTATAAAAGTGAGGCCCGGCCTCTCTTAAATAATCTCTAGTGTGTGAACGTCTCAGACGAGCGTGGAGTGGGTATATATAGACAGACACAAGATCTAGGAGGAGACAGCCAGGGGATTTCCAGCACGTGTCTCTAGAACTTGACCTGCATTTTAACGTCCTCCTGTTGTGTGCAGCCTTTGACCTTCAACTGTGAGAGAGCCTTGAGGTGAAGATTGAATATCACAAACGTCACAGTTCAAGTATAGTTTCCCAGACAGTAAACTTATCTGTCCTATTATTCTAAAATAGCATAAAAGCACATAAGAATGTGCGACGCTGTCAGCGGGTGATATCAGAAACTAAAGCAGTTCTCTAAAAAAAGTCATTTGAAGATCTGTTTAGAAACTTTTTTCTTTTTTAGTGTCACATTTTCTCTCTCTCTGCTGAAGGGTTTTAAGTCCGTCAAAGGCTTTGCACTAAAGAGCTGCTTAATTCATAGCAGCAAACTCTCAGCACAAACTCCAGCCACAAACAGGTGGCCTTGTGTGTGTGTGTGTGTGTGTGTGTGTCCGTGTCTTTTTCCCAGGCTCTTTTTGAATACAGAATACTGGCGTATAGTTCCACAGCTGTGTATGTGTGTTTAGATGTGTGTGTGGCCCTGCAGCTTTATATATGGCTACTTTTTAAAAGAAATCAATAAGAAAGTTTCTTTATGTCTTCCTTTCTCTCCTAACAAGAAGGAATATATTACAAGTGAATACTAAAGAAAGAAAGAAAAAATGAGAAGAATACTTAATGTTTTAGAAGACTAAATATGCCTGTAACTGTAAAAATAAGCAGTGTATGGCTGTCGCTGTCTCTCCAATAGACTAAGTACCATCATTGATGTTCGTGGAATAATGTACACAGCTGTGTATTTTGTGCTCCGCCTCTCAGTTCAGCCTTGTATTTTGATTGGCTGTCTATTATTAATCCTGGGGGGTCTGGCGCAGTAACAAACAGAGAAATTGGTCCCATGTCACTCTCTCTCCCTCTCTCTTCTCTCAAACCTGTTAGAGGCAGGACGATTAGAGTGTGCGTGTATGCAAGAGCTTATCCTCTCCCCCATACACACACACACAGTGCAACAAAATTGCATTCTGTTTAAAGCGGCTGCCCCAGGGCTTTACCTGTATTCAGCTGTACCTCTGTCTGTTATCTTCACGTGTGTGTGTAGTAGAGCAACGAGGGGTGTAACCTGATCCTGGGAGATTTTGTGTGTCTGCGTGTCCTTGTATTGCAAGATGACGACATGTGAAGCTTGTTGATGGACGGTCTAGCCTCAGTAATGCACGGCAGCTTGTGCAGGTCCTGCAAGAAGATGAAACCTCAAGGATAGAAGCACCTGAGACAGGAGGGTGGGCAGGGAAGGTGCACTCTGAGCAGGATGGAGCTCAACCGAGTCTCCCTGCTCTGTCATGACATCACTAGACTATGGCTACAACTTAAAATGACGACAGGTAGGAGACTTCCCTAAGCATACAGAGGTACATCTGTCAAACCTGGTCAACAGTGCTCTGTTGTTGTTGTTGTTTAATTTGGTTGGTGTCAGTTGTAGGCTGTGTTGGTTTTGTTAAAAGCTATACAGAGTGTGATGTGCTTCTGTCTGGGCATACTTCTTTCAGTAGCTGATTTAACTTTAGGAGGTACTGTTCTCAGTACAGTTTATTCACCTCTGGATTATAAAGTCCATTAATCATTGTTTGCATATTTCATATTTACTGTAGAAAGCAGTGTTTGAAGAGTTTCATAATCCAAGTAATATAAGTGTCTGTATTTCATTGAGTGAATTAATATTCATATGATACTCAGTTTTCCTGTTGTACTATCATTTGCTGTTTCTGTACTGTACAGTCATTTTGGGTTGTATGTTAAACGCTTAACTAAGCTGTAAACACCTTTTTCTTTACTATGGGATTGTGGGAGGCTGGGTCAATGGTTGGTAACTCTTTTGCCCGTGTTCAATGGTTGCCATTGGTCTGGATCAAAGCCAACTTTCAGAACCCACTTGGACTGAGACCAGAAGTGTAGTTTTCCATTCAAAGCTTTGCTCCAGAAAGCTTGTCAGTAGTGATCATGGTATATGGGTTTGGTTCCGTCTCAGCTGAATGTTCTCTATGGTTGCAGAACTTTGACTTCATTGTTCCTGCAAGTAACAGCACATCAGAAGATATTTGCTTATGGAATTTTTGACTGGCATGCTCTCAGTGCAACTGTGACCTCGGGCTACGTTTCAAACGCTGTCAATTGAGTCCCGTTCAAATAAGCCTAGCAGGAATGGAAATGTTTGGACACATGTTATACGCAGAATCAAATGCTGACATGTCCAGTGGTGTTGACAGCATTGCAACAGATTCAAGTACAGTTTTATTTAGTTGAGCTTTCATCAGATTTCAGATCGCTTTGGCTGACAGAACTGAGATCAGCTCTAATGAAGTCAGTGTCAGACCAGTGCGGACAGATACCTGATCTCTGCAGGGCGTATTTTTCACCGTTTGTAAGGTGGCGTCCAGGAACACACTGTTTGTCTGTCTGTTGTTATGTGTGTGTGTGGGTGAAAAACAGCAGTGATTTGTGTCTACAGTTGTGTAGCTAACACATTTCTGGTCAGAACACCACAACTCTGCCAGCAAGAGGGTTAAGAAAGTGATACATCGCATTTTATTCTATATAAGGTTAAAATGAAGAGAGAACCAGATTTTTACATTTTCTAAACAAAATGGGAACATGTCTGTGCAAAAACAGCCCACATAAGCTGGGGTATCCTGGATGGTTGCCAGGGTATTGCTATGCAGTTGCTAAGGTGTTCTGAATGGTTGCTAAGATGTTCTGGTGGTTGTTAGGGTGTTGCTAGGCGATTGCTACCATAGGACGACTCTGTGATGATCTTCTGGGACCTACAGTAATCTATGCATGCAATCTTTTTGCGCTATTGCTTTACTTCTGTCCTGCACAATTTGCAGTATCATTCATGTTTGTAGCACAAATGGAACATGATGGGGTAAATATCAAGGAGATTCTGGCTGACTGCACAGGGATCTTAAGCACAATTTCCTTCACTATGATTATACAGCTGTCTAAAATGAC
Source organism: Chromobotia macracanthus (assembly GCA_036877525.1). Lineage (NCBI taxonomy): Eukaryota > Metazoa > Chordata > Actinopteri > Cypriniformes > Botiidae > Chromobotia > Chromobotia macracanthus. Next base: position 5,258,652 of record JAZGTH010000019.1, read on the forward strand.
CATCCTGTGATCTCAGCCCCGGTTTCGATTGTGCAGTGTGGTCATCGGATCATGTGGCCGACAGCTGTGGTTTTACTGGGCATCAGGGCCAGAAACCTTTTACTCACAAATATCATCAGGCAGAGAGAAAATAGAAGATATAAAAATGTACCCAGTAATCATGTGCCATCTGTAACACACTGCCTTTATAAGATTCAAAAGACTATCATTCACACATACTTGATTTTTTTAAAGAGTCTTTTAAAGCACTCTGTGGTCTCCGTCGTTTTTGTGAGCTCACTTTGAAGCACACAGCGATCAGATAGACAACAATGACATTGTAAATGGGACAGACAGTGGAATGTTAAGCATCTGACCCTGTTTCTGAGTCTGATGTGTTGCCTCTATGGGGGGTTGTGCGTATGTATATTTTGTGGTTATATTTTTACAGCCTGGCAGATGAAGATATTTTACCAACTGTTTATTATACCAATCCCCCACACACACACACACACACACATCACAGTCTGTTCTCTAATAGCACAAACGCACACAGCTGCCCATTTTGTCAGTTGGTGTAATTGTATAATTGATATGGCGCTGTTCACATTTGTCTGTAAATCTGGAGTCACACCACTTGGTCTGGCTACATCATTACACACACACAGATTGTCCGCATGATACCCGACCATGTGCAATGTTAATGAGCTATTTGGGGAAGTTGTTTGTGAGTTGTTCATGTGGAAATAATGGCTGATTTGCTGTTTTATGTGGTGAAAGAGACAGATGCAACCCTCAAAAAAAACAGTGAGTGTGTGTGTGTGTGTTTTTAAAGGTTGCCTAATCATTAAGGATAAAGGCTGCTGTTTGATCTTTTAAGGCTGCTGTATAATTCCCTTGAGAAAAGCACTTAACCTTGTTATCCAGGGCAACTGTCCCTGTCTTTAATAAGTCACCTCCGTGAAAAAATTGTTAAAGAGAGTTCACACCGAATTAAAACTCAGATCATCGTTTACACACCGCCGTGTTATTTACAGAATGTATTTAGCAGAATGTTCTCACTGCTCTTTCCATACAATTAAATGTATGGAAACATAAACATACAGTATAGTGACCACAGACTATAGTGCATGAGTCTGTATGGGCTTCTTTTATGGTTCTCATTTATCATTGGGACAACATTACAATGAGATATTGATGACAGAATTGTTGTTTTTGAGTGAATTGTATCTGTAGTGCACCTGCAGCAGAGAATCATGGGATATTAATAAAGCCAATAGACTGTATTATGTGAACAATAAGCATGTAGTAGTTGTGAATGTCACAATGAGATGTAGCTTTGATTCTCGTGACGAGGAAGATGTCATGCTTACTTTGTGTGACACACTATTTACTGTTACTCTGCTGTCCAGTGTTATTTTAATGGCCTCTGTATTGCTGTCCTGTGTGTTTAACCTGGGCTGGTCTCTTTGTATTTCAGACAGGCTTGGACAAGAAACAACCACAGAGGTCTTTAACAAAACCTGCAGCATGTGTTTAACACGACCTACCTGCACAGACATGAAAAATACAGAGGATGTTTTCTTTGCATGTTAACATGGCATGTGCGCGCGCATGCGTGTGTTACCGTCTCGGGTCTTAGTATAACATTTTTAAGCCAATACCTCACACTCTGTAAATAATGCAAACAGTGGACACACAGAGATGAAGAAAACATGCTGTCCTTGTTCTCCTGCACCAGGAAACAGAGATCCAGGATAAGTGAGGTCTCGTCCAGGCTCACAAATGTACTGTAGATATGCTATATCTTATTAGTGAAGATTTGCTACAAGTAAACTACAATATTGGGACAATAGGGTGTATGGACCTTTCCACATTTAGGTTACAAAATAGGGCTCGTAACGTTTTTGTGTGCTTTTAAACACTTTAAAGAAAATAAAAATGTTGAGAAAAGGTAACCTAAATGTTATTTAACCATGAACTGGATTTTGTTTACATCTTGTTTTGCAAAATTAAATGGATGAAGAATAAATCAGTGCCAGAATGTTTACATATTACACAGAAAGCTACACATTTAGTTTAAATTTTTCTGTAACTGAGCGGTGGGTAACTAGTGAAGTTATTGATAAACTTACATTTGATCCTCACAGACTGTTGAGTTTGTTATATTTGTGGTAAATGGAATGAGAATTACATACGTAACAACAAAGTGCAGCATATTCAAAAATGCTTTTGTTAGTGAAAAAAAACAGGGCAGTTTGTATTCGGCAAACAGCCTAAAACATTTGACAAGACGTTTCCCAAAAGGAAGAAGACTTTTGCATCGCATATTTTAGGCTGTAGTCCAAGCGGAGAACTTAAATCGCATTGAGGGAACCAGTCATGGCTCATCCCACCCGAGTGGCATTAAAAATGGAAGATTTTGTAAAGAATATTCATCTCTCCATTGAATGGCCTTTTCCCTTCCCCCATTCTCTCTGAATACCAGCGCCCTGAGCTCCGGCGCTGAATCGCTTTGTGAGTGCACGGTTGGCGTTCATGGCGAGTTTCTAAAGCTGCGCTATTGGTGCTTTGGGTTTGCGGATGTATGCGAGGATGTTTTGTAATGAGTGGAGGCTGTGTGTTGTAGCCTTGAGTAAACATCAAGGCATGGGTCCATGAATGAGTCCTTTGGTCTCTGCTCGGTCTTTTGTTTCTCATGAGCCCAGCTGAGGTGACAGTGACAGGACTGAACGTGTCGCATGTCAACAGTCTGTTACTGTTTAACAGAAACGTTGTGGTAAATGGAGAGCCATTATCCAGTAATCTGGTACAATAAAATCACTTCTTTCTCAGGAGTTGTTTGTCCGAGGGGCTGTTTTGTTCTCTTATTAGACTAATAACCTACCTGTTTAGTATCTGTGTCAGAATGCTGTTGTATGTGTAATGTGGTGCTGGATGCTGATTGGTCCATACAACTGTGCTAAACTACACAGTATAGGAACAAATTAAGTAAATGGGTGTTTTGCACCATAGCTGTATATATAATTGCACAACATGCATAGAATAGCATTGTTTATAAATAACATAAATAACTAAGGATAGCATTTAAAGTGTCATTTTTGTCAATGTTATTATACCTTCATCTGTCTCAGCTTAATGGAAACCTTTTTAGGTAGCTATTCGCAGGTTGATTTCCCTGTGGCTCGGTGGTGCTATAAAAACATGGCTCTGTTTGAGTATGCCGAGGCTGGCCTTAACACCATTGTTAAGTTGGGTTTGGGGCGGGATCTGTTTGACATTTACATTTAGTTATTAAACGCGTGCATTTATTCAAAGCGACTGACAAATGAGGCCCAATAGCACTCACAATACTACGTATTAAGAGTAAGATGAAACCCGTCTCCCAAGACCTACATTAAATTATAGGGAGGCCAAAGAAAAGCTAAATATTAACCACATTGAGGCACACCTGTGCAGAGCAGTTTGTTAACAATGTTCACTTAACCTCACAGGCTTAGCGTTAACCTGGTCTCTGGTGGCTGATCTGGGACCAGTGATCCGACCTCATCTTAATATTAAACCTGATAACCTGAGACAGCAAGTCTGCTCTGGAATCAGTGCAAAAAGGCTTTTACCAACAGAGTGCAAGAGCACACAAACACGTGATACCAGGAGAGAGCTCTAGTCTGGGCAGATCTCCCGGGTGGATTAACAGATTTCTTTGCACTTACAGTTCATCACCTGTCTAATGCTCATCACAGACCGCAAGGTGTTCAGAAGTGTTACAGCAGGTTCTCTTACTGACATCAGGGTGTACGCGGGTGAGAGGGTGTTTCGGGGCTTGTTGGTTTGGTGTAGCTCATTTGAGAACTTTGTTTCGTTCAAGCTGTTGACCTTTGGGGGGTTGTACTTTGAGTGCACTTAATATTCAACATTCCTCATGGTCTTCTATGGACTATTTATTTATTGAACACAATGTCATTGAATCCTACATAAATTAGACTTAATGACAGGGTGAGAAACCAGTGTGTTGCTCCGTAATGTTGTAACGTATCTTACGTCATCCAGCAGGCATCAAAAAGACCTCGTCCTCTTTTGATGGCTTCCCGTGGCTTTCAAACAAGGGCCTCCTGTGTGACATTTCCTGTCTGTGGAGATTAGATTGACATGTTGCTTTATCAGATGATGTAAAAATAGTTGATAATACATTTTGCATCAAGAGCTGCAATATTGCAGTTTAGATTATTTGTATTAACATCAGTCTGCTCTTCCCTGATATGAAATTAAATCAGACCCATACAGTACATAAAATGACCTCAGTGGACAATATTTCATCAGAGGTTTATTTTAAGCTTCATGTGCTGTTGATTCTTTGCTTCTTGTCTGAGCCCTAGTCTATTGCACATGAATGTTACGCCTTCAATACACACCTTCAGGTTCGTGTCTGTGTGTGTACTGGTATATGTGGTTTGAGGACATGTATACATGTAACTTAAACATGGTTTACAGGAACACTTCCTGTGTTCTCAAGCCAAATGGCTTAAAAAACATACTATACAGTATTTTTCCTTTAATTAAATAATGGGGTGTGGGATTAGAGGAAGGAGATAAAAAAATGGTATAAAAATGATTACGCCTGTGAAGAGTCCCTGTTAACCATGTTTATGTGTGAGTGTGTTTGTTTTCAGCTGTTTTCAGCTGTTCTGTGACTTCATCTGTGCTGACAGGCTGCCTACCAGTTGCAAGTCAGGATGGATAATGTTAACATTTATTTTGGATTCATCTGTTCACAGTGGCCCATTTTCAGCTTTATTCACACCAGCATGAGTGTTCAGAGTCTGAGCTGCACCGTCAGAACATGTACAATCCAAACACTTGAGATCCTAAAAGATGAGGCCATCACAGCAGTGATGCCTGTACAGCCTCGAAATCTGCTTACAGTAATCCATCAACTCCTGAAACACAGAGAAAACCATACTATCTACTACTCGCTCTCTCTGTCTCTCTGTCTCTCTCTCTCTGTCTCTCTCTCTCTGTCTCTCTCTCTCTGTCTCTCTCTCTCTGTCTCTCTCTCTGTCCTCTCTCTCTCTCTCTGTCTCTCTCTCTCTGTCTCTCTCTCTCTGTCTCTCTCTCTCTGTCTCTCTCTCTCTGTCTCTCTCTCTGTCTCATGACCTGCTATAACACACACACACGATACAGTAGTATATTGGCTGTAATGTGAAACACCTTTTCACCTAGCTACTGTATGACTATTGGGTCTAGTACACATAGACAGCTGTGTATAATAAAACTGAACAATTAAAATAATTTTTTATGACATTATGTCTTTGGTCTTTTAATTACGTGGTGGTTATTCACTGTTAAGTCACTGCTAATGGGGTAACCTGCACTGTGTGACAGCAGCATCGCTCTGGACCAAACCATTTACACTGCAATCCAGAAACAAACCTGGATTAAGAATGTGAAGTGAGATTCTTACAGTATGTGTGACTGTATGAAACTGTGCGTTGTGGCTTCTGACAATGTGAAGTGCTGATGGTGGATATATATAAGTATAAAGCTTTTTTCTATGTTTATAGTATTATTGTCATGCTGTGGACTAATCAAATCTCTTGGAATATTGTTTTTATACAGATGAGATTATGCAGCAGGAGAACAGCCCTCTGTGCGCTGCAGACATCAGCCCAGACCTCAGGAAACAGTTTGCCTTCCTGTCAGGTGAGTCTACGATCAATCCCACAATCCTTTGCCACTAAAGCTCCTCATCTTACCCAGCTGCACATAAGCTTCGTTAATAATATCAGCAGTTTACACTCTTTACTGTACTGTACTGTTTTAGACAACTTTCCATATGGACCCTGTGCTTACAGTGACTCAGATGTTTACAAGAGTCTGTAGATGTTTTTGTAATATCTGCTACAGGAAGTAAATAAATCTCTGATATATATTTCATTCATAAATGTCCACTTTCACTGTATTAGTGGTCAGTAGAACAAAAGGCATTCACATCCGACGGACACAGATTACACACGCATACATAGACACTACAAAAACTCTACATTCCTTGTAAATAACCCAGTTAGGACCCGGCTCAGGTTGCCCAGGATAATGCCTGACTGGAGGAAGCCTCTTAATTATTCAATGTTGCCGTGGCGCTGCGCTTGACAACAGTGTTCCCGGCTGATGTGCTTTGCGAGGATGTGTGATTGACAGGCTGTATGTCTCACAGAGAGGCTAAGAGGATTACATTGAGATTCAGATTTTCTACAGAATGCTCTCACGCTTTCCTGCTATGAGAGAGAGGCTCTGAATATTCACAAACCTGACTCCAAACTCATGCATTATACATGCAATGAAACATTTACAACAACAGTGATAGAAGAGTACACAATAACAGTGTTTCTTTGGCCATGTCTCGATGCATTACAATCAAGTAAAAATAGTTTTTTACTTTATTGTAGATTTATTTCAGAACTTCATTTTGTCAGCTCTTTTTTCCATGATCTTTACACGGGGAGAAAAAGAGAGAGAGAGTGTGTGTGTGTGTGTATATATATATATATATATCATGTTCCCATGGTAAAAACTCTTCTGGTCACAAGCCTCAGTTCTCCACCTAGATTTAATGACAGAGCAGAGCTAGCCGTTCCGTCTGTTTATTTCCTCTTTTCATTTCCTCTAAGTTCCTTTCTGCTTTTTTCCCTGTGCAGACAGCTGCAGAGCTCTGTCTGATATTATCATTATCATATAGGGTGTGTATGTGATGTAATCACATTTGACATGAGGTCACCAGTGTGTGAAGTTCTTATGATATTGTGACTTAATGGAATTAGTGTTCTTCATTTTATTATCTGAGCGGCAATAATAATTCCATTCAAGTCTATTCTATATTTCTATGTTCTTTTGGTTCTTTTGTAATCTAGTTTTCATTGTTCTTTGTTTTTCTGGAGAACATGCCCTAACATTTGCAGGGCTTAAGGCTGTGGACCAGATGGACAGGAGCACTTTGGTTTTGCCCTACTTATCATAACAAATGTGCCAGCAGTGTCCTTTTCACCTGGTGTGTGTGTCAGTTATGGAGGTGTTAATATAAACATGCTCTGCAGTTGATCCATTCTGCTCTATTAATCATAGAGTATGAAAGCTGAAAACACACACGCAGTCACGTGACCTGGTCATCAACGCACTGCGCCAAATTCACACAAACACACACTCAGAACCTGAAAGCCCCAGTAATGAGGCGTTTATTTATGATTGAATTCGAATGGCATAATCTCTATTTATGTGACAAACTTCAGTGATGAAAAGAGGAGATTTAAGGTTGTCCACGTTGTACTGGCCTTGTGTCTTCTGCAAGTGTCTTATTTTAGACCTCTGGGAATCACAGTGTCTGCTTTAATCTGTGCACAGGAGGATACAGAAGTGCCCTCTTGTGGGTACCATACATGTGTTAAAAGCAGAAATGCCGTAGTGCAGATGAAGTTTATATTTCTTGATCAAATGTATATAAGATCTGAGGTCAGTTTGGATGTCAAGATTAGCTTAAGTGTTGGATTTTGCTTCTGGGTCATTGGTTATAGAGAATTTGTCCTCTTATTGTGGAAGGTGTAATATATATAATGTGCATTACCATACATATCATGGTGCATTAAAAATAATAACAATAATGAAATAAAGAAATAAAAAGATGTTTTCGTGCTGTATGTGTAAACTGCTTCTAAATCTGCACATGTCCAGGTGGTCGAGGACAGAATGGCAGTCCCATCATCATCTTCCCAGAATACCCAGCGTTCAGCGAGCTGGAGGAGGAGGAGTTTCACAATGTGCTGACATACCTCACCAGCATTCCTAGGTGAGCAGGGGGTTGATGGATTGATCATATCTGATGCTTTATATTTATGTAATATTTGATACCATCTCTGTGTGTCATTTAGTTTATAGTTTATATGAAAATTTGTATTCTTTGGTTAATTCTTTAATTGACCAGCAGAGGGCGCTGCAATGCTGTTGTAGGGCAGCATGCCTTTTGTAATTGAGTAGTTGAGATGACGGCATGCTTTTGTGTGCGCCTGCTACCTCATTAATATTCATCATGCATAGGAAATTAGAAAGCATAATTATTACTTGTTCACGGTTAACAAGGTGATCTGGCCATCTTAATACTCTCATGTTTTACATATGCATTCTTAGTTTGTGGATCATTTGAATACACAGTAGTCGGTGGAAAACACTTTATTATTGGACTTGGAGATGCCTTCATATCAGTGATGAACACACATGCATTGAATAAATTTGCATGTATAACGCTTTAATCATTTTAATCGCTTTAATATATTAATCCCCCAAAAGTTCACTTGTGCATTTGTCCATTAATCGTAGGACATCTGTAATTGAACCACCTCTGTTAATATTCAGATGAAAGAGTAAATTCTCTCTCTTTCTCTCTCTCGCTGTCTCTTCTGTTGTTCTGTTGTTCCTTTATTCCCATGGGAAACAAAGAGAGGGAGAGAGTGATGGAGTAATTGGATGGATTTCTTCATACTGAAATGGATGATGATTTTAATTTGGTTCTCCTGGAGTGTAAACCAGTCCAGATCAAGAGTCAGACCTGCAGATGATGATGTACATTCACTCCAAATCAGAACACAAGAAAAAAACATTTAATGTAAAATATACATTTAATTTAAAATTAAGAATTGAAATGATAATGTATCAATACTTTGTAGTTATTATTTTGATTTGTTTTATTTAAAGCGTGAGAATCACCATTTGTTGTATTTAAAAAAAAACTTTTTTCTTTAGATTGTTCAGGGTGAAATACATGAAATATTTTAACTTGCAAAACATGCAAATTTAAGCACCATATCCTGGGGTTATTTTCTGTTAACTATGAAATTGCAAATGGATTGAACTGAATATAAATCTTCACCTCATTGTTCCCACAAAGCCAATAGATTCTGCTGTCTAAAAAGTAAAAAAAAGAAGTATGAAAGAAAAAGGACACGTCACTACTGATACAATGCAGAAAACCGTAATTAAACGCAGTATAAAAATTATGTGCATTGAACCAGGCAAAGGTGTTAGAATCCCCCCAGCAGCCTTTGAATAGAGGCTTATAATTACTGTGATGATTTTAATCACATTTAATACTGACAGACACTCAAGGTCATTAGTCATTGTGTCAGTACAGAACCAGCTGATAAGACCTCCAGCATCTCTCCCTTTCTCTCCTTCCCTGCATTGTGAAAGGAGAGAAAAACAAACGCTCCACAGAAAAACAGACAGAAGTGGACAGGGAGGTGGGGTTGAGGGGAGAGAAAAGAGATGAGTGTGAAATTTAGAGGAAAGAACAGAAAGGGAGGGAGAGGCAACACGGGCCAGAGAAAGAAACACACAATCTGTGTGTCGCCGTAATGGCGGCCTATTTTCTACACTGGTATCTGCAGTGCCAGTTCTTGGTGGGCGGAGCTTTCACGACATATCAGCACCTATTTCCCTCCCACATTCCACATTCAGGCTACATTCCAAGCTCAGCTGTCCATCACAGCTCTTCCATGTTCTGATTGGCCAAGGGTGAGCACCTGTTGCCTTGCGATTGGTTGCTTTAGAAAGGGGAGGTGGATTGTGTCTGCTTTCATAGTCTGTGCTTATGGTGTGGCACCCATTCAAATGGGACCATAAACAGAGGGGTTGGAAGCGAAGGTACGCTGAAGGGGATGTAAAACGGGGAAACCATCTGTGTGTGTTGAAATCTCCAACAATCTGCCTAAAATCTGCTGAAGGACATCTGGACTATAAGGATAAGGGGAAGATCTGAAGGTGTTTTGTTTGATATTGCAAGCGTGTGGTTGGATTTCCAGCTGCCGTGGCAACCAGAAAAGGAGCTGCTGGTGTGGAGAGCAGTCATTCTCCATGGTGATGGATGTAGCAACCAGCTCAGCATCTCTGCGCTATGTTGCCATGGTTGCGTTCCGTGCCTTCTCTTTTCAACGTATGTGTAAACGGATGCTGTTGGATGTCTTTTAAACTCAAAAAAGCTCTTGAAATGCAAACGTCTTGCTATGGATGACATAATGATTTGCGTGTTATGTTGTCCGTCTCATGTCTAAGTGTGACCGCAGTGTGTTCGTTGCTGTGTGATGATGCAGATTTAATGGAGATGTGGGTAACGATGCAGAGGAGATTTGCAACATCTCCAGAAAATCATTTTCTGAGGTGTGTGTGTGCTACCACGGTGACTGTGTCTCTCTGATTTTCAGTCTCAGCTCGACGGGGGTGGGCTTCATCCTGGTCATTGACCGCCGGCAAGACAGATGGGCGTCAGTGAAGGGGACGCTGCTGCGGATTGCGGTGAGTCTCAGTGTGACTGTGTGTGTGTGTGTGCGCTCTGTACAGGCTGTGCATGTGCTGTATTTGTGTGTGTGGACTGTGATGGTGAAACATCATAATATTCTATTACATAGAATTGCACTGAATCTGTTTGTGTGAATGAGTACTGACAAGTTTGGTGTATGTGTGTGTGTGGTTTTTCAGTGTGTGTGTATCCATGCGTGTTATGAGAATAGCAGTTGACAGGCCTTAGGCTACTAGGCTACAGTTCTTTGGTCAGTATTTTTGTTTAACTGGTATGTTCCAGTAAAAATATCTATATAACACTAAAACAAAATAAATTACTTGAAGCAAAGTTGAATGAGATGACATAAAGGTTTTTTCACAAAATCTTGAATCTTGTAAGTTAGGTTAAATGTAATGGAATTAATTTCATATGTGTTCTGTGAAAGCAATTCTTACACACAGACATCAAAATAATTTTGCTCAAATAAATTGATCTCGTTTGAAGGATTTTAGTTTTTTATTTGAAAGGTTTTAAGAGATTTGTAGAGAGAAAAATTTATATTTAGAGCGTGATTGTGTTTTGTATGTGTATTATTCAGTTATTTGTTATTTCGAGTTAAAGGGGCGTCCCTAAAATTAAACCCTAAATATTTAATCCACCACTAACATGTTATAGTGCACATGAATGTGGCACGGTGTTTTAAACCCCTTTTTAAAACCCCTTTAAAAATTTACAAAAAAAAAGTCTTTTTTTTTTTTTAAAAAAAAGTTGGTGGTTTTTAGTAAAAAAAAAAACCCCCCCCCCAAACAAAAAAAAAAAAAAAAGGGGGGGGGTTTGGGGGGGGGGGGTAAATTAATTTAAAAAAAAAAAAAAGGGTAATAATGATGTATAACAATGTGTAAATGTGTGTGTGTGTGTGTGAGGTGGTCAGTAGGAGAGCGGTCACTGGGCTAGTCAGATTAACAGTGTTTAATTATGTTCTGCTCTCAGAAGGTCTACTGCCGTCAAATGAGTGATCACGATTGTAATTTTACTTTTGTTGTATTTTCCCTGTTCAGGTAAAGCACAGGAACAAAATAACTGTGCTTTATTACTGTTGTTTATGTTGTTATCGTTTTAAGACTGTGTGGCCCTAGTGCAGGGGCAGTGGGAACCATACAGAGTGTGTGAGATTGTTTTGTAAGAATAGCAGTTCTCATTGTGTGTACTACTTTAGTCCTTTAGTGTGTACTACAGTGTTCAGGGGCTTTTGTCTATTAGGTTAAAGATGTTGTTGTTTATGGGCTCTTATACTGCCACTCACTGATCAACGTAATTTTAAACTGCTATGTGGCTAACTATATTAGTTATTCACTGGAAAATCCTGTCTTTTGCGTGCCAGTTTTGATGACACCCGTGGGGTTTGTTTTTTTGATGTTAAAATATTCAGTGTTCTTATTTCCTAGTTTAAAATGTTAACTGAGTCAACCATTCATGATTCCCCTGAAAAGTGCCATCAAAACTTTGCTCTTGTTTGTTTGAATTTTGACAACATTGACTCGACCAATAGCATTGGTTTGGGGCGGGACTATCTGTTTGCCTGACCAATAAAGTGCTGGGGGGTGCATGAACCACTTTTGTTTGTTTGTTTGTTTGTTTGTTTGTTTGTTTGTTTATTATTTGCCATCCCATCAGTAATATAATGGCTGAATCTATACAGCATTAGACATAAGGGCTGTTCTAATCTAAAACGAGAAAATGATAAATTACATACCTTACAAAACTCACATTATCCATTAATGTTCATGTTAACAGTGTAATGTATATAAAACTTGTATGTATATAATGTATGTATATAATGTATATAATGTATTCGTGACATCAGATCAGAGTTTGTGATGCTTACATCAAGTGTTTATATTTTGATGAGGGAGAATGTTGTTTTACACAAATGTACCACAGCTTGGAAAAAAGCTGGGGTCTCTCTCTCTCTCACTCTCTCACTCTCTCTCTCACTCTCTCACACACAAGCGTGTAATTCGTTTTTTCTTTCTCTAGTAACGCTTGTCAGCGATGCAGCTGGTGTGAAACAGCCTGAGGAGATTTTCCTATACGCCTGAAATCCATACAAAAAAATACAAAGTCTGCTATTAAATAATTAGACAAAGCTAATTGGGTTCTGTGGTCCTCTCACAGGTCATAGTAACAGGAACTGCTACAAAAATGTACCATAGCAACCACAGTTTCCAGCAAAATAATATTTACTACAGATTGTTGTAGATGTAGTAAGTGGAGTAAGTGATATTTAGTACACTTTTGTCTAGGGGTGCATGGATCCATAACTAGTTAATTATAACACATTATATACTATGATGAAAATTAGATTTTGTGTTTCTGTCTGCACAGCATTATAGATAATGATGTTTTTAATGCATTTTATTTGTCGTAATGCATTGTTAAATTTCTTAATTTCCTTTAGTATGCAACAGTCCTGTGTGCCCCGTCCCTCATTATTGTTTTTATTATTCAAAATGGCACCAGTATTAATTGCTTTGCTTTTAAAAAGCAATTTTACGCTTTTGACACCATGCATGAATGACCAAAGAACTCTTTGAATGAAGTCTGATAGAGCTAGTCCCTGAACGACCCACTCTAATTCAATTTAGGAAATTGTAATGTGTGCTAATATATGCTAATGTATGATAATTAGACACAGCTAAACATCATCTCCAAGCTAAATTGCGCTGTCACTGTAATATTTGTAATGGATGACCAATGATCTCCCTAAAGCTCTCCTGAACACAAACAAACATGTTTATTTTATGCCAAGTGCATAATAATATCTCACGGTCATTGTTAGTCCTGTACTTTATCAAGCATAAATATTATATGCGATTGGGCTGGTTGTAGTGCAGCTTAAATTGCCAAATTGTTCCACAATGACACACAAATAAATTCTGAAGAACCGAGTGAACAGCTGATAAGCCAGCAGTCTGCAGGGCCAGCTGTGGTTGAAGGTCCTTCATCATGGAAATGGTGCTTCAGGCTGGTTCTGTTATCACCCGCACTAAACATTTTTTTTCTTTGTTTCTTGAAAGACCGGGTGGCTGTCTTTGGTCAGGGCGGTCTTTGGTCGGGGCTTTCTCCTGCGTCTCAGGGGAGGTTGTTAAGAGACTTGTGTGTTGAAAGACAGGCGAGTGTCCACTTAATGACATCCGCCTCAACCATATTTACCCTGTGGGTGACGTCTGTGATGTGGGGTTTTGTGCTTTATATGGAAAATTAGCTGTTTGAATTGGGCGATGTTTAATGGACAGTTGCATGCTAAGTGTATATCTGCAAAAAAGGTTTTTTTTTACAATCGTAATTTCTTATAATTAGCTTTCCCTTTATGTTGCCATACAAGAGACAAATGACTTGGGGTCACACCTAAAACAAGATGTTTTACCTGATTTTCTGTATGCTAGCAGTCTGACGTTATTACTATTATCAACATTTTACAATAAAAATGCAGTCATCAAACCTTTCAAACGTCACAAATAGAAGTATTGACTGTAAGATGTTCTATCTAATTATTGTTACTATCATTATTATTATTATTGTTGTTAGTAATACCAGTAGTGTCTTTTATAAAAAAAAATCTATTTAAAATTTATTTAAAACCCATTTCAAGCAGTTAATCAAACGACTTCAGATTAAAGAGTTTTATAGATCAGAGGAAACATTCATTTAACTGTGTCCTAAATTTTGACCAGTGCAGTTAGTATATTAACTGTTGCCTCCTGTAGCTAACTCAGTCGTACCCTGTGACTGTGACCCACCCTCAGGGTGTCAGGGTACATCTCATTGGCTCCCTCACATGCACTCAGAAGAGGTGCTGATGTGGGCGTTTCACCTGTGATGCTGAGCTGCAGTGATGTGTACACGGGGCTTGAGGGCAGTTCTATGCCTCCATCATATTGTTAAACTGTATATTAGAGTGTATCACAAACATATACAGACACATTGTTTTTCAGTCCATTTCTTAAATGAAACAGGACTGCTGGTATGTGATCTTATAATTGCAGGCACTATCAGAGGCCCAAGGCATTCAGTTAATACAATCACATAGATACACAGTGATTTCCCAAAGCTTTCTAATAGAGGACTTGTTCTGATCACATCTGCTTGGATGGGCTTTAATACAAGAGTCAATAATGGGGCGTTTCTCCAGCTTCATTTCTTCAGCTTGCGGCTGACCCCTGTGACTCTGCGGTTATTTAAGGTTTGTTGAGGACAAGCATAACCAATCGGCACAGAGGAACAGTATATTGTCACGGTAATATAAAGGCGGGTTCAGGTTAAGGTGGCTCCTTGGTCAATAATCAAACAAGAGTTTTTTTAATGGAACTGAGTATGCCTTTATGAGCATCATTAATGTCATTATTTTCTCTTTTAACTGAACATTTTGCTTCAGAAGTTTCAAGTGGAATCAAATTTTTACAGTTTCTGAAGAAAATGTGGGCCGCTGTGCTGTTTACAGTGTTGTGGGCTGGATGATGAGCTGTGTGGCTCAGGTCTCTTTTTAAAGAGTTTTTTTCCCTGCTTTAGTGTCTAATATCAATCTGTGTGGGCTGAGCTATTTGTCATAAGGTTACAGTACTGTTTGTCATAACAGTACAGTAACTGCTAATTTTCCTTTTTTTGGGTGAACTATTCCTTTATGTATGAACATTAGCAAAAGTGTTGCTCGGTATAAAACAGTGCGTTTTAATTATTTGTAATTAAAAAAAGATTCATAATATTAATAATTCAGAATATTGTCAGGCTAATTTAATTGTTCATATCTCATTTGTTTTGAGGTTGCAAACCCACAGAACGCCACACCAATTGCCCTCGTTAGTCCTCAAATCACATGCTTTCCTAATTGTTAATCGAGAATAAAAACAAACAATGATACTTTCCAAGAAAAAGGGGGGCAGGGTAAATAAATGTCCCTCCAAACACAGAGCTGGAGGCATTTCAGCATGACAGACTGTAGGATTCTCTCACGTTGTCAGATTCACGCAGAGCTGTAAGGCTGTGATTGTGATTCTTGGGACGGCCCAAGTGTTCATAAATTCAAATGATGATAATAGCAATTTGCCATCTTTAAATCTGGTCTGTGATCAAAATGTCTGGGCATTTGGATGCATGCACAGAGCAGTAGAAATGAATTAAACTTCAAGTTTACAAGTTTAAAAGAAGGGGCTTTTTTTAAAAAAAAGTCTGATGTTGCCTTTCCATGAAATCAGACATTTTTAAATGTTTATCTGTTATTGTGTGTGTGTGTGTGTGTGTGTGTGTGTGTGTGTGTGTTTCAAGGCTCAAAAAAAACTGACAATAGTGCTGGATCAAGAGTAAAATCAGTTATCATTGTCAAACCAGCAACCCTCTCCTCTGTGCTTCACTGCACACCGAGCGACACGCTGTCAGCTACACTGAGACAGCTGCTGGGCTTTCTCCCGTCAGAAGACTCGCACCACAAACTGTGCAAACATCACTCCTGTGTATTGATCTGCTGTCATAATTATGATGACACGGCACCCAGTGGGAGAGATTTTAATGAAGAGACTATAAACATTGACACTCTATCAGGGACACGTGTGTGTTCATACATTCATTCATTGAGAGGGAGACCTGAAGGAAAGAGGCATATGTGAGACCATTGTTACCCTTTCTAGTCTCTCAGGGAATGGAGTTGTCATGGCAACTGTGTGTGTGTGTGTGTGTGTGTGTGTGTGTGTGTGTGTGTGTGTGTGTGTGTGTGTGTGTGTGTGTGTGTGTGTGGCTAGAGACAGGACGGGAGAGGGGTTGTACTAAGCAATGGCTCACTCACATGAATCATGTTATTAATATTAATTTTGTTATTATAATTAATTGCTTGAGTTGATATTTTATTACTTTTAGTTTTATAAGCTAGGGTTAGAGTGTGGGTTTTTTTTTTACTAGCTATGTATTAAAACAATAAAAGTCTATGGAATGTCCCCATGTAGATGCATAAGTAAACGTGTGTATGTGTGATTCACAGGGATCATTTCCAGGCAACCTGCAGCTGGTGCTGGTATTGAGACCCACGACACTCTTCCAGCGCACAATCTCAGACATTTTATTTAAATTAAACAAGGATGAGTTTAAAATGAAAGTGCCGGTAAGTGCACACAGCTGGTTAATGAAGAGTGTAATGAAATGAATTGCATGCTGACATAACACGGTTCATAATAAAGTGTGTGTGTGTGTAGGTGATTATGCTCAGCTCTGTCACTGAGCTCCACAGCTACATCGACCGCACGCAGCTCACTCAGGAACTGGGCGGCACGCAGGAGTACTGTCATGAGAAATGGATCTCACACCGTACCGTGAGTACTGGCACATTCTCATGTACTGTAGGGAATGATCAGACTGCAGAGAGTGAATAGACACAGGATGTTTGAACTGCACAGTGAGTGAACAGGTGAATAATGCCATAAAATGCCATGTTTTTTTAAAGCCAAAGCGAGAAAGCTAATGTTTATATAAACACATTCTAATTGACGTGAGCTTGCTGCGTACTGCACGTTATATATCCTGCATACTATTTATTTATTTTGTAATAGTGATACAGGATGCAGTACAACCATAAACATCGCTATGTTATGCAACGTCCATGATAATTTGCCCTTTTTTATTAAAACATTTTTTATTTATTTGTTACATTTGAAACGGAAGGTCAAGTCAAGCAGATTGCATTGTGGGATATAGTGTATGATGCACTGTGCATGTGTGTGTACCCGTGTAAATGTAGTAGGTCTGGACACTGCATGCATTCGAAACATTTGTGTACTGTGTATAGTATACACACTACATGCTTCATTCCTTGTATTAGTGTGGGAGTATGCAATTCCAAACATAAATTGAAGACTTGGCTTTTAAACACTGTAAGGGTGCATTAATACAGGAGTTCTCCATCCTCAGAATGAGAAGGAGCATGGTGGGCTTTACTTTAGACAAATTAATTGCTTCCCTTCAGCTTCCATCTGTGGACTTGCTTTTAAGTAATCAGTCATTGATTTTCAGCACATCTGTATTGATCTGAGGGGCTGTGTTTTAAGTACTGTGCACTTGTTTGTGGTCTGTGTGGAAGTACAGTAATGCATTAGTGTGATTTGCGTTCTGTTTGTTTGACTCTACTCAGACTCAGCTTGGTTTGTTTTTGTTTTTTTTGGTCATGGATTGTTGTACCTGCAGGCCATTGAAGGTTTCGCTCTGATGGTGAAGAAAATGGCACAGACTCTGCAGTCATTCGGGACTGAGTTGGCAGAGACCGAATTGCCCAATGATGTTGAGGCCACGTCGAACCTTCTCACCATCCACACAGAGAAGAAAGACAAGATGAAGGTCAGAAAACAACTCTGTTGAATTTCACTTTCTTCAAGGAGGGCTTGGCAATTTTAAAGAGGCTAGTAAAAGAAAGCTAGCTTTAAAAGCAAAAGATCCCACCCTCCCTTCAGAGTGCTCTCCAAAGCCATGCCTGAATGCATACATGGTTTGACAGGCAAGTAGGACGTCATTTTATGGTCCTGCACCTTTCACAGAAGATATATTTATATAATCAATAACACCACTTTACTTGGTAATTGTTATCAGGATATGAAGAAACTTTCAACCAGAGAAACAAAAAAGTCCACTACTGCTCCTGTTGCTCAACTGGTAGAACATTGTGTTAGCAGCACCAGGTTGTGGGTTTGATTCCCAGGGAACACACATGCTACCCTGCTTTTAAAATATTAATGTTTCATGTCATTGTAGCATTGTGGGTTTCTGATCATGACTGGCTGACTGTACATTGTTTATGGAAAATGTTTGTTGTTATCATTAGGTAAAATTAAACCCTCTCCGATTTCTTTTTTGAAACCATGAAATTTGGCTGTTTATAAAATGTTTTTTTATTTGTGCCTCATGTGAGGTGGCGTCAGACTGAATAGCATGTTTATTTCATGCGACCGTGTGTGTGCATGTCGGTCTGCGCAGGAGGACTTGAGGATTGCTCTCTCTCAAGGAGGCCGTCTGTTGGAGAGCATCAATGAACCTCTGGTGAAAGATCCAGATTACACCATGAACCAGGATGAACTGGAGAACTTGTCTACTGTTCAAAGGTGCGTGTGTGTGAGAGAGATACAGTTACTGTGCTGGAATGCAAACCAAAAGGAGAAACCAGATGGGTACAATACAACAGTGAACCTATGTTTAGTTGAGGTGGGTTTCTGTCCCAATTTTGATTGTCTGGTCAGGTGTAGGATTTTTTTTTTTTACATACACAGCCACCTAGTGTATATTATACAGTCAAACGACAGACATGTGCCAAACACTAAACTGACAGTAAAACAGTGAGGTTGTGACCTCCGAGTGATGGAGCTTTCTGGTGAATGAAAGCTTATCTGTGTTTAATATCCACAGGCTTGTCCTGTCAACCTTCAGTATTTATATGAGGATATATTTTATCTGTTAGGATGTTTTAGTTGATCCTGTATGTTTTATCAACTAAAATTAAGGCTTACAATTCAGTTTAAAGGAACAACTACTGTGGTTTTTTTATGGTGTTTGTTTTGTTTGTCTCTCTTTATTGTTTGGAAAATATTGGCGTGTATATTCTTAATGTCCTTTAGTCTTCCATGGAAAAAGTTGTACATTTTTGGAATGACATAAATGTTATGTACATGTGAGGATGAATAAATGACAGAATGCTACATTTTGGGGTGAATTATTATTAGTTTGTGCACAATTTACAATATCGTCTTTCTTTCTATAGGCTGCTTGGTCAGTTAGATGAGACAGAAACGGCATTTGATGATTTTTGGGAAAAACACCAAACCAAGCTGGAACAGTGTTTGCAACTGCGCCATTTTGAACACAACTTCAGGGAGGTGAGAGACGTGGTCCTAAATAACTGTTAAACATGTTTTCAGTTTGTTGTGTGTGTAGAAGTAGTAATTGTAATGGGAATGTTTTCTCTGTGTTGTAGGTCAGAGCTCATTTAGATCTGGTGTATGACAGACTAACAGGCTTCTCGGATGTAGGAATAAGCCCCGCCCACGCAGAACATATCCTGAAGGAGCTGACCAATCACGAAGAGAAAACGTGTGTAAGTATTAAACTAGTGAGCTGGATGTTATTATTAAATTGTATTATATTAATCAGCATTTTGTTCACTGTTGGCTACCCATAATATTGGTATTAGCATCAGCCAATGGAAATCCCTTATAGGTTGACAATTAATAATTAATATAAATAAATAATAGTTCATATATAATATATGTGTGGAATGTCATGAGGCATACAGATCCATCCATTCATCCATCTAGGCTTCAGTAGTCCTTTGTAGTGCTTGTAGACACACAAATATGTTTTTACATATAAATCACAGTGCGTTTTTAAATGGATAGAAATTACCCACAAGTCCTCAGATCAGTTTCCACTGAATGTGATAAATCACCCATGACTAATCTAAAACTGTGTTTGTGTGACACATTCAGGATAGCCAATATTTATATATATGTGTGTGTACATGTATATTAAAACCATTTCTGTGTGTGTAGGCGGTGTTGGATCGAGCGCTGTCTCTAGCGTGTGATGGGGACCAGCTGATTGAAGCCTCTCATTACGCTGTGGACTCCATCCTCCCCAAATGCTCTGACCTGCGATCTCTGTGCGAGGAGACCAGCGTTGTTCTGAAGGCCAAGAAAGCACATCTGCTCAAAGCCATGGAGCTACATCAGTGTCTAGAGCAGGTCGACACACTTATACACGGCCTGTAGGTCTGTAATCTTTGAATGATGGTCACTCAGTCACTGGCTCTCTCTCTTGGTCACCCTCAGGCCACTAAATGGTATGACGACGGGATCTACCTACTGGCGTCTCAGCCTGTGGATAAGTGTCAGTCACAGGATGGGGCGGAGTCAGCACTGCAGGAGATTGAGCGTTACCTAGAAACAGCCAATCAGCACAAGCTGACCGATTTGAGCGGAATTTGGAGAGACTATGACTCTGTGCTGACACTTGAGTTCAGGGTAAATGGATAAAATAAATCAACAGCCAACCAAATAAAGCTACTTGGTTTAATATAAAAAACATACCGAGATAATGTGAACTCGCTAAAAACAGTAAAATAAAGAAATGTGTCCTGATCAACACTTGATTTTAAAATATATGGAAAATACTTGGTGACAAAGTTACGGCTAAGATACTCACTACGGTAACCGAACTGTGGAAGAGAAATGTGAGAAAATAGTGATGTCAAATTCACATTCATTCACAGCAAGGGTCTATATTTCCTACTAATGTTTGACAGTAACCCTAAAACAAATGTAATTGTGGTGGGATGAGAGTTTGAGTGTGTTCTCTGTGGCTCATACAGGATCAGGTGGAGCGCGTGTTTCAGAAGCAGTTGTCCATGCAGGAGATGTTTGAGAAGAGGAGGGTCAGCCTGAAGAAGTTAGCAGCCAAACAAACGCGACCCGTGCAGCCGGTCGCCCCGCGTCCAGAGGCCATCATCAAATCACCCCTCCCCTCTCCAGGTAAACCGCCCTAAACAGATGGGTTGGGTTTATAGCTTTAGTTAACAATTTTGCAAGATATTCTCACATTTAAATATTCTTTCAGCCTCACTGATCTGTATTTCGATCTGCTTGAGCACCAGGTCCAGGAATATTGTGTCCTCAGTTAATGTATAACTTGCATCTAAAGGAATTGCCTCAGATATTTATCTGGTTATATTGAATCGGCGTTAATTCCCTAATGAATTTTATATGAGCAGTACATTTCATGCAGGGGGTGAACACATTATTATAGCAATATTCTACAGAGCAATTTAGCAGTGGCTTCTCCTCTCTGCAGTGCGGTTGTCTCCGTGTCCTCTTAATGTCTTTCCCCCACCACACACAGAGAGAGAGAGAGACAAAGAGAGCCATGCTTAGCTACTTACAGTCACTGCATTACTGTTACTCTGATCCATATCGCTCTGTTGACTGTGCAATTCTGTACTGTAAGAGTCCATCTGGTGTTCACAACAGAGAACTGCATGATGATTTTTTTAAAGTTCATAGGGAGAAGACTGTAGAGGGTGACATCATCAACGGAAACTGCAAAAAGGTATTTATCTCTTCACTGGGAAATGCTTCCTTGTATGTGCGATATATACAGTATACACACACGTGTAAAAGTGCAGTGGATTGGTATGTGTTGTCTTTGAATTTACAGGGAGAGACACACTTGCAGAACGACGGCAGTCGACACCCGTCTGTCTCTGATGAAGAGGAGAACTTTGCTGTGCTCAGACGGTCAGTGAGGGGGCAGAAAGTGTCGTGAGCTTGGAGGGCATACACACTTCTGCAAATAGTCAAGTTGTGTGTGTGTGTTTGTGAGATGATATATATGAGATACATATATGATATGAAGAGCTTTCTGGAAAAAACATCTATAAGGTTCTCATCATGCAGTTCCATTTAAAAGTTCATGAAAAGTATTATGCTTTAAAATATTTCTGTAGACCCCCAGTGAGCAAGCCAAAGGTGACCGTGAACATTTTGTAAGGTATTAGCTGAGGAAAAAACTTGCTTGGAAAATGACCAGTTCTCCTCTGGTTATGCAATGTGTGAACATGGGCTGCATCTGAAAGCTTAAGCGCCTGACCCGCTGCCTCGCTGCCCTATCACGCAGTGACTTCAGAATCTGTGAAGGCACCTCCAGAAACAGTTTCTTACAGGCTACGTAGGCAGCGTAACAATTATATTTGAAAGATAAACACAGCACACTTTTTCACTAAAACTACAATACTGATTTCTCAGTAGAAATAAAATCAAAGTGAAAATAAAAGTTTCTTAATTAAAAATGTATACGTAATCCTCCAACAACTTTCCCGGACATCATTTTCACCTTGCCTGCGGACGCACACGCACAGTATTGTGGGATATCATAGACAGCAAAGGATACATTTATGCTGGTATCTCCAGAGACAGAAAGTGAAGAAAACACTGAATTTGGATGCGCTTTGGTGCCTTCCTACCTCGGAATGTGTCCTCCGGAGGCAGCATTTAAAGCAGCCATATGTCAATACTAGTTTGCTAAGTGAAAGACATCAGTTGTAGTTAGTGTGACAGTTCTGATTGTGTTCTGTGTGATATCTGCAGACACGTCATGAATGAGCTGTTGGAGACAGAAAGGGCGTATGTGGAGGAACTGCTCTGTGTGCTGCAGGTAAGATAAACTAACACCTGTCCACCACCAGAGGGAAGATATGCCTTCACTTTCATAGCAACAACAAAAGTGTTTGATAAATGAAATTGAAAAATGAATTAACTTGTTAAACATGTTGTTTCAGGGCTATGCAGCAGAGATGGATAACCCATCTATGGCTCATCTTATCCCCAACACATTGCTTAATAAGAAGGACATCCTCTTTGGTAACATGCCTGAGATTTACCAGTTTCACAAGAAGTGAGTGAGGCTGTATTAACCTTCAGTTTGTGTAGTACAACTGCATGTGTGCATTTGTCACATGCATTTGTTGCAGTGCATCTGCATGTAAGATCTATATTTTATTAGCACGTGCGTTCCCTTAGAATGAGTTCTGCTTAAAGCACAACTATATTATAGTTTTCTAAAGTATTAAATGCTTTATATGCCTTTTTGTTTTATCTTTTAGAACATTTCTTCGTGAGTTGGAGGCGTACACTGACTTTCCTGAGCTGGTGGGACGCTGTTTCCTGGAGAGGGTGAGTCTGATGTCACTTGCTCTGCTGGTCCGCTTCATTCGATTAAGTGGGATTTATTCACGCGTCATTGTTTCATGTTCCTCAGATGACGGATCTGCAGATCTATGAGAAGTACTGTCAGAACAAGCCTCGCTCGGAGTCTTTGTGGAGACAGTGCTCCGACTGCACTTTCTTTCAGGTCATCTCACGTTTACAGGATGCTAGAAAAGACACTGTGAAAAGATTGAGGGCACATAAGACAATCACGTATATGAGCAATTTAATATACACCAAAACAGGTTATTGTGACGTTTTAGTGTTTTGACGTGTAAAAGCAAACAAAAAATTGCTCAGCAAAAAAGAACACCAAGCGGTGTGACATACAGTACTATACTCCATGTAGATGTATTTTAAAGAGGCAAGGTTTTTAATTATATAATTACTTCATTATATAATTATTTAAATGAACCAGTAAAAGCAAAAAAGATTTACAATTTTTTGACGAGAATTTAAACGTTAAAAATTATTGATAACATTTTGACTTTATAATCATATATATTTTAACCTGACATCTTAATGGTGGGTAAGAAATTATGCCCATGTTATTTGCCCAAACAATTTAATAATACATTGGTTAGTACAAAGTATATAACATATTAGAGCGCATTTAATCAGTATACCGTTCTGATCATCCTATAAATACTCAAAATAGACTTATATAGTCTATTAATATAAATAAATAAAAAATTTATTATTTTGTTTGCAGGAGTGTCAAAGGAAACTGGACCATAAACTTGGTTTGGACTCGTACCTGCTCAAACCAGTTCAGAGAATAACCAAATACCAGCTTTTACTGAAGGTAAACTAGTTCATGTGTAAATGTAAAGGCGATATTTTCACGTATGGTGGCTGTAACATGCATCGGTCTGCATCAGGAGCTTCTGAAGTACAGTAAAGGCTGTGAGGGTGAGGAGGACCTGCAGGAGGCTCTCTCCTCCATACTGGGAATCCTGAAGGCCGTTAATGATTCTATGCACCTTATCGCCATCACTGGATATGAAGTAAGCACGTTTTTATAACCATTTAGTTTAACTGCACTGTTTAATGGTCAAATGAATAATCGATCAAACAAAAATGTGTGTGAGATGGTATTACCTTACATTCTTATTGCCATGACTAGAAAAGGTTTAAAGTCACAAATTTGTCACAGTGCTACATACATATGCATTTTATCTTTAAAAGTTCATGTTTTTGTTTATTAATATTTTAACTGTTATTAGCAGTTGAAGTGGTTTATCATAATGTTCTTCAAACACATTGTCCTTGAGATGGCTTTTTAAAGATGCTATATAAAATAAAGCTTATTCTTATTATTTTTATGAAATGGTCTGTTTTAAAGGGATTTGTCAGGTTTGTCTGTGGATTTTGACCTCTGACCTTTAATTTCCAGGGTAACCTGAGTGATCTGGGCCGGCTGCTGATGCAGGGCTCGTTTAGCGTGTGGACGGAGCACAAGAAGGGTCACGCCAAGGTGAAAGACCTTGCGCGCTTCAAGCCCATGCAGAGACACCTGTTTCTCCACGAGAAAGCGCTGCTCTTCTGCAAGAGACGAGAGGAGAACGGAGAGGGTTACGAGAAAGCTCCTTCATACAGCTTCAAACATTCGCTCAGCGTAAGCCATCACAGAATATAAAATGAGTTCATTTTCATTTATTACTCTGTCATTCACATGGATATAAGTGAACTCATATCACATTTCAAGCGAACTAGCGAATCTATTCACGTTGCGAGTTTAACATGATGATCTGTGGCAAAGTCACATGACTTCTGATGTTCAGCTTTTTGGTAAATTTGTTTCTATTGTTGTATGCATGTCGTCTTAGAATAGAAGCAACGATGACTTGCATCACCTGCTTGTCTTTTATAGTTACTGCACATCAATAATGATTATTCACTTATTTATGAATTTACTCATTAAGTCATTGTCATCTGTGTTATGAAAATGTACGGATGTATAACGGATGCAATGTATTATTTAAAGTGCATATCTCAAGAGAAATTTCCTTGTAAATATTAGTCTGCTCATGTTTGTCTTTTGCCTCTTATAGATGAGTGCTGTCGGTATTACTGAAAACGCAAAAGGAGACAACAAAAAGTTTGAGATCTGGTATAACTCTCGAGAGGAGGTGTATATTGTACAGGTAAATAAGTTTCTCTAGCATTGAATGTGCATAATCCACAGAAATGTATTATCATTTGTCATGTTATCATGATTACCATGTTGTTCATAGAACTATTACAGTCTTAGTATTGTTAATTTGTATAACTCGTATACGTCTTGTGAAAAGATATTCAGTAGTACAATGTATTAGATTGTGCCATATACTTATACTTATAAATGTTATAATTTTCCTTTTGTTGTGTTTTTCTTCACATGTGTAATGCTGCTTTGCAACATAGCAACTGTTAAAAGTGCTATATAAAAACATGCTCTGTGACCTTTCTGGTGATTGTATCATTTATTTTCAGGCGCCGACACCAGAGATCAAAACAGCATGGGTTCATGAGATCCGGAAGGTTCTAACTGGCCAACTGAAAGCATGCAGGGGTAAGAAACCGTGTGCCTTACTAATGGTTTGACAACCCTCATGATGGGAAGCCAGTTATGACGTCAAATAACTTTAGGATGTTTGTTTTAATTGATAGTACATATTAACAGCTGAATCAAATCAACTGAAAGGGGTTTCCATTTCATAAGCCTGTTTTTGCAAGATTATTCCACAAAGATTAAGATTAGTTTTAGATTCTTTAATAAAAATTAAGGACTAGGTGTTTGCTTCTATAAAAAAGCTTCCGAGACTCACTTGTGAGTGACGTTGGATATTGAACGATTATTAAAAGTATGGCTAGACTTAGTTTTGAATTCATGTTAACCTTAAGATGCATAAATTATTGAACTTTGTGTTTTGGGTTGCAGAAGCGAGCCAGCAGAAGAGTTCAGAGCAGTTAACTCCCACCAGCACCACCCTCATCATGAGCCCCTTCAAGGCCAACCCAAAGACACTCAAGAAGGGAGAGGAGAAGAAAACTGACCCCACAGTGGTGGATCCCAGCACGGCATCATTACCCAAAAACACTGACAAGGTCAAAGGTCAGTCAGCTGTCCTCAAGTTATAGGATACATAACACACTGGTTTTCTTAATTTATCCCAGAATTCAGCTGCTGTCTTTTCTCTTTCTGTACTTGAATTGCTGTGATATTCTTTGCGACCCTTTGTCATTCTCCTATATGTCGATTTCCAAAGTTTTTCTGGCTAATCCTGTAATCAGTCTTTCTTTCCTTTTCTTTTATTTCTTTCCTGTTGGGATTAGAAGAGACTGTCACCAGTCCCAACACGGAGAGAGCTGCAGTGGCTAAAAAGCGTTTTACTCTGCAGGGCTTCAGTAACCTCAAGAGCCAAAAAGGTACCGCAGTACGAAACTGCTTCACGTGGCGGCTGGCAATTATTACTGTTACTATATCATGGTTAAAATATAGTGACTGCATAATTATAAAACCTTCATAAAAGCCATTTTGTATAAAGAATGTTTAGTAAAAGCTTTAGATGTTTAGTATTTTTTTTTAATTAAGTTTACAATTGTGGTTTAAATACCCTAAGTTTAATGCTAATTGTAGTGCCACTGAATAAATGATGAATTGAGATTTGGCCTGAATTCCACTGCAGAGATGATGGCGCCCTCTGGTGGTAAAAGTCTAACACTACCCATGGTCACTCTCTGCCCTCCAGGTATACACTACAATAGATAAATCTGTAGATTAGCATAACTTAAGTTCAGTAGTTTAGGCCTGGTAACTATAGAATGTAGAACCTTAGTTTTATTTACAGTGACCTAACCAAGTGTGATGCATTAGATTTCCAGCATATAGATATTTGTCCACACTAAATGCAAAAACACTACACATTTAGAGATGATAAAAACACATTTAATGTTTAATAGACAGTTATGTAGAGCAGGACTTTGAACCAGTGAGATTTCACTGTGGGTGGGGTTACTCCGCGTAACGTAGCAAAAATAGATAAGTAACTGTCAAAATATCTTAATTTACGTGGGGAAGTTTGTCATTTTTATTGTGACGCATCTGATTACGGAACTGAAAGGCGGCCCACAGACCGGAGACGCTGCAGGCTGTCTGGTCTCTTTGTACTGTTTGCTGTTAGCAGTCGGTTCTGCTCCACTGTAGGATTCTACAGAATCAGGAAGTGGATTACTGTCGGCTCTTCCATTGGTAGTTGCCACATTGCATCACATAAAGTTTAAACCAACTTTATTGCATCACTATCAGTTGCTGCTACTTCACCTCAAATTACAGCCCCTTGGTCGCAAAAAATCACTGACATTGTAAATGGCTTTTTTACGACTTTAACAAGTGTGTTATTGTAAAGCCTTTCACCCTTTAGAAGAGTCAACATGTCCGTATAATGTTTGGGAATGTCTCCCTGTCAAGCCTGTCTTTCTCTTCTTTCCTGATTTTGTCCTTTCTTATGCTTTCCTTTTTCCTTTCTCCCTCCTTGCTTTGGCTGCCAGGACTCCCCCCTAGTCCTGATCACAAAACTAAAAGACATGAGATTAAGAGTGATCCTACACCGTTTGGCTTCAGAGGTACACTGTCCCTTTAAAAAACCTCAGCATTCCGGTAAAATCAGCCACGGCCAGTGTTCTGTGCTCCAAAACATTTACCTTACCATTCTACATAGACTTCCATTTTATTTTATCCCCATATATTGTGCCTCACCATATATTCATCCATACATCAGTATCAACAGTAAAACATGTAAAACAAGTAATCTAAATAAAACACCTTCTACAGTAGGTTACTGTAGGTGGTATGCACTCACAATCCCAGTTAAATTTAGTTATATATCATGCTAAAAATGATCTGTGGGGATGGTTGATAAATCAATGGAAAATGTGAAATCTTATTGGCTGCCTCTCCCTTAGACGCAGGTCCTCCCATCACTCTAACCCGAGTGAGATGGCTGAGCACGTCTAGTCTGTTACAGGCTAAAAGGAGAGGTAACTAGATGACTGGTGTGGGAATGAACTGTCATCTTGAACTACTGGGTTAACACAGACTGGCTAGCACAGATCATTTCAGTTATATCATTTTACTGTGATTAATTGCTAAAATCCTTTTTACTATACATATAATTGTTTACAAGAGAAGTGAGAGATCAACTCTTCCTATTTAAGCACTCCTTCATATACGGTAACTTCACTGTAAATTTGCGGTAATCGTGTTATAAATGCATTTAAAAGATGTCAGTCTGTGCAAGAGAACCAGCTTTGGAAAATACTAGCCTTTGGGTAGCAACACTTGAGATTATTGGTGCATGAGTGCCTGGTTTGGGTTCATGTCCGCTGGTTTGCGGTGCTGGTTCTGAATTCACTTTCACTGTTCTGAAACCACAGATCCAAGCACTCGTCTGGGCTGTTGAGCCGTAATTATCCACTTGAATGCACTGATTCAGATCTAAAGAAGCATTTGTAGATGTTTATGTATCTCTCATAAACATCTTTTGTGTGCTTTGTGTCATATACCATCATCACAATCTGTCATCAAAGTCATGGTCATCTGAACACAAAAACGCAAACAGCTCTTTCTGTTACAGTGCCTGGAGCTGTTGTCCATTTCTCTTCTCAAATGAGAGAGACCATTTTGAAACCTAGTAAGCTGCCTATAGAGACCTCTTGTTTGTCTAGCCTTATAAGATCCTTCTTTTGGCCAAATTCCAACCCATGTATACTCTGGGGGGGAAAACTCCAATAATCCATTGCTATGTGCTCAGTGGGAAAAATAACATCTCGGATGGTGGATTAAAGAAATGTTGATTAGAAAAATAATTCATTCAACACTTAAAGTACCTAAAATTGTTAAATTATCCAAATGTTTGTGTGCTGAATATTGGACAGTTTGTATAGAAACTGTATATATTGATATATTGTTAGCTTGTCAACATACTAGGCTAACCAGAAACTCTATTATAACCAATTATGAGTCGAGTCTACTGTGCGTTTTACCTGAGGAACACCACTTGTGTTCCAGATCAGTCCCCTGCATGATGACTACAATGCAGCTACCTATGTAGTAGCAGACGGCAAAGCAGCTTACTAGTTTTTGAAACTGAGCCAGTCTCTTTCACCATCTTTGCAGTATGGCACTCATCACTTGTTTACCAAACGTCGCATTCACCTGTGCTCTCCTCCACCAGGGTTCACCAAGGCATCCTTGTCTATGGACGCGTCCGAGGAGAACGACGGTTACTCCAGCACAGAGGACCCCATGAACTCTGATCCTGAGGAGGAGGAAGGGAAGAAACTGGTAAGTCATCGCAGCCAAACGTCTGTTCACTGCAACTACTCAGAATTCCTTGTTTGCTTGCGTATAACTTCAGTTCCAATCATGATGGCCTTATTTTTCTATGTTTGTGTGTAGTCCCCAGGCAGGTATGTGGTAGTTGCTGACTATGACAAAAATGGACCACAGGAGCTGACAGTAAAGAGTGGAGATACAGTACAGCTGGTGAGGGAGGGGGATGATGGACGCTGGTAAGACTCCTACATTCAGGGTTATGTAGAATTCAACAAAACTCGCTGTTAAAATTAAATACATTTGACAACTACAGGTCACTACGGTCTCTACAGAGGCAATGAATCCATACTGTACACATAATTAGACAGACCTAACAGAATACAAAATATCAAATGTTACATAATAACAGAAGAATTTACAAGAAGGTCATTTCATTCCCCAAATTACAGTGGTGTTTAAGCCCAGAGAGCCATTTGATTTCTGACCCTGTTATACACGGTACCGGGAGGCTGTTGTATGATAAATAACATTTCAATCATACATTTATTATTTTGCTCCCATTTTAATGTTTACAGGAAGAAATTAGAAATCACAGAAATTAGAATCACAGTGATTTCTGTAAGCACGTGCTATATTCACACTGTCAGCTGATTCTCTGGCTTGATGTTCTCACTCAGGTTTGTGCGGAATCTGAGGACCAACAAAGAAGGATGGGTTCCTGCTTCAAATCTGTTCACACTTATTGGAGAATCCAAATCCTCTCAGTCTCTCTCCAGCTCAGGTAACAAATGACGGTTCCTCGCTCATTTCATAACAAACCCCCGTCATGAGTCAGTACGCTCTGTATGGGTGAAGGTTTCAGCTGATGTAATTGTGTACGTGATGCTCCACAGAAGGCAGTGTATCTGGAAACCTCAGCACATCCTCCAGCTGCAGCGAGACCTACACGAGCTTCTCAGACATCAAAGCCTGAAGCCGGTGACTCGCACCCGCTGCGTCACCTCCTTGTGGCAGCTTCCTCACAGTGCACTTTCCACAGAAGCTACTGGAGTCCTTGTACTGTATTTAACCTCCTCAGCTGAGAAGAGAACTGACCGCTGATGTCCTCCGTTCAGGATATTTTAAAAAGCTTCAGTCCCTCTCTGCATTTAAGTCTTTATAAGGGAAATGATACAATTTTGGTATCTGATGAATCCCATTCAGATTCTCATTTACTTCATTTGTTCCCAAATTATGCTGTTACTGTCATTCACATCTGCATGATGTGATTCCCAAACCATTAAAAAAAGATTCCTAATGTGATTTGTTGGAGTACATCCGAGTAGCCCACGGTTACAAAAGTCTTTATTTAAACATAATAGGGTCTCTCGCTAGACCTTTTTACAGGACCAGTTTCTGTTATCAGTTTTATTGGTCTGACATGGAAAATATCAGCGTCTGTTTTTTTAAATGTCTGATCATGATTTTGTTTAACATCATAAGCTCCTGTCTGATTTGCTGTAGCAGCAAGACAATGAAATATTGTTTTTTACAGTAAAGATCCTTGAGGTTATGCCTGGTTTGCTGAAATGACTGTGAAACGTGCTGTCTTTCACTGTATGTATTAATCAGAAATCTGTATAGTTTAAATTATTTCCTGTAAAAGAAGATTTGTACAGATATTAACTTTTATCTCATGTTTTCATTAAAACGGTATATATATATATATACATATTGTATATGATGACCATTATTGTTGTATGTCAATGAATTGTATGTTGTTGTCACTTTACTGATCTACACCGTTCATGTACGTGGTATTACAATTTTTCCAACAGCATACCAATTGTATTAACATTTTATGTAACTGAATTAGTTATTTCCTGTTTGTCATCACAGAATATGTATAATTGTCTTACGTTTCAGAACGCAAGACAAAGAAACTGACATTTGGCATGTTAAAACCAGCCCTGGACTTTACGACTTAATTAAAACTGGATAGAAATTATTACAGTCTGATGACAAATCTGATGACAGTTTAACTTCCACAACAATCATAAATGTCTTTTGTGCTGTTTAGCAATAGAAAGTCATGTTTCATTTCTATGCAGAGTTTGTGGCACATTGCTGCATGCTAGTTTTGTCCCCATGTTTTCATCTGGCATTCAATGTTTTTCTGTATTAGACCCGTATGTCTGTATATGTGTAAATATGTATTTAAGAGGTTGTATGAGATGAATACATTTAAAGTGACTTGGCTTAAATAAACTTCACTGAAACATCTTCTGCTGGTATTAGTGTTGCCCAGGGAGCATCTTAGTCATTAAGTTTGAGGCCTTGAAATCTTGCTTATGCGTTTGTTCCACAATGATCTTCCCAAATAGCTTTTTATAATAATAATAATTGAACAGTATTGGAAATACTGGACTGTTTCCACATACATGTTGTTGTTGTTTCAATGGCACAGCGCACACATAGACTTCACAAAGGCAAATGATTCACAATCGTGAGTCCTGCGGCCTTTTTCAGCCCCGTTTCTCCATAATAAAGTCTGAACGCATCCACATCCGGGCCACGCGAAGCCGCGCCTCGGCGAGGGAGCGTCCGATCTGAGATCAGCCTTCACGTTTCATCCACCTCGGACCAACGCGCGTCGTACGCTCCGAGCGGCGATCCTGGATCATTTCACACCGCGGAGAAGCAACCGAGAGGGAGTTGGTGTTACCAACCCATCATGTCGTCTGCAGATAGACGCGTTTGAGTCACTCGCTGTTTAATTCGCTCATACACACATTCCGCTGACGTTCACCCCAGTACACAAACACACACTTACACACACTTACACACTCACTTACACACTCACACTGCTGGCGTGATCAGACAGGCTGCTCGTGAACACACAACCAAAGAGCAGCACCAGACCACATTGCATTGCAGCACGGTAAGTATTCACCCTCTGCTTTACATTTCAGACGCGATGTCGAGTCGATTTGACTTCGATGCGATTTAAAACCGCGATCTGGTGTTTGGTGCGGGCGGGCTGATGTTTTGCGTCTCGTATTTTGGTGTCGCAGGAGGGTGAGAAACACGAACGCCCTGTTTTCAGCACGTCGGGCTTGTTTCGTGTTAACGGGGTGGACGAATTGAGAGTGAAACATCGAGACGGAGCGCGCCTGCCTTTGTTACATTGATCGTTCGGTTCGACTGTGACGTCGTGCTTGCTTGTTACATTGTAGCTGATCGCCGATCAGCGTTACATTGTAACGCTGTTGATGTTGAACGGAGTGAGCAGGCCTTGCTGATCACAACTCGGGCCTGTTCAACATATTCCCGAACAGCTCCGCGTTACAGCCCGTACAACTTCTGTCGCACAGACCCGGAGCCACTCGTTCACTCGCTGTCCGGGTGTTGAGACGTGACAGTCTGAAATGTTGTTTGTTCAGGTACAGCCGAAGACATTTTAGGGCTTTACAGAGACCCAGTTCGTGTTAGATAAAGGAGAACGTAGCGTAAAAGTAGGTCGTTTTTAGGACTGAAAGTGTTTGTCCTCGGTCTTGAGCTGACATGATTTGTAAATTCTGCAACACGACTGGTTGAGTTGATGCAGACAGAATTATCACTGGCGTTAAAACGTAATTGTGCTTAATCGTTTATTGTCTTATTATTAAAACATTACAAATAATGCTGCGTTCAGCCCTGTTACCGCATGATTTGGGGGAAATTTAAATGACAGATGGATGATTTCAGTGAATGGGTACATCTCTTTGGAGCAACTCTCACTGGTTTCTCAAGTTTTTTATCTCTCTCTCTGTTAGTCACTCACTTCTTTTGTGTTGGAGTTAGTTTCAGTGTGGTGTGAACTGTTTATGTTTGTCCAGTGCTGTAGAACAAGTCCTTCCATTACACTGCAGTTATTTTATTTTCTGGTTTCACTGCAGATGTGTGTTGAAGGTAGTATTTCAGAAATGGCATTATATTTTTTTTGTTGGCAGACTGTGTAATTCTTATACGTACAACGCAGGATACGCTTCTCACCATGTAAAATAGATGCAGTCGTGACATTCCTCAAAACTGGACCTTTTAAAAGCTGAATTCCTGCACAACTGGTGCCACCAGATGAATTATTCAAAAAAAATGATTGTTTTTAAAAGGTTTCCAGAATACTCCCCCTGTCTTCCATTGGTTGGTCAGATAGATAGTCCCGCCTCAAACTCACGTCATTGGTTGTGACACTGTGCTACACTGTGTACAAATAATTTAGTTTGAAATAATTTTTGAATTATTTTACAATTACTCCTAATTTTTGAACCTTAATTGCATATTTTCATTATGACCGTTTTTCAGCAAAAATACTTGAACGTAAATGTTTTCTGCAGGAGGTAATCTTAGAATAAAGAGGCTTCATGCATTCGTTTTGCCCTGCTGTCATCACTGTACTGATCTGAGGATGATCAGAGGGAAATGTCCAGCAGAACAATTGACACACACACACTCGCTCTCTGGGTTCTTAGTTCACAGGATTACCAGTCACAAGTTACACTCGGACCTCTTAGAAAAACAGAGAATATTCCCCTTGTTTCACTTTAGTGTGATTTAGGCTGCTGATAAAAAGCGGCTGGAACATCCCATAATGGTGGCAGTCTGAATGTTTTTGTTTTTTATGTAAATAGATTCATTGAATCCGATTATCATTGCCTCAGAATAAATGGAGACGTTTTCATTGGAGAGTTGACTTGAGATGTCTCTAATTCAAACTTTGCAAACTAATGAAGGCCGCAGTTGCCCTCAGTGACGTATTTTTTGTGCAAGCATGAGCCATCAGATAAGAAGATTTTTAGAGCCATGAAAAATAGTTTCGTTCTCACTTTAAACCCTGTATTTTGCCGTATTGAACATAAGACATGTTTAATATCTCCTGGAGCAGAACTATTAGGAGTAACGTTGTTATTATTAAAAATGAACTGTGGAGTAACTTTTTTTTGCATTACAAGTCCCTCATCCTGGGAAAACGGAGAAAAAAAACATAGAAATGTTTGATATGATCAGCCATTCTTGTAAACAAAGTTTGATTTACGTTTGTGAATATCGGATTTTTTCGCTCCAGGTTCTGAGGGGAGAAATCCGTCACCATGCCACTCTTTGGTAAATCTCACAAGAACCCCACAGAAATTGTGAAATCTTTGAAGGACAACCTGTCCATTCTGGTCAAGCAGGACAAGAAGACAGAAAAGGTATGTTTTTATTTAGCACTTATCACAGTACACATGGTTTCAAAGCAGCTTACAGAAAATCGCACTGCATTGTCGTAAATGTCTTTTTCATCATCAAGATTTTAGACCATGGGTTCTGATAAGACCATGGGTGCATCTCATTCAGCTCCCTAGTTCAGTAGTTAGGGCACTGATCAAGGAGTCGCCTATTTTAAGGGCTGTTTCAACAGAGAAATCTTTCCAGTGCACTGAAATGTTCGTTCCCCAAACATTCCCACAATGTAACGCAAAAACCAGGGAGCATGGTTCCTCCTCATGTCCTCTTACTGGAAATCGCGTCACATTTTCTGAAGCCTCAGCTCAAAATTGCATGAGCCAACTCAATAAAAATCATGGAAATATAATAGAAGTTACATATTATATCATCATTTGCATAACCACCACTAGAAAGGTCGAAACTTAGTCTAGTTAACATTTAAAAAACATTTAGCTGAAATGTTCCACGGCTGATTGGCTGATTAACACACACCTCATGAGAGATTTAGTGCTGCACAGACCAATCAGCATATGACTTCAAAGTACCGCAAGAGTGATCTGAAAGCATACGGAGCTGCCTACTCCTTCACTGCTCTCGCGGTACTTTCATATCATAATGCTGATCATGTGCGGCGATTCTTGACGTTTAACACATCTGTTGACTAATTACAATATTTTTATGAACCTGTTTGATGACACTACAAGACTTGCATTTTTTGGGGTAATAATCACCAGTCATCTTTAAGGACAGGATAATATATTTAAATATTTCTATCCAGGATTGTTCATTTGATGCTTTTCTGTGTTTTACATACACGAGGACCCCAGAACTAAATACTTATAAGTATATTTTCTTAAGTATTTAGTGTTGCTGCTGCAGGTACATTTTTAGCTTTGCTCACTAGCTCCTTATACCAACATGTCAGTCTTGATATGCTCTGAATCAGGCTTTTTTCCACTGCTTATTCTTTCCATTATGTTTTTTTTTGCATCTTACATTTGGTTTTCTGAGCAGCAGGGCCAGCCCAAGCAAATAAGCAAGCATTTGAAACCAGTCAGTACTGTATATGAGCTTGTGAGTTTGTTTTAGCAGCAAAGAACAGCGAATAACCAGATTATCATCTCATTCTTACATTATTAGTGTATAAATGGATGTGAATCTCAAGCAGAGCAATGTGTAATGTGAGTACATAATAGCATAAACCTTTTAATTTCATCAGGAAAGAAATGTTTTCAGACAACTGAATCAAAACGCTTTCAATTTGCAAGCGATTTGCTTATTGAACGGTTCGTATTTATTCAAGTGCACAAAAATAAAACTAGAATTTAGATTCTCCGTTAGAAACCCAGCGTTTCTGGAAGTGCTTCATATTTGTACTGTGAGTAGAAAGATCTCAGAGAGGTGGGAATATCGCTCTACTGCCCGACCTCTCGCTTATTTTCACCTGCCTGCTAAGGCCCTTTTCAGCAGCCCCATGCTAAGGTGGAGTGTTTAAAGTGTTGGGAACCTGCTGAATAGTTTTATACTGAGAACCTGGGCCACCTTCAGCTGGAGGAAAGTTATATTCTGTCTATCTATCTGTTTGTCTGTGTCTCTATCTATCTATCTATGTACACACAAATACACATAAATTTTCAGATACAGTTTATATATATAAAAATATTTTTAGACTTGTTTTCCTGCGCACGTGGTGAGTAATACCAGTAGGGGTGTTTTGACTCATCAGTATTTCTTCTGGCTAGTTT
The DNA here is from genome assembly GCA_036877525.1 of Chromobotia macracanthus. Classification (NCBI taxonomy): domain Eukaryota; kingdom Metazoa; phylum Chordata; class Actinopteri; order Cypriniformes; family Botiidae; genus Chromobotia; species Chromobotia macracanthus. Next base: position 5,295,018 of record JAZGTH010000019.1, read on the forward strand.
CATGGTGTTTGTGTTTGTCAGGCTTCTGAAGAAGTGTCCAAATGTCTGGTGGCGATGAAGGAGATCCTGTACGGCACTAATGATAAGGAGCCGCACACAGAGACTGTGGCCCAGTTGGCCCAGGAGCTCTACAACAGCGGCCTGCTCATCTCACTGGTGGAGAACCTGCAGGTCATCGATTTTGAGGTATATCCATACTGACCCCATTTTATTGCATTTAATTCATGTATTTATTAGCTTCATTTTGGCATGTTTTCATGGTTAATGCATTCAGTACCTTTCTAGTAAAAGAAAAATAAATGAGGCCTTTGTATAATTGGAATGGTGACTGATTGTGTCTGTGTGTGTGTGTTCAGGGTAAGAAGGACGTGTGTCAGATCTTTAACAACATCCTGCGCAGGCAGATTGGCACCCGCAGCCCAACGGTGGAATATTTCTGTTCTCATCAGGAAGTTCTGTTCATCTTGCTCAAAGGGTAAGAGACTGCCCAACCAATCAAATCTTTTCTTAACACTTCATTAATTTGCATAATTAAAAAGTACCATTTAGGTTTTAATTACTTGGTGTATTTGAAATGCGGTGAATAAGCCTGGCATGATAAGAGCTGTAATGCTTAAAGCATCAAAAGCTTGTTAAAACAGTAAAAGCATCGTAAAATCCATGGTGGTCTTTTACCCTCTCCTTGCCTGTTGATCTTTCTATTCATCTGTTTTTGCAACAAAAAAACATTGTTTTTTTCAATTGTTAGATAAAAATCTAACAATTGAAAGTCTGTACAACCTCTGATAGGCAGTAATATGCGTATGCGAATGTGACATTTCTTATTTGGTTCGATGGCAGGTATGAGACGCCTCAGGTGGCATTGAATTGTGGGATTATGTTGCGCGAGTGCATCCGGCACGAGCCTCTTGCCAAAATTGTCCTGCACTCAGAACACTTCAAAGATTTCTTCAGCTATGTGGAGATGTCCACATTTGATATCGCCTCCGATGCATTCGCTACCTTTAAGGTAAGAGATGTACAGTGTTATTTGTTAAAGCTGTTAAACAAATATAGACATATCTTAGTTACGTTTTACAATTGTTTTTTTAGTAACAGATTCTGTGTAAGTTTCATTAGAAAAATCCATTTCTTTGACACTTTGAATGCTGAAAGGAATGTCAGATATGGTATTTGATTACAAAAAGATTTTTTTCTTTAACAGGACCTGCTGACAAGACACAAGGTTCTGGTGGCAGAATTTTTAGAACAGAATTATGATGCGGTAAAATGTTTATTAATTTTTCACAGACTTCTAAAAACTGATTTTTATGGTAGTATTCTGTAAAGCTGAATATTTGAAATGCCTTACCCTGATCTTTCAGGTTTTTGACAACTATGAGAAACTGCTTCACTCCGAGAACTACGTGACTAAGAGACAGTCGTTGAAGGTGTGTTTTCACAAGCTCTGTGAGCAAACAAATAAGCATCATCTTGATTCTGTCATGTCTCATATGTGGTAAATGTGTGTGTTGTTGTGACAGCTGCTGGGCGAGCTGCTCCTGGACAGGCACAACTTCACAGTCATGACGCGGTACATCAGCAAACCTGAGAACCTCAAGCTTATGATGAACCTTCTGAGAGATAAGAGTCCAAACATTCAGTTTGAGGCGTTTCATGTCTTTAAGGTAACCCATCGATTTTCAAAACTTTCTAGGGAATGTCTGCTAAGTACATTTCTTTTTCCCTTTTATTCTTATTCTTAAGTGTAATTCAGGATGTATAACGTGACTTTTAATGTTTACATTTAGTCATTAACTACATATAATAATTAACAGTTAGTTAATTAGTAAGTATTCAAATGTCACTACTGTTCTGTTAAGTATGTATATGTGTGTGTATATATATATATATATATAAAATTTAATAACTAATGAAAATTAATTTTGCCTAGAAACATTTCTATCAGAAAGCTTTTGTTGGTTTTTGTAGGTGTTTGTGGCCAATCCAAACAAAACGCAGCCCATTGTAGACATTCTCCTGAAGAACCAGACGAAACTCATCGACTTCCTTAGCAACTTTCAGAAGGATCGCACAGATGACGAGCAGTTTAACGATGAGAAGACGTACCTCGTCAAACAAATACGAGACCTAAAAAAACCAGCCTCCTAAACTTTAGCTACTGCAGTATTAGGAAATAAAACAACAAAAACACAAAAAATATGTTAACAATAATAATTCTATTTAATTCTTTTCTTAGTTGCAAGGCTTAAAAAAAGATGGTTGTTGATCATCATAGATGTTCTCCGTTCTCATTTATTTCTCTTTCATGTTTTTTTTTAAATCACAAACTATTGTGCCAGAATAGGATGTTTTAGAAGTAGGAATCAGCCTGTTTCTATTGCAGGAAGAACCGCCTAATAACAGCAAGACGTTGTGGATTAGGAAGTACAGATAAACTTTCATTTCATTCATGGATGTTTTTCTCCACCCTGGACAAACACCCCACGTTGTCCGTGGCATCACCATCGCCACAAATTTAGCTGTGATGATGGAAGACGGATATTGCTGGAAGATTTTTCCCGAATTATTTATGAGCTGTTGAGTTTCTCCCTAAGGATGTTTAACTGCACTAGCCTCCGTACTTGCATTCCTCCGTTCACCTCATTGCTTTTCTCAGACGCATGTTCGTCTTGATTTTGTTCGCCTGCACTTGAATCAAAACACTACATACCCGATTCTTTCCTTGCTGTTATCCTGTTCTCTGGTTTTCCGATTGATTTGTGTTATTTAGAAGGAAGATTGCATTGATCAGTATTTTAAGTATCGTTTTTCAGAGCTCAAACAGGAGCCAGTTTGAGTCTTTATGTACATTTTGAGTTGCTGTTGGGCCGTTTTTCTGATCAGATAAAGCTAGAATCGCTTTTTTTTTTTTATATATATATATATATATATATTATTTGTTGTTTACCTATGTTTAAAAAAAACACTGATTATCCTCACAGGTTGGTTCCCATTTTAGACGAATCTAGAAAAAACAACTTTGTCACTGCTTAAGACAACTGGTGTATATTCCAACTCGTAGATTGCATATAGATTATATCTATACTGTAGTTCTATGGTGTTACCGTAGTGCTATAGTATGTTTTGACATTAGAACCTCAGTAATGCACGTTTATACTGTAGTGCAGCTGTAGTACATTCATTCATTCCTATAGTATTTCTGTTACTGTAGTATGTACTTTGTCGTATAACCCATAATTTAGCTGTTCATGATGATTCTGACTGGTAAATTGCTGCATAGCTGATCAATGAAGTGAGGACACAAATGTACAACACAGGTGCCTTTTGTTGAGTTATTTACTCGAAGTTTTTATTTCTGAAGACATTTGGGAAGGGGGAGCTTAATTTCTTTGTAATATTTCTAATATGTTCTCATTGAGCATATTTAGCTTGATTAAGCAATGAACCTCTTTAACTCGCTATATTTGAGTTATGCTGTTGAAGAAAATTCATTAAATTTCATTGTCTTTCCTCCTAAGTGGCTTGATTCTGTTTTTAATATCGTCTTTTAATTTTATGGGATGAAATAGGCAGTTTGGCTTCCATCATGTTTTCATTTTCAAGGAGCATTAAGCTGATCGTATTGCATTATTTTGAATGGGGGGGAAATACCTTTGGACTGAAATACGGAGTTAAACTTTGTAAAAGGTTCTCACGATTGCCATTAGCTGCCAAAACATTGATCTCTTGTGGACTGCTAGGTTTTACAATGTGACGCAAACTCATTTGTCTTTCAAAGCAACTATTTTCCCATTTGAAGTATATAGACATTTGAGCCACACTTTGTTAGCAGGTACAATAACTATATAATAAAAATATCAAGCAATTTTAGTATTGCATTTTTAGTACACACACGTTTAGCATTGAATTTTAATTTTTTCACACTACACATACATTTGCAGTTGTCCTCTGAAATGCTAATAGTACCTTGTCAACAATACAAAAACTGAAGAAAAACAATTTGCAGTTTGCATTAGCAAGCAGCTGCAGTACCGCATACACAGTAAATCAAGAATAATTCTGAGGGTGCATCCTAAAAGAACGCTTGCATTTAACAGCTGGAATGGCAAATGTGTCAGTCTGACAGGTACATGCACAGATTAAAAGAACACAGACACAAACATGGATCCTTGGTGGACGATCCCTAACTATTTTACAGTAATGACAAGTGTTGGTTTTGCTTGTCCCTTCAAAAATAAAACCTTCCATGCTAGAACAATTAATCTTAAAACCAACCACCAAACAAAAACAGTCTCTAGATTGTTTAATTAAAATTAAACACTATTCATTAACTTAGATTAAACACTATTCATTAACTTAGAATATAACCAGTCTATTAGTTTAACTAACAGTTTAACTAATAAAACCATGTAATTTTTTCCCCTTTAATTTTGTAGAAACCCAAGTAAACAGATTTAACAGATAAACAGACCCAAATAAACATGACGTACTACAGGATGTTTCTGTGACAACTTTAGTAACAGCCTGGTGCTAGCAATCCCAAGGTCACAGGTTTGATCCCAGGAATATGTGTACCTTGAATACACTGTAAGACGCTTTGGTTAAAAACATCTGCCAAACGCATAAACATAAACCGTTTAAAATTCTGATGAGGATACAGTTCTCATTTCTAGATTTTTGCGTCCAGACAGACAGGAAAGCAGCTTCATACTGTAAATATATTCTATGATCGCAGTCTCTTATTGCACTGAAATGTGGTGTCTTCATCTCTTCGTTTCAAGAAGCCATCTGTAATTAAAGCAACCAAGACTGAACACATTCATTTTACATCATGAGGGTGGACAGACACAACACAATCCCAGACTGCATCACTCTAAATATAGAGACTGTGTCAGAAATTGGTCCAAATAAACAATAGACTGACATTAGTCTGGGAAAAGTAGTTGCCATATTACTTAAGCCCATTGAGTGAGATGATAATCATGAGCATCAGTGTTGCCAGATCTTGCTGAATAGATAAGCAAAACATAAGTGATTTACCTCATCAAAATCCCAGTATATAATGCCAGTTAAAAATCAGAGTTTTGCAGAGGTATTGCTTTTGAAAATCTAGTTTCTTGCAGCATAAACATAAATATTTTCTTGTAGCATAAATCTCAAATGCACGATTAAGGTAAAGAAAAACATGCATTTACACATCATTGGGGTAAGACATGGCAACATTGCTGATGTTTATAATTATAACTCTGAGATACTAACAGAAAATTCTCTTACTTGACATTGGTGGAGCAGTTTGTTCTGTAGTGTGTCTATCAGCACATTTCTGTTGCCACTGAGAAGAAATTGTTTCAAATATAAATTACAATAAGTATTCAAGTTTAATGCATCTGCAACTTACATAAATAAAATAAATACACATTATAGTATACACTAAAAAGCTAAAAGCTTATTTTTCTTTACGTAGAAATCGTTATTTATATACAGTGGTATATACAATTCTAAATGCATTTATGTCTTCATGCAGCTCTTACAATAAACTTCTGGACTCCCGTGAGTTTGTTGAATCTGAGGTACGAGATGTCGTCCTTCACTTTTCCACTGTTCAGATCTGTGGTGTAGATCTGCTTTATTCCAGCGCAGCCAATCAGAGGAATGCACTCGTCACATGGGCATTTGGTCACAAACATCATCGTGTTGTCATCATCTCTAATCTCTGCGCTCCTGCAGGACAGACAGGAAATAAAACCGCACAAAGGAGGCTAATTAAATAAAAGACATGAACCAATTACGTGAATATTTATTGAGTTTTATTATACGTTATATCACATCACAAATGTGGGCATGATAACTTTTAACAGTATTCAGGAAACCAATCTGTAGACATTTATTTACAAAAAAGTTGTAACTTGTAAGTTGAAACTTTTGCCTCTCTACCGCCATCTCTGTTTGAAACATAACATTGCAGGGTACTTGCGAAGTTTTTCTTAACGTAAATGACAAGTTTGTCACAATACACAATACAATGTCCGCTTGTAAATGTAGCTATGTAGACTTGGCTTGTTGTCATTTGGACACTTGTTGGACATTTCACAAATCCGACAGAAATGAAGCTACTTTAGTAAAAGATTTACTGTTCTAATACAACAACAGTCAAGAACACTGAAATGCTACGGAGAAATTCTCAGTGACAGATCTGCCCTGTGCTGCCAGGATCCTCACCTGAATGTGAGAGCGTTCTGTTCCGCGTGGAGAATGTATCTGTACTTTCTGTTCTTCCTCTCCTCCTGCCTGTGATCCATCTGAGGGTACTCGGCGTACCCGGAGCCCACTGGATAGGCATTGTAGCCACAGCCCACTAGGTAGAGACGACCTGTGCCATCACATTGTGACTGGCCAAAATAGTTTGAGGAAGAAAAAGGCAGATATATAAATGTGAGAGTTTTTTATGAATTAATTTTATTTGAATACAAAAAATCAGTATGAAACATTTTCATTCAATAATATTTGGCTCACCATTTTCCCCTCGGCCCAAATAACTGCACCAACTCCTACTTTAGGATCCTCTACAACAGCACAAAAAGAAAAGACAGTTCTCGGAGGTGCTACTGAACACTGAGTTTAGTCTGATATGTGCTGAATTAGGAGATTTTGATAAGCATGCATATGTTTATGAACTATAAGCACTGTACACACAACTCACCTGTTCTGCAGGCCAGCAAACGAGCTTGTACAATACAGTGTCGTACCACATCCTGGGGCAATGCTGGAGAACCTGATGCTGGAAGCTCTCTGGAGAAGAACCCATATTCTGTTTGTAGAACAGGAACACTGGTGGCCACCGAGGCTAAAATCTTAATCAAATCCTTCATGTGCTGCCTCAGGTTACTGAAATTTGGTTCCACACAAAAGTTCTCAAGTCCCATTTTGTTCAGAACGTACTTGTGCTGTTTCTCATCATTTATAAAGAACCTTCCCAACAAATCATTCAAGTTCTTCCACCGTTCTGTCTGGAAGACCTCTGCAACATCTAGTTCTGGATTGTCTGCAGCGATCTTTTGAAGGAAGTCACAGTTTTGAGATGTTTCATCTATAAACTGCAGCATGTTGCTGCCCAAAGACTGCAGGAGAACACAGATGTGCGGTCTGCTGTTAGACTTTAGTCTCTCTGCAGCTGTGGCATCCAAGATGGCTTCCTGGTGGCTAGAATCAGTAATATCATGCCCACCTGACATCAAGCTGATCTCCGCATCACTGGGCCAGTAGGATATCCTGTTCACACCAGCTGGGTCATGACGATCACAGCCATAAGCAAACACAAAACACATTCTTAAAAATGGCCATTCATTTTAATGGTTTTTAAAATTAAACCACAATGGTTTAATTTGGTGATAATTAATGATTATTACATTGTATGATATAAGTAAAAAAGTATTTCCCTAAAGCAGAATTTATGCATTTTAAATGTCTATCCCAGAGGTCTTTACTGAGGTCCACAGACCTTCAGGTTTTAGCACCTGAACCAGCTAATCAAGGTCTTTGGGACTGCAAGAAACACCCAGGCAGAATAAAGCTAAACTCTGCAGGTCTGTGGACCTCCAGGAACATGGATTGGAGACCACCAGTCAATCCAATCATGTCACATATTCTGTAGACAATTTGTTTTAAACTTCTGCAATCATCTACACACTCTAACATAGCTTCAAACTTGTCAAAACGTCAAAGCTGTTGCAATGTTGCTTGGTTTAGTTAAACACACACACACACAGTGAGCATAGTTTTAGCTGACTCACTCAAAATGACCTAAGAAAGTTTCAGTCACTTTCTGAATAACAGTGAGGATTACTCTACTGTACAATCTTACCATTGATGAGCATCTTCAGGCAGGTTGAACATGGTTTTCTGGAGAAGTAGAGATCGCAGCCCTTCAGTCTGGGGCCATGTTTAACCACAGCCACCTGCCCGGCATGCACCTCCACACTAGAGCGATGAAGACCCACGACTCTACAGTCCTGGACCACCGCAAGACCACTGTCTGCAGTCTGCATGCAAATTAAAACAACAATGCCTCACATTACAGATACCGTTGTGTTTGCCTTCATTTAAATGATTACAATGTGTCGGCAATAAACTATTTAAAAAAGCCATTTGTGGCAATTAGGTGTCTAACAATAAGGTCCAGTAACGAACAGTGATGTCTGAAAAATGTCTTGTTAAATGATTACATAATCATTTATATTTCTTTAAAACATTTAAAATAATGATATTGTTGTTTAAAAACACAGGACAGCTTTAGAGAGAGTGAAAATGTACCTACAGCATCATTCTCTCTGTGCTCTTGTTCTTTATTGGGGAAAAGTTCCATCCATAAACTCAACAATGTGAAGAGGTTGACTTTGGATAGTCTAGGAGCCTGACCTGCAAAACAAACAAACAAACAAACAAACAGGATTACTGTAAACAGACTGACCCTTCTTGTTTAACACAAATGATTCACTTAAAGCAACTCCCTGTATCTTACAGTGTGGAAAAGAGTAAAACCCATTTCACATTTCACAATCAGGGAAGTTTGCCCATCCAAGGTGTCCGATGATACCCTGATAAACTGCTCTGATCAAGGAGAGCCTAAATACATCAAGCACAAAAACTTCGTACAGGGAGACACAAGACGACGTAATGCTGTGACAAGTGCAGCTCACTGGGGTCTGATCACCGTGAGGAACCGCTGGGAGTCACCGGATCTCATCTAACCTTGTACTTTGGCATCGGTCTGTACGCCCGCATCCCTCAATTCCTCGCCGTTCGGGATGCATCCGTTTCCCTCGAAATCCCGGTAAGACCGACGACTGCCCGTGGCTGCCATCCATCAACATCGATCCGTCATTGACAAAACGGTGCGACACAACAGCCCGAATTTACGCAGTGGTCTTCCTACTTGCGCTGACGTCACCGGGGGGCGGGGCACGTTCTTAAAGGTGCGGCGCGAGCGCCGGACAAATGAAACGTCACGCTTAGAAATGGTTGCATCGTTACGTTCACGTCCTCATCATTTCTAAATGATTGAGTTTCATTTCTCATAAACAGAGAACTATTACATAATAACATGACTAATATTATACAGGAAATAACAAAACATAACGCGAGACCGATCATGACTTTAGTATTAAACTGTTTGTTTGGTTGTACATCAGCTACTCATTTGTTAGTTAAAATCGTGATGTGAAAGTGACTGTAAAAATCACTATACTAAACTCTGACTACATTTCCAAAGGTGCTGTTCAAAAAAGATTACATATTCATTACATGAAATTTACCACACTGGAAAATATTTACCGGCACATAAAACAAACACTGATAAGTATTGATGCAACATATGAGAAAAGCTTTATTATTTTAAAGAACAGTTTTTAGCTGTTACAACAGAAACTGTGGCACAGTTTTATGTCCAGGTTCATTTACAAAACTAAAGCAAAAACTGTACAGTATGTACAAACACAATACTGTTGGTTAATAAGATAATGGTTAATAACATACTGCAGCCGTTTATATTATGAAAACTAAATGTTTCACATGTATTAAAAAGGTGCCAAGTATGTATGTATATGACTGCAAAACTTTATCCTATAGATCCTATATGAGCAGCTCCTATACAAGTGCAGCTATAATTTATTATACAATAATAATTTTTATTTAGGAACATTTAAACATTTGACTGCTTATGTGTAAAAGTTTGCACTGTTTGTTGTCCAGCCTGTTAATACTCCACAGCTAAACCAGCTGTGTTCCTGAACAACAGCAAACAGTGCTTTAAAACTAAACGCCCAGGTCTCCCATTAAACAAATAAAGGTAAAAACAAGTCAAAAACATTTAAAACAACAACAAAAGTGAATCGAGGGGGTCATCGATAAACTCTAGTTCAATATAATGCACATTTACCAATCCCAGCCAAAAAAAAAGCAATTTCTGATGCATTGCATCACGTCAAGAAGTAAAAATATATATAATTCATGAATTTCTCTTTCAATATTACCTGTGATATATATATATATATATATATATATATATATATATATATATATATATGCTTATGGGAGGGGGGGTTTGGGGGGGGTGTATGTGTATATATATTATAAATTACAAACAAAAAGAAGTCATTAGTCTCTCTGCTTTTCAGCATAATTCATAATACTGTTATGAATTATGCCTCAGTTGGCCCAAGCACTCGACCGTCTTTGTGGAACATCACGTTCCTTAAAAGTTTTGTAAAAATCAAATGGGAATTTCCATGTTTCACAGAGCACCACTACTAACACAGCAGCTCCGGCGGTTGCAAATTAACATTAAACCTATTGGAGAAAGGTGCCCTGCATTGTGCCTGACAGAAACGTGAGGTCCTAACTCTACCCTTACTGCACCTGTGTGGCTTATCAGCCTAAGAGGAACAAAGCGGTGCCCTTTCCTCCAGTGCAGTGAGATTAACAATCACACTGACCCCTTTTCAAGCCTATTGAACTATTGCGACAGAACATATTGCAGGTAACAGGGGAAACAGCGCCCTCTGGCAGTGAAGTGACAGATGGGCTCCTTGGCTAATACAGCGCTTACGGGCATATGGATTGGACTAAGGCATCTCAGTCAGTTTCTAAAGGCTCCGCAGCGGCTGGCTCTGCTGATAAAGTCCTTCAGCATGTTCCCGTCCACCTGCCAGAAGGCAGCAGTCTGCGTGACCTCAGTCAAGTGGTTGACACAGAATTTAAAACAGAACTCCTCTAGATCCTTTAGACGACACAGAGCAGGAATGTGTAAATTTAAATGATTGAGGAGGAAAGAAAAACAATATCAATCACCAATCAGTATCATTTATACTCGCCATTACAACACACAGGTAATACATTTTTATCAGACACAAGGAATCAACGGCTCAAATATGTTTTTGAACAGAAATGTTTTTGCTCCTTGTTAGCCAGTAAAACAGGCTTAGGCTGTCCTAAGTGTTCTAGCAAGCCACGCTCCCAGCGTGTTTTCGCGTTACCTCAGCGTCATATCTGATGGCAGCGGACAGCAGGGAGAAGGCATTCTCCACTGTGATGCCTCTCTTAATGATATGCTGACACAACTTCTTCAGTCGGTTTTCACAGTACGAGGTTGCCAGGTCCAGCAATCCTGTGAGAGATGTCCAGATACATTTTTTATTGGTAAACACAAATATCCCAGTTAGCTCAGTAACCATATTAGTGTTTTGACTCATGTGAGCACTCCAAATGAGCTCAGACACCTTTAAAGCAAACCGAATTCAGACCATTTAAAAAAAAAAAAAAAAGTGTAAATGGAAAGTACACTGTGACCCAGTCAAAACTAAATGGGTCCAAAATGAGATCTGAAGCCAGCTACAATGAGAACTGGGTTCACACTGAATTCACTTTCGGTCCAAGTGTGAAAACATTGTGAGTGATGACTGGTTTATATTATGCATCAAGGAGTTCGTTAAGGTATTTTGGAAGAACTGGTGTACACAACTGTAAACCTGATCTCAAGTGCAGCAGAACCCACCGATGGCATCCTCAGGGGGAAGATCCACACTGTCAGTGTAGAGGAACTCCAGGAAAGAACGGTATACCGGGTACGAGAACTGCTCGACCTCAATCACTTCTTTCATATCTTCATTCCAGTGAGACTGAAACATTGACCTGAAGTGCTCACACCTGACACAGAGAGGCAGAATCAGGATTAAAAGAGAGAAACGCATCATGTAGTAACTCAGAAAGAGTAAGAGAGCATTTGATTGGCAGGGATCTTTGTGTCAGTCACTGATCATGAAATTGAAGAGAAACCTACATTGATATACACAGAGCCAAACGCAGCAACATCACCTGATTTTGAGAATAGCTTTGTGGACGTGGATGCACTTCCCGTCGATGCTGAATTTGAGGTCAGAGGTCTCTGGATTGTCAAACTCTTTTTTAAGAGACTGGGCCACAGTCAGGAAATCATCATGCTCTGATAACGTCAAGCACAATACAGTCACGTAACAAAGATGAGGTGTGCGTGCTGTGTATTGTCTTCAAATGTCTTCAGTAATTGTTTTCTACAGACTTCGCTTTTGTTTACACGCACATTCCTAACCGCAATGACAAATTAGTCATCTTGTTCAGATTCAGAAGTAGTGAACTAAATTTAATTGAACATCTGAGTAATGGCAGATGACACAAACTCACCCGTGGAAAGCAGCCGCCACATCACGGAGGGCGTGGCAAAGCAGGCAAACACATCGTCTGTGGAGGTGAAGTGCGTGAGGTGCGGCAGGACAATGGGCTGCCCGCGGCACTGTCCCCACATGTACACCTGACCGCTCTGGGTCTTCGCTGCGGAGGTGTGTGTGGAATGGCAAGCGGCGATCTCCACAATCCTGGTGGAGTGAGAAAGAGGTGGGGCAGAAATATCAGGAAGGAATGTTGACGAGGAAGGACGCAAGCAGACGGCATGGAGTGGGAAAAAGGCGGAAATGTCCAAAGGAAGGGCTGGGACAACAGAACAAAAGTCTAAATACAAGCTCACATACAAGTCTTATTATTATGGAATGTTATGGGTCATTTGCATATTCAACTTTAAACTAAAAATAATAACAAAGGTAACAGGAGTGACCCTACAGAGACAGCACGATCAAGCTACTCCTTGCTCACGAACACTCAAAACAGGATGACATACAGAAAGCTCCCACTACACCAACAGGAAATCCCTCTAGGACACAATAATTTTGACCAACAATGGCACTGACAAAATGTCCCTCAAAATCTTCCTAACAAGAACTCTTTACTGAAATGTGATGACAACCTAGACGGCATTTACAGGCGTCACACACCCCTCTCGACACAAAGGCTGTTCCAAACAATAGGTAGCAAAATTAAACTGACATCTAAAAAAACCTGTAAGGGGATAAGTCAATCCCAGAATGCACTGCGATGAGTTCAGTGAAAATATGAATCCAAGATGGCAGATTGGGTCAGGAGAATTTTTGATTACAAATATCTTTAATGTAATACTGAAAAGAACAGAAAAATAAAGAAAATTTACATTTAATAAAAAAAGATGGGATATAATTACGAATGTCTTTTCTGTGCTTCTAAGAGTACATGCTTTTGCAAAAGAAAGGCTTTACTCCTAAACCCTCTCACCTTTCTTTCTCAGTCATGACCTGAGCAGGGCTGAGCTGATTGCTCTTGTTGCCCGTGCCCAGCTGACCGTAAGTGTTGGCTCCCCATGCAAACAGCAGGCCCTGGTCCGTCAGTGCCAGAGAATGGGCGTAACCTGAGGCAATCTGAAACAGAGAAAACATTACACACATTAACGTAAAGAGCACACTGTGATTCAATCTGAATCATCCATGTTTTCACTACTTCAAAAAGTACAATTAACACCTATTTAAAACTAGCATGAATTTTTGCATTATGCAACATTATATATTTGTAGAACTTTTTGTACATACATTTGCATGAATTTGTCTCATAAATTGTGTTGTGCTTTAAATGATTAAATGCTTTTATTGTAAATTTCACCAAAAAAATCATTTGTGACTACAGTTCATTTTAGATTAGCAAACAAATTCTACATTCTAACAAATATACATAAAAAAAGTTGACATCACACAACAGAATTTAAATATATAAAAAAACAAGAAGGAAAAACACTCGTGATTTTATTTTGCTCTGGATGTGAATCAGGATTTACTTCTGTACTGCCTTTAAAATTTGAGCTTCTTATAGTTTCATAAATAACAATTATTAAGGCCTCAGCATGTGCAGATGTGCATTACATGTGTATTATGCGCATTTACTATATTTGATCTCAGATCCGTCTGGTCGTACCTGCAGCACACAGTGGCCTTGCAGTGAAACTAAGCGGCACGGTGTCAGCTGGTTCCCATTGTTGCCCAACCCCAGCTGTCCGTTTCCATTATAACCCCACCCATAAACCTGAACACACACACACACACATTTCTCCACACGACAGAACTACAGCGAGAAATACAGAATGATGTCATAAACAGAGCACAAATGCTCCACATGCTATAGAAATACAGTATACACTAAACACTCCACCTTGAAAGTGACCTTCAGTACAATTACAAAAGACTTGAGCAACATGTTTGTTTTATCCCTTACCTCACCATTATCGGCCACAGCCATTGAGGAGGTCTGTCCACAGGCTATACTGACCATCACTTTGTTCTGGAGACAGTTGGACACTTTGCGGGGTGTTGGCTGGTTGTTGGTGGACCCTGAACCCACCTGACCGCAATTGTTGTAGCCCCATGCAAACACCTGGGAGGACCCACAACCAGCAAAAATGACAAAATAATCACTGGGCTTCCTGTCTTTGGCTATTTGACAGAGCTACACAATACACACATAATTCACTAGACAATAATGCAAAGCAACACACATGTGATCTAAACATTAAATGCTGCTTAGTTTGAATTCTTAGCTAACATATGGAGAGACACACGGTGTCAGGCCCGGGCTGATCTCAGTCACAGTGAGAACAAAAGCCCTCACAGCTTAGCAAACAAGGTCACAGGCTCTGAGTTACAGCTAACACAGCTAGCAAAGCAGCCAACTACACTGGCTAAATAGATGGGGGGTTTTAATCCGAAATACATCAAAATCTAAATCCATCTAATGCCCTTTAATATGCAACCTACATATTTAACACAGTGCAGGAGTGATTCTGAAAAGACTGATTACGGGGAACTTGTTATATGCAAAGAAAGAGGAAGGATTTTGTATGGATTAAAGGATTAGCACGTGACAAAGCAATGCGAGAATGCAAAAAATGTGAGTTCTTTGCTCATTGTAAGCATTACCGTGTTGAGGGGGTGTAACAGAATGCAGGGGTCTTTAGATACATTTTAAAGGTTCCTAAAGCACAAATGTTAAGGTGGTGGGTTTAAATTCTAGAGAAGCCATGTTTGGCCATGTCTGCCCAATGCATAAATGTAAAAGGTTTACTGTCTTAAACATGACACGTGTTCTACAAACAACATCAGCGTCCATGCCTTACCTCACCCTCGTGGGTCAGAGCTAAGGAGTGGTGAGACCCACAGGAAATCTCCATCACCCTCTTGTTCTGCAAATTAGTAGACACCAGGACTGGTGACACGCCCTGATTGGTCGTCCCATTGCCCAGCTGACTGTACCCATTATGCCCCCATGCATATAACTCGCCCTCTGCAAAAAAAGGAGTTACTTTAAATAAGACAACAGTTTAAAACAGATCTCCTAATTGTCTTTCACTGCATGTCCTGCCGGTCAGACCTCATCATAACAAAGGACAAAGATCTCTAAATACTTCAGAGAACAGAACAGATTGTTATAAAAATAACCAAACACTAAGAAGTATGTTGGCATTTAATTATTAGCCTTTTTAATGCTTGTTTTGTCTTATTTTAAATCATTTTTAATTTATCTTGGAAGTTTTTTGAGGCCCCTAGTGGGCCCCAGCCCCCTGGTTCAGAAACCCAGAAACAAAAAAAATGTAAGCCTGTTCTCACCCTCAGTCACCAGCAGAACGTGAGGTCCACTGCCATAGCTCAAGCTGACCACCTTCTTTCCACTCAGACAGTCCAGCTTTTTGGGGACAACGGTACTCTGACTGTCTCCAGTGCCAAGACAATTACTGCAGTTCACACCCAAAACAAACACCTGCCCGGAAGCATACAGGTTAGCACAGATACAAACTACTAAAGCAGGGCATATAAACTTAAATGGACAGAACATACAAACAACATGTTATCGGCTGCTTACTTCATCATCGTGGGTGATGTAGATGGCCTCATTAGCAGATGTTCCAAAGACACATGCTTTATGTATGGAGGCCAGCTCCCGGGCATTTAACAGGGTGAGGAGAGGCCACTTACTGACATCCACCATGGCAACACTTCTTCTGTTATGAAGTGGGGAGGCGGGCACAGATCCAGCGACCGAAACTGCAGCGTTTCTGCTCGTGCCTATAAAACACAAACATATCAGAGATGCCTGCATATCAAGACAAATCAACTGTATTCAATTTTATTTATATAGCAGTTTTTACATTGTTGCATTGCTTCAAAGCAGCTTTACATAAAACAAGAATACAGAAAAATGATCAGACATGTACAACACAGAATACAAAATGCATGGTATTATTGCAACTTTTTATTGCATTATAAGATGTGTATGTATATTATATGAATATAAAAGTTGACTGAACTACAACCCAAAGATTACCTGGAACTGATGCTGACGTCCACCTGGCAGACAGTCTTTCATGATATATAAAAACAGCAGAACATGCATTGAAATCATTTGAAGAATTTGAAGTTTCTTGTTCACATTTCATTTACCACCACTGCATAAGAGCAATAAATGAGTGCACTTAACAAGTGATGGATTACATTGTTAAATGTTAAAAGTTGCACATCTCAGCTCACTACCAGTACATACAAGCTGTGAAGTAACCAGCGCAAATCTCTGGTGCAGACAAAGTGAATGATGAAGCAGAAAAACGCTGCAACAGCTGCCCGAATCCCCCTCACTTCTGCCTTTCACTATCGCCGTCCGTTTTAGAAAGCTGATCAGGGATCAGCCACGACAGCGTTGTAACGAAATTAAAAGCAAAACAAACATTGTGCATGCGGCTATATTAATGTATTATCAGCTAGCTCACGTTACCGCACAAGCAAAACTCAGTTAGCCGGACAGCATCCCCGCGTTCGGCCATAAGATGGTGTTAGATCACAGAATAACACCTAGAAAGACAACACAGACAACACCTACCTAGTGACTACTAAAGCTGAAGATCGTGTCGGCTCAACATTGATGTTTGTTGTTGCGTTATCTTCACGGAAGCGCGTTCACGTCAGCGACTGAACTAGCGCACTTGTTTCCTGATCAATGTAGTTGCTACGGCTACGTGAGCGACTTGTCAGACGTCCAATCGCGGACAGCTCGTCAGTAGCTCCTACGTCTCGGATTGGCTAGTATAAGAAGGCGGGACCAACAGGGGGCGTGGCTTTTAGAAATAGCAAGCGAAGGTTTTAGTTGTTGCAAACGCGAACGTTCCCCGAACGTTCCGGAAAGCAACAATTGATCGCGGGGCGGGCGGTCACGGTGCTTTAAATACACACACACACACATACTTATAAATAAGGACCGTGTCTTCACATCAATAAATCAACAGTAAAATTAAAACATGATGATTCCTCCAGTCCTGTTGTTGGGAAACTGGTGTAAAACACACATTAAAACACTGAGCTCTTCATTTATACACATTTGCGTTTCGTTTGCTAACCTGAAAATAAAACATTTCCATCTACTGTCTTATTACATATTACTTGAATCCATTTAATTCAACTTTGCATCCATTTAATTCAACTTTGCATCCATTTAATTCAATTTTGCATCCATTTAAATTCAACTTTGCATCCATTTAACTCAACTTTGCATCCATTTAATTCAGCTTTGTGACAGAATTACTAACCACTCTAAGGTAACTCAAAAGAAACTGATACACCTGTTGAGACAATGTGGACAAACTCGTCTGGCTGTATTGTCAGTCTTAAGTTAGTTTCAGCTGCACCTTGCTGTTCGGTAAGTAAGGTACTTCTGCTTTGCATACGATTTCATTTACATTTATTCATTTAGCAGAAACTTTCATCCGAAAAGTGACTTACAAATAAGATAACATTTCCCACAAAAACAGAAGCAGAGGAGAGATATCAGAGATCCTGCTGTCATATGCTCATCCAGACCTGAAGACGTACAGGTACTGAAAACAGGACTTATCAAAACCAGGATGGGTATCAGTAAATCTAAGCAGTTCCGTAAGCTTCCTCAGGTTCTCCTCATGGGCCTGGATTCTGCTGGAAAATCCACTTTGTTGTTCAAACAGCAACGAGGTGTCGTGATGGAGACCTCCCCGACCGTGGGCTTCAATGTCACAACTGTACAGCTGGACAAGAAAACTTTACTGACCGTATGGGACGTGGGTGGACAAGGGACAATGAGGCCCAATTGGAAATACTACCTAGAGGGATGTAAAGTTCTTGTTTTCGTGGTGGACAGCAGCGATCGGGCAAGGATGGATGAAGCTAAAAAAGCCCTTAAGAAGATTCTGAGTGATGAGAACCTGAAAGGAGTTCCTCTGATGGTACTGGCCAACAAAAAGGACCTACCAAACACCATGACTATTCGAGAGGTGTCCACATTGTTGGATCTGGACAGTTACACAGATCGAATGTGGGAGATCCAAGCTTGTAGCGGTCTGAGGGGACTGGGTCTCCAACAAGCCTTTCTCTCTATAGCTAAACTAATAAAAAAGTCATGAGCTTTCAGATGTATTTACCACATTTACATTTATGCATTTGGCAGATGCTGTTACCCCAAGCAACTTACAGTACATTCAGATTATGCTTGTTTTATCAGTGTGTGTTCCCTGGAAATCAAACCCACAAACTTTTGCACTTGCTCTACCAGCTACAGGAACACAGTTGGTTACTAAACATTATCTAGCAGAGAAGACAAAGAAATGGCTAAAAACACAAATCCTGATAGTTCTGTTTAATTGTGAACAGAACTGAAGTCAAGAGCACATTCTATGGAAACAGAAATATAATAATAGTACTCAATTGTATTTTAAATTGCAGCAAAAGAGTTTGGTAAACGAATGAACAAAACTGTTTATAATCAGAGGACAAGGTGTGGTTTTAACCATTCTGGATGAGGTAGTTTAGTAAGCAGGACTGGCAAGGAAACTCTAACAGAATGTCAGGAATGCACATAGAAGAAAAGAAAAGGAAAAAAGAAGAAAGCCTGCTGCTATGAGTCAGCACTTTAGTGTTACCCTCTATTGTCAAATTTGTCTCTGCCACCACAGTTATGCAAAGATACACCTTCACATCCTTTCCTCTGATCTTGTGTACACGTAATAAATTCATATACAGATGTAGTCTGCATTAACCACTGTCTAATTTAGTTAACTTTGAATGGCTAATTATAAAGGCAATAATCATATAGTTAATTACTAAAGATCAGATTTCTTTTAAGTGTTAAATCTATTTTTCTTGGGATACCGATTCATTCATTTCAAATCTGTAAAAGCCCTCCATGACTGCCAGAGGAGGAGACCAGGCACCCCCACCCAGATCCCGCTGAAGAACTCCAGGTAGACCCTCAGGTACTGCCAGTAGCTGGAGTTTAGGTTAGGGCTTTCGATTAGCCAGTTCAGGACAGGAGGTCATCCAGCTGCCGTACAACCCTGTATATAAACACAGAATGATCTGAATAAAGTGCCTGGTTCAGAGAGAAACACAGCAAGTTTACACAAGTAAACATGAGATGAAGACTGTGAAACTAACAGTTTTGCTCAATGGTCAGAATGTCATAGTCAACTATGAATCTACGACAAGAGAATTGTGTGAATACTTCTACATGAGAGCAAAACATGATTCTAGTTTTGGATTGAAAGACAGCATAGTAGTGAAGAGGCTCAATTTGAATTATAAACTTGGGTAATAAAAGTTACTAGACCAGTTGCTAGATGAAATATTTGCATGATCACAACAGGTGAATTCAGGTACACAGAAATCATGCCCAGCTTTACCTGTAGTGTTTGTATTTAATAATGGCACAGACCAGAAGTAGAGCCAAAGAACCGTCCAAAACCACAGACAGAAGCTCTAGAGGTACTCTTGTTGGGCCGAGTACAACCAGCGTTTAGTCTCCTTGCCATATTCTTTACCTGTTAAGTGTTTTAATTCCCAAAAACATACATTACATTTAAATCAATACAAAACAGGGCAGATCTTCAAGACTCAATGAGGTGAAGGTTAGTGGCTCATCAGCTCCACCCTACCAGCCATCAAGACACTTCTGCTGTCAGGTATGATGATGATGAGATTTGAGGGCTACTGCATACAATGTAAAGCTATCACAAGGCTTCAGAAGTATCTAAATAAGTATGTACTTTTGTGTAAAGGTAAGAATCACCAGGGGCAGATAATGTAGCATTATATGGAATACCATAATATTTATATTTAAGGTATAATAACTCAAAATTGTGATATTGTAAGCTTTAACTCGTTCCTCTTTGCTGCATGGGGAAATTATAGTTTCAGCGTGTTTTGATTTCGCAAAGACAGATAGAGAGTGGTAAATATTACAATACTTGATTATTTGGTAATACCTCAAAATTCTTCAACAGATCTGATTAATAGACACAGTGATATGGAAGCACGACCACGTGAAACGATCCCATATTAATCGTGTGCTGAATGCATTTTGGCGACAATGTATTTATTTAAATGTTTTGTTTTATTAAGCTAAATTTTAACCCTTCAAAATGTATTATTTAATGGTTTCATTTTATCACCATAATATGTAGTCAAAATACTTTTGGAGATAAAACATGCACAATTATGCTAAATATTCCACCAGAAATTAAACTCAAACACAAAGATTTAAAAGTTGATACTAGAAACCCACTAAGTTTATAAAAGAAATGCTTGTTAATTGTCCTCTGCATTACTATCTTAAGGCCAGTATAAAAGCAGCCAAAAACACAGTTTTGCATCTTTTGGACTTCCACAATGCATGAATGTACTGGTGAGGTGACTGCCAATAAATTTATTTTATCACAGGTTCCTTTCTCTCTCTGTCTGTCTATAAACATTATAAACAGCACAAGAAAACACACTGAGAGAGGGAGACTGAAAGAGACAAGCTGGCCAAAATAATGAGGAGATAAAAGGTAAACGACAAAGTAGACAAAATTATCAGAAAATTGTCAATCATAAAAGAGCAATAAAAAGGATGGCTAACAGCAAGTTTATTTTGGTTAGGTTCAATAATACATAAAGCACGTCCTGAGGGAGAGATGGGTGAAAGATGTGTTGCCATAGAAAGGTGAGCAGGAGGGAGGTTGTATAATGTGAATTGTGGGTATCTGTGATCCATGAAAAGAATGTGAAGGGGGCAAAATGGAAGTTAAAGGATCAATTACAAGTCAGCCAGCAGACTAGAGGAGAACTGAAGTAAATTGTAATCTGCAGAGCATGTCTCATTGTAAAGTCCAGAGATACTGTAGGTAGACGTAACACCCAAAAAAAACCATATTATAAGCAGCTCCAATGCAACGTGGCAGGTATTATGAACCTTTTTCGGTTGCTTTTAAATGAAAAACAAAAGGCACAATGAATTTCAACTCAATCTTTATCTTTAATATGCACAAGAGTTGAAAAAAAATACTGATGAGCCACCTTAAAGAGAAATTCAGTTCTAAAATTTATAAAAACATACAAACAATCAGAGGCCAAAATGCAATCTGTCGCCGTTTTTTTGAGATCAATTTTCTTCAGCAAGTAAAAATCTTGCAACAAGCAATAAGCTTGTATCCATTTCTGATACAAGACAAAACTTTTTAAAGTCTTTAAAGTGGCTCGTTTTCTAGTTGTCTAGATAAGTTTATGGAGTTCAAACCTGTTTTTTTCTCTTTTTGTTCAACAATAAACGCAAATTCACCAGGGCTGCCTTTAGCTTCCTTACTGTGTTTTCATCAGTCTGCAGCCCAAATATAACTACTCCAAATGCAATTTTTCCCACCATACATCCCTTTACAAGTGAATGCACAGGAAAAAAAAAAGAACCAAAACACTTGTCCAGTCACAACAGTAAGAAAGCCCATTTTCCAAATAACGGCAATAATTTGCCATTACAAAACGAAGGTTAAAACAAAAATTATCCCTATTGGCTGTAAATCAATAATCACAATGTTATTATTGTTCTGTAGCGTCCCAACAATGTCTAGTGGAGCTAAGTGTGGTAGCTTTTCATTATATACCTACACAAGAAATATACTTTTATTTTTAGTTGGTACAATTAGGTTTTGTAGCAAATAAAATAAGATTAAAATCCAACTAAACAAAAAGGAACCACAATGTCATTGGTTCCCCTTTTCCCATTGCTTGTATAGTCAAAATTAAGCGAACGGTGCTCTCCACGTACATTAAGCGATAAAACGGGAAAACCCAAAAGTGTGCAAGTAAGACTGAAAGACTGCAAAAGCGGAAGCTCCACCGATCAAAAAAAATTCACAATCCAATCACTGTTGCAGAGTTTCTCAATGTTCTGACTACTGAGTGCTGAAATGTACTGATTTAGTGAAAATATCTCCAACTGGTTACAATTGGGGATATCCCAATTAATTTATTACTATGGTTACAGACAGGAAGTAGAGAAGATGAATCCGGAATACGGAGCGCTGCCAGAGCACCCTTCTTGAGCAGGAATACCTGCCAGATCATCTCAAAGAACTTCCAAAGGTTGAGGGCAGCCCTTTAAAAGCCCTGGCCAAATTCCACTGATCGATGATCATGTCACAGATTCCTCCTTTGAAATGTCCAAGATTCCAAATTGCAAACCAAAAAGATCAGCGCAAAAAACATCCACAACAATTTCGCTGCAGAACTTTGTAAATAAAGGTGCTTGACTGTCTCTAATGACATTTTCTGTTCAAACGTTTTTTTTCTTCATTAACTTCAGTGTTTCGTAAATAGCATCCATAATTTCAGGATTTTGTGAGAAGATACAGCAAGAATTGGTGCCTGTAATTGAAGTCCTGTATGCACACCACATACTTTGAGAAATCCCCTTCCCCAATTTGAATAATATTCCATGGAATAACCCATTATGGGCTAGTTCACAGAGCTCAGATGAATGGGGATGGGGATTCAAATGGCTTAACACAGTAGATGCTGGACATATCGATTTGGGTGTCTGTCTGAAACTCTACGATCAACACCAGAAACAACTTTGAGTTGTTTTTGTCTTTCTTGGCTGATATGATGGCTGGTAAAACAACAGAATTTCCTATTACTTTTCATGCTCACCTATGTGTGTGAGTGAGTGAAAGAGCAAATTTTTTATTTTTTTTGGCAATTGCAGTATGATGAACAAGTCTTGATCTTCTCCATGTTTTGAGGTTGTTGAGATCCATCCATCTTTGAGTGGCATTTGAAACAAATACTCTGATCCTTCAGTGCTATTTATCTTCTGTGTGAGTGTAGTTTCTGAGCATGGTGATTGGTTGGTTTTTACTGGTTAGTGAGTGGTTGGTAGGTGATGGATCAGTAGGTGATGGGGGTCAAGGAGCAGCTGGGAAACCCACCATTCTTCTGTCTGTCTAGAACTTAAACTCCTTGGTTTGTAGGTTGGAGGTTGGATCAAAGTTAAATGTGCCTCCCTGGGTGGGCTCAGGAATCAGGCTGGGGTCCTCATCAATCTGTAAGCAGAGCCAAACAAAGAGGCAAAAGAATTAGGTGGCGATCAATTGATACCAAATATTCAGAACCTCCAACTCCAAAGAAAATCTAAAACCAAGCATACATAATGCGCATCCATTTGGAAAGAACCAAAATTTAGTTTTGAACTCACATCGTCTCCTGAAAAGTATTGATCAATGATTTCAAATGCAAGTTTATAGATGTCCTCATTTTCATGCTGCTGTAAATTCTCAATTTTTTCCAATCCTGAAAAACAGAAGCAGAATGATTGTAGTAAGACCATCAATATACTTTTTCTAAAAAACAGTCAATGATTATTTTCGTTTTCTTCTAGATAAAAGCGCTGACTCTGGACTATCTTAATTTTTTTGGGAAACCTGGAACTGACGGCATCAATCAGGTTATTTATCAGAACGCCACCTGGGAGCTACCCTAAAGAACCAAGACTACTACCAGCTGTACTGTATAAGATCAGATGTTACTGGTACAACACCTCCACTTTCTTCAATGATTTCAGCAATCGTGCTGGCTTCCTCCCCAGCCATGATGAGGATGTTCTTCAGTCCATCAAGAACCACCTGGACCACCTGAGAGTCTTTCACTGACAGCAGGCTGCAGAAGGGCGGGATCACGTTTTGTTGCACCAAATACTCTACCTGCCAATCACAGCAAGGCAGCCAATGAGAAAGCAGGGAAAAGCGACTGACCCAGAATAAACCAATCACCACCAATCAAAGGTACATACCTGATCCTTTCTTCCACTTATTGTTAAGTTACTAATGGCCCATGCAGCTTCCTTCTGTGTACCAAAATCACCCTGTTCGGAAAACCGAAACATCTCACATCAAACTACAACAAAAACGAGTTGCACAACAAACTATTTCTTATTTCTTAGGCGTAAGGTCATTTCTTCACATGCCTAACACTAGATATGGCCATAATCCCCGATTATGTCATTAAACATAAACCTAATGTGGTTATTAGTCTGTAGTCAGCCACTGTTAACTGATGTGGAAGAGCATCATAGCCTGGAACATCTTACCTTGGCAAGCTGGTGAATGATCATGGGTATGAGACCAGCATCTATTACTGCCTGCACTTGCTGCTGGTTCCCCGCTGTTATATTGGACAGGAACCACACTGCCTCCTACAGGGAGGAACAGAAACATCACAGCTGTATCCTAAACATGATCCACGATGCTTCATCTGGAACTGGGGAGCTCGTTTTCATTCATTTATCGTTTAAGACATTTATGAATTTAGTTAAGAAAATGTTTGTGCTTCATCATCTTGCTTACAAACCGCACAAATGTTGAATGGGACGCGTGTGTCTGTCTCACCTTGTTGATCTTCTCTTTGGGGTGCGTGAGCAGGTTGGGAAAGTGAGAGAGGACATCACAGTTGAGCACCACCTGAGTCTGCTCATCTGTCCCCGTGACAATGTTGCCCACCGCTCTCAGAGCTGCAGTCTGCACAGATATACTAATGTTATCTTGGCAGGCATATACACTTGGCTATCAAAGCTGTGTGATTGATAAAATAAATCATGCAGTGACCAAATGTGAAGCTTTCCTGTGATAGAGAAAAAAAAATGATAACTGCATATTTCTGCATTACTTATACCTGAACTTTGACCTCTTGGTGGCTGAGCAGAGGGACAAGGAAGGGGACAACACCTGAGTCTATAACCATCTGAATCTGCTCGTTACCTCCATCTGTCAGGTATGACAGAGCCCACACTGTGTCTACCAGAATCTAGCGAGAGAAGGAGAAAATTAATGGAGCTCTATTCTGGTTTAAAGCACAGCGTCACTGCAGCTAGCAATGTAATTATTACTTTCTACTGCTTTCTACTTTCTAAAACTATTGTACAGTACATAAAACATTTTTGTATAAAAAAATTTTTGTTGAGTTGAATTTATAGTTAAACTGTCACTAAACACCCTATATTACTGCTGGTTTGATAAGTTATTGAATGTATATTGATTAGTACTTACATTTATATCTGTATGATATATGAGTACACAGAGGGCAGGAAGAATCTGTGTGTGTGTGTGTGTGAGAGAGAGAGAGAGAGAGAGAGAGAGACTTTAGCATTTCATATGCTTCATTTGAACCAGCAGATTGCAAGGAACAAACACACACCATGTAAACATCAAATTTGCTGTAAAACAACAGAATATTCATTAGCCCCGGCATTAATAAAACAAGAAGCTATTTACATATTCCACGCACCCACACACACACACACACACACACACTTTTATCAGCAGGAACTGCAAGATGTTACTTTCAGCTGAAAACTAGACCTCCAGATCACAGACAGGAGCAGAAAGAAAGAAAATATTAGAAGAGGGAGAAAATATTAACTTCTAGACTAAACAGCACAATATCTGAGCCTGACAGACAGTTTAATGCCACTTCAGCTCACCTGGTGAGGGATGATTACCAGAAAGGCATTGTGTGTTTGTATGTATATAATACACATTTAAAAGATTTCACAGTTTCGCAGCAGTGCTTTAATAGCTTAAATAGCACTTTATGAAGTGCTTCCTACAGTATCAATCAGTCAATTAAGAGGATCAATTAAGCTCATCAAATCACTATTTTCAAGCACTTGAAGTTTTCTGGACTCTTTCAGCTAATAAACAGCGGAATACAATACAGACGTCATACAAATGTATCATGTAGGCAAAGCTGACTTTTTGATCTCTTCATATTTATGCATTTCCATATTTATGTTTTTTCCCCTCTGCCATTTACCATCTCACAGATGGGAGTATTTACCCCTCATTCACACACCTCTTGTACGGTTTCCATGGGTGGAGGCGGGTCTTTGTTTCGGCACAGGTTGACGATGACCCAGGTAACATTTCTCAGGAAGGTTATGGGGATGGAGGGATTAATAAAAGACAAAAGAGGTTTGACCACGCCGAGAGAGATGACGTAATCCCGACACTGCGGCCCATCACCTGCACATGGCACGTAACACAAACATGTTAAGGTCCATAAATAATGTGAAGAAAAACATTTTGATAATTTACTGTCATCCAGACGTTTATGTTTGTCTTTCTTCAGTCAAAATGAAATTAAGGTTGAGGAAAACACTGCAGGACTTTTCTCTATCAAATGCAATTCGAACCCTTCACGGGTTCATCGTTTTGAAGGTTCAAAATAAAGTTTCAATGCAGCTTCAAATGGCTCCTCTTGACCGTAGCCGACGAGTAAGTCTCTTATCAAGCGAATTAGATGGGGAAAAATCCTGGAATGTTTTCTTCAAAACCATTTCTTTAACGTCTTGAATGACATGAGTAAATTATCAGGAAATTTTTATTTTGGGGTGAACATATCCTTTTTAAATTCCTGGAGTTAGAAATTGATTTTTGTTGGGAGAAATTTGTAGGTGTAAATCAACAATCCATTACAGAAGACATTCAGATTCAGTAACAGGAAAGTTACAGGTCCTCACCGATGATGTTGCCCAGCGCCCATACGGCCTGCTCGCATACGTTCTGATGAGGAGAGTGTAGAAGTCTCAAAAACAACGGAACAGCATCTACACCGTTAATGACAAGAGAACAGAGAACATTTAACCACAAACAGAACTGCTGAAATCACCAGCGACTGACACCATTGAGGAGATCAAGAGTGAACGACTTACTGGATTTGACCACTGCTTGTGTCTGTGCAGATGTTCCAGATGCAATGTTGGTCAGAGCCCAGGCAGCTTCGAACTGCAATGAAGGACTAAGAAAGAAAAAGAAACAAATGCAAGATCAGATGTTACGCGAGACACGTAACCAACACTTCACTCCTGTCTGTTCTGAGCCCTTGTGGATCCAAAATCAACCTCTATGAATTTTGAAGAGCTCAGCAGCCATTCTTGCAGCCAAAACAGAAATGTTTTTAAGTACACAATTACAATTATGGTTCTCTACAAGACAAATGTGACCAAAATAATGACTTGAGGTTGAGCGAGTGACTCAGCTGTTACACACACGGTAGTTACACCTTTTAAACAAAGAATTTCCATGACTAATTCAGTGAATATAAACTACCAGATTAACCAGAACAAACAAATTTCCATCTGTGTATTAGGTAAAAGTCATATAAGTGTTTGCAATGGTATTTAGTCATTTTGCCAACTTCCACTCTTGCTAGCTTTATCCACAAGCCCTCCAAGAACATAATGCAAGTTCACGACTCTGCTAATATATCTAAATCTTCTGAGGCTGGTGACTAACGTGTAGGAAACTGAGTCGTGTAATCGGAGTCGGTTGTGTCTGTTGTGTTTTGTTCTGTCTGTTGAATAATCCTTTATGAATAATACTTGGGTGGTCCTGAAGCATCACAGACGATCCCACCCTAAATCAAAATCATTACAGTGCCTACACCAGTCTAAACAACTCCCAGCTGACAGGACGGATCAACTGCTTTGTTGGCTCTTTGCCAGGCATCATGTGTCAGCTCAAAACAGCTGGAAATATAAACACTGAGAGGAACAGAGTGACGGTTCTACATGGACGGTTCAACACCACTCCACTCTCTCTATAACACACCCACCCTCGTTGCTTTCACCCAGTCATCTCATCTGTTTGCTTGATAATGTACGTCTCTGCGAGAGAGCGGGACTATATTGACTGTCTAATGGCCAGTTTCTACCACTCAACGCCCAACGCTCCAATCAGTTCCTGAAAGATGAAATCAATTCCACCCCGCATTTCTTTCGTCATTCCAGAAGCCGCTTCACGTGTCACCACAGGGAAAATACGACTGTCACATTTCATGTTTCATGCTATGATGCAAGCTCATACACACAAACTCAAATGTACAGCGAAACAATTACGAAAGATCAAGATACAAACACTTCAGTGCAGTATATAAGCAACTCACTTGTCGTCCCTCTCCAGGCATTTGACTAAGATCGGAAGGATTCCACATTTTATCAAATCGTCTATGGGGGGATTTCTGTCACTGGAGAGCAATTTTCTGCAAGAAAAGAAAAACAATCAGTCACAGTTCTACAGAAAATGTCAACTGACATTTGCAAGACATTTTAGTTCTATAATGTGACGTTTCTAAATGAAACAAGATTCAATGCGGAAATTAATACAGGATGGGATTTTATCTATCTGGAATTGACTGTATTATTTCTATTAAAAAAAAAGACAGAGTCCTGAATAAGATTTTGCAATGGATTGTGGAGTACTACACAAGATATATTTTACATATATATTCTATGGAATTATATACATTGAGAGGTATACATGTGACATATGTTAAAGACACCTGGCTTTACCTGGCTGCTTGCACAGCACTGAGCTGTACTACTGCGTTGTCACTGGTGGCATTCTGTTGAGAAAAGAGGGGATGAAGAATAAGTGGAGGAAGGGTCTGCTCACACATATGAAATGAAGTTGAGGTGTCCACAGATCCAATGGACAAGCTCTTTATCAGAGTTAACACCCTCCTGCCCACGAACATCTAACATGCATGCTTGTAGCTTACCTGTAAGATGGCATCTAGCGTTACATTTTGCTAAAGAAAAGAGACAAAATAAGTCAGAAAAAGCAAACAACAGACATTTACAAATACAAAGATATGGAATTTAAAAATGAACAATTATTCAGATAAAAGCCTTATACCCCTTTGAAGTCTGAGTCCACGTCTGAGTCTTCCAGGCTCTCTTCCTGCGGAACGTTTCGTTTCTTCAGGAGATGCTCATCTCTTTTGTTCTGTATGGTTGACACATCAAATAAATATGATTCTTTTGGGATTAAACGCTTGAAAATGATTACACAGTTCTATAACACAAAACTAACATGAACAGTTTTCACCACAGATCTTACAAAATCTGCAATTTCTTATTAAAAAAAGCACTGTCCCTTTAAAATAATACTCTGCAGCTGATGTTAATGAAATCAAATCAATCGGCATAATACTGAACCACTGGAAAACCTCACATAACCTCCCCAAGCCACTAAAAAAGCCCTGCATAACAACAAAAAAACCCCACACCAGTTTGTAATCCCTCCTTGTTAAAATGTGTGAGAGAACACCAAGTGAGGGTGAGCACTATGAGACTCAAATGTTTGTACAAACAGGAATGCAAAGTGGAATGTTTTTTACTGCCACACACACTCCTCACACACTCACACACTCACACACTCACACACTCACACACTCACACACTCACACACTCACACACTCACACACTCACACACTCACACACTCACACACTCACACACTCTTCTGGCCTGACTGTGTAGCCGCCTAATATGGACAGAACATGCTGTGTCACCCAATCCAGCACCGAACACATCAACAACCTCATGGCTGTAGGACTTAACTCCTGCTCCACATCAAATCTCCACAGATTATGACAACAGAAGCAAATTTCTACACACTCAGAGAGTGAAACAAAGCATGCTGGGATCCATTTGTCCTACTTGTCAGGGACTCTGAAGTGCCTGCAGGCAGCTTTGCTTCTGGTGACAACATGGTGTCTCATCAAGCAGCGATTTGGTGTGCTTTTTTGAAAACGTACCGAGATGCGTAAAAAAGAAAATAGTTGAAGAAAGGTGCCATGTTCCTGGCCAAACAGGATAAAGAAGGGAGGGGAAGATTTGTGGCGAGGGAAGCCCTTCATGACAAACTTTCTGCTTGGGGTGCAGCCAGCCAGGGGCCCCATGACCACTGACGGAGTGACCCAAATACTGCAAGCATACACCAGATCTCCAACAGAAACAGCCCAACAGAGATCAGACCAAGTCATGAGAAAACTCCAATAAAAGCTGTTTTCTTGTTTTAAACTGTCAATTTAATTGATTTTTTCCCCTTTAAATTCTATTTATAACTTTGCACATTTTTATTCCAAACTTTTTGACTCTTGGAACTACAATGACCATTTAATTCATCTGTAAACACATTCTTATGTGAAATGGAGAGCATTTTCAGGTGGATCTAATACAGCCGGTGCGACCCCAATCTTCTGATGTTTAGAAACAAGAGTGTCTGTCTTGCTAACTGCTCAATCGAGCATCAAGGTAACAAGTTTGCCAGTCGAAAACTTCCCAATTATACTACGACCCCAAGAACACAACCCACCTGACAGATAAGCTAAAACTCGTTTGTAGCTCGTATAACTGTTCAGTTCGTGTGTCTTTTGAAGCAGTAGGATCAGTCACTGGTAGCCATTTCACGATATCAAGCGTTTAATCACAATTTCTGATTCCGAAATTGGTTACGTTATCGCTACAAAAAAGTAATATGCATTGTCTTACGCACCCACACGTGCGTACATACACACGCATACACACGTCTTATAGAAAATAATAGAAAACAAGAGGCACATTCTGAGTCAAGAGCTAAAGAATCTGTGTGAGCTCGCACACCATCTTTCACCACCTGCTACAGTAATGCACAGGGACTCCAGAGAGCTCTGCGCTGAGGCCATATTTAACATACAGATGCTCCTCTATTTCCTGCAGCGATGGGCCCACACAACCTCATCACACTTGCAACATATGACTGTGAATCCTTAGATGGACATCAAGAGTCTCAGCACAAGTTGGGTCAGCTTGAGGGATGGCAATCATAGGCACTTTGATCTCTAAATTCTTTTAGGATTTATAATTTTATTGCATTTACTGCACCCAGCAGTCTGTTGGCAAAAAACGGGATGACTAATGCAAGCACAGAGGCAACATGTATGCGATAATTTGTTTTGATGAATGAAAATGCATTTTAAAACCCATTGTGCGCATTTTAACTGCCCGTTTTCATAAGAACACCCTGAAACCAACCCTATTCAGCCTGCAGAACTGAATGTGGTGTCTCTTACATAAAAAAAGAAACTATGAGAAACTAATCAAACCACTGTAATGCAACAGGAAATACAAACCTATCTAATCTCCACCAACAATATTTAACACCCAGTGATGACAGAAGTTGTTACTGTACACAGTTGTTTAGGAATGCAAAACATCAAACTATGCAGAGAATTGTGAATCCTCATTCTTGCTCTACTTCCTGTCTTGCTTTGCATCATAATGGAAGGTTCTGCAGCCCACTTCAGATTTACAACTCAAAGCTAATAATGTCTCATTAAACGACAGTGCACCTAAAGTGAATTCACTTACCTTTCTCAGTTCTACCGTCACTTCATTACGATGTCTTCGCATCGTCTGAAAAGCAAAAGAGCAAGAGAAATAGTTTGGTTAGTGCTTTCATGATATGAACAGTACAGCAATCTTGAGCGCGCAATTGTGGGTTTTGCGTTGTGGTATTTGATTATTGTGTGGTATCACTGGTGTCTGTTTGTGCAGGATGAGTTACGTTTCATACTTAATCTCATGGTTTGATTCCCAAGCATCTCATCACTTTCTGAGCTCTGATTCGCTCACAGAAAGCCATGGTGACGCCCTCTGATAATGAACGAGCCGAGACCACAATGTGACATTAACGGCAGCTGAAGTCTGGCCACTCCAACAGAACAAAGAGGCAACCAACCATGGTAACCATGGTGACAGCAGAACCCAGCTGTCACTCACTCCTGCGAGGAGACGATCACATTTTGCATCTGTTCTACTAGAAGTCTTCCACAAAACCCAACAAACACACATGTGCTCCGGACAGAACATGTTTATCCCAATCAAACACACTAATCTGTGCCAAAAGTGGTGATTTGACAATATTTGCTATTGAACATAAATACAGAACTTCAAATGAAAGCGTAACTCCAACAAAACCCAAGAGCAAAAGGGGACGACAGCCCATAAAAACATCAGCAGCCAGAGATATAAAGGTTCCTCATGCGGCGTGGTGGGAATGGTGGGACAGATCAGATTTGATCTTGTGACTGGGCATCCTAGTTCATGTTACAGCTAACCCACACTGGGCCTTATGCAATCTGAAAGCAATGGGTGGTGGGGTGAAAGAGAGGATTTTAAGTAAAGCAAGACAAGATAAAATAAGACAAACATTTATTTCTGACCTGATTAAAGCTCCAAACATTGCTGGTTACTCATAACAAGAGTTCAGAGTATGGGGACAATTCTGCGGGTCATTTTCATGTCCCAATGTGACCAGTGCATAAATATACACATTTAACAGCCTGTGTTTCCTTTTGGTAATCAAACCTATGACCTACACATGCTTCATACAGATGTCAAGCTGTGCTAAACATTTTTTTAAGACAAATTTAATATGATCCCAGATTCTAACGCGAATTACCTTCGTAAGTGTCGTGGCTCAACATGTTGGAGCGAATACATAAATCATGCAATAACATTCAAAAGAGAAGAGCATCAGAACAGACAGCTCAAATTATGAATCAGTGTTATATACTTACCGTTGCAAAACGGTGTAAGACAGGGATGCTGTTCTATACATGAATCTGTTGTGTGCTTGCACATCTGATTTTTGTTTTTTTTTACGGATTGTTGCTTTTTAAAAAAAATGCATGAATTCACAACACAAATGCTCACTTACTGTTTGAGCAATGCATATGAACAGAAAACACGAGATAATGTATGAGTCCCAGCAGAATAACATGAGGACGGAGCTGAGGGGACACACTGCAGGAGTCAATGCTTCGCCAGTGACATGACAGCTTGGCCCTCATAGACCAACATAATGACACAGTGTGTGTGCATGTGCTTGTCTCACTGCCAGCGTGGTCTTACTCTTGTTAGGTCTTCAACATGCTAATAAATAGGCTGACCACATTTAATAGCCACTAACATCCTGCAGCACCAGACGTCAAGCTTGACTCATTCAACAGCTCATTTTTAGACCATTCGCTATATTTAGCACCAGTAAAGAACAATAGACTAATAATGACACAGAGAGTTCCAGTACCTCAGCTAGCAGGGCATGGTGCTAGCAACCCAATCCCAAGGGTTTTGATCCCAGAGAACACGCATACTAATAAAATGTATGCCTTAAATGCACTGTTACGTCGCTTTTGATTAAAGCATTTCTCACGTATGTTAACATAATACTAACAGGATACCAGCACATTCTTTAGCTAAAACATCTGGCACATGCAAAACAGCAGGATGTAAACTAATTGAGGGAAGTATGTGATGTAATCCAATGATGTAATGTCTTTTGAATTGCATATGCAAATATTTTCACATCTCAAACTCTTTTGACCCATCCTGTAATGACAGCTCAAGGATGTAAAAAAAAAACACGTACTATGGTATTTAATTTTTCTCTTCCAAGCCATTTAGCAATGCAAACCACTAAAGCGTGTCACCAGCACTGTTAGCAACAATTACACGATATGAACTAAATCCACAAGCTTCGAGGAACACAACATGAGAAATCCGAATCCGCTTGACAGATTCTTGGAATAGTGATGGCTTTGTTGGCTGCATCCAGAGCCATGTGTGTCTGAGGGCTGAGTCACACCAGCACCCTGCAGTCTCAGTCACTTCACACCATCAATCTTGAAGGAGGCCTTGGGGGTTCCATGGTAGATGATGATAATGATGTCTTTAAGCAACAGGGTGGTTTATTATAAATGCGATTCCAACATCTTAGGTGTATAAACAAGGTTTGAAAGTCACTCCGAGAGCATATACGCCCATTACACTGGTTCCCTGTGTGAGATGTAACATTTAAATCACCATTATAAACCTTTTATCTGATGTTGTTTACCTTTTATTTAGTTACAGATGTTCAACCTTGTGGCATGATTACACAATCCATCGTTTGTACTTCACAGCCTGGCTTGCTTGCATTTCAACTAGGTCGCCTTGACGCAGCCCGTGTGGTTGCATTTAGGTTGCAATCTAACATGACACAGGTTGCATATCACACATGACTTTCACATGACATAAAAAACAGCACTGATCGGTGAACAGATCCCCGCAGATCACAAACCAGACTGCGTTAAACTGGTGACTAACGAAGCGATAACGAGGTCAGATGGTTTGCTATGACTGGTCACCAGTTCAGTTTTGGACGGCTTGCTAACGCCGGTCTTACTACACCTGTCTCTGTCGCATATATCCCATTTCACAAGTTACATTTCAGCCAACCTACTGATTCACGGGCAGTTTATCGTCCCTACACACGTTAAAGCCATCCGTGAAAACACAAACGTGTGAACTAAACGACAGACGACGAATCTGTCGCCTGCTAAGCTGTTAGCACACAGGCTAGCACGATAGCTCTACATGTTCTTGGCCCAGCGACATTTAAATGCAAAATAAGCGGATGAGGGAGCTCAACAAACCCATATTAATATTACTGCTCGAATAATGTGTTCAATACACAGCTCGGGTCCAGTGTATATAACGCGACGAGCTGCTTGATTTGGACGGGAAATGTGTTTAAAGAGGCCTCCGACTAGGCCGCGCCCGCTCCGCATGATGCCGCCGTGAGATTCACAAGCGCCCGTTTCGACCCCGAAAACCCATCAGAACCACACCGACCCAGAGAGGCAAACCCTAACAACCCTAGCAGGTTTATATCTAACAGTGAACCTACCTCCACATCTCGCCCCTTGTTTTTAAAGCTCTTAATGCGATGGTTCTCCA
Source organism: Chromobotia macracanthus (assembly GCA_036877525.1). NCBI lineage: Eukaryota > Metazoa > Chordata > Actinopteri > Cypriniformes > Botiidae > Chromobotia > Chromobotia macracanthus. Next base: position 5,329,882 of record JAZGTH010000019.1, read on the forward strand.
AGCCGGCGTTTTCGGCCATGGCTGTGTGTGTATCTGTAGTCCCGACCGACGTGCGGAGCTCCGGGCAGGGAAGTGGGTGGGGGCAGCTGGCGGTGTGTGTACTGTAGGATCGGGGCGGTACGGAGCAGACGAGACTGGAGAGGAGGAGCTACCATTAGTATCTTAATTAGACACTTTAGATTTCTTTATGGCCTTCGTAACGCTTAAAAATAACCATTTCTTTCTTAATAGATATGATTTAATGGACGCTTGCAACAATTTTAGGACACTTCGCGGGAAGGTATTGTGTGGAAACGACTGCGATTAAACGCCCGTTAATTCTGCAATGAAATATTGGGGCTGGTGTTGTTTATTAGACCTGGGGCTAATATCAAACGTCGTCTTTGCGCCCTTGTAGGGCACTGCGGGAAGGTAACGCAAAACTTAAGTCGTTCTACATTAAAAGAAAATGACTTTGTTTTTCATTGCATTATTTGCCAAATGCATTTTTTTTTTACAAATGGCCACATTATGAATCAAAACTGCGCCAGTCCTTCGGTTCACACATCAAGAGCTCTGCTCTTCTTAGTAGGCATAGGGATGTTCACTTCCGAGTGGAAATCGCCCCGTACAGACTGCGAACGTCAAGAACGTACGTGAGCCTACGTCATCACGCAGCTCAGTATGCCGCAGTCAAGCCTGACAACCCATCAAAGAGCAATCGTGCATTTTTATTTAAATACAAGAACATCATTTACCACCATTAATGTTCAATTCAGGTAAATACAACAGGTGAAAAGACTGACACATTCGTGCACAAATGACAACAGCAAAAAATTTATTTACCGAAAGATACAGACCTGTCCCACTGAAACTGAACACAATATTGGAACCATTAAGGTATTGATTGTTTGTATTAAATACAAGTGTCAGCACTGAGCAATTTATCATTTAAGATCCCAAATCATTTGACCCATTTAAAAATATTAAATAGTTAAGAAATGTAAAGGTTATTTACCTCATCCTGTTGTGTAGCACATATTTTTTTTAAATATATTCTTCACACTAAATGCTGTGCACACGCTGTTATCTTGATATAAGATCAAATGTATATCAAAGATGACGTAATATGAAAAAACATCAAATTGACGAAACAAAATAAAGATGTATATGTGTGGACAAGGCAGTTTAACTTTGTTTACTTGACATGTATCAACAACATCACACAGATAATAAAGATTAACAGCTTTGACAGTTTAGACTTTTTTGTGTCAGCATTAGCTTTGAAATGCATGTAGTCTCAATATCATGATTGTCAACTGTAATTTGTCACCCTATTATAACCCGTTTTGTTTAACTTCAAACTGCAGTAAATGCGTTCACAACAGTACACTGTTGTGTAAATGTACAGTGTCAGATGACGTGCGAACAGCTGATGCATGTTTTGAATAGACATTTGGAGAACTGCCGATATCACACAAGTTCACCTGGAAAACATGAGCAGTAGAGACCAGCGTCAAATTTATAGTCAAAATAACAAATAAAATGACTTCAACATGCTGTACTTAATTAGATATCCGTCACAAACACAGCACTTCAAATCCAGCCATGGAGTAAATATATCTCGAGTGTATGTACTGTACAGCATGCTGTAAACTTTAGAAGATCTGCTGCTCAAACAGAATCTTCTGAAAGCCTTGTGGAGGAGGATGGTAGAAGTCACTGAACTGACAATCCAATATTGCACTATCATCCACTGTGAGGGAGAAAACAAAATAATACAAACATTTAGGTGTATAATAACAAATTTTAAACATTGTCTTCTTTAAAAATGACCCAAAGCAAATGACTGATAAACTCTCTTTTCTGTATATAAAGCAAACTCAACACATCCTTTGTACAAACACAAAACCTATTCTGTTTTCCTCCCATTTAATTTATCAAAGTTGTTTAATACATTACACAGCCACCATCTAAGGCCATTAGAACAGATAACAATGCTTGTATTTTACCAACATTCAATGCTGGGTTCATCTCAGTAAATTTTGGCTACCAAGGAAGATATTAGCATTTAGATATGGCTCTTTTGTGTTACTATGGACAGTACATTTGAAGTCGTATCCCAAAACTCACCATAAACTACAGGATACACAGTTCCTCTAATGCCTGATGCTGGGCAGTTCATATTCTTCCCATTTAGATACAAATTCAGTTCCACATGATCATATGTAACACCCTACACACACACACAAACATAGCAGAAAATTAAATACATTCATTACACTTCACATGATCCCTCAGCTCTGGAATTCTGTTCTTACATGGTTAAAAGGTCTCCCCCTTTATTACGCACATATTTATTATTTTGTAAATCAGTTCCTTTCTCCATTTTGTGAAGGACACTGTTCTCTTGAGACTCACCACAATGTCTCCTTCTTGTGGCAAGCTGTTGGCAGGTAATCGGTTCTTTTCTTCATTGTTGTGGTACACAGTGCCATCCTGCCGGAGCACAAGGCTGTGTGTGTCTCTCCCCAAGGGGATCTGGTTTAGATTTGCTTTCCGTGTGGCCACTCCAACTCCCCAAACACCTGCGAGGGGCAAAGTTCACTGCAGCCACACCAAACGGTATCATTATGCAAGAATAAATTCCACATGTACGCAAGTGCTTACCTGTAGACTGAATCTTAAATTCAAAGTAGCTCTTGTTTTGATGAAGAGGTGCATTAGCAATGCAGCCACCAGTTCCACATATGCGTCTTCCACTCTTTACAATCACAACATCAGTCCCTGAAATATTAGGCAAAAATCAGCACACGATTGCCTGACTAAAAGAATCGTATGGCTGTTTTATTAGACCAAAGCTGGCTTCTTTAATACCATGAGTTTTAGTAGAATAGCCCTCCATCAAACCTAGTCACCCTTTATACTATTTCTTATTCTGAAAGCGCTGTTAATTAAAACATAATATGAAATTGCTTATGTATATCATCACTACAAATATCAACCTAGAACATGGATAATCGGTTCGTGTACTGGTCAAATCCGTCCTGTCCAACACTTCGTTGTAAGAAAACATTTATTTTTCCCAATAAGTTGACTTCTTTATCACACAGATACTTTTCCCCACATGCAATATGTCTGATCTCAATACTTACCCATAGAATGAGTATCAAGCTGAACCGTGGGCATTTCCTTCAGCGTTACGTGGCCGCTGTTATTGTCTCCACAACAGCCAAAACAGCACGAAAACAAAGTCGCCATAATGGTCTTCTTCCGACAACGACAATCGTAAAGTTAAATGATGTAATTACACTTGTTTTCCGACGTTATTTGTACTTCAAATCAACCGAGGTCATGATTATTCCTTAGACGCTGGGAAAAGCGGATGTGACGTAAAAACAGAGGCCCGTGGGTGCCACAATGTTAATGAAAGTTCAGCGGCGCCCTCTAGTGTCCAACACTGGGAACGTCACTTAATGGACAAACTTAAACTACTAAAACGGGCAACCGAAATTAAAACGCGACAAATTAAATTTAATAATTTGATCATTGTGGATTTGTGGTCGGTGTGAGACAACACGTTTGCTGCATTTGTCAACGGCCAAGATAACAAGTCCGATAATACGACAGACTACTGGCTAGATTGTGAAAATAAAAATGCGTGCAAGCGAGAAGGCAAATCTGAGATCAGACCAGAACCGATGTGACCTTAAAAAACCTTTTAACCCGCTCTGTGCAGCTGTGAAGTTTTGCATAGCAACAACTTGCTCGCCGCTAGGATGCAAAGGGAGCGTCTACATCCGACCGACCGCTTACAAAAACGAAAACGCAACACTGCTTCACTTATCACGTATTTTTGTGCCTTCGCGTCACGATCTTCCTCAATTGAAGCGCTCGGACGGCCCGGGCAGGCCGCCGTCAGCAGCGCTCGATGTGTTCGTGAACTTTTGCTTGTTGTTTTCCTGAAGTTGGACAGGGATGAAATCTGCACAGCAACAAGCGACACGGGCGCGTTTGCGGAGCTCCCTGGTACGCGGCGCGCGCGGTTTTTGTCCAATAAAAGAGCGCGTGATGCGTCCGCGGTCGTGCGATGGAGGCGCTTTAGCAAACATCCCGATTTGTGTGGGATTATCGCGTTATTATTGAAACGATTTATTCTGACTAACAGCGCGTCTGTGGGGATGACTAGTAAGCGGATGTCGAGCTGCACGGAGCGACAGCAGGTAAAGTAGGCAGACTGTTTCATCATCGTCTCCCTGTCGAGCTTTTCATCCTTTTGTGATTCCTCGCGCTCGTTTCATAACGCGCGTCTACACACTGTCTCGTCACAGTCTGACAACCTTTTCATTCGTGACTTTTAGAAGCGGGAATAGACCTGAAACAACTTTATGTATAAACCCATATTGTGGTTTTCAAGGTGCGGGAGATGAGACGGATAAGGTGGAGTGATGTCGTAAAATCTCAAAGCTTTTTCAGCGAAGGTTCGCCATAAATTTGCTCAAATCGGACGCTGCGCGTGTGCGCGCTCGTTTATTATTTTGAAGGGCAACACAACCGTTAGTTTTGGAATCGTCCAATCAGATTTGCCCATAAACCTGCGCGTGGCTCGGCTGTCGCGCGCCGCCGTGCGCAGGATCTCGCCAAACCTGCCCAAAAAAACATAAAGAAAAACGTAAAGAAAACAAAGTCATGCAGCCCTTTAAGTGCACTAAAAAGTCCTGAAAATGTTCGTCCCCTGAAGCGCGGTGTCTCATTCAGCCTGAGACAAATGCAGATTTGTGCTGACGTTTCATTGACAGGAGGGAGTGACGTCAGAGCAGAAGAAAGGCTATAATCTTTCTTGATAACCTTTTTCTCTGTTTTCTGGTTGCTTCGTGGTTTGACAGCCGCCGCAAAGCGTTTGTCGTGTCTGTTTGTCCACCATTTCATGCTGATTTGAGACGTGCCCGCTTTTATAATGCGAGACAGAGGAGGAGGAGATGTCAGAGGACGCGTCTGTCAGAAAGGATGTCGTTCTGTCGTAATAAACAATATGCAACAGCACCAGCGACGCCAAACTTTCTATAAACTTTATCGCGATTAAAAACAATAAAAAAAACCCGAACCGCTGTCATAAGCATCATGACACAATAAATTATGCCGTACATTTTTATGAATCTTTATTCAAAAATAGGACCTTATTAAAGTTTTGTCATCTTTTGTTAATAACTTTTTACTTGTGCAGATTTTCGCAGGAACTTTGCAAATTACATCTCCGTTGGCCTCCGTTATCTATAAACAGTGTGCGACTCTTATAGATCCGTTTAACTATTTATTGGTCCGTTTGCGTGATATTAAAATGTAGTAAACAAAAGTCCTGCAAACCAGGCGAATGCATTTAATATGTGATCCGTGTTTTAACTAATAGTGTGGGACAGATACTTACCACACAATTGTTAACATTATAGAGATGAATACAAATGAACTCCAAACGCTTATTATAGCAGTGCTAGAGTTTTTAATTGTTGGGTACCTGAGAAGTAAACGGGTTACATTGACAACGTTAAAGAGCCCTTCCGTGAGGCAGAATAAACCACATTTACGGTCATGTTCGTTTTTTACAGGATCAGCTACAATCACTGATCTGAGGTCCGAGAGCTGCGTTTTCTCTTCCAACATAATCAGGGTTTTCTTTACGGTCTTCTCATCAAGCAGCTCATCTTAAAGACTGAAGGCACGAAATTATTTTACAGACCGACCCAAAATAAGATTCATCGCCTCCACATGTGCCGACACTCGCCATTATTTTGGAAATTGATCGGAGAGCTTCAGCATTAAAGTTTTGTAGGTGCATTTGTTTGGCAGGCTATTTGTTGATAGCAGTCTGAAGTTAAATCAAAAAGCGTTTTTAAATTTGGACTAAAATCATTTATTTCGGGCAAATGTGTCTGATGTTTTTGCCATGCACGCATGTCTCTTAAGGCAACAGATTAAACTTTGCGTTTCGTGATGCAAGTGCCCTCAAAAGCGTTTTTCCAACACATTGGCTTTGTTGACAGGTTTGTATACAGTTGATCTAAATTAACAAAAACGTTTCTAATTGTTGGGCTGATTGGGAGCACGATTTTAAAGGCTCGGCTATTTCCCATATCACGGGTGACGGGTTTGGACGGAGAGGGAGTGTAAATATACTTGATGAGCCCTACCGAGTAGAAAGACAACAGTGAAAACAAACACTAAAAAGACCCTAAGGTAAAAAGCATTTACGAAGTGATCCTGTCAGCACCTCCCTTACATCTTAACTTCACAAGAAGAGAAGGGGCTGTGAAAACCTCGAACCATGTAAGCTTTCCCAGAAGATGGCGATGCTGCGTTATTCAAAATGCAACATGTGAATAGAAATGTGGACGATTTATTACAGTAATGAGGTCAAAGTAATGATAGGCTACCTAACAGTGGAAAACGAAGCTTATTTTGTGTTGAACCATTTGCTTCGTCCAGGATAGTCACAGTGTGAACTGCCATTCATAAAATATTTAAGTCTAATGGTTATTTTGAGGTTCATGCACAAAAGCTAATTATCTGAACGATTTAGACTCGAGCCTGTTGATAACTCCTGAAGATCGCATGATTATGCATTTGTAGAGATGTACATTTCTTCAGAAATGGCATTGCTCTTACGCATTTAAGATGCACTGCAGAATGAAATCGCACCTTTATGCAATTAATTACGACGGATGCAGTTGCTCTGATTTGACTGCATTTATTTCTTCTCTCCTTACATTTTTCAAGCGCATCAAATGATCAACAGTCTCAAAAGTGCTGCAAAAAAAACCCAAAACCCAAACAAACAAACATTACAACTCTACAGCTTGTGATGGTTTACATTAAATGGCATGTAATCAGTTTCCAGAGAACGAAGCGTGTTAAAAGTCGACATTTCACAGCATGACATTAATCGGTGGCTAATCTTCTCGGGAGGCAGGAGGACAGAGACCCCGCGGACGGTAAACGGCCCGCCTAACTCCAGCAGCACGGTCAATACTGGAGGATTCGCCGGTGCTTTGACTCCAATATTTACGTGCTGCTACAGCCAGGCAGCCACACGGCCAAGTTCAGCAGACTTGCTGCATGCTGCTGCCGCTGGTTGAGAACTTTCCTCTTCCTCTCCGTCTTCTCCCCGGTCTGATGTGAAGTCCGTCCCGTCGGTCGTGCCGCAGCACAGCACGGCCTGCACCTCCGTTATAACTCACAAACCATTCTGTGCTGCTACAGTACCGGCAGGCCCCGCGAGGACCGCGCGCGCACGCACGCGCGAGGCGCGCGCTCTCCCAGCCGCACGGGAAGACGACGCAGGGATGAATGTCAGTGTGGCTGGATGTTGTAGTGAAATGAAGCCAACACGACATCGAGGATGAAATAAAAGAGCCTGCCGAGCATATTCAAGTGCCTAATGATTGAAATGAGACACATTTCTTATACTGGGCTGCGTGTTGTTCCTCACGTTGGGTTGCAAGTGCAACAGGACAATGAAAGTATGATGTATATGATACATATGATAAAGGTTCAGCAATCTGGTCTGAAATATTTTTCGGCTTCAGAAAAGCTGACCACTCTCTAATTTTGAAGTGTATTTTTTCTTTGCCTTGTCTTGACATCAGCTACTTCAGTCTGAGAAATGCAACAATTTAGCCTTTAATGATATCGCACTATTATATTTTTAAAAATAATGTTATATTTCTATCACCTACACTCATCCGACCACAAGTTGTGTGTGCTGCTTAACTATTTTAAATCTTGTATTTTTAACAGCACGTTTATTCCACAGTGATGGGAGGATTTTGTGGGAGTACACCATACTACAAAATACACATGTATACTCATCATACATGTTACTGTCTGGTCTGTTGTGATTATAGGGAACCTGTTCTGAGTTCAAGGTAAGAAACAAATGGTATTCACAACATAACATAACCTGCCTGCCTGTCACTGATCATTCTTACCAGGCAAGTATACATTTCAATTCAAAAGTTTATTGTATCCGCATCTTATGACTGTTACGCAACTGTGTGAGTTTACACTTACACAAAAACAAACCATTTCAGTTCTCTATATGTTACGTGTTTCCAATATAATTTTCATATTAAAAATATGACCTTGCAAGTAAATTCATAATTGTAATTTAAATTAGTCATGACATCCATTTTAAAAAGAAAGCACAAGTACACACAGCAACAACAAAGTTTCATTTTGTTTCATCTAAGACTATCTTTGAAATTACTCTTGTGCAACACAAGTAATAATTTACATAAAGTGTGAAATAACTGGGGTGACAACACAATCATTTGAGGCATGACTAACAGGTTCTACCCCCCACCCCCAGGTTTCTTTTATATTCACTATACACTCATATGCTTTTGTTACAGGTTAGCCAATAAACTTTTGCTGTAACACAAGGGGAGCATCTGACGGGAGCATCTGCTGTCTATAAGGGTAAAATTACAGGTTATGAAAAGAACCCCATGGACTTCTGGGAAAAAAGTGTTCTTTGACAAAAGCCGGAAACTTCCCAAATTATAATATTTACTTGTGCTGTTTTCTGCCTGTACACCTTTCACTTTGTTTTTCTTCTTACTGGACATTTTACCATGATATGGAATATCTTACATTGTTATTATTAAAGTACAGATATTTTCATGTATTTCAGAAAATAATTTATCTAAAGACAGTTACATTCATTCATTAATTAGTAAAGGCTTTTCAGTCGGTGATGTACTTACAGTAGCTTCACTTTGTCTTTAATGCTGTGTGCACAATATTTTGAAGTTTTCCTATGAGAAAAGAAAAAGACATTTATAAAGCAAATTTTGACTTTTTGGTTGTTCAATGTATAATTATAGCTATAATTACTAAAGTATACCCTCTTTATAGTATCCAGTGTATTTTTGATCAGACTGGTGTGATTACTTTGAGGTTGTATATTATGTGAAATATTGAAGTGAATGAGTTATTTTCTGGTTTGAAGACAAATTCATTTTTGTCATGGCTTGTGACGTGTGTCAGGGTGTTTGTGTGTGTGTGTTTAAAAAGGAAACTGATAAACATCAAGTAAGGTCTGAACTGAAAGTAATGAAAAGATGTTTAAAAAAAATCTTAACATAAAAAATATTTTAAGTTAAAAAAACACACTTGACCAAATTCCAAACCAAAGCATGAATAGCCTCATTTAAAGTTTTAATACTAAAGAAATGAATACTTTTTTATACGTTTTTATTACTTTTATTGGATGGGCTGAAAGTACACAGATCAAGAAATGTTAAAAAAAACATGTCATCATTTTGGCCTAACTACTCAGCAAAATCAAACTAGAATTATAATTATAATATATCAACAAATAATTATGACCTGATTAAAGCCTGTTTATTTTTTTTAAGACTGCAGCTTAATAGTTGCTACTTACACTAATAACTTTTCAAATAGACACATGGCTCAAGAACGGTGTTGCTGATGTCTCTGTATGTACTGATTCAAACTCAGCATTTCAAAAGAAAAATGTCATGTATAATTTGAACACAGACTAAACCAAAAGTGCATAATAGTGTACCTAAACAAAACAGTTAACTAGCAAAAATGACATACCCTGATGATAGGTATGGGATTACTACTATTATTCTGACTAGTGTATTTATACGAGGCTGCAGCTGGATGTGTTGTTCCCTGTGACTTTGTATGCCAGAAGTTACCACAGAAAGGGGAAGCTCCAGTAATTTCTATTACTTTTACAACAGAGCACAGCAGCACATGGGTGTATGTGAAAACACACTCGTGCATGCAAGGTCTGTGGAATGGCACAGAATTAAACAATCCTGGATCAACAAAACTGATGGTGTTTAATCCCATTCTTCACACCATTGAAAAGTTTGTGTTTTTGCCTCCACAAGCAGTGTACTCCTCAAAACTCTTTGCTCATTGCAATGACAAATTCAAGATACAAATATAAATAATGTGAATAAAAAAAAGAATAATTGAAAATAATTATAAAGATGAAAAAGAGAAATGTAGCATTTCCCATTTTATACACACACACACACACATATAGTACTATGCAAAAGTCTTAGGCCACCATTACATTTCAGCAATGTAATGGGATAATAACAATATATAATTATTTCTCAGTCACTTTATTATAATACAACCAGAAAATACAAGAAAGTTGTATGAAGTATAAAAAAAAAAATCAGTGGCAAATATTTGGTGTGACCTCCTCTTACACTGGGTCAACAGCAGAAACCTGCAGCTCTCTTAAACCTAAATGAAATAAAACCCTAATTTCTAATCTAATGATTTAAAGACAGTTTCCCCAAAAGAGTTCAACGTGTGCTTAGTGCCAAGAGAGGTCACACTAAATACTGACTTCTGCCTGCAGAAGCCATTTTGTTTTTGTGTTTTTTTTTTATTAATCTTGTGCACATATTTCCTGTATTTTCTGTTTGTATCTTATTACAGAGGAGACAGAAAATAAATAAGGGTTATTAAAACTTTGCTTAAACAAAGCTGGTGATGGCCTGTGACACAGAACTGTATATATTTTTACAATCTTTATTTCTTTTAGAAACCTGCTTACATTTTCACCAATGCAGGACAACTTAAAAACATTATATCGCTTTTGTACTTGAAACATTTCAAGCTTTTTTATACAAACTACTGTCGCAAGCACACACCAGGTACTTTAAATGGACTGAGGAAAGATTCACTGGCCTAATACCTTGACAACAGCGCCAGTCCCAGAACAAGTGCTTTTGCCTTGGTAACGTCAGATGGGGCAGCCCCTGGCAGCACACGCAGTGCTAAGAAGAGCTTACAATGAAGAGCTCTGCTGTTTGCCATCAGAGAGCCTGCTTGGTGCTGTTTCTCTTAGCAGATAACTTTGTAATTGACACTCAGATCAAGATTTTCATTTCTGTGTTTTGCATCTAAATTGTCCTTTACAAAGGACGCATGAATACACACCCACGAAAAATCGAGACTCCCTGACGCACTGACAAACAAGCACGCCAACAGAGGCCTGAAAATCATGTTTTATACTGATTGGTTTACAAACAAGTTATGTCCACATCCCGCAAACGTCACTGACCTTGATAATAAAAGGGGCACGTGGATCTTGGTTTGCCTTCAAGTACTATAAAGCAACTTATGGGACTCCAGGAGGCCCGTCTATAACTCTGTGCAGAGGCACGTTGAAATGAGCTAACACAAGGGGAGAAAAACAGCGTGACAGAAACCTCAAACTCATTTTATGACCAGTTCTGCTATTGCATGTGCTTCAAAGAGTCATTCTACAATGTTTACAGGCGTGTCTAGAGTAAAGAGACAACAATAGAACGGTTAGCTAGAACAGTGCAGCCCTGTTACACTATCTGCGAGAGCTGCTACCAAAAAGATGAAAATGTAATCTGCCTTTGAAGTCAATGTGCACTTAAAAACAAGCACAGTCCCACATCACAACCAAGGCATTACACAATGTGAAACTTCACAAATGCCTGTAAAAACGAAGAAAGAGATGAATTTGTGTAGTGCAAAACCACAGATATGTAGAGATCGTTTTCTTATCGTTCATACAGTAGGCTAAATGTTATTGGCTATTTAAGACAAGCCTGTTGTTGCTGTGTGAGCAAGTTATAGCATTATTGTATTATGGCTCACGTCATACAACTTAAAAAAAAAAAAGTGGGGAAAATATTTTTAGATATTAGTAGATACTAAAGTTGTTACATGCCTTTTTACATGTTAGGGACATCCAAATCAAAAGACATAAATAATGGCTCACAGGATCTGCACCTACAGAGTTTTTTATATAGTGTGGGATGAATCTGAGTCAAATGCAATATTACATAACCATTAACATAAGACAGAAACAGGCATTAAAAGCTTTGGGCATATCACAGGGACCAAATGGATCAGTGGCCTTTACTGTGTTACATGCACTGCTACTGTCAAATACACAAGGGTTTCCATTTGGTCTCAAGCCAAGAGGTTATGAATCTACAAGCATGCTACAATATCGGGAATACCCAGTTTATTTCTGATTCACTCTGTCATAATGAACCAGTACAAGTCATAATGAACTATCAGAATTGTGACTAATATGTTACGGTCACAGAGACAACAGCTCAGAGAGAACAAGCTAACATTTGCCAAGATCAAGAGGTTAACAGAGCAAGGCGAGGTAAACTTGTTTTTTGTTACAAATTAAAAGTTAAAACACACCAAATAGAGTGTTGTTTTTTTTTTTTACAAATTAACACACTGTTAATAGTACTTAACAACCTTTCTGCTATTAAAAATGGGTTTCAGGCCTAAGTGATAATATCAAACACTCTCTTTGGCCTTGAGGAAATGTGAAGAGAACAAAAAATTCAAAATAAATACGAGATTTAAAGATATTATGTGTAGAAAATTACAGGTAGTGTCATTTTCTGATTGGTCACCTAATTTTTTTTATCTTGTGTACCTGCTGCATATGCTTGATGTATAGCATTATTTCAAACTTTGTTTTTTTTTTTTCAATAAAAATACAATTTTATCACCATCCCTCCTCATTTTACATACATCAAGAAATGTTTTAGGTGTAAAGCAGACAGGCTGGTATAAAGATACACAAGGCATCTAATGTTTAGCTTAAACCTGAAGACAAACTCTAGTAAAACTGTCTAAGTCAGTCATTGAGCGCAGACTGGACGTTACAACAATCAAAACTAAGAGATGAGATCATGACCACAATTTTACATACAATTATACACACACATACACACAGATAAGAAAAAGCCTTTGTCCTCACACTGACTATAGATACTAGTGTGACCTTGAAATATCTGTGGGGAAACTGACAGGTTTTCAATTTGTTTTTATTAATTTAAACGATTCATTTCACTTTTAATTTTTCAGTTTGATTTTCATTTGTTTGTTTAAGGAAGTTTGTTTGGGATGTGAATGAGGCGAATGGCTGGATCATACAGGCTCAGCATTCAGTCGTGAAAAGAATTGCTGTTGTTGTGGCTGCACAGGCTGTAACTGAGGCAGGTCCCCATGACAGAATCGGTTTCATACATTCCTGATGTTCTTATTCTAGTTTACTGGAAGCTATATCACAACCTAAAGATATGACTGACACTTTATCAGATTATAAAATAAATAATATTATGTTGAAATTATGTTAAACTGTGACACCTCGTGTAATGTGTCTTTTTTTATAAATAAAAATATGAGTAAAAGTGCCTACAGCATGTGTTTATTAACTAGGCAAGTATTATATTTAGCTAATATCAATTTTATAACAAAAAAAAATTTAAAAACACCAACAAAGTGCAGACATGAGATGAGACTCTCAATCTCCTCTCATTTGTTATATTTGCCACAAATATCCTTCCCAATGGTCACTGGTGACTGAGCTCTTACACCAGTTACATGACATAGCAAGGCCCACATAAAAACCACGGATAATTTGATCTTGCAGTAAAACAACCACTGCGGCACAATATAGATAATACAAGCTGAAATGATCCACGTTTATCCTTAAAACATAATATTAAAGCCGTTTGTTGTTTAGATGAACTGCAATATAATGAATGACGACTGAAGAAAAATCCACAAAGTCATCAAAAGCAACAATGTTGTCACTTTAACACCATGTTCACAAATAACCAAAGAAATATAGACCCTGACTGACTCGAGTCACACTTAGCCTCAAAAAGTCAGAGAAAACTAAAATGAGCCCATCAGAATTAGAAATAATCAGATTCTGCGTATAATATAGTTTGTGGAAAGCGTAGTGCATATGAAATGGTTGAAAACATATTACACAGGAGTAACGTAGCAAGAAATGTGGCAACTGTAAAGTTTTTTATAACAATGTGACCTAGGGATAACGGTGAGACTGTGTTAAAAATATACACTAAAACTGTACTCTTGGGTATCTCAGGCTATATTTTGTAGTCTGTTGGAGTGATTGCATTGAGATAATCGCTCATTTTTAATCTAGTTGTGGCTCATTTCAATGTCCAGGTGCGGCACGCCCTCGATCAGACACCCAGCACACCCGCAGACTGAACGTGAAGAGAGCAACACAACCTCAGCAGATCTGCAGCTCACACGGGCTTTTCTCAACAGGCCTGCATTTTCATTTCCACCCCCACGGCGGTTCAAGACTTCTGTACATTCAGCTCTGTACAAAAACACGCATAACAAAAGCGCCTTATTGTCTCCGAAATGGAAACGCCGCGTCTGACGCTCGTCAGAGACGTCGATTGTTTCTGTTTTGTCGAGCAGTGCTGCTGAAAACGGGCAAAATTAGAAAGCTAAAAAAACAGACATGTAGGTGACGGGAGGAAAAACGTTTGACTTATTTTGCGCCTGTGTAGTTTCGCCAACTTACATAACGCAACGAGGTGAAACCGCCGTGCTTGCAACCGTACCGCTGAAAGTCCAATTCGCATTTCCCAGAAAAGCTGAAAAGTTAAAATCTCTCTTTCTCTCGCAGACCAAAGCCGTCCTCTGTTCTCCCATCAGTCCGAGCTCTGTTGATAAACACAAAACAGCCTCATTTTCACTATTATACCTCCCGATCACCACCATCATGAAAGTTTCACGACATGTACCCAACAAAGCAAGTCGACAGCAGACTCTACCTCTCCGTCTGATGAATGATCAGCTCACTCATGCAACCTTACAAAACGTTTCCAAACGTTACATGAACGCCACAGCCGCACATTCAGTCCGGATGTAAACAAATGACATTGTGACGTCTCGACTGTGCTCGTTACATTGTGTCACATTGTAACAGCGTCAGATCGGACGAATAAACTTTTTCTTTTTTCATCATCATCATCATCATCATCATCAGTCTTGCGTGGCTGTACGTATAAAATGGCGCAAAGCGTTTTGGCCAAAATCGGACACGGTGTCACCATAATAATGTCGTCTTAAAAAAGCGCACACACCATTGCACCCGAATTCATTTTTATGGGACGAGCTCGCCGGATGAAATTGAGTTTGAGAGATCTTACCGGCTTACGGGGCTGCTGGTTTGCTCTGTAATCCGACTTCGGTGTCCGATGCGTCCGAGTCTCAGAATGAACGGCGCATCTGCGCCAGCAGCACGTCCGTTACTCCCGCTCAAAAACATGCACGATAAACAGCGAAACGACCCGATATCCACCACCGCCCGGCCGAATCCCAATCCCAAGACCGTGGGGCATTTTCCAGAATTTTTCCGTATTTTTCCGCGGGTCGAGCGCTATTTTGATGTATTATTTTTATTAAAAACGTCGCTTTTCCAGATGCGCCGCTGACAACGATAGCCCCCTTTTCTTCCTCGGCTCCACGAGCGGTCCGTGTCGGTCACTTCTCCGGTCGTCGGGACCGGCTCTCGGGCGACGTTGTCCTCGGATAGGGTCCGATCTCGCCGTTCTCGGATAATCGGTGCTTTATGTCTGAGGCGAGGCGTCGCGCTCCGTGTTGATGTTATCGTCTCTTACTCGAAAATGGCGCCGAAAGTGACTCTCCTCATTCAAATCGGTAAGAGCCGCCCACAGCTCGCCCGTGCATGCCGGGAACATGGACTTGAAAACGGTTTGAAGGTGGAAGGTAGAGACGTTTCACGTAACGTTTTGTCATCACCGTCCAAATGACACGAAATGATCTTTTATTTTCCGTAATGGCGCGTTAAGCGACGTGAAAGTGTTTAGGGGAGACGAAAACCAAAGCCAAGGGAGATGTTCATATCTGCGCCCAAAACGGGACAGATATGAGCATCACAAAGCTGAGGGCTCGATAAATCAAAAGCAACCCTTGGTTATCTAATGCCTGTCATTTCAGCTATTTCATCCACTTCCTTACTGTCAGCTCCCTTTAAAAAACGTAGGTAGGGTGTCCTCTGTATACGCCCTATGCAAACTGATAGTTCAGTCTCACTGACGCTGTAAAACAGAAGTGAAGTAAAGGTGACATATTTGTCAGGTATGGTAACCCGTACCTGAAATGCGACCTGTGCTTTTAACCCATCACTGGTGAGGAATGAACACACACCCGGGAGCAATAGGGGGTTAGGTGCCCTCCTCACGGGCACTTCAGTTACTACCTGCCAGCACTGGAATCAATCAGCAACCTTCTGTTTACAAGCCTGACTCACTAACTAGTAGGCCACAACTGTCCGTTCGCCTCAGAAAAACAGGGAGATCTGATCTGTTGGGTTTTTTTTACTCGGCAAGCTGCTTTGTGATACATCTGAATGCCCGAATCTTAACAATATCCACACAGAGTCTGAGTTTGTGTGAGAAGGAGACACAAAACCAAAGTTTACCCCATTTCTCACAGCTTGTATTATTTGTCGATACCAGTCTTTGATAAACAGCCATCCACATTATAGTAAATTACCTGAATCTGAATTATTCACATGATATCCTGATACCAATATATTTTTCACCTACAGTTACAGCATAAGCGATCTAACATGTTTTATTGTAAAATTTTAAAAAGCCTACTTGGTGGGTTTAGTCCTGTAAATCTTTATGTTCCCAAAAATATATTAATAATGTACGTTGCATGAGAATAAAACACATAGCAAAAAACTTTACAGTGGACTAACTTCATGCTAGAGAAATGTTAGACTGTGTGTTGCTATAGATATTACAAAGCTGTGATTTATATTAAAAGGTATTTAGCTAATATAGCACGTTTTGCCTCCGAATGTATCTTTGAAATACAATGAGACACAGCACGTGTGGAAGCATATCTAAATACGTGAGCAATTGCACACTTTGAAAGTACCAGTCCAGACATTTTTGCTGGAACTTGGCATTTACAGGACAAGTATATTTATTGTAAAACTAGTATTAAAAATGCAATTTTGACCACATTAGAATTGTATCACAACAACAAATGTAGCCCATATGGTCCAGGCCCTGTCTGAAAGTCCATTTAGACAGCCAGCTACATCACTCTTTAAGTTTCTGAATTCAAAACTCCACAAGGTGTCATCTTCATGTCAACAAACCCTCTGCCTTCACATTCGCTGTGAACTCACATGCACACACAAACAATACAATCCAAATTACATTCATAACATTCAATAAAAGTGAGTTTTATTTCCTAATCTAAGAGAGGCTTTAACAAAATTACATGCAATTTTGTATTTTTATGACCATATTAAGATTTGAGGAAGATGTCAATGTAAAAAATAAAAACAGAGCCACCTCTTGTTAAAAATTTTGCTGAGTCAGCACATTAGGTTGAGACCGACTATATAGACAGGATCACTACAAGCAGACAGTTTTTGCTCAGTTGTCTGTCTCGCCTCCGAGCCTTTCATAAGCATGCGGGTCTAATTCTACAGTCGATTACAAAAAGACATGACATAATTTCACTGCAGACATGGTGGAAGACACATTGATGTGTAGCATCTGTGCTAATTGCTGACCTTAAACGTGTATTAAAAGCCAAATCATGCTGTAGAATATGGAAACTAAAACTGTTCTTACAACATACCATTCATTTTTATTCATGTTCATAATCTTAAAATTTCAGTTATGAGCGGTGTACAAGTAAAGACAAATGTGTCTGCTGTGAGGCCAGCACACTCCTGCACCTTGTCAAACATGTTTTTTGTAAGGGTGTGAAAATAGGGGCAGTTGTAAGGGGTGAACTGGAGTGTGTGTGTTTATGAAAGGGTTTTGTTCTCTCATTGAAGGGTCTCGGACCCCCCCCAGCACCACCCCACCCCACCCCAAAGCCGTCTAAAGCAGCTGCACCCCTGTGATCTCTTTAGTGTGAGGAAAGGGGTGGGAGTATATGAGGGGACAGCCCCCCCTTTATACAGAGGCCAGAGCCTACACGCTTAAATAACAACATCCATCAAAAGCCAAAAGATGCCTGCAAGTCAGGTCTGAGAACACAACAGCAACCTTTGACCCCTGTTAAGTGGGCCGGCCTAACAAGGCACAGCCGCGGACTCATGCTGGTTTGTTTGGTTTAACATCATTTACTGATGTTAAGACCCACTGAAGGAAAGATATACTAAAGTGAATTGCCCCTGATTACATGGCCTACCGATACACACGCAAATTTCACTTCTCAAGGATTTTGTATATAAACAGATATTGAAGGACAAGATGATGTGCGCAATAAATTAAATCAGATCACCTCACCGACATCATCTCACAGTAACTGTCAACCAAGCAAGTCTTTCTGCAATAACACCACTACGACCATAAACTTAAACAGTGTACATACACTAATTCATGTTTCTGTAATACAACGTTTTTACAAGAAAACTGAAAAACAGGCATGAGTGATACAACCACATTTCACGTTTGTTTTTTTATAGACTGGCGTATTGGTTGGTATAAAAGTGAAGATCAGTATAAAAAAGTTACTCATTAACAATTTAGTCAAAACAAACCTAATGTTTTGCTAGCATGGCCCTATAAATTGTTTATGAACTGTCTTGCCATTACATGGTATTTCATCAACTCTGCCTAATACTGGTATAAAGCTAACATTAGGGCCTTCTGTAAAGAGTCACATTTGAGCACGTCAACAAACAAACCCCCTCACTGCTGCACGTCTCCATATAGTTTGGTGTGTTTTTAAGCATTTGTATAGCGTGATCCACCCCACTGCATTATTTCTACATTTACATTTATTCATTTAGCAGACACTTTTATCCAAAGCGACTTACAAGTGCGGAATACAACAAGCGAGAGAACTAAACACAATAAGTGCTCACAATACAAGTTTCAGACATTGCTCAGAGTATCATATGCCACAACAAGGGAGAGATTTAAAGGAAAGAGGGATGGGAAATGGAGGGAAAGATTTTTTGTTTTTAAGATGAGGTTCATTTCTAGCCATTAGGATCACGGATAAACATTTTCACATCCTCCAGCAGAGCACCTGGCCACATCTTTAAGCATTACTCGACCTGACAGTGCGGTTGCACGATTGTAAGAAGACGCAACATAAAGCGCAGCCACTTCAGCGGCACGAACTCAAACCCAACCGGAAGTCCCGCCCCCAGCAGCCTTAACTTCGATGACGTAACCTCTGTCCAAATTTAGAATGTTGTTGATGCCTCAGAAGTTTC
Source organism: Chromobotia macracanthus (assembly GCA_036877525.1). Lineage (NCBI taxonomy): Eukaryota > Metazoa > Chordata > Actinopteri > Cypriniformes > Botiidae > Chromobotia > Chromobotia macracanthus. The sequence goes on from JAZGTH010000019.1 coordinate 5,348,978, forward strand.
TCCTCTGGCTGAGAGCGCTGTCTGTCATCTGACGTCACGACCATCCTGTTATTATTGTAAACAGTCTACCCGTTCCTTTACCGTCGTCCTCCACCTCACGAAATTCTCCCCCGGTCCTTTGTTCGCGAAGTAAACCGACTGGCGTTAAAACCGATGCCACGGGCATCACACGGTGGCCGAAAAACAACGCGCCCGTTAATACAACACCGTGAGAATGAGCAACATGTGAGAAAATATTGAATTAGAAACGCACGACGCGTCCCCGTATCGTTTCGGAGCGGCGGAATGCGCCTCCGCTTCGGTGTAGTTGCATATCGTAAAACCGGCTTGTGTTTCGCTCAAGCGTTTGGTTGCGCGGTTGACGGCGAATGCAAACCCGAATTAAGCGCGCTTTCATTCGCCGTCCCACCTTTGCAAATGAATTGTGGAAAAGTGCAATTGACCTTAGATGACTTCTGCCTCAATCTGCCCCCCATAAGGGCGCATGCATCGCCTTTTGTTGAAATCCTTAACGAAACGCGAATCAACATTCATTCAAAAACTAGCGCCCTTCATTTCCAGCCCTAATAGTGAAGCGCGCGATCCGCGCTCGTTGTTCAGCGCCTCCGCTCGCGCACACGCGATGTTGGATCAAGCCCGGTAACGCATCGTAAACAACACGGTAACTTTCGTCCACGCATATTTCAACCGCACGGCCAGTGCAACGGAGAAAAACACCGCGGACGGCAACTCGATAACAAAGCTTTCGCCCGTCGTATTTCCTCGTATCAGCCAGGAGAGAGCGAGCGGGGCTGGAGACATTGAATAGGCGGCGAAAGAAAGGCACACACACTACCGGGGTTTATAGCACTTACTTACGCGCTGGAATAACACGGGAAAGTGCAAATCCGGTTACATGCGTACGTCGAGCCACAAAAGCTGCGGGAAAGATATTCCGGTTGAACTCCCATCACGGTGTCACGGAAGCCCTTCTCTGTCTATATTATTGCAATTACGCCAAGCTTCAAGGAAGTTGTCCTTTTGTTCCAGCATTTATACATTGCGTCAATGTTGCGAAAAGAGGAGGCGGAGCGGTGGCACTTGGAGTAAGAGAGAGAGAGAGAGAGAGAGAGAGAGAGAGATCTTATGTACACAAACCCAGACCCCCACCCTACAACCAGATCGACGGGATCTGATGAGATCACGTGTTCCCCCGCACTGTACCGCTCAACTCGTACGGGGCAAGATGTGCGCTCACCGGGGTCCGACCCGCGAAGTGCCCGGCAAGTGGCTACGACGAGATCCTCAGAGCACTGACAGCTAAATCGGCTACCTTTATTATGTATACATATATATGTTTTTATATGTAAATGTGTGTTTATATATTACGTTCAGGATGGCAAAGCCTTTAACCACAACGTTTTATGCTTTGGCAACGTAGAGCTTTTTATTTACTCTGTCTATAAAGCTTCTTGAATCGGAGAGAAAGCGGATTTGTGTATCAGCGATCATCCGGCTCTCCAAAGTTCAGGTGGACCCGTTTCATGTCGTCACGGTCCATTCACAAAGTCAATAAACAGTGTTTTTATCTTTGTGTAATTAGGTTAGCGATGTACATACGTGAACACGGTGACCTGCAGTGAATTGATGTGTTTTATATAATGATGCATGCGTGTCGTGTTGAATCAACCGGGCCGTTGCCCCAGTTACAGCAGAATTGCATCACAAAGATGGCTTGTCGCTTTCCTGCTTCACTCCGAGGCCAATAAAGAGTCCGATCTGCACACTAGATGACCGGTCGTTTGTGCAATTAAACTTGATCAAGGCCTGAATTGAGGGATTATTTAACATCCATATTTTGTTATTGGTTTATTTGCGCATGCCAGTTTTCATATGACTTCATTTGAAGAGCTGCTGAAAATGCATCGACATTCTCATATCTTCTGATATATAAGTAATAGTAGTTTGTTTCTGTATTTCTACAGTCTTTCAGGCCATGACAGTGACAGTGTCACCAGGGCCTGCTGAGTTGACCTTCATCCTTCAACCTCATCACGAATATCGGCTCTTTTTAGGGTATTTTTAAGCATAATAAAATTAAAGAACTAAAGAAGAAGTAAACATGTAAATATTGATTCACAATGGTATTTATACAAATCCGATTATACAATTACAATTACAATTGCGCTGTTTTTTTAATCCAAAGGTCAATCTCTGGCCATCTTGTTACAAATTAGAGTTAAAACGTTATCGATGACATTGTCAATGTTTCACATATTACATATCATTTAATTCTTTCCTGTATTTATGACAATAACACAGTTTAATTGCAAGCAACGCCACGATAGCCAATATGCGACATATACTGTTTGTATAGAATTAAACATTAAGTAGCCAACATGGCTAATTAGTTGCTTAATACTGATTAAAATCATTTAAATACACAGTAGAAAAACATTTTAATTTAAAGTGTGAAAGTGTAAAGGACGCACTGTATAATGTATTGAATTAGCTACGATTGCTCTTTGATAAATTACTGAAACCCACTAAAACAGGCCCACAAGCTCAATTTCCTCAACCGAGGAGCAAAAGTGTTTGTGTGAAAGTTTTTGTGATAAGACAATAGATTGACCTTTTTGGAAATTAGATAATATACGGCAATTGACGACAACATAGAATCCGACAATGTTTGCATAGAAGATATATATATATATATATTTTTTTTTTATTAACATCTTACGGCTCACAGAACAGTGTTCAAAATATAAGTCAGGCATTTTAATTTCAATGTCCAAAATAGAAAACAAAATGTTAAAAACACCTGTGGTAATGTCATAAAATGCATGAGAGTGTAATTGAAATATTCTTTTATTTATAAGAACACGCAATTCTGTTGTTCACTATTGTTCACTATATTGTAAATGTTTAATTTTTTTTTCTGGATCCTTTTTAAATAAATTGCTGCTCGCAATAAATTCAATAAGTGAATCAATGGGCGTGAAATGAAGAAAACCGAGATCAGCCCACCACAGAAAGCGCATCGATATGAAGCATCACAAGTAACTACAAAAAGTGCAGGACTCAAAACCAGCCTGCTCAGAAGAAAGAGAGCACAGCCGGCGATGAAAAGTTTAATGAAACACTTCAGCAGGTGTGTTTCACTGACAAATGTGCGTGAGAAAAGAAAATGTCACCGTTCCCTGCGAATGACATATTTTATGTCGTCATATGTTAACGAAGTGATGCAAATTCGTTTTCCGGAACGGCATTGTGACGTCATAGTCCGTCAGGTGTGTTGTCCTCAGAGCAAAACATTCGTAACTTTCACTGAACGGAGAGACTGCAGCAATTGCAAATGTTACCCATAACGGGGCTTTGAGGAAATGAAAACAATAACATGATGGAAAGAGAAATTATTTTCTGGGACAAACTACATGTCTTTGTCGGACATGCGTTTAAACGTTAATACGGGCGTTCGGACACTTATCGGACTTAAACGATTAAAAATGATTGTGTAAAATACAGCCATGGGTTGTGTTAGTGTTACAAGAAGTAAGATTAATGGGATCCGAGCTTACAATAGATATTAAACGCGCTGCAAAGTTTTGGATGCGTGATTAAAACACAATGTAAATCATATTAATATCGGCTGTAATCCGGCAGGCACTACATAACCGCAATGAATAAAGCAAATAAAAAGTGCAAATACGTTTAGAGAATGATACCGTTTTTACTTTTTCCTCTTTTCTCTTATAAATGTCTTGGATGTTGTTCGGTTTTGTGTTGCGCTATTCGTTATAAACCGAGAATTAAGCCAAGCTTAAAACAACACACATTGTGATTTGGTGAATAACTTCTGTAGTTTATGGATATAAAGCTATGCTTTAGTGCATGAAGACTCGTCAGATCGAGTTGCAGTGGATTCATGTGCTGGACAATTAAACCTAAACGTATAAAGATGTGGCCTGAGAAAGTAATTATTAACGATTCTTAAAATGAAAGATAAGGAAATGACAAAAGCCTGTTTTATTTTATTTTTTTGTACAGGGTGCCACACTTGCCGTGAAAATAAACAATTTAAACCACGGGGAAAAACAAACCCAAATGTCAGCTTTGCGCAACTGAGTCGTTTTTCCAAAGCGACTTGCCTTGAAATGAAATGAGTGAAACGATGGCCAAACTCTACCTATTAAAGTACAGGATGTCTTTTATGTGATGATCTAATGCAAAGTTTGACCCACCCACCCCCAAGTATCGCACACCTGTCACGGCAGAGCATTTGAAAGACACGGGGTTGTATCTCACCCACAGATTGTCTATCTATATCCTCACAGCCATCACTCATATTCACTGTCTCTCCTTTACCATCCAGCAAAACGCTTGTCTGCACCTCTCTGGATTCACCCTGGGTGTGCCCGTTTTCGTGAAAGTCTGGGCAAACTGATCTAGGATCAGATTCCTCCTCATAATGACAGCGACCCGAGCCTATTTATAAAGAGTTGCTGCCCTCTACGATTACATACCCTTCTGCCTCCTCTCGCGGATCCAGGCTCTCGTCTGCCCTGTTAAACCAAACAAGAAAACGGCCACAGAGGGGAATTCAGAAGGGTGTGAGTGTACTGAATGCTATACCCAAAATATATTCTGACCCCACTGCGTAAAATACCCTTGGCTTTTATTTTTACATGCTAATGCAAAGTTCAGAAACAAAGCGGATGAAAGGAACTGCTGATCGACCCAGATATTCTGATGGATCCTGTTTTCTATTATATCCTGGTGTTTAATTGTTCTTAAATGAAGAGTTATCTAATGAGTGTAACCACAGCAGCTACAAAGCTTTCTCCTGTTATCTGGGCCTGAAATACATCAGCAGACAGATGGATAACTGGTGAACTAGGCACAACCTCTGAAATAAATAAAAAGATTGAAAGGATGGGGGGAAAAGGAGAAAACACAAATGCATCTTTCAGTATATTTGTAGCCTGGTGTTGGAATAAAAATATGAGTATTTTGTTTATTTTGTACTTTAATGAAATACAAAGGATGACAAAAACAAGCCAAAAAAATGTAGACTCATCTTGTTTGGAGTAATTTGAAGCCAAGCTGGTGAGTTTTACCAGAGAAATTTATGAAGAAAGATTCCAAGCGAATGTCTGTGTGTTGACAAGTGTGAACGCCGCCAGTTCAGGAAATGATGCAAACAATATTTGGAACAATCAAAAGGTTAAATGTGACCTATTGAGAAAGTGTCTGTAAGTGTCTGAGGGTCTGTGGCGAGTTAAAATAATCAGTGATTTAGAAACATTTTGCGATGCAGCTCCAAGCTAGAGATGAACTAATGACTTTCCTGCACTTCATACGATTGACCTGAACAGAACATGATCCTACATGAACCTGCCTGGTGGTCCTGGAACAACATACCTATTGACCAATCAGAAGCTTAGACTTAGGTTTAAGTTTAGGGTTTGGATTGATCTAGGCTCTGAACTGAACTTCCAACAGTTCAGTTTAAATCTCTCTCTCTCTCTCTCTCTCTCTCTCTCTCTCTCTCCTCTCTCTCTCACACACAACACTGTGTCTATAACCTCCCTGCCCAGCTGCTGTCTGGCTGCATGACGAAGCTTCCATGCGAATGAGAGCGAATTCCAGAGACTTAAACTCCTCACATATTCCCTCTCTCACCTCCACTGAACCCACTCTCTGATTCGACCCACAGATTCTCACACACCTGCTGTGTCAGCACATAAGCGTGTGCGTGAATGTGTTTATGTCAATGAGGCAAATCATGAGTTTGTGCACAGGTATGTTTGTTTGCTGCGTCAGATGGAGCACAAGGGGCAAGCTGAGATTTGTGTGTGTGTCTGGTGCAGGTCAGGGCATGCTATCCTGGCATCCAAACCATTTGCACTTGTTGGTGACGCTTGCCAGCCACACCAAGCTTCACCCTGTGGACATGGACATGTTTTCAACCCCGTCATCATGACGCTCGCTAGCTGCAGAGCTCAGCTCAAGTTCATAGGTGGCTGTAAAAAATGAAACATAAATTATGAATGAATTCAAAGACTCTTGGTACATACAGGCTCTAACCAAGCATGTGCTTTAAATAGCACGTGTACGTCTAATATATGATCATATGAATAATAAAAAAAATGACTGCAGAACCAGAAGATACCATAATCAACTGAATACATAATGTGCTTTCTCTCTTCTGATGTGTAGCAAATCATGGGCTGTGTCTGAACCCTGAGTCCTGCTGCCCAGTCGAAGACGTAACAGACAGTTTTGGTAAAAGGGACCTCTTAAAGAAACTGGTTTCAGACTGGTTACTTCCAGAGCACAATGACATCACTAGCATGCTCTAAAAAAAGAATAAATCTTCTAAATAAATAATTTCTTTAGACAAACATTGAATGATTGCAATGCTTAATGTGTGTTTTTTGCATCAGCCAAAGCATCACGCACAAAGGATTTTGGGATATCACTAAAAGCAAAAGGATACACATGTCCTCTATATAAACATTGCTGGACTTCCTACATCCATATACAGTCCGCAAAGGTAACACTTTTCAGGTTTCATACACAGCAATGATCTTCCTGAAACAAAACATATGTTTACAGAGAAATGTATGTACTGTATTCAGGGCCATAATGAACATAGACGTTGAGAGGGTGTCCCCTAACCAATATTTAAATTAGTGGTTATTCAAAGCAATAAGCCATAACAGGCAGTCTGTAACAGTTATTTTAACATAGACGAGAGAAAAATAGGACTGTTGTTATGAAATGTTGCTTCAATACAGTGATGGTAGCAATGTTGTATAAAACCAAAGTTATACTTAATAATAATCATAATATATAAATAAAGTAATATAGCTGGTTATTCTAACTTGAGGCTTTTTACTGTTGCCAAGCCATGTAATTGTATGATATTAAAGGCATGATCACATATACATTTATAATAATTTTACCACGGCTTTGAATGTAGCGCATTGAATTTAGTCCATTTTACATCATCAAAATGTTTTTTAATGACCAAATTTTATGATTACTTTTGACCCCCAGTGTATGTGTGTATTGCATTGATTAATGATGTTTAATGTATGTCTAAGCACGTCTTTTTCCCTGCACATATCAGTGTGTGTGTATGAGATAGAGTGTGTTAATGTGTAAGCATGCATTTTTGTCACTGTGTCACTTTTGTCGTTTATGACTAGGTTTGTTTGTGTAAGAGTGTGTGAGCGTACATGCTTTTGAGAGAGAGGTGTGTGAGATGGAGAGAAGGAGGACCACACTACCAGATGGCCGCAGGGTGAGATGATGATCCTTCCATAAGGTCACTGGTGCTGTTCTGTTAGCGCAGTCATTCAGTTCAGACTGAATCACCCTCCATCAGCCTGCAGCCCACACTAGCACACACAGACACACAGATTATTATAGTGTGTTTGCTTATATTTGAGTTTACCTACTTGTTGTTACTGCTGAAAACTGTACACAGAGGTTATTTTTATACTGCACTACAATTGGCTTTGAAGCGTATCAAAGCAAAACAAACCGAGCCGTTTTATTGTCACGTGACAATACAGATTGTAATGGTGAGTAAAAAATCTTGGGTGCTTGTTTCCCACTAATGATAAAGATCATAAAACGACAAACAATATACACCATTTGAAAAACATACAGAGTGGATGGCATACACTACACAAAGAAGAGAAGAAGTGTGTAGTTGGTATAAAATATTATGAAATGTGATATAAAACATGAAATAGTCATAAATGTTACTATAGTAAATATAATCAAATATAATGAAATATAATGATAAAACAGCATTCACAACTTATGTGTCATGCACAGCATTTCAGAGTGAAATTTTCAATTGAGCTAGACCTGTTTGTTAACAGTCAGCTGGGGAAGATTACGCCCATCCTGTAATTAATGGAAACAGGCTACATCAGTAGTGTAAACCAATGTCTAAATACTGTACTGTGTTTGGCTTTTGGTTACATTCTTACCCTGTGTAGCCCACAGTAGGTGAAACCAGTCATAAAGGAAAGTAATTTAAAAGGAAGAGAGATTTTGATGATAGTTTTGGGAGAAAAAAAATGTAATCCTTAAAAAAATGGGAACTGATGAATCATGCACAAAAGACCAAAAATGTAAGCATAAGTTTATTAAGAAATAGTAATATACTTTTACTTGGTGTTAATATGTGAGTGTCTCTGAAGCCGAATTGTGTCTTTACTCATTTACGATTAGCATCTCTTTTTTTAAGAAAGATGGTCACAAGCAGATCCAGGGTCAGTGAGTGTGATTCCAGAACCACTATGCTGATGCTAACAGCAGCCCACAGCACAGCCATGTGGAGGACAGTGGGTACAATCAGTGAGACCACCTCAGACAAATATATAAGCTGCCTCAGGCTTTCTTCTGATTTAAAATGACTGTAAAGAACAGTGGATTTCAGATCAGATTCTCTTAAATCAATCAGCCTATCTGTCAGTTTATCTGACTGTCTGTCTGTAAGGCCTGTACGCTGTCTTAAAATAAAGGAACTTAACAGTTAGGTTCTTTGTTAGGCTGTATGGTTCCATACAGAACCTTTAACATCCACAGAACCTTTCTGATGCACAAAAGGTTTTGTTGTAGTGTAAAGGTTCTACAGATAAAAGGTAAAAAGAAATTATTCTTTTAAGAACCTTTGACTGAAAGGTTCTTTGGGGAGTCAAAAATGGTTCTGCTGTGACATTGCAACAAAGAACCCTTTTAGCACCTTTGTTTTTAAGAGTATATATAAAACGTTGAGATTTTAACTGTTTTAAACAATAAAGTGACCAACTATCCTTCTTAGATTATTAACCAATTGCATGTCTGTGACTGCCAGTCCGTATGTACAGTGTCCACAAGTGTTCTGCTGTCAGTGAAGGAGACTGAGACTAAGACTGAGGGCGAGCATGTGTGTTTACATACGTGAGATTCGAACCTGCGCAATGGGAGAAACCTAAGAAAAGACAGACCAGAACCAACATTAGGGATTAATGTTGGGGAAGAGAGTGAGTAAGAGGAAAACAGAGAGAAAGGGAGCGAGGGAGGACTGAGAAGTGTGGATGATGTTCTGAGTCTGAAAGTGGGAGGGGGTGATGGAGCCCTCGAGCTCTCTCCAGCCTGCATGCTGAAAGGATTTGCTTTGTGCTCGGTGGACACAGGCGTAAATGTGCCTTTGTACTCGCCCGGCACTTCAGATACACACTCTTTTGCTGGTGCGGGTAACACACACGCCCTGTTGCCTTTCCTCCCACATGCATCCAGTGCATCAAAACATGGGGAGAGAGCAGATAGTGCAAACCTGCAGATATGCAAATTCTTAGGCCTGCTGTTGTTAAAATGCTGATTTGAGAGAGATGAGCCGTGACTGGTGTTGTGGACATGAATCAGACAGTCACGAGCGGTTGTACTTGTATGTGTGTGTGAGAAAACTATAGAATCAAATAACTGACGTTTGAATTGCAATCAAACTTCATGAAATAAACTCATGATTTAAACTCATGATTTAAACAGAACTTTAAATGATGTTTGGGTGAACAGGCAGAAATGCATTGACATGCAGAAACATTAACAGCGATCTGTGACATGGATGTGTTCCTGTGAGCATTTTGTGTATTTTTGAAAGCTCTTCATCCACAAGCATGACACCCATGAGTCACGATCAATGAGTCACGCACACAAAACCCAAAGTTTCTCTTGTCTTTTCTGCATCCAAGAATGGCCAAATACAATATTTTAACAGGAGCTTTTAGAAGAACCAAACAAATCTATGAGCTACATGTTCAGGCCTGTCACCCTCCATGTGATCTTACACAGACTTACATCTTTAAAAACACATTTAGCGCTCTCTCTCTCTCTCTCTCTCTCTCTCTCTCTCTCTCTCATTCTATATCATTATATGTGCAGAATGAAGCAGGACATTTTAAAACCAAATTACAGGTTTGTGTGGTACTTGGTGACCATCATCACAGCAGGTCGCTGTGGAAGTGTCTTTGTGATCTGGTTGTGCTGGTATGTTCTGAGGAACAGGTCTGACAGCTTGATCTCTGTGCTGATATTGTCAACACGTTACTATTATGTCGAATAAATGAGCGGTGGATTGTAAAAAAGAAAACAAATAAATAATCTGTATTTAAAGTTGTAGGGTTACTATATTAAAAAACACTATTACTTTCCAGTTTATTATGCAATAAGCCATTTACAGGATGTAAATATCAATCTGAACACCCTAGCAACCACTTAGAACCAAACAACACCGTGTGCAATCATCACTCACGTTTTTTTGGAATATGAAATCTGGCTGTTGTTGACCTTGTTTTAATGTGTAAGTGGAACTGATGACCCGATCATCAGAAGAAACATTCTGCAGTAACAAAATAATTTTCATTGACAAAGAAAGTCTTTGTACAAGAACTTTAGCCCTTCACAAACTGCTGAGCACTAAACCACATGTTGCATAAAAGAGTAAGAGTAGTAAATTGACTAGTAAAAATATGTGTAGCCTGATGGAAGAGTCACACAATTTACCGTGTGTTTATCGATCGTGCTGCAGCCAGAATTCGTCTACAAGCACAAGCCCTCAGGCTCTACAAGACAGACAGACAGACAGACTGGGAGACAAAGACAGTATGCTGCTGGGGTGGGGGTGCTGTTTGTGGTGGGGGATTGTGGGAACAAAAGACTCCTAGAGTTTTTACTCCTGCTCGTGTAAAGAGAGCGAGAGAAAGCGAGCGAGTGAGAGAGAAAGACTGCTGGCTCTCCTGGCTCTGCTCCAGAGGATGATGTCATGGAGGATGACTTCACCATGCAGTGTCATCACTGCCCCCCAACTCCCTCCTTCTCTGCATCCCTCTCTTCCTCTCTTTCTCTCCCCACACACCTTAACAGAGAAGGTGCTACTCATCCACGGCAGAACGACAGAGAAAGAGAGCTAAAGTGGATGAAATGAAAAGGAAGGGAACAATGAAAGACAACGATAAGGTAATGCCAGAAAAGACAGAGACAGAATGAGGCAAAAGTAAGCAGACACAGAGCTAAAGTGAGAGATGGAAAACTGATGTAGAGAGAGAGAGATGGACAAATAGAGGGGGGTGGGTTACTGTAATTACATTTCTCAGTGCCACTCTTCTGCCATACGGACCAAGAATCAACAACACACACACACACACACACACACACAGGGAGGGGCGGTACTAACCATTTCCTCAGTTTTGTACAAACAGATAACAATAAACACACACACACACACACAATATGTGTGATTATCAGAAATATGATTATCAGAGTCATTACTGTATTTGTTGTCACTGTCATTATTGTTATTATCTGATAAAATAACCTTAAGGCATTCACAGACTACCGTTAAGACAACTCACACATTTTTACACACACCATTTTTAGAACTATGATCTATTGTCTCTTGAGTCTGTTGAGTTCCGAAAATGATTTTTTTTTCATTTGATGATGTATTCTGATTCAGCATCACACCAACATCAATAGTGACAAAATTTCAGTTTGCTTCTTACACAAAACTCTGGCTTCAGAAGAACTGTGATGTAGTGTAAGTCATGTGAAGTATTTAGTTTTTTTGTGTTTTGGTCATTTCTTCCCCATTTACTTTCATTGTTCCATTCCAACTATAAGTTACAGCAACTCAAGACCAGTCAAGATTACAAAGAGTAAGAAATTACTTGTGCAGCCAAATTGATTAAACTTAAACTTTGTTTATTTACAGTGAACGTTTTTCTACAAAGAACCTTTTGTAATACAGAAAAGTTTCTGTGGATGTTAAAGGTTCTTTATGGAACCATACAGTCAAAAATGGTTCTTTTAGGGCATTGCACCCATTTAATAAGAATTTATGAAAAAGAGCAGCCTGAAAATTTTGATAATGCAAAAAATGCCATAACAAAAAAAGTCATAATAAATGATGATGACAGAATTGTAATTTTTGATTGATTAAAAATGGGTGAACTGTCCCTTTAAATTACCAAATAAAACAACACCCTTGGTATCAACACAAAGCGGTTAATTCTAGTCTGCTATCTGTCCTCCTCAGTGTGACACCAAGACTCTGTGGCCAATGACTGATTCCAGGACAGAGATTTGAGGGTTTGCTTAAAACTGTTCTGTAATCAGTCTTCTGGTTTCTCTCTTCAAGGATTTGAATAAAAAAAGTTGATCTCAGATCAGCACAAAAGGGCTGCTTGACCCAGTCCACTGGGATGGCACTAACTCTCTCCAGATTGGGCCGAGCAGGGGAGCACAAGGTTTTGGACTGACAGGGGAAAGCGAATAAAGAGAGAGAGTGATACAGTGAGCGGAAGAAAGGGAGATGAATGGCTGCCAGGACTCCTGATTCTACAGCATCTGTCACCCTGACTCACAAGAACCCATACAAATCTGTTGAATGTATTAATGTAAATGAAAGTATTCTAGAAAGTCTATTGAGGTTCGCATATTGCACTGGCTTATACTGGAATATTTGTGTATTGCATACACATTTAAATCATCTGTGATACTATTGTCAAAACAAATTTCAAGTTAAAATGCGGTTTTATTGTGTTCACTTGTTTACCCAACAGCCATTGCAAAAATATGATGCTGGGAATTTAGTCTGGAGGATAAAATTTACAAAAAAATTATAATTTAACAGTTTTGAATTAGGTGTTTAGAATCAGCATACAAAACCACTGCTAAAGAAAACAAGCTTTTATTAACAGACTCAAAACCTCATTACTGAGATTAAGACCTTGTAACAACTTCCATTTTTTTATTAATAATGCACACTTTACAATAAATTCACACATTACACCCATTTAGCTTTCTATTAGAGTTTGCCAGTTTCAAAATGTGTAAATATCCTCTAGACACAATTACCTGCCAAATTACAATTATTAACTGCCAAAATACAGTCAAATACAGTCATTGTCCTAAAGAAACCAGGTTGAAAAATCATAGAATAAGGATTTACATTTATACATCAAATCATTTTAACTGAGTACAATACAACTCTAAGCACTGTGTACTCTGTTGTTATGGGCATGAAAATTATTAGATAGATAAAAACAAATTAGTTTAATCATTTAAAAAATTTCATAATGTAATAATTTACAAAACAAAATCGATTAAAAATGAAACATGCAGCATGTGATACAAAATGCACATTTACATTGTTATATGTTAAAATACCCTAATTCTGCCATCTGTTAGGATTCCTCTCTGAATATACCATTTGGTCCAACAAGCAGGACAAGCAGGTTCATTAAAAGGTATCTGACCTTCTCTCTCTCTCTCTCTCTCTCTCTCTCTCTCTCTCTCTCTCTCTCTCTCTCTCCACACCTTCTCTTCTGCACATGGTTTAAATGAACAACTCCACAGGCCTGTTAGTGATTAGACTAGGCCAATGTGTAAAACCTCAATATCTTAAAGGCTCTAATCGCACGGACCATTAACGACAAGCTAATTACACAGAATTCCTGCAGGAAGAACGGGAGAGAGAGGAAGCAGTCAAGGAAAGGGGAGGAAAAAGGAAAGAGGAGGAGAACACCATGCAGGCCACTTTGAAGTTCAGCAACACATGCAGCTAGTAAACTAAAGCATTTATCATTAATACGTGGCGCTCCGAAAACATTCAAGCTCTTTAAGGTAAAAGTGACTGACCACAAATATGGTCAAAGCTTTGAAGAGATCTGGGGACTTTTGCAGGAATGCTTTGGTCTGGTTGCGGAAATATAATAATAGATGGAATTACTAATTTTTTTGCATTTTGTTTATAACATTTCCCTCTTACTCATCTTGCTTATTAGTTAATAATGTTTCATTATTAGCTCACTTTTCCAGCCTAAATGACTTATGCGCTATATCTACTGAAGGCAGTTAGGAAATATAAATGATTATAATTTTTGTTTTGGTCCACACAACGCTGGGACAACCAGACCCGCATGCCACGCACACGCTAGCAAGTGAGTTAAACCTCCCACTGTTTTTAAACACATGGACTGTACCATCACAACACTAAAACATGACCAGATGAAAATGTTTGTTCTTGTTAACAAGCAGTGATAAAACAAGGGTAGATCGAAACAGGAAAATGCCTGAGAAAGCGCTAGTGTGTTGAACTACTGAACTAGGGCCTCTTATGCCCCAAAAATGAAATCTCTCTCTCCATGACAGAACAAAGGTAGTCATTCTTCGCTATGCTAAAATCTTGGTGACAGTGTTCCCCAACAGAGCTCGTCTCGTTTGCAAGTGGCTATAGATGGAGGCCCATGTTTGACCTTTGACCTCTCCATTCATTGTGAGGCCAGCAAACCTTGTGTCAATCAAACACAAAGCATTTTCTTGTCACTCAATCCCACAATAGCGCTTAAAGGGAGGCCCGTGTCTGTCAGACACACTGGATTGATTCATTTGTCTGCTAAACAGAGCTCAACTTTACCAGCTTTCAGCCCCATTGATGTAGTTAATGCATATCGTGTACATTCAGCGAATGCCTGACACTGGCAAGCTTGATCTCCAGTCCAGCTTGGGTCAGGGCAGTTGCTGAAGAGCCCAGCAGGCATGACCTCAATCTGAAGAGTGTGCACATGTGAGAGGAAGAACTTAAACTGATTCCTACCAGATCCCAGAGGGGTGTGAAGAAACCCGCTCAATATGATTCAGCTACTGTCTCCTCTCGGTTAGCGTGGGCCTCTCGCCTCCAGCTCGTATAAACCAGTTGCCTTATGCTAGCAGCTTTTAAGGCCAGGGCGGGCCCACAAGAAGGCCTCAAATAAACGTCTCGAAAACATGAGACGATGTACATAAACACAAGTACATAAAATTATTTTATACATTAAAAACTAGAAAATTCTGAATAATTTTATCATTTAAATTATTGTATAATGTAATAATTTACAACACAAAATCGATTAAAAATGTAACATGCAGCACGTGATTAATATGCACACTATAAAAAGACGCACTCAAAATGTGTACAAATGTTTAAGTCAACACTTCAACAACTGGCAGTCAATTAAAAAAAAAACATTTACATAACATTTCACGTTATGTAGCATGTAACTTATGTAGCCAACTTTTTCCACACACCACAAAAAATAAGCTTATATTTTCATGCTGTCAGCCTGTGACAAAAAAGCCTTTGTATGTTGTTTATGGTCTTCTGTCAGTGGGCAAGCAGTCTTTATGTGTGCACGTTGTACTGAAACAAAGTAATATTTTGCTAACACTCGAGACCGGGCCGTACGTTCCAGATAATACCGTGATTGTTATTCATCTACCTCATATTTACAGCTAAGCTTATTTTAGAACCGAATCAGAATAAGATTCAAAATTGGGAACCATTAAAAAACACTTGGATACGGCGATGTGTGCATTGACATTCAGCGTGAACTTTGCTGAATCAAACTGACTGCAGCCAAACTGAATGTTTTTCTCTCCTCTTGCATTTAGTCAGCTTTGGCAGAGCACTCTCTCTCGCCCTCTCTCTCTGAGCAGGAGTTAATTAGAGAACAGTTGTGAGTTGCGTTCACACAGGCCAGCCCAACGGGCGTCTGCTAAATGACAGAGCTCCGTTTGCCCACTCTTTCAAAACCCAGCGGCGTGGCTTTAACCCCCCCAAACTTACACCAATTACGACAACTACTGCCCCACCCTCCATTGCCCTCTCTCGTCCTCTGTTTACGCTTTTGGCTGGACTGAGGTCACGTATTGTGCTTTGGATTGATGTGATAATGACACAGAGATCTAGATAAGCAGTTAAAGAGTTTTTTCCTCATTTTTTTAGCCAGCTTTGTTGTGGTTGAACATGGATTCAGTCCTGAATCTGTTAAACCGAATCTCTAATTTAGAACTATATCATTGTTATACATTTTTTTTCTGTAAATGTACTATGAACATTTACTTCAAGGAAATGATACGGCTAGAGGGAGGGAGAGAGAGAGCTGCTGTCTCTCCAGAAACATCAACCACCTCCTTCTGTCCTTTTCTCCCCTTCAAGACAGCCAGTACACCCATCTGGAGCCCCAAGGGTTTCTGGGATGGAGCGCATCCAGGAGTGGAGGTGGTGAGGGTGGAGAACTGGGCCTCCAAATTAGTGGTGATTGCAATCGTTAGCGTTGCTTGTTTGTTTGTGTTCGAATCCACTATGGTTAACAGAAGAAGAAGTGAAGTGTGGAGAATGAGAGAGAGAGAGAGAGAGAGGGAGAGAGAAAGACCAAGAGCAAAACAGAGAGATATATCTAGTGAGTGAGAGTTCTAGGATGGTGAAGAGACAGACGTTACTTACGCTAAATCACAACTTACAGTACTGTTTAAATTATAGTTTTTATTTATATACTAGACAGATTATTATATACTATACAGCTATAATTTAATTTTAAATGAAATAATAATGAAATATATAGAACAATATAAATGTATATATATACAGTATACTACACATTATATATAGTAAATATGTATGATATATATAAGTAACTTAATATGTACAGTAGTATATGGGAGCATATAAAAGTATATATGCATTTTACTACAATTTAAAGTTTAAAATATATATTTTAGACACATCAACATGTGATGTAATTTATCCCATTAGACATCAAGAATGCCAAACATCAAGATACATCAGGAATCAAACATAATGCAGTTTTTGTACAATAAATAGAGTATATACATACTGTCAGGTTATTATTGTAATCATATACAAAACAGAGTAATGTTTTGGACGAAGTATCATCTACTGTGCTGTCTTATGCCTCAGATAATTTAGCATGGAGTTTTCTCCTCACATCCTTTAATCCACAGATGAACGTCTGGAGTTCGTTTCATCCAGTGAACTCCCTCTACAGTGAGAGAAACTCAATGAGTCATCGTGAGGGATTCCCTTCCCCTCTCGGCCAAATATTTGCAGGAAGAATAGAGCGTTTTAGGCTGATTGGGGCCCTCAGCAAGGGGGTGTGCTAATGCGTCCATAACGCTGCGGCCTCCAGTTTGTGGCACGCTTCACACTGGCCAGAAAATCTTCAGGACGATTAGAAAAAGAATGAATAGTATTTTAGACCAATCATCTGTGAGGTATTTCAGCCAATCAGAACCACATGTTCGACCCTTTAATACGGGCCTGCTCCTAAAATATCACACCGCTTTTCCAGTAAGGCTTGCTCATTTTCAGCATTTTCAGAGTCCGAGCAATCAATTAATGTTCAGTAGGAGTGGATAATTACAGCGTCAGGCCTCAGACGTTGCTTAAATATAGAATGTATATATAAAGACATAAACAGTAGAGGAAAGCAAGTCAGAAGTAATTTAACAGACACTTTAATCCAATGTGACTTACAGTACACGCATTACAGGGACAATCTGGCCCTAAGCAGCTCATTGCATTTTGCTTGCATTTACTAGGAAACTATATGAATTATGATGTCAAGACTGAGTTACATCTATGACAAAAGTGGGCAAACCTGGAATGACGTGGAATTTTGTCATTCTCTTACAGAAATCCAAACATTTTACATACTTTTCCAAGCATTACAAACATTTTACATACTTTTCTCATAACTTCAGCTGTATGACACTTTATTAGGGGCCCACCTAATGTAGATTCATCATTACCAAAACTAAAAACATTAGTATGACTTACTATGAGTTTTCAGGCAAAAATAACAATTCTGTCATCATTTACTCACTCTCACATTGTTCTAAATCCATTTAACTTTCTTGCATAATGGTAATCACTGACAACCTTAGTCCCCATTCACTTTAATTGTAATGAAAAGGGGAACATTTTTAAATACTTCTCCTCTTGTGTTCTACAGAATAAAAGTCACACAGGTTTGGAACGACATCAGTGTGTGAAAATGACGACAGAATCCCTTTGAAACTTTATTTCTGTTACCTAAAAGTTCTCTGTCATCACTTGAGACTGTGTTAAACTCATGCACACACATGTGCCGGTATGTCTTTATATATTTCACTTATATATAAAGTGGTTGCCTAAGATGACATGAGAAACTCTTAACTGGCTTTCACAACTCTAATTACTGTTTTTCTACATCTCTCTTGTCTACTGTTGCTGCTCTCTTTCTCTCTCACCACTGCAATTATGAGAGCGAGCAAACAGACCCATGTGCCCCACGGGACACGCAGAGAGAACTTTGCAACGGGAAAAATTAGAGAGCAGAGAGACCAATGCTGTCATTAAAGAGAGATATCGACACAAATCATTTCAAGAGTGTTGTTTGTTGCCTTTTCCCAACTCCAAGATGTTTTGTTAACCGGCTTCTGCATTTTAAACACCCGACGAATTTTGTTTGTCATTGTAACAATGAGTTACAGTGTATGAAATAAACAGATTTAACCTGAAGGTATGTACTAGTTATCGTCTTTGACTGTTTGTATTTAGGCTCATATGGCAATATAATTAAACAATGCCGACTGAGTTTTTAAAGAACACACCTGATAAATCTAGATTTAAAACCTTTTACGTCACGATTTAAAACCATTTATTAAAACCATTATTTCTGACACACATAAATCAAATGTCATGAAATTTCATTTCTGTTTGCTTGTAAATTAACAAATGACCTGTTAAACATCAAATAATTCAGCAGGCGTTTAGGAGAAAACGTGAGGGCTGCTTACACATGCAAAACTGGCTGCCACGATGACAGGCTGCTCTGGGTGGTTGCCAAAACATTGCTATGTGGTTGCATAGGTAGTATTTTTTTTGCACATTATTATGTGGTTGCTTTCTGGCCCAGGTTAAAAGAGCCCACCCAAGATGATTTTGGTCCCTAAATAAGGCTCTAGACCCTCCTGCAATATAAGTGATTTTTTTGTCCATTTTATTGTCTACCAAGCAAAATCCATCCAAGTCAACTCAGAAAAGTAATGCATGCACTGTAAAAAAGACGTTGCTGCCTTCAATTTTCATGTTTAATCAACTTGACTTTACAAGTCTGTTCAACTTAATAGTTTAAATCCTGACTGGTGTAACTTATAAAAATAAGTAAGCAAATTTTCAACTATTTTTAATAAGTTACAGCAGCTCAAGACCAGTCAAGATTACAAAGAGTTAGTTGAAATGACTTGTGCAGCCACATTGATTCAACTTAAAATTTTAAGGCAGCAAAGTTTTTTTTGGTGTGCCTCTACTTAACACGCCACAATATTGTTTCTGACCTCAAATCAAACCTATGACCTCGGCCTTGCTAGCACTGTGCTCTACCGGCTGAGCTACAAGAAGAAAAGTTTGTCCAATGTTTGTTTGTGATATTTTTTAATATACATTAAATTTATTAACAACAACAGTTTAATGAAAAAGTTTGTAGATTCAAAATAAAATCATCTCATAATGAGCTTTCCTAGTGAGTGGAAAAAGTCTAGTGAGTATTTATGTGTGTGGTTTAACAAAAATTCTGATTGGGATTTAATCTCTAACCACTTTTAATACACTTTACTGGAGTAAGAACGAACTCTATCCATCAACATAACTGAACACATCTGTTATGATGCTACACGAGTGTGATAAGAAGAGGAGGGCCACATCTGGACCTTAAGCTGGCTGGTGCTTGGCAGGATTCTGCAGAGGACAATGAAATTGAACCTGTGGTTTCCTAAGAGTGGGGAGTCCCCCTGCTTTTCCAAGCCTGACTAAGAGCGTTCTCTGTGGCCTGAGGAGCAGGATCCAACTCCCATCTGCTGCAATACTGGATGTCTGGGTTCCGTTACATTACGAGCCCTTGTGTCTCTCTCCCTTTCTGATTCATGAGTACATCCAATGGAAACACGATCAAAACAATTTATCACTTCAACACACATACCAGAAATGTCCCAGTTATGCTACTGTTATGTCTCGATCTGTGAGGTCTCAGCCAGAATGGGTGACTAACGTCTACTCACCTCCACACAGGAACCACACACACCCCTTACAAGCTCTTGTACTTCTGTCACATTTCCACACATGAAACATAAAAAAATCACTTCCACAATAACATTCCACTGAGGTCATCAGAGACAACACCACCAATTGGTCACTGGCCCTTCGTGAAACTATCCCAAGAATTCAAGACCAACACTTGAGACATTCTTTCCCGTTAGTCCTACACAAAGTTTCCCACCTCACCTTCACAGGGCTGACATGATGTCATCATGTACTCTGAGAACTTGTGCGAGGGTTGTTTCACTGACATTATGGTTTCCAGACCTGTGTTAAATAAAGATGTGTAGTGACTGCATGACTAGATTTAAATGAGAATACTAGCAATGAGATGAGCTGTGTAGATGTCACACGCTATCCTTCTGTTACTCACACAGACACAAAGTCCTCTTTACAAGTTAGGGTATTAGTCAAATAAGTGGTCAAACTGCTATAGTTACTTCAGGTGTGGTTATTAACCAACCTAGAATTAGTTATTGAAGAGAGATTTCTAAAAGTAACCTTTGATATTAAAAATGGGGTGGAAAAATTCTGCTGTAACAAATTTAGGAAGTACATTGTTTAATATTATATACTAGGCTAGGCGTATTACTGCATAACATTAATCGATGTTGGTTTTATTTAATTAGTAAGAGGTAATAAACTCTTAATCCTCAGATCAAATAAGCCCACATTCTTGTCTCTAAATATACCTCAGACCTCTCTCAATGTACGCCTATGTAATGTCTTATTTTATCATCTGTCAGGCAGCAGGTAACTGATCACCTACCACACATAAAAAAGAGCACACCTTCCCACAACAGGCCACAATATTATCCACAACAGACACCATTCATACCTCTGTACTAACTATGGTGACCGTGGTCAGATTTTGCAAGGGCTCACCTGTGCACGCACAATTTTTTTGCTCCTCACACATGCTCGCGTTTCCGAGTCAGCAGACGATGACGTCATCCCTGGAACGGGCTCCATTGTGATAAAATTGATTGTCTCAACGCCTTACTCTTAATCCATTGAATGAGCCACTCAGGGGAATTGAAAAGACACGTCTAAATCACAGTGATTCATATGAGAGACTGACACATCTGTGGCCAACCCATAACAAACAAGAAGTGTAACAGGGAACCTCTGCCCAGCCCTGCCAAACAAGAGCTCACAATAAACAAAAGGACGTCCACTCCATTTGGACCAATCAATGAAATTCTGGCCTTATATAAAACAGTTCATTAAAATAAAATAAAATTAATATTATTAAATGTTAGACATAAAATGTACAAAAATGGCAAAAATGTACATTTGACACCATTTTATTTCCAGTGTAAACAGCCACTATAAAAAGATCAGTCTAGTTTGTGGTGTGTCCGGTGTTAAACTGTTTTTGTGTTTTGACACCCACCCCGTATACTGAGCTCACTTGCCCTTGATTCTATTGTTAAATGCACCCAAATCAATTCAAACTGATTAATTATACATTAACTCAATTAGATGCACATTTACATACAAAATAAACATTTATACAATTAGCAGACACTTTTATGCAAAGTACTACGAGAACTGAACCTACATCCTTGGCATTTTTAGTGCCATCTTCTACCAACTGAGCTATAATAACCATAATAACCCTAATAATCATGCATAATATATAATTATAATAATATTTATAATAATAAGACCCACAAGCGGGCACAGATGAAACACACAAACCGTACAGTCATACGGCTGCAGGCATTGCTGTGTGTCTATGTGACACTCTTTGGATACAGATTGTGTCAACAACAGACTCAATACTCTGACATCTGGTTATTTGTGCCCAACATTCCCGTAAGATGACACGTCTTGATTGTGGGCAGTTTCGGGACAAAACAGTAACACAGGAGACTGTTAAAATAACACCCGTCGTGCCGGCTGGGGGAGGATGATGTCATCGTTACACACCTATGAATACGACGGCAGATGTATTGAACACACGGCATCCCACACACTGCAAACAGATAATTCAGTGACCACCCATTTCTATTTGTGCTTGTCAGTGTGTGTGACTGTTTATGTGCAGCAGGCTTGTTTTTATCCTCATCTTTTTTTGTCTCCTTTTCGTACACTAGACTAAACACACAATGCGTCTCGCTCCCAAAGGGATTGTTGCGGGGACTCTGAGCCTGTTTAAATCCGAGAGACTCTCAAATGTTGCTGGGAAAACAAGAAACGGCAAAAATGAGAGGTTTTGAAATACATCTAACTGTTATTTTAGAGGCACTTTTCCAGCTGGAAAACTTTTACTAGCTTTGATTAGGAAGATAAGCTCTGGGTGTTTTTATGATCAAATAATAAAGGAAAAAATCGTGACTTTCTGCAACAGTTATATAAATTGTGTGTGGTAATAAAATTATTTATGAACTCATACTATGAGTGCCGTTTCCTCAAATCAATTATCCATCATGTGAACGTCTGGTTTAAAACTTTTAACCATTTATGTTCTTGAAACATTTTATTAATCTAAACCAGGTATTACGGAGACCCAAGATTCACCCATAAATGAAAATCTATTATTTACTCACCCTCATTTCAAATCCAGAAAGCTCTGCAGAATGTTTACACCACTCTAATCCACAATTAAACCATGTCAAACTCCAAAATGAACAAAAAAGTCCATCCAGTTCACACACTATTTTCTGCAACAATGTGATAACTTTGTGGAGAGAATCTTATTTGCTGAAACTCTTACCTTGAAAATCTTGCCTTACCGCTGTGTGTACTTTCATTGTACAGAAAACAGCAGTCCAGACGATCTGCTATAAGGAACTCTTGCTATATTCAAAGGAAGACAAGAAGTCTGTGAGATTTTAAAAGACAAACTTTAACTGCTTTGGATACAACATTCATCTAAAAAAATGTGCACAAATAAAACCAGTTGTAAAATGCTAAGAACTGAAAATATTTATAAACTTTATTTAACTTTCACAAAACCCTCCTGCAGACTTTACCTCCACTCCAACTGTATGGTTGTGAAATAGTTATTTATGACACACAAGATATATAGTTAACGCTCTATGCCTCAACTATACAGAAAGCAACATACATAAACACTGGTGTTTGAAATATATTACATTGTAGGTAATGTGTGCATGTATTCTCAACTGCCTAAGTCAGCATTCATTAGAGAAAAGACTCAGAATAAGCACAGTGACATCACTGTATGTGGCTTGAGCCCAAGAAACATCTCAATGGTCGTGTTTGGCTTTCACTGAGGTTTTTGTGTACGAGAAACTTCACGTGCGTGTGCGTATGTGTGCACGAGACGCAAGTGCAAGGCGGAAAGAAAGAGAACCTGACGATAAATCAAATCCGTAAGCAAAACCAGTGCTGATGAAAAGATACATTTTTAAAATGTATTACCTTTGTTTGATTTACGCCATTCACACTGAGTATGTGCTGTTGTCTTTTCACTACTGCTGATATATACTTGTACCTACTATGAAGAACCCTACACCAGTCTTCTTTAAAGGTTTTATGCAGCAATGCAACAGTATAAGCATTTTTGGTTCCCCAAAGAACCTTTCCACCAAAGGTTCTTAATTTCTTTCATAACTTTATAGTCTGTAAAACATTTTTATTTTTTTTAAAAGATACTTTTTCTACAAAAAAAATATCTTTTGTGCAACAAAAGTTCTACAGATTTTGAAGGTTTATGAAACCATACAATCCAACAGAGCATTTAAAGAACCTTTATTTTTAAGTGTAAATATCCCTGATAACTGTTCATATCACAACACGGATTTAACTGCAGACAAGCTTAAGAACCCAAGAGCAGTTTATAGACATAAACATGAGTATAGACTAGATGAGACTAGATAGATGAGACGAGACGAGACGAGACGAGACGAGACGGCTTTCACCAGCAGTAAGACACACAGACAAACAAGGCTAGACGAAAGACAATGGAAACATGGGGGCTATAAATATACACACTAAGCAGGGGAAACAAGGAACACCTGGACACAGTTAGGGCAGTGAAACATGAAAGACTACAATGACCAAGACAAGGACTACAAAACCTGAATTCAAAATAAAAGCAGAGTAACAGAACAAAACAGACATGTTACAGTTCTGGAGGAGTTAATAAGATTCAGCAAGACAACATGCTTGATCTATTGTATATGTAATGGGAAATTCAATAAGAACAAATGTAGGCAAGGACTTGTTTTGTCCATTTAAAATTGGGCATTACATACTAGAGTTGAGTTAGATGGATTAAGGGGAGGGGTTGAAAAATAAGGGATTGGTGATGTCATTCAAAATAGAAAATCGTTTCAGAAGCGGAGCAAGTTATTTTGATTGGAATAACATGCAACGTGTATAAAGGGCTTCACCTTATATTTCACATAAAAAACGAAAACAATACCATAAAATGTGAGAGACACAGTCTGTTGGAGCTTCAACAATATGTCCTTCAAATGTTTAGAACACAATTCACTACATGGAAAATGACAAGCATCCTAATGGCTGCCCAACATTACCAAAAAAAACCCACACTCCACAGCCTCAAAACAGACTCAAAACAGTTCGCCATAAGGAGTCCTAATGTCACCCGCTGGAATGGAGGCTAAGAAGTGTTTTAATTGGACACAGGCCCGATCCAATCCCTTGCTTGGTTTATCCATCACAGGGCCTCACTGAGAACTCATGCCTCAGGGGAACGAGCTAGTTCATCTTGTGGAGCCCATCTCTATTGACCTCTGCCGTCGCTGTAAAACAAACAGCAATCTGTAAAAACCATCCTGACAAAATATTTACTGTAACTGACAAACAAGCGAACCAGAGGGGGACAGGATGTGCATTTAGGCTGGCCTAAGGGACGTCTGTATGCAGTTAATTACCATTAACCAGCCTTGACGAATCTGAAATAGTAGTTCTGCAGAAGTCTGAGGACTAAGATTGATTCCTAACAAGGATAAAGATGTTTGGTTTGATGACTGGTTAGAAAGACAAAGAAATAAAGAAATGAAACAAGTGAACGCAGAGGTGTGGTGGAACCAAAAGACTGTCAGAGGGTGTCCAAATACAGCAGAAAGATAATGAGTTGTCAGCAATGTCTCATTTATCCATAACTAATGTCTCAAGTATCAACTTGATGTTTCTCAGATGTTTCTCCTAAAATTATTTGAAATAAACAAGATAAATGAGTTTTTTGTTTATTTAATTAAAGTGGATAGCATAACGTATATAATTTGGTATTTGAAGAATCTGATGAGAAATCTGACTTTTTTTCTACCTTTGGTATGGTGGCTAATCTGAGCACAGTCTAAGACACAGTGGAGATCTCTTTTTAAAATCTGCTGGAGATGTGTCTGATGTGTCTAGTCTTTTCTTATTCAGGAGATAAATCTGAAAAGCAGAAGACTTCTCCATTTGCTTTCCATCTAATCTTACTGCCACATAAGAAACAACTGAAATATTGAAGATCTCATTTGTCATTTTCTTTGTCACCTTCGCATGCATATGCAAATTGCTCACCAACCCCAAACCTGCTGACAAGGTTGAGGGCGAGGCATTTTCTTTACTATTCACCAGATTAATTCGACAAGTAGCTAGACCAGCAAAAACAGTAAATGATCGGGCACTGAAAACATGAGGCGGTGCGTCCAGCGATGGGGAGTGGAGAACGGCTGACGGGCTGTGATGTGCTCTGAATGAGGTAATGGCGAGTGAGGTAGTGAGGCTTTATGACTCTGGCTCGTGCCTCCAGCTGCCACTATCAGAATCTAATGTGAATAAATGTGATTGCTGCCCGAGATGTCCAGCAGCCCGAACCGCTCCGCCACCGCTGGTTCCTCCAGGAGGGTTGTGTTTTTTTTGCATGCGTGTGTGTGTTTGGGGGTGGAGAGCATGCAGTTGATCAAATGACGACCAGTAAATCAAATCATTATGATGTTTCCCAAGAGAAAAACACAACAGGCTTTCATTCCATTTTTTTCAGTTTTTCAGGACGAAGACGTCACCCTCTCTCGACCGTCCCCTTGAGGAGACGATCATAATGAAGGCAGAGGAGACCGGATTGGGGGGTTAACAGTCTGTATGGATACAGTGACCTGAGGGTTTGTAATAAATGATTCGTGTTGGGCAGCAAGAGCAAAATTCTGCCTGACTTCACCCGTTCGTAACAAGTGCCAAAGTCACCCAATAATGATGACATCATAGAGGATGATGTAATCCAAGAATTCCAGACTTGCCCTTATGCACATTTTCGGAAAACACTTACACTTACGTCTGTAAAACGTAAAGTAAAACTAATGTAATTATTTCCCTAATCCCTCAAATAGCACTTGAATTCTGCCAAAAAAGTAGTAATTTTAATTTACTTGATACTATTCAGGAAAACATAAGAATACATACACATTCAATTAAGAACTTTATAACTTAAAATGCTATGCTATTAACAGACAGTGTAGCAGATTTTTTTGTTTTGAAATAATAGCATTAAACAAAAAAACTGCAACTGCTTCACTAGTGGTCTTAGACTTAAAGTTAATAACAATTTTCTTCACACGTTTTACTATTTTAACTGTATAAAATATTAACACAATATTCTTACATATCAAATTGTCTTGTTAAATTCAAATGTGCCTAAACAATGAAAACAAAGCTAATTTCAGGGTAAATGCGGGTGTGTTTTTCTGTGGGTGTATGGGAAGCCCTCACTCACCTCTGTCCTGAGAGTAACCTTCCCACTCACCCACCTCAGTAAGCGTGACCCTAATTCAAACCATGTGCCTGCCAATTGAAAACATGGACTCAAAATGGAGTATTTGCTTTTTCACTGACTAATGTCTCCCACGAGGCACCTTCAACCGGTCCAATTGTGTTAAAAAGAGGCACAGGGTGCAGCGGCGAGCGTGCATAAGTCTTCAGTTAAACACCTGCACATGATCCTAAGTGAATACAGCCCTGCAGACACATGGAGAAGTACTACAAACAAGTTTTCAGAGTTTCAGAGTTCGGACATGAAGGCTTTATTTCAGAGGAGATCCCTGAAAGCTGGCTAAAGTTAGTGCAAGCTAAACTGTAAGACAAATTATATTCAAACGTTTGCGCGTATAAGGAAGTGGGTTATTTAAACTATAATGCCAAAACTCTAAGAAAATAATCCAAAAAAAAAGGATCACTGTAACCCGATTTGCTTTCTTTGCGCTGCTAAAGTAGTGAGAGGTGGAAAAATAAGCCATGGCTTTAAATGGAGAACTTTGAATAGCATATGTTGAACGTGTATTTGTGGGGTGACGTTCCAGGAGACCCTGTATTGATGAAACTATGGCACAACCATGTCTTTTCTCAGAAAAGCACAAATAAGATCTCTTTAAATTCTCAAATGTTTCTACTACAGCAATGAGATAAAAAAGAGAGCAAGTGCATACATCTGCTTAAAGGCCCGTTCACACAAAGGACAATAACAATAACTACTAAGATAACGTTTTAGAAATAGTTCTAAATTTAATAATATAATGGAGTCACGCCACAACTATACACAATGATACAGTGCCGATACAGAGAGTGATATCGTTGGGATCAATTTGGGGTCATAGAACAATTTTTTTTTCTACACTGTAAAAAAACTTTGCTGCCTTAAATTTTAAGCTTAATCAATTTGGTAGCACAAGTCTTTTTAACTTATTCTTTGTAATCTTGAGCGGTGTGGAGTTGAGGTAACTTATAAGAAATAGTTGAAAAATTTCTTAACCTATTTTTTGAGTTATACCAGTCAGGATTTAAAATATTAAGTTGAAATTACTTGTATAGCCAAGTTATTCAAACATAAAAAATTGAAGGCAGCAAAGTGTTTTTACAGTGTAGCTGATGAATGACAAAACATTGACAGCCAATTAAAAACCATTCAAATTTTACAGAGCTCACACATTGTAAATTCTCCTAACAGAGTAATGATTTCTCCTAACTCCTCTCATGTTTAAAGGATTTTCTGTACCCGTATTGGCTGTTTATTAGTGCTTATTAAGAACATAATAATGCTTTATTCCGCATGGCCATATTGCACCAATAATTTCAGCTTAATATTTTAAATCGTGACTGATGTAACTTCATAAGCTGAGCAATTTCCTAACTTTTTTCCCAGCAACACCAGTCAAGATTAAAAATAGTAAGTTGAAATGACTTGTCTAGCCAAGTTGATCGAACATAAAAATTTAAGGCAGCAAAGTTTTTTTATAGTGTATCTACACTAAAAATTACTAAAAATTAAAACAGTAAATTAGGAGTTTATTGAGGCAAAATTCATAGTAAATGGTGAATGTGTGCTACCCATACTACGGTCTTTTGATCTATGAAGGAGAAAACGCAGCCAACATTTTCGTACTGGAAGATGTGATCGAAGGATGCACAGGTCTCCTCTATAACCATGCAAATGGGTTCCTTAAATAAAACGGAACCAGTTTGTTCTTTCATTAGAGCCCTGGAAACATTCAAGCCCTTCACAGGTTTAGTCTGTGGTTTGAAACAAGAGTTTACAGTCTCTTGACTGAGGTTAGGTTAGTCAGACAGTGATACATCTTGTAAGCAGAGAGAGGTTTCCTGAAATTCAAACCACAGTTCTGAAGACTGACTTAACACCAGACACATGAACAAAGAAATAAAAAGACTCAGTGCAGATTAATTGACTTACAAGATACTGATTGAAAGTTTGACTTGATACCTCAAATTTCCGTTCCTAAAGTGATGCCATGGCAACCACAGGATGATCGCAGCATTCCATTACATCATCGCAACCAGAAGAAGGGTTCGTCCATATGCCTGACTCACATGAAACCCAAGCCTGCGACTACAACTATATATGCTTTTCTCATTCTTATATATTTGCATTACAACAGGCACTAATGGTGCAAACATAAGAAAATGTCTTAATATGCCACCCGCACAGATTCAAGTTAATAGCAAATAACTGCAGAGTGCAGGGTACCGATTTAAAACACTATTAGTACCAATATTAACGACAGTTTGGACTTTAGAAACTGGCTCTTATTCGGGTTGAGAATGCTTGTCCTCCATAAGTTTTTTTGGTTGTTGTTTATACAGACGTACTGTAGCCACAAATCCCTCATTAAAACACTCAAAGAAATGTTTTGATGACCTTCCGTGAGTACAAGCACAAAAGTGGCCATGAGCTTCCTGTTTTCTCATAATGAAAGACTTACTAACAAAAGAGTCAGAGATGAATCTCATGAGAAATGAGCAGCAACAAATAACCACAGAAAATGACCTGCAGAGAAAACAGCATTCTGTGGAGCAAAAGTAACAATTAAACTGTCAATGTAAGTGTTACAACAGAGATAATCTAAGCTACAATAAATCCGATGACAAATGTTGCAACATATACACTCAAAAAATACAATGTTTCTGAACCAAAAATCTGTTTTACAGCCTGATGTTAAATAAGATATGGGTATGTTCATAAGGTATGTTCATCTTTGGGTAACACTTTACAAAAAGGTTCCATTTGTTAACATTAGTTACTACCTTATATATCTATATATATATGAGAAATGAACTAACATGTACCAATATTTATATAGCATGTATTAATCTTAGTTTGTTACTTTCAACATTCACTAATACAGTTCAAAAGTTGTCTCTGCTAACATTAGTTAATGCACTAACATGATGTTCAATTAACAATTGTATTAGCATTAACTAACACTAACAATTAAAAATAATAAACAAATATTGTTCATTGCTAGTTTGTGTTAGTTAATACATTAACTAATGCTAACAAATGAAACCTTACCAATTTTGAATTCTGTAGATCTGTGAAAATTAAAATAAATAAAAACATTAAAGAACATTGAGAAACAAATATACTGATCTAAAGGTTCTGTAATAGATTACACAGGTCAGTAAAGAACTCTACACAGCCAAATATTTTATTTTGATCAAAACTATAAATAAGTAGCTGCAAAAGATAAAAAAATTAAATGTGAAACAAGAGACTAAATGTGCATGACGGTATTGCTTGAGGAGATCGAACTAATGATTTTTAGATTTTAATTG
Organism: Chromobotia macracanthus; assembly: GCA_036877525.1. Taxonomy (NCBI): domain Eukaryota; kingdom Metazoa; phylum Chordata; class Actinopteri; order Cypriniformes; family Botiidae; genus Chromobotia; species Chromobotia macracanthus. Next base: position 5,378,985 of record JAZGTH010000019.1, read on the forward strand.
TAAAACATGAAACTTGTGACATACTGTTAAAACATATTTTGAGAAAAGCAATAACTGTACTTGTGCTTCTCTGTTACTTAGGAAGATGAAACTGAAAATTGGTACTCTTGACTAATCTCTATGACAACATTTGGCAGGAATTTTTTAGGAAAAAGGTGATTTTATAACTTACTTAAGTATTGATTATAAAGAGGTCTACATATTTAAAGTTAAAAGTTAACAGCATTTAACAAGAGATTATGTGCCAAGACAGGCCTGTGAAATAATTAAGTGCGCTTAATATCCAAAAGTTTAACAGTTAAATTGGACAACACTTTGGGAAGTTTTTGATCAGAGAACATAGACGCCACACTTTTATTCAGTTAAACAACCAATTTTTCCAATTTTGCAAATGGAACTGCAAAAGTAATTATTGTATTCAAATAGGTTTTCACAAAGTTTCTCGTGACTTTATCCGACCACATTTCTTCTTAGATGCAGGCCGTGATCATGAGAGGTCCCACCACACCCTGCGGAGTCTATTTTTAAGGTTCTCAAAACTATAAATAACTCCATTAATTCTGTTGCTTTAGCAGAGGGAGCATCTGGAAGGCTGAGTGTGGGCACCGGGTTCGATAAGATCACTCACGGATGCGTCACCCTCCCCCTGATTGGATAATGAATCATACATTGAGACTGGAGTGTGCGGGAAAGCCCCACAGAGAAACACAGTGGAGGTTCTATTCAGCGTGAGATTGAGCCCTGGAGATAGTCATCTGGGGGCCGAGGCCCCCACAAACACACACACACACACACACACACATGCAGAATCAAGAGTGCTGAAGTACAGGGTCATCACCCACCACCCCCTCACAGGCAGAGGTTTCACACACTCAGGGCTTTCAGTCACAACTTCCCCGGAGTCCTCCACTGGCTTTGCATCAGAGGAAAAAGCAAAAAGAAAAAAGGGGAAAGATGAATTAAAAGAAAAAGTTTAGTGAACAGTTTGACCCCACAAAAAAATTGCCCTAAACCAGCAACTCTCACGGCACGTCTGTGGCCTGTCGCGCCATGAGAAGATCGAGGGACAATTAATGATGGGAGGAGGAAAATGAGTAAAGAAAAATGAAAGTGTTAAGATTGGTAATACTGTAGGGGAGATCAGGGCTATGTGGTTATGTGGTCACATGGGTAAGTTATATCTCTGTAACAATGTTTTTAGTCTAAATCTAAGCACACAATTTGTTTTTGTATGTTGGCTTCAAAACATTAGAATACATTTTGTGAAATATAGCCCCAGAACTAAAATTCCAATATCAGTTTTTTTTTTTTTTGCAATAATTGTAAATAAGTCTGAACACAAACCAAAGTTTGACTATGTAAAAACTTTTAACCAAAAATGTTGTAGAACAACAGAGGTCTTCTGTTGGGACACACTGGCACAAAAGGTCAACCCTCTGTAAGTGTACTGTATCATATGATCTGTTCTGTTACAGTGTAAAGTGATTTAAAAAAATACCCTGTGAAATATTTACTGCAGTACAAGGTATAACAACAACATATATAATTATTATTATTATATATAATAAATATTCTTAAAGGTTCTTTGCTGGGCTGTAAGGTTGCATAAGGAGCTTTTAATATACACAGAACATTTCCTTGCACTGAAGGTTCTTTGTAGTGGAGAATGGTTCATTAGACTATAAAAATGTAAGAAAAAGGTTCTTTGAAGAACTTTTGACTAAAAGATTCCTTAGGGAACAAACAACAGAACCCTTTTTGACACCTTTATTTTCAAAAGGGTAACCATAATCGCCCATAGTTGTAGAGATATATATATATATATAAGAGAAACAAGGTAAACTCTTAATCCTGTTGAGAGGAACAAAAGAATAAAACAAGGCTGAGGAAGCATACAAGAACAATTCAAGACAACCAAGTTCAAATCAGGATAGATTCAGTAAACACATAAGACTAATGTTGAATAGACAGTGTGGGCGAAAGAGAGACAGACAGAGAGAGACAGACAGTTATAGACCCCCAGCAGTGCCCAGCTTTCTCCTCTGATCTTCTGCTCACACAACACTCATCCATTTACTCATCTGTCTTGGTCTGGTCCCAGGAAGTGACATCATACCCCAGCCATCTATCCCACTACAGGCCGTCTGCAGTCGCCACAATGTCTTCATATTGGCCTGTCAGTGAGCTCATAGTGTCTGCTCAACCCAGACCTTCATCAGCCTCAGATCAGAGCTCAGATCAGTCCTGTGCAGAGCATGTGAAGCTAAACAGCAAACCAGATTAATCATAGACACCACAAGATATAAAACACACTCCTCAGATGAGCTATGTGAACAAAATAAAGGTGTACTCATGACATGCACTTTATATACGGAAAAGAAAAGTGAGTTAATAAAAATGCTGTAGACTGAAAAGTTATTAAAACTACACTGGTACTTCCTGCTTTGTTATAATTTTGTAATCGTACGCCTGGAGAGATGATATTCATTGCAATTAAAATAAACATTTGGGACCATGAGATCCATCAGTTTTTTAGGAAAAAAAAGATCAGCACATCTTCCATTGGATGTTAAATCTAAAATAAATATAAAATAGCATACATAGCAGTTATTACTCACAAGTGGGAAACATGTCACACATAATAAGCCAATTTAAGATGTGAAACATAAATACCCAAATCTGAATGTTTATTCTTCACAAGTTCTGTGAAGGAGAAAGTCTATGAAATTGGTGCAGGGCGCCCTCTAGTGATCTGACGACGGTCTTAATTCAACACCCAGATTTATGTCATATTAACTTATACTTTCTAAACAGAGAGACTACATCCCAATAAACGTCCAGATAACCTTTCTACTACATTTAATGGTGCTTAAAAGATTTAGTTACAATCACAACTTGTCAAATAAATGCTCTGTCTATTCATACTGTGAGGTCTATAAATGTTAGGCCTTTTCTGTCTATAGTGACAATTTCTTACAAAAGCCAAACGTCTTGCTATAAGCCTTACATCTTCCTAAGATGACCACAAACAATTATATCAATTATATCAATTATATAAAAACAATTATATCTACTGGGCCCCTGGACCCCTAAACTCACAGGAGGTTAAGAAAGTATCTATCATCTGTCCAACACACATAAAAATGTATGAATTTAATATAGCTATGTAAGATGCAATACAGATATGCAAATGAAACTGAAACCGTAGAAAATCCGTAATTTGGCTTTTAGTTAACTTGTTAATAATTCATTTTTAGTTTTCAAAAAAAACTTTCCTGTTTAATATTGAGCCTCAGGCTGTCGTTTAATAAACTTTTTTTTGTTTAATTAGCCCATCAAATTAAGAACAAGACAAACTGTGTGTTTATCGTGACAACTTTGCACAACGTGGTTTAAGAAATGTGATTAACAGCCATTTGTGTTATGATGTCAGAATATGATACAGGAAATTATGACGTGAAAAAGAAACTGATCATAATAACACTGCGCAGTATCTTCTGTCTGATTTACACTCATTCAAGTCCCCAATAGTAACATTTTTACTTGCTTGACTTAAAATGAAATATTTGGTCTTTTTGCAAATCTTTTGTTAAGAATTGGTGGTTTAGTTTATGCTTTTCCTGAAATTTACTGACCCTATAAGATAAGAATATCTATATATCTATATCTATATCTATATCTATCTATCTATATATATATATATATATATATATATGACACACACACGTATACATATATACATATATACATATACACATATACGCACATGTATGTATGTATGTATGTATGTATGTATGTATGTATATACATCTTATAGGGTCAGTAAATTTCACGAAAAGCATAAACTAAACCACCAATTCTTATCACAAGATTTGCAAAAAGACCAAATATTTCTTGTATGTATGTATGTATGTATGTATGTTTCGTATACATCGTATAATATGTTGGTTTTGTGCGCCATCTAGCGACAGGACACGATACTTTTACAACACTACAGCTGACGTCATCCTTACACCGCCACAATGGTCTATGAATTCGGGAGATATGAACCAAACGATATAAAACGATGATGTTAAAACTCATAGCCAGTCAATGAAGATAAACAGTGTGATGTATGATTTCATCTTATATATATATATATATTTGTGACCCTGCAATTCAATCCAATGCGAGTGGCTTCATGTCCAGCTGCTTTACTGCCACACCAAACACCAAAATCAACACAATCAGCCTCCAGATTTGCGATTTACAATACTGGCACGATTCAAGAAAAGTTTGCTTTCCTTGCAAACACTTTATAAAGAGGTCACAGCTAGAGCTGGATGTTGATCCATTGACTGCATGCATTCATGCAGATCTTACATCACCTGATCTTGAGATATCACAGAGTTTGATGTCCTCATTTCACACATATATGATTACTGCCCATCTTGAAGTTTTCTCAAGTCTGTCTGAGCACCTTCAACACAGGGAGAAAAGAGGAATGGAAAACCACAGACCCAAACAAGTAAAGCCATGTATCCATCATCCAAATGCAGGAGAAAAATGTCGATTACCTGGCTACATTTACCAATGCACGATGACTGACAGCAAAACTACAATGGAAACGAGTGTATCCCAAACAACGTGATATGGGGGGGACATACATGTATAGTTGTTAGGTCACGAAATAGACTAGCAGAAGCAGACGATGGACCCAAAGCATCTTACCTTGAGTCTGAGATGTTTGCTTGAAAACACAATCTTTCCCAGACAAGATCAAGATCAGCTTTCTCAAGATGTCCGTCAGTCGTGTAAAGCAGCTTTCTGGGCTCTTTTCGTTATTGTCTTCATCCTGAGCATCGTTTTCTCCAGCACTGATCCAGGATGTTGAAGACCTCCATCTGACGCTGTAGGGAGCAGCGTCCCATTTCTCACCTGGTCACTTTAACTCCCATAGGAAAGTGTTTGCTCTGCTTTTATCACAGCTTTACGACTGAATGATTTTAGTTTTTATTTGTTTCCTTTTGCTGGCACAAACAAGACCATTCAGAGTACCGAGTATAAACCTTTTGGGCTTCAAGCCCACAATATTTATGTCCCCCACTCACAATTTCTTGATTTTAGTTGTGCTGATTTACACAAACACTATAGCAGTAATACAAACACAACACCTACTCATTCTTTACTATCATTCAAAACAGTTATGAAAAGCCTTAACAACTATGAAATAACACAAGGGATGATGTATTGTCTAGTAAAAAGAATAAATTAAAACCAAAATTGTTTTTTTTCCCCACTAGCTGCCCTTTGCTTACAGCTCTGCACACTCTCAACCAAACTGATTAAGTTTAACTAAAACTTTAAGATGAACTAAACTAAACTCATTTTTAACAGTATTGAAGGAGGTCATGTTTGATACTTATTGGCATCTATTTATCTATTTTCACTATTTAGTACAACTGGCACCTTTAAAATTAAGATCTTAATTTATGTCCTGCCTCTATAGATGCCAATTTAGGCACATCTAAGCAAAAATCTTTACATCAAAAAATTAAAAACTCGAAACAAATTAAGTTGTTTCTCGTGTATTCTTTCCATAAGTGAACAAAGACAAAGAACATTTAACAATTAAAAGCATTGACTGTTCATTATGACAAAATCATTGAATTAATATTCAATTATACCCACACACCTTAAAACACTACATGTAGACTCGATTTCTAGAGTCCCTTATTATTCACAGAATGAAACAAAGCAACTCCAGGTCCATCGTATAGTGAATGTTTTAATTGCTCTGGAAGAGAATACAAAAATGTGATATTTAAACAGACTAAATTTCAAGTTCTACGTAGCCTTTGTTGGCATACCACTGATATAAGTCAAACAGAAGGGAGCACTCAAACTCAAATCAGGAACCACTCCTTAACAATTAGTGTCAGCCCTAAATCTCACCTGGGGCCAGAGGTACTAAAAAAAAAAATTCACAACAGAACTGTTCAGAAGTCAGTCATATTCTTTAACATACAGTAGCAATTAGTTTATTAGAGGCAGAGGGAAATCTGACCTCATATCAGGGATTACATTCAAAACATTTACTAGCAGTTGTGCCCAAGAGCTGATCAGGGCTCTGAGTCCTTCCCTGTTCATATGTGCGTTAGCTGCAAACACTGATCCCAGATCAGCAGACCAACTGAAATGTTGCAGAAAACCTTTACAAATATATGGCCAAAATACACAAACTTTCTTTAAAAAAAAAAAACAAAAAAAAACAAAACTAAACTTCAGCATAACTCAGCCATTGCAAACTCTTAGCTAAAAACAAAATGTCACATGGACGGTAAATTAGCTTCACTATTCCTCCAAATGGGGTAAAAACTAAACCTGGCATATCCATCATTTAGTTTTATTAACTTTGGTCTTAAACCCTAATCGCCAACCATGTCTTTTATTCTACAAACTTATTACACAGATCTTAAACAAATCTGTGCTATTCCTCACATATACAAAGACAAAACTGTATGTGAATGCTGTGTGTAGGTCACAGCACCTACATACACCACCATGACTTTTGTGAACGCTGATTTGAGATCAGCTGAATGGCCCTGAGCTTTGTAATTCATGCGAGTCACAAGACACGAGACTGTTCGCAGGTGAAGGGCTCTCACCGTACAAACACCAAATGAAAAAGCTGCCCATTTCTGTTCTCTTAAGGCTTGCAAAGATCTGTCTTGTTATTCCACTGCTATAAAATGAGCTGTCTTGTTAAAATTATACATTATATAATAACGGACATGTTCAAAGCATGGAATTGGTAACTGGGTTTGAATTCTACTGACTGATCATTATGTGCTCAGAACAGAATGGGCTAACAATGACACATACGCCCAAAGCAACATTGTAGGATCGTTCAATGCTATTAGGAAACAGTTATCAGAAAGCTCTTAAAAGTGTAGAAGAAATTTGTAGTTTATTTACAACTCAAGTCACTAGTGCCATAAGTTCTCACATTAAAAATGTTTCACAATCTCAGAGTTAATTGTTTCCTCCTCAGTCATTTTGCTTCTGTCTTAAGCTCTGTATTTCTCAGGTTATATATGTTTGAGTGGTTGGGTATCACGGTCGATTATCACCATTATTTTGGCAGACAAACTTCCAGCTACCTCCAACAGAGGAAAGAGATGTTTCAGGTTGAAAAAAAAAAATACACTGGTAAAAGTGTGTATCCCTCACTCAATGTACATCATAACACAAGGGTGGCGTTGAGGAGATTAAGACACCATTGTGAAAAAGATTTCAAAAGGGGAGTAAAGTTAAAGTAGAAGATGATGGATTTAAAAACATGCTATTTTGGGGAAACCCTGCTCACTCCATTTAGACATTACTGTACCAATGTCTTAGCAGCACGAGACCCCTGAAAGATCCACAGCAATCGTTTGTTAGGGGCCGTGGGTAACCAATTCATCTCTGATCCCTCGGTAAAGAGGTGTCATACATACTCTATTGGAGTGTTGTGAAATTCTGAACATAAAAAAAGTCACTCTGTGTGGTGTGGCTTTGGATGAAGATTCATACATGTAGTTTATAAACAAGGCTAGTGAGAGGTAGATGCTTTTAGAGAAGAAAGTACCTCCGTAATGTGGCCCCAACAGCAGAAGACTAATATTAATGAAAAAAAAAAAACAACAAATCACAATCTCTAAGGACAGGAAGTGGGTTTTATCCACTACGTAGTGACTCATTTGAGAAAATGCTGTGTGGGGTCCATTAATGGGGTGGTACACAGTGAAAGGGACGTGGCTAAAGAGATGATCTGTATCACTCGTCAGTTAGTCACTCTAGTTCATTTTTTCTCTCTACGCCTAAGACGATCAGTCGGTATTGGACAAGCATTTTGTTTGCCTCTCATAAATCTCTGTTAGTTCATTAAAATGGTCAATGTTTATACACTAGCATATTAAGTTATATCTATAGTTTATTATTTATATATCCCTACAAATGTTGCATTGAAGAGATTAATATTTTTCATTCTTTTTTAAATTTGTGTTTGTAAAAGAAGGGTAACTGCACACAGGGCAGCTCAATGCCTGAGGCTGGACTGCAGGGTTAATGGTTGTTCAGTGGACACCTTCAGTTCTCTTTCTTGGCCTCTATATTGCCGTAGCTGGAGCCCGTCTTCTTTACTTCAGTTACTCCAATGAGCCGACGGACTGCTACAGAAGCTGAGGAGAGAGAGAGAGAGAGAGACAGAGAGTCAAAGAAAAAACAGTATAAGTGAGGACATCAACAAACTGATTTTCAACGTACTACTGTCATTTGTAATTTAGGGGTCGGGGATGTTGTCATTCTTGAAAGCATTTGAATGGACAAAAAACATTTCTTATTGATTTTTCTAGGACAGACCGTAAATGTTTATGCTATATACCTGTTAAAGGTTAATTGTCAACTTCACAGAGCACATGAGGACATCGCTTTGAATGCAAGACCGCGTCAGTTCTTGAATCACTTTATTAGTGTGTGCATTTCGTGGAAAGCAAACCCGACCTTTTGCTAGTGGCATGCTCGAGTTGAGCTCTAGAAACAATGGTGATAAATCCTAAAACTAACCGACAATGAGAAAGATCATGAAGCCAATGATGAGGAGCGGGGAGCCGCTGACAAAGACGTCCCAGGCGAAGTTAATAAGTGGAGAAAGCAGAAGTGTCGCCCAGAACAGGAAGTTCAGCAGCGTCCAAACTCGTCGTTTGGGTTTAATGGTGGGTCCCGGGTAACAGCCCTCCCTCTCATAATGTTCTTGTAATGCATCCTTAAAAAAACAGAGATATGGAATAATAAATTGTAGCCCATGTCAATCCAACAATTAAACCAGACTGTAACAAATTCAAGACTGCGTTTCAGACCTTCTCTTGGTAGAGCTTGTGTAACCAGTTGGCACACTCCTTTTCATCGTCTGGAATGTCCTCGACAGGGAAGCGTCTGTGGACGGTACAGTGGGGAAGTGGCGTGAGCGCAGCATACTACAAATGCCACTAGAGGGCGCTACACTGTATACAGCCAGGTTGGCTGGCCAAGCCCAAATCTATTCTCCAATTAGATTTAGACTGTAATGAATTCACATTGGGAATCTGAACTGAGAACAGCTGTAGAAGCAGTATGTGTGACTGTGGCTCACCTGACGCTCATATCTGCTCTGTATTTCTTCCCACTCACGATGCCCAGCAATGTTGGGTTCTGTTTGTCTTTGAAGTTCAGTGTGACGTCATACACAGCTTTTACTGTTAAAACAGCAAAGACAAGCACAGAGAACATAAGTCTCCTAAATGCATGCAGGAAATACTGTTTTCTATATTTCTATATCTGTGAGACATACACAAAATAAAATTGAGAATTGCCCCATTTAAATTTTATGCAAACACAGTCTTCAGTCACAGCCTCTAGTTATATAGCAGGTGCCAGACCAAATATCTCTGCACCACAGGGGTGCTAAACGTGAGGGGACCGTCTCATTACAGTCTGAAAATCTGAATTCTGTAAAGAGTGTTAGCTTGCATCATCAGTTTCTAGACGCCCAGTGCTTTGGGTTTAGGAATCCGCTAAGCCGCCGGCTAAAAGCACATTAGCAGCCTGTGTATCGGCATACAAGAACATTATTGTTGGACATTAGAGGTCTGGAAGCTAGTTAGAAATGTGCTACAAAAGAGAAACTTCACATTTTTATAGTCGTTCCAGTCTGAAAGACTAGACACAACTGTCAACCTCTGAACCTTTTTCTACTGCCTTTGTTAATTAAAGCAGTCTTTTATTTGACTGCAGTTTTCTGAAAGAACGACTACAGAAAATCTTCTAAAAAGAAGATATTTTGAAGTTTGTTGGTTACCAAACAAGAGTGGTACCCACTGACTTCCCTTTTATAAACACAAAACCACTGATAAATTTCTCAAAATATCTCCTTTTGTGTTCCACAGAAGATAAAGTCATAGGTTTGGTATAACATGAGGGTGGATACATTTTTGGGTGAACTATCCCTTTAACAAGCGTATGGAACTTCTTCAAACAGACAATGCTGTCTGTGTTTATGGGATGTTTCGGAAAGCAGCTTTCTGCGAAATCCTTGGAATATGTTGTTTTCACAAGTGCATGTAAATGTACAGAGATCATTTGCTTTGTTTTTTTAATTTTATTTGTCGAACCTGTTCCCTTGAGGCAGTGCAGTGTAGTGGTGAATCCTTTGGTGCGGGGCAGCAGGTGATACTTGAGTTTGGGAAGGCCTTTAGACTCGGCCACCTGCATGCTGATCTGGTGTTTCTTCTCCGTGAACCTCGTTCCTTCACAGTACAACAGGAACTGCAGAACACACACACACACACACACACACACACACACACACACACACACAACAAAAAAAAAAAAAAAAAACACACACACACACACACACACACACACACACACACACACACACACACGTCTCTTGAATCAGTGTTAAACAGAGTAATCTCATTACCGTGTAATCACAGCCTCTCGTTGCCAGTGGAAACTTCTAACCGCGTCATACATGACCTCACCACCAGTTGATCCTCAGTTTAGCAAGACTAACCAATATCCTAACACACACTGACAACAAGATCAAACTACCTGATTCACAATGACAAATATGCACCACACAAACCACCATTATTATTGTCCTGAACAAACAGACAGTTAGACATAAATTGACGTTAACAATTAACTAACAAGTTGCAATAAACTACTTGAAGTACTTTTCGGTAGTTATGTTGACATTTCATTCCATGTTTATTGACAGGTTGCAACATTTTGCAATCAATTTAATTTCAGTCGTTACTTATCCATCTATGCAATTTAAATTTGCTTCATTATATTTCTCCATAAATGACACATTAAAGAGGCATCTTAACTCAATCAAGTGGTCAAACTGAGAGTCTGAGACAGTCTTCAAGTTAATTATCGGCTCAGTGGAGCAAGTAGCTAGTATACTACTCACCCACATGTATTCTGGGTAATCTTTGAGACGGTTTAGTCCACTGAAGACAGTTTCCCGATCCTCCTCCCACTTTCTCTTGCAGAAAACGATTTCCAGGAAGTACCACGTCCAGCCAACCAGTGGCACTTTCAGCAGTTCATGTTTAGCCAAAACCTTAGAGCTCTGGACAGGGAAAGAGAAGAGAGCGTAACGAAAAATGCACATGAAGGAGGAAAGACAACGAAAACAGTCAAAGTAACCATTTACAAAACAGCACACATTCACATTCTGTCACAAATGTCACATTTCCAACAGCGAAGCAACAGACTGTCTGCCTGTAAACCTAGCTGTCATGGTCATTAAAGTCACAGACAGGATGTAAAATGTTAACGGATTTAAATTTATTTACAACATAAATGTTAGCATTTATTTACTACTGCAATTTTTTTATTTTTTAAGTCTCCAACGAGGTCCACAGGCCTATAGGCCAAGCTTACTAGATTTTGAGATGCAGCCCTATACGTTCATAGCACCATCCCTGTTTAGTGCTGACTGTCCTCTCTGCTTCTCAGAACTCACCCCCAGCACGCCGTATCTCTCACACATGGTCCAGCCACACAGGAAGTCGATCTCATAGTTGTGGTTGAGAATGATGATCACATGCTCCTTACCGAACATATCGACCGTGGCCTGATCGGTGTACAGCGTACACTCGGTGCCAGACCACCATTCCAGCAACATCACCAGCTCTGTGTTTGCAAATAAAGAGAATTTTTAATAGAGATAAAAGCATGTTACTTTAAAAAAAAACACTGCATATTATTATATATATTATAACTCTCGAATAAAATGAAACGCAACATTCCTTACGTTGCACAGGACAGAACAGTAACTGTCTGAAATAAGTAACATTCATATGTATCTGATTTAAAGACAAGTACGAACATGCTTGATACCTAAATGACTGATATTAGTAACAAAAAAAACCTTGGGCTAAAAAAAGAAATACTTAGGCTAAAAGCACTTAAACACTTACACATGCACAAATTTCACTTACTGAACAGTGCAAAGTGCTTGATACACTGCAAACCTCCATACCGAGTACGTAAAAGCATATGCAGGACTTTAAGCATTTTGTGTTTAAGGGTGCAAAGAACCATTTCATTACTTTTATGCATTTGGAAGACAATTTAAACCAAAGCGACTTTCAGTGCATTTAAGCTGTACGTTTTAACAGAATGCCTTCACTGGAAACTGAACCCTTGACTTTGGTGTTGCTAGCGTCATATGCTACCAGTTGAACTACAGGAACACAGAGACAAAAACAGACACAAACTAATTGACAAAATCTGCCTTGACCATTAATCACCTTGAGAACAAAATACATGGGCAAAAATAAATTGATAACACTTAATAATAACTTTCCTAAGTTGTTAACAAACATTACAACGCCTAACAGATTAGTATTTAAGAAACACTGAATGCATTTTTTATATTGTTGATCTAATTGTCTAATGCCTCCTTATACAACAGCAAACTACTGTTTAAAGACGCCATCTCTGTTGACTAGATAGAGAGCAACAAAAAGCAGCCAACTGCAGTACAAACTGCATGTGAGTTTATCGCCTCACCCACAAATGCTTGCAAGGCACAGCCCTAATACACAAACGTCTCGTGCTTAACTCAATGCGCTGCACACTTAACAATACTCACGGCTCCACAGCGAGTAGGAGAGTCTGGTGTTGATTTTGCGGTACAGTTGTTTGTCGATGGGCCAGAGGATGCAGGTGCAGAGCTGAGTGAAGTTGATGATGAGGCCGCTCACCACGAACACAAAGCCGATCAAGAGCTGCAGGATGAACAGGCTCTTCAGCCACCCAACCACACCCATGACTGAGAACCCCTACACACACCCTCCCACACACACTCACGCACACTCACACTCGCTCACTATTGAGAAAGAGGACCAGAGACACAAGGTTGACCCCAAATCACAGATTCTGTAAGGTTACACTGATTAAATTACATTACACACGTGATAACTGTTCCGGTTACCCTTACATTCTGACCAATGAATTTTCCATGCTTTTCCCAGTCGTTCAAGAGTACTAGGTATGGGTTTTTAAAAATATCTTGGTTAAGAAATACAGTCGTGTAGAAGAATTTTGGTGGCACTTTACTTCACAACCCATACTGGGTACATGCAGTTTCTAGTATTTGGTTAGGTAAGTACATTGTAAGATAAAGTGCAATCTAAATTTTGGAATAATAATATTTTGGGATTGATAATATTTTGGGATTGATATTCATTATCTAATTTTCCATGACTACAATGTTATTATATAATGTCTATGTTTTTTCCACAACTCAACAACATAATTGTAACATTCCCTCTTATTTCCATATATATTCTGTGACAGAACCCTGATGGTTTGCGTCACTTCTCTGGCCTCTGTTGCCACTGATATAGTTTGCAATATTGTAACCAAACAATTTTCATTAGCTTACCTAAACAAAATATTCTGAAAAATAGTCTGAAAAGCCTGTTACCTGGTATTACCTTTAAAAGAACCGTTTTATAACAGCAATATCACACTAGGAACCATGCCGTTGTACCGAATATCAGCACAGATGTGATTTACTCATAGATTTGCATATTGGCACAGACTGATAAAATAGCTCATTTGATAATGCTCGAGATTTACTAACATTTGGATGAGTGTCAAACTCAGTCTTACAAATCAACCCAGTTAACAATTGTGTTTAGCTAATTTGCCTGTTTAATTGTAAAATTTTAACTCACCACACCGGGTTCTTGTCTACAACCCTCTTTTACACGGCCCCTCACTTAGCACCACCGACCTGAAAGACAAAGCAAAGAGAGAGAGAACATTGTAGAGCATTTAGGATACCAAAGCTTAACTTATTTTAGCCCGTCATAGTTATAAAACAACACATTTAGTTGCGTTTTTACTTCTGGGCTCCTTCCTGAGACACAGAATCAACTGTCAAGTAAGTGAGAGTTCATGACTGCAGACCCTTAGGGCAGCGAAAATTCCTACACGCTAGCACTGCATTCGCACAAACGCACACCCTCCCACCCAGCTGGATATCAGTCACCTCCTCCAATTTCTCTCTCACCCACATTTCTGCAACCTCTCCTCTCCCTGCTGCGTCTCATGCACTCCCCACTTCAGAAACGTACATAACCCTCCCAACACATTAATCACTCAACACAATCACACAAACATTTTCGCATAATCCCAAATCTGTGTGCATCTTGCCAAGTAACCTTTTAAAGCACTGCTTAAGGACAAAGTGTTTGTGAAAACAAGGCTGAAGTGAAACAGCTTCATGCAGGAAAGCTGCCTGCGCTTTAATCTGATACTCAGGATGAAGTTGCCAAACTGCTTCTAACTGCCCGTCTCATAACCCACAGGTGACCTGTCTGTAAAATGCAGTTTACCGTCTGCCGTGATGTAAATCGGAGGTAATATCACATTTTCAAAGTAATAAAATAAAAAAAAAAAAAAAAAAGTGTATTTTACTGTCTGCTATACATACATATATATACATGTTTGTCAAGCACATTGTTTTACATTTTCCAGTTAAAAGGTCTGATGTTTAATGGTGTATTTATGGATGAAAAGTCATAAGGCCCAAGTCATATCTATAAACCACAACATATACATTTTATATGTACATAAATGTATACATATATAAAAAATAATTTTGTGTTGCATCACAAGGACCAGAGAGTAAAAGTTTAAATCCATGTAGCTCAAGTCTCTCACTCAACAAAACCTCATATCACGCATGACAAACAAAACATATACCACTAACCTCGGCTGAAGATCCACAGGCTGTGTCCTAGCGCTGAATTTAGCAAGGACAGAAACACATGTGAAAGATTGGGAAAGAAGAGAGAGAGAGACAAAGAGAGATAGACAGAAAGAAAGGGTAGCCAAGGAAAGAGTTGAACTCTGTCCTCCTAACCACCACTGTATGCACGAAAATAAACTTTGCACCAAACTTAAGTGTGTGTGTGTGTGTGGCTGGAAAGATGTTGAGAGATAAAAACAAGTATAAACGGCACATTTAAGAACAAGAAAGAATGAAACCTGAATCCAAAACACACCAAGTGTGTCAGAGTGTGTGTGCGAGGGGGAGTGTATTAAAGATCACCTGCCCAAATTCTTTTGGCAGAATACAGGCTCAGACAACAAGAAATGGGAGCAACTGTGGATTAATACTGACACACACAAGCTCATCCCGCCATCACTGTCAGCTGAGACCATTAGTGCTACAGACATTAGCCAAACTGAGCGTTCTCTTGTTCTGCTGTGAATTATGGGGAGGAGAAGGGTTATTTCGGGACTAAAATTTGTAACGACTATTGTGTCTCACTGGTTCTGATCTACTATAGCTTTTAACAGATTTATTCCATGCAACACAAGTTATTTATAATTTACAATAAGAGTGAATAGGCATGGCCACCATCATAAAAGTGGTTGATGCAGTCTCAGTCTCTTGAACGTGTGTAAATGTGCACAAGATCTAAGAAAATATCCATTTCAATCTTAGCCTGTTCCTCACACCAAGATTAGGTAAAGCTGTAGAAGACTTAAAGTACAAAGGTCATGTGGACAACTGTTTATAGCTTGCTTCTCATTTTGTGTTAACAGCACGGGGAAAACACAGGGAAAGAAAAGAGGAGATTAGAGATGGATGGATAAACCAACTTATGTGGAAACGGCCGTCAGGTCTGCATCACTAGCCAGCCTGGAGCCATCTTTAAATATAGGACAAGATGGCCACAATGTACCTCTCTGAAGGTAACATCATATCTTACAGAAAAAAAAAAAAACAATCAATGGACCCTTAGGTAGCACAGTCTCACATAAAGGGCCGAAGGAAAGCAGCCTGGTAATGTTCCATATGGTTTATAAGCACTGACCTGAGCAAAAGGTCTTAGATTTCAGATACAATGAATGCAAAAATTGCATTCAGCCCTGTTATACTCTGAAAAGCATTTGACTATCTGTGCAAAACAAAGAACACATCAGAATCTATGAGACATCTTTTGACTTTCTTGTCTTTTCAGCAACACCTTAACAATAAGATCAGCCCTCTAAACATCCACAAACAACAGGGGGGAGCGAGAAACTACACACCAGCAAATTAAAGTCTTAGGAAAAGGGCTTAAGTTAGAGACACCAATGTGTCCAAGCCAATAATCCTCCACCTAAGCAGCAGGTGGTATAATTAATCCACAGTCTCTTTTAGACGACCATTAGCTGGACTCACCAGTAGGCGTAGTAGGCCACTGCCATGACCACTAACGCCCCACAGATCCCTGTGAAGATCATTACAGCCCCCTGGTTCAGCATCTTTGCTTCTGGCAGTTGCCCTTAACAGTTATTAAGCAACTTCCTCTGGTTCTGTTCAAAGACAGTCAGGTGGTTTTGGTCTCAACAGGCTTGGAGACAAACAAGTGCAAGAAATGTTCCTGAGCTTGGCCCAGAAATCCTTTTAAAATGATGAATGAGGTTCCATCTTCTTTTCAAGACAAAGAAACCGGTGTCACTCGTGCTACTGCCACATGCCAGTAATGTGGATGGAGAATCTTTCTGATGATGCGAGCAGGAGGAGAACCAAATCCCATAAATGGAGCAAGAGCTGCCACTCAATACCACACTGAAGGAGAACGTATGAAGCACTCAATCTTCTGCCAAACTTCACCGAACTTTAAGACGGTATTGCAAAATGCTATCTGAACTCACAAACACAGTTACAAGTACCAGTTCTTTAGGAAGATTCAACAGACTTCAACCGTATAGTGGACATACCAGCAGCCCTCAGATAAGCCTGAGAGAGCCGTTCTCAACATCCTGTGCACCCTCCTCTTCTGTAATCTCCTCTGGATTAGATTACTCACGATTAGCATTCTGGAACACTTTGCTGAAGTCACGATGCGTTTATCAACCTCCAGCAGACCGAGATGGTTTGAACAGAGCGTTTTACCACAGAGCAATGATGCCACCTTTAGCCAGCAGGAGGAGCCTTTTGGGTCAAGCCTACCCTTGAGCATTCACAAGCAGAAGTACAATGAAGCGTAAAACAAGAAGGGCTCCAGTCTTCTTGGGTGTGGGGCATCATGTTGGTCAACCTTCTCTTGGCCTTGCAGCAGATCTGTGAACTGTGTCTGGGTATTCAAAGTCGACTAGGCCCTGAGTCCGGTTTAGATGAGGTGATGATAAAGATGATCAGGCAAGGTTGTGGCTCAGAGCAATGACTGCTCCACTGCATTACTGGCAGAACACATCATGCCACAGGCCTTTGTGCCACATAATGGCCTCAGATCTCCTCCTCTTATTTATTCAGCTTCTCCCACCCCTGCTCACTTTCACTCATTATTTCCTCTGTCCGTTTTCATCTCTACATCTGTCCGTCTTTGATTATGCTGCACCGACGAACCCTGTATACCTACATTAAACACAGATTCTCAATTTCAAAAAGGTCTGCTCTGTGTCAACATAACAGGGCTTGAGAATTTATAAGCAATGATAGAGGCTCCTAGTAAAAAGGCAAACTTGTATTGTAAGAAACCAAGGACAAAGTATAATTTACCTTGCTGATGCCATGACCATCTGGGACAGAAAAGAGGAACAAAAGAGCTGCATTAACTAGCATCAAAAGCTGTGAAGGCCTTCCTTTCCCTTGACCCAGCTGAATCAAAATGTGAAATAGGGGTATTTACTGTCTATGAAAGGCAATACACGTTTTTGCATTGCAAGTGAATCTTTTGTTTCCTGTAGCTGTAGTCTATGAGAGCCCTGTCTGAGGGTCCATGTTGTCTTTAATGCACAATGTCCTACACATAAGGGTGTTTTCTGGTGAAAGGGCATATCAGGCAAGGTCGGGAGAAGTGATAAGACTCGTAGCATAAAATGTGCTTTATGGGCCACATTACACCAAAGCAACGTGTTGAACTGCAACCTACAGCTACAGCTTATCTGTCTGTTACACATACAAGCAAACATTCTTAGAGTTCCCCAGAGTGTTTGAGGCAAAAGATATCCACTCTTCATCCCAGCTGTTTTCATGTACACACTGAAGAAATGAAAGGTTGTTCTGGGTGGCTGAGAGAACGTTGCTAGATAGTTGCTTACTAAATAAAGTCATCTGAAACTCTTTTTATGATATGTTTGAGTCACAACAACTTACCCATACCAAAATTAACCATGGTTTTGCTACAGTAAAAGTCTGTCTAGTAACCATGTTTTTTGGTGCATTGGTTCCCATTTAAATAACCACAGTTTTAATACAAATACCATGGTAAAAACATGCCTAATTTGAGATTATCATAGTTTAACTATAGTAAGCATGTTTTTTTAGGTGTACATTGTAGTAAAGCTATGGTTCATTTTCGTAAGGGTATGGGTGGGTTAACAGTTAACTGTTAAGAGGATAAAAACATCTGACCCTCATTCTAACCTTGCAAAGCAAAGTTGCCCAACAACAGCATCACAACATGTCAATCAAGATGGTAGATACGGCTGCTGTTTTCTACCCACCGTGCAGATTCATAGTGGTAGGTTTAATGAACTAGCTGGATCAGATTAAAGATACGGTTAGAAAGGCGGAAGTCTACACAACATCGCTTTTAAAAGTCATATCCATGGTTACACCCACTAAACGTCTTAAATCAAATGATCATCTTTTATCTTTTTATCTTAAATAAGCATATTTAAGAATGCTCCCAAATTCTGTCCAACTAAACAGTGCAGTTGCAGTCAATGCAGTCAAAATTAAACAGATATCAATGTATTAACTTTTCGTTGTGGCAATACCATTATGTTGCCATGGTCACAATATCATGGCACTGGCACAGCGCGGTCTAGTCAACATGGTAGCTATGAGCTCACAAACAAATTTAACTCCAGCAAGCCAAATATCAATGTCAAAACCATTTCAACAGATGCTTCATCCTGAGCCAGTTCATTTGGTTGGTTTCAACTGTTTGCTGACTGCGAAGCTTTGAAGGATCCTGCCATGCAGACAAAATAGTGCCAGATTATTATACGAGTGTAATTGCAAAACAATGTTGTATTTGCCCTCTTTCAAATGAGTTTTTACAGCTGGATCACTACTGTTTAATGAAAGAGAATTAACCAAAACCAAATAGTGGTGTGTGTGTGTGTTTATTTATTGGGAAACACTTTACAATAAGGTTTTATTTGTTAACATTAGTTAATGCATGATCTTACATGTACAAAACATTTTCTGAGCCGTCATTAATCTTTCCTAACATTAGCTCATGCAAACACAATTGCATATTCTTCATGTTAGTTCATTGTGCATTAAAAACCTTATATTAAAGCGTTACCATTTCCTTAGATAAACCATCAAAAAGAATAACATGTCTGATTATTATCAACGTAGAAATGGCAAGCGTTTCAAAAACAATTACACGATTACATTACAGACTTAAACCTGCAGTTAAAGCCATCAGCACTATTACAATATCGACAAATTGTCATTTCTGCACAAGAAACGCTGAATAAGAACAAGCGCAGTCGAGAGCAGCCTGTGAACTTTAGTAACCCCGATAATCGCACGATAATGACGTGTACGCAGCCCGTGCATCACCGATTCACAACCACGAATCGAGCACAAAAACACGCAAACGATCATCGTGAGAAAGATGAGAAAGATGCACATCTTAAACCCATGTCTTAAACACACCGGTTTGCATGGGTTATTCCCAGCAGCGATCTGTATAAACATGCCGATCCTGTAAACCGGCCACTGCAGCACCAGCGCCTGCATCCAACGTCACCGTGCATTGAACAAAATAATAACAGCAATAATAAAAATAATAAAAATAAACAGGGATGCGTCTGTCAATGTTAATAACAGCAGGGTCGGGGGGTTTAAAGTAAAGTCAACATTGCATGCGTGTGCATTACCCGTTTTAATGTCATCAGCGGATCTGCGGGGAGGATTCGTGCTCTTCTGCTTCATGCGATCCAGCTTCACAGCCTTTAATAATATGGTGGGAGACTTTTGCGTCTTTATCCTCTCTGGGGTGCTGTTGTTCACACCGTGTCCGCAGGTTGCCATCCACACATGCACAACGCAGCCGTGGGACTTCCTGTCCGACCGCCTCCCCTCCTCGGCTGGAAACAATGGCGCTTTGTGGTTCCGCCTCATCAGTCTGCCGACCTGATCCATAAAGTCCTCTGGAGAGGACTTTATAGTGCTTTATAGGACTGAGTAGTCGTGATTAAAATGAACTTGTGTCTGGTGATGCCAGCCCAATCAGCAGGCCATTGGAGATTTGTCTTTACATATGAATAATGGATGCAATTATATGATTGTCTGGTATAATTACAGGATGGGGTCTGGTTAATGTAAGCTCAGATACGTTACAGCACATCATCCAGTGAAACTGAGAGAAATCTTCCACAACCAATAGACATCTGCATGATCGATGCATAATATTGTTCATATTTATATTGGCAATAAAGGCATACATATTGCTGTTTGCAGTGATCCTATGTGTTTGTCCTAAAATGACTCTGATTTACATTTGTTACAGTAGCTGATAAATACAATATATACTCTTCTACAAAAAAAAGGATGACATTAGCAGTTTAATCGCAGGGTCACCGCATGATTGTAAAAGATCAGAGATTGTTATAAAAAGAAATATGCATTTAAATATATTTTGGCACACTTGTGTATATTTTAATATTTCGCATTTATCACCAGGGATGGTGGCGAGCACCCCCCCTACACAAATACATTCAAATGTTTAATATAATAGATATTTTCTTTATTGCATTATAACATACATACATTAGAAATGTGGATTTGTACACTACAATCTTTATCGTTACATATTATAAAATATTCAGAATATGAAACCAAAGCACTGAAAACATTACTAAACATTTATTTTTATTGTCTGTTCTGACCCCATTCATAAACAAAAAAACAACAAATAAACAACTGTTTTCTGATACCAACCGTGTCAACAAAAAGAAAACGAAGTGCATTGTGAAGCAGTAATGTTTCAGGAACAGACGTATTTACAGAGGAATAATGATGGCACCGTGTCACTCTGACTTAATGATGTCATTGAAATTCAGATCTGGGGCTTGTCTGCTCCTCTGCAGGGAGGAGTGTCATCTCCTGTACTCAGAATCTTCTTTAAAGAGTAATGTTGAGAAGAGTACATTACAGTGAGCACTGTGAATTAAACACTTGTTTTACAGATGGTGATTTCACACTGAGAGACCAACACAACAAATCATTTGTTAAATTCTACACTTTTCTAGGTGTCCTGTACCTCAGCTTCTGCTCTGTTCACGAAGCAGACACACACACACAAAAAAAACCTTTTAAGAATTGGAGTCACGTATTCGCAACTAATGTTCGAATAGCTGTTTTTTCGCACTAGCGGGATTGATATGTCATCTAAATGTGCTTTGTACATATCGTAAAGGCAGGACCAGTTCCAAGCCTTGTAATGGAAGGCAGCTAAAAATACAAAGTTTGAATATAAACCCAGGGAACTACAGGGAATGGGATGTACATATGAAGTATACATCCAAGCAATATAACAGGGAATCATATGGAGTTATATTGTGCCCGCTCATCAGGTTAAAAATAAACAGCAATAAAGCACCTCAAATACTAAAGATCACGTCTATAGGACAGTTTGTTTATGGAATAATATGGCAGGTGGGAGGGTTTCGATTTTTTTTCCCAGACGATAAGCTCCCATCCACTAGAGGGAACTCTGTGTCATTTGGTCATCGTTGATCCACAGTCTTACAACAGACAACACACAATTTCCACAGACCAATATACATTTTACATACATTATGTATACAGAACAAACAAAAATGTTGTAGTTCACCCCAAAATTTCTTACTTCCCTCAGGGAATTAACTAGACATCACTGTGATAACAGTCAAAATATTTGGCTGCCCACTAAGAGAGCGAGATGCATCTTCTAAATCTGCTTCAGTATTCCTTGAAGTCAAGCCTTTCAAGAGACAGCTACAACATACATCAGAACAATTCTCTAAAACTACTGATTTTTTTATTTAGTTTACTTTTTTTGCTCAGCACACGATACCAGTGGCTGGTCTACGAATTAGCTTTGTCTTTTCACAGTTAACACATCAAGTAGGCTCTCGTAGTAAGCATGTCGTTGACATCTTTATATACACAAGTTAACATGCTTGTTCAGACAGAACCAAGAACTAAGGCCAACTGCTCACCAAGGCACCTGCAGGCAGCAATGGCCATTTTGTGCCAATCTAGCATCAGTTCCTGCTACACTAAACTTGTGGAAGTTTCATCAGAGACAGTGTTAATATAATCCACTGTATACCACCTCATAGTCAACGTTCATGTACACATAAGAAGTTACATAACAGCTAAATAACGAATGAAACACACAAGCATTATTGAACAAGCGATACTGAGCCCTGATTAGTCCTGCACATGACCTAAACGGTTTTTTCTTTTTTTTTTTGCAGTGGAAATGAGTGAATCTTATGTTATGAAATAAGTTCACACCAAAATCAAAAGAAAGAAGAAACCTATAAAGAAGCAATTTTTAAGACCATTAAACCTATTAGCTTTTTGACATTATATAGTTGGCATTAAAACATTTGACATATTTTAATGCCAACTAATGCCTCGCTAATTCCTCATTACCACAGTGGAAAAACTGATGTTGATTTTAATAATGATGTTATTAATTTTTAAGCATTTATACACTCTGGAATTACTTTGCTTTATGGTAACTATGTTAATATAAATAAAAAAAACTATGAAATTACAAAACACAATTCAAAAATGATTAGAGAATGAACAGATGGATCAAAATCTATTTTGGAAGATCATTAGCTGTGTGTGAAACAAAAATCCAGAAAAATACAACTATTAAGTAATAACAATAGTTAAAAAATCTGGAAAACTTCTGTTTGTGTTGTAGAATATATCAGATATAGATGGTGAAAGAAACAGATGGTGCCTGAATCTCCTTATAGAATGAACAAAGGTGAGCAAGTCTGATTCAATATAAAACTCATCTGCCTTTTATTTTTTTTCACAGCGCTGGAACCGTGAACCGCTCTCTGACACAGTGAGTGCAGGTCACCAGACTCGCACATACACACGGCTATCTGTCAAGGCATTTTACGAAGTCTCTTCCTTCACAATATGAAAATATTGTCAAATAAAAAGTTAAAAACTTTAAAGTTTCTTCTGTTTCTACAAACAAGTAGATTATCGATGCAAATACAATCATTTAAAGAAAATAAGACTGATAATATTAGTTACACTAATAAACAAAAATTACATGAAATGTTAGAAGTTCCTCCTTTAAAAATGCTTGATGCAAATGAAAAAAATGGAAAATGAAATCCTACATATGAGCAAGGCCAGAAATGATTACAGTACATCATCTCATCACCAAAAACATCAAAGTCACAAAATACAGCAGTGTGTCTTTTCGATAAAATCTCCCGTTTCGGGAAAATAGTCACAAAAACGAACAATAAAATACACAGATTTTAGACAATAGTTGGATTCGTTCACACAAGTTAGTGCTTTGGGTCTGTAATACCCATTTTGAGTTTGGCCACAAAAATGTTCTTTTAAGGTAGGTACAACTATCACAAAGAAATGTCCTGGTCATATTTTACGCCAAAAGCAAAAAAGCTTATTTTAATACCATCTGCTGTATTTTCACCGCAACATTATTTTCAATTAACTACGTCTTATTACTGTCACAAGCTACTGAAAATCCTGTCTGGACACATTTTATTAATTAAAATCATCTAACGTTCAAACATGCTGTACACATTTTTAACTGGACTTAAAATAAGCACTTTGAATATACTTTGAATATAATTATTATTGTGTTGGTTTACAATAACGACACTGAGCTTTTTTACACAATGATTCTCAATAATACTTCATGTTTTATAACTGTAACTTTAACCTGATCCCATGAGAGAATGTAACTACTTTATGTGGTGGCTATTTCATATGAATTCGTACAAAAACATACGTTTTGGAGAAAGAGCAAGCATGAAGATCCACCCCAACCATTACTGGGGTGAAAGCAGGTCATACCAGAACGTACAAATGAGATTGTACAAATTTTTACAAGCTAGCCATTAAATAAAAAAGTAAAATACTTACGAATTGCCATGAGACTGCGTTGATAATTTGTAATAATAATGAATAATTTCCTAAACTTCAATTGCAATTTTGGGGTGGAATAAGACCCAGACATTTCCTGAGATTTTCTCTTATAGGTTTTGACATCTCTGTTGGGTGTTGATGACAGACAGCTCAACAATCCTTGTTTTTTGCACACACAAGCATACGGTGTCAAACCCAAATCAATGTCACTGTATTAGCTGAATTGGTCCTCACTAGGTCTATGGCAGTTTAGGTACATAACTGACCTGGTCTGGAAATGTCACGAGTCTGGGCTTAATGTGCAGGACGAACCGGAGTCCTTGAGGAGCTTTGAGAGAAAGAGAGACAGACAGAGAGAGAGGTGAGGATACACGACAAATCTCTCTCTGAGAGCAATCACCCTGTCTCTCACGGCTGATTGGCTGTACCCTGCTGAATCTCTGGAAATGGAACCGTTATACTCTGGCTGAGATTCTAAGGCAATGTCACATTACATATCAAAACGTACAACATCTATACATTGTGCAGTTGTGAGCGGAGGGTATGTGTGGATGAGATGTAACATTTGGCGGCTCTATAGAACGGTGGCCTCCATGACAATGGCTGGATCTTCTATGTCGGCTTTACTCTGGACCATGCGTAACTCCAGCTGAGCTGGGCTGGGTCTTCTACCAGGGCCTGCCATCTCTGATAGTAAGAGAATGTGAAACAGAGAAGTATTAGTTTCTCTTTATTATACATGTAAATACACTTCAATAATGTCAGTACTTCAGCATCCAAAGTGCTGATTTCAGCCTCCAAAACAGAATAAATTAGTGAATCTAATGAGATTCTATTCTAAATGAGATTCGAGTCTTATTTCACATCAAAATTAAAAGAAAGAAACAAGATACATTGTTTCTAATGTATACAACTACAAAGAATTTTTTAAGAACCAATTAAACGTTTTGGCATTCGGACAATATTTTAATGATGATTAAGGGAAAAACAAGCCTTCTCACGCACATTATTTTATTATACATAATAAAAGAGCACACCAACCGCAACAAAGCCAGAATTTCACCATTAAGTTGACACTAAACTTACTGGCTCAGTTTTGGTACCCAAGTAGTCACCACTAATAAATGCAAAACTGAATGTCTTTTGTATTTTCTAAAATAAATAAACTTTTAATATTAGATTGTTTTTAGATATCTGAACACGTTTATTATTTTCTTTGTTTTACTCTCTTCATTTGTTCTAAAGTTTTTTTCAATTTTTTCAATTCAGTGGAGCAATGTACTGCATATATAATGCTATCAAAATTGGTATTGAGAATACTGAAATTTCATTGGTGTTAAACAACTGAAATTTGGGTGTCATGACAACCCCATACAATCTATGTTTACACACACAAACAGCTTTGGGTTGATGTGTTACCGTGGGCGTAGGAGATGGTCCTCTGAATAACATGATGCATGACTGAGAAAGTCTTCTCGCAGGCCGTCTGAGAAACAGAATAAGAATGGAACACAGAGACACATTATCTAATGTAGTTTGAACATGATTAGCATTATGCTCATTATGATGTTAGTGTGACATCATCATGATGTCATACTGAGTACCCACCTTCAGGTCTGTTGGGTAATGGTGGGTCCAGGCCAGAAGCATAGCAGCAAATAGATCACCGGTCCCGACAAACACTGCGTCCACCTTCGGCACCTCTATTCGGATCCGCTGGGTCGTCCTGGTGCCGTCTGGCATCACTGCAGAAACATATACATGAAAGCAATGATTCTACTCAATGTCCGCACTTTGTAATAATAAACATTGAAATCTTTAGCTAGATGGATCCTATGAATCGCACCCATTTTTTGTGTCCCTCTTACTATTGGCTAGCCCTAGAGAAGGTAGTTTAGAGACGTACAATTTTAATATTCGAATTCATATGCTTTTAAATAAGCACTAATAACTCAGTGTATTATCATCTGTCAAATATGCATCAGTAATATTTATCTTCTGCTGTTCAGCGGTTTTCTGTTTGTCTAGTTGTTATAAATTCATGACGCAGCAATTCTGGGTTTTAGGAAACACGCACACACTTACAAATGCGCTGACTGCCGAGAGACACCAGGAATCTGTCCCCGAGACGAGGAGGCAGATCAGAGCTGGTAATGACCACGGTATCTGGACCCATCTTATGTAGCAGATCCATCACCTGACGACACAAACACAGATGACAAAGACCTTTATCATATTATAACCAGAAAATAAGACATAAAACAACAAACCTATATGACCAGGATATTTTAAAGAATCTCTGAGCTGTTCTTTCCCCATGCAATGGGCATCAATATAGGAATTAAATTGTGATCACCACTGATTCCCACTGTAGAGGAAACACAATCTTCAATTCTTTTTGTGTGGTGCAGAAGAAAGAAAACCCAAGTTTGAAAGGGTGAGTATAGGATGACAGAATTTTCATTATTGGCTGAACGTCCCGTTAAGGATTTGAACAAAGCCCTAGTAATTTTACCTGCATTCTGTTAAGAGCGTTTCCGCTGTGTGTGTGTGTGTGTGTGTGTGCCTAAACTCACCTCAACAGCATCTTTCTCTGTGCTAATATTCTTCCCTGTCAACAACCTGGAACGAGGAAGTTGAACAATTAGTTTAATCAGTCTGACACTGACAGCCATGACAGGTGTGTATTGCCATCACTGGCCACCAGAGGTCACTAAACCACCACTGTTCTGTCAGCAACCTCACTGACAACAGTGAGGGGTTGGAGGTTTGACATTTGCAGTCAAGAAACAACCAATCAAATCGCTCAGACTGTGGATGAATTGTACTCACTCAGCTTCAAACTGGTTGGGTGTGATGATGTCGGCCACTGGTACCACTTTATTTTTGTACACTGGATGCAGATTCTGAGGAACATACTGCAAGAGAAAGATCAGCCAGGAATATTAACAATCTTGCTGCAAACTGTAAATACCATGAAGTGAACTTCCTTACGAAGTGTAACATCTTTATGAAAAGCTCAGGAAAGTAGTAGAGAAAAAGACAAAATGATGTAAAAATGACAAAGTGAACAGGAAAGCTTACCATTGAACCATGGTCACCTAGGACAGGGTCACAAACTGAGAAACAGAAGACAAAGGTTTTACTAGAAGGCTATTGACTAAATACGACGTCTACTGACATTTACTATGTTGTGTTATGCTATATATATATATATATGCGCGCACAAAAACGTACGTACACACACATATATTCTGTATATTACATGTATTAAATTTGCTGAAGACATTGCACTTATCCAAACAGCATGTATGTTTTCCCAGAGAGATAAACTCACCGTACACAAGGTTAGGATTGGCTCTCTTCAGCTCTTGTACAATATCAACGACCATCTCCAGAAATGACGTATCTCTAGTGTAACCTACAGAAGAAGAGAGAGAGAGGAACAGCGAACATTAACACCAATGCTTTTTACCAACAACTTACTCCTCATCTGAAAACTTTGACTCTTGAATATGTTGATCAGGATTTCTGTGTCTCAAGCTTTTTCTTTCTGGAGAGCTAGAAAAAAAAAACATCACCAGCCTAACAATAGTTTAAACTCAGCAAAAATATAAAGTTTGTAAAGGTTGAAGTTTTAATTACTTTTGGTTCCATGCTGGTGTTTCAGTTCTATCATTTTTTCTGCATGTATAATTCAAAATAATTATTTTTGCCTTAAGGCGATTAGTTATTTTTATACTGTATAATTTTGTGAATCCCAAGAAGACTAGAGACGGTGACAGATTTTCTCTCTATATAACTAATAAATGCAAACATGAATTATTTCACAACCCAAAGAAAGAGCCAATTGAAAACATTTAAAAACAGAAAATGTAGTATTTTAAATCTTTGTGTCTAAGTTTAGTATCCTGTTTGTATCAAATTACATTTACCAGACAGCACACACAGGTCAGAAACATCAGCTAATGTAACCATTTCAATCCAACACAGCATCACAATAAATATCACACAAATATCCATCACATCATACAGTAAAACTACAACATGACAGCCAAAGCCTCCATTTCAAAACATTAATACTGAAACAAACAGCTCTGGCTGGATGTCAGGCTAAATATAACAGCCGCAGTGACATTTAAAACTGTGCTCTATCATATGGAGAATTCATACAGAAAGCACTTCCCTTCAGTAGTCAGAAAAATCACAGCAATTCAAAACTCAATAGCGAAAAACACCCCATGCAAATTAAACAGAGTGCCAAACTTCATAAATAGACCAAACGGTGCATTTTATGAAATGAGGTGAATAAACAAAAATCCAGTGGGTAGTAATCTATTGGAAAGTGTTGGGAGGACAGAGTCACTCTTATTGGTCACTTTTATTGGTCATGTGGTTGATCTGTCCCTGTGGTCAGGTACATAAATCCTACACCGTCTTTACATTTCTGACACATATGACCTTCAGTGTCTTTATAAAGTCATAGCGTGTCACAGGAAACACTGCACTGCGACACTTCAAGCCACCAGGAACAGAAGTATGCAGAAAGATTACTGAACATTGATCCAACGAGGAACTGGCAGAATTGACCAAACAGATTAATTCATGACTGGTTTTAGTTTATAAATGGTTTATATGGGAATAACAAAAAATTATTTTAGTTTAGAAGGACAAATATTTCAGATAGTTGAGATGGTCCATATATAACGTGATATATACAGTTTTTACGCTAAGCTAATAACATCATCTATCCCTAAACACAACCCTCATACAAACTCTTTTAGATCAGGCATTATGTAGTATGTTTATTGTCTTGTCCCCAGAATATAATTATGATATATACAATATAAATTGATATAATGTAATGCTTTATAACAAATTATTCTACCTTAAAGCATTATGACAATCACCCATTTTTTGTGTGTCTGAATACTTTTTGGTGGCACTGTATTTAGAATTCAGATTAATGTTGTAAGCCTCTTTTTTCCCTTTTAAGAGTGAAAGCTTTAGGAGTGCACCAGTCCGAAGAGGCAGAATTCAGCTGCTGGGCAGGGGGTGTGTGTGGAGAGGAATGTAAAAAAAAAGCTCTTCTGGGCTGGATCTCCTTTTTTCTTCCTCTTTTCTTCTACTGTCTTCCTGTTTTCAAGGTGACGATAAAGGAGAGTGCACGCATCAGGGACTTCTGCTAACACACTTGATGGAGCGCAACATCTCTGTCGGCTGTGTCCGCACCAGACCTGCAACTCTACGACCATGTGTCCTCTACGTTCCCCTCTACGTGCTGATTAGCAATGTCATGAGAGAAGAACAGAGAGAGATGCCTTTTTCCTGAAGAAAAGTACCATGCTTGCCTGTGCAAAAATCACTGCCACAATGATGAATATGGCTGCTATACACTGGTACAAAAGAGTCCACTCCCATGCCTCTATGATATACTGATCGCTAAATATGGCTGGGGCCCATACATGTACATTGACCCAAGGAAGGGTAAAGGAAGGGTAGGCAATTTTCAGAAAAGCTAGCAATAGCAAGCTAGCTTTGAAAGCATAAGATCCCACCCACCTACACCAAAACACATGAATGCATACATAATTTGACTGGCAAGTAGGACATCCTATCAGACTGAATGCAATGATTGGACAAATAATATATCTGGACCACTACTTAGTAACTGTAACTAGTGTAACAAAAAAGTGTTTCTGGGAAAAAAAAAAAACACCTACCTGCCATTAAAAGAACCCGCTCTTGTGTATGATATTCTAATGCCAAGACATGGCTGGTGCCCAGAGTTAACATGATCAACCAAAAACAATGAAAATAAAAAAAGCAACTCATTCAAATCCATTTTTTTAAAAGAACCTCATGAAACCTCAATGAGTGACAAAGTATGCAAAGTATGCAAAGCATGCAAGCATATCTGCAGTTTTACGTACTTACCTGTAAGTACATAGTCATAATGGTTGACATTGTTCAGTTTGATGCCTTCATACAAGACATGAAGCTCATCGGCTGTCAGCACCTGCCCCTTCCAGTGAGAGTAACCTAGATAATGACAAGTCAAAGGTCAAACACCACACAAACAGCAGCAGCAGAAAACACATACTGTGTACATATGCACGAGACGTCTGTGATGCTACTGAAGCTGTATGTCTGAAGATCTGTTCTACAGACATTTGGCCATTGACGCTCAAGACACACATACACACGCCTGCCTGCCTGTCCTGCCTGCCTGTCTGTCTGCCTGCCTGTCTGTCTGTCTGTCTATACATGAGTTGTGGACCGAACTCCCCCCCCGTTTCGTCAGAGGCCATTACAGTCGCTGCAGAAGCCGTGATGTCCCAATTCAGGTGAGTCACCGAGCTGGTCACATGGCTTGTTTCTTGTTGCTAAGAAACAGGACAAAGGAAAGCCTGAGGTGATGGATGAAAAAGATGCATTGTTGTAGTCTGCGAACGTGTACGTGTGCGTTTGGTGATAAGACCCGTTTCTGTCGTCATCGTTTTCTACTGTCGCAATTCTTCAGTGCCTCTCTGCTGGAAACACACACACACACCACAAACCTCTAATCCAAATCACTGTGCCCACACACATCATGCAGATACTCTATTTCACACCAAATCACGATCACAGAAGACATTTAAAACCGCACACGCAGGGAGCGCTGTGATTGCATAAGCTGTTTCTACCCACAAGGCATTGCAGCACCCATTGATATTCCATTATGCTAACACAGACGAAGCACCTGACGCCAGCACCTATACGTACATTTGGAAGGGTGGACAATGAGATCCTAGAGAGCAGGTCTGGTTTGGACATCACCGTTACAAGAACAGCTTTTATTATAATGTTTATTATAAGAGTGCTGAATAGCCATGTACTGAATGAATATCATGTGTTCATTTCTATTTGTAGTTGTCTTCAGGAAATATTTTACAGAAATATGCCATTCATACCTTGCAGTTAATTAAACTTTGTCAATGCTCACCATAGTTGTGTTAAATATGGACATTTTAAAGTTGTAGTAATCAATGTTCAGAAATACGCAAGAACATGCATATTTCCATGTAGAGAGAGAGAGAGAGAGAGAGAGAGAGAGAGAGAGAGAGAGAGAGAGAGAGAGAGAGAGAGAGAGAGAGAGAGAGAGAGAGAGAGAGAGAGAGAGAGAGCTGATTTACTCAGGTTGATTATGAAATTAGGAACTGAAAGTGAGAAAGTATTTATTTGATTTGTAAAACTTTGTTTTGTGACAAGGTAAAGTGAGGTCAAGCTTACTGGGTCGGGCCTGCAGGGGGCGTTCAGTACGCCACCAGAGTACCGCAGGTGGTGTATCGCAGTTTTCCAGTTCGGTTTGGAATATTGTTATTCATTACCATTTACGCATTTGGTTTTTAGTCCACAGTGACTTACAGTGCATTGCAGGTATACGTATTCTCAATTTTTTTTTACAGATTTTTTTTAAATCGAACCTACAGTCTTCCAGTTGGTAAAACCATGTCCTACCAACTAAGCACAGATACACCTACATATACAAAATGAAGTTTATTTAACAAAGTTCTGGAGGAGCACGGTCAAGTAATCCAACCAATGATCACGCAGGGGTGCGTATATATATAGCCATCCCTCACTTCTGTCCCATGACAGTCCTGCGGCATCCGTCCACCACCCAATCGCCTCACTTTTGGCTGGTATCTACCTCAATCAAGGATCTCCCCCGGACAACACACCAAATATGCAGCTATGATCATTTGCGATTACATGTTAGTGCGAACTTGTGAATCAAAATTTAATGTGACCGCAAGCTTAATACTCCTACATTACTGCAAGTCCACAAAGCCTGATAAAATCTCTCTCAACAGAGAAGCACTCATACCCCTGGTACTCTGTTAGCTATGCTAATAGCGGCTGTTTCAGGAATATTAAGTAATGTACTAGTATAACTCTTCCTGTCACTAAACACTTAAACACTTCTATAAAAACAAACTCAAGTGGCTGAAGACATTAGAGCCCTGAGGAGAAGAGACCAACCGAGCAGAGCGGGAGGCCAGTCACAGGGCAACGTCCTAGAGGAGGATGTGCCCCATGTTGTTTGGACTACTGACCCGAGACCAGCCAAAGTTATTCTACTTACATGTGGTATAAAATTGAATGTGTCTTTGTAAGGCTGGTCCAGAATCAGCGTTTTAGCCGGACATATAAACACCAGAGAGGGTTTTTCTAAATGACTCCATATTCCTTTCTTTAAATGTGAACTGTTCCATTTTTCATTGTTTTTTCTAAAAATAAGAACAGCAAAATGATGACAAAGAGTCTTCATGGAGTTTTCTCAAACACTCCCCCTGCCTGATGTTGGTCAGTCAGACAGACAGCCCTGCCAAAAACCCATATTATCGATTTAGGCTGTTTGGGATACTCAGACAAAAACAGAGTAATATTTCAATAGCGCCAGCGTTAACTTATAGCAGATACACAATAAACTGGGATATGAGAAAAAATAAATGTGAAAAATATACGCCTCAACTTGAACAGCTCAGCAACAGTGCAGACAGTCAAACAGAGAAGTAGAGATGAGATCTAGCTACGACGTCCGTATTTATTCACACACAACTGTCACAATGTGTTACAGCAGCGTATGTGAAACTACACGATATAAATGTTTTTAAAACGTTTGACTTAACGTTTTAACTTTCATAATCTGAGAAGTTCACAGAATCGGATCAGACTTTAACCAAATAGGTAAAAACCGTTTTGATGTAACAGTAGCTTCAATAAACAGATCTGTGAACTAGATGTGCAATCAGAGCGCCTACCTGTGTGGTTCGAAAACTGAACAGAGTTGATGGAGTCCACCTCAAATCCCATGACCTGCAAAAACAAAGCGCACAGATGACAGTGGTTCATTTACAGAGTAACACACACAAAGGTTTCTGAACTACAAATGCAAAAATCACCGGGGTCTGTGCCACACATGAGTTAGTTGACCCTTATTTAATGACCCTTATTTAACTCTCAGGTTCTGTTTGGACTCTCAAGGCCCTGTCAGGAGCTCGGGAAACCCTAACCGTGTTTCATTATCACACGGATACCAACAGCTTACCTTCCCTTTAAAAAAAAAAAAAGCATTATACCTTAATGACACGACTTAAGTGTGGGGTCTCAGAAATGCCATAATAATGTCAAGTCCCATAATGCAAAACAATTGCACAAGGGGTCATATTGGCCCCAAAAGATACATTATTACTATTCTGAAGGACAAATCTTATATGTCATAAAGACGGTGTGAGGGGATGGAAGAACTTTTAAAAAAATAAAAAAAAAAAGAAAATGTCACGATTTGACTGGGATTGAATCCCAGCTGTGACGTCAGTCTTGTACGTCACACAGCGCAAGCGGAGGGAATCATAAAGCGCTCGAGAAGAAGACAGTCGCCCTCTGACGGCACGACAGCTGGACCCATTCAAAACCTAATGAGCCCGATTCAGTAGTTTGGACGCTGCATTATCCCTCATGCCAAATGATCTTTCGGAAATCAACATGCAGCGATATCCGAATCCGTTCAGGAGGTGATTAACGGCGCTGTCATTCAGTCTCACCGCAAGTGGGTTGTGCCCATTTAACCTGCTGGCGGCCGCTGGTGTAGAGATTAAACGAGCTGTCATGGTATGCATGCTTATTTCCTCATGATCGTAAGTTAATATACGGGATCACATCAACATGTTCGACCCAAGTCGCTATCTGCAGCGTCTCTGGAAGCTGTCGGCACAATGCAAGTGCAATACAGTGAAGTTCAAATCGTTATCGCACAGATCAATCGCACGGATTCAGAATAAGCCCCCTCCCGTTATATGCACGACTAGACTTCAACTGTGCATTCATTGCATGCATGTTACGAGCCATCAGGCACCATGTGACCTTTCCCTCGCTCGTCAAGATGCAGCCCCGCTCCTTAATCGACAAACATGACGAGTGCACGCTTGTGCGTTTCCACACACGACGTGTCTCACCTGTAAGGGGAAGGATGCGGATTTGTTCCCCACGTATCCTCTCACGACGTGACTCTGGATCGACAGCACCCTGCACTCCATGTCGCGCGCGGTCAAAGTTGTTTTAAACGCTCCAGAATGTCACGCGAACGGGCTTGCGGCGGCGAACCGGAGCGCTGCTTTGCTTCTCTTCTCTCTTGTTTTAAATCCGAACTCGGACCCGTGACGCCGAGTTCGGCAGCCAGACAGAGAAATGAAGGACATTCACGCCGGAGACGCTCATTGGCGAGCGCAACGGCTCAGGCATCCTGAGGGGGCACCTAAATGTGATGACATCACGGCGACGATCGCGCCGCAGCGCTCGTGTTCGGCTTTTCTTTTTTTTCTTTTTTTTTACCGTAGGCTATATTTATTATGCATTTCAGACAGGAGATATATTTATTTTTTTTAAAAAAGTGCTGATAATGACAAGAATCGATGTCAAAACCTTGCATAAATCCCCCCCAAAAAAAATAGCATTACTTTGATTCGTCTTTATACGAATTTATATTTAGGCGTGACAACGGAATGGCAGAAAATGTAATTATTTATATGATTTCACGTATCGTTGAAGAACAACGTACTTTGTGCGTCCCTTAAGAACGACACGTTATAAAGCGACTTAATAAACGTGAAGCTGACAGATGGGTCCGGAGGAAGCGGGGTCCTACAGAAAAACGCGCTCTGAAATCCTCCAATCACTACCGCGGTCAGTGGTGACGTCAGGCAATGCGTGGTGATGTTTGACGTCACCGGTGTCAGTAACCTGTCATGTCTATCCCGCCTCTCTGATTCAATAAACACTGTTGTGAAAAATGTCTGTGGACACAATTTCATCATGTTTCTCTATTCCTCTATTTATTAAAGTAAACGACCTGGGGAGAAAAAAACGATAATGTTAGGATACACGTAAAAAACGTGTGATAATCATCCAGTTTTAAAGTGTATTATAATGGGTGCTGATTTACATTCTAATAACTTAATCATTATTTTTTGGAAAGTTAACTTTTATTGCCAAATGGCTTATTTTTGTCCACCTGAAATATTCGGACTCAAACGCACACCCTCTGGTTAAGATTCAACTATTTTTGGACAAGTGGGCAGTTTAGCCTTCAGGAACATAAAAACTAAAACAGACTAAAAACTGAAGAGGTCAAAGCAGTTTGTCTGACTTTATTTGCCTCAATAAAGGAAGAGACAACTTCATTGTTTCTTAATTGATTGAGATATATCACACACTTAATGTACATGGACATTACATTGCAACGCACGCACGTTTGTTTTTGTAATCAGTTTTATACTTTTGTTGTTTTTATAATGAAAACTTACAGAAATCTTTGTGCGTGTTTCAATTTTAAAATATTTAGTTTTACTCTGTTTAATGTAAAGCATTTGCCCCATGGGAACAGCAACCTGCCTTATAATAAACCAAATAAGTTAACCAAAGAAACCAAAAAGTTGAGTCAGGCTGAATCATTTCTAATCCAGAATGAAGATATGTTTAATTCAGATGTCAAACTACCATCAATCCACTGGACCACGTATTTATAGCTAAAGGTGTCAAGGCATACATTTGGTTTAATGAAACAACTCACTGCTTCCAGATTAAAGTCTTAAAACCATGAATCATTGTCCCCTAAATATGTGTGCATAACTCATTGTCCCTTAACATCGTGCCCTACAGCCTTTCATTGGTTTTTCAATCATTTCTTATAAGGCTGCTGAGTCAAACAAACGCATGTCAGATTATTGAGCAGTCGTGACTGCGCACAGGAGGAGGAGGAGGAGGAGGAGGAGGAGGAGGACGGATTATAACCGGTTCCGTTAACAGACGGTGTGAATCATCTCTATCACCGAGCTTCACCCATAATAACCGAGAGGACTCATAGAGAGCTGCCCGAAAGCCTGAACGATGATGCGGCATCCAGCTGCAGTGCACGCCGCTGTAGAGCGCTATTGAGACACCTGCCGGTCAGTACGTGTCATTACATGTCTATATCTAGACACACGTTTGTACAGCAATCTGTGTCAGGACATTCATTGACAAATAAAATCTCCAGCCCCTAAAATCAAGTCTTAACCCCCAGATAGCCCTTTAAAAGGGTTGCACATTGGTGGTCACAATAATAGATGTACAATTAGACACACACACACAGAGAAAGAGAGCAACCATGTAAAACAGACACCAGATACAGCATGATGGAGACTAAAAGAAGGTGAAAACTCACGGCTTCTCAGTAACAAACAAACTGTTTAACACATCTGTCAGCAGTGCCTCTATACAACTAAAACCAGCTGCTGTTCCTGCGCATATATCTCTGTCTCAGTAAGTATAAGGTTTTGAGGCAAAATTCACATCACACAAATTCAGTTTATTTATGCAGGTTGTGTATGTTGGTTTCAAACACTTAATTTCTTTCAATTAACCCTCTCAAATTCTAATAATTTTTGTGAACTCGGTGCTACAATTCCAATATTATCGTGTTTTTATTCTAGCTCATAAATAAACACAATAAAACCCACACAGCGATACATAAGGACCAATAAAGGTTCATTTTAACAGAAAGCTTAAACTGTGTTTTTAGGACAAAGAAATGTTTAGACATAACTTTCAAACTGAAGTTGATACTACATTATGTATTGAATAAACGCTGTAATTATGATACCTAAGTGGTTGGTTTTACTATCATTGGACGTTTGACCCATGTATCTAAGATAGAGAGAAGATGAGAGGAAAGACATGGATTCTTCAGAACAGTTTCAGAAGGAGGAACTCGAGAAGAAAGGGTAAGGAGCCATGACGAACGATTTCATATCAGTGTTTGCTGGTGTCCTTGTATTTGTCTGGCTGGGTTTGAGTTGCTCTTGAATTATATCAGGTACTGTGAAGTTTGACAGGGCTGATACTCTCTCTCTCTGCCCTGATCTCGTTTTATGTCATTCTCTCCATCATTCTCTGCTGCTTTTTCATTTTTCATCTCCTCACACACACACACACACACACACTCACTCAGGATCTAATAGTGGACCATACTGAGTCTGGTGCCCTTGAAGTGGTCTCGGTCACAGACGAGGACCTTCCTGTTGTAGAGACCCCCACCACTTTCAACGTGAGCTCCTTCAGCAGTCATCACAGTCGTTCCATTCATTTTTATAACCCGGATACACAGGACCCTCACATGCCCGTTGAATTGCTCACTGAGGCGTCCACCTTACTGCCTGTGTATAAAACATATAACATTCAGATCCCACGAAGCCCAGGTGTGCCTATCATCAAGGTCCAGCCCTTTATTAACGTTAAGACTATTCCACGACTCTATTCCACGCACAACTTTATTGTAAATAAATTCCACCCCTGCAGGGTACAGCTGGTAATACTGATGGTTATTCTGTGGTGCTAAATAATTACCATACATATGTATTCATGTGGTATTTGCATGGGGCTCCAAGGTATGTTTTTATTAGTTAGGTTAAGGCAGACACCTTGTAAAATGATTTGTAAGCTGTGCTGACACTGTGCTGTCACCATGTGTAACTGAAATGAAATTGTACAAGTCTCAGCACAGCTGTAGCCTGTGCTTACACAGTTGATTACACAGGGGTTAGAGATCAACTGCTTGAGGTGTTAACTGTGGTCTAATCAGTCTTACACCGCTGGCAGCACTGACCTTTCAGCAGACCGATTTTATTCTTTCATTTCTCTCTCTCTCTCCCAGGAGGGGAACTATCACTCTTCAAATCTCTGCTGGCCTTACGTGTCTCGTAGAACGCTGGTGCTGCTCATTAGCTTGGGTTTGCTGATACTTCTGACACCATAAA
Source organism: Chromobotia macracanthus (assembly GCA_036877525.1). Classification (NCBI taxonomy): domain Eukaryota; kingdom Metazoa; phylum Chordata; class Actinopteri; order Cypriniformes; family Botiidae; genus Chromobotia; species Chromobotia macracanthus. Next base: position 5,417,016 of record JAZGTH010000019.1, read on the forward strand.
AGTTTCATGAGCTCAACCATATTGCATGACCAGGTGTGGTTATCCTGGTAACAGATGGCTGTTTTAGAGTCAGTTATGAGACAGAGGTGTGTGTTACTTTGAGGAGCTGAGGACTGTGGAGATGGAGAAGATGAGCTTAACTGTGGTGGGTGTCCTCAGGCTATATGTGTAATTAATCAGCTTGTAATCACACTTGTGGCTTATACTCATGCAAATACTGCTGATAACAATCACAGAGCCCATGATAAGTCTGTATTGAAAGGTTTATATACAAATGAAATGTATTTTTACTGCTGGAACCATAGAGCTCATTTCAACACATCAACATCTGAAGAACTGATAAGATGCTGACTACTGTATTTTGTACCCCCCACCCTCGCTCTCTTTCTCAGTGCATGTGAGTAGAAGGACCTCTGGGCTACAGGTGTATAATTGCTGCAGGTATATAACTCTGTGTTTTCTCTGTGTCTCAGCCTGCAGACAACTGGGATACAACAGGTACAAAATGTGCATACACAAAATGACTGTGCACAGTGTTGAATCTGTGATTTCAGTGGATGAGAGGCAAATAAAATCCATCATTTGGACAGAGCAATATATCCATGGAGTTAAACCCAAAAATACAGAGACAGAAGCTTTATGTTTAAATTGTGGCTTCACATTCACATATGTACTAAATATACTTTAAATCTTAGTAGTGGATTTCTAGTCTTTAACAGAGCAATATAAGTCTCCTGATTGTGTTTAGATGGAAAGATTTTTAAATCAGACTTTTATCTGCTTTGTTACTTGTTTTAATATGTAAACTTGGAGGCTTCTCCTGGGGGCAGGGTGGAGCTTTGATAAGACTGCAGTTCCAGTAAGAAACAACCTTTATGCGTCACTTCCGGGTTTGCTTATATTTTTAGCATAGCAACCCAGATTGGGCCATCACCTTCCCCTGTGCTCCATTAACTAATGCCCATAATCACCACCCATGTCTGCTATTTAAAGAAAAATCATTTCCCAAACCAAGGCAAGGATTTCCCTGTTTGAGCACAGAAATATGTTCACGCTCTGTGTGTGTGTATCACACTTGGTGGGTGTCTATGAATAATAATGTCTCTGTTTCTAGTGGCCTCATTACCTGCATAGTTAATCCAATTAAAATCAGTCTGCCATTAAATGAAAGAAAGAAAAACACTCTTTGCAAACACTTTCACCACAAGCAGGCCGAGATTCAGTATTTCACCAGGTTTGCCTGTTCTTTAATTTTAGTGCTGTGTTTATTTGAAAGCTTGGCATTTGTTTGACATCACTGTTTGTTCAACATCACTGTTCAACATCATTGCATTTGTTCAACATTACTGTTTGTTCGACATCACTGTTTGTTTGACATCATGGCATTTGTTCGACATCACTGTTTGTTTGACATCACCTTGATGATGTCACATTGCATGAAATGTTATCAATAAGCACATTTTTTATTATACAGCCACAATGAAATCAGTAGAAAATGTTTGTTAAGTTTTCAGTTTTATTCAAATGATTTTTGAAAAATGTTTTACTAATGGCAGTAATCTTATCGTTCATCTCTCTCTCTCTCTTTCTCTTTCTGGTTGTAGCTATATGAGCTCTTATGGCATTCCTATCTCCTCCGTTGAAGATTAATAAGATCTTCGTTATCTTCAATAAGAACCTAGTGGTTCTCAAAATCAACCAAACAGTCCATCAATAAACTCAAAGATTCATAACTTATCCTACCATAGGTATCCCAAAAGACAGACAGATATGATGATTCCTGGCATTGTACCAAAAAATATTGTATCGAGTTACTACAGATGAAGATACTGACCGCACTGAAGGTCATTTTCCATCTTTACAGAAAGACTTGATGCTGTTCTGACACAGTTACTGTTCTTAAATGTATTGGTACGTGACTAATAACGAACTAATCGTGTGGCTGGTTGATGACAATTGACAATTTTCAATAGAAACTTGGAGATCAGCTTTCCAACCAGAAAATAAGCACCAAGAACACCAAAATAACCACCTGGCAACCACGCAGAACCCCTTAGCAACAGAATAGCAACATGCAAAAATAAAAACAAACAAGAAAAATAACCCCTAAGCAATCTCCTGTTAGCCACCCTCCAAACCCTTGCAGTTTGACAAATTAGCATGTGTAAGCAGCACTCAATGTTTCCTTCAGAAATTCTACTAATCTAGTTCTGTTTGCTGCTGTGCAGAGTGCAGCTCCAGGTCAGCGGTCAGGGCGCGTATAGCAGGGGGGAATGCTTCCAGCCCTGGGCAGGTACCAAGGCAGGTTGGCTTGCATTACCAGAACCAGATGTCTGTGAAGGGCCAGTCATCAGTGACCGGTGGACACTTACTGCTGCTCACTGTGTGTACGGGTGAGTACAAGTGTGGATGGTACGTTTGGATTATCCTACAATCAGGGGCCTGGTACACTTACAAATTCTTTTATCATTCCATGTCCATATGATTTCCTTTTGTGGGATTACACGAGGAGAACTTTTGAAACATTCTGAATGAAAGCGAATGGTGAATGAGGTGGACAGTCACTAAAATTCTGTCTAACTAAAGACATTAAAAAAACGTCAAACTGGTTTGGAAGGAAATGAGAGTGACAGGCCAGTAATTTAAAAATAAATTGAATAAATAAAATAAACTCATCTGAACTGTTGTTCCTTTAGTTAATGCATCAAGCATCAGTTTTGAAGACACTGGTGGATGGCACCTTTAAATTTATCGTGTAACCTGTGTGTATGTTGTGTAGAAGAGGTCAGTGTATAACTACAGACTGCTCAGGTGCCGTTACTCTCCAGCAGAGAATGCCGCAGGCCGGATCTAACCTCGTGGAACATCTGCGCAGGGTATGTGCAGGGTGGCGCTGGTGCATGTCAGGTACTACTGTGACAGTGTGAGAAATCATGCCGACACAGTTACTATACCTTTGAAACAGGTAAACTTGAATGTATTTGATTTGCACTTTAGTTTACACCCCGTTCTGTGTCTAAAGGGGGACAATGGTGGACTGTTGGCTTGTCAGGGGTCAGTGTGGAAGTTGGTGGGGACAGCCAGCTCGGCTCAGAGCTGTGGACCAAAAAAAACAAACCTGGCCTTTACACTAGCATAACTTAAGCTCTCAAATGGATTCACCAACAAATGGAGGTTAAAGTTATGTTTGATTGCTATAGTGGACTAGTGCAGTTGTTCTAAGGTCAAATATTTTTGTTTAATGACCACTAAATTGTATATTGTACAATTTCAAGCCTGTATGTGTTAGTATTTATGTTTAACAGTAAAAAAAATACCTACATCTAATTCACTGGTAAAATTAAAACCGTCGCCTTAGGCCAGCGAGTGAGCTGAAGGAGATCTGGGAGTGTCGTTCACATTCTTCAGTAATGCTGCTGCTGAACTGTGTTCTTATCCCCTCATTCATTTGTCATTATTGGAGTCAGATTTAGCCTTTTATTAGGCCTAACTGTGTATCCCAGCTGTCTTGGATGTGGGCTGATAAAAATTGGCAACAACGTCTTGCTCTATTTTGATGGTTGGAAACTGGAACTGTACAGACATCTAGTGGTGATTTTAATGTATCCTTTTGCTGCTTTTTTGCCTCAAGGTTTTGCACAGTTCTATACTGTAAACAATCTCAGTTAAAAAAATTAGCTTTAAATGCCCACTTCACTTGTTGTAATTGCATATTTGCTAGTAAGAATTGAATTGTACAGCTGTCTAGTTGTAATGCTTACTGGTAAAAATGCAATTACGAGAAGTAACCCTGGGAACATTAAAAGACAGTTAGGCTTTCTGTAACATTTGTCTAAACAATCTCACATGCAAATCTACTTTATTGTTTGTTGTGGCTTATTAGAAAGAAGAGGATCGATAAGAATGCGGCTCCTGGGACATTCAAACATCTGACAAGACTTGGCAGCCAAATGTGGCTTTTGAAAGGGAATTTATGTCATGATAATGTGACACAATGCATGTGTTATGGACAGATTTAGGCAAATAAAATACACATCAGATTTGAATGAATGAGAAATTAAATAATCACGTTATGTTGGAGCCACATAATGACACAGTCTCTGTTGTTCTTCCAAAATATCTTCTCGCCTGTTTTGTATTCAATTTATGGAAAGTTCTCCAAAAATAAACTGACAATAAAGTTTACCACAAAATCAGAGTAACAAATATAGCGGAAAAACACACCAAAAACAGGGATAATAAACCAGGCCAGAAACATTTTTTCTTACCACTTTCTGTGAACTACATTATAATTTTGCCCCGAAGTCAATTGAGTTATTTGTTTGCACGCCAGACAGATTCAGTGAAGGTTACACTAAAAATAACTCACAACACTCATGACCTCTGATGTCACGAAACTGAACTGCATTTAAATGAGCAAAATAAAAACGCAACAAAATGTTCCTCAGGTACAGTGTTCTTTATTAAAAAAATGAGAGTCTGAAAGGCAAATCTTTGTGTCTGTGTGAGAGAAGCGGTTACAGAAGCAAAGAGAAAAATGCTGAAAGCCCAAAGTGCTGCATTTAATCCCCCATGCTAAGCTAACAGACTTGACGTTCTGTTTTTGGGTTAGTCATATGACTGGTGCCATCACAAGACTACTGCTGGCAATGAAAAGCTGCTTAGAACAGACAGCCTAAAGCAAAAGAACAATAAATCAGAAAATAAGTGTTACTGCTTACTGCCATCTGCAAAGAAATAACTGGGTATAAAAGTAAGTAAGTAAATATTGGGGTAAAACATGCCTAATCCAAATGTTTCATTTGCCTTAAAAACTGATATGCTATGAAATACACAATGTATGAAATATACCACCAAGAGTTTAATTCCAACTCGTCCAAACTGTACAAATCTCATGTGATTTACATTGTGTTATAGATTTGTGAGAATTTTCCAAAAAATAAAAATATTCACTTCTTTACAATAACAAAGGAAAACTCATGCAACCAGTCTTAAGATACTGAGAAAATTAGTCCATCACTTGTTTCTGGTGAAGAACGTGTCTCTTACAATGACAAAACTTCTGGAAAAGTCATAAACGTTTAAGCGGAAGGGGTACAGCATCCATGATGAGTCCCTCTGCCAAAAAATTTACATAAACACTAAATCTTTGTGACTTTCATCTCAATTCCCCTTCCGGTTTTTTTTTTGGGAATTTAAAAATTAAAAGCAATAATTTCACACAAAAATTACAGGCAATAATGTCATAAATATAATTACAACCTGGACAATGTTTCATTTTCCATCTGGACTGCACAGATAGGAAGTGACATCGCTGGTCAGTTCACCATGATGTGTCAACACACGAGATTGCCTCACATTGTGGCTTTAGAAATGTATAAACGTAAGGCAATGCAGTTTTGCCTTCAGCTGATAACTTTGAAAAAACTCTTTCTTTGTACTTTGTACTAAGTAGTTACCACAATTCAAACCCCCGCAAAACAGGGTCACCACATTAAAAGTGTATTTTTTGTCTTTTTAATACATAAATACTCCTTACAAAACATAGCAAACCAGAGCAAAACAAATAAATGAAACAAAACATTACAAAATAAAATTGGCACCGATCATTTTTCCACACTGTACTATAAAAATAGTTCCTTCTTTTCCTGGTGTCTGGTAATTAAACAAACACAGGCATGCAAGACACGACATCTCATTGCCATAGAATCCAAGATGATGTGGATAAATACAGCCAAATCATCCAGCATTCACTTTTCTCCTTTTAGCTTCTTTCAAACTGTGCTTTGAACGCATTAAGTTTACAGTATTATACAAAAAGTGCATTCGGCTAACTGTGGCGCAGTTCCTGCGATGGAAAGGATGCTTGTTCCACCGTGAGACACGATGACTCTGTGCTCTTCATTTTAGCTTGTGTACTGGTGTGTACGGCTTTAAGCCCTTTTTGTACTCCAAACAAGCTGTCTGACAACTTGAGGACGCGTGTGGGAACCTTCAACACATCAGCCGAAGTGTGTTTGAGTGAATCTCTCTAGCTCTAATTTCTTCCTTTCATCTTCTTTTATCTTAGTGCTCTGATATTCCTTAAAACATCTCTCTCTACATCACGATCACTGTGAGTGTGTGTTTGCGTGTGCGTGTTAAACTGCTCAGTCTTACTACAGAGAGTCGCTGGTCTCCAGGCCCAGCCTGGTCATGTCAGAGTGAGATGGATCATTGTCTTCGTCTTCTTCATCGTCTTCCTCATCGTCGTCCTCGCTGTGGCCTCCCATCATGACCTGCTGCATGGCCAGTGTAGCCCCATCTGAAGAGAGCGTCTGTAGACCATCCTCACTCACGCTTACTGTTGTACCTGGATATGAATAAACCAGACCTTGTCTAACCTTGATAAATATTGAGTAACTGTGTTTTTTATTTAGGCTAGTTGCTTTAATTATATAATCATACATGATTGCATGCATAGCTTTACATGTGATTATATAATGTAATGTTATATATGTGAACTACAGCCTCCCATTCTTCCTGTTACAGTGTTAAAATGAAGTATCCTCAATGTCATTCTGAATAGAGTTTGTTGCACAGAAATTTTCATTGCCCTTGAAAACTGATTTTAAGACACTCTGATCCTAGAATGCCTTTCAGCTATCAGCTCATAATCTGGTTGCCATAACAATGAGTTCACAAGCTCTCCATGTTAATTTTTCATAGCAAGCAGCTTCTTATGTTAGCTTTTCAGCTACGCTGGAAAAATGGCCAAACACAAATGCATTAAAATCTATAATGTTTATATTGGCCTACCGTCTTCCATGGTAACCTGTTGTTGGGAGATGGAGGAGGCGAGGGAGTTGGGCCAGAAGCGCTGAAGGGGGCGTGTCTGGGGCGTCTTCTTTTTGCTCTTGGGCGTGTCTGAGGAGCTGGCGTCCAACATTGGCTGCAGGATCCGTCTCCGTGCATTGATAAACCTGAGAATATTGAACCAATCAGAGGTTATGCAGGTCTGCACACCAACCAAACAGCGTTTCAAGAAGTTTCTCTATTCTAGACTGTGAAAACTCACCAGTTGTTAACTTGCAACAGGGTCAGGTTGGTCTGCAAGGCGATCTGTTTCTTCTCATCTTCTGTAGGATAGGGGTGCTGGAAGAAACAGGTGTTATAAGATCTGAAAAAAGCTTTGAAAAACAGAACTTTCTCTCTCAAAACAGTCTTGTGCGTTTCTTTCACACCTCTCCTTAGGGTCTGTTTTCAAACTCTTTCTGTTTTAACTTTCATCAGAACAATGGGTCTTTGTGGGCTGTCCATCTTAACAGATGCATGAAAGACAATCTTCATGGGCAATCTTTCAGCTCTCTATAGAGGAGCAGTCATGTAACAGCTGACATTTATGAACGTGTGTCTGCTTCACGAGTCAGTCATACACACCTCACAGTATGATATATATGTAAAAATGAAAAGCTAACTGCAGTACCTATACTTCTATAACCAAAGAAATCTTGGCATGTTAATTTACGTCAGTTTTTATTATATTATATTTTATTATATTTATTATATTTTATTATTATTTGGTTTTCATTGTAGAAAGGTGATCAGTATACAATGTAACTAATGTAACTTCTTAGACTAAAACTAAATTGATACAAAAACACTTTTTTGTCTGGGATTAGTGTTGCTTTGTTGCATCATTTTCAAAGTGAAACGGCACTCGGACAGGCCTGACATTACAAACCAGGGACGTTCCGTTTTAAAGGTCAGAAGAAAGTGACTTACACCAATGTGCTGGAAGAGCCACGATCTCATGACGTTAGTGGCATGTTTGGGCAGAATGCCTCTCTTGGCTTTAGACGAGCTGTCGTCCTGACTGAAGAAACTCAGATCCTGGTTCAGCTGGAGCTGTAGCTGTGAGCAAACAAATACAACTGTCAACTGTCTGGTTGTGTTAACTGTGTGTGTGGGTACAGGTTTGGCTCTAAGTACCACATTTTTAAAAATGTCTTGTACAAATATTGTGAAATATGGCACAAATTTACTTCAAGACATTTCAGAGGTGGGTGGAGGATTAGAGGCTAGGAAACACCATTATCCTATGAAAACAAGTTTATGAGGTGTTCCCACTAATATAATCAAACAAATCTATGTGTGTGTGCATTGCTATTATGATGTATTATTATTTAACACATGCCATTACATTTAAAAGGACACTTATAAAATACACCAGCCCGTCCTGTTTAAAAACAATTTGGAGCGACTCGAGAAAACTCCAGTCACGATATTTGCCTTTGTCCTTAATCCTGAAATAAGAGCCATTATCCCATTACATACTTGGAACCAGTTAACACAAAGAATTATGGGACGTCTCTTACCTGCGAGTTCTGTATGCGTATTGTTCCGGGTGACAGAGTCTGTGTGACCACCTGCCCCTGCGGAGTGACAACTGTAACAGGCTGATACACTGTACTGCCTATACAAACACAGACACACAGTAAATCAATACTAAGTAAAAATGAGACATAGAGAGAGAGAGAGAGAGAGAGAGAAAAGGAAAAAAACACACCTGTTACCACCTGTGTGGGGTTTACAGCTGTAACTGTAACGTTACCCTGCTGTAGAGCTGATGCCGGTACTACAATACCTTGGGGACTCATGGCTCCAGAGAAGGAAGTTGGAGGCTGAGGGGAGAATAAGCATATAAACTACATTTATTTACTCAATCAATGCACTTTCAAGTTTGTGTGAAGCTGGAGGACAATCTTACGGTCTGTGTCGGAGAGTAAGGGCTTCCCGGCTCCCCGCTGAGCAGAGTCTCGCTGTTCATCTTGGCCTTGAGACAGGCGATGTAGCGGCTGCAGAAATCCTTGCACAGGTCGCTCACCTTCTCCAGCTCCAGCAGGTGAATCCGTAACACCTGGATGGCCTTCACCATCTGCACATGGTGAGAGCATACAGCACGGTCAACTACAGCTTAGAAATCATCAGAAGGTTCAAAAACAATTTACTATTGCTTAAGATCTGCACGGGAATGAAACCGAAGTTTGAACACATTTTATTTTTTATAAATTTTACATTTTAATCTGCCCTAAACACCATATATGTCCTGGTTTCTTTTTTGTCTCTCTGAGCATGTAGTCTTAGATGGATTGAGATCATTCATTTCTGACTAAGCTGAGGATGAGTTGAGTTTGTATTTTGACTTTCTTAGTAGGGTCTCCAAGAAAAGCACTCCCTCCTGGGTCCCCTTTAGTGTTTGACTTGGTTTAAAATTCTGTTACAAGCTGAATACAGTTACAATTTCAACCCAGCTAATATACCAGCCTCAAATCTGACAGGTCAACTCCACGATTTCTACATTTTAAGGGCAGCCTGTCAGAAGGAGTAAGACGGTTCTTACCAGATTGTCCAAATCGGGGTCCTCACTGAAGAAAGCCTTGCCTTCTTTCTCTTGGTTTCTTACAAAGTTCTCGATGTCCACATCGAAGCTGGCCGACGTCACACATTCTGAGCTCTGAGTGGACTGCTCGCATTTCTCGAAAAGCAGCGCCAACAGGGGGAACAAAGGATGTCTGACAGGCAACAAATGTAGTAAACAGGATTTAGCAGAATGTTCACACATCAGATGCTAATTTAAACAAATGCCTTAAAGGGACAGTTCACCCAAAAATGAAAATTATATCATCATTTACTCACCCTCATGTCATTCCAAACCTATATGTTTTTTCTTCTTCTGTGCAATACACAAAAAGATATTTTGTGTTGTTTTATGTCAATGGGTGCCACTGTTGTTTGGTTACCATACGTACTTCAAAATATTTTTGTGTTACTTAGAGGCAATAAACTCAAGAGGGGAAATAATGAAAGAATTTTCATTTTTTGGTGAACTATCCATTTAATAATATTCATCAATATGTTGCAAAGTGTAAAAGAAAGTGACAAAAATTAAAAAAGGAAGAAGAAAAAATGTTAAAAGCAAAGAACCAGCGTTACCTGTAAATGGCTGTCTTGTAGACCTCCATAGGAGTCTGTGGCTCAGACAGAGCGGAGCTGCTCTCCTCCTGTCCTCTCTCCCCCTCCTCGTCCTTCGGCCTCTCCTCTGCTCGCCCGGCTGCCTGTTCTCCCACATGCATCTGCAGCAGAGTAAGTGTGAGCGGTAAACAGGGAAGATGTTGAGGTCAGTGTGTCTGCGCAATGTGAGGTTTGTGACAGTTAATGTCAGTCGGCCTGTCTCTGGGCTGTCTGTATGTGGGCCACACAAACACAGCTTCTCTTTTACAGAAAAGACCTCAGGGTAAAAGAGACCCTGACACGGGGTTTTAAAGGTTAACAGAACCTCATGTTTACAAAGCTTCTCTTTCACATCTCAGACAATTTTATCTTTGTCTGTCATATTCAAAAAGGTTTCACTGATTTAACGGGAAGGTTTTTCACATTACTTTTAGGAAAACAGGGAGATAGGAAATTAGCAGTTCTCGCACACTTCGAATATCATGCAGAATTAGTAGCGCTTATTGCAGTACAATAAAATTACAATACAGTACAACAGTAAGCTAACTACCCACAGCTCTATTGGTGTCTTGTTACATATTTTTTACTTGATAGTTGGACAGACTCACATGATTAAATGCATGTGATGAGCTCAACAATAGTGTTGATTGAATTGGGGAAATTATATTTTTTTCACGACTGCTCGAAAATCTCAAGTTAGTCTTAAGTCTCTCTCCATCTCTCCATCCAATACCGCAGAGGTCGGAGTTCCCAGAATTCACTGGAATTTTTACATTTTATGCTTATTAAATGCATGTTTACAAAACATTTATTGATTTTAATGGAACACAAAGTTGTTTATTTAATTTAATTAAGTTTAAAAGTTTTGATTCCCAGTAACACTTAAGCCAAAAATTTACAGCCATTCCATTATTTCCATAACAAAATCATAACCAAAACCAACCGACATCTTTTTTTAAACAACCGGTCCCATTGTCATTTTTTTAGTAGGTGCATGTAATCAGTCTGTCAAAAAAAGTCAACACATTTAATATTTTATTTATTTGCAATGACATTAATACACTTTTGTGTGTTGTTTAGGTGCTACTGTATTAATATAAACTGTAGTACAGTGTGTGGATGTCATCATTAATCATCACAACAGCAAAAACACAAATAAACTCCATAATGAAAGTGAAACGGGCAGTATAAAGAGACACGGGCTCTATGGTAACACAAACCTCAGCCTCCTGGTACTCATCCATGGACCCGGATGAAGATGTCATCATAGTTACTGTTGCCGGGGACAACGCTGGGGCATTCTACAAAGCCAAACTTCAGCACCACTACATTGACACAGCCAGAACAAAGTGACACGTTTATCTGGAAGAATTGCATTACAAACATTACAAACTGCTGCTCTTTATTTAATCTTAAAACTGTTTAAAATGAATGTCATAAAATGCTACTATTAATACTGAGTATTGTCTGTAAATGTAGTGCCTAACTGCTTTACATTTAACATTTCTAATAGTTAATAATAAGTGTGCCACTAACCACTAGTCGATTTTAAATAACTATCCAAATAATTTATAAATATTTTTAATCACTGTAAAACACAGAAACAAGCACATCATGTAGAAACACAGAAATCCATAAATGTAGAAATGAATTCAAGCCGACAATTGAATTGTCTTTTATCAAGACCAAGACGTATTTATTTCTGCATTTGATTTATACTTTGTACCTCCATATATCTGCATACTGACATTTTCAGTGCGTTTATATGACATTTTCAGTGCGTTTATATGACATTTTCAGTGCGTTTATATGACATTTTCAGGCTTGCACAGTACACGACAACATTGCTTTTAAATATGCCATATGAAACACATAAAGCTGCGTCGTGTTTGATTCATGCATCACATTTGTTGGACAAACTCCACTCGCGTCTTCGCAGGCGAGCTGTTTGCATTATAAACAGTAACATCGTGATGCTTCAATGTCTGCGTTGCAATAACATTTCATATGGAAATAATAACTAAAATCGTACACATTTATGCACAAACTCGCTATTTCCAGCGCTTGTACAGGCAGTCGCGGTCCTCCATCTAATCCTTCACAAGTGTACGGGACTCTCTCCTCACTAACGCCGCAGGCGCCATGTTTGATCTGAACCTTCAGCCCAAACCGAACCATCTATGTGTTCACATCCTATATGTTTATAATCTAACCATTATATAACCATGAGAACATCTGACTGGGTTAACGCACCATTATGGCGCACTCGCTACCTCAGGGCAAACCTCTGCCGCTTAACCTCGAAGCCGAAAGCAGCTGTCGCGAACTTATCGCAACACAAACCGAGCCTGTCTCTTTAAACGTAACAAACAGCCGGCCCATAATCGCCTATCAGTCACTTTAAGGGACATCTCGCTATCCCTCCCCGCCGGTGCAGCCGCCATTCGCTCTTCTTCATCGTTAAAACCCGCGCTGGGCCTCGACTGCGTGTCGCGCCATCAATCTCCCCCGAAACCGCCGTGCAAACGTCCGGTTTCAGCCTCAACCGCACGCCGGCCGCCGAACCCCGACCGCCTGCTCAGCTTGCGGCCCGGACCGGCTGATTGATAGCGGGTCGGAAGGAAGACTTTGAGTGACAGCTTACCTCAGTGCCAATCTTCATCACAATGACAAGCGGCTGCAGCAATCGGGACCCGCAGCTCTGCCGTGTCGTCATCACGTAGCGGCACGCAGGCCGCTTCGCTCGTGAATATTCATGAGGTGGGAGGAGTCACGGCGGAGACTTTTAATATGGGGGCTTTCGCTTCACTTTCAGTGACCGGTTTAATGTTTTCATGGCCATGAATAACGTTTTGCAAGCTCAGTCACTGCGAAAATAAGTTGTGATCGAAATATTAGAGTCATTCCCTTTTTTAACGCTTTAGGAAAATAAACCCACCGAAACTTTCATTCTGGGAAATTAAGTTAATTCTTTGCAGAGTCAAAGAATTAACTTAATTCTTTGACTCTTTAACTTAATTCTTTGACTCTTTAACTTAATTCTTTGAATGAGAAGTTTGGCAAATTGCTCATCCAAAGCTTTTCATGCTCCAGTCCAGCATCTGCAAGACCATCAGACGATCTGCCTGCAACATCAACAGGGTCTGAGAGCAGTGCAAAATATGTGAAAAATTATATATATTGGAAAGATGATTGTTTGGCTTATATAATGTTTTTCACACATGCTCTTTGTGGAGCATTCCCGTATCTTCTTGGGAAAAAGACTATGGGAATATCTGCATTTTAAAACTATTTACTGAAATCAGCTGTTTTTGTGTTTCACATGCATTGCAATCACTCTAGTGTGTCGTTTATACGTGATTATACATCATGATGATAATGAAAATCCATGCTAAAAGACACCAAAGATTACAACGCCATCTTGTGGTAAAGATCGGAATTACTGAAGCAATACCCCTTTAGTAAGTTATCCAAAACCAATGCTGATTCACAATTCACCTTATTGTGAATTGTGAATATTCACAATATATTGTGACATGAGAAAATGTTACCATGAACTGTACACATGTAAACAGTTAGTTCTTACAGCACGTCAGGTCTCTGGTGGTCCATGACAAGTGGTCCATGTTTATTGCAGAATTAAGTGTCTTCTCAAGGTAATGTGGATAAATACGGTCTATGGGGCAATAAGACTCAATGTGTGCAGCAAGCAGGTGGATTAAACAAACTTAAAACAGACCGGACAAGTTACATAAAAAGGGGAGAGTTTACCATCAACAAACAAATGAGGCTGAAAGGGCAACAGTGCCGAACAGTTTATCACTGTAGATACATTTATAAGGTATGTGTGGTAGGTATCTGTTGATGATTTATTAAAACAACTACGTGTCGACTATTTGACTCAATAAATGTTAATTATGATTTTTATTATAATTATGTCCTTTGGCTGTATAAAGCTGTTAATTATGTGTGTGGCGATGTACTAAAAATGGCCCGCAGAGGCAAGAGAGTAATGGAAAATCAACTTGCTTCCTTTATTTATTTAGCCCACATGGTATTTCTTAAACATTTCTGATGCAGAAAAACATTTCCATAAGATCTGTTATTGTTTATATATTTTAATGTGACATATGTGACATTAAAATAGTTGCTCGGCTCCATCACCTTCAGAAAAAACTGGTAGTTTGTTTTTCAATAAATGTATGCTTACCAAAACCCAGTACACACATTACATAAATGTACTTGATGAAAACTCATCTTACTTGATTCATCTTACAGTTGTTGTTTAATCTCACACAGAGACACTGAGGAATCGTGATAAAGACCAAATCCAGCATAGAGGGGTTCAGTGAATGTGGTGTTGTATGTGTATATGTGTGTGAGTGTGTGCTTGTCAAAGACGCTGTAGAAGGACAAAGTGCCAGCCAACCAGTCCAGATACACTCCTACTCTCTTAGAAGATGAAGATGATGATGAAGGGGGAGGGATGCTTACGCTCTTATTATTGTGCCAGGCAGAGTAAATTGTGTCACAGCAGTAAAGATTCCAGGACTTTTCATTGAGTCCAAACCGACAGTCGCTTCCTCCTTTCCTGTCAATTCCTTTATATGTCACTGCTACATGACCCCACCCTCTCAATTCAGCCTCCCAGAAACAGCGTCCAGTAAGACTCTCTCTACACAGGACCTGCTCATAGTTCTCAAATCTTTCTGGATGATTAGGGTATGACTTCTCCTTCACACATGTTGTTTTTCTGTTTCCCTCAGAGAGAGTAAGACGAGTGTGTGCTGTGTTTGGATCCAGCGTGAGATCACAAGCATCTGCCCACAGGAAGAGAGATTATAACATCTGTGACATCATTAAGCGATCACAGGTGTATTTGTGTATGCGTTTGTGTCTTACACTTCCTGAGGCCCGGCGTGATTCTCAATCGTTCTCCATGGTCCAAACTGAACAGCAACAATGCACAAACAAATAACATTTAATACACTGATAAATGCTTACACTCAAAATGGTAACACACTTGTGTGTGGTTGCACTTATGTACAATGGGATTACAAATAAAGAAAAATGACATTTAATTGTTTGTTATTTCTTCTTGAGTGAGCTTTGCAGATTTTGTGGCATTCAGTTAAACAAAGTCAGATTAAACATAATGGTGGCACATTACAATAACATTTTAAAGGAATTATAAACATACCTCTTAAATGACAGCTGTCCCATACACAGAGACATGTAGGAATCATACCACACTTACTTGAGTTTCTCCAGTGTGCAGTTTGGATGGTTTAGTCTCTCAGAGAGCAACTGGGCTCCTGAGTGTGCTGGGTGATTGTAGCTCAGGTCCAGCTGTCTCAGGTGTGACGGGTTTGAACTCAGAGCTGAAGCCAGATAACAACAGCCTTCCTCTGTCACCATGCAGCCCGATAGCCTACAGAGGGAGTAGAGACTTATCAATTAACTTTAAAAAGCCCTAACTGGGCTACATCACTTTTCTCTCATCAAGTTGTGATATGAAATAGAAAAGAATCTATGAATTGTTTTAGTTTGTCTTTAAGTTGAGGGTTTAATCTCCTGCAAGGTTCCTGTTTTCTCTGCCACAGTATTCATTGATAAGCTAACATTAACAGTACATTAACACTAAAGTCAGTCAGGAAGCATGAACCTGTTAACACATCCTCCCTCAGAGAATCGCTCTGTACTAGTGGTTATTCATTTGGCATCAGTTGGTCTTTACAGCCTCATTATGGACAATAAGAACATTAATCTAAGACTTCAGCACCATGGCATTCTCCATTCTGCTACATAGTTACTGCTTATATGGTCACTTATATAGTGACCCAATAGTGACTTGATGTAATTTGTATGTTTTTACATTAAGTTGTCTTATCTGCACGTGCTACGTGCTTTAACGCTACATCAAGAGTAATTAGACATGGAAACTGTTCTTACATACCTCAGTATCTGTAGTTGACAGCTGTGACTCTTCAGAGCATCAGAGATCAGCTTCATTCCTGAATCCTGCAGGTCATTGTTACTCAGGTCCAGCTCTCTCAGGCAGGAGTTTGATGACTGGAGAGCTGAAGCCACCGTTTCACAACATTGACCAGTGAGATTACAATCAGCTAGTCTGAACAAGAAGTGAATACAATTTAAAAATGTAACACTGTTTAATAAAACACTGCAAAAACACAAATGACTCGACTGTGGCTACTCTGTCAATACTTTGACAGTGGTCCAAGAAAGATTGAGAAAGATCTGAAGTTTTTTTTAACAAAAAATGTTTCTTCAGTGACTATGCCAGGACAAAACACTGACAGGGCTCTTCTGCAGAATTGAAATTTTTATGGAATGGACTGTGACGGGTGAAAGACTATAACCCATATTAAAAAAAACAACAGATGATGGTCCCCCACTGTACAGTAATGGCACTTTGGGACTGAGGTGGAAAAATATGATTTATAAAATGATGTTCTGCAGTAACTTAATCAAATGAAACGATGCGTACAATTTTTATCTCGGAAGAAATATTTCGGATTGGTGTAATGCAGATATTTAACACCCACAGGGCTCTTGTGCAGTTGATGACAGCTGGTATGAGTCTCCTCCTACCCTCCTCTGTTGTGTTGTATTTCTTCAAATCCAGCTCATCCAGAACCTCCTCTGACATCTGAAGCATGTAGGCTATTGCTGAGCAGTGAGCAACAGACAGTTTATTCTCAGAGTGTTTGTGTGATCTCACAAACTCCTGAATCTCTCTGTACAGAGTTTGATCGTTCAGTTCAAGCAAACAGAGGAACAGATTGATGGATCTTTCAGTGGATAGAGCATCATGTTTAATTTTACTTTTAATGTACTGTATGATTTCCCTGATGGCTTCAGAGGTGTCCACTGTGTGTGTCAGGAGATCCTGTAAGAGTCTCTGACTGGACTCCAGTGAGATGCCCAGCAGGAATCGCAGGAAAAGATCCAGGTTCCCATTGTCACTCTGGAGGGCTTTATCTACTGTGTCTCTGTGCAGACTATAAACAACATCAACAAACTGTAATTTGTCATTGTGTTTCATGACATAATGGTAAAACACACAGAATGCGGCCAGAAACTCCTGAAAGCTCAGATGTATGAAGCAGTAGACTTTCCTCTGATGAATCACATATTCCTCCTTAAAGATCTCAGTGCAGATCCCAGAATACACTGAGGCGTCAGTGATGTCTATCCCACACTCTCTCAGGTCCTCCTCATAGAACATCACGTTGCCCTTCATCAGCTGCTTGAAAGCCAGTTCAGACAGTTTCACAATCATTTCTCTGTTGGACTGCAGGAGATCTTTCTCTGGATCTTTCTCACCATACTTCCGGTTCTTCATATTCATCTGAATGAGCAGGAAGTGGATGTACATTTCAGTAAGAGTTTTGGGGATTTCTGCTCTGTCAGCTCGTTTCAGGATGTTCTGAAGAACAGTGGACGACATCCAACAGAAGACTGGTATATGACACATGATGTGGAGACTTCTTGCTCCTCTAATGTGTGAGATGATTGTGCTGGCTTGATGCTCATCACTGATTCTCTTCCTGAAATATTCCTCCTTCTGAGTGTCATTGAATCCCTGGATTTCTGTCAGGCGGTTGATGTATTTAGAGGGGATCTGACTGGCTGCTGCTGGTCTGGAGGTGATCCAGATGAGAGAAGAGGGAAGCAGATCTCCTCTGATGAGATTTGACATCAACACACCTACTGATGATGTCATAGTCACATCAGAAACTTTCTCACTATCTTCAAACATCAGTGGAATTCTGCTTTCATCCAGACCATCAAAGATGAACACAACCCTACATTCATCATAAATCTTTGAGTCCAGATTTTGAAGCTCAGGATGAAAGTTAAGCAGAAGGTTATGGAGGCTGTACTGATCATCTTTAATCAAGTTCAGCTCTCGAAGTGGAAGCACAAATATGAAATCTACATCCTGATTAGCTATTCCTTCAGTCCAGTCCAGAATGAACTTCTGCACAGAGACTGTTTTTCCAATTCCAGCGATGCCTTTAGTAAGAACAATCTTGATTTTGTCTTTTCTCCTCGTCTTCTCTGTGCTACATCCAAGTTCAGGTAAAAATTTAAAGATGTCATTGCAGTAGATTGCAGTGTCTTGTAAGTGTTGTGGTTTGGGGTTTTTCTCCATGTGTAAAACCTCATGTTCTTCATTCACTCCTTCACTCTCTCCCTCTATGATGTAGAGCTGTGTGTAAATCCTGCTCAGCAGGGTTTGATTTTCTTGTAGTTTGATTCCCTCAAATAAACTCTCATATTTGTTCTTCATGCTGGTTGTGTGTTGGTCTTTGACTCTCTGCAGAACATCTCCCTCAGTCTCCTCCAGCAGGGCTGGTTCTGTGCAGCAGGGAGCAGAACCAGCAGAACTGGATCCTTCAGTGACCAAAATTGGAAATTTCTTACAAACTCCAAATCTGGACTGAACCTGGATCAGATCATCACTTACTACACTGTAGAAATAAAGCAGAACAAACAGGAAACTAGTAACGTTAGACACGGTTTCATCAAACATGGAGATCAGATGAGCCAATTTTCTAATTTAACAGTTTAAATTGTTGGTGGTTTTAACAGTACTGGAGGTTTTCTATTGTTATTCACCCTGAAGTGATGCTGTATGATAAAGCTACCTTGTGTATTTAAATTAGATTTAAGCACCATAAGGAATGAATCATATGTGTACTGTATGTATCTCATACAGAAATTCTATACTGTTTCATTGCTCTGTATAAAGGACACCAAAAGTTAATCTCTCTGTTATACAAGGTATTTTACCTTTGAGACTGATATATGACTGGTTTATTACTCAGGACAGGAGGCAGAATTTCAACAGATCTGTTAGTCTTCATAGACATACAGCTCGATTCTGCACTCTGTCGCTTTCCTCTGCAAAAGACAAACAGGTAGGTGACACATTATTTTCTTAACATCAATATCTTTGCAAATACCTAAGGAAAATTATAATAAATAAAACTACGAGTTTTATCTCTATCATGAACTAATGGCAGCTGCTCACACATCCTCAAATGCCCTATAGTTATATATGGTAACTAGTCACCATTTCTTTCTGGAAAGCTTTTCAACATTTGTAATATTTTTGTCTTGTAGTCACATAATTAGTCCTGTGGTGTGATATATTATACTAATTGAGTTAGCTTCTCAATTAATATGTAATATAAACTGAATATTTATGTTCTTGTATAGATTAAAACATTATCTAAATAAAATAAGATATATTTTAACATGGGAAATGGTATAAATAAGTGTTCCTGTAGCTCAATTGGTGGATCAATGTGTTAGCGGTGCAAAGGTCATGGGTTCGATTTCTGATTAAATGTATGGTTTGCATGCCCTGTAAGTAACTTTGAATTCAATCATCTGCCAAATATACAGATGTATATTACTTCCTTATCTCCAATATCTGGAGTCTTACCTTGAGTCAGATGTCACTGATCCGTCACAGATGACCGGGGGAAGTAAAAGGGCAGAGTTGTTACTCCTCAGAGACACACATCTTGGTTCTGGAGATGATGCTCTCTGATTCTGGTTCTCAGCCGTCTCTTCATTGATGTTCATTTTAGATGCTGTACTGCTATTTTAGTAAGACACAAAGCTTATAGAAATCAAGAACTCATATTATTGAGAGATGTTGAGAGTGATGATGATGATTTTGTCCATACAGTTTATTTCTAATTGGTGTTACAATAATGATCCACCTCCCTTACGCCGTTTCCTAAAAAACATCATCGTGACTGAAGATTTTGACTGAAGATTTTGTCATTGCACAATTGCAAAATCTAATGTATGAAAATTCTTCATGCACGACTGCATTAAAAAAGTCCAGCATGTTGTAACTGCAAAACATTGTCTCTCAAACTTGTGTCACGTAAGCAAGTCATATGGTTTCTAGTAAAAGTAAACCCAATTTAAACCCATAGGCCACACGCTTTCTGAGTGTCATTTCCAGTCCACATAACTACAATGATTTAATAAAAAATAAAGATAGTTTTGTCTGAACACAGCTAGGTTATATTTGAATAATCTACTCAAAACTTTTCGAAAAGTTTTCATCCAAATTGTTTGTGTGCAATCCACAACTTGTACGAGATCAATGATTGCAGCTGCTACCTACAGCCTGCCATAAAAAATAATAATAAAATAATAAATCTAATACATTTATAACAAACATTTCTTGACTACATTCAACTCACAAGGGTTTGAGTTAAATCTCCACTTACACAAATGTTTTGGTCAGCAATGCTGGTTTCAAACACTTAATGAAACTTAAAACTTAATGAAGTTCAACTTTAAACCCTTAAACTTCTTTGTCCTAACTGAGCTCTTCATCTCGTGTTATTACTGTATGTCCTCACACAGCCTGAGAAAGCACACACACATTGCTTTATAATAAGTTATTAAACAAAAATCTTGCTTTTCTTATTAAATACGAGCTTACCGTACAACACGTACACTCTCTACGTCTAGTTTCAGTCTTGCGTGTTGTTTGTTGGTTTTACTTTTGCTTTTCGTGTTCCGCCCATTAAAGTTCAAACTTTCAGGTTTCAATACTTCACACAATATTCACCAAAGTTATTTGTTCAATAAAAGCATTAAAAGCACGTTTTGGATTTAGTTTTCAATGCAATTTCATTTTTAATTTGTCGTCAGTCAATCATTTTAATTTTGTGTCTTATTCCAGCTATGTTTATTTATGACTATTTTATATTTAGTAATGCATTGAAAAGTAACGCGTTTAGTAATAGTAAATGATGTTTAATAATAGTTTTTAATGTAATAATAGTCTCATGCAGGGCAATCTGGTGCCATCTAGCGGTGCTTTATATTGAATAAATGCTTTTGAGATTTTTTAAGTTGTATTAACTGTGGGTGTAGAAAATAAATACATTACTTTGTATTACATAAATACAAAACATATTGTAGCTTTTGTTAATGACAATGGTACAGTGACCGAAAAATAAAAAGCATGTTTATTTACTGTACATGGGAGTTGATATTCATGATGATATTCATACTGTACATTGTGAATTATCCCCTCCTCCATCCTGAAAAACAAAAAGTCCTTTCAAAAAGTCATACTGCCTCAAGTGTTTGTGTGAATAAAGTCATACGAGTTCAATCGGTGATTTAACTTCTAAAAGGCATCACTAACATGTTATCTTTATGATCGCAGATGTTTCAAACTTCGCTGCTAAAGTATTTTTTGCAGAAGGAATATCTGTAAATATCATTTACTATTAATTGAAATAAGCAGCCGAAAAAACTATTGCTAAAGATAGAAGAAAGACTTGATCTGGACTGGACCTCAAAGATGTGGACCTCAGGGATTTGTGATCATTTCTATAACAATACATCCTAAAACACTTTTATATTACCATGCCACGTTTTCCCAAACATTTAACGTAAAACATCTATAAGAAATACTTATACCACATATAACTTGGTCCAATTGAGTTTTATTTGCAACATTAAGACAACACACAGCTTCTACATTGATAACAATACGCTGTCATCAACATATTTACTTCTCAACTTGTAATATATTATACTCCATTCAAAGATTTAAACAGACACATATTACTATTGAATCAATGGGATTTTGCTCATTAAAAAATAATGACGGTGGGGCAAAATCTCCTGGTTTTAAATGTACAATACAGTAAAGAGATGATGGAGAAAGAAATAAGGTGATCAAAAGAGTAAAGAAAAGACACGTGACCATGACCTTTCGCTTTTTTTGTCTAATATGTCTCTCAGGTTTAAGTTAGGGTTTGTGTGACCCAGCAAACAGCATTCAAAACACTCAGAAATACTCTCACATACACACAGAAAGTGGAGTGACTTTGCAGTCCCTAATAGCTGTTCTCGATTACCCTGGTATCTCACTAGCACAGCAGTGGAATATTAATGTGTGTATTGTATTCCCAGACAGAAACACACAAATGTAATGATACAGATCTACACGCTACAGTCTAAAAAAAAGTTGTGTCACTCAACCAGAGGTCATCGGCCTGGTGTACCTAGTTTTTGACTGAAAATGTTTACAATTTAACAGTTTACTCATGAAGGCCCATTTGGATACCCATATTTCTACTGAACAATATAGGGCCTTTAAAATGTAGCTCCCAAAAAAACAGTTAGAGACATTAAAATCTAATACGTCTTGAGCTACAGGCAAGTAAAAAGACAAAAATAGCTTTTCCTCATTTTAAAACTCACCATTGGCATGTAATGCAACATGTAATGCATGATCCCCTTTCTTTTCTGGTTAATTTAAGATTGAACAGACAACATTTTTTTCTACGACATCCTTGGGCATCCATAACATTATTTTCCAAATCTTACTGTTTTACAAACTAAATAAGCAAATAACAGTTAAACAAAATACCTCTGAGACTTCTTTTTACAAATATGACGAGTGTTGATCCTAACAACAGCACATGAATAAAACAAAATAAACATTTTAAACAACAGCAAACCCCGAACTCAGTGATGCAGTATTCAACTTAAATATAGCACAATATATTAAACATTTTACTTTGGGGTGCACGGAAACAAAACTAACATCATTGAGGGGAAAACTGACAAATATCCTATGAAAGTAACAAATTTGCTTCATTATTGCTAATAATAAACTGATTTAATATTTAAGCCTGTCATAATGGCCTTTTAGGAGATTTTATAGATATGTAAGGAGTACATACTTATACAGGGAAACAATTTTACTGGTCAAAATAAAGTTACATGAAAAACAAACAACAAATTGTGCGGGAAAAATTAATGCAACAATTTTGCATATTAAAAAACTCATATTATTCTTGCCATGTGAGTGTTTGTAGTCACATCTATCTGTAATCCCTCCAAGATACATCCGAGAATCTTTCACGAAATTCTACATGCAACCCGAACAATTAAGCCTTAACTGTCGCCAATATCTTTCAGTACACAACGCTGAATGAAACAAATGAGTTATAGGGTCATGACACTAGAAAGGTTGGCCAGCAAAACCTGGTTTTAGTTTGTAGTATTAATGAGAGAAATTATGGAAAAAATTTTTGCCATTGAGACTTAAATAGGGACGAATCTCACAAAAACCTATTTGTCACATTTAATGCCAGAATAATAAAAAGCCTATTATTAGAACCAATAATATTTTTTGCAATGTAAGACAGTTGGGGGGGTCAATAAACAACATTTCTTAAGAGCCATTTTTGAAGGGGATAAATAAATACAGCCAAAGTTGTACTTATATAATAACTGTACATACATAAATACTACAGCCAGTGTGTTGCGTACACAAAGGAAAGCCGTACTACTATTATTAGTAGAGTATGGAGACCATTATCCTTATTCTCAAAGCTGCTGTCTGGTTTAATGATAAAGCTAAAACTAAATTAACCAAAATATTCTTCTTCCAAACCATTTTTTATTGCAATGCCTTTAAAGTTGTTTACAATCAAGCCACCAAACTTAACTTTAATGATCTTAAATTTTCCTTTCTCTGTCATTTCATCTGGCCAACGACAGAGCAATAGTTGTTTAAATATGAGTTCGGTTTACAGGTTCACCGCGTGGTCTTATTATTAAATTATCTTGATTCTTCCACAGTTTAGATTTTGTCTGGGACAGAGGACATCTCTCAGTTAGATATTCATCTGCAGCAAGCCCACTGATCTGCCACTTAACATCATCCTGAGCAAAACCCAACACAACGGTACATCTCCAATATTAGCCTAATATCAGTCCACACATAGGCTTATCGCGTGTTAGTGCGTGACTTACTATCCAACAACCTATGATATTAAACAAGCTCCCAAACAAGCTATGTAATGTTATAATCGCTAACATAGCGGGCTTATGGAAAAATACATCAGTTCTCATCATTTCTTTTGTCATGACTAAATTATTAATGACTTATCATCTGATTAAAGAGAAAAGAATCACGTCACCCAATATTGAAAGTGTATAAGTAGCCTTCACAGCCTACTGAAGAAATTTGTTCTCCCTCACTGGACTTGAGTATGTAAAGGTAAAGGGGGAAAGCAGGCAGTTGACCACAGCACTGTGAGGCAGGAAGGGGGAGGGTCTCAAAATGTGTCTAAACTTAAAACACATTATTTTTGCCCCATTTGCATGTGTATTGTTTTACTACGTACGCATTTATTTGAAGTATATATCATTATATTATTTACAAACACAGCTTGGGTTTTAATGATATTTTGGGGGTGGGGGGTCAACCCTCAGATGGGGTAGATCACGACCCCCCCCACGAATTCCACCTATGCACATATTCCCATAATACCTCACCATTTAGATATAAGTGTTTTCACATTACAGTATTAAGACTTTTAATTTACATTGCATCAATAACGTTTTGTGAGATTCGCCCGTGAGACTGTTTCTGGAATGGCACTCTGGAACGAATGTCTCTGGAATGGCATTTGGACTCACTTGGAATGTGTCTTCATTCTAGAATGATTCTGTGCATTCTAAAATACAGTTGTGGCAAACAGAACTATTTTTTGGGCATTCGACAGTTTAAAACGACTGTGTTTGACTCTTTAAGACTTACAGCATCCTGAGACCTCCTTCACATTATCAGAGGCTGAAAGAATTCCTCTACAGCACATTCTTCATGTATCCTCACACACAAGACTTAATAAAAACTTGATCCAGATCACAGACTGATTTCTGCGGACACATTCACGCTCTGGGGTTCATGATGCCGGGTGGAATGGGATTGTCACATTGGTGGGTTTTCACCACAGAGGAGCAGCGGATATGGAATCTGGGGGTCAAAAGGTCAGGTCAAACAACGTGGGTCAGGGTTCGTCGAAGAGCTGAAGGTCCAGTCGGACCACGATCTCGCCCGTAGGGACTTCGTGTAAAAGAAGACGCTTGGTGATGGGGCCTTTAGAGCCCTGGTCCTTCTTAATGTCGGCCAGCCGAATCTCCGTTCTGCCCAAGAAATCTAGTAGTGCATGGAACTCGGTTACTATTTTGTCATGTGCAATGTATGTGAATATCTTTTAGATCAGGCAAGTAATACAGTAAATGCAATTTTTATGATCCCTTTTTTTTAAATGCGAAACATCTAGAAAATTCTGCAGGATAGATGCAAACCCCACTGTCAGTGAGAGCATATGCGATTACAGTAAGATGTGAAAGTATGCATACAGTATGCAAATAAGCACATATGAGTATTATATGCGAGGATACTGACCGTCCGGGGAGAACTGATCCCTTTCGAACACAGTGACACACAGTACGTCTTGCTCCAGGTCTTTGATGAAGAACTGGCAGTTTGAGTTCCATTTGGGGTTCAGAGTGTCCTGCAGCGTCTTAGTGACGTGACACTGAGAGCCCATCGTCACCTCACAGTACGGGTTACTCTTACCTGCACACACACATACATGAAAACATATAGTC